>BQMI01000112.1:2706973-4060460 GCA_026005395.1 Asobara japonica
CATGTGTAATTCATTTCTCATCAAAATGCTGTATGTAATATTTACATTGACTGATCTTGAATGCAAATTTCTAGGTTCTCCATGTCTGATTCTTGCAGACAAGATTATCCACGCCTGCTATATACAGCAACATATCGATATGTTCGATAATTTCTTGCGTTCTTTGGCATACGTTGAAATAACTAAGAACGATCAAAACGAATTGCAGGGAAATCTGATTAGCTACTCTTGTCTATAATTAAGTTACGCCCAGATATTTTGATTGCATACATACATACCATATGGAATACACCTCCAAATATGCATAGGCACCCGCAAGAAACATTGGTCTCACGTATGATCATAATGCAGTGTCCTATAAAGAAATTATTCACTTCAGTGAATAAGTCAATCAATAAATAATGTAATGTTCAGTGGGTTCTAGGTTTAATGACATGCAAAGAAGGTTTTGAAAGTTTAGAGTAAGTGACGTTGGAGCCATTAATGCTTGGTTTTCTTAACACTGGTTTTGTAGAGTAGCAGGATGTCAAACTCCTTGACGAGCCGCCGAAGCCAGATAGACAGACAGTCTGCTGTGATCGCTCTATCTTTAGCGGCGCAGGTAACGCTCCCATTAGAATCCTCGTTATGCAATAAAATAGCACCATTAGCACGATCAGAACAGCAGCAATCTGGTAGTCAGTTCTGGAGCTGAGGAATAGTACTTTTGCCTATTATTATTGAATATACTATTCAAATGTGGAATTTCGTTTCATAAAATCACATAGCTCCCCCTTTGATGCCCGAACATTCCAGTGAAACCTCTCACTTCAAAATGCGGTAAACTTTTGAAAATTGGAGAAGCTCTACGGAAAAGCCAGGATTTCGGGCCTTACGGAGGGACCAAGGGGTTGACAACATTGAGTAATGGGACCCCCAAGGGTGGCAGAGGATCCCACAGGACTGTTAGGGGCAGTGACCGCCTACCAGTATCATAACCTTCACGCCTCTTCACTTAAGTTCTCACTAGACAATAGTCTACTACCGACCATTATTAGTCTATACTTAGAAATTGAATATTTGATTATCGAACAATATATATGGCTCATTCTTCCAAATACCGTCGAGATTTTCACCACTACTTTGTAGTATTGAACTAGAAATTTTACTCTCGCTTACACATATTTAGAGAAGTATAAAATTTGCACAAGGATAAACAATGCAACTTCCCTGACGATTGTAACTTCCCTGAAACGAATTAAGAGCGCGGAAAATATGGAACAAAAAAGAAAAACTTGCATAAATTAGTTGAATGACGAAACATAAAAACGGTATTCAGACGTTTCCTTGTCTAAAGATAGTAAAGATGGCGTCCCAATAAAATTGTGTGTTTTCAATCAAAATTACTGAATAAAGAGGTGAGTTCACAACGATGCATTTAGTTGCCGCCATGTACTGACTCACATTGTCCTATAGAGTTGTCCCGTAGCACAAGGCGCATGTTACTATATAAGTTCTTCTCGCGCTTCACATTGTAAGCCGCTTTATTTCAGAACATTTCATCTATATCTAGTATAGATAATAAAACACATCCAGAACTATATGCGCAACGCTATAGAACTAGGAAAAAATGAATGATGGAATCCTCGCGTTATATCTAGATCGTCAAGACCTCTCAACGTTTTCTTCATTTTTTCACACTAATACTCATACGGTCCCATGGTGTAATGGTTAGCACTCTGGACTTTGAATCCAGCGATCCGAGTTCAAATCTCGGTGGGACCTTTTTTTGATAAAATTTTTTGCTCTTATTAGTATATCAAAGGATACAATTATGAGGAGAATATGCATTGGACTATTGCCAAATCCAGGAAAAGGCAATACGAGCACATTACACATGTGAATGAACTCATTGATAGGTTCGAGATTCCCAAGCGGTTGCGATGTCCATCCGTCATCACAAATGCAGACGCCAGTGTGTTTGTCATTATAGCCATGGTGACAAACCATATTCTGATGGTTGAAATAACATTTGTTAGTTACATTTTATTCAAGCTCGATGAACAGAATGGGGGGGGGGGGGTTACCCGGTCGGGTCGAACCAATCACTTCTCCATGCGCTCATGTGTACCAATCACGTCTATTTCCCCCCCTCCCCCCTCCGATCATTTAATGTTGTCTTGTTGCACTTGTCATATGCCATTCTATGTCTTTTTGAAGTGCATGTTTGACTTTTAACGAGTTTGAGATGAGTCCGCTTAGGTGAAATCAAACCTGTGATAAATTGCCTATATACATTGAGATTATAACACGCTAGTATCCTATATATTAGGTATATACAAGAACCCAGCACTGTATATACTTCAAAAAGTAGAAATTTTTCCAACATTTACACTCCATGTATAATAACTGACTCTAATTCTGGGTGTTGGTTCTGAATGCCAGACACCTTGAGCTGGACCTCCATTTAACGACTCAATTTCCTCCTCAGTCACTGATTCTTCCATGTTGCGACAAGTATTGTTGATAGCATCGTACACCTAAGTCAAGGTAATTAGAATTATTATCAATTGCTTATCTGTTTCTCATTATCAAACGATAAACATTCAAGAAGAACTAGATATGACCCACGCTTATGCGTGAACCACCTCACTATCTAGATTTCATGCCTTCCTTTCATTCTATGGTTAACAAAAAAAATATCCATCCTGGAATTTGAATTTTAATCAAGTGACACTGACTTGCAGGATGCGCATATTCTCAAGTGAGTATGACATAGTGACTGTTACGACCGCACGCAAAAGAAATATCCAGATATCTTCTATAGTTATCTATATATCGCATTGATTAAACTGTGAACTTGTGTTCACACGGCTATTTTTTGGTGCCGAACTGTCGAGGGAAGTTACCGTCGTTTTCCATAAAAAATAGAGATTTATTGTGACATAACGGTACATAACATGTTATTCAAAGTATTGTCTATTATTAGAGGCGTGGTTTCTCCCACGTCATATCATAGTATCAATAATGCTTCCAATTCCTTGTCTCCATAAACTTTTGGCCTTCCACTGCGTTCTTCATCTGCCACGTCAAACTCATCGTTTTTACAATTTTGAAACCACTAACGACAACTTCTTTCACTCCAGCTAACTTCACCATATGCTTTTACAGGCAATCGATGTGCTTCAGCGATGCATTTCTTCAAATTAACAAAGTAAACCAAGAGTTTCCACTAATAACGCTCATTTGGCTCACTACTAGACATCTTCACAGTAATCAAAATACGTAAAGCTAAAGTAATCCACACACGGAAAGAAAAAAAAACATAATTATTAGACCCCTGGTGACTAATCTGAGGACGAAATTTCCGTGAGTCCAAAAATTCATCCCAGTGAGTATAAAAACTATCCCGAAACAACAGAAAAAGTCGGCCCAATGCGACTAAATTTCAGACCATAGGAGTCTAATTTCTCGACTCACGGAAATTTCGTCCTCTGATTAGTCACCACTTTTTCTTTCCGTGCAGTCACTAATGTTTCGAGGTGATACTGTGACTAGAAAGTCAAACTCAGATTCACCCGTTTAATTATGACGATTCCTTCATAACCTTTTGGTGCCGCCGTCTGTTGCCAAGACGGTAGAACCTAGAATTTGCAAATGTATCTGACTCTTTGTCAATATTCGGTGGGAACTGAACTAGTGTACTTGGACGCAATTTTCTATACTTAACTTCCCGATAGGGGAAGGTATTGTTTTGCCCCCGAAAATGAAAAATCGATTTTCCATCAGATCTGCACGTTTTATGGTATTTCTGACCTTTCTAGACTATTTAAAACAAAATGTCTGTATGTGTGTGTTTAGCTAGGTATGTATGTGGTCAAATTTTTCGTCCACGATTTCTCACGATTGAATTATGCGATCGAGGTACTGAATGATTCAACCGAAGCATCTTCACGTAACTTAGATCTGATTAGTTTTTGGATTGAATTGGTCCATTACATATATTGTTATTAACAATATCAATTGTTTATAATGTTCTACTGCATAAACTATCAGGGCTAGTGCAAAATTTATATGAGAAAAGTTGGTTCCCATATAAAAATACGTGTTTTATGTGGAATGCCTTTTTCGATAATTTGCATAATTAAGGAGGTATGGCCATCTCAACAATTTTGTATGTAATAAGTGAATGAATGAACCCAGCGGCGTCATGAAGGACTCAATCGAAGCATTTCCGTTCAGAATCGAGCGGATTACATTTTGGATGGAATTCGTGGAGTATATGCAATGTTATTAACAATTGCAATTGTTTATACTGTTCCACTGGGTAAAATATGAAAGTTATCGTCTTTATTACGGCCGCACTCCTATTGGCGTCTCACTCCTACTCAAGTAACGCCCATAAGCCTCATCATCATGCTCACCATGCATCTACTCAAATATTCATCATTATCTGCTTCATTAATGATTCAGTTTAGAATTCTCAAATCTGCAAGTTTCCAGTATGAGACTACTGATTAACCGGGGTATATTGGAGAAGAATAAATTTAGTACGCTGTGCTGAAATACCAAATCGGGAAGTTTTGTTTGTGCCCCGAGTGGGGCACACACATGCACACACCACTAGTTACTTTTCTTGATGACGTCTTCCTGAGATATATTCTCTTTACTATTTCTGGATATATTCCTCTTATATCATAGTTATAATCGTAATATACGCCACATATAGCATTAGATATATTTGGGGTATATCCGCAGATACAAAAGTACATATGTCCAGCATATACTCCGCATACTACATTTTTGGCCGCAATATATCCAATTAGAGTCACATATATCTCGGATATATCTTTGCATATATGTTATTTCCACGAGGGTATTGCGTTTTCATTACCTTATCACTCACAGTCTACTAATTGATGTTGATCTGTAGTTTTAATGGCTATGTCGTAATTTTTGGATTACCAAAATGAAGTTAAAACAAAGTATTATTCACCATTACCGGAAAGATGTAGGTAATAAGTTGTTAATTACAACAGTCAATCACAGCGAACCTTACTATTTCACGACTACCATATATTTGTATTGAATTCATATTTATTCGAAGAAAACAACACAGAAATTTGAGCTAACTAATTTCGTTGTCTCCAGATATACTTAAAATTATCGATTCAGATTAAGGTACATGTCACGATTGCAGCACACTTATTTTTATATACCCCAACACACCCCACGATATGACGTCATTTCGCATTCCAGAGACGCGAAATCGGAAGTTGATAAGGGCATACGTTGGTTATAATTTTGAATGTATCACTGCATTCAAGTTATTTACATCTAGACGTACGTTCACGTGATAAGTATTTGGGATAACATCCACGCTACCATTGACTGTGGGATAAACGAATCCTTGTAATGGATGATAAATGAGTGACTAATGGCTATAAATCACTCAAATAGTTCATTTTCAAATGTTTAGTAAGTACTAAGAGGTTATTTTTTACCTATTTTTAACAGAAAATAGACGTCCACGCAACATACACGCAATATCGTGGATCCCACATCGTCATGGTGAAGATACTGAGAAACAGGGGAGATTAAATTGTTGAGATTTATCAGGACACTGAGAATAAAAAAAATCGATTCAATCGACCTCACTCTACAGTGGTTTCTGTCAGATTGATTTACATTCCCGCATTTCGAAATAGTCACACTATTCGGCACCTTACGCCGACCTTCACACACACACACACACACACACGCATACTATCAACAATATTTGTTATATTTGTATATTATTTGTATATTTATTTGTATATTCATTTGTATATTTATTTGTATATTTATTTGTATATTTACTTGTATATTTATTTGTATATTAAATATTATCTCATGGATTCCGACCGATGCAGGAACGTTCCGTGTGTGCTATCGGCGGTACCCATAAAATGAGACCGTCCGGCCGAGCGGGAACCTAACCCGACGTAGGGGAGGGGGGGGGGGTGACTTCCATCATAGGCGCCGGCCATCGTAGCACAGAGGTTTCTGGAGGTTCACCCTGTGTTTAGAAATACGATGGCCTAAACGGGCGAAAGTCAGCCCCAGCATGGGTAGGTGTCCGGTACGCCCCCTGAAGGAATGCTTACACAGCCGCTAGCCGGGGCGTACAAATGTGAGGGACGGAGACAAAAAAAAATAAACGGAATGTGGGTATGACCCTCTACGGGTCGAACCAATAACTTCCCCATCGTTATGCCGTATGTTATATCCACAATTTCCGTCCATGTCTCAAATTATGGTCTTTATAAAGTTTTCAAAATTTCTAAATATTAAAAAAAAATATAATTCTTAATATGAAGTAGTTAAATAAACAATACAATTTGTTACTAACAATTAACTATGGGTGTTGGCAAAAAAAGTCTTGGAACATCAAGTGTATGTTTACGTGGGAACGACTTGCATTACACCCATTGTTTCGTATCTCAAACCGTTCTTGCGATAGAGCGATATAAACAATTGAATGTGTTAATAACAATTAAACGAAGCGGTTTTTGGAAAAATCCCTCCTTTCGGACCTGGACACTACTGAAACGCGTCGATCAAAAAAAAAAGAAGGAAATCCCTCCGGTGGTTCCTCCGGAAACGTTAAACAAAGTTTTGTCCACACACACACACACATACGACCACTTCTCTGAAATCGTGTCGGGATGATGTGAGACGTTGAGAAACGTGAAAATTTCATCGATTTGGCACTTTTCATTTTCGGGGTCATTACAATAACTTCCCTAGATCGGGAAGTTAAAGAATACTAGCAACAAAGGTATCGCCCGTCAATTGCATTACAAACGATGAAAACTCTGGAATCAGTTTCAAATCACAAACCCCGGAGTCTTACTACACCTGAATAAGAAACGATGTTCTAATTACGGGAAGTCAAATAGAGGACCGTCAGAGGCGTGGTTATCAACCCCGGGTCGGCTGGTAATTGCATACACAGCTGAAATTTGTTCTTTGTTTCCTTAGCTTAGAATTAGTATTTCCCTAATCTAGGGAGGCGAAGAGAAGCATGGGCAGCCGTGCTGAATGGTCTTTATTTTACCTCCCATGGCTGGATCATCGCTTTCCGTTGCGGCGTAGGAGTCAAGCGATATTTTCCTCCCGCGCAGCGTCACGTTACGCCCGCCGTGATGAAAAAGTCTTATCTTATAATGGGTTTTCTTCTATTAAAGTATTCGTTTCCTGTATTTGGTTTACAGAAAATTATCTTCATGAAACTAGTTTTTTTCCCCAGTTACGCACATCAACTGCACCATCGTGATACTTCAAATCGATTGTGAGCCTCATTAATTATTAGTATTATTATTGATGCACCCTGAGTAATTTTGATAAAACTGCGAAAAGGTCTTCAAGTTTAACATTATCGTGTGCTTACTTTTTGAGTGGAAGAAAAAGTAGTGGGGATGGAATTATTAGATAGCCAGAGCGCGAAAGCTCGCAAAGTTTTATCAGGCCGGTGTAGCCTTCCATCCGTCATCATTAGGCCGCCGTAAATTATGAGAGTGTAACGTACGTTTGTGGCTATGCGGCCACCGCTGTATTCAAGGTACTACACTTTAAATATACCCATGCATTTACTGAGTGTTTTCTAAAGTTGATGTGCGCGTGGCAACTTTTGAAACAAATGCACCCACGCAAGCCGATTATTTATTTCGATGGGATAATAATTTTTCTTGAAATGTGAAAACATGAAAGCCACCCGAAAAGGGGCAAAAAAAATTGCAAAAATATCAGAAACTAGACGATATATGGGCGTAACCCTTGGCGGGACCAAGTATCAACTTCCCGATCGAACATCAACCATATAATGATTGAAAACCCGTTTTAGTATTAGAAATTTCTTTAATTAGTATAATTCTAGTATTGTTAAATCTGTTTTGCCCACTATCGTGATTTAAAAAACGACTGTCTGTCTTGAGACTCCAATTTATAACACGATTTTCTTCTCCCTTTGAAGACATCCTTGAACTTGAAGTTTGCGGTTTACTTAAGCTTCTCCCTGACATCGTGACACTATCATCCTCGTGCGTAAACATTTTTTTTTGAGACTCCCAGGGAATTTATTGACTGCGCTTGGGACTCCAATCTCTCAATCGCCAAAAACAATCTTCACGCACTCAGTTACGGAAAGTACTATTCATATGGGGAATTTGAAAAAAAAAAACACTGAAGCACGAGGTTACGGGGAACATTGAGGTGGCCAATGACAAAAAAAAATGGGAACGATGTCAAGGTAGAAGGCAAAATCACCATAAATTAAATTGAATAAATCGTGATGCGAGCACGACTGATCCGTACTATTATGTGGGACCGGTAATACACTTGGATAAAGTGGCGCACGCCACATTGCATGCCAGTTGCGTATATCACGGAAAAAGAAACCCAAGACGTACTCTCACAACATTACGCATTAGCACCTATCCTCTATTAGTAGCTACTGTGTAACCCTCTAGGACACTTCCGCTATTTGAGAAGTTAGACTAATCGTTCTAGATACCGGGACAAATTAACTCATTGCGCACAAATGGAGAACGTCTTCACACTTCAAGAAAAGGTTATGTGAGGTTGAAGGTTGTTCATGGAACGCTTAAGCTCTAATATCAAGATGGGTTCTGAGAATACGAAAGCTGGTATTATTCGCGAGTCAAGTGAAGAACAGTTTTGAAATTTTCAATAGTACGTTCACTGGTTAATTCGGTTAGAATTTATTGAGAGTTTTTTAGTTAAGAGTGTTAATAAACTATTCAGTTGGAAGTCAATGTAGGATTAGAATAGAGGAAGAACGTTCCACTTCGTGTTCCACGAAGATGCCCGAATACGTCATACGACATATTGGCCTCGACGAGTATCGCCGAAGGTTGCCGAAGCTCGCATAGGCGGGAAGAAAGTGCGGGAAATGCAAGGACTACAACAGATGGCTTGACGATTTGAGACAAATTTCCTTTTCATGCCGATCAAGAGAAAACGTGGTTATTTGTAAGTGCTTTGTTTACAAACACATCGTAGAACTCTGTCGCTGATTAGCACTTAGGTAGAGAGCATAAATATACCGAGGTTAAATAAAATAGAAAAAAAGAGAGCAAGCGTGAGGATAGGTCGAAAAAGGCCCCACAGCACATACAAATCATCAACAGTTTAGCTTTTAAAAGAAGCAAATGCAGAATCGCAGATAAGATCCAACTCACCAAATCGGGGAGCTCCTTGCTGAGATCGGCAATGCATATTGGCACCGATTGACACCTCTGTAATTCACGATTGAAGTAATTCCGTTTTCCATTGTATTTTATCTGGCAGTTGACCGGATGACATGCGTCCAAAGTGTCTTGATCTGGACTGTGGCATTCTTTCACCGTAACATCCTCATAATATTCTACATATCGTAATAACTAAAAATCACCGTTTCCAAAATAATTGTAACTGAAAAAGTGCAAACCTCTAAGAACATTCAAATTCTTCGTTACAGTAGTATCAAAATCAATGTTCCGCCGAATTTCTTCCACTTCATTACCATTATTTCCGACCGAGATAGTAACTGCACACTCACCACGTCGGTCATGGAGATACTAAAAGAATAAAAATAAAAAAATAAAAATTGATAAACCATCTTGTTTCCCCCGGATTGCCATCAGATTGAACATAATGATGAAAATTAAAGAGAAATTATGTACTTCCCTGCCATCGCAATAATAGTGAGGACATGCGGAGGGAAGGGCCAAGGAACATGAAAAGAATAAGGTAGAGAAAAACGTTGGGGTAGAACGACGATATTCGCGAGGTAGATCGCCAGTGATGATTACATAGATAAAGTGGAAAAAAAAGAACATGGTCGTTATAAATGTCCAGACGATACAATGCCGATAGCGGGATTTTCAGTATTCTATCCGCCGTTTGAGAATGTCAAAGTTGGACTGGAAAAAAACAACACAAACCCCTAACTATCGATACTGTCTTATAAATTAAAGTAGTTGTATTCTTTGAAGGCTTCGTTCCACTAAAGCGATAGCCGGGATGCTCAATGCAACAATCATGCTGCACGTTTATAGAAATGAAGATATTGAAAAACATGATGATACTCATAGCGAATTTGAAGCAACCGTAATCAATACCGTAATCACAAAGATTAGTGAAAAAAAAAACACAAATTGAATTTGATGACTTTTGATAAAATGTATTTATATATAGCATTTTGAACTTAGATGAATCTCGTAGTTTCCACAACTAAATGATGATTTTTTTTATATAAACAAGTAAATGAAACAAAATTATGAAAAAATATTTTCCACTCTCATGGAGCGTCGTTCCTTGATGGCAATTATGAAATCATGAAATCTCATTCATTGTTGAGTACATTCAAAAAAGAAGGCTAAAGTTTCGAAGGCTCCATCACCCAGACATGTGCATCATTAAAAATTCAATTTTTAAATTAGTTCAAAATTTAGCATTACCTATTACAAATACTTATAGTGTTGAACGCTATTAACCTGTCAGTAGTTATGCCATTCTCCCAACGTGCATTAAGAGAGTCACTCAGTCTGTTTTGGGATCATATGTCGAAATGTGAAGGGGCTGTTATTTTCACGCGAATATTTTTTGTGGTGTACCCCGAGGGCTACAATAAAACTTGATGTGAACATGCGGTGGATACCGCACAGTGTGTTCATAGAGGGTGTACCTGTCAACTGATTGCAATTCGAACCATAAAACTCCCGCGATCTTAATTGTGCGGTATAGATGATTTGCATATTCACCTAATTCGATCAGAACAGGTACTTGAGGCATTAAACAAATTTTGCTCCAAATATTTTAATTTTCGAAGATAGTTTCGATAATATGAAATGTAACGCACGATACGGATTAAATAGACTCAATTACATGTAATCACGAAATTTTCATCATTAACAAATTCCGTAAATTTTAATGAAATTTTTGAAAATGTTATTTGACGCGACTATAAACAACTTTGAAAACAGAATTTCCGACCTTAAGAATTGAGTAGGCAATAGGCGTCGGTCGGTTTATGTTCCAAATGATGTTCAATCAAGTAGTTTGCTCATTTTTCAAACCACGTTTTGATTTTCTCGCTATATATATATATATATATATCCATCTCCCCATACGCGCTTCATAATAGTAAAACACAATTTTAAACTAAACTTTCCAATCTTTTACGAAAAATCAAAATTTGATCCGACGCCCGTCGATATTTTAAAAAAATCTCAATATTTCGTTGCTATTTTCATAAAACCTTTATAATACCGTTAATCCCAAGTTCAGTAGAAATTTGCAAATTAAAGAGCAAAAAAAAATAATCAGGAGGAACAAGGCCGAAGGGAAAGGACTTGAGAAAAATGTAGGTGGGGAGAAAGCGTTTTAGCTTTGTAAAAAAAATACTCATAAATCATGATGGCGGCGAGGAAAAGTGTTGCAGTGTTAGTGACTTGAATGCACTGTACATATGCGTAAATTAAAGTGTAAATGTGAATGTAAGATGGTGTAAGTTGGTGAGTGTAGTGCCAGGGGGCAAGGGGAGACCAATGTTTAGTGATAATATGTTTCGAGGGGGGTTTAGGAGGTGGGGGAAGGGGACACAGCACGATGGTAGTGGCAGAAATATACCGAGCGAGTATGCTGGTTGGTTCATGTCGGCTCCGCCCCATCAGGATCACGATAACGACCACTATTATTTTACTCCCACGCGACAGACAACTACCACCCCCTTGGATAAAAGGGGGCCCCCCCACGAGGCCACCGTAGGCGCCTCAGTGTAGGCTGCAATTCTCACATTTTTTTCTACTCGAATTTTCATCATTAAACTTTTGTCCTTGAATGCAATTTCATGGAAGTTGTGGGCTTACTAGAATTGGCCAGAGCAGGGTCACATTCTTGATCTCTTGGGGCTTTACACGACCTGTGTCACTGATCAGCTGAATGTGCTGGAATTTAGGCAATTTTAACTCAATTATCTGCTGGGAAGTAGGATTAAATTCGAGGATCGTCAAGAGCGACTGAATCGGAGGCTGTGAACCCAGAGTTGGGGATATTTATACGAGATATTCAAATTAAAGTACACGATTCGGTTGTTTAATATTCGAAACATATTTATATCTCCAAATCCGATCTTGTGATAGGGTATTTTTTTGCGGATGGAATACTGGACCACTGATATGCAGTGATAAAGAACTGGAACCTGGATGCTCTTTCGGCAATTCAGAAAACACTGAGAAAAATTTTCAATTACAAGCGGCATTCAGGTATTGATGATGCTTTATATGTAGAAGGTTCGTTAGGAAACTCTGAATTATTTGATCTGCGTGTATCGAATTCAAGTTAACACCTTTATTAATTGCGTTTTTACAGTATCGCATTATTCAATAGTAACAATTTTAAGATGTCCCCTGTCTGAAAATTTTCTCTTATCATCATCCAAATTTCTGAGAAATTGAAATTGTGGCATGTTGTACGATGCTAACGACGGTGAGCACGGAAGAAAGTATCCGCTTTGATTATATTTTAGAATTCGATCTGGATATATAAATATCGCCAGTTGAGGGGTAAAAATATGTCCGTTTTGGGGAAAAAAATCTGCCAAGTTCAATGATGCGTGTGTCATTACAATCTTTGTAAGGTAATGTATAGACTATACTCGTTTGCCTAACTCTGAATTTTGACCATGAACATGAATTTTCATTACGCAAATTACCTGACTTTTTGAAGACTTGTAAAATTCAAGCATATTTTTGGGCAAATTATCACGATTTCCCTGAATTCTTACCTAATAATTGAACTGAAATTTGCACCTGTCGGTGAATATTCATGAGCTCCGTAATTTTTGGACGCTGAAATTGTCGGAATTTCAGGCAAAAAGTCTGATTTTTAGGACCGATATTGGCGAAAATTTAAGCAGAAACATAATGTTTATATAAAATTGCCACAATTCGACACGAAAACATGAGACAGGGTTTTTCAATATTGTACGGCCATATATAGTATTTCTTTGAAAAATCATCAAGGGCATTTGTAAAGCGAGTAACTTTCCAGTTTTACGGACCATGTATTAAACCCATTTTTTGATGAATAACGACGATTTATATAAGCCAATTCATTCTGATTCATCTACCACCATGCACACATACACACACACACACACACACACACACACACACATACACACACACATACATTTTGTTGGTAACGGTTTGGAACTGTTAGAACTACCATGAGGGGTGAACATTGATGGAAAATCAATTTTACATTTTCGGCGGCACACACACACACACCTACATATACAGACCCACTTCGCGTTCCAAACTGTTGCACATACTTTGGTTACGTGGACATCTGAGGGAAAATCGGTTTTCCATTCGGGCGTCAGACAATCTAATCTTACCCGCGGAAGAAAAAGTACTACTCTCCCGCTAACATATATCTACACAGCAATATCCACCACCCTCTGAATCCAGGTGCACAATACTGGTCCAGTATTCCGTAGAATATCTCCACATTCTCGCACTCACCTCGCACTCAATATCCTCAATGGTAACGATCTCGCAACAGCTAATCATGCGACCGGTCACCGTAATTTCCTGCTTCCCCTCATTCACTAATTCGATATCTGCAATTTATATTTATTGAGTCACTATTCAAATTGTTGTAATTTTTGACTCTGCAGAATTATTTTTTCCGTCGGTCAGCAGAACTCTGAGCAATTTTTTCCATCTGAATTTATTTATAAACAACATTATTTAGCAATAACTGTATTCACCGTAGGAATTACACATAGTCACTATATAAGATATAGATATAGTGTCACATATGTAATACATTGTGTTACATTGGCGATATCAATGAGAAGGATGAAATGCACATTTATTTTCCGTTTTTGCGCATTGAAGGAGATGGCAATAATTTAATCCACCGATACTTACAGCAAGGCAAAAGTCCAACGGACTAACTCTGCTCTTGCGCTGAGATGGGAACGCACAAGATACAAAATAAGGCAGGAAAAAATAGGAGGATAAACTCCGCTGTCCGTCAAATTGTGCATCGCACACGTGGGCTTGGCCCTGAGTTTGGACAATAATTACACTGCGATATAAAACCCAACAATCTCCCGGACGCATCAGAAGCCTAAACATCACCTGCTCTCCTTGCTGTCATTCGTAAGCGTATAAGCAGTCTTGTAAGGAGAAAAATGTAAGTAAAAAAATGGAGAAGACCCGAGTATGAAGAAGGGGTCAAAAGGATCTCAAGAATTTGGCACAAGTATTGGTGAAAATTGGCAGTTTGTAATTAATCAATTAGTAATTGCAGCTGTTGGTGGAGCTATACCGTTAAAACGTAATGATGGAAATCTCACGAAATTTTCTTTTCGTGCCGACAATAAATGTACTATTCCTTAGTAGCTAACCAAATTTGCGAGACTTCTGAGCACCAGCTCATTCCCTACTGCTCAAAATTCCTGAGCGGTATACATGATTCTATGACCTAGTATCCTTTGACGCTGAGAGCAACATCTAGGGAGGGAATTGACATAAACTCAAACGAATCACGTTGTTCTGATGGTACCAATGTATCAACTAGTCAACAAAATAAAGATTCTATTGCATCGATGGAATGTTTCGTGTCCCATTTTTCTTTTGCGTGCCCCACATACCTAAATCCTTCTCATAATAAAATAATTTTAAAAAACTCAGCTTTCTCAAGCTGAGGTAATCGAAACCCCATCACCGATTTTTGGAGGTGCTGCCTACGCGATGAGTGGCCTAATTATTACACGAGTCAATTGTGAACGATTGGAAGCACACGCCTCTTACCCAATTCAAATGTCTTTTTGTATCGTTTTACTATGATTACATCTTATTCACTGGATAAATCTGTCGCTTCAATGATTAAATCAACAAAACCAACTTATCAAGCCCGATAGCAAGGAACACTCGGGTTAATGTATAATTCAAAGCAACGAGGGAAAACGTTATCGACGGAGAGTTAATTCTGTGTGCCTTTAGTTACAACGCATACTAACTTCACGTTCATTGGACATAGATCAAACAGTCTGACGGGATGGGTATGCTTATGAATACTGCAATCAGCGACACAAATTACGAAGGTTGAAGGCAAACACACTACACATATAACGGCTTTCTGCAGATTTTCCACGTTTAGGAAATACGGTTTAACAGAAATTGTTATAGGAACTCATCGGTTTTCTTCGATTTCTCTGTGGCTGGCCAAATTTTTGAAATCAAGAGAGGTTTCGCGCACGCTGAAGAACGAAACAAAACTGGCGTTTGGCCTGTTTGAGTGTTGTTACCTACAATCTGGTGTAGCGCGGGATGCCAACCTCGGATTGCGTGTTATAGCCATTGCACGGGGTATTCCGTGTGCGTCGTGATCGAAGCTTCTTCGTGATTGTCGTGGATCTCGTGACGGTTGGTAACCAACCAACCCTCTCGGTGAATTTGTATAAATGCGTTTTAAAGGGCTTGTGTCAACGAGACCATTGCCGTTCGGATGAATTGGTTCACGAATTTATCCTTATAATCGGATTGTAAAATTTCAGTATGAACTGATAGAGCAGCAGAGGCTGTAGTTGTATCAGCAGATAAGACGGACTATATTTCTGACGCGAAAAAAGGTCTTTTAGATTTTGGACATGGTTGTTCTGGCAACATTCGAGGCCATGGTATCTGTATTCTAAGTGTGATTTGGATACGCCTTAACAAATTCTGAACTACTGCGAATGTTTTGATTGATCTGGATGAATCTGGGCGGGATCAATTTGAAAAATTGGAGTTATGCATAATGAAAAGCACGTCGAATAGTTGGAAAATTGGTGGAGTTCGTTGCTGACTTGGTTCACGTCATTTCCGTCCGGATTCAGTTGTAACGGTGTTTCTGTGTTGGTCATGCTATATACCAGTACGTTACTATTCTATTTGTAAAACAAAAACTTGTTATCACGCACTTCCACCTCAGAATTTATTATTTTTGATTCTTATTCACAATTTCGATGGTAAATAGATCCACGTATCAACTAATACCAGACCGGCAGTTCCCCAAGTTTTATCAGACGTCAGATAGAGTAAGACGACAGCGGCTTGCCTCGGGCTGGCCCGTCGATCGACTTTCGATTGCACAAACGGCTTTCCCGGTATGTCGAGCTTGCCCGTGAATTCCGATTGCGTTATCGAGATATTTTGAAAATTGACCGACAATCGATCCAACACCGAGTCGATGGTGTTTCGACGAGAAATTTTATGCGAATCGACCCAAGGCCAAGTCGATTAGTTTCACAGTGAGCTTAATCGACACCCGATCGGCTGAAGGCAAAATCGATGGTGTTTCAAGTACTTTCAGATATAAATGAAATCGACGGCCAACCGAGCGGATGTCAAGTCGATTTTCTATCGATACGACAATCGAATTTCACTCGAAAACTAATGGACATACTGATCCTATCATTGAGGTAATCGATAGATCCGCACGGGGTCACGTGGCACTTTCGCGCATGTGCGCCCCATCTATCGCGAAAATCATGGTTCTGCAATGTTCGAAAAAAAATTAGCCCAGTCAGTTGAGAGACAAATCGTGGAAGAAAAAAATATTCAGCTTGCGAATCCAGGTAAAATCCACTTTCCTGTATTAGTTTCAAGCGTGAGCATCTCGGTGGAGTTATGAATCACTAATTCAATTCTAAATTGAATGTGTAATCATAACAGAAGATTGTAACCATACAAGCAAACGTACACGAGTCAATGGAATGAACGATTATAAAAAAAAAACAAAAAGTTACTGGAGAATTTACCACCGATTTGCTTATAACGGTAATGAAAAGTATAAATATAGAATTATCCTTGCTTTCTTTTACTCCCTTCATATACTGCAGAGTTCAGCAGTCCAACTGAGTCAACTCTACAAAATTATAGAATACAAGACAATTTTTTAAATACAAAATTTTAAAACGCTGTTATGCCCCTTTTCATTCGCTATTCATATTTACGAATGATTACAATAAGTTCGCTATATATCGATATTTCCCTTCGTCTTTCTACTAAAACGAGACCGGCCGCGCGGGCTTCGCGCGCGCATTTGCGTTTGTCGGCGCAGCTTCGATTATATGCTTTTCGATAATTTCGATATATATCGATATTTTCATTCGTCTCTTCTTTTTAGTAGAAGAATAAAGAACTATAAGAAAATAAGCAAATTCTACACGTGATAAATGAACTTTGTCTTTTCAATCAAAACTCCTTTCTTCGTTTGTAAATATTTCATTTTTTATAATTTTTTTGAATTTAAATTTACTTCCAGACTCCATTTTGAACCGTTATTTTTACGTAACTCTTCTCGTAATGTTATAGCGTTTTCCTCCGGATACTTGTTTCCGGGCTAGTCGTGGAAAACTGATCACCTTCTCCCACGTGGTAGATTGCCATCATCGGCATCCCCTCGGATGGCAAGCGCGTGTAGGAGACTGGTCAGTTATGCATGGCGTGCCCGGAACCATAGTTCCTGGTAAATTTTCTAGGGGCCTGTAAAATGGCATTTTTCGAATGCTGGACCGAAAAAAAAACTCAAGATCCGATGCAATGAACCAGATTTCTGGCAATGAAGTGAAATTGCTACTGATTGATGAAAGAAATTACGCATTATCGCGCCATCTTTATATCCATCTATATGTGTAACGATCGACCAGTCCACTGTTTTATCATTTCGCTGCGGAATTCCATACTTCGAACCCTCAAAATGACGGTCAAACCGGTGCAGAATTTCAAATCACTATTGATTATTTCTATCTGACTTAAAATCCATAGATGTGAAAGTCCAGTGTCAGTTCATTTACGATTTCCGTCTTCCATAATCATACAAATTATTTTCTGAGTGATTACAAGTCGTTCATTGACGACTTCCATGATCTTTCTTGCGGCAAAATTCAAATGAAATTTGAGAAAATTATCGAAATCAATTTGCGAGTCACGAATACATGCTGCTTACTCCACGTCTAAGCAATATTATTGAGTAAGTTGAGAGGTTGATGAGTAAAGGTGATGCCAAAGTGTGAAAAATACATAGTGTAATGTTATACCTTGTTGCAACATTTCCACTAATTTATAAAAATCTATTCTCTCTAATTTGGCTAAATCGATCATGCAAAGATCATTTTTGAAAATGATGCTATACTTACAGAAGATCATTCCAACATCCAATCGGCCAATGCGCTTGATACCAGACTCCTATATTGTAATGAAAGAGTTAAAAATGTGGTACAAATAACACGCGTGAAATGCTCCATCGGCATCTACCAGTGCACAAGATATTTTTCGTGTAATACGAAAAACCGAGTAAACCAGAGATTGCGGTGCCCAGAGACGAATGAGAGCCCCCCCCCCCCCCCCCCGATTCGTTACACCCGGTATAGACACTACTCTCCGTTGGGCAATTTACGTGTCAGACTTGTCAGGGTGTAATTTGACTGATAGAGGCCCTGGCGAAACGTGACCGAGACACAAAAGCGACGGGGGTTTATGTATTTTTTGTTTTCTTTATTTCAACTTTCAGCTTAATTTTTTTTTTACTTTCATTTGGTTGCGATGGTAGATAATTGCGACCGAAAAACCGCTGGATTTCGAAATATCGGCATTTTAATGCCTTGGAATACGGTACCGTGGGCGCCAGGGAGTTTTTTGTGGTTTGAGGGGAAGAATTTAGTACGCCCCAAAAATTCGAGGGCTTTTTATGGAAAATTTGCCAAATTTTATTCTGACTATGATACGAGTGTTGTTCATATTTTTTTTGATGATTGGGGAACTCATAAGCCCTCCGGGAGCTGGGCGTCCCGACTCGCAGCGCGTTAATTAATAACGCAATTCTACAATTCCCGATGATACAAATATCGTAGAAACTGAAAATAATTTGAGCACTGAGATTGGTCTCGATGATGGTGAGTGAAAAATGTGTAATATCTTATATTATCGGACATTAATGTATGAAATGAGACGTGCGTTCATACGACAGTCCAAACAACATATGGGTCCCGTACTTGAACGGTTAATGTTTAGGGAATTCATACTTACTGTAATTCTGATACTTGCATTGATGAAGGATGAAAATAGTAGTATATAAGCGATGTAGAAAATCATTGATTGCTAATGGTTATAATATTGGCAATGAAACTTATTTGATGAACTTCAGCACCTAGTTTACGATTCGCTTGAAAACAGACGAAAAGCGTTTGATTTCATATTTTCATATTTAGTAGCTATTGATCTTAATGTGCAGAATGGGCAAATTTTTGTAACGGATATTTTTTTATGTGATTAAAACTGGTTTTCCACGCCATGCGTGGTTAGCATCCGCAGTTTCTTACCTGAGCCTTTAAGGATTTCTTACCTCAATAGAAATGACACACTTTTTCATTTTTCTATCTCAAGTCACAAGGAATTTATGAATTTTCAGTACTAGTTCCATGGTTAATGTTAGTTTTGCTACTAGCAAATTCATTATCAAAGACCCACAGAAAAAAAAATATAAATGTGTCCTCATATGAACATGTCGGTATGGTTGATAGGTATGGTTATTGGAATGCGATTTGCAGTAGAAACATTAGTTGCTGTTGTTCTCTAAACTCCTTTCTATACTAGATAGTTTGGAATTTTGCAAAATGAGTAAGACCATGTTGGGGCGATTGTTCTTACCCAAGTTTTGCACTACAAATTGGCGACGGACAATAAAAAAAAATGGTGCATCCATGTAAGAGCATACACATATATGTACACACACATACACACACATTTTAAGGAATGGATAGGATATCAAATGTCACGAAAGATGAAAATTTCATCGATTACATTCTTCACTTTCAGTTTCGTTACCATTGCTTAGCGGATACCTAATAAAAAAGGTTCAGTAGCCTTAATTTTTTTGATTGACCATCGGTACGTTAACTGATTGCCATTAATCATTAATTGTTCTGAATCACGTAATGTAGAATAAAAAAACTGGTGGAATCCTCTGGAATGATCTCAATTTTCGTTTTTTTTTTTTCAGTTTTAACATTTTCCATTGCAAGAAGGCTTATAAATGGCTACTGCCCAGCGACCACCAGCCAGCCGTTCGGTAGACACCCATTAACAATTTTTTTTTTTACTAAAAAACTTGGTAAAAAAAACAATATTCTTCATTTTTCTGTTATGCTTCACTTAATTTCATTTTTCAGATCTTACGAAACTGCATCCAATCTGCATTTATAACTTCCCTGTTCTGACAAATTTCACCATCTGTCTTTTTCAGTGCCCCTCCCCCTCCTCCCGCCGCCCAACGTATTGAATTTGTTGAACTTTGGAGTTTTCTGCGTGCAATCGCCTTTTTATCCATTACTACTGAAAAAAACATTCATGAAAATGAGTTTGAAAGTATAATCATTCAGTTGTCAGTTAGAACCCTCTCAAAAGCCGCTCGATTTTTCATTAATCGGCATTTGCGCGGTAGTCAATATTCACACTAAATCGATTGATCGCTCAGCAATCAAATTGTCAATTATGTGCACCACATATATAGAACCACTGTTTTTTTCCATTGGCAAATTCAGTTATTCAAATTTTCGTAGTTTCGAATTGTACATTTTGCTCTACACATTGTGTTGTCGCATATTTTGAGGTAGCTATTAACATGTATTAATTTCGTTCTTATTAATTATGTTGTGTGTATTCCGACTTGTTATTATTTCAATATAGTTAGTTTCTCATATTTTGAGGGGAGTGCGTCATATTTCTCTGCAATTAGTTTTGTGTATGTATTCCACTACTACTGTATAACTGGATAGAATTCGACCGTCGCTTTCGAGTGAATTTTGTCGTGCGCAACTTTTATCTCCTATGCCCTATGATCAGCACTTGCCTCATGGTCTGGGTTCCTCCCGTCAATAATCGTGCATACGTGCAAGGCCTATGTTTCTTCTTGTAACTTTCTCAATATCTTCCTCTAGGTAGTGTTCAACAAGCATCCTAGTAGTAGAAGCTCATATCCTCTTTCTTCTTCTGTTCGCGCGCTACCTTTCTTATCGACCACTGGAGTTTCGGGCATTGGTGGCGCCACCTTCCACATACTGTACGAGGTAGTATCAAAATTCATCGCATCTCCTAAGATCGCATCTCCTTGCAAATCTCGTTCATCCTCTCATCCTTATCGGGTAGCTTCATTCCTTCGCTCGATCCTATACATACAGCATGTAAATGGAGAAAAGTATACAAAAGATTCGCCGGCTGATTTTACTTAAGAGACTATGTAACTCCATGGCAGTTACCCTCCGAGTTAAAATTTTAAATCCAATTATTTTTTAGGGGGAACCAACAATTCTGAAGAAGGCGAATTCATGCTCTCTTCATATTTATGATATGCACAATATTTGAACTTGGATTTCACGGAATAATCAGTTCACTCTGAAAAGTAATGAGATTGAAATTTCTGACTGCGATGGTAAGTGGTACCAAAGTTCCATAGCCTCTTGACGATACTTGGCTAATCCGCATCTTCATGCGATTCGCCTAACCGATCCAAACAAGGTATCGCAAAAATATGTAATTATACTCTCAGCTGAACTTTCAATAATGCGAATACTACTGACGGAATTGACAACCGTTACCGATTTTCCTAGAAGGCTTACCCTAAGAGCGGAAAACGGGGTTCCAAGTTTTTTTCTAGAGTCACATGATTAGTTGGGAAAGAGCGAATTATTTACTGACCTAGAATCTATTTACAAATAGTGCAAGCATCCGATTTTTCCAAATGATTATTTTACGCTGACGAAAAAATGATTCCAATTTTTCGCTCCGAGTGGAAGTTCCATCCTAAGCATATGTACTAAACCTAGGGACATCTAGGTTATGACCCTTACTAGTTTGCCTGCGTTGTCTTCTTCTTCTTCTTCTTCTATTGTTCTGGCACTGACTATGATGTCTTGCGGCCGTTATCCCTCTGTCGGGGCTTTTCATAGTTATGAATGTGGAATGGGAAGTGGATATGTAGGATTGAGGTATTGTAGGGATTTAGTTGATCCGTCGAATTTGAAAAGTGGTCGTTTAGTTTAATTATCTAATTTTGTTTTTTTTTTGTTTTTGCAATAATAATTGAAATAGTTTTAGATTGGTTTGTTTATGCTTTTTAAAAAGTTATGTAGGATGTAGGCAGTTTTAGGACCAGGGGATGATAATAGTTTTGTGAGTTTGCAAGGTGTGATATCCAGTTTTTTCAAGCAGCTTAGAAGAGTTTTCCGTTCTCTGGAATATTTGGGGCAATACCAGAAGACGTGATCTAGGGTTTCAATTTGTTTGCATTCGCATAGGTTGGAAGCTGTGATATTTTTGCGTTTTAAACTTTCGCCTAGGTTAAAATGATTTGATCTCATTCTATTGATGGTTGCTATTTGGGGTCTATTTATGCGTAAATCATGGAACCAGGGATTTTTCCAACCATGGTAGTAGTTTTGAAAATAGTGTTTGCCTTTATTTTTCCCTATATCTTTTAGTGATTGAGAAGTTCTGTGTTTCATTCTCTCCGTGATGGAGGCCTTGAAGTCTGTGTAAGGAATACCTGAGTCTTGGAGGTCACCGTTTGTAGTGGCCTCCTTAGCTAGGGAGTCCGCTTGTTCATTTCCTTGGATTCCTACATGGGCAGGGATCCATACGAAATTGATATCTTTGCCGTGTATAGTGAGGTTGGACCAAAGTTCGAGAATTTGATAGATAATGTGTGATGATGTTTTGAGAGTTGAAAAGTGTAGTACTGCTTTTAGGACACTTAATGAGTCTGTAAGAATAACGGATTCGTAAATGTTAAGTTGTTGGATATGTTGGAGAGCACATAGGATGGCTAGGGCTTCGGCGGTAAATATGGAAGCGTAGGAGGAGGTTTTATGTGTGATGCTAGTCTTAGAGGATGGAATTGAGACCGCGTAGCCAACGTAATTACCGTCTTCTTTTTTTGAGCCGTCGGTGTAAATTTGGGTGTGAGAGGATAAATGTTCTTTACTGAGTTCGGCCTCGAGGTCGAGGTTTGGGTCGGCAGATGATTTGAGGATGCTACCTATGGTTACATTGATGTTGGGGCGTGAGTTGATTAGGCTGAAAGGAAACTGGTAGGGCGTTGGTAGAGCATGGCGGTGGATTTTGGTTTTTAGGTGGATAAGTCTTTCAAATGAATTAAATACAGGGAACCCTATTCTGATGTTGTGAATATTACGGTTAATTTTTCTGTTTAAAAAGGACTTTAAGGTATGTAGTTTATCGTGGAGAGGGTGATTGGTGAGTGAGAGGGTTTTCAGGAAATATCTGTCTGATAGTTGGGAGATACGACATTTTAAGGGAGCTTCCGCTGCTTCCGCAAGCATGACGTTCTTGGGTGTGGAGAGTCTATAGCCTAATGCCAGCCTCAGGGCTTTTGATTGTAAATTGATTAGTTTGCTGAAGTTAGTTTCGTTAGCGTATTTTAGAATGTGGCTGCCGTATTCTATGGCGCTGCGCAAGAGTCCCCTGTAAAAGATCAAGAGATTTCTTGGGTCCGCGCCATACCATGTTTTTCTAAGAGCTTTAATAAGAGAGATTATTTTATTTCCTTTTTGTGAGAGATTATTGATGTGAGGGCTAAAAGAGAAGCGATAGTCTAGTGTTACGCCTAGGAAGCGAACTGATTCTTCGGCGTGGATAGTTGTTTCATTTATGGTTATATGGTGGTCGGAGTACTCAGAGAAATGTTTCTTTGAGAAAATGATGAGGTGGGACTTTTCTGGGGAGATTTGAAGTTTTTTTTCCGAAAGAAAGTTGGCGATTCGATTTACTGCAGTTTCTATTGCTGATAAGCTTGCGTCTAGGTCTGGACTTGTTGAGTATATAGCTAGGTCGTCAGCAAAATAAAGGGATTCCGTGTTTAGATTTTCAAGGAGAGGCGTATTGGAGAGATAAAGGTTGAAGAGGATCGGGCTAAGTACACAGCCTTGACCCGTGCCTTCGTTCATGGGAAAGGGACCTTCGAGTTGTCCATTGATAGCGAAATATGATTGGCGGTAGGCAAGGAGGAAATATACAAAATCTGCTATTTTTTTGGGTATTCCTAAGCGGGAAATTTCGTGGTATAGGGTGTAGGGATCTACGTGATCAAAGGCGCCCTTTATGTCGATAAGGGTACATGAAGTATAGTGATTGGTTGCGAAGCCGGTGAGAACGTCTGTGGAAAGGATCGCGAGGTTGTCTGCACATGAGCGTTTTTTTCGAAATCCGAATTGGTTATTGGGGAGAATATATTCAGTTTCTATCCACCACGTCAGTCGGTTTGAGATTATTTTTTCAAAAAGTTTAAGGAAACAGGAAGCCAGGGCGATTGGTCGGAATTTGTTGGGGGAGGGTTTGGGAAGAAGAAATATGAGAAATTTCCGCCATGATTCTGGGAATTGACCGGAGTTAATTATTTTGTTGAATATCTCGAGAAGTGCTTCTTTATAGTTTGGGGGGAGTCTATCAATTATGCAATAATCTATTTTGTCTAGTCCAGGGGAGGAAGATTTTTTGGTGGAGGCAAGAGCTTGGTTGAATTCATGTATCGAATAACTGGATTCTAGAAAGGGGTTTGATTGGAAGGGGATTGTTGGGGGAAGGGGAGGGATGTAGTCTTGTGAGAGAGCAGGGCAAAGGTCCGTTATGAATTCTCTCATTTTTTGGATCGATTCACTATTTTGTTTTGGAATATGTGTGGGGTTATAATTGTTCCGGTTTTTAAACCATTTTATTTTTTGCCACAGGACGTTAATGGGTGTGGATCTGCTGAGTGATTGGCAGTACATTTCCCAGCTTTTAAGTTTTTCCTTTCTGAGTGTGATTTTAGTTAGAGCGTTTTGTCTCTTCATTTCATTGTAGTTTATAGGGTTGATTCTACGTCTGAAGCGCGAGGTTGCCAACCTTCTGAGGGCTACAGCTCGGCTGCACTCCTCATTCCACCAGGGGGCAGGCGGTGATGATTTTTCTTTGTGCGTATTTTCGTTTTTGGGTAATTCGTCGTTTAATTTTTTATTTTTTGGAGTCGCGTAGTCAATTGCTTTCATTATCAAATCTATAAATGCTTCGTATTCTATTTGGCTGGAAAGATTGTCTGAGAGGTTATTGAGTAGATCGGTGTTTTGGTTTAGGTAAGAGTCAAATTCGCCCCAATCTATTTTTTTTTTGTTAATTTTATACGAAAAATGCTTGAATTTCTCAGGAACTATGTTAAGAAGTGTCGCGATGGGGAAGTGGTCGCTTCCCATGTGGTCCGATAGGACCCTCCAATCGGTGTAAGTTGCTATATTGGTAGATATTAATGTTAGATCTACGCAGGATGGGGCGTCTCCGGGGCGAGATATTCTGGTAGGCGTTCCGTCGTTTAGAAGGATTAGGTTTGAATTAGATAAGGCGTTTAGGAGTTCCAGTCCAGTACGACATGTCTGAGTGCTGCCCCATGCTTCAGAGTGACAATTAAAGTCTCCTCCTATAATGGTGGCGAATGAGGAATGTGTAGAGGAGAATAATTTAGTCCAATCAGCTGAGCTGATAAACACTTGAGGTTTCTTGTAGATGGACAAGATTGCTAGTTCACCTTGCGAGGTAGGGATTGAAATGCCAATAGTGTGGATGTCATTTGAGATGTTATCAAGGTTCGTAAGCTGGGTGTAAATGAGTGTTTTGTGGATGGCAATGGCAATACCTCCTCCCTGTTGATCAAGGGTGTCATTGCGAATAAGGTTGAAGCCTGGAAGTTGGAAGTTTGGGTCTGTGGGTTTTAGCCAGGTTTCTGAAAGGAGAATGATATCATGTCGATTGGCACTGTTAAGTAGGTCAGCGGTTTTGGGTTTTAGGCTTTGTGCGTTCCATTGTACGACTCGTAGGGGATCTTTGGTGATGTTTAAGGGGGTTCTACAAGCCATTAAGTGATTGGTTCGTCACTGGGTTCTTTAGATATTGAACTGTTATTTGATATTTGTATATTTATCGGGGTGTCTGAATTAAATGGGGGGATCGCAAAGTTAGTTGGGGTCTTGGGTGTGTTAGATGAGCTGTTGGAGGAGTGG
Organism: Asobara japonica; assembly: GCA_026005395.1. Classification (NCBI taxonomy): domain Eukaryota; kingdom Metazoa; phylum Arthropoda; class Insecta; order Hymenoptera; family Braconidae; genus Asobara; species Asobara japonica. The sequence continues at coordinate 2,733,099 of BQMI01000112.1, forward strand.
GAGGTGGAGTTGTTTGGGATTGGGTTTTGGTTGGCGTGTGTAGCTTGAACAGATGTGAAGACGTTGGAAATATGGTCCAATTGGCTAGTTAGTCCTAAGCCTTCAACAAGGGGTTTCATTTTAGAGAGGAAAGTGTCTAGGAAGTTTCTGATCAGATTCACTAATGTGTTCAAATCTGCTGTTAAAGAGAGTTGAGATCTAAGTGGTTGGTCGGTTTGGTTGTCGATAGTTGGGGGGCTGAGATTGCATGGTGTTTGAGTGTTGTTTGTGGTGGGGTTTATATTAGCATTCCATCTGGGTTTTGACCGCCTTCTACTTCTTGGCCCTTCATTCTGTGGATTCAGGGGGGGGGAAGCTCAGGTCATCATGAGACAGGTATTGTGGATGGTAGGGTTGTCGAGGATGCAAGCCTGTTGGCTGATGAGGGTGATTTTGTGTGTCTGAGGTGAGTTCTGTCGTATGGTTGCTGGTGCTCGTTGAGGGGATAGGATAATGGGCTGGAGGAGTGGAAGGTGGGGATAGGAGGGGAGTGGAAGGAGCTATGTGTCTACTATTTGTAGATGATGGGATTAAGGGAATATTTTGGTGGACATTGTTATAAAGAATTTCACGAGCTTCGACGTACGATATTCCCTCATTAGCAGCGTATTTGTGTGTCTCTCGTTGTTCTTTAAGTTTTGGGCAGATGTCTGAAGTTGAGGAATGTTCCCCTCTGCAGTTAATGCAAAGGGGTTCAACATTGGATCTTGGGCACATCAGGCCCTTTTGGATTTCATGGTCATTCTTCCCGCAATGGTTGCAGGTTTGTTTGCTGCGGCAATGCTTTTTTGAGTGGCCAAATCGAAGACAATTCGAGCATCTTTTTACTTGTGATGTGTATGGTGTGACTTCAGGTCTGACATTGTAAATGCTGACGTGGGAAGGGAGTAATTGGCCTTCAAATTTAAGGAGAATTGTTTGAGATGGTAACATTTGTCTGCTACCATCTGATTGGGGAACAAATCGATTGCATCGTGTGATGCTAATGATTGGGATTGAACTGACGAGGTCATGTCTGAGTTCCTCATCTGTGATGTTAGTTGGGATGTTTTTGATCACGCCTTGTCTGTATAGGTTAAATTCGGGGATGTATGCAATGATATTGTGATGTGCGAGGGAGGGGTGTTCCATTACAGAGTTAGCTTGTACAGCTGTGGCAAAGGGAATGAGGATCGATTGTCCGATTTTCCGGGAATCCCCGTAGGTGTAGGGCATATTCTTCTGAACGAGGATTTTGTAGACAATTTTTGCAAGGTTCATGGGGTGGAGGTTATGGGTATCGGTTTTGTTTGTGTCGGTTTGGAAAAATACTTCGTAGGTTGACCTTGGGGTATTGGTAGAGTAGCGATTGGCGCGCATTTGCTCTGTGATAGTAGTACGATGGGTTGGTTTTTGGCCTGATTGGTTTGTGGGTGTTGCTTCCTTGTTGTTTATTGATGGGGTCTTTGAGTTTGAGTTTTGAGGTGTTGTTGTAAGTGTGGGCTGAGTCGGTGATTTTGCGTGGTTAGTTGGACTGTTGTGGGGAATTTTGGCGCCCTTAGGGTTGCCTAGATCAAGGTCACTATCGCTGTATTGCCCCGCACTCTCTTCCAAGCTGCGTTTTCCTGATGGGGTTTTTGTTGTGTTTGTGGTGGAGAATTCTGGTGGGTAAAATGAAGAATTGCCCGTGAATGGGGAATTAATTGAAGATTGAGGTGATGGGTTGTTGTAGTTGAGAAGCGTGTTGACTGACGGTTCCGTTTCTGGGATAATATTGTTGTCATAGCAAAATTGGAAGTATTCGTCACGTTTTGAGACCAAGGTCATGTCTACGTCATTGTAGTTATCGTTATTTGTGTCTAAAAAGTCAGAGAGGATTGGTGAGGTAGGATTTTGAGTGGAGAGGAAGACATCGTTGCCCGTAATAATTGAGGTTTGAGGATTGGGAGAAATCGCGCCTAGAGCGTTTTTTTTTGCCTGAGTCTCCATATTTAGGTGGTAGTCGAGAGCAGTGTGTGGCACTGCTTAGGTATGCCCGCCGCGGCCACTGGCGGCGATCCTTTGCAGCTCGCTCGACCTAATACTTAGCTGTTTTTTTTTTTTCGAAGTTTTTATCGGAAAAATTGACCTGTGTCCGGTTCCGCGTCCACTTGAGAAGTCACGAAGTCGGTCGGGGCTACTTTGCTTTGCTACAATCTGTTTCTTTGTTTGAATTATTAGTTTTGTGGTGGGTGGAAAATCGCGCACGGTGTGAGCACGTCCGCTCGTAACGGTGGCTGAGAGCCGAATCCTTGCCTGCGTTGGTCTTTCTATAATTATACCATATGGTCTTACCATATTTATAGGTGATGAAATTCGTTGAGAATCTATATTGCCGATCGCTGCCTCGGATCCATCTGCCAGGCAGTAGCACAACTACTGCCAGTAAAGCCCCTGATGTAATTATCATCCGGTGGGATCCTCAGACTTCCACCAGAGATTTGCTCGATTTGCCGTTGAGATAGGAAGTCAATACAGAAAAAAGGGTTTTTCCTGCCTATTTGGCATTAACAGCTTGACCATTATGTATCCATGATTTTTGCCGTTGCTTTAGGAGAACGTCAGAAAGTCCCGGCGGTTTATTTCCCGCCTTTCCAATAATTCAAGACATAACCTTTTGTTTTATCAGTATTTCTTTATTGTGAACCGACTCCATCTTAAATGACGCAATCCATTGGTTGGAGTTGTTCAGCCCCCTGACACTGCAGCTATATTCCTATAAGGGAATCGCGTTCCTCTACTGTAGCCGCATACCAGGCGGCGCTAGTGGACACCTTCCGCGAATCTTACGGCGAAATTTCATGCCGCATAACCTTCTATACCTCTTCCCTGAACGGTTGGGTTACTGCCCGAGCGCTTCCCGCTTCTAGCAATGTGTGCTATTGGTAGACCGAAGACCCAGTTTTCGTACGACCCAGTATACGGCGAGACATTGAGCAGCCTATAGCTTTCATGGAGAAAGAAGTACCGTCGGTTTCGCTCCGAAGCGCTCCCACCATTCGCCCATTCGTATCGTATGACATGGGAGTGAGGAGTTCGGCCTCGAAAACCGAGGTTACTTCTGTCTCGACGAAAACTATACCACTAGCCTAAAGTGTAAATTTGGCAACACAGCTTGACAACCTTGTGACAACACTGTTTTGAGGAGTGGGGGAAAGTAAAAGAGAACCCTTGAAGCGGGCAAAGCCACCAATGAGTATAGCACCCTTCGCACATTGTATCGTAGGTGACAGTGGCGTTTCGCGTTTGCCTTAGCCATCATTTGCGAGGCATTGACAAGACTGATCTTCAGAAATTCAGAAAACAAAGAATTTTCCAAGGGCTCGGTACTAGTTACTGTTGTAAGTAGCCCAAGTGTATAATAACTCTCATAATTTTCCCGAGATAACGATTTCTTCGCGATTCTCATCTTTTACACAAACCCACAAAAAAATGTAAAAAATCCGTGGATCACGTCTTTTTCGCCCAATCGTTTTGCCAATTAGTCATAATGTTGTGTCTCTTTTTACTATAAAATCGAATGCTTTGTCTCCGCTCAAAGGATATCATAAATCTCGTATGAGTGCAATTTAACAATAGTGTAACAGGTGTAAGTAAATATTTCCCCACAACAGTCACAGCTAATCATCTGATTTTCTCACAGCAATATCACTACTGATGTTCAAAAGTTGGCCGGCCTTTAACAATCAAAATCCTGGAAAATGGATCGTTTGCATCGTTCCATTTTAATATGTTTACGGGATAAGATCGTTCAAGATTTGGATGTACGAAATGGTATTATCGATCAGCTGACAGCCGATTATCTTTTGAAAGATGAAGATGTGGACCAAATTTATCAAGGGACCACGCCAAAGAAGGAAGCTGAAATTTTGTTGGATCTTCTTGTCAAGTAGGTTGAAACGAAAATCTGGCATTATTTAGAGTATAATGATCAAGTATCGATGAACTCAAAGATAGTGTGTGGGAAGTGACCTTGAAATTTATTTGACGATTCAGTAATGGCTCATTCTGATTTTTAGTCGAGGTCCCTACGCTTTTGAGGGACTGAAACAGGCATTGAGACACCACTATTCCTGGTTAAGTGACGAAATGGATCAATTGTCTCGTCCTGGAAGCATTGATGCCCATGATACCATTATCACAAGGACACCCATGCTGCCACCAGTTTCCACGTTGATAATACCTCGGAAACATAAGGTACGTCCTTGAATCTTACCTAATTAATACATTTATTGATGATAAAAATGATTCATAAATTGCGATTCCGAATTCAAAGATACTATCAACAATCGAATTTCCAGAGATAAGATTATGACACTGAAAGCATTACCTAAAATTAGAACTTGCAAACTGTTATTAATTCTTGAAGTTCCAAATTCTATCATCAATTTCTTATCTGCTACCATGGATTTTTAAGTAAGTTGAATAAATTCAAAACACATTGGGAACTAAGCAATTTGAATGATATATAAGAGACGATGAGTGACACCAATTATAATACAATTTTTCCATAGATTGAGCAGTTGAAAAATGCATTGAGAAAACTAAACCCTGGACGTTATGTTGTCATCCACGGAATGAAAGGATTTGGAAGATCCTGCTTGGCCAACAGAACTTTGACTGATACTGTTATGATACGAAATTTATTCAACGTAAGAAGTTTCCATCCTTTTATAGTCTATGTCAAAATATTTTCTTATTTACTGATCTATTTTTTTTCGTTTTCAGTACCAAATATTCTGGATTCAATTTGGATGCAAAAATCCCGTGGAAGACGAAATACTCAATCGTTTGAATTATTTGTATCATTGTGTTAGAAATGATCCGTATGCATCGACAAATGGCAACGGTCATGGATTTAGTCAGGACGAGCTCAGTGCAGTTCTAAGAAATTATTTCAATACTGAACAGCATAGGAATTCATTGCTGGTTCTCGACGACGTTTGGGATAAAGCTATCATAGAAACATTTGACTTCAACTGCAAAACCTTAGTGATAACAACTGATATAGAATTACTGGGAGATCGTCCTAGAGAAGTTATCGAGATGAAAAATGGTTTTACTGAAAGTGAGAGTTTGACGCTGTTTGCAAAAGTCTTAGATGTTAAAGTCTCCGATTTGCCACAAGAGGCCAAAGACATTCATCATGAGTGCAATGGTATGCCAATATTAATTTCCATGTTTGCAGCACAGTTTCCCGAATTCAAAGACGAAATGACAAATGATGATAGACGCTGGCGATGGTATCTCAGAAGTCTCCGCAATAAAGACACAACTAATGAAGTGATTAGAAATTTTTTAGATAAACAAGAAACAATATTCGAAATGTGCATCGATCGGCTGCCAGAAAAGACTAAGATTCGTTATAGAAATCTTGCAATATTTAGTGAGGATGTGAACATCAGTACAAAAACTTTGGAATTAATGTGGAACGAGGATACTCATTCGGTTGACGAGCAAATGAAATATCTATGTCGGAAATCTTTGGTAGTAAAGCAGTGGAGTAACGAGTTGAAATCATATATATATGGAATTCATGACCTTCTTCTCTGTCACATGCGTAAAAAATTAACTGCTGAGCAATTATCAAATATGCACAGAGAATTTATTGAGAAATGCCGAAATTACTGTCATGGTGATTTTTCAAAATTGCCAAAAGATAACTATAGTTTCTCCTACATTGGATATCACCTTGAGCAGGCTAATTTGCTCGATGAATTCGAGGATATCTATCTAGATTTTAATTTTCTCTGTGCAAAGATTTGTAATAGTGGACTGAATGATCTTCTAATTGATTTAAAGAAATATCGAAGATACATTGTAAATGATAAGCCAGATATTGAAACCAAGCTCGTCGATCTGGAGACATTTGCAAAAGCTCAAGTGAAAATCTTAGCGGAACATCGTAGAAGAGGATGCTTAGACTTCATTCAAATTGGCATCAATCACAATAGACGAGGATACTTTTACGAGACTGCTAAAAAACTTGCGGAATCTCAATCATCCTATCTATACGTATGTCATGAGCAACAAAATCCGAGGGAAGAAGTTCACAATGGAGAAGAAGTACCCATTGATTTGACCACTGTAAATTTCACAGAAAATCAAAATCAAATATTGCTCGGCACTAATTATGGAGACATCATTCTCTGGGACACAAAGACTCGTCGGCAATCTCAGTTTTGTGGTCATAAAAAATCAAAAATTTTAAAAGTCATTTTATCCCAAAGAGGCAATTTTTTTTTAGCATTGAGCGATCAAGGCGTTATCAAGAGATTTCCGCTAAATCCAAATATTGATGAAGACGTATCCAATAACGAAGACGGTCCACTTCATACACCCCGTGATAAACAAGTTCCTTGGAATTCATTTTTCAAGTTCTCCGAAGACCAGAGCATTACAACTTATGACATGAGCGATCGGCTCATAACAGATATTACGGACATAGCACTTAGTCAGGATGATAGCAAATTAGCAGCTTGTTCTCACAAAGGTTTCTTTCGCGTCTGGGATATTAACGGAGAAATTTTATGTACCAAACAAGCAAAAATACATGCAACAGATATTCTAGCTTTTGCATATAATTACACGCTGCTATTTCTCGTTGAGGCTGAAAGTTCAGCTATTCTCACTTATCGTCTTTCTGACAATGTATCATACGATTATCTATCTATATACCGCCCAGTGAGAGAGAAAAATGGTATAACCCGAGAAGTGAGTGGGAGAAAAATGATCTATTTTCGTGACATCCCAACTGATTCGAGGAGTCAAATTCGAATGCTCCTTGTAACCGATTTGGAAGTGATAAATATTGAATGGACGATAACAGACCATGAGCATATTACAAATCCGTCAACGAGGTGGCATGTATGCATTGACACAGCACTGAATCCTGGTAACAAAATTATAGCTGCAACATTGACTCATCGAGATGAATGGATCGTAATTGCTGACGCGGAGGGTACAATAAAGGTCTACGATAGCTATAATGATATTGAACCCGCGGCATTCTATCCCGGAAAAGCTACCGCTCTGGATACATTCTGCCTTGATGTTAATGCACACTTAATAATCGCAGGATCAAATCAACTAGTTTACAAGTACTTCTTTCAATGCGAATCCAATTTACCCCAATCTATCAGAAGTCCCAAGTATGATGCCCTCATGAAAACTGCTGATGAATTAGATATTGTAGTTCAAGTTATGGATAAGAAAATTGGCGTTTTTGAGGGACATACGTTGATTGCACATGCGAATGAAAGTATGGACCATATTATTGATCTCAATGTATGTGAGGATGGTGACCAAATTTTGTACGTGATTAAGAAGGGTCATCTGGAGAGTTTCACGTACGAGATCAGAATCTTCAATTACCGAACCAAGACAGACAAGTTCATGCGTAAACTTCTCAGTTACAAGGGGCCTATTCGATTCTTGAAAGTCAATGGCTCAAATGTACCTGTTTGGAAAGAGGGAGAGAATCTTAGGATTGCTATGGCATCCAATGTTTGGTCCGAAGCTAAGGCTACGGGAAATGTCATAAACTTTCACACCATTAAAGATAAATATGTTATAACTGTGGCAGATAATGGGAAAATTATCATTTGGGAAGTAATTGATACTGATTGGCAGTGTATCCGCCAGCTCCCAGGAGGTATAGCAACCAATTTTTGTTTCAGTATATTGAATTCGCAGGAAGATAGACTTGCTATACTCAAGTCCCAGGGAGAAGTCAGAATTTATAATATTGAAAATGATGAAGAAGGCAACATTCACATCAAGGGCCATGTCAAACGTAACTTCTTGAAAACTATAACATGCTGCAGTTTTTCACCTGATGGAAGGTTTTTGGCACTGGGAATGGATGATGGGTTGATAAGCGTGAGTACGAGTTATTCAATGATATTATTTATCAACCGAATCTATTTATTTGATATTATTGATTGACATATCATTTATGTAAATTACATAGGAAAATATTGACGGAAATACCAACATATTCAAAATTCCCAATTTATAAATTTAGTATTCGTAAAAGTTGATAAGTTTGAAACACAGATGGGGAGAATCGCATGTAAATGTTCATTAATCATTCATTTTTAATTTACAATGATCCTTTTGAAAAAATTAACTCTCCTATCAGAAATCTTGTCATAAACTAATAACCACTTGATTAATCCTTTCCGATTCCTTTGCAGATTTACGACGTTACCGCAAACAGGATTTTCGGTGACCTATCTCTTCACTGCAACTCAGTGCTTCAGCTCCACTGGGCACCAGATTCTATCGGATTACCAATCCTGCTATCCGTGAATTGTGAGGATATAGCTTGGTGGAATATTGCACTCCTTCAAGATGAGAAGAAATTGAACAAACTAAGTAGAACTGGAATGCAAAGAAGCTCGACCACTCCCACTTTTGGTATGAGTCCTCGTGGGAGTTTGAGACTTAGCGGAAGCCAATCAGCCACTGCCGATCTCTCGGGTTTGGCCGAAAGACTGGAGAAAAATGGTATTAGGGATGATGATGTAGAAAAAATGCGTCAATTTTGGAGTTCTAAAGTTGCTAAATACGATAATAAACCAGCTTTATTGGGGCTTATTCAATTGCCACATAGCTGCAGGCTAAAAGTATGTGTTTCAAGTGATTTTAAGAGATTCCTGCTTGTTGATATTTATGGATCCATCAACACTTATAAATTTTTTGGACTGTGATTAGAAGGTACATGCTGTTAGCAAGTATATTTGTGGCAATTTTTTATAGGCTAAATTCTATTGTGATATCACAATAGAAATAATTCGAGGGAGGAGAAACACGCAAGTGTGCAATGTTTATTGAAATAGTAATTTTGTGATTGAAAGGAATAAGAAAGGAACGTATTCATGAAACATTGGTGCTTTTGGATATTTAGAGAAAATACACTGTAAGCACTGTAATTATTCCTCTTAATCATGAAATTTTATTAAGAAGGCATAGTAGAGGGATAGATCGTGTTTTATCCTAAATATTATTTTACGTTTTTATCTTGGTCCATGACTTAAAAACTTGCGACAAAAAATGGAACAAAACAGGATAATATAATCCCGCGTTAGGATAACAGTAGAAAAAAACCTTGAACCCTGTCTCGAAACCGATATGAGGCGAACGTAGTGTTCGTTGTTTTCTTTCCTCGTATGCTAAATTCAAAAAATAAATTTGAAATCCTGAATTGTTCAAAAATTGAGAAACTTAATTCGTATTTTAAAAGTTTCCAAAATTTTCAAACTTTTGCAAGCTTGGAAGAATCAATAATTGTCACAATTACAAGAACTTCGAGATCTTTTATTATTCAGAAATATTTTCAAAAATATTGAGAGTTCCAAAATTTGAACACTTGAGATTTTTGAATTGTGACAATTTCAAAAATTAAATTCCGAAAACATCTATAATTCAAAAAATCTCGAGCATGACAAAAATTTGAAAAATCACTATTCACTATTTTCTTAAATTTCTACAATTTTGTAATGGTTGAAACTATTGAAATTGTCATAGTTCTTTTCAAAATGTGACAAATCGGAAATCTTTCAATTTTCAGAATTGCAAATTTTTGCAAATACATTTATTGGACCACAATGAATTGAGAACAGTCGTAGTTTTTATAATACAAATGTAATATTCATGACAACACTCTGGTTTCCTGATTTTTTGTCCAAGTTTTTTTGACGACAGTTTTTTAGACATACTCGTTTCTATATTGCATTTTAATTTAAAGAGATTTCAACTAGGTCCATTTAACTTCAAAAGGTAATGCGGGCCTTAACTGATATGCTAGAAATAATCGACCAGTGTATTTTCTAAGTAGCGTATCCGTGACGATAGCTACTTGATTCTCAATTATCCTGTACAAAAATATGTGCCTTATGGAATGTTGAAAAATAGAGAAAGGATTAACAACTTTGAAGATTCCACAAATGAAAAGTTGAAATTGGGTTTTGCACATATCATTTTAGACTACGTCTCAGAGGTTTGGGATCATATTTTTTTCTTTTACTTCAACATAATTTTTCGACTTTAAGGTTGTAAACCAAATCACTTCACCACTTATCGATGGAAAAAGTATCTAATCAGGAGCGAAGCGGACTGTCGAGTTGTTTTGGTCTGACATTAAGGTTCACATAAATATATCAGAATCTAAGGTACCAAACAGCAATTTGATAAAAAATTCTCTTATAGAGCCTAAGAAGTTTGTTGTAATACAAATCATGCTTTTCTCTTAGATTTTAGATACTTGTATTAGGCCAAGAGACGGCTTAATTAACCCCTTCACTACCATCCATCGTTTTTTCACAGATAAGTGGCTGCATAGGGAATACTGAGGCCGATATGAATGATTCGCATTAATGATCCGCTAGCTATGTAATCATATGCTTGATGATACCTCTGCTGATCTTGATTGGAGCAAACAGCGATTTTTGAAAATTCTGTAGAACTAAAAAGAAATGAAATGAACCCAAGCTTAGGACTGGTAGTGCGCATTTAATGGATAATTTGTGATTCTGCATTTATGTCAAAACGAATGCATTTATTTTATTGACATTGGTACTGAAATTGCCATGATATCCAGATCTCCGATTGTTTTTCATCATTGCTCATAACTACTTTTTTTACTTACTTTTCGAACCATGAAATGAGTCATAATAGTGAAAACAGAGAAACTAGAATTATGGTAATTAGCAATTGTATATTCGGAAGCATTTCCATCGCTCGTGTTTTTAATTTAACCAAGGTTGATTCATTAAGATATAATCCATAATTAATGAACGTTTCTAATATATTCCAGTGAATTTTCGATATTTATCATTTCGATGATAAATTCTACTTAAATTTTATTTTAATCAATCTAATTACTAACGACTCATGCCTATCTTTCAATTTCTAAGGTTTTTCGTAAAAGTCATTTATTATAGCATAATTTTTATATACCATTTACACTCTCTTCCATGGCATGCAGTATTAAAAGAACAAACGAACAAGATACGTTTCAGCTCAAACATTTATCACACATTTCCACATGTCTCATCATTGTAATAGTTTTTATACTTTTTTTTACAACAATCACAACAAAATCATGTTCCACGTGCTATCATAAGTCTTTCATAATATTATACCGGCTAAACAAAATTCGAGGGATTAGTGTAATAAAAAAAAATTGTACATGTGATTAAAGACTTGATTTGATTAATCTTTTATTGATTGATTGAGCTTTTATATTGTCAAGTTGATCTATTTTAAATTATCAAGCTGTATATTTTATTTGACCGTTATGATCATTCTCAATAAATTTTTTTTCTATCAAAAAAAAAAACAAATTTATGGAACCCTATGACTTCACTTAGCAAATACAATCCAATCAGTGACGTAGAATATCAAGATTGTCGTCATCGTTTTATCGTCCAGACACTGAGATTGTCCGCAAACATGACAATTACGATAATCTCCATTGAATGCCTTCATCGAATGCGGAAGTGTAAACTACTGTCAAAGTCAATGTTGTTGTCGTGGTGCACTTGGCAGAACTTGATATCCGGAAATAGAATCGACAAGTCTAAAATAAGCACAAGGTGAGAGTCTTTGGCATAAAGAGAGTCACCTGGTATTGAATTGCGGGCCAATGTCGATCATCATGGTAAACATCTTTCACATTTCCCAACAATAGTCTTTGCGTCATGCATCATACCAATTATTGGAAAACTAAGGTGCAGAAACTTGTTAAGACGTTAACGTTGGTCACCTTATGAGCTCCACGGTGACAACCATCGTTTTTAAGATTTTGTGCTCAGCTGGATGAAAGGAAAACAATAAGAAAAGTTGATTTTGTCAGTTGAACTGTACAAAGCATGATGATACTTTCCGTAATGACTTAGATTTCCAACCACATTTAGAAACAAAAATCTAGTCACACAGTTGCTGAACATCGTTAAACGCGCATGTGTTAGATGCTCTCAAAACTTCACGTCGCTTGACTGACCTCATTTGTTTCAACAGGACATAAATGATACCAAACATTAGGAAGCATTCATAAATTGACATTAAAACTCCTCAATCATGTTAAAATTGTGAAGATCATAATTTTTTTTTTTTTACTACGAATGACAGGATTTTCTTATTTTAATTCGCATATTTTTTAATAAAAAAAACTGCATTATATTACAATGGCCCTATACTTTAGATCCTAAATGAACACTTATTATTTCCACCATTGGCAGCCCTATTGAAGCTTCTGCTTCTTATATACACACCAATGATAGCACTTTCAGTGCAATACGGGAATCAAAACAGATAATCAGATAAGAACGAAATATCGATGAGACTCCCAACTAATGAGACTTCCATAACATTCGTCTCATCAATGATAATAGCTTCTGTCATATCAGTTACGCTCATTATGACACCTCGAGATTCAAAAATATACAGAAATATCTATTTAGACTTCACAGAACAGGAAGTTTATAGATACTTCATTTAAAAATTTAATTCCATAAAAGAATAGATAAAATAATTTGGCATACCTATGTAGTTTAAAAGAATTAATGGAATTACTGTTTTCTTCAATCCCATCAATAGAGAGTCATTTTTTCAAGTACTGCCATATCATGAGATTTTTTTAAAACTATTATTATGTCATTGAAACAAGTAAATATTAATAGAAGTAAATACATAGTAAGAAAAGTGCTCAAATGCATATATCACTCCTCTTTTAGAACTTTGTAAATTATTTATCAGTAGTGAAACGTAAGGACGGTATTCTTGTACCAATAGGATTTGTAGTTTGTCAATAATATTCAAAGAGCTCGTAAATGAGCTAAAGGAATACCTGCGAACTGATGCTATTACATTTTTCTGTCAGTTGAGCTATCATCTGCAATTGGTTTTGGAAGCACCAGCTCCATACCCTATGTACCGTGCATACACGCGTGATCAATGAAGTGGTGGGGATGCCTACGAGTTTCTGAACGAAGGAAACGGAACGCCACTTGGCATTGCTCAGTCTTACAACGCGGCTCATCGGGGTGCTTCCTCATTCCCCAAATATCCTCCAACACGTGTCACTACAAAAACCCATACCGCCGACGCGTGTCTGAAAACAAAAAATGTCGTTAGTATACAGAAATTCCATGAAAGCCATTGGCAAAATTGTCCCGGAAAAGTTGCAGCCGCTGTGGAATCATCCAGCTGGTGAGTTATTTTAAATGTTCATTATTCAGATAATCGAGATAAGTAATCTATTGAAATTTGCAACACTGGAAATTTTGACAGGCCCAGATTTTTGTCTAGCCTTATCCACAGCTGTTTGTCGTCCGGCAGCTGAGCCAATTGGGTCAAGGTTGCCACTACGCAGCTATGCAAAGCAAAGCACCAAGTTCATGTTCCAGATAATTTTCCTGTTATTTTCGCACGATTTTATCACCATTCACAACATTTTGCTAGATAACGATGTACGCTGCGACATTTGTAAATGTCAGAATTGTGCATTTCATTTTTGTTGCGTTTATCGCATAATAAAGCCCTTATGAAAAATCAATGGAGAGCCTGTGGTGTAAACACAGCCACCTGACGCGCACGTGTTTTATCGATTTCTCTGCTTCCAGGTCCGCAGACCATTTTCTTCTGGGCGCCAGCTTTCAAATGGGTCAGTATCAAGTTTTGGGATAACCAAACAGTGTTGCAAAATTAAGTTGATCTTTAATCTGCATATTCAGTAAATAACTCAATGCCATTAAAAGTTATCGTATCATTCATATACTAATTTGAAGGATATTTGTTCGCCGTATCTGGTAATTGTTGAAAATTGGTCATTGATTCAAAAGTGGGAAATTGATATCCCTATTAACTTTTCCTTGGAATGTACTGAATCCTATTGGGACACATATTAAAGCACTAATGAAATCGAGAAGAAGTTAAATTTGATTTATTCACTGCTCGATCTATTAAATGCAAATTGCACACTTGACAAGTTGCACGTGGTACAACTGAGACATCTCTCAACGGATCAAATTTCAATAATTCTGGTGATAAATTTGCATATTGGTTATATAAATGAAACAAAAAACTTTTCAATTCAATTCCCGTCTAAAAAAATTTAGATCATATGTTAAAACCTGGAATTCCAAAGAACACTTTAGTCGAAAGTAAATTATCTACAAGCTTCTTATAGTGTTTCTGGTAAAACCACGCATTAACGAATTATTTAAATCGCCATTGAAGCATATAGAGTCACAATCAGAGGGACTCTACTGTTTTACGGAAATTTAATATTGCCGGACATTCCTACTTGTTTGGAGCACTCTGTTGAACTGTGAAACGATAAAAAAAAAACGTTGCGTAATGCTTTTAATATTCTGCATTTCAGGGGCTCGTCATTGCGGGATTGGGGGACTTGTCTCGACCCGCCAGCAAAATATCTATGAGCCAATCTGCAGCACTTGGAGTAACTGGTGTGATATGGACGAGATATTCACTGGCTATTACACCAAAAAATTGGAGTCTATTCAGTGTCAATTTATTTGTGGCTTTCACAGCTCTGTATCAAGTTGCTAGGGCTCTCAAGTGAGTGAATTTCATGAGTAATTCAGTAAAAATGTGGAATATTTCTGGAAAAACGTAAATGGACTTTGAACAGGGCAAATATCCAATTACTTCAGATTGCAAGTCATTTCGGTATAAACAAATGAGCTGGTAAAATACTGAGATTTGAGTTTCACATTTTCACTGGTTGGATAATTACAACAGAAATAAACGTGTTGTAAGCATAATCGTTAACGGGTCAAAGCAATGACTTCCCTAGTTATCTCGTCAACAAGAACTTTGGCAACAGAATGTTGCGTGACTTTCCCTATGCAATTTCATTGTATGATAAAAAGGTCTATTGCCGTTTTACTTGACATTGAGTCGGTGCCGGCATAAATTTAAATGAAATATGTGACATCAATTGTTGTCACAATGATGGAAGAGTCGAGGGAAGTAGAAATAGTGTGAATATTAGGCGAGTTTACAACAAATTCCCTGTGTGCAAAACATTACTACAGGACTGGGAGTACCGATGGCTATGCCCCAGTGGTTAGAGCGCTGGCCTTTGGCACACGAGGTCCACGGATCGAGTCCCCCACTTGGCGACTCTCCGATTGGTGTAGTAGAGTGGAATTGTCCAGCGCTCGAGTTCATAGGGATGCATAGTCAAACGGAAGTTTCGTTAAAGAAACGGCTGTACAAATTGAGGTTTTTCGTGGGTTTTCCTTCAATTGTAGATTGACTCAAGCAATGTAAAGTCTAGTAGGCATTGCATTAATTGTGTCAGACTAAGTGAATGCTGTACAGTTTGGGAAGAATTCGGGTTCCATCGGCACCGTGGGAGGGCCGCCACATATGCATAATCGCATCGAAGCCTAAATAACAAAAAAAAGGATTGGGTGTGAATCTTATTGATACTTCTGATAATTCAAATTTTCAATAGGAAATGAATTTCGTCGTTCTCTTCGAATAATTTTTTCATGAAACTACTCTCATACCCCAGTTGCAATTTTCGACATACATTCACAGTATTTATCTCTCGAACTCCCATTACTTACAAAAGTGTTTTGGGAGAGTATCAATTTCAATTTCGTAGTCAAATTGTATAAGGACACATCTTGAGCTCGATTTTCTTCGTCCATTAATCTTGCTAAAAGTAGCGAAGATGTTAACAATGCCCATAATGTCGTGGATTAGAAGATGAGAATATAAGACATGTGCTATTGACACCCACAATTTCTACAAGTGGGCGGGATGTGTTTGTGATGTCATGGAAGCACAAGAAAATCTTCTTAATTTGTAATTCTGATCCGACATGTTTCTTTCCAATATTTTCCAAACGAGACCGATAGCGCGTGCTTCGCACGCGCATTTCCTATTTCCGCCACACTGACTGGTGTGGCGTTAGTGTCGGTCTTACGGTTTTCGATAATTTCGATAGTTTCTTTCGTTTCTCCTTTTTACTATAGGATCTTAAGTACCCATCGGTAATTCGATAGAGTCCGTGCCCTAGATTCAAACACTTCAGTAGCATCCGCAGAGACTGCCTCCGTTACGTATTATTAATTATACGAGTTAGGAAAATAATTATACAAGGTAAAATTGGTATGTTTGCGTAAGGAGCTTTTTTTCTTATACAATTTCTCCCACCTGTAACCGTTTTTGAGATACCGTATCACAAATAGTTTATGCTGTAATTATTTATATCCAAAATCTAATCACGTGTAAGCTAATCACCACACACACACACACACACACACCTCAAGATTTGTTTGGGAACATTTTAGTAAGATATTTTGTGAGATAAATCGTCCTATATTCAGTCACTCTTATACTGAATTACGAACTAGAAATAATGAAGTCCATTGCCAATATGCAACGCCACTTCCTGTCTGGCCGGACAACCTATCATTGCATCAAACAAACGACCTTTAGTCTTAACTTCCCCCACTATGCAATAACAAAACAGTGCTTTATAAGAGGGCATCAACCTTGTCCACTTAATCGGCAATGTTGACCGAAAATGACTAAAAGTCGAGTAAATTGCTCTATTTTGCTTTATTAATGCCAAAATTGTATAAGCCAAAGCTCATGAACTATATATTTTTTATCTTTACAGTTATCGTGTTTTCTATATTTGATTATCCATATTTACAACATTGGAACACTATAATGGAACACTAACTTCAAAAAATGGAACTAGTAAACGGAATGAGTATGACCAAATAATGCACTAGTGATTGATTTGTAATTTCCGCACAAGATTACTTTTAGTTATTAAAATTTTTTTCGATGAGCTGAATATCTCATTAAGGAATTACGTTATGGACGATTTTGTGTCGGAAGTTTTTTTGATTGTTGCCATAGATCCAAGGTTTATATTTTTTTGGTAAGGAAAACTTTATCGAGATCATTTTTACCAATGTCTAATCAGATTTGAATTACGTGCGAATACATCGAATGCACTATGTTGTATCTAAATGGCATAACTGCTTCGTGAGAAAGCTCAACGGCAGACACTCGCAATTTCTTCCACATATATATCTTCCCCTATCAGAAATTTACAGAGAAATCATTTGCAATGGTTATCTTTTATGCTTAAAATTACCGAGATTTTTGTTTATAAGTGTGCACATCTTCTGTCAGATAAATGCTTTTTTCCTCGAATTCATCATCAATTGATGGTATTCCCCTTCTTTCCCCGATAATACTGAAAACTTAAATCATGAAACTTTAGCACTGAAGGATTCAGCTGGGAAGAGATTAGTTTCACGATATCAATTAAATTCTTATTTTCAACTTTTAACTTGAATTTATATTCTGAATTAATTAACCCAAACAATTCAATTTTTTTTTGTTTCAGGTACCAGAACGAGCAAAAGACCAAGAAAGATTCTAAATCATCACTAACGCCCCCCAGCAACCATTGATTATCAAGAAAAATGTTGAAAAAACATACATTCCTAGATAGAAAAATTCTAAACGATCATTACCAACCACCTCATAATCACACCCCATCGTTGAGTTGATACTAATTATGGAGTCAATGGGGGTTGTAAAATTTTTAGTGTAATATGAAATAATGTAACGATGTGCGGATGCTCTACGAAGCCCCTTTAATAAATGTTGGGTCAGTGCAAAAGGCAGAAAAATCTCATTAAAGTTCAATTGAAAATGGGAAATGATCGTATGGGCATAATAGTACAAGGAAAACAACTCCTCGGTCATTACGGAACCTTTCAACAGCTGATCGATCTATTCAATTTCCCCGCAATTCATTAACTTAAGTCAGTGAGACGATAATTGTTGAAATTTGAAAACTGTGATACAAACTTATTTAGTCGGACGAAATCTACTATCGTGTAATCGCTGTATCACGCAAATACCTAAGATACTCTTTTTTTACCCATGATAAATGAAGAAACACGTGTTGCTTCATGCAATCTCGATTGATGAAACATCGCGTTTTAGGGCATTCAATCATATAGTACGCAAATTATGTCGACGAACTATAGAGATAACAAGTTAATGGGTGAAGAGTTATGATTGTGAGCGACTTTCATGATTATGATTTAGATAATGTTCTACCACTCAGTTTTCGCTGGGCGATAGGAGTTGATTGAATTATATGGAAATTCTGTGGTGGCAGTTTCGTTACGATTTTATTGTAATTTATTTTGTCATCTGGATATCAAATGAGAAATAAAATCAATATTTTTGAATACTCACTGTCTCTGTATTGATTGTCCCATTCATGTATACATGTTCAACAAATTAAATGTTTAAAAATAAAAAAACCTTAATTTAGGACTTCCACGAGCAAGGTTGTTATGAAAAATATCTTCGGATAAAAACCATATGGGGATTCAGAATTCAAAATTCATTCTTCATTCAGAAAATGATATTTATAATAACTGAACGGTTCTCATAAAAATCTTAAACCAGAATAAAACTGAAATCACGCCAATGATCATAAAACTGTCATTAGCGTTGGAAATTTAGAAAAAAGAATTTTTCGTGTTCATACAAAAAACTTGTTTTTTAAAAGAATACATATTACAATTAATCAGAAAATCAACGAAATCATCAATATTGGTTTCATAAGCATCGGCTCTTATAGGCTTTAGATTATGTAATATCATTTCATTCTCCTAATAACAGCAGGACAACGAAAATTTCATGATCTATTGTACCCCCCCCCCTCGCCCACATGTGATGCATTGTTTGTTTTTTTTTTATTTTCCAAATTACACTATTTTCGTCAGAGATTTTTCGTGCTGTAATCGTGAACATCAGAGGGAAAGTTTTCTTCAATCCAGTGGGATGATTTAATGTTCTGTTAATCGACCCTTTTTTCAGTTCTGGCCGTACGCATATATTTGACTGATGAATCCAAAACAAAAAATTATCGGGGAGTTTTTTTTCAGAAAGAGAAAAAAAATACTCGATTATGAAGAGAAATAATTAAATACGTGGGTAGTTTCCAGAGTTGAATGTGCAAAGGGTATGGTCAGTTTTTTCTATGAAATTTGAGAGGGTTCGCAGAAATGGTAGAATTATCTTAAGGTACATTAGCAGTAACTGATCCAGAAATCCAGGATTCAAGAAAGTATTCGACTACACTTGCTATGAAATGCGAACTAAAGCTCAAAGTTTCCATTTTTTCCTATTTTTGGTGGGTCATATTTCACACATGGTTTCGCAAACTTCCGTTGAATTTTGCAATGCGATTTTTAGTGTATTGCATTACATATCACCGAAGTGGAATGATATTTAAGTCACTGAGAAATTTTTTGCCTTGATGAATTATTACGCGAATATCTTAATTGGATCTGGATTAAAAGGAACGCAAAAAAATGCAAAAAACCTGGGAAACGTATTTGCACGTGCTGGAATAAAATATTAAATAATATGAATTTGTAAATAACAATAAATTATTTTTGCAATTTACAATGTACTCTCGACTAAGAATTCGCATCGTTTTTATCCTGCGAAAATTTGAAGGAACTGCATCACACACATTTTTAACATATGGGATATATGGGGCGTTCTATTATCAATTTGATACCCAGCTATGATACCTCTACCAACTTTTGACGTAATTTTTTATATGCTCCCTCTATTAAACCGAACGAACAACTATCAATTTTTGAAATCATTTTTTCGACCATTATTTTATATTTTTCGGGACATTAAATCCAGAAACCCTGAAAAACGCCCCGCTCTAAAAATAAAAAAAAAATACCCAGTGAGCACAATTTTTTCAGTGGTGTTTTGACAATAAAGCATGGTAAAAATTGGGGACACAAGTTTTAAAAACTAAAATAAATCTTTGACTCTAGTCTCCATATCCTGCCCTTCAGTGGTTCTCGTCGCTCCATTGATATTTCCTCTGATATAAACTCAAACATATCCAAATGTCCAGATCATAATTATTTACGGAGTATGTATTATCGCGCTCATTTTTACTCGCACGGTTTTCGCCTCTTGATGTCTTCGACTCGGCTACCAACTTCATGCTGGTAAAAATTGCCGGAACAACGATGCGAAAATATATTATGATATTACGACGCGCCATAAATTGAGTTTATCGGACACCGCGCTCCGCGCTGTGTTTAATTATCTCGCCTTCTGCACATTTCAAGATGAAATAGTATAAAGTACTCGGTGATAAATCCCGTTTTGGACGAATATGAAGATTACAAAGCGAGGCAAAGGCGAGACAGAATTTCTAACATCGAACTCTAATTTACTATTAAATGAAATTTAAAAAAATTTCACGTCGTTTTGGAATCTTTCAAATATTTAATTATTCCAAGTTATACCGTTTTACATCTGAAAATGATGTTATCTGTGGCCTTGAAATTTTAGATAGGCAAAGGCGTACTATAAAAATTACATGTCCCCGCGAAATTCAGATTTCTTCATGAGAAAACGCTGAAGAAGTACATTAACAGATCCGGGTGAATAGAATTGATAAATAATCCCCTACTTTATCCTAGAGGTGAAAATTAGTCTCGCCATTTTTAAAAAAGACCCATCATTCTCATCGTGTCTTTAGTGTCCCCTGATGCCCATCGTTATCATTAATCTCAAACTTCGGAGAACTCCGATCACTCCAAAAAAAAGTAATGAAAAGTTTCGAATTCTTTAACACAAAAAAAAAGAAAAATTCCGAAACCTTCAAGATTTTTTTTCTACTTTTCTAGCTTTCGAAAAAATTCTCCAACCCTCATTCAGAACAGGTCGGCATCTGTTAAATTTTTTAAACCGAATAAGACAGAACAGGTGGGGTAAAATGGAGACTTCGAAAATTGAAACTGTTTGATGTTAATATTTTCCATATTTTTTTTTGGTTTGACGGAGTGAACTCAGATGCATGAAAAGTCCTGATGATCATCTCAGTATCAGTCTTAACTTTTTTACATACAATTTTGGTGGCGCGTGCTGGGTACGCGCATTTCCTTTCTCCGCCGCGCTGACTGGTGTCGCGTCAGTTTCGGTCTTACGGTTTTCGATAATTTCGATATACATATATATATACATACATATTAATTTCATTTAACTTCGTTATATTTATGCTCTCTACCTAAGTGCTAATCAGCGACGGAGGTCTACGATGTGTTTGTAAACAAAGCACTCATCAATAAATTGCATTAGTATTTCAATATATATCGATAGTTTCTATCGTTTCTCCTTTTTACTCTAGGATTATTGACATGTTAACACCGAGCGCCATAGATTACGACATATTATATGACAGCTCTATATGTCATGTAGTGACTTTGTCTCGTATACTATGGAGAAATCGTGTGATCGATTGTTACATATTCAAAGAAAGTTTGGCACAGTCGTTCATTTGTCAGGCACCATCGAAATTAGAGACTTTATGATTTGATTCATTTTATCATCTCGGCATGACGTGAGACATTTTATCAGAAAATTACGTAAAGTGGTTGACGGAATCGATCGTATCTTACTTTATAATCTTCACGGTTTTTCGACCAAGTATCGAATCTTAACATTTTGTGCACTATTCGGATCTTGGCATATCAGCTGGGTTATCAGAAACTGACATGAAGTATCCGGCCGAATCTGTCAAATTATGTCATAATTACACTGACATCCACACTCTACACCGTGGGACAAATAAATCCTTGTAATTAAGGATAAATATATAACTAATGAATATAACTTACTCAAATGGTTGGTTTTCAAATCTTTAATTACTTCTAAAAGGGTATTTCTTGTCGATTTTGAACAGAAAATACACATTCGCGCAATATCCGCATAGCATTCACACAATACAGTCGATCCCACATTGTCAGGAGTGCCGGCTATCAGAAACCATCAATATTCAATGTAATTAAACGTCTTTTGACAATATAAAGTGTTTGCGATTAGAAATTGAGAAGAAGGTTTCCCGTCAAATCTGTATAATTATGTCATAATGTGTAGGGAAATACGAAATCAATGTTTTCCAAGAAATGATGTTAACAAGAATATGATACTGTTCTTCCACGTCGACATCCGAGTTTCGTTGTCGAAAACGTCAACAATAGAATCTGTTAACTTGTGAATCTCATTGTAATACGAAAATGATTTTTCTTCAAAGTCTACATCATCTATTGGCATGCCATTATCTCAACAAAATCTGAATAATGTACTCCTTTCTTTTCTTTTCATTTGAAGTCTCATCAACTCCTTGGTCCTTATGGACTTCATATACTTGGTACATTGAGATTGAGACTCCTCATATGAGATGGTAAATGTTCGTTCTTTTCAATAGTTTCATCACTTTGTCAACAGTGACAGGTGACCAATTGATTATGGCCAGGTCGAGAATCAGTCACCCAAAACTGACCCATAGCTTCTTAATCACGAAAGAAGAACCACCACGACCTGAAAGCTGCATTACAACCGTGGCTGTGAAGCATAACCTGCTGGATTGTGAAAGATACAGTGGAGAGGTACTCAAGACACCATCGGAGGATTCAGAAATTCTGAATTATAACGAAAATTTACTTTTTTATTCCACATTAATAATCACGTCGGTTTCTCACAAAATAGCAATGAAAAAGCACCGAAAAGGATCTGTAAATGGGTCGACAAGTAGGCTCTTTGACCAGCAAAATTTCAGCTGTGTTCTCATCTCTGGACCGCAAATGCGACTATCCTAAATCATGATAAATTCGACACCATCTGAAAACACGAAAATCTTTATGGAAAATCTGTTAACATTAATTAACATTATCATAATAATTATATCTCATCTGCGATTTTTTGACCAATAATATATCATGTGGCATTCTCCACGAGATAATACTTCACCATCCCCTATTTTGAATTCCGGGGCTACTTCCAAAACTATTAGATAATTTCCTCAACAATTACTTTACCCTGTCGTCTGCCTAAAGATCAATTTCGCCTATCCTTATCTATTCACTCCAAAGCTCTGAACCTACCCGATTGTCCCACTCGCACCCCCTTCCCCTTTTTACAAACCTCAAACATTCTGTTATCGGTCACCTCTAGTTCTTAAAATGCCCGCTGGCGTCGCTAGCGCCCATAAAATCGACTGGTTGCGCAGTTGCAACTGCGCAGGTCTCATAGAAAAACCAAAGGGGCCGATGTGCACGTAGTACGTGAACTGACGTGAGCCTGGAGTCTCGGTAGTTCCATTGTCAATGTTTCTTATCACAACGTCTTCGTGAAATATAAATTGGAGGTTAACGTGATAACAATTTCCATAAAAGTGTCAACAATTGTCATTCAACCCTATAAGGGTTTGTCTACAGCCCATCCTGTCAAAAATCACAAGAAAACATTCCACTAAAATTGATTGAAAATAGGAGGAAATAATTGCAACAATTAAGGAGTAACAAGGAATTAAAAATGTTCTCCGGCTTGACAAATCAAGTGTCCAATTGGATGGGGAAGAAGGGTGAAGAGGGGGGCGAATTGACAGAAGAAAAAATTGCATCACCGTCGGCTGAGACTGAGCTGGATCTCGAGAAAAAGGACAGCAGGTAAAATCCAGCTATCATGAGTTAATCATGAGCTATCACACGTCCATAACACCGTTTGTAAATCGACGCAGTAATCAGATGGACAATTGAATTTATTGGTAAAAAAAAAATTATTCAACCTGTCATCGTCTGTCAAATGGTATAACGGATGTGCCTAGTCAGCTGTGACGGCAGATGAATACAGAATCAAAACATGTGTATGTTCCTTACCGGTTAAATTGTTAGTTGGAACGTTAAAAATTTATCGATTACCCAGACAGCCCAAGAAGTTGAAGCCTTGGTGTTGCGTGAGGTAAAATGTAACGTGGTGATGGTTTCACATTCGTGGAGCCCTACAGAAGTTCTTTTATTTTTTGTCCGATATTCAAAGGATTTTTATAGCCTCCGAGGGACAATAAATAACTTGGGTCCACTATGACTCCCCATCGGCTTACCATCCCTATTACATTCCTCGTAAATTCTTTAGCTATTTCTTCCTCATTTAGTCTCAGATATTTGCTCAAATAATTCCTGATGCAATACCTCATTTTGCACAGTTTTCTTTTGCTACACTTCACTGAACCCTCCTTTTTTTCATTCAGGAGTTCTATTAGGGGCAGCTTAAACAGGGAATAATCAAGTCTCATCTTTCTTTTTTCCCAGAAAAAATAAAACGTCGAAGAACTAGAGCTAGTACTACGAGAAATCACCCCTAGACAGCCCTGTGGTATTACGTAAAAAGCTTTTTCTTGGGCGGGGAGGGCGCCGCCGGGGGTTAACAATGCTCGAGGAATCGATTTATCATGCTCTTTCGATTCAGGGACTTTTTGTTGAAGATGACTGTTAATGTCAAAGACAGAAGTATCCTCAGCTATTTTTCCAAGTATTGCAGACAATTTACATAAAGTAGTGGGCGATATCTTTGAGTTATATTGTGCCGTATTCTTTTAAAGTAAAATTTATTTTGTGAGATAGTAAATTGAAGAAAAATAATTGTGACAATTTAATACATCTCAGAAATGCCGGGAAGTCCAAAGCAAAAAATTCAGAAAAACGTTAAAAACGCTCAGAAATTTTTGGGAAGTTTTCAAAATTAAATATTTTTTCAAAACTGGCAACAACTCTAATTTGTATTCACAGTAGTGGTTAAAGTTAAGATTCTTCATAGGCGGGAATACCGGTGTGAAATGACAAAAGCTTCATTGTTATTTTTTTGGGGGGGTTTAAAATTCGAATATAGGCCGTGGGATAACGATACTTTTAAAAGGCCTCGGAAGGGCCGCTGGCGCCGCCATTTTGTATTTTTTTTGCTGAGAATCTTTGCTCAAATTCTTACATATCTTATTATAATTTTTCCCGAATGTTGTCATTGTATCTCCTTTGCCTTCACTTCGAAAAAAATGTCGAAGTACTTTTTCTGGGGGTCATGCTAATGTTAATCTTTAGTAATGTTCACCCTTCTGTCAATTGTTCCTTCGCAAATTAAAGAAAAAATCGGAGAATTTTTGCTAGTGATGACAGTCAGTTATTGAGCAATGATAACGCGCAAAAAGATTTTCCTGCTTAATCCAATCACTAGTTTTGCAGAAATTTGAAAGAAACGTGACACGAAGCTAAACGGGAGCAAAATTTTTTTAACGTCATGGTTGCGTAAATTTTTTTTACAGTTAGTAAATTTACCTATATATTATATTATGGTACATATTTTCGAAAAATAACTGCAAGCTGAGCACTGTCAGTTAATAACTGTATTTTAGTTAATAATAATAATTAACTGTATTTTAGTTGCTTTGAAATATGCTGAAGTCGCGTTTTAAATATTAAATTTTTTTCGGCAAAAACAGTTCCTCGATATTTTTGAAATACAAAAAGTGGGTGGTAGAACCCGGGTCAGTGATTAGAACACCAAAAAAGATAAAAAAATCTGCTTTTTAAACAGTATGGCTTATTTATTTCTGAGACGGGAATATTTAAGAGACCTCGAGTATATTCGGAATTTTTCTGATACAATTTAGTTAATGTTAATGATTGAAAAATATTGAACTTACAGTTTAGTTAGCACGAAACGGTAAGAGGTGCGACAACTAAATACAACTACCTTGAATCACCTGTCGTTGGTAATCCTATAAGTGCTCAATTTTTCAATTTTATGATAACTGTTGAACAATACTGCAGGATAATTCGAATCAGAAAATTTTTTATTCAAATGTGACACAAAACTGATTAATTTTAGCAACAATTACTATTCACATATTGAAATCCGAAGAACCGAAATAAAATGTGTGAAAATAAAGTAACCAATAGTGAATACCTGCGATGATATTGTAGAATAAATTGAAAATTATTGGACACAAATTCATCATCATCTGTCATTGATGAGAATAACGCCATTTGCATTATCCGAAATGCACTGGGATCCCATTATATTGATTCGGGGTGAGGCAAAACACTGACGGTTTCTTGCCACCAATGGCACGAGCTGTTACACCCGACTACTCCCGATTACTCATGTTTCTCATTGTTAAAATCAGCTTGAAATTACCCGCCTATTTCTCCCATAATTACCCCACATTCCTCCCCGTTATTTAAATAAATTCCAGACACCGACAACCGTCGGTGTAGTCATAGGAAAATATAGTGGAGTGCATGAGTGTGACCTCCTGACGGGGAAAACTCGAATCTGTGATTCATACAATATTTTTAGTTACCATATTTCAAAAGGGTTCATTTGATTTTTATTAACTATTTCCAACTATTAGCTATTTTTGAAAATAGAATGAAAGCATCAAAATTTTAGAAATTACGCAAGTTAAAAAAATCAATCTTAGAAATTTTAGAGATGGCAAACATGTAGAAAGGTCCAAAGAGTTCTAAAAAAATTTTGAAAAATTGTCCAAACACACACCAAAATCCCGTTAATGAGTAATTTTACAAAAGAATGCTACTTGTAAAGAATTTCTAGAAGATCGATTTTCGTAGAATCACCACTGGAGTTCATGAAGACATATCGATCGCGTCATAAAGCATCTCGATCCATTCGTTCGTGAGAAATCGGTGAATTATATGGACTATTTATACAGACATCATCATCGTAAAGTTAAAAAAAAAACTACCTTTTTGCAGCAAGAGATTTCCCCGAGGGCGAAAAAAACGGCAATTTCTTCGGGCAATAAAGTTTACATTGGACATTGCGTTCCACCAGAAGCATTTATTCAGTTCGCTCTCTGTATTTTCTTCAGCAGCCACTAATTGTACATTTTTTTGCATTTCAACGAATTGCGGATGATATACTGAAATATATGCTCATCTAGGCGGGTCGCAAAGTTTAATATAATGCTAACTAGGAAGATAGGACCGAAGCCCCGAGGGCTGGTGTATGATGGGGAAATTTATTCTGGAATAAACTTTCTAGGCAACGACTGCATTAAAATCAAAATCGAAAGTACGGGAAATATAACTTTAACGGTGTTATGACTAAGCCAAATTACTTTTTTATTGTTAACTCCGTGAAATTACGTCGAGATTAATAATCGGGTGATAATTTCTGCTTTTTATTAGATGTGATTAAACTTAAAGATTTCCATTCTGTAATTTTTTTAATATTGTTGTGGATCTATTTCATCACACAAATAATGCGGTACTAATTTTAAAATATATTTACATTATTTATAATATATTCATAATGTATTTCACTATATACAATAGTAATTTCGGATCTTTAACGTCTTGCGATCTACTTTTTACGCTATTGATTGACGAGTCACCACCGGAGGACCTTAATAACGATTAAACGTTATAATGTTATGGAGCGCCTGGGGGAGATTTAAAATAAATCGAAATGTCACGGAATGACAATTGCATATTATTGTACCACCGTTGTGCAATTATCTGTGAACTTTATCTGAAAATGAAAAAATTGGTAGTCTTGAGAGATTTTATCCCATCAATGGTTACCTTATTGATCTTTCTTTTTCTTAATATTCTAATAATTTTAATATTCAAAAAATAATTCGAGGAAAAAAATTATGAACTTTGTGTCACATTTCAGGAATTACATGAATTTCTTTTTAAAATAAGGAACTTGCAGATTTTTTTAGATATAATTAAGTATTCAAAAAAATAATCGTTTTTTTGTTTATTTGTTGTTTATTCTTAATCTCAGTGAGTGAATTAGGGAAAAAGCAAAGGGAAATTATGCAAGTTACCTATTCCCACACCGGTCTTTCACCTTCCATAATTGAATAAAGTACAACAGGAAGATGCAAGATCTCAAACGATCATCAATGGTACGTTGACGAGCTCAAGTTGACGGTTATTCATATCTTACAACGCTCATATAAACCATTTCTTTAATATTCATGCAACGCTTCCATTTCCTTCAACTCATCTCAGATTCAGACATTATACCCTTCCAAGTGCGAATAAAAATCTTTCCTCAGAAACGCCCTCCGATATTGATATGAATGGTGGTGTTCGTGATGGCGAATGAATTTGTGGGAAGGGCATAGTAAGAAAAATTCATTTTACTATAAATAAAATTCTAGGGATGAAGCAATTTTAGTAGGAACCCTATTCCTGATGCAGTATGCACGATAAAACTATCCCCAACTCGTTATACCACATATTCCACTATGTGAATTGCTGTGGTGGCTATATTATCCCATATGGAGAAATGTATAGCGTGACTCGGGGGAAAAGTAACACATACACGTGACATTGTATTTTTTTTTAATCTTCTACTGACATCTCAGGTAATACGAATATTAATAGAACATTTTTTAATTCTGTTATTTAATTTTTCCTCTTACGACTGATCAGTGATTACATTTATTTATAAGTGCCATGCATTCAGAATGAAAAAAAAAACATTTATCACGAAATAAATTGAGGAATTTATTATTCTAATTAGTACAGTTAATCATGCAGTTATGAGTCACATAATAATGAGTTAAAAAGTCACATTTTTTTCTATTCATGGTAACATGCTTTTTTAATGCAGTTATGAAACCAATTTTTAATTGAGAATATTCTTGTTATTTTGGTAGATAAAGATTCTAATCAATGTTGTGGAGTAGATATTTAATATTTTCCGAATTTGCAAAGACTATCACCAAAAATTGTGATTTAAGTGAAATCACCTCAAGATTCGAGCTTTATTTTCTGAAAATATCTTTAAAAACTGCTCGTAAATTTAACAATCGTTTTTTAATATACACAATAACAAACAAAACAAATTCAATATTTTCCAATCATGCGAAATTGTTGACATATTTTTGCTGAAAAGCTTCAATTGAAAATTCTAATAAATGTGTAATAGCAAGAAATCAGTGAATAGAAATTGTTCATTGTTAATTTACCCTTCATGTAACTTAAAGTGAAAGAATCTAGTGTACTTAACTTTTTATCTCGGGATTGTCTCGTTAAGAAGTGACTTAACAGAAGTGTTAAACAATATTTTTTTATAGAGAATATGATTTCCAGAGGAAATTTTTGATTATTTTACGGTAACTTGACCTGGTTGACGTTGATTTTTTGATAAATATCTTCGAATCTACTCGAAATGGGGAAATTTGAATATTCACCAATTTTGTAGAGCTCAAGTTTTCTATAAAAAAATTATTTTTTGTAAGACATTCACCAACTTTCTCCAATTTCAAGATATCCATTAACAATGATTGTCCAGTACAATTGCACTTATCCTGCTTTACCACTTTACTACAGATATGGTGGATGTTATTCAAATATTTCCCACTTTACACTTCACAGTAGTCTCTCCTTGAAATAGTTTTGTGAGAAGGTCAAGTATGCATTTTTAGGAGATGATGTATCACCTCATTCAATACACTTGTGTCATTTTTATATAAATTTCAGAAGTTTTTCCTCTTAAGAGGATAATATTTCTTTGCTAGTCAGGTAATTGTGGATTCATTGAAGTACTTCCGTAGTAACTCTTCATGAAGAACGGTCTGAAAATGTCGCAATATTCACACATTACTAAATCGGTCTCAAATTTTTCCAAATACTGTTTAGAGATATGGAGGTTTAAAATTTTGACAAAACAGTAATTTTTTTCAAAAAATTAGTTTTATCAAAAAATAGCAGAGTCGGGATACTTGATTTTTTCATATTGGTTTTGTGAGTGATCCAACTATCTACTATTTAAATTTCATACAGTGATAGAGAGATACTGGGGAAGTACTTTAAATATGGTCTATGGCGAACATTTTTTCTGAGAAAGGTTTATCATTCTGCATAAAGAAATAGTATTCTAGGGGAACGCTTTTATTTGCGCAGTAGATATTTTCAGATCAATCGAGACGAAGTTTTATTGCAATTTTTAAAAATTAATTTTGAGGTAAGAATTTTTTTTAATTTGAAACTGGTTTTTTTCCTGCACCAAAGCTTGACATAAATTCCAAGCAAATTTTCTCAAAATTTAATAAAACTAGCCCCACAAGCATGCTAGAATTACCCAACAAACCATAAAAGTAACTAATAATACAATTTTCTTTTCAGTCCAACGAAGGGCAGTAAATTGGAGATGTTGGCTGGTGTTAAGTCTCAAATGACCGGCTGGCTGAGTGGTGGAATACCGGGTTTAAGTGGCCGAGGTGGTGCTGAGCAGGAGGGCGAAGTTGGACAAACACCAGCTGAGGCAAACGAGAGTCAAACATCGCGGGAAAGCGTACAGGGCTCATCGCCTGATAACGTAAAAGACGATGACGCAAGCAGGTGGGTTGCAGGGTATGTGGATTCTGTAAAAACTACACCGGTGGTCAGAAAGCTTCCACAGTTAGACAAATCCTAGTATCGCATTATCTTCATCGAAACATCTCCATTTCGTTGTCCGTGGAAGGGTTTGGCAGTTTTAGTACAAAACAATTTGGTACCAATGGCTTTTCGTTCAACAATTTCCCATTTCCTTTTGGTTATTCAATCCATCCATCCATTTAGCAGAATTTAGTGTGTTTCATGGAGAACAATGGGGAAAGAAATTGGAGAAGAGTTTAGAAGTTCATATACTTGAACGCATGAGCTTGATCTTATTCTAAAACCTGGTGAGGAGACAGTACAGCTCTTGACACATTGGTTTTATGAGGTCAAGGGCCGAAATATTTTGTCAGGCAAATACTTTTGGAGCAAGGGCCATTGAAACCAGTGATTTTCGACTCAAAGTACCAGACCCTTCGTGCAGTTGCTCATTTCTTCTTATCTAAATTGTGTATATTTCTATTCCGATATAGTGCGACTGGTGGTGCTGACAGCGGTCCAGCAAGCCTCGAGGGAACACCAACAGAGGACAAAGATGGACAGCAGGCGTTTGGAGCTGGTAAGTTGTTCAAGTTATTTGTGTCTGTCGTATTCTATTATTCGGATGATCTCTGGTGGTTTATCCGCTCACTGGATTCACGGCATTCAGTGCAGCCAGTGAAATTCATGCACTTGACATGGCAGTTTATATCTGGTATATTCAGGTGCTCAAAGCTCTGGAACAAAAACTCTTGGTATTAATATTTATTTTCCAGAATGATTCGCCTTATGAGTAGGGTAGGCCAATACGGGACATATTGAATGAAATGTTTATTTTATAGGTATTTTCAAAGGTTCCTTTTGTTCATTCTTCACATTGCCATAATTTTTTTTGCTATTATTAATTCGTTTTAATTGTATTGTTTTTAGACTTCAACTGTGCATACACAACTAAAATTTAGGGAAACTAGTAAGGTCTGATGAGAATGAAAACTAATCTGACATTTCTTAAATTATACTTCTCAGTTTTAAATGTATACAAAAATGTAACAGCTTAACAAAGGTTAGATGAAAAAAAATAACAAGATTATTTGAATTACAGGGAGTCAGTTTAGGAAGTAAGCATATGTAGCATAAATAATAATAGTTTGGATAAAAGTGGGGAAATATTTCAAACTGACTCAGATGGGATGAGACTGAACCAATATTGCATCAGGGAATAATTTCATGAAAAATGTATCTCACATTGACACATTTCTACTAATTATCAATTCGTTTTCATATTTATAAATTTTGACTATAATTTATCTTAAATTTAAGCAAACTTAGTTATAAAATTTTCAGGACCGTTGTCAACAAGAGAGTTCCACTCAAGCAAGACTTTTCTCCGATTTGCGTGTGACCAATAATATGTAGTCATAATTCAACCCTAGGTGAAAAATTGAACAGGTGCCCTATTGACAGTAATCTGCATTTTCCGAGTTAAACAATAATTCAACACCTGCTTTTCCAGTCAATATTAAGTACAAATATTGCAAATCCGCATGAAAGCCATAAAATTTGACTGGTAGATTTTTTAATGTCGAATATTTTATATCATCACTATTTTTCTCTATATCTAAACTCGGAAGATTACAGATGGTTTGGCAGCACTTACGCGCCGTCCGCGATACCCGTGCCCACATTTGCTCTAAAATTATAAACGTTAGAAAAAAAGTCGTTAATCATAAAATGTGCATTCTAACGCAGAGAACAAAATGTGATCAAACCTTTCTTCCGTATCTTTCTCCATTTTGGAGATATTTTATTCCAAACAGAAAAACACCGGATGTATTTCAATGAAAATCCTTTACGATCCAAATACGTTAAGATAATTCGATCTCTTCATGGGAAAGCTTTTACAAAATTTCATTAAAGATGGTGCAGAGATGTTGGACATGATTTAAAACGTGTGGCTACGACGGAAAATCGCTTATCGGCAAGATCTCCCATGTCACATAAAACATCTAACTCTTTTCTAATAGTAGTTGAAGTTGAAAATAATCAGACTTTTTTATATTTCCTGGATAAGTAATTTTTTTTTATTAAGATACAGTTGCGTGATGAGTGAAATTTCAAAGTTGAATAGTATGTCGATAAATGATAAAATCAGCCATTGGTTTTGGTTTGTAATTCCAACAATTTGATTAGGTCTGCCCTGATTTTGTCGTCTCTCTTTGCGGTTCCTATTAGATTATTTTAAATTTTAAGCTTAAATTTGGTGACATAATCCGGTTTCAAGCATTGATCAAGCTGAAGAAGATAACAGCATATCCAGACATGTCTCCAGTTCGCTTCTATGTTCTCTTTAAGACAAGGGCCGTGCGCTCGACACTATGAAGACTTCATTGTTACGTTTTTTCCAATGTACGTGAACAAAGATGGGAGTGCAATCTCACGTCCAGCTTCCTACGTGACTCGATTTCATTTCTAGAAATTCGACGGATTGTCTCTACTATTTTCTTCTTAAAGGAGGTTTGAAGGACTCCAATTTATCGAGCAGTTGGATTTTTAACGGCATGGAAGTTATGAGTTTGAGTGCATGAGACATTGTTTATAGTCAATACATTGATAGATTTCATATGTGAGAGCTGCAGCTGCTGGGAATTAGTATATTTCCAGGCTGTCATTTTGAGGATTTCTGCTCGCGCAAAGTTTGTGCTCGAGGCGAAGCCGAGAGCAGGCAAAGACGCGAACAAAAAATCCCCAGCATGACAGCCTGGATAACATTTTTCCGTAGTGACTTTTACTTTTCCAAGTTCGGAACAGGGCTAGTACGAATTTCCGAACGAGGAAAAGTACAAGGCGGTACGGAAAAATATTTTTTCCAACTCTTATAACCTTTCAATCTGACACGCCATTTTTACGAGACATTGAAACAACACATGGGCCATATTCGCTGGAGCAATTTTTCTGTTTATTTGGAAGAGTGCGTAGTTTTAAAAAACTGCGTATCATTTCCCTGTTATTGGATATTTACACTGGTTATTTCATCAACATTCTCGAGTATCCTCTCGAATATCATCCCGGGCAAATGACATTGGATACTGCCCTCCTATGCAGCATTAAATTATGTAATACCGACGAATTGGTCAAGCACATAAGTTTGATCCGATTGAAGAATCTTATATTCACTGATATCCATGGAGCCAGCTTTCAAAATTAGCTCTACATGATATGGGATCCTGTTCTATTGGACACAGCGAGCCCTAAATTACTCCTAATTGCAAATATAGAAGCACTTTACCGAGTTCAGACAATGCACGTGTATCTGATATACTAATATTCGCTGATATGAACGTCTGGCTTCTCAACCATAAACTAGACGGAATATTGACCCCAGCTCTCCATTATTCCCTTGGAAATGCCAATCGCAGCATGCGATCTACATTCACACTCACCTTTATCGTTACTCACATGAGATACTTCACAATTACACAGTATTTACGACACAGCTGGTGATGCGCATGGATTTATATGAGCTATGACCTCAATTCGAAATTTCCAGAGGTATTACGGAAATATTCGTTTAAACTGTTACATTGGCCAAACAGTATTTTTTTTACAACATATAAATAATAATAGTTATTCACTTGTAATAAGAGCTCCCAAATCATTGTTCTTCGGATCAGTTGTTCAAGGTCATTCGACTCAGATCTAAGTGAAAAAATACTCTAGCATACAACTAGTATGTTGCAAGTAGAATTTACCGGCTCAATTCTGGTTAGACGCTGGGTTCTAGCTGTGTTCTACATTAACATATAGGACGATAATTAATTAATCTGTGACTTGCTCACTTTGTTTTGTATATTGTAAAATGTTTGTACGATGTGCGTTGAATCGTTATTCTACATAGGCTTTCCTTTCTATACCCAATCAATTCTCTTTGAGGTCTCAGAATTCTCAGCGTATGAGATCTTTCGTCGGACAGAAGAATTAAATTTTCATAAGATGTTTAGGTATCTGTATGATCAGCTGAAAGCACAAAGTGCTTTGAGATTCATCTTTAAAAGTTGAAGCAATATTCCTTTGAATTGTTAATAAACGTTCAGCATCCACTGAATGACTTTTCTGTAGGATTTCCATAGGAAACGCCTTTTTGCAGTATTACAGGGAATTGATGCATGCTGACATGCACTCACGATATACAGACGTAAACATTCATAATGCACATTTAGGGTCTGCTTTCTACATAAAATAATCATTGAAAATAAACGAAAAAAACGGGGTTACGATGCTCACAATTCTCATGAATCGTCGAAGTGCTAGGGGAGAAATAAAAATCGATACGGTTGCTCTAGTGGCTTGGCCCAAATGCCTCCCGAGGTTTGACAGCTCGAACCAGTGGAAAGACGTAAAAGAGACGACTTTTTTGGAAAATTTTGGAATGTTTAAAAATATGTTTAAAATATCTTCGATTTGAGTTATTGAGTTACGAAAATATGTGCAGTTTTTATAACTTTATCATTTCTGAATTCTGAAAACGATTTTTCATTTTCCAATTTTAACTTTTTCGACACTACTAAAATTTCATATTCTTTTCATATTTTTCAGAAGCTCTGAAATTTTTAAAATTTTGAAAATGTGAGAAGTCACAACTTATGTGACTGAAGATGTTGATTTAGTTATTTTTTAACATTCTGAAAATTTTGAAAATTGCCTGATCTTTGAAACTATTTGACATGTTCGATATTTCTCGAATTTTCGAATTTTTGAATTGTTCATCTAGTTATGTTTCATCGGATGAATGAGTTTAGGCCGAGTCTGGGGGAAAATGTAGACATTGCACGCGTAATTTCCTCTATTCACCGGAATTTTCTCTGTTATCTTTCCTGATTTTGTTTATTGAAGGCTCTGAATCGGATGACTGATATCTCCGTCGAATGTCCGGAGAAGCAATCGGCCTTTCAGGAACCTCACCCTTGAGGAAGAAGTCGTAGAGATGCTGCTTCGTGAGAATCATCTATTGAAACGAATTCCGTCGACGAGTCACTTTCGGTGCGAGGGGGAATTGGTCCACGATCAATACGAAACACCTACATGGTTACTGACGAAGAAAAATCAGAGACATAGTTCAATCCTGATTGGATGTCTTCACTTACACGCGAAGCGCAGTTTCTTCTCGTGTGATTTCGTGAATGAGATATTATATACGATGTGTGTGTGTGTATGTGTGAGAGGGGGGGGGGTGGGTTTGGGTGTGAGTGGGTGGATAGCTTTGGGTGTGGGTCGGTGGGTGTGGGTGTGGGTGTGGGTCTGTATAAGCACTTACGTTTCCTATCTACAAACAAGAATACGTCTGGCCAGCATCTAATCAAAACTCTATTTACCCAATTAGTCAATATAATTATGTAATAAAACATCTCTTTCATGAGTTGTTATTAACGTGTTGAAATGGGGAATAAAAAATTGTATACCAAATAACTGAGCAATGCTGTTTCCGTAATTGCTCATCTCACGAAAGCTCTGGCATCTCCAGTAGAACTTTTCTCCTAGCATAAACTACTATTTCGTTTTTTCGTAAGGACGAAAACACAGTGTGTTATTATCCTTATTATGGATTTCGAGGGCTTTATGCTCGTCTCTGCAAACACAGTTTCATTTTAGAAAGGTTTATTAGCCACAATTAGCGAAGTTTCCACACTTGTCTTCTTTCCTACATATTTCCTTATCCTTGATACTTCTGGAGAATTGTACCTAGATGCCATGCGGAAGCTTGAAAGCACTCATGGAGTCTCTTTTGGCTCCTGAAAAGTCTTCGACAGTACCATCGCTGAGAGAGGATTCTGAAAAAAACATGAATGTGGTGAAACTTTAATATTCTAAAATTTACGAGAATTATTGTTAACTCATGTTCGGTGGCCAATGGTAAGCCCTAAACTTTGCAAAGTTTTATCTATTTGGGGGGCGGTGGGTTGAGAAAACTTCACCAGATGGGCCAATTGCTCGATTGAAGAAAATATGTGAAGGGTGTTTCAGTTTTCTTTTGGTAGTTCTATAGGTCCATTCTTAGGGAGGCTGTATCTTACGCGAATCGGCATTTTCTGATATCGGATACCGTTTGCAATTCCAGCTTCTTCAAGTTCTAGGAATCATGCAGCCAAGGAACACAAAGTTTGGTAATACCTCAAACTGATTCCTTGGAAACTGCACTGGGTCCAAATAAAATATGAAATAATGATTGAAGATGTAATCACTTGTAATCACTGTTAGTTAAACTTGAACAATTTAAAGGGACATCGAATCATTATTCTTTCAATATACATGAAATTCTTGACATTATTCAAGCTCTACTGCCTCGACGTATGTACTAATGAGAGAACTTTATAGTTTGAAACGAAAAAAAACTTTTAAAGTATGAAGAAACTTCCGTCGAACGAGGAACAAAAGATGTTTCACGGGATAATTTTTTTTCACTTGCTAAGTTTTTAAATTTACAATCGCTTTCAAACGAATCCGAAATTCTTTATCAGTCCTCAAGAATATGATAATTTTTTCGAGTGATAATGAATAAATAGATGTAGCGCTCGAAATTCCGAGAGAAAACTGTCGAAAATTGAGAGGTCCAAAAGTAGCAGACTGCTGAAGTTCATATGAGACCTGATTCTAGGCCAAAGGATAATCCTGACTCGACCTGTGAAAATCTCCTGTGGTAGTCCGGGGAAAAAAACCCTATCAATTTCTATTTTTACATTCCCCTTTAAAGTCTACATAGAATTGCCTACGACTGCTGTTATCACTGTTTCCTTATTTTCAATTTCACTTACTGTTATTTCTTTTGCAGTCTCAACGAAAGCACTAGCCGGTGCTAAAAGCCTCGGTGGATTTCTCTATAGTGCTGTCAACAAAGCTGGGAAAACAGTAGTTGAGGCGAGTGCGAAGATCAAGAAGACCGTCGAGGAAAACGTGAGTTATCTAAATCCAATTCACCAATTTCTTCTTCAACTTACACTTTAATGACTTCAATGGAAACATTAAACACAAGTTGTTTTTGAATTGCCGTAAATTTTGTTGAACTCCTCTATCCATACTTGCGATGAGAGTCGAGAGATTTGAAAGAATAATAACAACGTTGAGTAAGCTGTCTCGCGAAGCTTACTCGGAAAATCCAAACAATATAAATACCAGCGAAATGGTCTTTACTAATAGAATACAATATAAGTGCTCAGCGAATTATGACGTCAATTTGTTTACTGAAACTTAGCAAATGAACCTGGTGACGGTATTAGGGATATTTAGTACATGCCTGCCTCAATTAACATAAAAAATATCAATATCGCATTATGAAATTATTGTTTTCATCAAACTAATGCCAATCAAAATCTGAAGTAACGGATCCCAATGTGCATTATATGAAAGTAATGCGCCATCGCATTTTTACCCCAAAGGGGTATAAGCGTTTGGCTACATGGCATACTCAAAATATAAAAAATGAAGGATTGTTGCTAGAATATTTAGGCCAACTCTTTATTTCATAAAGAGCAAATGATCGTAGTCCATTTCGTGACATTAATTCCCTAGCTTATGTGTCAAGGGAATATCCTGTGGCGGCTAATTCGAATTTCAAATTATGTTCTGTCTTCCATCCATTCCGAAATCGTCAAAATATAAAATTCAAATGAAAGATCATCAAAATCTCAGAATTGTCGTCTGGAGTTCTTAATTTTTTATTGGTTTTGGGGATATAGTGCCCGCATTTAGGAACACTCAATTGTGAGGAGGAGATGGAGAAGTTCGGGAACTCATGTTTAATCTTCGAAAGTTCATGATTCAGTGAACACTCAAACATTTCATTTTCAAAAAGATCTCGGTAACCTGGAGAATTTAGAAATAACATACTTTGGAAACACTTTCTTTCGGATATTGTACAATTAGTGGAATATTAGCGCAATACAAATTGATGTTTTTATATATAGGTACACGAAAAAATTTTGAATGCATGATTATCCATAATTTGTACATATGAAATCGACATATTTATAATTTATTTATAATTTTTTTCTTCTCTGGAAAACGCCAAAAAAGCACCTAATTGTTCCGTAGGAGTTTTTTTGTCTGCATTATAAAAAGGATGGACTGATTTTTCACGTTTTTATGCGAGCACCAAAAAAATGAATTGAACACCAAAAAAGTGCCTAATTAGCACCTAATTATGAGCCCGGCGAAGACCCGATTTGAGTACCTAGGACTGCCAACTCGATAGACCTACATATTCATAATCAAAACTGAGGATTAAGATAGGGAGGGAAGACACGGATGAGAATCGTGATATAATGTTGTGGCCTATGAAATAATCTTAATGAAGGAGATCTTCCAAAATGATATAAGAGGGATTTAAAAAATTTCGATATACTCTATGTTCAATAGATGATGTATTTTCTAGATTTCACCAGAGACTCTGGAAATTCTGGGATTTTCCCAAGGGAAAATTCAATCATATCAATCATACAACCAGTCAATTGACTATAAAGCAGAGTACGTTTTTACACCACGAACTTTCAGTAAAAGTTTATTCAATACTTCTTTCTCCAAATTGAATCGCGTTTATATAAATTCGAGCACTGATTCAATTGAGAAAACAATGCGATTCCGAAGCTAATCAAGCTTCTTGGCAACTCCATGTAGTCGTTAATACTCTTCGAATTTTCGAGAGAATGGACTTACTTACAATTCCCGAATCGTTTGGGCCAATTTCCGTTTTTTTGTAACGAATTTATGAAACTCTTCATTTGATCTTAGCTTAAGAATCTTAAAGAGGGAAATCATGTCTCTGGATTTTTGGATTTATGAGATCAAGGATTGAGAAAATTTCTTAAATTTAGTTTTGTCATCATATGCCGAAATCCTGTTCAAGAAAGCGCATGCACAAAAATGAACATTGTCAGAGTTGAAAGTCCTAAGACGATTCCTTATTGGTCTGTCATAATTTATTTTTGAATCGTGATTCATTTATTGCTTGATCAGATTAGTTAAATAATATCGTAAAGTTGGTTGGTACTCGCGTTTGCGGCGATCAACATCGATATGTGGAACATCGATTCGGGTTTAGTTTTCAAGTTGTTCAAGTTGTCATGTACACAAAATATTTTTTGAGTTTCTGTTAATTCCTGAAATTTCAAGTGTTATACATATTCTGTCCAGTGTTGAACATTTTATATGTACAGGATAATTACAGAAAAAAAAAACAAAATATGGTTGCTCCAAATTGGAAATTTGACAACTCTCATTTTTTCAGAATCATCGATTAACAGTATCTTCAATCAGAAAAGATATTGTTACTTCAAATTCCAAATAGTAATTCAGCGCGCTAGTGCGCATTCGAGCTTATAATTCTCACGAAAATGATTTTTGTAGAGCGAACTAAGAGTCACACAAAATATTCCTATAAACATTCATGAATATTCTCAGTTTTTACGGTATCTACCGAAAAGTTGTCCGAACTGATTCCGCAGTTCTCCGTAGATGGCGTAATTCCGAATTCGATGGCACGCGTAATCCGTGAGAATTGAGATTGAATTCAAGAATATAATGCTGGAAAACTAATGAACCGTAGAGGATTTTTATCTTCGCCTGGGCAAGAGCTACTCAAGACATTGAAGAACTTTCGTTCAATTATTTGGTTAAATTTATTTTTGGTACATTTTGGTGATGCAACGTCTACTAACGCGCCTCCTGACGGGCTCAGAAGAAACGACAAGCACAAAAAAAAACGCGTCTGACATAACGTCACATAAATTCTTCTATTATCGACAATCCAATGAAGTTTATCCTCGATAGAGATTCATCGCAATTTATCGCAGGGCTTTCGGCACTAATTATCTAAACGTTTTCGATTAATTTTCCAATTACTGTCATCCGTATTATATTTCAATTAAATGATTACAATGGATATCAGGTACGCTGATAGTCATGTCATGTGGTTGGTTATAAAATGCACTTTCGATCATTGAAGTCCTTTGCTTCAGGAAATTCACATTTCGCACTGAAAATTATAGTATAGTATTTGGATTTTGTAGATCATTTCATCAAAAATTATTTGAGGATGTTCCATAAAATAGAGTAGTCAGAAATGGCAAATTTGTCCAACACCCTATTCAATAGTTTCGGAAAAAAATTAATAAATTTGTTTTTATAAACGAAAAATATAGATAATGGACTAGATAATAACGAAAATAGATTTTGAAGTTGCTTTTTGTATGTGTGGTTTGATGGGGCTTTTAGGGGATTAGCGTGTTGCCCAAGTGGCCACATCAGCAATATTGTAATATATGTATTTATCAAACATAGCTAAGCTCATGTGTAAGTAATAATTCAACGGTTCGAACATATAACCGGAAGATAATCACTTAATCTGCATGAGTAGCGTTAGAAAATGAAAAAGTATTTAGAAATTTTAGGAAGGAAAGAATTTTTTCCCCTGTTGAATGAAAAAGCTCTAGATTATGACAATTAAACCGCAAGGATTTTGTGTTTCCTCAAAAAGATCTACCATCATTTGATTTTTCGCTCTACACAATTTCTGTCAATAGACATAACTTAACTTTTATCAAGACAAACTTAATATCATCTCCCTGTGGCATTTCTCTGCAAAAGTGAAACTTGTTTCGTCAATTTTCTCCGTATACCTCCACATCTTGAAGAGTCTCTTCGAGATAAGAGGAGGCATTGCGTTGAAAGAGTGACGAAGAATGGCTTCAAGTAAGTACGACTAGAAACAAGTATTGGACTCGCTTCGTACACGTACAGAGAAATAGGGGGGGTTGGTGTGGTATTGATCCAGACAGCTACCACCACAAAGTCACTCTCCCTCCCAATGCCTGGATTTTGCCCACCCTCACGGACACACCCTCAGCACTGGCATGGGTATGAAACCACCTCTTTTGGCCGCCCCTCGTGTTTACGCATCACACATAGGAGAAATAAGCGAATTCCACATAAAATCCTCGCGCGTTACATGGACTTCACTTGTTATTCGAGACGTGTGACTGATAGGAATGTTCGATATAACATGGATTTTATAACCCGTTAGTAGTCGCGTTATAACAACGTTCATCAAAGTTTTTCTGTTACCGAAACTATGTTCAGAAATTGAACCATTTGCGGGAAACATCTTTCAAGCTTCGAGATCACCCTTGCCTTTTATTTAGGAGGATATAAAAATCGTTTATTGTACACAATTGAGATGATGGACATCATATTCCTCGACTCGTTCAAAATTATGACTATCTTTCCCAGATGTCGATACATTTTCCTGAAACAAATGTGCGAGAGAATCTGAGTTTGCCCGTGCAGAATTTCCTTCAATTGTTGTTGTAGAAAAAATATAAATAAATGAAATTCATCACTGGTTATATGGACATTCAGGGGGAAATTTTATTGACAGATTATTTGCGTTTGCGCCCAAAAAAAAAAATGAGACGAGAAATTTTAATATTTTTAGTTGTCCTTGAGGTCGGATCTGTTAACCTGTCACATTGCAATTATATGTGAACTAATATTTAGTTTAAACCTCCCACATCGCAATTCGTGTATCCTCTTTCTTCCTACTTAAAATTTACTTGATATGACAGTTATGTGAATGGCATGCATGTAGGGTATACCGAGGGGAAAAATCTCATCAAAGAAACATGTGCTTGTCCCTCCAGCAGGGGAAAAATTTAGCTAGAATGATAGTGCACATTAATCTAAAATATGCCTGATATAAATCGTCCAAGCTTCGGAACTATATTGATCAGCTACTTGTCCCATGGGACCAATCTCGGAAGTGACCTCTTTTCTTCGTTTTATGTCCACAAGTATCAGTTTCAATGAATGTTACGATATCGGCCGCTCCATAGGACCTGAATTTGTTTAGTTTTTGAAACGGAATATATTTTTGGTATAACTAATCAAGTTTTGATTTTGAAATTGTTAGTGAGAGGTTTTAAATTTCTTGACCGTTTGAAATTTAATCTTTAATGATTCTTGAATGTTTTTTTTGAAACTCTAAAAAGTTCTCCGGGTTCTGAAAATTTAGACGTTTCAGTCACTCTAGAAATTTTAGTGAATAGGAAATCCTTCGCAAATACTGAATTCACAAAAAACTAGAAATTTATTTATCGTGATTTTGCTTTTTTTTTTCTTACTGGACGCATAGTACTTTCACAAAAAGATAAACGATAGAAAAAATGCTCATTGGACAAAAAAATCATCAAAAATTGTTGGATCACAAGTGGGACCTGACTTTCGGAGGTACCTGACTTTTTGGTATGATAAATCTGTTTGTGGTAAAATCTCTTAAGACTGTTACCCCTTACATCATGCAAATTTTCAATGATTTACCCCTGCCCTAACAGACGATGGTAATTGGTCAAAAAAATTTCGTATATAGAACCAAAGACACTCGAAGGAATATGGGTCACACAGCACGTGGACTCTAAACCTATCAATATACCTCAATTCATATGTAGTTACGATACGGTCAGTATCGATTATGCAACTTTTACGCGGTTTATATGCACTCGCGGTAGATGTTTTCATTCAATTTTGCAGAGGGGTCCTCGAATGTTCCGAATAGTATACTGCCTCCTCAAATGCATTAGTGTCCGCTCCCACATCAATTTTGTCGCACGTATGTTCAATAAACTAAGTTTGGACGGAATATTGAAGCGAAAAAAACTGAAATATGAAGAAATTGGACTACCATTTCTCTCCAG
Source organism: Asobara japonica (assembly GCA_026005395.1). NCBI lineage: Eukaryota > Metazoa > Arthropoda > Insecta > Hymenoptera > Braconidae > Asobara > Asobara japonica. The sequence continues at coordinate 2,776,195 of BQMI01000112.1, forward strand.
CACCTCGGTTGAAATACATGCCCTCCCATACTTGTCATTATAAATATCGCGCAATCGCGATCATTTCATTGTTTACAATTATATATAATTATATATTCAATTGTACCTTCAGGATGCTGTCGCTTTTGCCGAAGAGGTTAAGAAACAAATTAAGAAATTTTTGGTGCTAAATTTTTCGCCGTTTAATTATGCACAAGATTTGCACAAAAGCAATTCAACAAAAAAAAATTAAATATGCCGAAAATTCAATGTATGTATCAGGGGGGAATATGTTGTGAACTTAAACATTGCTATGTACATTCGTGGGAGACATGTCAAATAATCTGTTGGAAATTTTGGAATGCGAAGTATCGTAGAAAATATTTCTCAAGTTGTCTCCAAACCAAATATGAGAATAATTGTATTGGAGTCACAAATGCCTGAGAGTCTGATCTGATCCTCCGAGGAAAAACCAAAACTGTTGTACTTTCATTACACCAATGTCTCCGATTTAACACTTAAATTGCGCTTTAGTTCTGTCAATGAAAGTGAACGGAACTAGTTGGTTAACAAGAGTTTGACCCATTGAAGTACACAGAGTACGTCCCGAGCGGTCTCTAACTTGATTAGCAGTTTCCTGGAGATATCGAGGATTCCATTATTATTCGAACTTCCTACATAGTAAAGTTAAAAAATCTTACAGAATAAAATTACTATCATTGAGTGAATTCGTTCTGTTGCGATTTCGCGCAATTATAGATTTGTTTGTTTTTGACTAACAAAATTGCATAACAACTGTGATTCCTTCAGTTAACACAGAGTATTTTCAATTTTCATTGTCACAGCAGAGTAATTTGTATCTCCTTTCACTTATCATAAATTAAGGGAAATGTACAATTTTTTGAATGAAAAAAACAAATGGATTTGCTGAAAGCTAATAATGTTTGTTGGCAGTGCAAGATCCTCTTGAATCCGAGGAAATCATTAATCAATCGAACTAATTTGCTAATGAGCACAAGATTCGCCAACTTTTTTTACCGAATCCCAAAGAAAGATTTGTCTCTTCGTGGACTTCCGGAAATAGAATGAAAAATCACATAAACCGGAAATGGTCCCACAAATTGTAGGATACTACTATTATCCCAAGATTTAGGTATTCAATAAACTGAGTGCGCTCAACAATTCCATAACTCATCCGTGTTAATATCTCTCCAAAAATTTGCATCAAAATCTCAATTTGTATCTGAATTGGAAAGATGTATTGATGTTCAGAAATTACAGAAACGATTATACCGTAAATCACAAGAGACAGTTATATCCAGTACAATGATTTATGAAAGAGGATTACTAAATGTCAACCTTTCCCTCCCGATTTTTATGCAAAGTGCACATTCAAATTGTCAATTATTAATTTGCAATCAACGAATCTGGGCAGCTGAAAAAAAACATAATACTGGACCAAGCTATAAACGCAAATTACCTTCCGGTCAGTTGGTTTTATTGCTCGTTAATAGGTCCCACCTTGGTTGGCAACCCTTCACAAGCTCTGTAAGTGGTATCCAAAAGTAAGGGTGACGAATCGAAAGAACCCCTTGGCTCAAGTAACTTAAAACGCATTCTAAACGGTCTGGAATCTCGAAAACGCGAATCTCCAGCATTATGATCAATAGAGGTCTCGCGCTGCTTAGATAAAATTTAATTAATTTTCTTGCAAATTCAAAGGCAAAATTATTGCGGGGCAACCATACGTTAGCAGCCTTAGTAGGTGTTCTCCAAAAAAATATGTGCGGGCCCACGTGGGACCATTTGGAAGGTATTGAAATATGTATACCGGAATCTTGATCAGGTTTTTTTCGTAAAGGAGTTATTTTTTCTGAGTGCCCCGAATATTCATTTATGATCTCATATGATGGACGACAAGCAGTTTCGTCCTCTGAAAATTCGGTAATGTATAAGGATGCGTTTTGAAAATGGGACAATGCAACCGTCTGTTGGAATTTGTGTGTATGACTTAAGTTAGGAATTCGAATCGTGTTGCTAATGGAATCCCCACTCAACATTATTCATAGTTGCGCTTGGTGGATCTCGATTCCAGCAAGCTTCTCGTGGTGAGGTTTGGGTAACGCTTGCGCTGGTGGACTTGGTTGTCTATTCTCTTCTAATTTCTGGGCAAATAATGAATTCTGTTATCCTACTAATTGGTCTTGGAGTTCATTGTTGCACTGAAGTGTATATTGAACTGTACACAGAGAATTCGTAATCCCCGGGCCGAGGTCTGACTGGAAGACAAATAATGAACCATCAAACCTGATACCATGGCCTGCCTCATATTAGGTCGATTCTTGTATCGTAATTGCAACGAGTTTCAAGAAGTAGTTCTCATGTTTTCCACAGTTGATTCTCACCTTATGTGATTTGAAATAGTTTAGTGCATTCTATTCGTACACCCTTTCCGGTTTTTACTATCTGAATCCTTCCCATGCGGCGCTAATGGGAGCCGACTTTTTCCCCAACTGTACACCATTCGTCCCAAGCCTGCACTCTCTGCTTGGAATTTGAGAGAAACTAAGGAAAACCTCAAATTGTACTGTTAGTGTTTTACAAGACTCTCATTCGGTGTATTACGGTACATCCGGGTAAATTAGAGTCCGAAAAAGGCCACTGATCTCTATAATAACTGGATGGCCGGTTCTCATGTCCCGAGCGCATTGAAAGCTAGCTGACCATATAGCCTAACTCGCGCCTCTGACATCGATGAGCGAACTAGATTTGAAGCTAATGCGCGTGCGTCAAATGGGTCACCATGACTTGACAGAAAGTAGCGATGGTAAATTGACGGTCATATGATCTGTGCTTTGATTTGATTAATTATTGATATTAAATTTCAGAAAAGTCGTAAATTTAAAAAATTCAAAAATTCAAAATTTTGAACAACAGGTTTAAAACATTGCCATAAAATTTCCATGACCCCGTCCTTAAGAATTAGTCAGGCATGTGCGTTAACGTCGCATTTAGAAGCGCCATCCGTGGTGGACGCGCTGAGAGGGCCTTCAAGTGGATTCACTTGCTATACAAGGGACCCGCTATCCAGTTACTATAGAGATCAGTGAAAAAGACCCAAGTTCGGCTATCGTTGGTCTCTATGTCTTTTCAAATAACTTTCGGCATTCGAGAAAAGAATGCACAATTGATCGGATTTCTCAGTACTTTTGACTATGTATAATGCCTGGTCCAAGTGGAAAGTAACCTGGTACTTGTGAATGATACGATGTATATGGTCCGAGAAGCTTGAATAGCGCCGCTTGGAACTTTTTAAATCTACACTAGGTACCTATGAATAGTACATATTACTTTGCGCGCATGTTTATAACACCCCATAACCTTCTAAATTCCCAACAAGTGCCAGTTTGCTCGTATTCTGTGGACAGCTGAACAGTTTTACCGGCAGAAAAGACTCAGAAAAGCAAGAAGAATTGAAGGATACCGATGGCTATGGCCGAGTGGCTAGAGCGCTGGCCTTTGGCACACGAGGTCCACGGATTGAGTCCCCGTTTGGGCACTCTCCGATTGGTATAGTAGAGTGGAATTGTCCACCTCTCGAATTCATAGGAATTCATAGTCGAACGGGCGGTTCATCAAAGAAACGGCTGTACAAATTGAGGTTTTCCGTAGTTTTCCTTCAATTGTAGATTGACCCAAGCAATGTAAAGTCTGGTAGGCATTACATTGATCGGGTCAAACTAAGTGAACGCTGCACAGTTTGGGAAGAATTCGGTTTCCGTCGGCACCGTGGGAGGGTCGTCCATATGCGTGTAATCGAGGCGTAAAATAAAAAAATAAAAAAAAAAGAATCGAAGGATAAAGCGAAAGTCGGATGTTCAGTTTCAAATCTTCTTGTGTTTCAAGAGTAAATTTCTTTTACCAACAGTGGAAACCTTCCACATCTGTCTTCACTCTTCACCTTCAAAATCTGCGAGCAATCCTCCTTAACGGAGTGATCGTCTTTCAACTACATGTGATCTCTGGCAAGTTGAATCAACTCCGTTTTCGGATGTATTTTCAACGATTTCGTCCAAATCGTTGAAACGAATTAAATCAGTTCGTTTTTTTTAAATTTGGACCTTTCAGATCTCACTGACATAGTTACATTTCAATGTGACTCCCAAGTGACTTTATTAGGAAGTAGCGCCATAACTCCAAAAGTGAGTAGCGCCTCAATCTGGGTCGCAGGATTTTCCGGCAATCCTGCGTTGTAATCGATCGTGAAGCCTTGAACTCTCACCATCAACATGAAAGGTCTTTACCATGAGGGGATCCAGTCAACAGGATCATAGTTTTTGCCCAGTTCATCATTTTTCCTATATTAAGTGATGCTTGTCTGCATCTACTCCTATACGATCACATGTCTAGCCATTTTCAACACTAATTGCACAAAGTACAACACGTCTCATTCATAACATTTCGTTGTAGTTACCATGATACGACTCATTTGAGGAGAAAAAAATGGAAAGTTTAGAATTATACTGGGTGGATGTATAACACAAAAACCCCAACCTTGAATTTGCTCGATTGCGAAGCTTTCGTTTGCAAGGAAAAAGCTCTTTGACCCACTGAACGCACATTCACGCAGCACATGAGGCTTTTATTCACCAACAAAACACTGGATCACTACTGATTAATTGCCTGTGGTCCTTGTGGTGGCGTCAGTGAATGCACCTCTCCAGTTTACTCAGTAAACTTGGCGCTGCGGTGTGCACTGGGGCTGTTGGGAAGAAACATAAGATACTTTGACACATCGATGCATTTCCGCACCAATTTCCTGAGGAACTACGGAAGTGATTGTAGGGGTGGTGATATCCAATTACTGAGTGGGTGGGGGGGGGGGGGGGGTAGGTAACACCGAGATTGAAGTCGATCGATCGATGGAAACCATGACCTTGTGAGGGTTCTGAGCAGACCGTGGAATGGTTGGAATGAAAAATGAGGGAAATTTTTCCAGGAAGAAATATTCTTGGCAGATGGGGTGATAAATTTGGCAACAAAACTTCTTCAATTTTTTCTATTGAAAAAAATGATCCGGCCATTGGGTTCTCTTTTAACACCAGACATATTTAATTTCTCGGCAACGGGAACTGATTGAAATTATGGGATCATGTAGTCACGGCACTTGAAAATTATCATGTGACATCAAAAGTGAACTTTCCACAAAAGTTTTCTACTTCTCTATGGTCAGCGTTGTCTTGTCAACTTTTGACAGGCGTGTTTGTAGACTGAAGGTTGTTGCTTCCTTTAGGAGCCACTGTTGTTTTCTTACTTGAAGCATTCAAACATGATTGTTTATTCTGCTAATACAATGAGTACAGAAAAAAAACAGACAAGTCATTCAAGTATTACATTACATTTCCTGAATGTGCGTAATCATCAGTTGCAAGAGGTGTCTTTACATTCAAGTCACAATTATTATGTTACATCGAAGTTTATATATTTAAAGCAAAGGAGACAGGAGACACTGTTTATGTCAAATCAATTTGTCCTTAGGTCTTATGATTTGGCCTACATAATTGAGAAATTATGGGTTCGACCCGTGGACAGGGCATTTCGCTACTGAAAATTAAATTGGTACAAGAAAACGTTGATCTTACTGCATAAAAAGCACGGCGCCGTGGCCCTCATTATGCGACCAAAGTCACCGGACTTCGCCACGGCGCTAAACCATGGGTGCAACTAACAACTGGGCGAATACTACTTGTCAGGGGTGACTTTAAATTAATAGATTGGTATCAAGTTGGGCAGATATATGCTTTTCATTTCCTCGGAAAATATTCTTGCGTCTTAAATTGATGAGAGTAATTTGTTTCTGTTCTCGTATTATTAGAATAGATATGCAATTTATCTTTTTGTTCATTCAAAGTTACTTTTGTGGAGGCAGCTACTGTAATAAACCCCGGAAAGAAAAGTGGGAATTTCGTAATATTTCTACGTTTTATGATGCTCAGAAACTTTTTGAGACATGCTCGTGTGGATGATTGGATGGGTGACTGAGTGAATATACGTATGTACGTGAAATTGTGCTGAACGGTTTCTCTCGAACTGGAAGTGATTCAACTTTTTCTTTCAATCGAAGCGTTCTGAGGTAACTTACAACTGATTACATTTTGAACACGAGCCCCTTTTCCGTTTTTAAACTCGGAGATCGGTCGCGCGTGCTGCACACTCGCTTTTCCTTTTTTGTTTCTATGATTGGTAGCACGTCAGTTTCAGTTCTACCCTCACGAAAAAATATATATTCGGGAATTTCGTCTATTCGATACATCCTGCCATAAAACTGTGCTAAATTCTTGCATGTCTTTGACACAATTTTCGTATATTTCGAAGTCGATTTCTACATGATTGCCTCTAAAATTTGAAAAGTTTGAAATTTCTTAAATGCTCATACATTGAGAGAGAAAAATTCTAATATGATAAAACCGTCTACGTTAACCAAGAAAATTGCCATTTCGTATGAACATTATTAAATTAATCTGCGATGCATTTCAGTCAAATACATCAATGTTCTCCATATAAGTTCATGTGGAATGACCTCAAATCGTGTGGATAGTTAAGATGACTTCGTTATAGTTCTCTCACAGAACATATATACTCTAAGGGAAACCAAAGAGATCTTGCCTAGTTTTGCATATCGTTCACCAAGGGAGATGGTATACTAAAATGGAAATCGATTTTTCATTATATCTCCACGTTTCAAGGTGTTCCTAGATGGTCAATAGTTCTAGATCATTTTTAACAAAATGTACGTGTATGTGTGTGTGTATGTGTGTGTGTGCGTGTGTGTGTGGGTGTGTGTGTGTGTCACTAGATATGAATGTGTTCAAAAATTATGTTCAACGATTTCTCCTGAACGACGAATACGATCAAGGTTCGCGATCACACAGTCGAAAAGTATCACTTAACTCGGACCTGACTATATTTTGGATCAAATTGGTGCCGTGTATATATTGTTATTAACGATTCCAATTGTTCCCAACGTTCTGCTGCATAAGATATCAGACTTTGATAAGTTTTGTAAAAAAAGTTATTCGTCATATCAAAATACACATTGTATCTGGAATGACTTTTTTCATAATTTGCATAACTAAGGAGGTATGGTCGCCTGAAGAATTATGTATGGAATCAGCGAACGAATGAAACGAGCGCTTTCATGAAGCCTGCAATCGAAGCATTTCCAAACAGCATCCCTCACGTGTAAAAATCCATATTTTAGGCCATATGACTTTTCACGCTGCCTCGCATAATTAGTGAGATATTGCAATTTCTTGCTAAAAAAATCAACAAAATTAATCCGTTTTTGGAACGAGCCCATCTACGATAACCTCAACACACCATGTACACTATAAACACCTCTTAGTCTCATTATGTTTTAGTTGGGACGAGATTTTTCACTTGGAGCATTCAATTTTTTGAATCATTTGTCTCCAATTGATCATTTTCATTCCCACCTATAACTGGCAGAAAACAATGCACTGTAAAATCGTCAGCAATTGTACTGATATTTTCATGTGGGAAGACATTGTTTCCCGGTGCGATTGTCGCCCACGCCAAATATATAGAAATCTCGACATTTAACATTTGTGCATGCACAAAGTGCTAGCATTTGCAGGGGGAAAAAAAGATACACCTTTTTCTACACATTTTTTCACTTCTTTCTTCTTCATTTTTCATGTCTGAATACACAAAACACTCCGAAAGGTCAACAATCAGGTAAATACTTGGAAAAAACAACAGTTGCCTCGAGCTTTGCTATAATTATTCATTCAAGCTGCTTGAAACGTGACTGTCTTGGGAAAAATAAATCACACGCTCACGTTGCTTCGACGCCTTATTTTTTTTTTGTAGTTATTTTATCCGGCGGACTGATTAAAGATATCTTATTATCATAATGAATTAAGCTGGCATGGACGCGGAATACAAAACTCCTCTTACAAAAGATTAATTTTGGAAGAATATTGCGAACAGAGTCTCAGAGACGCCTTCACTTAATTAATTGGCAGGAGGCCTTTCTCAGTCAACAACACTGTGCTTTAATTTGAATAATTATTCAACTTATCTCAAGCATTTTGGAAACTATTTTAGATTATATTTGAGTGAAACCACAAGCATTCCAAAATTGTTAAATGTCTTAATTGAGAGCTTTTGCAATTTTCGCCCCAGCTTGAACGTACAAACTGTCTTATTTGCTAATAAAATAGGCAATATATCCCAGCTTTTCATTAGAAAATATCATTTTCCACTCTGTTCATTCATTTATGTGTAGCTCAAGCTTGGCAAAGCCGTGTTCATCGAAACAGTTCTATGGGTTTTTATCCTCTCATTCTTATACTCATGGCTGGAATGGTTGGAATGTTATGTTTCAATTTTATTTCCATCTTTTAATTTTTTTGACTGAATCATGACCCGTTGATTTGGCAAATTACACACCATTCACAAAATTATTTTATTTCATTTTTTTAAACCAACTTTTTTTATGGAATTAGTTATACATATACTTCATAATTAGTCAACAAAATACATAAATTTCTTCATCCCGAAAATAGTAATTTTTTAATCATTTCCAAAACTCGGGTGGCTTAGCTGTGTTTGTATTCATTTTTTTTATTAGAAATTCCGAATTTTTCGACCGATTTTGCTTGTCGAAAAAATTGGCTTGAGTGCAGAAAATGGTTCGATTTTTCTCCCAAAATTTCCAAAATGATTAAAGGTCTCTCTCAAAATTTCTTCAACCCGGAACGTTGTTAATTTTGACTTTTTCATTCAAAATCCTTCTAAATAAGATTTTTTTGCAACACGTACCTGAAAAAGTACCCTTTTCGGTATCGTTTTCTGTGCGTAAAGTGGCACTTTTTGGCATTCTTGGAAGAGTGTGCGTAAAGTAAAAAGTGTGCGTAAAGTGAAAAACTGTGCGTAAAAAATCACTTTACGCACGATTTCGAGAAATTGCTCATTAAACCCAGCACTACCGCTGAAAAAATCTCAATCGTGGGCAAAACAGAGCTCTCTCGAAATCCACGATTCCAAGTGTCGAAAATAGTGGTGGGGATGAGCTGCACACGGTATTTTGTCAGTGTATTCAATTTTTTTTGAATAAAGTTCTTTTTCTTTTTTGAATGGGGGGGCTCCACCCCCCCCCCCCCAACCCCCTGCCGGGGCTCCGCCCCTGGACCCCGCCGGGGCTTTGCCCCTGGACCCCACCGGGGCTTCGCCCCTGGACCCCGTGGAGCCTTTCCCATTGATTTTCCGCAATGCAAATTTTGAAACCAGAAAACTCTGCCGAAAAGAGTATTTTTCAGGGACTATTGCAAAAAATAGTATGTGCAACACGTGCGTGTAGCACTTTTTTCGCACTCGTGTGCGAAAAAGTGCTACTTTACGCACTAGTTGCACAATGTGGTATTTCCTTACCAATTCTTTCGTTGCAAAATCCTTCAATTTTAAAAGTTCAAAAAAAATTTACAAGCAAACCAATTATGAAACTTCCTGAAATTTCAAAAAACTTCACAGAAATTTCAAAGAAAGAGGTTTAAAAAAATTGAACAATGGCAAATTTTAATGAATACAAATAAATAATTGTTTAGAACAATTGTGACATAGAATTTTCAAGTGGAGTCCAGAATTTCAAAAGAGATATTTAAAAACAAATTATGGAGAAATTTTGGTAGGGCAAATTTAGCTCTACTACTAAAATACCGGTATCGATATTGACAAACTCATTGAAAAGTGAGTTTTAATTCCACCCTCAAAGAAAGTCAAAAGTTTCCCATAGTTTCACGTGAAATTGCACACATTCATTCATCTCTCAATATTTCAACAAACCTTCATTAAAGAAATTGGTTCCATGTGTCATAATCACCCCTTAGGTTCGAACGAAACACTATCACAAAAAAAGGAATTTTGAAAAGTGACGTAATTTCCCATTATAAATTTTCGATTCATTCGAATTTCAATGTATTCACAAAACTTTCAAGTTCATCATTTTTTTTTACTGAGAATTTTTTTTAAGGGTTTTATACTGGGGTCACGTGATGCGAAGCATTAGAATAACTGGGTCATGAAAGTCAGCAGCCCACTTTAAGCCACCCCCTCAGTTTTGCGGCCCTTTCAGTGTGACCCTGGCATACCTGTGCCACCCTTTTAGCCCCACTAAAAATGAAATTTTCAATGCAGAAATTGTTTTATGTGTGGGAAGGGAGACTACCGAGAGTTTTCGTGTTTGCCGTCCACCGCTGATACTGCACTTTCAATCAATGTACGTCAGCCCATTGAATTACTCTCTTTACAGGGCCCTCGGCACTTACGGATATTGATTCTTTCTTGATGATAGTCTCGTGTCAATGTGAATGGGTTTCATATTGGGTATTGAGTCGTTTAAAGGGACGAGTTGATATACCTGGTCGATGAGAAGAAGCATCAGGTTACCAAATAAGCTTGTTGGTACCAAGTAAATTATTGTTTCAGTTTTATCAACTAACGATCTTGTGTCAAATCTCGTAATACTTTTTTTCTAATATTTAAAGCAGCAGAGTCATTACCCTACAGCTTGATACTACTCCACTAGGGGTGTTGGGGGTGTACCGACCACGCAAGAAAAAGGCTTACATTCCTCAACCTCTAAGATATACAACGGTTAATAAGTTATTTAAATGTATACTTTAACATTTTTCTATGATGTAATTTTCGGAAAAAATGAGGCACTATCAAAATATCAAATATGCGAGCTATTCACAATAATTCTTATTATTTGAATTGTTATTATAAGAATTAAGACTTAGAACAAATGTAACAAAAATCCTCAGCTTGCAAAATTTTATGATATATTTTTCAATCCGTTCCAATTTTTTATCATTACTATGAATAATATAATAGGTCATCTTATTTGGAAGACTATATGCATCCAAATGCAGATAATGATTAGTTTGTTACAAATGGATTAGTGGCTGATGCTTCTTCTCTTCGCGCCTTGTAAGGAGATACCATGATAAAATTGGAGACCTCCTACGTTGTATTTAGACATTATTTTACGTGAAACATTCCAGGAAATGTTGGACCACTGATAAGCACAGATGAGTTACTCCTCATCCATTTACACTATGACTCATCTGTCATACAAAAACTAAGTGTATGGCAAATTTCAAAGATTTAACTTTTTAAGAAGCTTGGGCGATTTGATTTGTTCTTGTGATCTTTTACTGATACCATTTTGCAGACAATATTTGTATTTCAATAAAAAAAAATGCAGACGTTTTCTATCAATGTGATTCTGCGGACTTTTATGGAGTTGAGCACTTTTTCTTATCGTGCCTCTGAGCTGGCAATTTAATACGATACATAAAAAGTATAAATGTCAAAGTAATGGACAAAAATTTTCCTCCTTCCGTATTATTGAACATTGTGAGTATTTTAATTTCCTAGATGGCAGAAATTACTGACAATTAGCTAGAGTAGTATCTAGAACCTCATCAGTGGTTCACCATCCCATGGAATTTCTTTCAATTCAAAATTTTCCAATTGTAAACTTCAGAAAATTGTCCAAGTATTAGATATCGACGAAAGTATAACAATATAAAACTAGAAATTTCTAAAACGTAAAAGTATTCGAAATTTCACCAATTTTAAACTAAAAAGAAAATTTCCCAATTGTACAGATTTTGAATCGATTAAGTATTCTACAGAGCGGAAAGATCGATAAAAATTTTGGAAAAAAATGGCAAAGGTTTTGAATATTTGCAAATTTTTAGAAGTATCATTTTGCCAAAAACAATTCATTATTGAGATAATAGTAGCGTCATTAAACTCTCATAAACTGTATCATACGAAATTCGTTCTAAGTTCATCCTCGATTAATCAATTTAGTTATTAATTACATTCTTCCATGACTCGCCTATCTCCTTCCCTAACTCAGGACCAAAGTACCGAGAGACTCCCTGAGTGTTCGTTAAAGTCAGCAAGTTTCACGTGAATTCCCAATGGAGTTCGTTCAAAATTATTTTCCCCCAGCGCTTGAGCCAATTTTTCATGAGAAAAAATAGAACAACTTTCAGAAGAACTTCTAATCATCCACATTAAATCCTCATTTTCAAGCTTCTCGTAGAGGAGGATGTGCGGAGGGTAAGTGTTCCCTCGCTTTAGATGATGGGGTCTCATCTTTTCTCGCATCATTGAAACGAGAAGAGGTGAAAATTGTCACGTAACTATGTGGTTCATGTGGGGTGAGATAAAATTCTATTTTTTTTCCTATACCCAGCCATTGCCAATTCTCCCATACACCATGACAATTTTTTCCGCTGAGCCAGCCACTTTCTTCCTCTTTAAACACTCGTCGGGTCAATAACAATTTAAGCTAAATGGAACGCGTTGATTTTTGTCGGAAGGTGCTGCCTCAGGATTCACTTTCATGAGGGACATCTGAGGTTCACAATGATTCAGTCATTAAATTTAGATTGTTAACCTCCCGATAGGGGATAATTGTAGTGGCCTCGAAAATACATTACGATTTAATATTTGCAGTAGCAATATATTTTCCTAAGTTGAAGATACTGTTAATCATTGACTCCGAAAAAATGAGAGCTTCCAGATTTCTAATTTAGCGCAAGTATTTTTTTTTTTTTGTAATTATCGCGTACCCATAAAATTTTCAGCACTGGACGGGACATGTAAAATCCTCGAAACTTCACAATTTAACATAACATCAAAAAATGTTCTGTGGATATGATTTTCACTAACTGCATGAGCTATGACAAATTGAACAATTGTAATACTTTTGAAAACTAAACCCGAATATCCCAAATATCGGTGTGTATCGATACAAACGCTGGTTGCTACCAACTTCACGATGTTATTTGATTAATCTCATCCAGCAATAAATGAATGACGATTGAAATGTGTATGCGCTTTCTTGAATGGCATCTGTGCTTGGATATTTCTCTAAACGATTCTTGAAGTTTTTGGCCCGTTTTCCGGGTCCAACTTAAGGAAAAAGTTTTATTTCAAGTTAATAGAAAGCGGACGTGAACTTACGTCAAATTTTTACCCAAGAAATCGAATTGATGAATAAAGAAGGCCTAATCTGTTATAGAGTTGTCGAACAATATAAATGTTAAGGCTCAGGGGCATAACAAAAGTAACGTTAGAAATTTTTGCGTAGCCTCTAAAAATGGCTTATCAATTTTTTTTCTCTGTATAGCAATAATTTATCACCGCACTCACACCGAAAACGGAATCGTGATTTGTGATATCAGAACCGTAATTTACGATTCAATACTCGCCGTTTGCAATTACGAAAATAGTAATTGACGATTGTAAAATACTCATGTATCATCTTGAGACCCTAATTTATGATTCGGAACAATGTAAGCGATTGGAGACTCACACATTTTAATTCCAAGATTCTAATTTATACTCTTAGTTATTGGCCCCAGCCAATATTTTTCAGCTTTATTGCAAGATATCTCGTCAACAGATCACCTTAGCGGGAAATTTCATAAACCATTTTTTGTGGGCAATCAAATTCTCTACAAAATATATCTTATAGCATTTTTAGCTTTCGCCAGTGGTGAATGGGAAATCTTAGGAATAAGCGTTTTCACTAAGGGTCACACTCGCATTTCGTGCATTTAAATTAGTACGTGTAATTCTAAAATTTATCACCGTGATACGCTTTTTTCTGTCTTGTAAGATCAGTATCGAATTAACGAAATTGAGCGTATGTTTTTTCTCCTCCATTTATTATAATTGCAACTTCTTCTCGCACCCTTTTTTCCCCCCAATCTCTTTCTCAACATCATTCTTAACACTGGGTTAATAACGTGGAAACAGGAATAATTTCCACCGGGGCTCCGGAGGTGCAATTAAGACCAGAGGGACGAAGAATGGGCAAGTCCTTTGAGAAATAAATATGAAAGAGGGAGTGGAAATCTCTGATGCTCTACTTCTCGAGTAGAACGACGGATATTACGTCAGTTACGTTAGCCCTCGGTCTCTTGAAAGTGCCAAGCATTTGTGGATCAATAGACTTGCATCACAGGAAGAGCCAGAGGTCATGCTCTCCAATATTGTGCAAACCCTTGACTTCACCCTCTTATCTCACTGTGGTACGACGTATGGGGGGGGGGGGGGGACCTTTTAAACCTGAAAGGGGGGTGTGTAATTCGAGGCCAAGTGCGAGAAGTGGACAAACCCGAGAAATCTATAGACCACTTGAGCCTTTCATGTTTACTTGACAGGAAAATTCAATATTTACGTGACAATTTTATAGAAAAACGCACATTTGATTGTTAGTAAGGGGAGGATTTACCCGACATAAAACCTTCCTCATTCTTCGAGAAAAATAGTTTGAAATCGAAGGATCACCAATGTAATTTATTTATAACTGCTATGTTCAGAGACACATTGTAGACGTTGGTCGCTGATTAGCACTTAGGAAAAGAGCATAAATATAGCGACGTTGAAAAAAAAAATCAGAGAACCTGCTGGGACCACACAACGAACTTCATGTTACCCAATTGTCGACCTAGAGTATTTTGTTCCCTGAATTTTTTTGAAAAGTTTGGTATCTTGCTAGTAAACGGCTTAGGCGAAAATGACAGTAAAAATTTTTATTTATTTTTGTTAATTTAAAAACTATGGAGCTTTCAACCGAATTTAATGAAATCGAAATTAGGTGGAGCCACATCATTTAGGTCATATTGGTCTCGAATTGCATTATTGAAAATGATGAGAGCATGAGGATTGTCAAAGCAAAAATTACGTACTCACATCGTCACATACACACACGCCTACATAACGCCAGACATTATGGGGAAATTAGTTGCAAAAGCTTAGCAGTAACTTATAGCGTGGATACTATCTATTTCTGAAAGCAAAATGATAGTCTTCCTGATTGGGAAGTCGCATATTATTTGTTGAGTGGTTCTTACTCAGAAATCAGATTTGTTAGATGGATTTTTTTTTAGTATTCTGAATCGACAATTTATGCTTAACATATATTTTTTCGTTTCTTTCTCGCTACGATAACCAACTTTCTACGAAGGATGGACCGTCTTCAGAAATTTGAAATTTTTCAACTGCTTGAGAAGCTTTAACTCAAAAATTCTATAATTTAAAATTCGTTTGCAAAATTGAGAAAGTTTGGAAGAATCGAAGCTCCGAAGAGTTTTATAGTTCTTCAAATATTCAATTTTCTAGATTTTTTTAATTATTAAAGAAATTGAAATGTTAGTAACTTCAAGTATTTAAAAATTCAAAAATAGTCCAAATTCTTAACTGCACGATTTTATCGCGAAGTACTTGTTCAATTTGAATAATGCGCTGGCAAACGTATAATATCTCTTAAGGGATGAGCACTTATGGGGAAATCTTATTCAGCTTTACAATGGATTTCAGATGAAAATTTTGCCCTTCAAACATCATCATATGGCAGAAAAATTCAGTCTAGTATTACGAAGACTTACTTCAAAGATTAAATTGAAAAACCATTCCAAGGATTTTGAATTTCAGGAATCTTCGGAATGCCGGAAATTTTTCAAAATTTAAATATTTTTAACACCGAAAAAATTCGAAAATGATGGCAAGACCAACTCTGTAAAAAACGCTGTTTCTTTTTAATCATAACAGATTTATGGAATATTTGTATCCTAAATGCGCATCGAAAGCATATATAAAACCATTTCAATCGTGAATTTCCCATAGGGACCACCGAAAGAACTTTGCGATTTATAATTCTGATTCGACTCGAGTCGATCAAATAATCGGAATAGAGGGAAAGGCTCTAAATACAAAATATTCTTCCTCCCATGGGAAACATTAAGGTTCCATGAATCCTATACGCTATCTATATTACCTCCTGAAAAAAATGGAGATAGCATGTTGACCAGAATACAAATTCGCTTCAATACGTTGTAAATCATTAAAATTAAGAGGAAAGACATAGGACTTGAGAGATGCGTCTTTTCATGCTGAATATTTTACGTATTCATTATTTTCTGTATATCTACTCCTCTCCCCAAAAAGTGGTGCAGAGATCGCGCACGGTGCTCGCGACGGCTGACACACCTGCCGCGATGCCACCATCCACATTGGCTTGTAAATTATGAACGTTGGAAAAAAAGTTATTCCGCAGGAAATGTGCCTTTTTACGCAAGGAACAAATTTTGTTGGAAACTTTTTTACCCTGTCCATTCGTTTTCGAGATATTTTGTTACAAACATGAAAATTAAATCCTTTCGGATACAAAATACGTCGAAACATCTGCATTGGGCTATCATTGCGCTTAGTTGGATAATCGGTGTATGGAAACACACACATAAACCGTCACATGTGCACACACACACACACAGCTTTGGCGTAGCCCGGCCGCGGGAGAATATTTTTCAAAAATATTTTCTCATGGATTCCGACCGATGCAGGAACGCTCCGTGTGTGCTATCGGCGGTACCCATAAAATGAGACCGCCCGGGCGAGCGGGAACCTAACCCGATGCAGGGGGGGGGGGGGTCCATCATAGGCGCCGGCCATCGTAGTACAGGGGTTTCTGGAGGTTTACCCTGTGCTTAGAAATACGATGGCCTCAAATGGCGAAAGTCAGCCCCAGCCGCATGGCACACCGGTGGGTGTCCGGTACGCCCCCTGAAGGAATGCTTAAACGGCCGCTACCCGGGGCGTACAAATGAGAGGGACGAAGACAAAAAAAAAGCTTTGGCGTAGCGGCTAGAGTATCTGCCTACTACATTAAAGGTGGTAGGGTCACTCCCGCTCGTCGAAGATTATTTTCAAAAATATTTTCTCATGGATTGCGACTGATGGCAGGAACCTGTGTGCTGTCAGCGGTACTCATAAAAGGAAACCGCATGGCTGGATGGGAACCTAGCGCGATGCAGGAGGACGAGGGTGGGTTCCATCCTAGGCGCCCGCGATCGTAGCACAATGGTTTCTCAGGTTTGCCTTGTGTTTAAAAATACGATGTCGTAAAATGCCAAAAGTCGGCCCCAACCGTATGGGTGGATGTCCAGTACTCTCTTTGAAAGAATGATGCTCAGACAGCAGCTACCGGAAAGAGTACAAACTAATGTATCAAAAAAAAATCAAAAATAGTAGAGTCATACAGAAAAGTTATCTTTTTCACAAATGGGATTAATTTAAAAGTTTTACACTCCTTAAGCGTAAAGTATATACTATTAAATAAAAAAAATCACATTCAATACATATAATTCTGGAATACTGAATTAGCAAATCCCTGGATTGAAGTTATTAATGAGTACCACTTTTCATTCACGTTGACTCAATAAATAGTACCACTTTTGCCTACATGGAATATTAAATTACTAGTTTCAAATAATAAATCACTTCGTAATTATTCCTCTGATTTTCCATTCAATAACGACACTAATGTATAATTGTGGAATATTGATTGGTGTCTTAATGAAGTTGCCGTTGATATATGAGTCAATTGATATTGAAAAATTGGGTTAATTATTTTAGTGTTTATTTGTTTATTAGTCACATCTCAGACGATTTTTTTTCCTGTCTGATAACAGCTTATCGCAATTTAAATTTCAAGCAAGATAAAATTCGTTCAATTCTCACACCCTTCGTATGAAACATCTGATGTTTAAAAATTCTTTCCGGAATCTTTTGCGATGCTTGGAATATTCTGCAATATTTGATCAATCAAAGATTAATCTTTGGTATGTAATTTCTCCCTATAGTTTCTTCAAATTATGCACATTCATTGGTGTGGACTTTTTCAATAATGGCAGGATGAAATCAGGATGAACTAAATGTTTAATTAGAATTATGTTATCAACGCAGAAGTAACTTTCGATATTGTCATAAAATAAAGAATATTCGATATCCATTTTTTCACACATTTTTTAACTGATTTAAAACCATGTAAAAAGTTCAAAATTTTATTACCGACGAAAATGCAAGGTGTTTTATATGGATTTGACGGTGCTATTTTATGGGAGCTCTAAAAATGCTAAGATGAAACCGTATAAAAGTTTCACATTTTTTACAAGCGGTTTTAGAGAACAACGCATTTTGAGGAAATTTTCTTTCCGGTAAGAAAAAATTGTTTGCTCCTTTTCTATATACCGACTGATTTTTGACATCAATCTGAGCTTCGCCAGAATTTTATTATATTTCTTTTATTAGATTTTATTACGGGAGTTTATCTAAAACTGCAGGACTGATTTGAAGGGAAATATAATCGAAAAATTTCCGGAAAATATTCAGAATTAGATTTTCAATTTTTCGGAACGAAATTATAGATAGAATTGGCTGAAACTTGGGTTGCTCGTAGAGACATACATGTTCAAACGATCCTAAAAAATTCGAGATTTTTGCGTCGTTCAAAACTGGCGAAAAAAAAACTTAACGTTGACAACATGTCAACTCGTTTTATATGGCGAATATTCACTTAGGTCACTCCTTTGGTCGTCCTATAAAAATAGGACGTGGCAAAATGAATATTTTTCGAATGCATAAAAACGAATGGATCTTCAACTGACGTGTGATTTATTAAGAAAATTACTATAAAGGCCCGAACTTTCAATTATCTTACTTTTCGCTAATACGTGGTGGGTGAGCCACCGTAGATGAAAATTAGCTTTCTCACTGAATTGTTCCACCGAAAGAGTTGTGATCATCTATTGAGATAAGCAATATAAATTTATATGGAACGCCCATGACTTATCCGGAATCCATCACATGCACACCAAAGAAGCTCCATTTAATCCGCTCATGCCATTGAGGAGATGGCGTAAAGCAAAACTCAATTCTTGAACTTGTGGGATAAAGCAGTATGACCAAGGAGCGTCACAACGAAAACGTGCTGGTTTATAATTGATGCACTCCCCCCCCCCCGCAACCAACACGCACACACGAAAGAATGAAATTGGAATGTTCAATATCTAAAAAAATTAAAATGATGTCATATTGTTTCATACATTCCGAGCGATAACAGGAGCATTCCATGTGTGCTATCGGCGGCACCTACCCCGCAGGGGGTGGGTTCCGTCATAGACGCCCGCCATCGCAGCAAAGAGGTTTCCGGAGGTTCACCCTGTGTTTAGAAATACGATGGCCTAAATGGCGAAAGTAGGCCCCAGGCCGCATGGATGGGTGTCCAGGACTCCCTTTCGAAGAAAGGGTAAACAGCAGGTACCGTGGGTAGTTGAAGAAAGAGGCATGGAGTAAAAAACACACATACACCAACAGGCAAGCGCAGTTCTTGTCCCCATATATGAAAAAACGCTATCAGCCGAAATTGGCGGCAATCAATTTTCTGGAATCGACATGACCTCAGTGTCTCAGGGCTTAAATCGGCAAACACCCCGAAAGGGATGAGGAATAGAAAAAACTTGAATTCTACATAAAAAAATAAAAAAAAGCTCATCCCCCGTGAGATTTATTTCATTTTCCTACGACCTGAAATATATTCTACGAATTTTATTTTCTCCGTTCAAGCCCCAGGGACATGCCCCATAGGTGCAGACGATGAGACAGAACAGCCAGTGCTATCGATTTCATGACATAACTGCACTACAATTCAGCAAATTCTGGAAAACTGGGAAAACCTTTAAAAATTCTATAAAATATAAGAGAATGTTGCAGTTATTCTTTGTGTATACCTCATGAATAGAGCAGCGGCCAGTGAGCCGAATATGTTTGTGCCTCCATCAACGACACAAAAAACTTTCCGATTTATGACTCTTGTCCGGCATCCTTCTGTTCAAGATTTTTCAAAAGCTGAAGTACCTGTGGGTAATCCGGCGCAGTGCGCATGCGCTACATTCAAACACTCAACCGCCTTCGGCCGACTCTACCCGCGGCTACGCCTTAATTATGCACGATAGAAAGAAAATAATTGAACATGGACTATGTACTCTTGCGCGAGGAACGTTTTTCTTTTTATATAGTTTTTCTTATCTATCTCCGTTCTGGAGATACGGCGCTATAAACGTTTGAGATAATTCATAAAAGTTATATATAACTGGGATAATTTAATCTAAAAAAATGGTCTGCGAGCCGCCTAAAGAGTTGTTTATCCAAATCTGAATGACGTCAATGGTATGATTAGGTATCGCATTATCGTGGACCAAAAATTATCATCACAGGATTTTTTTGGAGAAATTTTGGTACACTTGAAAGACTTTTGAATTTTGTGGTCATTCCAGTAATTTCACGAAATCGGGGCTTAAAAAAATTGGACAATGTCTTCCAGTTTTTATGTCAGTTTTCTAGATAGAGTATTGAATTTATGATTAGAACAATTGAGAATCTTTGAACAACAACATTGAAGCACTGCAATGCATTTTACCTTTATGTTATGAATGGAGAAAATTGGTCAACTGATGGTTTAATTAGAACCTGTCGAGATGAATGCCAGCGAATATAGGAAACTGCACAGAAAACAAAGTAGATACAGTTTTTTTGTCAATTTTCATGTATAAAAATTGCAAATCAAGCTCAATATTGGATATTACTTAAAAAAAAAATAGAGTTAGTGAGCAAAAGAGGGAAATATTCAGAAGATAATTTGTTCTCAAATGAGTTACTGGAAGAAAATGGGTTGCTTTACCTCCAATAATTTTCAACATTGAAGCTATGTTCAATGCTGTCATCACTATCGATAGAAGCTGACGTGATCATGGCTTATAATTTATTTTCTTTCAAAAGTCGTCAGCTCTTTATGTAGCAACGTCAACTCTAACTATGATGCAACTTCCAATCTTCCATAGATATTATACCCATGTAAAACTACATTGAAGTGACATTTTTAGTCGAAGAAGTAAAAAAAGTGCATCAATCGAGGCATAAGAAAACATCAAAACCAAATTGGACAATTCGACCAAAACTACTGGATCCAACTGCACTTTTTCTACATCATTACGAATGAGTATCTCATAATAGAGGGCTTTTGAAACACCCTACTCACCAAACTCTATCATCACCTGGGACTGTAATGTAACACGATGTAAAACTGAGGGGGAAAAAAACGAAAATTGGATGAAGAGAATTACCCTGACAAACTGAACCCGCCTCAGATTACTTTCCCATGTAAATGGGATTCTGTTTCCATTGGCGAAGCTAGAGTAAATGCATTTTCAATTTCACGTTATGGATACGCCCAGAGTGATGTGCGAGCCTGTGGAATATTTATTATTAAGAGAAAGACACGTAAATGGAAAGGTTAGGAAAATGGCACTGGTAGATTTAGTCTGAATTGAATTCACCACCTGAAATAATGATTGGGAAAGTTCTGTGGGAGATGGGAATTCCCCTCAATTTCCACTACCGTTTGGGAATTTGTATTCTGCATGCTGCACTCATATATTTTCCTGTAACTCACGTGGACGGGGGTTGGAGGGGGGTGTAGCGCAAAGTAGATAGTAGCAACTACCTACGTTTCTAATGAGTGATGAGAAAAGTAAATGTTTTTTTTTGCTCTCAAATTAAATTAATTATTATGTACTTTTTTAACTTTTTATTGGGGCAAGTGTTATGCGTGCTATTTTATTAATTGGCAACAAATGTTTAAACTTCAATAATAAATCTTTTGAAACTTTAACGTGATGCATCGCAATACACACATACACAGAATCGGAGCTTGGCATAGTGTTCACGCAGGGCTACTGGAGAATATTTGTTCTTAACTATTTTACCATGGATCCCGACCGAAGCAGGAACCTTCCGGGTGTGCTATCGGCGGCACCCGCGAAGTCGGACCGCACGGTCGGACGGGAACCCAACCTGATGCAGGGAGAGGGGTACATCGTAGGCGCCCGCTGTCGCAGCACAAACGTTTCTGGAGGTTTACCCTGTGTTTAGAAATACGATGGCCCAAAATAGCGAAAGTCATAGTCAAGAAATTTCATTTGTCGCAGTGGCACTCTGATTTGCTCCATTAAAAAAATGAATAACCAAGCGGCAGGATGGGGGGGGGGGAGGAGGAGAATGTCCAGGGAGAAAACTGGAAAAATTCTCGATCGCAAATTTCACTCTCCCTACAGCCTCAAATTTAGACTACGCAATTGTCGGATACCGTGTACATTGATGTATATTGAGTCAAAATTTTGAATGGCCGTTTATAGAGGTCCAAACATTTTTTTTTTAATTTTGTATACTTAGTTCTTCTTGACATCCATAACCATTTTATTAGAGAAATAGATATTGTTTTATCCAAAACTAGGTCTGTTCGTAGGAAATATTTGCTTGGTCCTTGTTTACACGAAATACTTTTTAGAGCAAATATAAATATGTGAGTGCAGACAATAAAATTACTTGTTCCAGCAAGGTATATGAATTCCCTTGAAAATAAATAAACATGATGGTAATGAGCAATGTTTACATGGGGATAAATTTTAGATTTTCGATGCAAGATATAAGTTAATAAAGAACTTATAGAGATTTAATTAACCTGTTTGTTGAGTGAAGTATAAAAACTCGAGGCTGCAATAGCATTAAAATTGAAATGTGAGTTGATCACATCGATCTGTTAATGGACCATTTGCAATTAAAAATTCAACCAGCAAATGACCCATTCATAATTGGACCCTCAGCTTTCCCGAGTTGAAAGTGAATTATAATAATTAGCGCTTGACCTGAGGGAATACTGTCAAATCAATAACGCCAAAGGTGCAACTAGGCAGCAAATAGGTCAAAAATATTGTAACTAATTTTGTCTTGATCAAAAATCAACGTGTAACACGACTTTTCTATTAATAATTTGTTTAGCTTATTGTAAAACAATCCCTACAACTATTACACGTCTTACCGGCTGTTGTCCGAAGGCCCTTAGGAATATAATAAATTTATATTTTATGTATTACAATGGTCTATGCCAATTTGATACCATATGAGGGCATTGAACTATTTTATTGAAAATCATGTATACTAAAATTTGAAGATAGCGCAAGTAACGATTAATTACTGAGTAATTGAACTTCGTGTATTTTTTAAATCACTCGCAAGGAGAACTACCGTCACCATACGCCACGCCCCCTGAATATTCCCATAGGCCGAATACACTCGGGTTAGGCTAGGACCGCTCCCTGATTGGTTCTCGCCAGGCAAACTAGCATCTTGACGTCATCGCCTCTTTGAAGCCGTTTGAGACTGTTGATTACTAAGAAAATGTTGATCGAACACAAAATTCTTTCCTTCCTTCTGATTACAGAGTACATATAGTATCTCACAAAAAAAAGCTTGTTTCCCATTCTTAGTATCGGCTGCTGAAGAAAAAAAATCATAATACTAATATTTCTTCTTATACTTCAAAATCTAAAATCCATTAGACCCTTTGATTCAGTATTTGAACGGAAAATACCCTATTTCAGAGACTTATAGCAGAATTGAACAAGGAGCAAGAGGCCTTCATCGCTGGAAAGACCAATGAAAAGGGTGAGGCGGTGGCCCCCTGGGTCGGGGCACCTAACGAAGATGCGTTGCGTGAGGAATGCCTGGCCCTTTCAACTGTGAGTAATATTTCATAGCTCTTTCATAATTCCAGAATGTTTGCTTTTACTGAAATCTATAAAGGCACGTCAAGCTTTTGAACGAGAATTTTCAGCATTCCTTAAGATATACCTAGAGTATGGGGTTGAAAATATTAAATAGGCAGCCGTAAATCTCGAAGGTTTAATGCGAATTGTTGGATAATATTCTTGTTGCTTGTGAAGGATCGTCGTAACTTCGTCAGAGCACCACCTCCCGGAGTAGAATTCGAATGGGACTTTGAGGCGGTCCAGCCTATGGCACAAGCTACACTGGCCTTAGATCCGAATCTTGAGACGATGAGGTTCGAGCTAGTACCCAAAGTGTGAGTATCTGGGGAGTATCTTAGGTGGTTGAACAGTGACTCTATAAAGTTGATGCGCTGAATGAAGCCAAACTCCTAACGGTATACACGGAGAGGAAATTTTCTCACGAGATTGGTGTAACTTCTTTTTTTTTCTTTATTAGGCATTGAAGCCATACAACTTATTCTGCATCATATACAATCATGTTTCCATGAAATTGGTCTTATAATTCATTCGTTTGAAGGTAATTCATACATGTGGTGAAGTACTTATTTTACTATAAATATATGATTTTAACACACATGGTTCTTATTATATTTTAAGCTGAGTATTGTCAAAGAAAGTGTTGATTATGTGTAATAAGCATTTTTCAAGAGTATACAAGAAAACGTTGATGTGGTACGGGGCGAAAGAACCACAGGCTCGCAGGTATTTCGTCAGAGTATCCCTGGCTGTGTCATACAGAGGGCATTGCCAGAGAACATGATTCAGATCTTCCACTGACGTGTTGTACGCACATTCCTGTGAGCCCGTGATTCCTAGGCAACCCAGTGACTGAGCCAAGTAGTAGTGATTCGCTCTCGCTCGGCACACCCGAGAAGTAATTTTCCATGGTAGCTTTTTTCCGGTATACCAGGGTTCTCTTTTCGCGTTATAGAACCATTGGAAATGGGCTTTGGGTTTCATCCCGCTGGCAAGTCCCTCAACGTATTTCGATGTATTTGGTGTAACTTCTTATTATTGCATAGAACATAACAATTGGTGAACAGAACACTAGAGGGCGTTACTGACAAAATGGGTTGTCCTTAAAAAAAAATGCACAAAAGTGATATTTCAAGAACTGTTGACCGATTGATTTTCAAAAACTTTGATAAGTGACGCGGCATTTGAAAGTATGTAAAATCTCGCAAATTTCAGTGCTCAATGGACAACGGAATATGTTCACTCGAAAATTAATAATTTAACATACAAAGAAACTGTCGACAAAAAGGAGGATCCAAGACTAACTATGTTGAGATCACACAGCAATGTTCCCGGAATTCATAATTTTCTTATCGCGTGATTCCATGATAAAACTGATTCAATGTTAGGACAATTTGTAAGAATTTAATTTACAAAAAAAAATTACTCTCACCTCTCTGCTCGACCACTGATTGTCGGGATAAATAATCAAAACGTGAAGCATTTTGTTGATCCCTCACGTACGGGACGCGAATTTTAAATTTTTTCTAATATTTCTAACTCCTAAGAAATGAATCGAAATCAGAGATCAGAAAATCTAGTTTTCTTAAGTTCCATACAATTTTTTCTGCCTTTTCTGCCATATCCGTAATTTGCTTCTACCATATTTAATTTTCTCTGTTTTCAAATTTCTTTCGTGAGAGCGCAATTTCATCCCAGTTTATATTATTATTTATAATTTGTACATCAAATTTCAAATACTTCAAAAAAGAAAACAGTTTTATAAAAAGTAATTTTTATACAACAATTTTTCTTTATTCATAAATATGGAAAAATTGGGATCGAAATTGAGGCAAATCTTCTCAGGCAAAATTGTCGTTGGATTGAAAGTTCTGGCAACATTTGAATTCCTTAATAACTGCATCTTCAAGGAGTAATTTGTAATTTACCACTCAAGTGCAAAGGGTTTAAACATTATTAATACTCGGTTACAACTTAAATATTCATAACTGCATTACAGTATAACTGAAGAGAACTTCTGGCGCAATTACTTCTACCGAGTATCCCTCCTGCGTCAGAGCCATGAATTAAACGCAATGGCCAGCCAAGCGGAGAGTAATCCCAATCAAAGTTTGACATCCACCGGCAGCATCGATCATACCCAAGGTAAATCAAGTACCAAGTTTCCGTTATGAGACTCTTGCCCAACACACCAAGTACTGTTGATAATATTTGCATTTATTCTTCATTCTGTGTAGTTATAAATATTTACAGCTTCTGTCGCATTTTTCATACACACGTCTCAATCACCAAGCTCGTGGACCTTTTGTGATTATTTTTTATAATTTATTTTCAAGTTAAGACGTCGCCAGATGAATTTAGTAGCAAAACATCAAAATTAAAATTAATTTCTTTTTATTCAATTTTTTCGTAGCAGTCTGTGCGAATATAATTTCGAACGTCGTTTTAAATAAACATTCTTTTAATTTTGTTGGCGAAATTCTATTTCCCAGTTTCATTGCACATACGGAGATAAAAAAATCTATGTATATTATAAATAAATTTAGGACCAGTTCCTTTTGTTGTGAATAATTATAAAAATTATTTTTTAGCATCAGTTTTTTGGAGATTCTCGGTAATGAACTAGCCATAAATGACTGGTCTAATTGATACGAATACCATAATAGCATAAAGTTGAAAGTACGACATTGTAAATCTGTAAAATGGGCTCTGATTGCCAGCGCCATCTGCACTGTGCGAGTTACGCTGATCTACAGTCGATAAAATCAATTTCTACTTTTACGACAATTGTAGGATCTCAGAACCATCAGATAGATTTTGTTAAAAAAATTCAAGCAACATTCCCTTTCACTTACATTCGAAATAACGTTCGGAATTCTATTCACCTGGGCCTCAAATTCAGTTGAATATAGTGATTGAACTATTTACATAAAACGTGCTATCTGAGGCAAAATAATGAGATTTTTTTGGTTAAAATTTTCTACAGAAATTTTTACAGATTGTTTGCAATAATCATATACAATCATCAAACATGTTTTGCTAAATTTTTTTCTCATGGACGATCTAGTGGTTATTTGTTATTTTCATCTTAAGGCACTTTCTCAGTAAACTTTTCATGAGGAAACATGACCAGAAACTTGCTATTTCCGAAGCTATATTTGCATTATGTATCTTTTCCCTAATTTTTCAAGTATCAATGGCATCGATCTCGAGCTTTTAAAATAGGCCCGAAAATAAGAAAAAACTATGTTAATTTCAATTCTATGGGTTATCCAAAAAATGGGTCCGGGTTGTTGAAATTTCAAAATTAACAATCGTTTTTACGTTGACCTAACTTTTTTTTCAAAGGGTCATAAAAAACCTAACGTTTTTTCCCAAGTATCATATCCCGTAAAATTTACCATTTTGACCATTTTTACCTTTGAGTTTCAACTTAACCAGAATAAATTGAATTTTACAGATGCAAAAACTAAAAGCTAATTTCTTACTCTTCATGTTATTTCCATTCAAGATTTCCAAGATTATATCGCAGACCAAATAATGATTACTCCCAATAATCATTGGAGTAGGTCATAATTAATAGTTATTTTCACCAGTGAAACATTTTATTTTCATGATTTGATCACGCCCGCTAAAGAACTATCAAAAAGATGAAACTCAGAATTATTCAGGAATGAGCTAACTTATTTTCTTCTTCAATGCCAAGTTTATGAAATAAAAAAAAATTGCCCTGAACAACCTTGAATTAAGACCGAAACTTCGAACAAGTTTCAATTTTTTTGGAGTATTGAAATTCCATATCTGTGATGCATTGCCAAATTTTTCATCCTTATCCTAAAAAGTTCACTGAGAAAATGCATGAAACCAAACAAAAAAATTATCACAACTCATGGAGAATCTCATTTTGCCCCAAGTGAAACAACAATTATAATTTTCCTTGTACCGTATCACCATTAATTTTCTCTGTCGCAACGCGAACCAGAGGAATGAGCTTTATCAACACCGGGATCCCAACAAGTTTAACATCACGTGAAATAAACCTAACATCTCTAAAGGTTTGCAGCAAATATCTGTCGTTTGATGCCACGTTAAGCGTTTTAGTTACTTGAATTGACCTATTCAAGCGACTTTTAGTTTGTTATTGATTAGTTTATGCCCACAGTAGCTTAGAATTGCAAGTTTGTATTGTATTTGTCGTACAGCTCATGTAGAAAGTACCAAGGAAACCATTCAAGATAAGAAAGAATCAGCAAGTAGTGCAGGTGTTCATGAATTTGTATCAGACAGTGTCAGGGCTTCACATACCGATATCGAGGAGGTCAGGGTGGGTATGGAAAAGCTTGGTATGAAGCCGAAAAAAGGTCAGTATCACTAGTTAAATCGGCTCGAGGGACTCGATTCAATGACAATCAGTTGAAAATTCGTTGCAAAATTCTTGAAAGAAGCAAATTAACCAAAAACTTCTTTCAACCGCTCTGCCCAAAGAACAAAATTTAAGAACTGTCAGAAATTAGTCTTCGCATACGACAAGGTCAATTGATACGATTTTTTCGTTTTCATCCTAAAAGTTGTCGTTGCGTTTAAAGAAAATTATAATAAATTAAACTGCATTTGAGCAACCGAAATTCCCTGGAAAATTGATACCACAAGTTGCAACGAGCCAATGGGAAAAGGAAGAAAACCTGTCAAATTAGGAGGCTTTAACAAAATTAAAGCACATTTGGAAAACTTTCATTGACAAAAAATCTTTTAGACAATTGGTTGAACTGGGTCGTTTGAATTTGATCACTTCATCGTCCTAAACGTCCAACGGGCAATGAGCATTCATCCTACTCGATGTAAGCCGTTAAATTTCATATATATAGAATGTTAAAGCAGCATATGAAGATGCATAATTAAAAATTCCGAATAGTCTTCTCTTGACAAAGTGCATTCAAAAAATCAATAATTCATATTCGTAGAGAAAAAAAAATCCCTTTGGAATGTTGGTGAAGAACATTGTTTCAGGGATATTTTAAAATTGAAAAATAGATATTGATATTAATATTTACATTGCGAAATAATCCGAAAAACTAATGAATTATCAACTGAAACTCTTTGAAATCCTCGCTTAAGTATATATGTACTGTTCCCAATTGTTTACTTGTCTCAGAGGAATCAAGTGATTAATTGAGTTTAATATGGAAACAAGATGGAGAAAGTGTCCATGGGAGACCCAATTTTTCAACCCAAGATGCTCTTCTTCCATATTTTACCTATTGTTTTGAAAAATTTAATGAAACATTGCTAAGCCCAGTTAATCACAGCCTCATAAAACTCCTGGATAAAACAACGATAAACATGGATCTGCTTTTCCCCATCGCGAGACCATCGTCAAAATTCAATTGACTTCTCTCCCAATTTTACGACACTTGGAGCTCCCCGTATAACCTCAAATCTGATCCTAGAGTAATTTAATCACTGAAACAATTTCCCTGTCTAATCCCTTGAAGTTGAGTCCTCATCAACCTATACTATGAAAGCTCCCCAAAAATAATATCAAGGTACAGAATCAACATTCCAAAACAGTCCGTACTGGGTCCAATTTCATAGTAAGTATGTACGTGGATTAATGTACAATGAGAAACCGCACGCTGATAGCATCCAGCTAGACTATCTTCCAAAACATCTACCACTGTTGCTTAAACCCGCTGTAAATCTGCCGAGTAACTTTCCTATGCACTACCATGTTGAATAAAGGTAGCTTAAGTGTACTTCGCACTGATAGGAAGGAGTAGTTTATGTTAAGTTATTCAATCAAAAACACGTAAATGATGCAATTCATTTAAAATCCATAAAGAACGTTCGTTACATTCATTCTATTGGGTCTATCTATCTACATTTCATTGAACCGTAAATAATTTCCATCCTCTTTGTAAGCCTAAGTTTCATGGAAATATTAGCGCTCAAATATTCCAATTTTCGAATATATATTTTATATGCAATATGAAAATTTTGGAGAGAGTCCCATACTGCGACCACTGATCGGCTAGAAAGAGAAAAAAATCCAAAGATCAGTTCATGTATGAACATCTAAATTATTGGTAAAATGAGGAATAATTAATGGCGACTTGATCCTAGACCGATCGTCACCTGAGTTGTTGATGCGCGGCCACTAGATGGCATCACGGCAGGTTCGCGATTTGTTTCAGATATTAAGTGCCCCTGTTATTAATGAGATATTTTGTAGACGGCTTTGCATAAGTAAGAAACCTATTGAAAAAAAATTGGCTTTACGAACCTATTTTTTTTTATACTTCATAAATTAATCGACATATATCGAAATCGCGGGACACAGAACCTTATAAAAGCTTTGGTGTCCTTCAAGTTTGATATATTTTTCGTTTATCATGTAGTTCGTTCTCAAAGACATTAATTTAAACACGTTTGCAACTTCATTTTTGTTTTTGTTAAGTAAGAATCAAAGTTGTTCGTCATACATGAGCTACGGGAAAGCGCCCTACGATTCGTATGTATAATACATGTTTCAATGTTAATTGCTGGGGAACCAAAATGCAGTCAATTATTTGGAAGAATTGTACATAGTCCACTCAATGTAATGAACGCTCTATTTTCACTGGGAGACAATACCACCATTTACGTTTTTCTGATGAAATATCTTGAGAGGAGATTAATTTAAGTTCTAGAATGCGCGGGCTATTTCAAAGAATAATTGTTCAGCATTCTTAAAATACGTTTCACAATATTTTCCTCTTATTCGACTTTAAAGTAGGAGACTGTGCAGTTGTTCGATCAACAAATGGCTTAGTTTTATGCGATTATTCATTTAAGATTTATTTATAAAATCGGGTAAAAAAGAAATGTCGAATCATTATATATTCCATTCGCACTACATTTCCATTTTCCAATCTAACTATTTACTGTTGAATATCTAGCATTAAAGAATGATAATGTCGATACATCAATAGAAACCCTAATAGCTATGAGTTCAAAATGTTATTTTGAGAATTAAGATCGCAATTGAAGATTATTCCAATTCTGAACTTAGACAGTTTAATTTAAGAGTTTAAACGTGCACTTCCAACTTTTTATTGGTCAATTCGATATTAATCTTGGAATCGATAGCAAGAGGTTAATATGATAAATGGGATTTTTCCAAATATGGTGTTCAAGATGGTTATTATTAATCGATTAAAAAAATAATAGAAAACCCGATTCACTAAGAGAAATATTGTTTTCAAATAAATTGTGTATTCATAATTTAATAGAAAGTTATAGTGACCTCGGACATTTAAGCTTTATTTCTCCTGAACATTATCTCTGGAGCGTATTAAAACAATAGATTATTCCCTAATTTTAACGTAATTAATATCTTCCTAGGGGAATAATTTTCGATTAAAAATGCAATGACTTTATTTTACAAATTTATCATTCGCGCTTACTTACAAACCTGAAATTTCTGTTATGAATCGCTCATTAAACAAATTTCTATCGGATTTTGTACTGAGTTTCAATTCAATCAATATTTTACAAGCTGTCTTTATTACAATAATTCATTGAAACAGTGTGATATATTCTAGACTCGACGAGCCTCGTTAAGAACTAAATTCTTCTATCCGTGCCTCAGACCAAACTCCCACTTCCGCCCAATCAATATTTCCTCGTTATATGCTAACTCAACTTGACAAGAGGAAAAAAACAATTTATTGTATTTTGTCTACAGCCTAAGAAGAGGAGAGTCCCGTGTACCATTAACCAAAGAACACCCTCCTAGATAACAATCGTTTGTAGCCCACGAGACATGATTTTTTTGACAAATATTTCGTTTCCCTCAATCACCATTTTTTTTCTTTCAATCATGAAAAAAAAACTATTGACTTCATCATCAACCTTGTCACAATTATTTTGTTTATTCTTTTCGTTAATCGCCAATCATCTTTTCACACAAATACATATACACACACACATTAGTGATCGAGCCCTCTATTAAATGTAAGAAATAATGTTAGGACCGAGGGGTATGTCATGGCGATAAAATTTTAGACGATTTCGATTATTCGACAAAGCCAGAGATGCAAAGTTAACATGTAACCAATATTTAGTTCAACCATTTTTTTTATGAATAACAACCGCAATTTACAAAACAAAATCAGCAGGTGTTTATGTGCAAAGATGAAAAAAAATTGTTTGTTTATAGATAGTTCGATAAATTTGAGGGTCCACAAAAATTGCCAAGAACTATCAAAGTTCTTTTTGAGCACTATTTAATTAATTTATAAACCGTGTACAATACTTTGAATATGCAAAATCGGTCAAATAAAGCAGAATATAGTGCTCGAAATTCCCGCTTCTTAAGCGGAAAAAAACTATATCTGAGTTAATAATCAATATGGTATCGAAGGATTTGATGAAGTCTCTTCATTTCCGCACAGCCGGTAACATAGGAAAGATTCTGAGCTTATCGATATCCTATCCAACGCCGTATATGAACTGTACCTTTGAAATGAATTTTCCTCATTACAAAACCGATTATGAGCATTCAAATTTTTTACACTGCTTCTGGAAACCTCAAATAGTGTATTGAAACAACATTTAATTTACAGCAGCTTCATATTTGCCATTATCAGTTCTGATTAGAACACTTGCAATGTTACAAGACCGTCATTTTTTGATCATATGACATGATCCTAAAAATGACAAATTTTGCATCTCTCATCGAATCGCTGTAAATTCAGGATTTATTATCATTATTATCATGGACAGTCTCCAAGGGGGCGGATGGATAAATCTAGCAATAGGAGGGAATTAATGCAATAATACTTAGATGACTTTAGTCAATGAGCTGGAGGAGCAGTGAATATTATTAGAGAAATAGCACGAGTAACTGAGCAAGCGGAAAAAAATTCAATTATAAATCGTTTGTGTAATTGATCAATGAGAAAAAAAAATATCACAGCCACGCGATTGAAACAATTCAACTGACGAGTAATTCCGACTATTTGTCTGTCTGTCCGTCGTTTGTCTGTTCGCATGTCTTCGTCAAATTATGAAAAATGATAAATTAAAAAAATGAATTAAATAATGCGTAAAATAACTTTATCTCCAAACTTCGTTCTCTTCGTGTTGTACAATTGTAAGTAAATTATCATGAAAAATATAATGAGTTTATGAAACCATGTGGAAATCAGGGGGGAGGAGGAGGGAGGATTAATTGACGGAGGTAAATAGGTAAATAATTATATTCGTTGAATGACAATACGTGGGTTAAAATGCGGAGTCGAAAGGGTTTTTCATGCATGACCCGCGAGGGGGTTACACACAGCCAGACACGAGAGCCCCTGATTAACGCCTGATACATCGGATAAAATTCCTTAATTGTTTCATTAATAGTACTGCTATTTTCGAAACCGTATTTGGCTCCCGTTATAATCGGAAAAAATTCAGATATATGTGAATAAAAAAAAGGGAGAATTGATTAGCTATCACAGACCCAGGGAATTTCGCTCCATAAGGGATAGTCACCAATGATGGCATCAATGAATAGATGGGATGTATTTTGACAGAAATTATCATTGTCATGAATCAGGGACCGGCAAATAATAGTATTCTTCGTTTCAGAACACTCAAGAACAACTCCAAATTCTAGAACTTGCTTTTCGTATTTGGATATTTGGAAGTTCATACAATATACTGAAAATTACTATATGCTAACTGGATGGCTTGTTCCCTGAAACGCAAGTGAGACCACTTAGATGCTGACCCAGCGCCTCCTCGATCGGTGATGGTACTAAGTTTAACGTAACGGCGCATGCGCGGCGGACCGGGCAGCGTTAATTTCACACTTTTTGCATCAGACGCACTGTGTCATGCGCATTTCCTTCCCGGTTAGTGCCACCGCTGGTTGACGATGGCGCTAGAGTCGCTCCTAGGTCGCCGCGCTTTCGACACGCTGGGTCCATAGGAAAAACCATCCAGTTAGCATATAGATCAGTGGGCTAATAGCACCGAATCTCCATTGCATGGTCTTCAGTATCAATAGATGGAGTTCATGTCCGTTATATCAAGAATTGGTGATTAGAATCCAGTATAGCCACATCAAATAACATAAAAACAAATCATTGAGTGAATATCGAACTCCAATAAACATGACTATAATTGGAAAATTTGTCGATCACTGATTCAACATCTGAAACTCTAAAATGGTCATTACTGAAACAAAATCAGTTATAACTAAATATGATTCTTAGAAGTCCATTCACCATCACCAGCTTGTAATAACCAACTAAAGTCGCCTGCCATAAAAAATGACAAAAATTTATAGAATTACTTGCTTAAATGATCCATTTTTCGTGATTATGTTTATCCACGAGTTTTACCAATTGTTTCACATTTTTTAGTCATCACCCCCATTAAATGTCATGAGTAAACAGCACACTGTCATTATTCTTCTGACACTTCATATGAACACACACGAACACATAAATCACAGATAAAAAAAAAACATGGCAACCCTCTGCAAAACTAGCTACAACGCTGCTTGTCACTCTCCGCAGAAGAAGAGTGGGAAGGGGAATTGGAGGCTGAACTCAAGGACTTTGAAATCGTACCTGGTGATGGAAAAAATACAACATCAGCCAATGACACGAGTAAAGAAGACTGGGAACATCAAATGGACGCACTACTCAACGAGGATGAAGATCTCAAGTGAACTGACGATCCCATCAGCCATTGACATTTATTTATTGGTGCTCAGTTAACTGAATCTGCTAAGCTAATCAATAGATGAAAATTGAAAATTGTTCAAGCGATTCGATGAGGAAACGATTGACAATTATTTGGGAAATATTCCACAATTGTGTATGATTTGCTTGTTCTTTTTATTGTATTGCGAATTAAGAGACACCACCACTGTAACATTCAAAGAAGAAGATTTTTTGCTGACTAGAATTTTTTCCCCGGGATTTCAAGATTTTTATCCAGCATCCAATCGAAGTTTTGGTACACATCCATGTAACCCGCGCCTGAACAAACGCGACTCGTTAACTCGCTTCGCTCCGTTCTGTTCTTCAGACCTCGTTATGTAAAATGCTGTACGAAACTGGTGTGTTATGGGTTTTGTTATTCACGGAATTGTACCATAAACCTGTCATGACCTACTGAGTCCATAACTTATTTGTTATGCAATATACTGTTCATGATTTTTTTAAATTGTTACCCAGTTTAGCTCGAGATGAATTCTCATTTTTCCCAGTAATATTTTTTTCATCATATCAGAATGCTTATGCAGATTGAGTATTTTTTTCAAATTAACGTACACCACATTGCGTGCCGCAGAGCGCCGATAATATGCTCCGGAGAAATGTTAATTTT
The DNA here is from genome assembly GCA_026005395.1 of Asobara japonica. NCBI lineage: Eukaryota > Metazoa > Arthropoda > Insecta > Hymenoptera > Braconidae > Asobara > Asobara japonica. The sequence continues at coordinate 2,811,096 of BQMI01000112.1, forward strand.
GTAACATTATACTATGATTTTTCTTAATACCTAAATTCGTGGTAGCAAATTCTTTGAATATCATTACTCTACTTTCTTATCTTCCAGTTGAACAAGAATTGCCTAAAATAATTTTTTGGGGGCCGTTACAGTAGTGATACCTCTTAATATTGCCCTGTAAGTGTAGTCCAGACAGTGAGATTGAAAATTTTGATTCCAATGGAATGAAGCTGTAAAGTTTGAGTTAAAGTTAGGAGTTATATCAATAACGAATTGTGCAATTGAGTCCGTGATTAGCAGTATGGTGAAATTGCTGAAATTGCCGAACTGTAGTATTCGGCACCTAAAAGTTATTACTATTGCGAAAAGTCGTCAAAAATTGTGAATGCTCCTTTTGAGGGATATCCGGCAGCTTATAATATTTGGGATGCATCGATGTCCGGATCATTTATTTGCCAAATTTCACGAGTTTCAAGAATTTGAATTCTTCAATTAATCAATTCATGGCTACAGTCCTTGGCAATTATCTGAATTGCTTCCAATTTCAATAAAAGCTATCGATTTACTGCGTCATTCGTAAGCAGCAGGATCTGAACAATATTGTTATACGACTCATGTTCATGAAAAACTATCACCTGCATTAGCATATTGCTCCCTACTGGAACTTTTGCAAAATTCAGTTCATCATTTTCGTGATCTTAGCTTGCTGCAATAATTGCAAAATCGGAAAACTTGAGGATTTGCCATTAAATTTGAATATCTCAACAGAATCAGTGCCTGGATTAGGGTGAGCCAACTAATGTTCGTACCGGTCCAGTAATCGAACAATTCTCTCATAGTAACTCAAATAGTTGATGCATTCAACGACATTGTTTTTTTCCAATCGCAAAATATCATCTTCATAAATTCAATACGACTGTTATTGAATGTGCCTATATTCCAGTTGACACTGAAATGCATTGGTTCGAAAACTGGACATTTTATGGCTGGATTTATTATTTATTACCCTGACACAAATAAAACAGAAATATTTCTCATAGGAGACAAAATCAATAATCAGGGGCTCTATCCATTCATCACTCATCATTCGTTTAAAATATTATTGAAAATCGCACAAAAAATGATTAATGAGTAATTAAGTAATCAGTCACCGTGCTGCGCCAGTCCTCGTACAGACAAAAGTGATGAATTATCATAGTCAAGAGAATAGATTTAATGAATATATATATATATATATATATTGAATTACTGATTACGTGAATTACTGAATATTTTGGTAAATTACGATCGAGAGTCATGAGTTGCCATTCGCGTGTACGTCTGGTACATACATTTTACTCATTAATAATTATGGTTTGTTTTTTTTATTTATTGTTCATGGAGTAAAAAAGCATAAGGTTATCAATTGATGGTTGATTGGATGCAAGAAATCATTGACTAAATATCATCAACTGATAGCTATCTGAAGTCAAACATGGCTGATTCATGGTGAAGTGAATATTGGCAACTATAAGCATATTTATTTGTTTCCAAAGAAGTTACTATTTGTTGATGAAATAAGCAATTTTATTTAAAAAATTGGTTTCCAAAAATTCACTATATAGAGAAGGAGCGATTGCCAAAAATTCAACTACTATCATCACATCATCTTCATCCGACTATACACATTTAACCTAAAAATGTAATATTCGATGATGAATATCTCGCAAACGAAATATCCACGATATTCAAAACTTTGAGCATCGTTTCTGAATGGATCTAAAAACATACAATTCCAATTTTGGTTCTAATACATTGTGAATTTTTCACATTTGTTCTCCTGTAAAGGCCCGTCAAATATTATCGTTTGAATCGAAATATATCGAAACTCGCACGACCAATCTCTCATTGGTCAGTGCGACAGACGTAAAGTAGTTGGTTTTCGCGAGGGAAATTTGAAATCGATGGAACAGTTCGAAATGTTTGGAACAGATAACTATATATTTGTATTCAACAATATCCATTTCAGTGGATCAAAGTTGATGAGCTTTAATTAATGATTCGTTTGATGACGCGATAACCTGATATTTTTTTCTCTCCATATATTGACGATTGTAGTGGTGCAAGTGCTTGCGAAAAAAAATTTCATGATAAAATTGTGCTTCTGAGTGTAATTCAGGAATCGTATTGAGGAGATTATTAAATGCCTGTGAAGTCGTAGAAAGAGGCCTAATTTTAATGAAAAAAAATAATAATGATAATAATGGAGATAAACGTGATTTTAGCGGTGAACAGTCACGTTGGCCTGAAGTCGTTTTGTCAATTTTTTGTTGGAAATATTTTCACGGGATTTTTTTTTAACAATTGCTTAATATCTGTTACATCCGTTATCGTGACTCCTTCCGATATTACGTATTTAAAATTGAGGAAGGACAAGCGAAATTCACTGATTAAATTTCGATGACGTTACTAATTAATTAAAAAAAATAATTAGTTGAATAAATTAACTGGCGAGACGTATTGAGCCATATCCGAGTCACGCTGTTACTTCTATTATTCGAATAATCTCTGAATAATTATGCAGATGATGGGGATAAGTTACATAAACACATTTCAATTGAAATTAATAAACAAAAATAAAAATGAGGTAAAAATGAAATTATACATTCGGTACTTATGTATGTATATACACCACCGTATTAGCATAAATAAATATATGTTGTTGAATCCATTGAAAGTATGATAATATATTGACTATTTAATGAAATTAAGAGTAATGATGCAGCAGAGTTAATTTAATGAGGGGGAAAATAATATGGAATAATAAGGAGCATTAATGATATAATTGCGATGATGTATAACAATAAAAACTCATGTACCTCGTGAAGAAATAAATTGAAAATCGAAATTGTGTTACGATTTGTTTATTTAGGAAACCAAAGGGAATAGTAAGAGTAACTAAAGTTCATAGAAGTGAAGCGAAAAAATAGGATTTCTACATTTGATAAAATCAGCTGAGAAGACTTCGCAATTATATGTTCTTTCTGTATTTTCCAAATTCTTTCAAAGTTTCTCATTTTAATGGAAATTCACTTTATAATTTTCTCACCTGATTAATTAAATGAAAAGGCATCTTCAAAGAAGTACTTAACAGCTTATGAAGAATGTAAAAAAAAAATTAAATTCAGGAACAAGGTGAAAGCGATTTAAAATTAAAAAAATTAGGACTTCTTGAAAAATTTCGAAAAAAATCCAACACGTTTTGATAAGTTTTCACAAAATTATTTGCGCGTAATTCTCAAATTGGGAAGTTTCTAACCATTCGAAAGAATTTAGGAATCATAATAAATTCTGCCAATTTCCTAATTGTCAGTTATGCACTATCCCAAATCCAGTTTGCCTGACTGTTGGACCTAATCGAAATAAAAAAACATGAGATTTCCAATTTTTGTGAAAAGATTTTTCGAATTTTCGCCAGCTCTGGCATTGCAATACATGAAATTGAGGAAATTTCTCAAAATTAGGAACTGTAAAATTTTAACCACTTGGAAAGCAGAAATCTGCACAAGTGTTGATTGGAATTACCATTATTTAAATGATGGCGTATCCCCATTTGATAATACTTCACATTTTGTGGTGATGCATTGAATAGAAAAGAATACAGAGTGATTGTTAACATTATGGATGTTGGGGTTTGCCATCTTCAAGAGTTCTTACCATATTGCTCAATGCGAATATAACTTTGAGGCTTTCTAGGAGAATCTGAAGGGGATATTTATAGTGCGATCTGACGTGTGGATTTCGTTTGTCACGGAGGTCTGGAACATGGTCCAGGCTATCGAATCCAAAATTAGTTGTTAATTGGTTAACTCTGGCAAGGTTCAGTTTGAGTGCTCTCATATTGCAGGGCATTGAAACGATCGTAGAGAGAATTGACTTGGTGATGAATCCGGGTCATTTTACACAGAGTCGTCTTTTGAGTGAGGCATACTCTAATAAGTAATCAAGTATCGAACTGCATATTGCCTTATAAACTTCGACGGTATGACTTGGAGTAAGACCTTCATTTTTGTATGTCCAGCTTTGGAAGTTGCTGCCTCTGCAAATGGTATCTAGTCTAGGGACATAGGCGGGTTGGTGTTTTGAAGGGTGGCGCTGGAATTAGATGTTTGGAGTTGTAACACATTATAAAAGTGCCAGGTATCGAAATTTTCAAGAATTGACTTGGAGCCCACAAGCAATGATAACAAATTCGCTCTAATAAGAAAATCTGTAAGGAAACGACTATAGATAAGAAGACTCCACAATTAAAAGATTCCATTGTAAATGAAATTGAGAAAATAATTATATTTTGCCCATTTCTGGTTGGATTTTTTTTTTCAAATTCTGTATAGGTGAAAAAAATGACAAATTTTAAACTCTTGAAAATTTTTGAGCTCTGTAAATTGTGCTTGATTTCCAAACCCATAAAATTTCCAATATTTTTCAAAACTTAAAAATTTCTGATATTTCCGAAGTTTCGAAAATTGAAAGCACTGTGAATTTCAGAAATTTCAGGAATATTGAAAATTAAGAATTCAAGAGATTCAAAATCAAGTGAAATTACACAAATTTTGGAAGAAATGGAGTCTTTAAAGATTTTTGACTCTTTTGCTGAGGCATTAGATGATAATCAATTACAGTGTAACAAAAAATATATGAATATGTATTCACCAATCTTAGTCCCTAAATTTGTCAAAAAAACAGTCGGTTCCCTAAATTTACGCCCTTGATAATCAATCAAAGGGTCGAATAAAAATAGAATGGACGAAAGTTCGTACTCAGCATCATAATGGACTGGCCATGTAATTATAGATTATAGCTTTACTTCTTACAATAAATATCTCGTGAGTTTATTCACCATTTTCGGAGTTTTTACAAGCTCCAAATTATCACACCAAAAACAATACAAAAGTAACTTTAATTAAACTACATAAACCTAAATCCTTGAGAAGGTTCTTCTATATTTTGCTGAAAAGGTGGATGTTACTCTTCAGGTAAGAACTTCGCAGTAAAGTACAGAAGCCTTTGGTGCAGTATTTTCAAGACCCCGAATTGGAGAGCGACTTATATATTGAATCCCAAATGACGCATGCACGCCTTATGAGCTGCGATCAGATGTCCACAATCTTCTTCGCCTTTTTCGATAATGCTGAAACGATGAGAATGGTTATTATTAATTACCAGAATTTGAAACCATTGCCTACAAAGCATAATTTTTAGGCTTTTATAAAAGAGGAATTGTCCAGAAACCTGTTATAGGTAAAAAATAATTTTCCATACGTTCTTTTATGTGATTTGTCGTCGGGGAATTTTTATGGGGTTTCGTAGATAGAAATTTTTGTGAATTTCCCATCGGCAAGGAAGCAACATCTAAAAAGAGATCAACAGAAATGCAGTTTATTGTTGCTATGCCAATAAAGTTGAAAAATGTGTAACGTTGATAATTAATTCCTCCTTTCGACAATGCAGTAAGATCGAGATAAAGTTTGTTTTCCGCAAAACAACTTGCAAAAGTTGCAGGTTTTTTATAAAGTCACAGAGCGAGACCTCGACTAACGGAGTAATCATTATATAACAATAAGGAAAATTCCTGCGAATCTTCGCAATCATGTTCTATGCACTAATGTGCAGATCTATGCTAGACTAATCCTAGATGTATTTCACGGAATCACTCTTACAAATTGTTCCAATGTAACATAGTTTCTCATATCGAAAGGTTATATCAAACATTCATTTCTTTCTACATTCGAAAAACAGTAGAAACACAATCCCGTTAATATCCAGCATGTGTATCTTATGAGTTATCAAATGTTGAAAATGATTGAATACATGAATTCCAATGTTTTCCTATTTTGCACTTTCCATTGCATCAGAAAGTGGCTAAATTGTCGGCATTGATGAGGTTATGTTTCTGTTGAATCTTTCGGAATAATTCTACGAATATGTCCGTTCAATAAATCGTTAGAAATTTTTCTGTCAGTAATCTATACTGTACTCGTAGTTATTATGCAATTAAAAAACCAAACAAAATTGCATGTCAAAACATGCACTACTTCTCTCACCAAGTGTCCCGAATTCGTTTAGTTTCTGGACAGGCACAGCATGGCTTCAACTTTTTGTCATCTTTCTTAGGTGCCTCCTCAGCTGCCGCTGCTTGGGGTGCTGAATTTCCCATTGTCAGTTAATTAATCAATCAAACGACACGTTCGAGTTTGCCTCGCAACAAAATCACAACAAATACCGCTGTAAAATTTTCCGGCGTTGGAACTGGTTAGAACGACTATGGCAGCACACGTGATGGAGTCACGTGTCAAAATGAATGGAATAATCAAAGGGTCGAGTTTTACTGCGGTTATTAGATCTGATTTTTTTCTCCGTAGGAAAAATCACTGGAAACGAGAAATCTCATTTCATGAGCATATATTATTCATTTATTATCCATAGAAAATTCATATATTCATCAACGACAAAAAAATTGAGAGTCATGAGGAGATGGCGCCACAGTTTCCCGCCAAAAATCAGCTGTTTAGTGTAATGCTAGATACAACGCGAACTTTGCCGGGGGGCGGGGGGGGGGGATCAGAATTTCAAAGTTTGCAGTGTTGGCAGTCACTTGGAAATGTTTCGACACTTGCCTCCAGGGGGGTGAAACTCAGGCTTCTCCCTCCACTTTTATTTGGCAAGTGCGTCCACGTTACCAACCAATTTTCATTTTTTTCCTGTGGCAGCCGTGATCCCCCCACCCTACTGTCTATAACTAGGCGACAGCCCGGCATATTTTTGGTTTCCCCAACCTGTTGACGTCTATAGTGACTGAAAACAAGCGCGTGAAAAAAACAATAAAAAAGTGTGAAAATATTGCAAAAACAGTGACTTTGCAAGGGTAAAAGGAAAGGGTTGAGGTGTTTCAATCTACCGTAAGTATTTTTAAGCAATATTACACTTTTCTTTATTTATAAGCGTTCGTTCAAGATTCAATCTAAATATTTCGAAAGTGTTTGCCAGAAATAATTTGAATTATCATTCATTTAAATCAATGGAATGATTATTCGAGCAAAGGAAACTCAATGTCTATCGACTTCTCACCGTTTTTCAGTAATTCTCAACTATATAAATTTCCAGAATTGCGGTTACCTCTTTCTATGTATACTTACTAATTAATTATTTTCTCCTCAGATTATGCCCAGAAATGCCAAATGCGTGGTACCGCATTGCGGACACGTATACCTGAAAGATCCCAGATGTATTTTGTTGAAATTTCCAAAGGAAATTGAACGGTAATTATGCTTTCAAATTGTGGAACTGGAGATTCGATGGTTAATAAATCGAGGGTAATTAATCGTGATTCAAATGTTATGCAGATGCAGAGAGTGGGTCCGAAGAATAGGAGTGGAGGATTTGGCAATTTTGCCAATAGAGAAGCTCACTTCAATACGGTTCGTGTGTGGATGTCACTTCCCTGCTGATCAGTTCATCAACACAAGCAAGAAAAAATTGCTGAGTACAGCTTCCCATCTTTGTTTGATCCCCGAATTGTTTCCCTGGATGATAAACTTCTGATGAATTTCCCGGTCACCTACGTCCCGGTACAAATCTATCAGAAAATATCCACTGAAGGTATATTATTTCAAAATATGTAAAAAATGCCTTTCTTTGAAGTCAACTGAAATTTTGGCAAGTTTATTCAAAGTGGACCCCGTAAAGAACAAATAGCGTTATGAACAATATATTTTATTTTGCGTGAGAAAATTCCAAATTTTAATTAATTAAAAAATGTTCCAAATTTCCAAAACTTCAAGTTTCAACAAATGGCAAAAATCAAAAAAGAAAAACCATACAATTACAAAAATTTTAGAAATTCCAATACTTTAACAAATTTTAAAAACCCTACAAAGTTAAAAAATTTCACAAATTTAAAAACTTCCGAATTCAAAAAGAAATAATAAATTAAATATTTACAATTTTTTTAAATTTAACAAATTTCCAAAATTCTCTAAGTTTGGGAAATTATATATAGTAAATTTTGAAATGGAAAATTTAAAAAAAAAATACGATTTTATTCTTTTTTTCCAATTTTTATAATTTTTTTAAATTTGTGAAATTTCTCAATTTTTTGAAATCTTTAAAATTTGTCAAATTTCGGAATTTTTTCGAATCTTCAAAGCTAGCCAAAATTGTCAATTTTTTTGTCAATTTTGGAATTTTTCGAAACTTCAAAGTCATTTTTGTGTTTATTTTTCAATTGCTCAAAACTCTTCAATTTTTTGAATGTTTTAATTTTTTAAATATTCCTTAATTTTGCGAAAATGTGGAATTTTTTTTAATCTGTTAGATTCGGACAGTTTCGAATATTTGTACATTTTTTTACATATCAAAAATTTCACAAATTTGTAGAAGAAGTTCATTTTTTAAAATTAAATTTAAAAAAAAATTAAAAATATTGAGAAAAAATCAACATTTTTCAAAGTATAAACATTTTTTAAATTTCTAACATTTTTAAAATTGTTTACTTTTTAACAATTTTTGAATTTGCTAAATTTTTCAAATATTTACATTTTTTTTTTAATTTGGATAGTTTCGGATATTTCGCAAATTTAATTTCTGTTTAATTTTTTAACATTCTTTACATTGTCAAATGTTTATTTTTCAAAATCTTATTTTTTGTTTTCTAATTTAACAAGTTGCAACATCTTTTGAATTTTTTAATTTTTGAAAATTTTCCCATTTCTATAAATTTTGCAAAGATTGTTTGCATTTTTTCGATTTTTCATTTTTTTTTTAATTTACAACGGTTTTTTAAGTTTTTAATTTTTTATTTTTATTTTTTTTTAATTTTGAAAAATTGAAAAAAAATTGAAATTTTTTACAATCTTTAAAATTTTGCAAATTTGGAAACTTCTTAAATTGTAAAACCGTTTTTTTTTAATGTTTCTTTTTTTTCGAATTTTTTAATGTTTTTAAATTTTGTAAAAAAATGGAATTACAAAAAAAATTAAACATTGAAGAAATTTTTGGAAGTCAATTGATTTTTCTTTTCTATTATCTTAATTTTTTTTTTAATTTTTAAAAATTTTAAAAATTTTTATCATTTTTAAAATTAAAAAAATTAAAAATTGAAAAATTGAAATTCTTTAAAATTGATAACAATTGAATAATTTCTTCTATTATAAGAATAGAAATTGAAATTTATCTATTTTAAAAATTAATGTTCCCGTTTCGAAAATTGCATATAAATTTCTCCGAAACAGGTTTTGTGAGGAACCCTATTCGGATATTCTTTGCTGTAATAAAATATAATTATTCCTTTGTGAAATTTTCTGTTTAAAAAATATCTGGAGATACTGAATGGATAGACACTTTGAGGAGAGTTAAATGTTTTTCTTAATATACCTCAATACTGTCTTTAGTACAATAATTTTTTGGACACAATTTTGTTCTTGGAAAGGTATTCCAGGAAATTGACTTTTGTGAAATGGACAGCGAGTAGAAAGAACATTAATTTCAATTATATAATAGTACATTCGAGACAATCCAATTAATCGGAACATTTTCTCTTTTCAGCTAAAGAAGTTTCTATATCTGAGAAAGATTTGGAAGCTATCTATTCGGGAAATTTTCAACCTCGACGCTCAACGAATAGATCAGGTAATTGCGATTGAACCTTCTTTTTTATTTACTTATTACGTCAATGTCACTCATGGATTGTTTTTCCAGCTTCCCGTCCTAACGGTCACAATTCTCCAGGAATCGAAGTTAAATCAATGCCTAAACCGGGATTGGGGATCTCTTTGAATGCAACTCCATGTACTTCATCCACCCGGCTAGCAAGGAACACGGGAATTAAACGTCTTGGTCGAACAGGTAATTTCTACCCATTAATTCCTTCATTCATTCCCTCCCTTTATTAATGACTAATATTGTCCAAAGTACTATTGTATGATTTTTTAAATTTCCATTACTTCATCAGTGTTACTCTATTGACATTCCATTTTGTATTCTTATCCTTTAGATTCACTAAATTCACATTTGCTGGTAGATTCCAATAGCGCAGAGGCCAACAAGCTCTCTGTCCCGTCATCTCTCAATTTATTGAATGAATCGTGCATGGATAAACCACAGAACTCGGGTTCATTCAATGATGAACCAAGTCATTTCCCTACGGATGTTGAAAAATCAGTAATACCTGAAAGAGTCCTCAGGCAGCATTCATCATCAGGTGAGATCAGATTGTAATTCTATTCTACATTGTAACGCTGTTCTTGTGTCTTCCTTATAAACTACTTTTCCTCATACTACTGGAGAGCTTACGACTGTGACTTCATCACAACTATTCACGGAAACAAATGGATGTTTGAATCGGATATAAAATATGTTCGAATTGGATATAAAATATTTCCTAATCGAATATAAAATATATCCGAATCGAATATAAAATACATCCAAATCGGATATAAAATTAGTTTTCATCCTTTGAATTGATATTGATAAACAAATGAATTAATTAATAAATCAATGAATACATGCATAAATGGATGAATAAATGAACCAATAAATGAGTGAATGAACAAATAAGTAAATAAATGCTTCAAAACTATTTTGAGAAATTAAAAAAAAAAATTTATAAATTTCTAAAAAAATTGAACAATTTCACGAAACTCTCGAAAAAAAAAATAAAGAAAATAAAATAAAAATTGAAAAATTAAAAAAAACCATTAAAAAAAATTGCAACAAAATGTTGAGAAATTTCATCATTAATTGGAAATTTAAAAAAAATGGAAAAATTTCAAAAACAAACCGCAAAAAAAAATGGCAAATTTTCAAAACAAATTTAAAAATTTCTAGAGAATCTGTGAAAATTTGAGGACAAATTTGAAAGATAAAAATGAAACACATTTTGAAAACATTGAAAACTTGAAAAAAAAGGAATTTAATATTAAACAATAATTTGAAAAATTTTAAAGAAATTTTTAAAATTCTGAAAGAAATTATGAAAAATTTTAAAAATAATTGCGGAAAATGTCGAAAAATTAAAAAAAAATCGAAAGATAGAATTATTTTTTTTTTTCAATTTGGAAACATTTGAAAGGAAATACGAAATTCAACCAAAAATCAATGAAACCAAGATTCAAATTTTTCAAAAACATGTTCATTATTTTTGGGAAATCAATGAGGACATTTGGTACTTCATTTTATTTAATTTCCAGGGAAATTACCAAAAAAAATTTCAAACTTTCAAATTTTACAAAGCTTTAAAAAATTGAAGAAAAATTTTGAAAGTTCCAAAAACATTGCGAAAATTTTCACCAAAAATTAAGAAAACAATTAAATTGGGAAAGACAATTGTAAAAAATATTTTGAAAATTATAAAAAAAAAAACAAATATTTCTAAAAAAGTTGGTAAAATTCCTAAATCTTTGTTACAATCAATTAGTTGCATTTGAATATTTTTCCATGGAAATAACATAAAAACATTTCGAAAACAACGAAAGTTACAAAGAACTTCTAAAAAACACAAATAAAAATATAATCTGGAGAATAAAAAAAAAAAAAATGAAAATAAAATAAAAATTAAAATATTTTCGGTGCTAATTTTTATAAATCTTTCAAATTCGTTTTAAGTTTTTAAAAGAAATATTCAATTTTTTTCAAATCTTTTGTACAATTTTCAAAATTTTTCGTTTGTATTTTGTTTTACATGACAATATTCAGATTAATATAATTGATTTTAGCATATATTTAAGAATTTTTGCAATATGTTCGAGAAAATTTTTAAATTTTCATGATTTTTGAAATCCTTGAAGAAACAAATTTTCCCCAAATTAATTTTAAAAATTTTCCTTGTTAGAGATTTTGAAAATGTTTTTGAAACTTTCCCAATTGTTTTTCAATTTTTTTAAGGTTTGGAAAATTGGAAAATTCAAAAATGTTTGTGGTAATTTTCTGATGATGACAAATTGAGTACCAAAAATCTGCTCATGTACTTGAAAAAAAAAATTAATTTTCTAAACATGTTTTTGGACAACTTGAACCTTAGTTTCATTGATTTTTTTTTCACGTTTCGTATTTCTTCTTAAATTTTCCCGAATTAAAAAAGAAAATTATATTTTTTTCAATGTTTCAATTTTTTTTAAATTAAATTTTGTTTTTTAACTTCCCGATCCCGGAGGAAAGTTATTGAAATCACCCCGAAAATGAAAAGTGGAATTTTCAAGAAATTTTCACTTTTCTCGACGTTTGACATCATCCTGACACGATTCAGAGAAGTGTCCGTGTGTGTGTTGATGTGTGTGTGTGTGTGTGTGTGTGTGTGTGTAACCAAAAACTTTGTTTAACGTTTCCTGCGGGTCCACTGCACAGATTTATCTTTTTTTTTTTGATCGATGCGTCTTGCTGGTGTCCAGGTCGGAAAGGAGGTAATTAATTAATTACCTTGCAGAGTTAATCGAACGTCAACTTTTCACGGAATTTTCATTTGTTTCCAATCGCCTCAACTTGATTTTAATTCGACAGGAGAATGAAATCTAAATAATTATTCGTCCAATTGTTATTAAAAATTTTAATTGATTATAAGGTTCATGAGACCGGTTAGGGATACGGAAAAAAGTTTCGAATGAATGTGGTTTCTCCTATCGAAATACATATTTTATGCCTCATGGTTTTTCTTGTTACTCGCATAATTGAGAAGATATCTCGAACTTTTAGTGTTCACACACACACACACACACACACACACACACATGGGAGAAACCTAACTCCCGAAACCAAGGGTGCCAAGGGTGGGCTCCCTATAACAGCCTACATATCAAAGAAGAAACCATGGCCAGTACAACCATTGGAAAAATGATTACGGTGCAGGGGAGGGATACCCCAGTACCGGCGGGTGAGAGTGCCGAAGCAGGCTCGAGCTCGTCGAGATCCGACTACTGCAGCCCTCAAGAGGTGGACCACTTGGCCTCTGATGGGTGTACTACCCCAAGTGAAGAACTTCTGAAGAAAAGACAAGCTGAAATGGTTAAGATTGATAACCTTTTAAAAGACTTGTTGGAGTATATCACTCCGAAGGCAAACGTTCACAAGCACATTAAGTTGCAAGTCAATAAGATGAAAAGCAGTTATGACCGTTTCGTGGCACTTGACAAAAAAGTGATCCCACAACCAATGGTGCAGACTGCTGACGCCCAAACTTCACCTCACCTAAGTGGGCAGCCGAAGAGAAAAGATATCTCACCTCTGGAGGAGAGAAAACTTCCACGACAGGTGAAAAGAAGGAAGGAAATGACCTTGGAGAACTCTGAGACTGCAAACTCAACCGAGGCCACGGAGAATGACCGAGTAGTTCGAAACCCTACTATCCAGAACGTTACCTCGGATACGGGCGAAAGTTCCAGTTGGACAAAGGTCCAAAGGCAGGGAAAAGTGGCGAAGACACACCAGAATCAGCCTCGGACGAAGAAGAAAGCAGTAATCCGCCCTGATGCGCTAATTATTCGTCCCACGGGGAAGGATACGTACGCTGAAATATTAGGACGTATAAAGAAAGACCAAGGTGTCTACGCGGCTAGCTCATGCGTGGACAAAATCCGTAAAACAGCCTCCGGAGATGTTCTTTTAATTCTAGCGAGAGGAAAGAAGGACGAAGGTGTTGAGCTGGAGAAGGCACTAGTTGGAGCCCTCCAAAACGAAGCTAAGGTGTTCAATAAGGGACCTCAACAGGAACTCGAAATCAAAGACCTCGATGACGTCACTACCAAAGAAGACATACTTGATGCCCTGAGGAAAGCTGATGGCGCAGATAGTGATATCTCATTGAGTGCCATCAAGTCTCTTCGCAAGGCCTACAGAGGAACACAATCTGCTACGGTGGTACTCCCTGACGCTACTGCAAGAAATATACTGAGTAAGGGTAGTAAAATACGAATAAGCCTGGTATATGCTCGCATCGTGACAGTGGTAAGGCCCATCAAATGCTTCAAGTGTTGGCACTACGAGCATCTTGCCGTCAATTGCAAGAGCTCCATTGACCGATCAGACCTGTGTTACAAATGCGGCGAAAAAGGGCACAGAAGCGCCGATTGTAAAGCGTCTCCAAAATGCGTTCTATGCGTAGAACTGGAGCCCACGAAAGACAATGCCCATGTAACTGGTAGTATCAAATGTCCAGTCTACCAGGGTGCACTCCAGAAGATCCGTATACAGTCATAGTGCGGGTGTTACAGGTGAACCTGGCTCACTGCACCACAGCACACGATCTGCTGACGCAGACGGTTCGAGACCTGAAAATTGATGTTGCCGTCATTTCGGAACCTTACAGGAACCTATATACCCAAAACTGGGTTACTGATACTAGCAATAAAGCCGTCATTTGGTCCTGTGGTGCTCTGCCGCTTGAAGCATATGACGGAGACCAACAGTCTGGATTCGTTGTGGCCAAGGTGAATGGTATCTATCTTTATAGCTGCTATGCACCACCAAGCCTTTGCTATGAAGACTTCACAGCATTCCTAGATAGACTCGTCGTGGATGCAAAACAGCATTCCCCAGTGGCAATTGCGGGAGACTTCAACTCTTGGGCAGTCGACTGGGGCAGCAAGGAGACGAATCAACGAGGACGGGCTTTACTGGAAGCCATGTCGGCCCTAGATGTTGTCCTATTGAACGATGGAATCAAACCGACATTTCGCAGAGGACAAGCGAGCTCATGTATAGATCTCACCTTCGTCAGCAGCAGCCTGATGAAAGGAAACTGTGCATGGGAAGTATCCGAGATCTACACTGCCAGTGATCATCAGGCAGTACTCTGGGAGGTGTCGGTTGATTGGAGATCCGCACCCACACCGGAAAGAACAAATGGAGTGGGCTGGAATGTGCGAAAATTTGACATTGCCACCTTCCTTATGGCACTGAAGACTGCCCGATTAGACAGTAAGAATGCCACAGGGAAAGCAGACGAAACCATGCGGAGAGTCACCGACGCCTGCGATGCCACTATGCCCAGGAAATTTAGTGGAAACCGACGGCCACCGGTGTATTGGTGGAGCGGTGAAATCGCGACCCTCCGCAGGGAATGTTTCGCAGCGAGGAGAGCTTGGCAACGCGCAAGGAAGAAGTCCAACCCCGAAAGTCTCGAAGTGGAGTTTAAAGCCGCTAAGCGTAAGCTTACTAAGGCCATAAAGCTTCGCAAACGAGACTGCTGGAACGAACTGTTGGAGGAAGTGGAGAAGGATCCTTGGGCAGACCGTACAAGGTGGTTATGACGCGGCTCAAGAGCCAGCCGATGCCATCACCAACCTGTCCTAGGCTCCTGGAGAGAATTGTCTCAGTCTTATTCCCCCAGCAAATGAGTGTGACTGAAAAGCAGGTGGAGGGTGCTATTATCGACAGAATACCGCCGATTACAGCTGAGGAACTATTGCAGGCCTGTAGTAGAGTGGGCAACAACAAGGCCCCCGGTCTCGATGGTGTGCCAAATATAGCGTTGAAAGCCGCCATCAATGCAGCACCCGGCATGTTCCTCGAAATGTATAATACATGCATCCAGGAAGGTATTTTCCCCAGCAGATGGAAGCAACAGAGACTCGTGCTTATCGCCAAGGGGAAAAAGCCACCGGACGAGCCATCATCATATCGTCCACTCTGTATGCTGGATACGGCGGGCAAGATCCTGGAACGCATTATACATCAGAGAATTGAGGCAGTGGTGGAACCCCTATTGGCCGAAGCTCAATACGGTTTCAGACGACGACGATCCACGTTGGATGCTATAGACCTGGTGGTCAAAACAGCAAAAAAAGCAATCGATGGCAGGCGATGGAAAGGAGGTACGAAGCAGTATTGCTTGGTTGTTACCCTGGACATCAAAAATGCCTTCAACTCGGTACGGTGGGATCCCATCCTCGCGGCATTGTCGAAGCTGCAAGTACCGGCATATTTGCAAAAGATGGTAGGTAATTACTTTACCGACAGAGTACTCAGATATGACACAGAGGTTGGTCCTAAAACATATAGGGTGACTGGGGGGGTACCTCAAGGCTCAGTGTTGGGTCCTCTTTTGTGGAATATCGTATATGACGACTTGCTCAAAATAGCATTACCGGCGGGAGCCAAACTCGTAGCTTTTGCGGATGACGTAGCCATAGTCATCGTGGGCAAACACCTTTCCACGCTCCAGCTCATTTTCGAGAATGTTTTTAACAAGATACGACAATGGATGGACTCGATTGGGTTACAACTTGCGGAGCATAAGACTGAGGCACTCCTCATTACGAGCCGGAAGAAAATAGAGACAATTACACTGCAAGTCGGTGAGCACGAAATAATTTCCCAGCCCTACATACGGTACCTGGGAATTATGATTGATGCCCGACTTAGTTTCAGACAGCAAGCTCAACATGCAAGCAGTAAGGCAGGAGCAGTGAAGACTGCTCTTGCAAGACTTATGCCAAATATTGGAGGGCCAAAACAGAGGAGAAGGCTCCTGCTATCATCAGTTGTCACGTCGGTATTAACATATGGTATTCCTATATGGAGTGATGCATTACGAAGCCAAGCATCTCGGCGGCAAATTGTTCCAGTCTACAGGCTGAGTGCCCTTAGAGTGGTCAGCGCATACCGCACAGTATCGAACGATGCTGTGTGTGTCATTGCTGGGATGCTACCTTTTGAAGTGCTAGCGGAAGAGCGTAGGCGACTCTACACACGCAAAACATCAACTGAGCTGAGCTCAGTGGAACTGAGGACAGAAGAACGAAACCACAGCATTCAGCGATGGCAGCTGCAGTGGGACGCCTCGAGCAAAGGCCGGTGGACTCACAGACTTATTCCGAAGCTAGATGTTTGGCTTGACCGATCACATGGACAAGTCAATTACTACCTAACCCAGATGCTCTCAGGACACGGGTGCTTTCGGGAATATCTTCACAAATTTAAGCATGAGGATTCTCCGGATTGCCCAAAGTGTCCGAGAATGAAGGAAAACGCGGAACATGTTCTCTTTACGTGTCCGCGTTTCGACGTCCAACGAGCTGTATGGGAAAATAGCGCAGGCAAACCCATCAACGGTGGAAATCTTGTGGAAGTTATGCTGTCATCAGAGGCGGCATGGAACGCGACAAGCGACTTCGCAATGGAGGTTTTGCAGGAGCTGCGCCGCGAGGAGCAGTTGCGGAAAAATCCAGAGTAAACGGAGGATCTTCTTACCGCTAACGAGCGGAAAGGATTCGCTACTGAGGAAGCCAAGGCTATCGTCCCCTACACAACGAAGTATTGCTCAGCAGATGTTCCGTCGTGTTCTGGGGACCAACCGAACTGTATTGTACGTGACAAGGGGTATTGTCCTTTGCACGTTATGTTTTATTTGTTAATTCTGTAAGTTTGTTTAATAAAGGAAAAAGTAAGAAAAAGAGGAAGGAAAGAGAAAGAAGGAAGTGTGAGGAAGGAGGTTGACTTCCTTCTTTCTCTTTTTCTTTCAAAAAAAAAAAAAAAAAAAAAAAAAAACACACACACACACACACACACACAAACACACACACAAAGATCGGGAAGTTTAATTTTTGGAATGTTTAAATTTTTTATTTTTTATTTTTTAAATCTTAGTTGAAATTTTTTAATTAAAAATTCTTCCTTTGGAAAATTGTTTTCAAATTTTGTAAAATGTTTTTCGAATTTTTAAAATTCTTTTTAAATTCGCTCAAAATTTTCGAAGTTTTTCGAAATTTTTCAAAATGTTATTGAAGATTTTCAAATTTTGCCGTAAATTTTTGTAATGTTTGGGATTTTCTAATTTTTTAATTTTTTTATTGGTTCATTTATTCATTGGTTTTATTGGTTTATTTATTCATTCGTTAATTCATTCAATTGTTTATTCATTCATTCACTTATTTATATTATTATTTATAATTTAAAGGATGAATAATCGGATGTAAAATATATCCGAATCGGAGATATTTTATATTTCCGATTGGGAAATACTTTATTCTGGATTCGAATATTTTTTTTTCCATGTTAACATATTTTTCTGATTCTTCTTCCTGCAGACGCAATCTCCGGAGTCATGAATCCGTCAACTGTGTCAGAGCGTTCACAAAGCCCAGCACAGAGTGTCAGAATTTCCTTGACAGAAGAAGCAGCTATTGATATCAGTGAAAAGGGACTAGATCAGGCAACGCCAAAACGAGGCTTAAAGAGACGTCATCGCGCATCGGGTAAATAGTCACTTTCAAATATTCGGGATTTCAATTATGGGTTTTTTTTTGGTCGGTCAACCTTCTGTTAACTCTTTTAGCATGGTTTTTGTTAAAAATAGAAATACCAGCCAATAATTACCACCGTGTTCATGTTCTTCTCGTTTCTTTCGTAACCAAATCCGATCATAACCGTTTATTTCAAATACGGTGATTTAATTATGTTGGTTGCTCCAGGATTGTTTGGTTCCTTTTTTCTTCTTTTTGTACATAATATGCCCATTGATTCTGGTGTGGTCAATCGAATCAAATCGGTTATCGCCAAGCAAAAGTGTTCGGTAACAATTTTAAATAGACCTACAGAACAGGTCTTTATTGAAATATCTTTTTTCGATTTCGAAATATTCACACCAAGCGAAAACAAATTCAACTCGATTGACCACTTCGCTACTGCATGTATTGATTGAATTGCCTGCATTTAATTTCAATAATGATTTTTATTCACCTAAAGCACAACAAATTAAATCACAGTATGTGCATGCATTCGTAGAATAATTGTGATGCGCATCGTAGTTATTAATATAACGAGCACTCAATAAAAGTGGAAGAGGATCACACGTTATGCTAGTTGTCAAATACATTCTAGCAGCTAAACCGGAATCGACATCTCACAGCAATTATGAAGTAACAATAACCTTCACTGATGACGTTGAACCGCAATGTATGACATTCAAAGTGGAGAGTTCTCAGAAAAAAGAAACAGTCATTGAGAAAATTATGGCCTTAATGAAAGAACTACAAGCAGATTCAAAGCAATTACAATGATTGGCAGTGAACTACAAATGAAAAATGCTACATAATCAACGAATTTATGTATATATTAAATATAAAAAGTATCATAAAGAAACTGAAATACAACTTACGAAATGTGTCGTCTTTACTGAATCCTAAAATATTTTTGTTGGTATTGAAGTAATCGAGATTTTAAAATGATTTTATTTGAATATTATTTTGACAAATTTGCAAAAAAATCGGAACACTTGAAAAATTGAAACAATTTATTAAACTTAAAAAAAGCAGTCAAAAAATATTCAACTAACTGCAATTTCGCCTTTTTGACGGTAAAATGCATTTTGCCGGCAACCCGGCAAAGACATCCAGACCTAATTTGCGGAGCATTTTTTAATTTTGGAGAAAATTCCAAATCTAGAACATTTTTCAACACATCTAAAATTTGTAACATTCAATTTCTGTCATAAGTAAAATGTAGCAAATTTCCACAAAGTCAGGAGGTTTATCGAATTACGCAATTTTAAAACTCGTGAAAATTTAAACTTTTCAAGTTTCGCAAAATTTTCAAAATTGTGTAAGTAAAAAATTTTTTTTTGTATTCTTTAATTTATTTTTGGAAATATTTGAAATGTTTGAAATCAACTTGTTAGAAATTACTTAATCAAGTACCAATAGTTAATAAAGAAACGAATTAGTTAATAAAGTACTTTCATTTCGGCAAGTTCTGTTATTTATATATACAGTGTCCAAAGGGTTCAACTTGTTACATTAATTAAATCGACGGGTCCTAGAAGAAAAGGTCTATCTCGGAAAGATGATTCAAAAAAAATGCTCACGATTTCGAAACGTTTGAAATAAAAAAAAAATGGACATTCCGAAGTTCAAAAGCAAACTTGAAAAAATTGAAACAAACTAGGATAAATGACAATACGCATTTTCATGTTTCATTCAGTTTTTATTCATCGTACATGTTGTAACGGAAAGCAGTCTTCAAACAAATCTAGCACAACACATTGCGTGGCTAAACATTGGAATAAAAAAGACTTGAAATATGCCATCAGTCCAGTTTCAGGATAAATCGTAGCTAAAACATTGGAGAGAGATTTTTAGCCAGGCAAATTGTTATTATGTGATACCAGTAAGATTCGCAGATTTTATGCGTTCAATGAGGATGCTGGCTGATCATACAAGTACCACAATTCAATAATTTATTCCAACACTGGAATTAACAGCATATCCTTCCCCTTTTTTATCTGTCGTGTGCTCAACATATTGCATGTAGTCAATAGATTCGCGTCACTTGTAGCATAAACTTTTGTTTTAAAGCTCGAATTAGCGTTGCAAAAAAAATAGAGAGAGAAAGAGAGAAAGAGAGAGACATAAATGTAGTTGGATGGCACACGAAAAATACGAGAAAAAAAAATTGAAACAATGCATTGTAACGATAATAATAGTAGTAGTAATGGTAATAATAGTAATAATAATATTAATAATAATGGTAATAATAATTTTAAATAATAGTAAATAAATAAGATGATTGACTTAATATTTTATACATGAGTGTTTCTTCCTACCTAATGAAAATATGCATGTTTTTCTTTCTTGTGTTCATATTACAGTGATTTTTTTCTGTGCAATTTCTTTTCTCATAAGAAATTTCGTTCGTAAAAAAAAATCAATTTCTAAATGTTAAAAAAATCCTCTTGCATGAATTGTATTTGTAATCGTGTGATATTTTGAAATTCACGAAATGAGATGAAATGATAATTTTATTGATCATTAAGACCAATAACATTGACAGCAAATGCCGCTGATGTTTCACCCTTTTTGCCAATGGCTCGTGCTGTATATTGGCCAATATCACTGGCTGTACAAGATTTAATTCTGATTTCAAATGATTTGTCGCCATCTGAACTGAAGGTATATCTACTGCTGGACTCGTCGATGGGTTTGCCGTCCTTCAACCAAGTCACTAGAAAAAAAGAACCAATTCAATTTAATGTGTAAGTTGTTCAGTTAAGGGATAGGGTGGTCTTATTAATTTTCAAAAAATGGATTTTCCGTTGCTAAGCGCCATTTAGTGAGCAGGGACCTAAACGGCGTTTTAGCATAGGCATCTATCCATCGGAGGCGTGCTAAGTATTTAGCGTTCAGCCATGCTACTTAGCATGCCTCCGACGCTACCGCCGCGCACGGAACTGTTCGAAGTTTGAAACTGTGATGCACCACGGATTCAAATTCAAAAGTTATGAATATTGATGAAAATATTCAGTAATATGATTACTATTAGTGAATGATGTGATATAAAATTATGTACTACCGAACATATTGACATTTCAAGTTGAACGAACGCTCAAAGTTCAATGACCCTCAGTTTCTCTTAATGTCAAAAGCAGTATTTGAATTTGACAGAAAATTATTAAAGATGTTTTGCCCATTCAAATGGATTTACGGGATAGGGCAGGGCGCAGATGAACGGTGATATTTACCTTTCAATGGAGCGGTCTCAGTTCTACATGTGAATTTTACGGCCTCGCCTTGGTTGATTGTTGCCGACCCTGGGAATGTCGCGAACACTGGGCTCTTTGGTTCCTCATTGGGAACTGCAAGTACATCAATAAATAACACGAGAATTAACAATACATTTTTGGAAGCCATCGGTGGACCTCAAAGTTTTGTTTGGTGGTATTTGCGTGTTTACTAATGATTATCTCAATTTTTTCATGCATTATTTTTTTCGCATTTCATAAAAAAAAGGAGAGTTTCTGAAAATATTTTGGGAAACAACCCATATTTAAAATACAGGTTACGAAATATTTTTTGAATAATGACTAAATTATCAGGCACTTTAATTATCCCATTTTCCAAATTTCTGTCATTCATTTTTCTCCGTTCGCGCTACACGAAATTAAAATTGACACTAATTAATTACTCGTTAATTAGCTAAACTCACCAAGGACATTGAGGGTACACGACGAGAAACTTTCACCGGCGTCATTGAATGCCTCACAAGTATAGGTACCAGAATCCTCCGGGAATATTTCTGCAATAGTGAGCTTGTAGATATTGGCCTCATTCGTGTACTGGAAATCTTTGCTTGGTTTGATCTCCTTATTATTGTGCAGCCAGACAACATCGAACTTCTTGGCGCCAATAATTCGACAGCTAAGAACAACGGATTCACCATCCTTGACAAATGCTGAGGTCAAATGATCCACGATCTTGGGTGGTTTGTCACCACCAGATTTCTTTCCTCCAGCATTGGACATTGGTTTAACCGTCAATCTACATGATGTACTTGCTTGTCCTACACTATTCTTTGCACTACATTTATATTCTCCTTCATCTTCTGGGAAGACCTCATTTATCACCAATGTTGCTGTGCCATTCTTGTATTTAAGGTCAATGACCTCGGACGATGTCAAAGGCTTACCACCCTTTGTCCACGTGACCTGGGGCTCTGGATCACCCTCAACCTTCACCGATAATTCCAACTGTTCACCATCATTGATGGTTACATCCTTCAGCTTCTCGGTGAATGCTGGTGGCCTCATCGAATCGTCGGACGGATGCACCAACTCCCTCGTTGTATTTCTCGATCTCGAGGGACTTCCGGTTGAGTCTAATCTAGTTCCATACTTCTTCATGCTTTTTTTGTCGGACGAATAATCTTGGGTTATTCTACTTGACGATAATGAAGTGTTTTGCTTTGTGCTATTGTAATTCTGGGATTTGAATTCTTGTTTAATGACTATTTGAGCGGGTGCTGGCTTGATCGGCATTTCGATAAATCTTCGATCTGAAAATTGATATTTTACGTAATGGATTAGTGAGGATATGATATAGACAGGTGGGGGCATTGGAATTGGCTTGAGTAGAACATGGGAATTTAGAATAGAACCTTCTGGCGCCAAACGGGACCAAATACTGCAATACATCGACTATACGGCGCCAAAATGTCCGGCGCCGAAACGTAATGTATCAAGCAGAATCAGTGGGAATATATGAGTACGATTTCTATGCCAAGCTATTACCATCTGGTTTATGCTTTTCAAGAGAAAGGTGATGGGTAGTAATGCCTTCAGTTATAACGAAGACAAATTCCCTCATATATGTACTAACTATCCGTCGACGGAATTGATATCCATAAGGGAACATTGTATCTTAGATTTGGGGGTAAAATATCTATAATCGGAGGATGGTTTAATGGATATTTATAGGGTTATGTATAGGGATATTTCATCCAATTTTCCTTCCAACAACGTTTTCATGGAATAGATTCTGTGGTCATAGAACGTGACAGGACTGACGGATGTAACTTCGCGAATTATGGAAAAGTTACGCAATCTCCCAGCGAAGTGTCATTCAGCGGAACTGACCTGAATTTTTTGCGGAGTTTCAAATAATTTTTCGGTAATGTTTCGCGTAAAAATGTCAATACCAACTTCATTTTGTCATGGGCTCTCCCTGCTTTTTCCGTCATATCATATAATAATTCAAGCTTGTTCATTGAATTTCCCTCTGCGTATAGAACAATAACTAAGGGGTTGGAAAATAATTATTGAACAAGATGGACGAAATAAATTCGAATTTCTTAGAAAAAATTTTTACTCACTCGAGAAAATCAGAAAAAAAGTTCAGGAACAAACCCCGCAAGCAAAAAAAAATTTTTGTTGATACGTTGATTGTCGGTCAACAACATTAATCTCATTTACCTTGAAGTTAGCTTGTCTTCCAATTTAAAGGAATTTTGAAAATTGTATGAAAACGCTTCTACTAAATACAACCGCCCATGAAGTAGAGACTCCATTCCTACTAATATACACAAAAATACACACACGATCGTGTGTAATTAAAAAAATGCTTGCGTAGAGAGCTACGTGACAGAAGTGAAACTCGATTGGAAGGAAAAGGCGGGGAGAGATCAAATAAAGAAAAAAAGATAACCGAGATATAACATTATTTGCATTTTGTCGGGATGGCGGGGGACTCTCCGTGCAGCCTCCCTCCTCCTTTTGTCACACTTCCCCTATTCCGATACCGCTCCGATCCTCATTTCCCCCCGAACGGCAGCTACCGAACCATCAGAAGTTTCTCCTCAAAAATTCGGGGAACTGAACGATGTGTAAACATTATTGAAGAAAATTGTCGGTTGTAATAGGACAATTCCCTCAAGCTTCCCTGTGTAGCAACGATCAGGATAAATTTGGCAGAAAAATCCCTCGCGCTTCGCGCTCGGAATTTTTAACCTGCCAAACTTCTCCCTCTCGTTGCTACGCAACGAAGCTATCGGGAATTGTCCTATAAATTTTAAAGGTCGAGGGGTATTCGGTGGATTATTTTTTACCCTCTGATTTTGACTAATCAGAGCACAATGATCGAGGTTACATGGCACTTTACACGAAATGCAGTCTCCACATCGCGGTTTTTGTCTTTCTGGTGTTGGCTAGTATATTTTTTTAAATTTTGAGATCAATTCCAGGCAGTGACTCTTTGCCGAATCGACTCATTTTGCACAGGATTTGAAAATGGACAGAACCTCTAATAGAAGTTTTAATCACAACGAAATGTCAAAATCCGGAAAAACAATTGAGGATCTACCGGGGTTTTATCAGTTTGATAAAACCCCTGTGGCCCGGTGATTTACCAAAATAAAGCCAACGTGAAGGTGTCATGTGAGCGCGAATACTGCGCTCTGATTGGTCGAAATCGGGGGGTAAAAAATAATCGAAGGAAATTCAATTCGAACATATTAGGAGACCTGATTCTGTGATTTAAATAGTCGCGGTGCGAGGATGAAATATCCCTCTCTTCAGGAGAAAGTCTCATCGATCTGTCAATATATATATATGCTCCGCATCCGGCGATATGAATATCCTGGGTTCGGGGATAAAACATTCCAGGATATTGTTATCTCTTCGTCAATATTCGAGATTCATGTTGTCTCAGAATTGAAACTGATAGGATATCAGAAACGGCATATTGATCTCCCCAAACTGGAGATACTTATCTCCCTAAATCGTAGATACCTATATCTCTAAATTAAATTTTGCAATGCACTAGGTCGGGGTTACTACAGGTTTGCATGCATTTGGTCGAAACCTGATTTTTGCCTATACAGGTATCTAATATTCTCTGGTTTAATAATCGAATATACTGATAGAAGCATTCAGTTGTCCTCATCAGCGAGCCTAAAACTAACGACCAGAATCGGGACTTGAAAAGCTTTCAATTAAAAATTCCACTTCTTACAAGGTAAAAGGGGTGAAGCATAAAATGATGCTTAAAAGTAGAGATGAGGCAGTTCAGATGATTTTTTTATACAGCGATGTTCCCTGAGAAATTTTGCATTAGGGATGTGTATGACTATGAGCTCGGAATAGCCCTTTCCCCCCTCATCATTTATATTTTACCTTGAAAGTTCAAACAATAAAAATAGTAAGTAAATCTACCAATGAAAAAATATTTAATTTGCCTCCAATTGATCGTTTGAACGAATTAATACGCTTTTTCTAACGCATGACAAGTCAATACAGGTGGTCAACTTTTGGCGAAGTGGAAATCGTACTCTCCCAAATTACTTGAGGATAAAGCGTAAAGGGTTCACTCGCAAAAAAGCCTCTACCTCCAGAATGTAAGAAATCATGAGCCATTTGGATTTGCTCCTCAGTCTCGCCAGTTCCTGAAAAACAAAATATTATTTGATGAGAAACTTGAATTGGGTGGTTGTGAATTTAATCAAAAAAATTTAATGTTACCTTCAACAATGACAACACAACTAGTCTCATCTGATCCATGACAATTGGTAGCAATGCAACGATATTTTCCACTATCGGAGGGTTTACAATCGACTATTTCCATAGTTACAACACCATCAGCAGCTGACATGGCATACTCATGCTTTGACAATTCCCGGCTGTCCTTGAACCACCTGACAGTGGGTGGTGGCTTGCCGCTCAAACAACAAAGTAGCTTGCACGTTTGTCTGATTTGCATGACACGCGGACGAAGGGCGAATGTGAAACTAGGAGCACACTCTGTCTGTTCCAACCAGAAGTATTGCGGCAGTGGTTCCCGACGCCGTACTGGTGCAATGTCTGGTTTGTAAGGTGGCATTTCTCTGGGCATAGGTTGAACATTCAAAAAGACAACCTCTTCTCTATATCCATAATGATTCTCCGCACGAATGACATACTCCCCTCTGTCCTCCAATTTCGTTCTGTTAATGATGAAGGTATAATCGTCCCCAATGTACCGCTTCATGAACTTCACAGATTGCCTCAACTCTTGATTATTGTGATACCACGATAGGGTTGGTGCTGCGATTGCAATCACACGACACGTGAATTTAACACTTTGTCCCTCATATGTAAATGCACTTTGAGGTTTAATAACGAATCTCGGTGCAGCTTGTCTACGATCAAACGTTGAGTCATAGATTTTGTATTTCTCGATAAGTAATTTTCTGAGGGAAGAGTACTCTGACAGTCTGCCAATAGGCAGTACATATTTCTCCCAATCCTCATACTTGGCTCTCAGTCTGTCTCTGAAGCTGACGTAGCGACTACTGGAAATCTTGCTGGTTCTGTCTGAATGATCACCAGTTAACCAGGCATGTACAAGGCACTCGTGCGCAGTCATACGTTTTTCTTTATTCTTCACCAGTAGCCTTCGGATGAAGTCTTTGCCCTCATCGGAGACGTGACGGAAGGTTTCGGCGTCAAAGTCCCAGTCGCAGGCCTTAACATTCTTGAGGGTTTCAATGTCATTATCACCAGCAAATGGTGATAATCCACTGAGAAGGACGTACGCCAGTACACCGCAAGCCCACATATCTGTGTAGAAGCCAACCGGCTCGCGCTCAACAATTTCCGGTGCTGCAAATTCAGCAGTTCCTGTGCTGATTTTAACCACTTCGTTTGGATCTAATTTCGTGGCCAAACCAAAATCAATTAATTTGACATTTGTACTGCTTCGCGTCTGGCACATTATATTCTCAGGTTTGATGTCTAAGTGAATAATGTTCTTCTCGTGCATGTGCTTGATGGCCTCGCAAATCTGTCTCATGTAATTTATAACTTCTGACTCGGACATTGAGTAGCCCTCAGCTGTAATTCGCTCGAAGAGTTCACCGCCGGAGAGGAACTCAAAAATTAGGACCATCTCGTCGTCGTCCTCGAAGGCGTCATGGAGGTTTATCAATTTAGGATGATGCAGCTGATTCATTATGTCAATCTCCTTCCTTATAAGCTCTTTTTCCGTGACATGAGACACCGGGATGAACTTAGCAGCGAAGATATTACCTGTTGAACGTTCACGACATCGATGAACAACTCCGAATGCTCCAGTACCGATTTCCTCAAGGATGTCGTATTTATCGTAGACCGATGTTGTCTTAATTTCCACGGGTTGGGGAACGTATTTGCTGTAGATGTCGAAGACATATTGATCGTAATCCTTCACTTTTTCATCCTCACGTCCACGAATCTTCTTGCCCTTTGAATCGTACTTGACTTCGTATTTCTGCGCTGGCTTCTTCTTACTGCCCTTGGTTGTGATAAGCGGGGTGACTTCACTTGGATCTGAGCGTCCGTAGACATTCTCAGCTGATACTCGGAAGTCATACTGATGTCCCGGTGACAAGTCCTGAACAGCAATTGTACAGAATCTCGTATTACCAACACGAATCCAGCTTGTCATTGGACTTTCACGTTTCTCAACAACATAGTTTGTGATGTTACTGCCGCCATCCCACATTGGGGGCTTCCAGCTGAGAGCAAGTGAGTCGTGTCCGATGTTGTCGACCTGCGGGAATCTCGGGGGATCTGGACGATCGCTGATTTGAATCTTGATAATAGCCGTATCTTGTCCGAGCTCATTAGCTGCTGTGATGCGATATGGACCTGAGTCGATTCTGTTTCCATCCCTGATTGTTAGCAATGCATGACGCTCACTGGTTTCAACGAAATAGTGTCCGCCCGATTCAATGTTTTCTCCTTCTCTTACCCATGTGATTTTTGGTTTGGGATAGCCAGTGAATGGAATCTTGATCACAACGTTTACACCCTTATCGAAGAAGGCTGTATCTCTGAATCTTGGTGGTACGTTAAGCTTCGGTGGAGTCATTATGTGCAATTCGGCCTTGGTGGACTTATGTCCTCCGCGATTAACTGCGCGGCAGGTGTACTCATCAGCATCTTCGCCGTAAACGTCACGGACAATAAGAACGTGACAATCCTCCTCGGTGAAGATTTGGTATTTTGAGCTGTTTGCAAGCTCACGAGCTCCCTTGAACCACGTGATTGTTGGGCTTCCAGTGATAATGCATTTGAATTCAGCATTGTGATTTTGAATGCAGTTGACATTCTTAAGTCCCTTAAGTATCTCTGGGGGTTTGTTTATCTGGGGATCGACAATCTTAACAGATGTTGATGCAGTTGATTCTTTACTGAGCCCAGCAATATTTTGCGCGAATACACGGAATTCGTATTGTCTTCCTTCGATAAGGTTGGTGACATTAATAATGTTGGCCGGGCAAATAGCAGGATTAACTCGAATCCAGGCTTGAGATTTGCTGCCCACCTCGCGCTTTTCGATCCAGTAACCTTGGACTTTTGCACCTCCATCAGTCTCTGGTTTCTCCCATGAGAGATTGACGAAGTCTCCACCAATTTCAAGAACTGCTGGAGTACCTGGTGGGCCAGGTGGGTCGAAGGGTGCTTTAGCTTTGATGGGATTAGCACCGTCGAGTGGTGGTCCCATTCCATTGTCATTGGCAGCTCTTATTCTGAAGAGATACTCGTGTCCTTCAGTCAGGCCTTGCACCATAAAGTTGGTGTCTTTGCAGGAGCTGGAGATGGTCAACCAGTGGCCTTGCACTATATCCTTGCGTTCAACAACATAGTGAGTGACACGAAGACCACCATCTGTTTTTGGTGGATTCCAGGATAAGTTGCACGTGTGTTTATTGATTTCGGATACTTCCAGGGGTCCGACCGGCGGTCCAGGGGTACCAGTAATTTGGGCTGTGAACGATCCACTTACACTACCACTGTCATTGCTAATCGACAGCTCATAGATGCCTTGATCATCCTTTTCGATGTCTTTGATAAAGATGATGAGGTACTCATCAAATACCGTGTACTTGATGTGTGAGGATTCCACAACCTTGTGCCCATCTTTCTTAAGAACAATATCCATAGGCTGATCACCAGAATAATGAATTTTAATCTTTGCATTTTCTTTCTCCACGAGCAACAGGACTTGAGGCATACGCTCAATACGTGGTGGTGTACCAATTTTCAATCGCATGGTCGTTGTAGCAATACCAAGTGGATTTGATGCTTGACAGCTGTAATCACCGCTATCAGCCTCCCATACTTCAGAAATAATAAGTCTGAAGAGGCCATCCTCATGAGTTTCAGCTCTGAAACGACCGCCCATTGTGATCTCACGACCATTCCTCAGCCACCTAGGAGTAGGCATTGGCTTGCCACTGGCTTGACACTCGAGAACAAATGTCTTTCCGAGTGGCACACCCTGACTGACTGGCAGTGATTTCTTGAACTCGGGCTTCTCACCACCCTCAACTTCGCAAACTTTAACTGGAGTTGTGCAAGAACTTGGCTCTGACTTACCAGCGGCATTAACAGCAAATACTCGGAATTCATAGTCACCTCGCTCAATAAGATGCATAACAGTATAGTCAAGATCAGTAACATTGTAATCGTTGCACTTGAGCCATATGGCTGATCCAATTTCACGTTTCTCGATGGCATATCCCGTAATTCTACTACCACCATCTGATGTAGGTGCTTCCCATCTGAGATCCACGTAATTCTTGCCAACTTTGATGACTTGAGGGGTGCCAGGTGGAGATGGAACATTGAATTTACTACGAAGTTTGAATTGGATTGATGGTGGGCTTGGTTTGCTGAAGCCTGCGGCATTCTTAGCGCGAACTCTAAATTCGTACTCATGCCCACTGGCCAGACCGTAAATTACGTAATGGGTGTCTTTCACCAGATAGTCATTGGCGACCTTCCAGTGTGCATCGTCAGCTGGATCACGCCATTCCACTTTGTATCCCTGGATGCGGGAGCCACCATCGGACAGGGGTTTCTCCCACTGTATCGTGATGCTGTCGGTATCCCAATCAATGACACGAGGCTGACCTGGGGGCTCTGGTACATTGAAGGGGAATTTAGCCATTATTGGCTCGTCACCAGTTAATGGCTCCGAGACTCCGTATTGATTTTCCGCACGTACTCTGAAATTGTACTTGCGATTTGGCTCCATTCCAATGACATTGTAATGAGTGCCATGAACGAAGCTACAGAGTTTCACCCAATAACCACCGGGATCCAGTTTCTCAACAATATAGTTGGTGACTGGCGAGCCTCCGTCATCGAATGGCGGCTTCCAGGCCAGGGAGCATGTTTCGGGCGTTATATCTGAAACATCTAGAGGGCCCAGTGGATGTGATGGTTTGTCGACGACAAGTACTCTGCAAGATGCAGTGTCGGAGCCTACAGTATTGACTAGATTGATGGTGTAGTTTCCTGTATCACTGCGCTTAGCTTTGATATTAATGAATTTAGAAGCAATGTCAGATGTATCGAATCGTATTCTTGAATCTGTAAGAACCTCCTCACCATTGATAGACCAATTCGGCCGTGGCTTTGGATTTGCATTGAACGGTACAGTAATGGTGAACGGTTCTCCAGCAATCACTGTCATATCCCGTATGCTCAAGTCACTGGTAATCTTTGGTGCAAATGTTGGTGCACATGCGCGGATAGCATCAGAGCTGGAGCTGAATGGCCCCTGCCCAGCGGCGTTCACTGCCGCGACACGGAATTCATAGTCATGATTTTCGATTAAGCCAATCACTTTGTAACTTGTATCCTGGATATGAATTGGAGTTGCTTTTATCCATTTCTCTTCACTGATTCCCCGTCGCTCAAGGACATATCCAGTTATTGGCGATCCACCATCACTTCGTGGTTTTGTCCAGGAGACGGTGATGCTGTCTTCGCTCGTTTCAATTCCACGTGGGGCACCTGGTGCCGTTGGAACGTCGAAGGGATACCTAGCCTTGATGGGTTCTCTCGTCTCGACCGGATCAGACGTGCCATACTGATTTTCAGCCATCACTCTGAAGTCATACTCCTGTCCCACATTGAGATTACGCACCCTGACGAATGGAGTTGTCACGTACCCGCTGATCTTTACCCACGAAGCATTTCTTCCTTCACGTTTTTCAATAACGTAATTTGTAATGTCAGCTCCGCCATTATCCTTGGGTGGATTCCAATAGAGAGTGAGAGCATCACCAGCAAACTCATCGGCTCTGAGATTCTGTGGCGGACTTGGCCGATCTAATACCCTGACATTAATTGTCGCTGTATCAAAGCCAGCTGAATTACGGAGCTGAAGACGGTATTGACCTCCATCCTTACGTTTAGAGTTCTTGACGACGAGGGAAACGTAGTCATCTCCCTGCTGTTGATGGACACGTTTATCACTTTCGTCAAAGACAACATCGTTGGCGAACCACGTGGCTGCTGGTCTTGGAAAGCCGATGTACGGTACATGAATGCAGAAGTCTTCTCCAGCTCGTACAGTAATATCCCGGAGTCCACTGAGATCCAGGATGGGCTTGTTGGGTTGTTCTTCGATAGTGATGGGGTTACTGGCGCGACTTGGATCGCTTTTGCCTACGTCATTGACCGCGATTACGCGGAATTGATACTCATCTCCTTCTTTCAGCTGAGGCACCGTATAGACATTGCCTGTAATTATGGCTCCATTAACGTCATTCCAGTCGGATTGATCTTTCCTCTTTGATTGTATATGATATCCACGAATCTTGGCACCGCCATCATTCCTCGGTGGACGCCACGATAAAGTGACGGAATCCTTTGTAATTCGATCTGCTTTAGGTGGTTCTGGTGCATCAGGACGAAGTCTTTGATGCCCGGCTGTAATTGGCTCGGTTGGTCTACTCGGATCACCCGGACCTGCTTCATTGACAGCGATCACTCGGAACTCATAACGACCACCATCGTGAAGATCTTGAACGGAAAATGTTGTATTTGGAGTTGGGTAATTATTAACTTTAAGCCACTCTCCACCTCTTTCACGCTTCTCAACATAGTAGCCAGTTATAGGTTTGCCACCAGTATTTTCTGGAGGATTCCATGCCAGGGTGCAAGTGTTTGGAGTATAACCCAGGATCTCTGGTTGATTTGGTGCACCTGGTGGATCAAATGGACTTTTTGCAACCACGGGTTTACCATCAAGTGGTTCAGAAACTCCATAAAGATTCTCAGCGCGCACGCGGAAGATGTATCGTCTACCTTCTTGAAGACCTCTAGCTGTGAAATTACAGGTTGGGCAATATCCAGGAACCTGTCTCCAATTATCCATACCAAAGTCACACATTTCTACGATGTAATTGGTGATAGCTGCACCACCGTTATCGTCTGGTGGGCTCCATGACAATGAAACAGACTCGTGATTTGTACCAGAGTAGAGTAGAGGGCCTTTGGGTGGTGCTGGTTTATCCACAACAATGACCTGAATATCAGCTGAATCTTCACCATGCTCATTGGTAGCCCGGACTGTGTAAAATCCAGCATCTTCGCGGATTGATTTCTCCACCAATAAAACTGTATGATCGCTCTTGGTCTCAGTGGTCATGCGATAAACGTCTGGTAGACGACCGCCATCTTTAAGCCAAGATACAGTTGGAGTAGGCGCACCGGAAATGGGGATGTCGATATGAATGGGCTCACCAGCTCGTACCCGAATCTTTCTACCCAAAAGAGCATCGAGATGAAGTTTTGGTGTTTCTCTCATTGGTTTAGCCGTGATGACATTGGAGGCATCACTGGCTTTTCCTGGACCGGCGGCATTGATGGCCATTACACGGTATTCGTATTGGTGTCCTTCAGCTACATGCTCATCCAAATATTCCTTATCTTTCTGGGGTTCTTTGTTCAGACGAATCCAACGTCCGGTTGCTCGATCACGTCTCTCGATATCATATCCAAGAATGGGTGAGCCACCATTGCTTATTGGTGGCGTCCATTTAATAGTTATATGATCTTTATCGGCATCGATGCACTCGGGCTTACCCGGCTGTCCAGGTACTCCAAACTGATTCTTCGCAACAACTGCACGATCCGTCTTGAGTGGCTCTGATCTTCCCTGCAGATTTTCAGCAGATACCCTGAATTCGTACTTGGTGCCTTCAAGAAGGCGCGGTACAGTGGCGTATGTCTGTTTTGGATTGACATAGTTCACTGCTGGTACCCATCCACCACCATGTGTTAAGTCGCGTTTCTCAATAACGTATCCAGTGATTTCACTGCCACCATTATCCTTCGGGGGCTTCCACGACAATGTAACAGATTGATTTGTTATTTCTTCATATTCGAGTGGTGCCTCTGGTGGTCCTGGTCTATCTAGAACAATCAGATTGAAACTGCCTTCATCAACACCACTGTCGTTCTTCAAATGTAGTTGATAGCGGCCGGAATCAGATCGTTTGGCATTCACAGTGTGAACAATTGTGTGGTATCCAATGGATGTTATCGTCGTTCTATCATTAGTCTCTAATGTTTTGTTACCAACGCTCCAAGTGACGACTGGAGCTGGCTCGCCAATGAAGTCAATATCCACGTGGAAGACAAGCCCAGCTTTAATGCGAATATCTTCAAGAGGTGTTTTGATCTTCGGCGCCAAAAATCTCGTTTTAGCGATTATCGCATCACTGGGTTCAGAGGGCTCTGATTGTCCAGCTTCGTTAACAGCAATAACTCTAAATTCGTACTCCTGTCCCTCAGTCAGATCTGGCGCGGTTGCGCTAGTCTTTCCGGATGGTACGTGACAAGCATTAATCCAGTATGGGCTGCCCTTTTCTTTCTTTTGCACAATGTATCCAGTAATTGGTGATCCACCATCGTTTTCTGGGGCTGGCCATGTGAGATCCACATGATCCTTATCCCAGTCGGTGATTGCTGGTTTGCCAGGTGCACTTGGTTCATCAAATTCATTTCTTGCAATGATACTTTTGGTGGTCTCTAAGGGATCTGACTCACCCACATTGTTAACTGCTTTAACACGGAAGTGGTACTCTTTGCGATGAGTTAATCTGTACACTTCATGATTCAATGTCATTGCCATTCCAGCGTCTGACCACGTTCCCCTAGATACATCCATTTTTTCGATGACGTAATGGAGAATTGGACTACCTCCATCGTCTAGCGGCACTGACCATGACAAGTGGCAGCTATCTTTAGATACATTACTAACGACCAAAGGCCTCTCCGGTGGCGATGGCCTGTCCAACACAGTGACACTAGCTCCTGCTGTTATCTTACCATGATCATTAATCAGAGTTAACTTGTAACGTCCAGCATCAGATCTCTGTGCAAATGGAATTTCGAATGTGGTATTGGTGGTAGTTGTGAAAATATCATGACGCAAGTCAGCCTCAACTGGTACATCATTAATACTCCAGTATGCGGTAGGTTTTCGTGAAGCCTGAATTGGAATGTCATAAACAATTTTCTGACCAGCGCGTACTGTCATATCTCTCAGCAAATGTCTGTCGAAGATCGGGGCTTGGAAGCGAGGTTTGGCAATCACTGGCGCAGAAGCTTCGGATGGTTCGCCTGGTCCTGCCTTGTTCACAGCAATTACACGGAATTCATACTCTTGTCCTTCCGTCAAATCCGGCACAGTTCCTGAGCATGCTTTTCCCGAAATTTCAGCAGCTTTCTCCCATTGTCCAAATCGTGGACGTTTTTCGATGATATACCCACTAATCGGTGCACCTCCATCATTCTTTGGTGGTGTCCATTCAAGATCCACGTGATCTTTGTCCCAATCAGTAGCAATAGGCTGTCCTGGTTTGTTTGGCTTACCGAACGGATCTTTCGCAACGATTTCGTCAATACCAGTCAAAGGCTGTGATTCTCCCATCTTATTCACTGCACGGATCCTGAAAGTATAGGAATGACCTTCAATAAGATGATCTACTCTGCACGCACAATGATCGGCTTCCGCTACAGGAACCCATCGCATGCTCTCGGAATCCATTTTTTCAATGGTGTAATGTAGGATTTCACAGCCACCGTCGTCTCTCGGTGTTCTCCAGGTGAGTGAACAGCCATTCTTTGTTACATCCTCTACTTTGAGAGGACCCTCTGGAGGCGACGGCACGTCCATTACAATAACATTGAGTGTCGCGCTGTCCATTCCATTGACGTTTTTGACTGTGAGTGTGTAAACCCCTGAATCAGGACGATGAGCATCCATAAAGCGGACTTTCGTATTATAATCGGCGTTAGTGATTTTGATACGATCGTCATTACTGACAGTCACGCCCTTGAGTGTCCACTGTTTCGATGGTGGTGGTTCACCAATGACCGGTACATCGAAGTCGAAGAATCCGCCAGCTCGTACTTTGACATCGAGCATATATTTGCGATCAATCTTCGGTGGCAAGTTCTTTGGCCTGGCAACGTGGGGTCGGGTTGAATCAGATGGTTCACCAGCACCACCCTTATTCAATGCCCTAACACGGAATTCGTACTGAGTACCTTCGATTAAATCTGGTACTCTGCCGTGAGTTACATCCCCCTCTACTTTAGAACACTCTTCCCAATTTGGATTGAATTTATCACGCTTTTCGATGATGTAACCAGTGATTGGTGATCCACCGTCTTCGGTAGGTCTATTCCATCCTAGTTCAACGAAATCAGTATCATAATCAGTGATTGTAGGAGTGGTAGGTTTGCCAGGCTGATCAAATGGATTCTTAGCTTCTATATTCTTCGCCATTGTTAATGGATCTGATTTGCCTTGCTTATTGACCGCACGTACGCGGAATTTATACTTGTGTCCAGGTATTAGGTCATCGACTTGAAGACTTGTTTCCGGCCCAACAGTTTCACCAGCAGGCACCCACCGGCCAGTGGCATCGTCCATCTTTTCAACGACATAATTCTCAATGGGCTGGCCACCGTCATCTTCAGGGGGATTCCATGTTAGTTTACATCCCTCAGCATGAATATCTGAGGCTCTAAGTGGTCCCTCGGGTGCCCCGGGCTTGTCCAGAACCGTAACTTTGACTTCTGCAGTATCCATTCCATTGATATTCTCAGCAATAATCGTGTATCGGCCTGACTCAGCTCTTGTGGCCATTCGCACATTCAAACTGGTCGCGTAATCAACGTGTTTTACTTTTATACGCTCGCTTGAACTTAGCTCTCTACTGGCAAGTTGCCATCTAGTTCGTGGTGCAGGCTCACCTGTAACCTTAACATCAAAATTAAAGTTTTGACCAGCTTTGATTTTAATATCAATGAGATTTGTCCGATCGATTTTAGGTGCCAAGTTTCGGGGTTTAGCTATGATTGTTGGAGTTGCATCTGATGCTTCTCCAGGACCAGCAGCGTTGACAGCTCTTACGCGGAATTCGTAGGGTTGCCCCTCAATTAAGTCTGGGACTTTTGCAAAGCAAACATCCGCCGGTACATCAACAGCTTTTTCCCAATCTCCGTACTTGTCCTTTTTCTCTATGACGTAACCGATAATTGGAGAACCGCCGTCATCGGTTGGAGGTGTCCACTTAAGATCCACGTGATCCTTATCCCAATCAGTTGCTCTGAGATTTCCAGGCTTGCCAGGCTCATCGAATGGATTCTTGGCTATAATCGTTTCCTCAGCCGTTAGTGGTTCAGATTCACCTTCGGAATTGACAGCGGCCACACGGAATTTATATTCCTTGCCAGGGGTCAAACCAGTAACATCGATATTTGGCTCTGTTGATCGTCCGCAGGGGACCCAACAACCTGTTTCTGGATCCATTTTCTCAACTTGATAGTACTCAATTGGAGTACCACCGTCATCCAAAGGTCGCTTCCATTTCAACTTACATCCCTCTTTATGAACGTCTGATATCTGCAGGGGTCCTTCTGGAGCGGTGGGTTTGTCAGTGACAATCACCTGGATGCTCACTTGATCTTTGCCAGATGTATTGGTTGCTGTTACCACATATTCACCGCTATTTCCACGAGACACTGGACGGATAATCAGCTTGGTACTGTATGGTGGGTTCTCCAAAATCGTAGTTTTTCCAGCTACGATGGGAACGGATCCACAGCGCCAGTCAACGTGTGGCGGAGGTTCGCCTGTGATCGCAGCATCAAATTTAAGGGTAGACCCAGCAGATAGAGTGATATCTCTCAGGTGTCGTCGATCGATCTTGGGAGCAAGGAATCGTGGCTTGGCAAGGAATGTCTTGCTGACGTCTCCAGGCTCTGACTGCCCAGCTTTATTAACGGCTATCACTCGGAACTGATACTCATTACCTTCAATAAGACCAGTGATGTGGGCCTCCGGCTGGGGTACGGAGGTCTCCAAAGCCTTCTCCCACATGGTACTGTACTTGTCTTTCTTTTCTATAATATATCCAGTAATAGGTGAGCCCCCATTTGAGAAGGGTTCTCTCCACTTCAGGTCAACAGAATTGGCGGACCAGTCAGTCGGTTCTGGAGCTCCAGGTGAGGAGGGTACAGTGAAGGGATCTTTAGCGATGATAGATCCATACGTTTCCAGTGGTTCGGATTCACCTTCCGAGTTTATCGCCTTAACTCGGAATTTGTATTCATGACCCGGGGTGAGGCCGTCAACCTTCATTTCTGTGCCCGCACACTTGCCAACTGGCAGCCAAACACCTGTTTCTGGGTCATATTTTTCGACGAGGTAGCCGTCGATTGGCTCACCACCATCGTCCTTTGGTTTCTTCCATTTGAGAGTGCAGCCATCCTTGTGAATATCGGAGACATCTAAAGGACCCTCGGGTTTTGATGGTTTCGCTGAAACAATTACGTTTTGATAGATTATCATCTATAAATAAAATATTAGCACATCGTTAATGAGTAAGCGAAGGCAGACTATTTTAAATTATTCTGTCCTCAACCTGATTTTTAATTCAATGAAATAAACAATGTTTTTTTCTGGTACTTACACACTACGACGACCTCAACTTCAGCCGTATCACTGCCGTATTGATTGACAGCAGTTATTTTATAGATACCAGTATCTTTGCGCTCGGATTTGTCGTTGTAGAATTTCGTGTTGTTTGGTTCATTGACAACTTTACGATGAGTTGTAACGTGAACACTTTTATCATTGATTAACCATGTGACATCTGGCGCTGGCTCACCTGATACCCTAACATCGAAGTGGAAACGCTCGCCTTCACGGACATTAACGTCTCGCAGATTGCGACGATCAATTTTCGGTGGTACTATAAATTTTGGACAGAAACTGAATTAAGGATCGACAGAAAATGAATTTTAGCCTCCTACTGACTGCAAATAATTAGAACCTCAATTGTTATTAGTTGAATGTGACAACTATTCAGTTTAGTGAAGTGTGTCCTATAGAATTCGACGGTCTCCAAAAGTGGAGTAGTATCAATTCATATGAAGGAGGAGACCATGTAATATGACTATAGGAGTCATTTTCGATGAGTACATAAAAACATACATAAAAAAGCGCGCCTTTGGAAAACAGAGTACTTACCGCGTCGGCATTTGGCAATGATAGACTTGCTAGCATCAGATGGTTCACCAGGACCGGCAGCATTGATAGCTTTAACACGGAACTCATACTCAGCTCCCTCGTCAAGATTCTCAGCACGGCCTTTGCACTCGGGTCCTACAGTCTCACACGCCTTCACCCATTTAGGCGAACCTTTCTCACGTTTCTCAATGAGGTAACCAGTGATTGGATTTCCACCGTCATTCAACGGTGGAGTCCATCTTAGGTCAACGTGATCCTTGTCCCAATCAGTTGCTTCCGGACGGCCCGGGGCACCTGGTTCATCTACAAAATAAATAGACAAAAGTGACTATCAGTATTCACTGGTGACCTCGTGAATAGGCATAACCAAACGGTTAACTATCTTACCAAATGGATTCTTCGCCACAATACTGTGATCCGTCACCAAAGGCTCAGACTCCCCCTCAGCATTAACTGCTGCAACTCGGAATTTATACTCTTGACCAGGAACAAGATTTTCAACTTCAAAGTTTGGATCCTTCGTACGACCAACGGGTATCCATCTTCCTGTTTCCGCATCTTGTTTCTCAACAACATAATGCTCGATAGGCACACCACCATCATCAAGTGGTGAGTTCCATTTGAGAGTGCATCCCTCTTTATGGACATCAGATACCTTGAGCGGTCCCTCTGGTTTTCCAGGCTTATCAAGAACCAAAATCTCTATAGTAGCTTCGTCTTTACCAGAGTCATTCTCTACTTTAAGTGTCAATGTACCACAGTGGGCTCTAGTAGCAGACGCAACCATGAACTTAGTTTTGTAATCTTCAAACTCAATCTGGACAAACTGGCCATCTTCTTGTTTAGCCTTGTTGTGATACCAGACCTTCGAGGGAGGCGGCTCACCACTGACTTTGACATCCAATTTAATATGGTTGCCAGCCTTGATGCTAAGATCTCTCAGATTTGTTCTATCAATTCTGGGTGCTGCATAACGGTCCTTGGCTGTTAGAATATCGCTTGCATCGCTCGGTTGACTGACTC
Source organism: Asobara japonica (assembly GCA_026005395.1). Classification (NCBI taxonomy): domain Eukaryota; kingdom Metazoa; phylum Arthropoda; class Insecta; order Hymenoptera; family Braconidae; genus Asobara; species Asobara japonica. The sequence goes on from BQMI01000112.1 coordinate 2,850,695, forward strand.
CTCCTTTGTTAACTGCCTTAATCCTGAACTGATATTTCTGTCCCTCAGTGAGATCTCCAACACTTCCTTGAGTCTGCGTACCGGGAACCTCAGCGGCCTTCTGCCATTTTCCATACATATCTTTCTTTTCAATTATATACTTCTCAATAGGTGCGCCACCATCACGTTTGGGTGCTTTCCACTTGAGATCTACATGATGTTTATCCCAGTCCTTGAGCTCTGGTTTACTAGGAGCATCAGGCTCTTTGTATGGATTCTTAGCAGTGATTGGTATATCAGTCTCCAATGGCTCGGAATCACCTTCAGCATTCACTGCTTTAACTCTGAACATGTAATCCTTACCCTCATTGAGCCCACTAATTTCAGCTTCAGGATTCTTGGTTGTGGCACATGGTACCCACCGTCCTGTATCAACATCCATTCGCTCAACTACGTAATGATCTATTGGTTCACCGCCGTCATCTTCAGGAGCCTTCCATTTGAGTTTGCATCCCTCCGCTGTAACATCATTAACATCCAAAGGACCCTTCGGTTTACTGGGTTTACTCGTGACAATCACTTCGATATCAACTTCATCAGTTCCACTTTCGTTGACAGCTGTCACAGTGTAAGTGCCTGTATCTGCTCGTTGCAACTTATTTAGTATGAACAGTGTATGGTACTCCTCATTATCGATTTTGAGACGATCAACTGTCTTCAGGATTGCTCCTTTATATTTCCAGGTGACAGTTGGAGGAGGCTCTCCCTTAATGTCTGCTTCCAGTCGCAGCATTTGACCTATGCGTAAAGTTCTCTTCGCCAGGTTTTTACGATCAATTCTAGGTGCTAGGAATCTCGGCTTTGCAATTACCGATTTTGATACGTCACTAGGTTCGCTAGGACCAGCTTTGTTCACGGCTACCACCCTAAACTCATACTCATGACCAGGTTCAATACCTTCGGTAACTTTGGCATTAGTGCGATCGCCCACAACCATTGCAGCATCCACCCACTGTCTGCCGTCCTTGTCTCGCATCTGTACGATATATTTTTCAATATTTGCTCCACCGTTGTCATCTGGAGGAGACCAAGCAAGATCAACAAAGTCCTTGTCCCAGTCTTTGATTTCAGGACGCCCTGGTTTGCTAGGTTCATTGAATGGATTCTTAGCAATAATAGATTTATCTGCTTCGAGTTCCTCGGAATCACCTTCTTTGTTGACAGCCTTGACTCGGAACTTATATGGTTTTCCCTCTAGGAGACCAGTGATGTTAGCTTCAGGCTCAGTAGATCTGGCACAGGGTATCCACATACCACTGAGTGGATCAAGTTTTTCAATTTCGTAGTACTCGATTGGTGAACCACCATCGTCTTCTGGTCGTTTCCACTTGAGCTTACAGCCGTGTTTGGTCACATCGGTGACATCTAGTGGTCCCTTTGGTTTCGTAGGCTTTCCGAGCACAGTTATCTCAATTTCAGCCTCGTCCTCACCAACTTCATTTTTTGCGCATATTTTATATCTTCCGGTATGGGCCCTCTTTGCTTTCATTACAAAGAACTTGGAGTTGTAATCGATGTTGTCAATACGATAGACATCATCCGTTTGAATAAGAGAATCATTAAAGGCCCACGTGACAGTTGGTGGAGGTTCACCGATGATGTTGACGTCAAGGCTGATAGTGAGCCCTACTTTCACTGTGAGTGGGTTGAGATTAGTCCGGTCAATATGGGGTTTGAGCCAGCGAGGTTTAGCGGTGTGTAGGTTGGTGGCTTCACTCGGCTCACCAGGTCCCGCCTTATTGACAGCTCGAACCCGGAATTGATATTGATTGCCTTCCACCAGTTTTGGGACAATCCCCTCGCATTTAGGCCCAAATGTTTCTGCAGCTTTCACAAAGTTCGTGCCGAATTTTTCTTTCATCTCAAGAACATACCCAGTGATAGGAGCACCTCCATCTCTGTGTGGTGGCTCCCACTTCAGGGTTACCGAATTTTCCGACCAATCAATTATCTCAGGTAATCCGGGTGCTGCAGGGGCATCATAAGGATTCTTAGCAACGATTGCCGTATCGGTATTCAATGGCTCCGATTCACCTTCTTCATTGACAGCTTTTACCCGGAATTCATACTTGTGCCCCGGCTCCAAACCAGTGATTACCTGCTCCGTTTTCTCAGGATCGACTACACCCGCTTGTACCCAGCGTCCTGTTGTCACATCCATCTTCTCGACAATGTACGAGGATAGTGGTAAGCCACCATCATCCTTTGGTTTTTTCCATTTGAGTTTACATCCCTCCTTGTGCACATCGACAACTTCTAGCGGTCCCTCTGGTTTATCGGGCTTATCCAGAATAATTATCTCTACATCCGCTTCATCGCGTCCTGAATCGTTCACAGCCGTGATAGTATATTTACCAGTATCTTTGCGAGTGGTGTGAGACATATTGATCTTGGTCAAATAATCCTCATTCTCGATTTTAAGATTGGGTGTATTTTCAAGCACCTTGGTGCCACGCGCCCATGTTATTGTTGGAGGTGGCTCACCTTCGACATCAACTTCGAGTTTCACGTGTTGACCGGCACGCACCTTGATCTGTTGCAGCTTATCGCGATTGATGTGAGGTTTGAGATATCTCGCTTTGGCAGTGTGTGGCTTAGTGGGATCACTGGGTTCAGAAGGACCAGCTTTGTTCACAGCACGAACACGGAATTGATACACTTTACCCTTCACCAGGCCCTCAACACGACCTTTTGGCTCCGCCGTGTTGGTTTCAGCCGCCTCTTCCCAATGCGGAGACAGTTTCTCTTTCTTCTCAATGATATATCCTGTAATGGGAGCGCCTCCATCACTCTTCGGGGGCTTCCACTTGAGGTCAACGCGATCAACATCCCAGTCTTCCAATTCTGGGATACCTGGTCTATCTGACGCATCGAATGGATTTTTCGCTACAATTGCACCGTCTGTCGTCAATGGTTCTGATTCTCCCTCTTCATTTATGGCCTTCACTCGGAATTCATACTCATGTCCCTCTGCCAATCCTTTCACATCCATCTCAGTATCATTGGTACGACCAACTGGTACCCATCGACCACTTGTCTTATCGAATTTTTCTACTTGATATCCTGTGATGGGTTTTCCTCCATCATCCTCTGGCTTCTCCCATTTGAGTTTGCATCCATTTTTCGTGACATCCGACACCTTAAGAGGTCCTTTTGGTTTACCAGGTGCTGATAAAACGGTAATTTCTACATCAGCTTCATCTTCTCCAGAAGCATTGACTGCCTTGATTTTCCAGAGTCCAGTATTTTTGCGAAGAGCATCGGAAATGGTAATTTTTGTATTGTAATCCACATTTACGATTTCGATGTTATCACCTGATTTGATTAATGTGTCCTTCTGGTACCATGTGATCTCTGGTGGAGGTTCACCACGAACGTCTACGTCATACTTTATGGACTTACCGGCTCTCACAACGATTGGCTTCAGGTTTGTCCGGTCAATTCTTGGCTTAACTGGAATTGTCAAGAATTTATGTTAGTTGACTGCATTATAATTTGATCGATTGTCTGAAATAATATAAGGCACTTACGCGCTTTGTGTTTAACCATTTGCATCTTTGAAGCGCCTGAAGGTGGTGAGGGTCCTGCTTTATTGACAGCAATAACACGGAATTGATATTCCGCTCGGTCTTTAAGTCCATCGACCCTAGCGGCAAGGTCATCACTGGCAGGTACCTCCATGGCCTTCTCCCAATCAGGTTTGTACTTATCCTTCTTTTCAATTATGTATTTTTCGATTGGCGCACCTCCGTCAAAGTCAGGTGCTGTCCATTTGAGGCTCACTGATTCGTTGTCGTAATCCGTGATAAGAGGCGTACCGGGTGCGTGAGGTTCATCGAATGGATTCTTAGCTAGAACCGGCTTCTCACTGGTTAAAGGCTCGGAGTCACCCTCATCATTGACAGCTGTAACTCGGAATAAGTATTCACTACCTGGATTAAGTCCAGTAATTTCGAACTCTGTGTTGGGCGAGTTACCCGGTACCTTTCCACACCTGACCCATTTACCGGTTTTTGTATCCATTCTCTCGATTTCATACTCTTTGATTGGTACGCCACCATCATCTTCAGGCTTCTGCCATTTGACTTTGGCGGATTTATTCGTTACATCGCTAACGACTAAAGGTCCACCAGGTGCATCAGGCTTACCGAGTACTGTAAGCTCAACACTCTCCTCATCTCTTCCGTTGACATTCTCCGCAGTGATTGTATACTTTCCCGTGTCTTTCCTTACAGCATTGATGATGCTGAACTCCGTATGATAATCAACGTTATCAATTTTGATTCTTTCAGTTGACGTTAGAGGAATGTTGTCCCGCCAAATCCAATTGCAAATTGGAGGAGGCTCTCCAATAACATCAACGGACCATTTATGGTTACGACCGGCCTTAATGATAACGGACTTGAGATTGGTACGATCAATGCGTGGCTTCAAGTTCCTATGCTTGCAAATGTGATTGTCGGTGGGTTCACTGGGTTGAGATGGTCCTGCTTTATTAACAGCACGTACTCTGAATTGATAGACCATCTTTTCTTTGAGACCCTCAACCTTAGCTTCACAATTTGCATCAGGAGTTTTTAGTACTTCCGTCCAATCTGGTGAGAATTTGTCTTTCATTTCGACCACATAGTGAGTAATAGGTCGACCTCCGTCTTTCTCCGGTTTAACCCAGCGTAAGGATACACTCATATTATCGTAATCGAAGATTTCGGGCTTACTGGGCTTATCTGGCTCGTCATACGGATTCTTAGCAACAATAGCTTCATCTGTAACCAGAGGCTCAGACTCGCCCTCCTTGTTCGCTGCTTTGACCCGGAATTTGTATTTTTTGTTCGGTGTTAGTCCCTGGAATGTGAAGGTATCCTTGTCAGGACCAACTTCACCAGCAGGAATCCACCGTCCCGTGTCCATATCCATTTTCTCAAGCGTGTATCCAGTAATATCGCTACCACCATCGTCCACTGGCTTCTTCCACTTGACTGTAATGTGATCCGAGCGTACTTCTTCTGTAACTAATGGTCCCTTGGGTGGTGTTGGTTTGTCCAGGACCACGACATCTGCTATGCTCTCACACTCTCCAGAGCTATTACTAAGAACAAGCTTGTATTTACCGGAATCGCTACGAACTGTTTTTCTTACAGTCAGCACAGTGTTTCGCTCATATTTATCGATGGTGATTCGCTCCGCAGCATCTTGCACTAGTTCGCTACCTCCCAGGAACCACTTCACCTCGGGCTCTGGCTCACCTCCATATTTAATATCGTACTTGATGACTTGTCCCTTCTTCACCACAAGGTTGGTAAGCTGATCACCAATGATAAATGGCTTAACAAATCTACTCTTTGCTATTATGGGTTTCGTTGCGTCGGACGGTGCGCCAGGGCCGGCTTTGTTGACAGCCCGTATTCTGAACTCGTATTGCGTGCCTTCTTTTAATCCATCGATGGTCCCTTTCGTAACATCTCCATCGATTTCCTTACCCTTTACCCACTCCTTTCCAAACTTCTCTTTATACTCGATAATGTAGCCAGTAATTGGTGCACCACCATCACTTTCCGGTTTAGTCCATGTTAAGTCTGCATGATCTACATCCCAGTCAACGACTTCCACATTACCAGGCTTACCAGGCTCATCCCATGGATCTTTAGCAAGAATCGGTTTACCAAATGTTGCCGGCTCACTTGATCCAATTTTGTTCACGGCACGAATTCGGAATTTATATTCTTTCTTGGTTTTAAGGTCCTCTACTTTGAACGTACACTTTTCTCCTGGCATCACTTCGCCAACACTGTCCCATTGGCTTTTCAGGCTCATGTCCAGGCGTTCTATGACATACTTTGTTATCGGTGAACCACCATCATCTTCTGATGGTTTGAATGATACAACACAAGATGTTGCAAAGACATCAGTTACATCGACATCTCTAGGAGGTGTCGGGGCGTCTTGCATAATCACATTGACGTCCTTCACTTCTTCACCTTGACCGTTGCCAATGCGTACTTGGTAAATTCCCGACAGATCCCGCTGAGGCTTTTTAATCTTGAATGTTATCTTGTCCTCTCCCACGACAATCTCAACATCCTTAAGTGGCAATGCTTTACCATCTTTCATCAATTTAGCTTCCACAGGGGTCTGTTTAGTACCTTCTATCTTATAGGGAATCGTGAAAACGATCGGTGAGGTACATGGCCCTTCAATTTTATCGGGAATTTCAGCAATCGGCTTACTTTCACCCTTCTTCACAGTAAGTTGACAACTGCTACTCAATTCACCGCTTTTCACTGTAATTTCTCCATCATTGGACATCTCAAGCTTGTTAAAGACCAGCTGATGCTTACCTCCACCAAGATTTTTAATCTCAATTTTATCATTTGGCTCAATGGGTTTGCCATTGAAGAACCATTCAGCTGGTGCTGTTTGATCCTGTAATTCAACGTCAAGCACTAATTTCTCACGTTCTACAGCGGTTGTGTCCTTCAATTTCTTATTGAAACGATTCAGATAATTCACAATTATCTCTGCTTCAGTTTTATCAGCATTACTGACACATGAATAAAGCCCTGCGTCTGTAACTTTGCAATCTTTGATGATGAGTTTTCGTTTACGTCCATCTTCCTTAATTTGAACTCGCTTATCAGCTGTGATTTTTTGATCACCTTTGAACCATTCAACATCGCCAGCCTCATCGTCCAATTCGCAGAGCAATGTGATAGTCTCTTTCTCCGTGGCCGTTTGGTGTTTCAGAACTTTGACGAACTTGTATGGATAGTCCTCAACGGTGAGTGTCGTTTCGGTTTTTTCCGTTTGCTTGTTAATTTTACAAGTGTATTCACCACTGTCTTCTAATTTTCCTTTCTTGATGGTTAATCTACAAACACCTGACATGTCCTTAGAGATACTGTAGATATCGCCATCTTCGAGTTTTGTCTTTCCTTTGTACCATGTGACAGTTGCCATGTTTGAGCTGAGGGTACACTCCATGAAAACTTCGTGTCTTGTATAACCAGCCGATTCCTTGGTTAGCGGCTTGATGAACGTGTAGGATGGATCGGGCTCTAAACAATAAATATAGATATGTGTGAGCAGATCTGGGAGGGAGTAATGGAAAATGTCAGTTCAGCATCACTTACCATCCACATTGAGGAAGGCAGTACTCGTAATACCGCCAATATCGATAGTGTATTTTCCAGTATCTTCAACTTTCGGGGTTGATATAATCAGCATGTACGAATCTTCCTCGTTCTTAAACTTGTATTTTGGGGAGGGAAACAGTTCCTACGGAAGCCAGTATTAAAGAATGAATTGGACTGGATGTAACTTTATATTTAATGAACAGAAAGCACGAAGTAACTTACGTCCTTTCGGAAGAACCATTTGGGCTTGGCATTGGGCTTCGAAAAGTTGGCATCGAAGCTGACCTTCTTGTCCTTTCCTTCCTTGGCATATTGATCTACGAGGGGCTTCAGGAACGAGTCTTGCTTCTACAAAGGGCAGGAAAATAGTACACATTAGTGATCAAAAATTGGAATTCATTCACCATTTAGGAAGAGACATTCGCCACCTATATGACATGACATGAATGATAGAAAAAAAAGATGTATGAATCGATGGTATATCCATGCCTGATCTGGATGCTGTTAAAGCCATGTAATCCTCGTGCGATACAACATAATTGAAGTGAGATATCAGAAGCAGATACTCATCTTAATTTAACGGTACTTATTTCCATAAGGATGTTTCGCATAAATGTGTTATGTTGCAATGAGTAAGGTTGTAAACATGTATCAAGTGTATTCCGGGTATGTTGACATTTGCACAACGTGCATGATAATAACATCAACGACGTAGATGCAGGCTTGCATTGAAAATAAAAATTGTATACAATTAATAACGTAACGAGTACGACATTAAAAAAAATATTTTCATCCAGCGGTTTGATCCAACCTCCGTCTTGACGAAGTGATGAAGAGTCGGCCAGTCTGGTATTAATTCAGCCAGCGATGGCCTACGTGATCCACTATTTCCACTATTCTAGAAATAAGAAACGCGCCGGAATTGATTTATCATTGTATGTGTAATAGTATATCTTGTTTTGATCTTTATTGATTAAGTGATTATGAAATCAAGGTCGGTTAAACATTATTTCAATGGATGGGGGGGGGGGGGGTGGGGGGGCGGAGTCCTCCAATGCTCAAAACCTCGAGATAGTATTCTCGATGGGGTGGTGCTGAAGAAAAAAATCAGCAAGCAACTGATGGGGGGTGGGCATGGGTCGGCTTCGTTTTGGTCCTGCTTTTAATGGCACTTCGAGGATCGACCTTTCTAATCAGTAAATAGAAATAATCAGTAATAGGAATTGATTCAATCCTCTACGTGAGGACAGGGCAGAAGACAGCTCAACACGAAAGTCAGACGACTCGGTCAGAGGACAATGTTAATAGAAATCCCTCATCATGTCAGATGAGTTTATCATCGTAAAGGGAATTTCAATGAATGTCGAACCTTTTTCTTTATTCTAACGACGAGCTTCGGCCAATCGGTGATCACCTCCTGTAAGCTTGGTCTACGTTGAATGTCGAATATATCCTGCCTCCACCGAGTTATCAGATGGGTATAGCATCAAAAGGTTATCAACGAATTAATTACTTGACTTGATCCTCGAAGTACCAAGTATCATTTGCCCCGCAATATTCATTGGAAAAAAAATGGGGCAACGATTCAAGGATTTTCTGGTGGCTTATCATATGGGGTAATGGGACAACTTGTTTCACTAATTTACGAATTCTTTAATGTGTGACATTAACATAGGCCTAGAAAATAAGAGAAAAAAACATCATTGCCGCTAACACGAGAGTACCCAAGAACATTCTCTGTAAGATGGTATTTTAAAAGGGGTGAAAACATTAGAAAACAGAGAAAAATAACAATAGATCAAAATAGTTATATAGACAGAGCAAACAGGGATTTCGGATAATTCGGTTTTCGAAGATGCAAGAAGGATTGTTTTGATAGGGCATTGACAAAGAAACCTTTAGCCAGCTCCAGTTGGCCTCCCCCTTTCTATCAAGTGGTATCCGCAGCTCCTTCTCATCCTCGACGAATATGACAATCTCATTGCCATCTTGATACCAGCTCCTCCCACCAGGAAGTGGCTAGAGATATTTCATAACTATTGCACAGTATTTCAAAGTGGAACATAACGGTGAGGGGCAAGACTGCACGAACGGTTACAACGTGCTGTATAAAATGTATTAGTCACCATAATTAGACCATTGGTCTCAACTCAAACCGAATAAATACCCGACAAACATGGTATCGACAGAGAATCACCAGTTAAAATTGACTCACGAATCTACTGCGTTGAAGTAGGCTTACTTATTTCGTTGAAATTGAAAGTAAAGCAGATCTTTCATCGTTCCTGAATAGTCAAATAATGAGTGTATGAGGTTTGTTAACATGAAATAGTTTACGTACCCTCTCGACTTTTTTCAGGGCAACTGATGGCTTTTCAACTTCCTTGAGGTCAGGCTTCTCCATGTCGGCTTGGTCTCTACCCCATTTTGCGTATTTTCTTTTCTTGAGCATTGAACGGAAATCCATACCACTGGCATCTGCAGGATCAAATCAATTAATAGCGTGATGTTTGATATGAAACTTAGCTTAATACTTAATGCAGCTAACTCAGGTTTGGGAGTAACATTCTAAAGGAAACTGGAGCTCGGCTTTGCCGTTTTTCGGTAAAAGAAGGAGGTTGGAAGGAGCAAGGACCTCCCAAGGAGCAAACTTGAAATTCCAAACTTACCCGACACATAAACAGCCATTTCTGCAGAATCTTCCCCATGAATATTACTGATGACAATTTTGTACTGTCCCTCATCATTGGGCTTGACTTTTCTCATGCACAGGGTGATGGTGTTGGTCTCCGAGTCCGTGAGGAATTTGAATCGACCGCCCTCGATGATTTCAGTCATGCCCTTGTACCATTTGAATGTGGGGGCGGGATTTCCTTCCACCTGGACGGTGACGTAGCCCGTGGCATCTTCAACGACAGGATAAGATTCCTGAACATCGACGATGGATGGTGGCCCACCAGGTCCGACATCTCGGAGGGGGGTACTAGGCTGGTTGATTTTATTCTCGAGGTCCGCCACGCTTGGTCTCCTAAGGTCCGCACTCGGACGACGTCGCTGTGATTATTAAAGTATTATTATTGCATCTAACATAGTGGTTCCTGGATAGACTGACCAGACATTGTTCAAGCCAACACTCAATCATTTTCGGAGGATTTTGTTTACCTTACCTCAAATAAAAAACCGATACCTGATAATTGAGTAGTCAAGTGGTTAATGATCATTTCAACACATGGAGGTCATTTAAAGATACCTGACCCAAGGATCGAATTCCTGTACGCGAATTTTCCTTGCGGTATAATAGGGTGGAATTATACGGTCTCTAATTCATACGGACTTATCATTGAGCGAGAAGGAAACGGCTGTACAATTTGACGTTTTTTTATAGTTTTTCCTCGTGTACTAGTTCAATTTGAATTCTTTCAGATTCTGAGATATCTACTGCGATGATCTGCTCACAAACTTCCTTTGAATATTTTTTTGGATTTTCAGTTGGCAAATGATACGTGATGTCCGCGATGGAATATTCAAAATCAATTCTTAAGCCCGCTTTTTATTTACAGCGTGCATATTGATATACTGTCTCTGAATGCGAGAAATGGCGAAATGCCTAGTTGAATTTTTTTCAAACAATTAAATTGGCTAGACCATGACAAAATAGGTAGCAAAGGTCTAATTAAAATAGTATGGGTATAAATAGCGATGGCCATTGAATCTTGACAAAGTATGCATCTAACTTATGGAAAGGAATCTAGTCCGTACTAAAAAAGTTCCTGCACTGCAAAACTTTCCTTCTCTCGTTATAGACAAAAATTGCATTTGATATGTATTGGATTCTTCAAGCTGAACAATTATGTTTCAACATAAAAACTTTATTAATAGTCCAAAAACAATGAAATAAGCGGATCGAATTGGTTTTTTTTTTCATCGGATCCCTGACCTCATTGAGAATTTCAGAACCATCTCATTCATGACAGAACTAAGGGTTTTTATTCCGTAAACAATTTGCATGAATGGTCTACTCACTCTATTAAGATCATTCAATAGGACCATCAATAGGACCATTAATAGGACCTTCAATAGGCTCATCGATAGGACCATTAATAGGCCCATCAATAGAACCATTAATAGGACCATCACGAGGAGCATTAATAGGGTCATTATTAGGACCCTTACTAGGGCCATTATTAGAACCATTAAGAGCATCATCAATACTGCCATTAGTGGGACCGTAGCGCCACTTTCTGTTCTGGAATATTCAAAAATTGTGGGTCATTTTCTTGGGGTCTTTGTAAAGTAATTATCTAGTATCAAAATACTAGATTTTTTTTTCACATCGTTTTCCGGTCAAAATGCATTACCCGATTTCATTGCTGTTCCTTCTTTCTTACCTTGAAGTTTTTGGATATTAAAAATCTATTTCAAACAACTAGCGAATGAATTTTACATCGTTTACTCTACTTACCATTCTTGACTACTAATTATAGCAGGCTACCCGAAAATGAATGAAACAAATAAATCACTGCACATATGTTCAATCAACAAATACTTCCTTAACAAAATATCACATGGAGTTATGTTAGACAAGCCAGAGATAAAATATTAGTCACAACACATTACAATACAGGATAAACAAAAATGCGCAATTTCGAATCACACTTTGACAATTTAGGGTGCAATAACATATCGAATGAGAATGGATGTACAAGGAGTGAGTATGTGCCTGATTGTGGATGAGGGATGATACAACAATTACACAATGAAATATAAGTTCACTACAACTAAGATGAAATGATGCGATTATTCACGGTAAAAAATATTCTCGAAATAAGTATGAAATATTCGTGAATCAGCAATGTAAGATCAGGATTCAAGGATATTTAAACCCCATCCATAGTGTACGCGTTTGAAAATATAGAACAGATATAGATATAGTCTGTTAGTGGGTGTTATGAGCTCACGTAGCTGAAATAAGATTCATTTCATAACTTGAAACAAATAGAGGTGAGTGGGGCAGAATGGGACATCGCCGGAGAGTAAGACTAGGGGTATTGATACTTAATGCAACGATTTGCTTTGAGTATTCGATATATAATTTAAGTATTCAAGTTAAGTTCTAATGTAAAACGCTTAATACTTGAATCAAGTATTGGATACTTGAAGCAAGTATTGGATACTTGAAGCAAGTATTGGATACTTGAAGCAAGTATTGGATACTTGAATCAAGTATTGGATACTTGAATCAAGTACTGGCCACTTGAATCAAGTACTGGATACTTGAATTAAGTATTGGACACTTGAATCAGGTATTGGACACTTGAATCAAGTACTGGATACTTGAATTAAGTATTGGACACTTGAATCAAGTACTGGATACTTGAATCCAGTATTGGATACTTGAATCAAGTATTGGATACTTGGATGAAGTATTGGATACTTGAATTGAGCATTGGATACTTGAATCAAGTATTGGATACTTGAATCGAGTATTGGATACTTGAATCAAGTATTGGTTACCTGAATCAAGTATTGGATACTTGAATCAAGTATTGGATACTTGAATCAAGTATTAGTTACCTGAATCAAGTATTGGATACTTGAATCGTGTATTGGATACTTGAATCAAGTATTTGGTACTTTAACAAGTCCTGGAAACTTTAAAATACCCAAATCTAGTTTTCAATTCACCAACCATCTCGAATACTTAAATGGAGCATTAAGTACTTCCATTAATACCCGATACTTCTGCCAAAATATGCCGTTATAAAAAATATTTTAATCTCCTAAAAACCCAAGGTTTATTCAGCTTCAAAAGATGAAATGAAACATGATTGGATAATCTTGACGCCATAAGTTGTTTCACGATAACAGAGTGATCCACTCTATAGTTCTATACTTTCATTTCCGCGTAGACAAATGGAGTTTAAATCCATCATTCGGGATATTACATTTCTGTTTCCGGAAGCTTTTTTTCTTACCAACAGCTAGAAATTATATTACGAACGCCAGCAATCTTTTATTCCCGAATTGAGAATATTCGTTCGAGACTATTTGTTCCCGTATTCATGACATGTGGAGTCTCTACAATAACATATTGGCCTGTGTGGAAGAGATCGCGAGACAAGTGTTACAAATTAAAATCCACCTGAGACAAATGGACAAATATTTCGAGATTCATGAGCTGGTGGAGAATGCTGATTTTCAGGTCAGCTCGTCTAATTAGCTGAAATGGTAAATCAACTGGGTTGATCTCATAATCTGGCTCTGTGTCAAGGTATTTCAATTATTTTATTAAGAACATGACCTCGGCAATTTAATTGGGAATCAATGGAATTAATCAATCTCGACACATTTGCTTCTAAATTTGAAATTCTTGTCTCGCTGTCTCGATATTGTAAAAAAATTATTCATGTAATATTTACATGTGAAGAATGTCAATTTCTTCAGTGTGAAATAATGAGCTAGTAGAAAAAAATGAATGAATAATTCAATATGGTAGATCTCCGGTCCCCAAAATCCGTCGCTCATAGATGAGTTATCTACTCTACAACATGTGTATTATTTACAATATGAATAATTCCATGATTTATTTACACAGCTCATGAATATGATTTTGCAGAAAGGTTCGTGAATGAACGATTTGCTGAGTCCATATTCATAGCTTCCTCATCGAAAACATAAACTGTACAAGTTAATTGAGTGGAGTAGTAAAGGTCAATGTTTGATCAGACATCTTTTAGTTGAATATTTTGGTGTGAAGGCGATCCCCAAACGTTTTTCAGAATATTTGTTTATATGGAAAATTCCCTAGGAATTTTAAGCGATCCACATTTTTCGATTTTTTTTTCCTAATTTGTATTTTCTTACTATTTTCTTTCTGATTTGCTATTTTATGGAATAATGAAACCTCATATTGCACTGTATACCCTTTTAGTTCGAATATTAAAAAAAAAAGATAATCTTTCAAGTAATCACAATGAAATTTCGCTTCGCAGTATTGTCAAGTGATTTGCAGTGATTTGCAGTAACACATATTGTTTGAAGAATATTTATCAAAGGATGTGTATCTCAAAATATCTGTAAATTTATATCGGAAAAGAATGAAATTGAGAAATCACATATATTCAGCAATCAATATAATTTCTTTGCAACATTCCGCAATGTGAAAAGTTTATGTTTTAATCCAAAAAATTGGTCCCTTCTGGATCGGAATGTACCTTTCAATTTTTCTGTTCAAGTTCTTCTTTCTACAGAACTATTATTTTATTCGTCTTATCAATAAAAAGTGCGAAATTGGACGTAAACCTAAAAAAGAGTCAATAATGGTCGGGAAAGATTTCCTCAATTCTAGGATTCGTTTGATTGTCCAAAAAAATGCAATCCTCAGTCCGGAAATTTACGGAATTTTGGAGAATTTTAGAAGAAATGTCAGTTGCAAAAATTTTGTGACTGAAACAAGAAAGGACAATAAATTTGTGACATTGTGAAAATTCGTAGATTTCCGAATTTTCGTAGTTTTTTTTACATCATTTTTGAAGTTTGTTGATAATTTTACAAATGTTAGATTTTTTTGAGATCTTCGAAATTTTTGAAATCGTTGAAGATTCTAAAAGTTTTTAAGTTTCCGGATTTAAAAATTCTTGGACTTGCCAAAATCTTCGAATCTGCCCAATTTCTTTCTAATTATTCAATGTTTGAGATTTTGATTTCAGTATAATCTCAAGATTTTTTGAAATTTTCGAAACTTTCAAAATTTAAAAATTTTCAAAAATGTTAAAAAAAAAGTTCAACTGTTTGCGGAATGTTGCATATAAACAATCTCGAATGTGTCATATATTTCGGCATCTCTCTTCACTTCCAAAACATTAAAAAATGCTTTTTACAAAACAAACACTGTCGAATAATCGGTGCAGATGTTTGTACAGTTAACCACAATGTTTATACAATTTAGATAACGAGTATATAAAAAAAAACACGCAACAAAAAGAATTCGAATATTTTCGTTGCTTCGATAGTGTCTAACCTGTCTTCCGGTTTGCACCTCACCAGGGCGACCGTGCCTAATCTGCTCGTGACAAATCCCAAGTGAGTTAAAAATGCGTTAAAAAAACATGTATCGTCATGAAATGCGGGTAAATTATTCAGAAATTATTAAGTCATCCGATGGAGGAAAGAATGTACCTGATGACCATTTCGTTTGTTTTTTTTTTAATTTCCAGTATTAAGGTAGCAAAAATGCGTTTTGAGCTGTCAATTGGGCGTTGTAGCAGCAATAACAGCGGCAGCTGTAATTAGCTAAAAAAATTAGAATTAATGTGTTGATTAAAGAACATTGAGGTTTAACCGTTCTGACGGTAACACATATTCAAATTTGTCATTGTCGTTGTCCTTGATGGTGTGATTCTGATGATGATGAGTATGAATGAAGATGAAAATAATGTGGATAATTAATTTGAGGGCGCGCATTGGGGGGGGGGGGGGGGCGGGGTGGATAAAGAAAAAGTAAAATTGCCAAAGGGGGAAACCGTAATTAGAGTCACGAAAAAAAGGCTTATATCGGTGACCGGTCTTAGCTGGTAAGCTTTGTGTTATAGCGAAACACAAATCTCACCTTAACGTCATACACCTCGCCTGGGCGTAATTTTCCACCCTGCAGAGAATCACAGATAATGAGAGAAAAATGTAGAAATGGTGAAACAGTCAAATGGGGAAAAATTATAAATACAAATCATAATTGTGAGGGCTCGATGAAATTGATGGAATATGATGATCGATGAGATGATGTCCATGGCTGCATGAAATAGTAAGAAATTTAATTATTAAGTCCGTCCTTCCTTCTGCCAAAGTCGTTTTGACGTGATACGTCAAGTAACTCATGCGTACTCGATAAAAATAAGGATTGTGAGTGATCCAAGAAAAAGTGCAGACTACAAATTATCAAGAAATAAAGTCTTGGAAATTTTTCAAGAATTTATCTCTCGAAAATAGACAAAAATTTTGCATTACAAAAATCGACTTATTTCGTATAATTTTCTGAATCAAGGTTTTCTTTCCTTTGAGGAATGAAAGATAGTTTTTTCCCAATGTAGCTAAGCATTTCATGAACCAAATTTCATAGTTTCAAATACGCTTACACGTTTGAAATATAAAAAATTCCGGGAAGGATGTATTCGAAATTTTGAAAAAGATTTTATAATGTATTGTAGTATGTATGATTGAAATATTGTTTCTTCAGTGTAACACGATTTTACCTCAACCGCTTGAGCAGGGTGGCAGTACCCCACTCTTTGCCATTTTGTGGTAGTGCGCGTGCGCAACTAGGGTTCTGGCATATCAACACGCCGAGAGTCCCCCACTCCTCTTACACCGACATGTTTTGTGATCTATCGTGTTTTGGTGTACCGAACATAGGAATATAGGAATCTCAAATTCTCAATATCCTCTATATGAACCCATGTTAGAATCTTAATATTCTACTCAAACTAAAAAAAATGAACCAAGAAAATATTCCGAATTAAGCAATAAATAAAATATTTCATTTTCTGAGATACTTCCGCTAATCTCTTTACGACTGAAAAAAATCCAGGTTCGTTCGAAAAGAGAAAGAATTTCCTTGATCAAGCAAATTACAATTAAGCAACCTAATTTAGAAAATATGTTCATCACCAGATAATTATCGTTCTTACGTAGGAAATCACTCGCTATGGAAGTGAAATGAGTTTAATCCGTTTTAGCGCATGAGTTACTTCAAGGGCCAAAAATTCCCTATCCGATGCTAGAAAAATTTATTTCCTCACCACAATACTCTGTATCGATTCTTGCAATCAACTTGTATCGAAATAGAGTGTTGAGTGCTTAATATATGCAAGTCATTTGGAGCACTGAGTATTCTTCTTAAAATATGATAACGTATAAACAAGGGAATAATTATAAATAGAATTGCATGAAATTTTGGTGGCTAATAGGGGGGGGGGGGGGGATGCTTAAATGGTCCTACAAATCTGGGAATTTTCTGACGTTTAGAAATTGCGAAAAAAAATCCTAAAGTTGACGTTTTTCATCCCCTTTTAGATGATGAGAATGCTGTTAGGTCTCTGCGACTTGGCCATAAAGATTCGGTGTGGCAAACCTATTAAATATTTTTTAATCTAAAATGATGCGAAGGAATATTTACCGAATTGAATATGTTTCTCAAAGTTGAAAACTTCGCTGCGCGGCGGAGCGCTTACAATGCGACTGATAACATCGGCCCGTGGGCCGCGACTACGGAAGGGTTAAAAATGATAATTCTGCTATATTCGTTTTCATATCATATCCCCTCAAATTGATAACTACATATTCAATGATCGATAATTTGTAATTAAAATGCAATGTGCTAATAAACAAAACTTTCCAAAATTTCCGACGCGTCTCGATGTAGCGTTGACGTACAATACAAAGTGAATTCAATTTCACTTAACATCACTCGTGCTGATCATTACATTAAATTTGTACATTCATGTTAAGTTGTTAACACGTGTGGCAGAGATACCAGGGCATCGCTGAGATAATTCGTCAAGCTTAATTGGCCCCTGGTTACTTTTCTCGATTGGTAGTAATGCATTCCGTTCAACTCGACAATGAGTGCCAGAAACATGTGCTTTTGACGTTAAATTTATCGCCACAACCCTTTGTCTCTCGATGGACACAATAATGTTAATTGAAAAATTGGTGGCTGCACTAATCCAAATTACACGGCTGTTTTACGGAGAAAACACAGTGAAATTTTCAAAAAATCTGACGAATTATATTTCAGTTTAATTTCATGTGTAAAAAAGGAAAACTTCCCTCCGTTTTCACCCTTCCCAAAAAAACACGATTACCCAACGCGGTGAGAAAATAATAATTTTGGCATAAAACATATTTTCAATGCAATTAATATTGATGATGAATGGCATGTCTACAATGTGGAGAGACCGTCACTTGATTTCGTCGGTCACCTCACGGCCCATTAGCATGATTTCACCGGTTAGTATTTAATGATTCACATCATGATGATTATACAAATGCAAAAAGCGCCACAAGTCAGACTCTAAAGTATCGAAAATCTGCCAGATGGCAAAATACTCTGGGTCAGCATTAATGTCTTACGCACGCAGAATCTGACACCCAACTATTTTCAGATATTATATTTTAAGAAATTTAATTACCCACCCTGCAGGTCAAATGGACGTGTGAAGTGGTCTATGTGGGGTCTTTTAACACAAATGTGCATTACATCAAGTGACAAGGATATTTTTGAAGTACTCAGTTCTCCATTTTGACTTTGCAACACAACGTTATTATTACTACACATAACATTATTATTATCCTCGTCATCGTATTCATCGATTAGGTGATGAAAGAAAAAAAAACAGGGGCGGGCGGGGAGTAGGTGAAGAGAGTGAGATGATACAGCATGCTTCTGCCTTGATACTTCGTCTGATAATCCGTGCCAGGTGCAAGTAGTGCATCATTATTAATGCTCGCTGCTAATTTTTAAAATGATTTCCTGAGGAATTCCAAGTGAAGAATTTCGAATACGCTCAAATGAGCCAGAAGGAAATTTTGTTCTGAGACTCAAGTCTTAACTCAAGATCTTTGAGTGGTTTTAATAACTTTTGATTGGAAAAAAGCTGGCTTGCATCATTCGATAAAGTTGGAGCCATTAGGGTTTGAGTTAAAATTATTGATCAGACGTTTCGAATGTGCTTTTCCTACTTCATTGGAGCTTTCGGCAAGATCCATTCGACGTTTGGAGAGTGAAATCAAAGCTTTTTGTCGAATAGATCACGAGTTTTAAAACCAATTTCTGCAAAACTTGAATGAAGCTCAACTAGGACTGAAATCAAGTACTTCGAAAGCTCTGATCAAGCTTTCCAAATATCCGAAATAAGCCGTGTAAGCTGTTGAACAAAATCGTTTGAATGCTCAAATTAGGACTCTACGAGCTCAAAGTAACTATCTCAATGACGGAAACTAAACGATCCAAGTCTCAAACTGAGACTTTGATCGGTTATTTCGAGAATTCAAATTGTTCGATATAAAAAGCTCTATTTCAGATACGCAGGTGTTGGTTTGAGATTCGACGTTTGAAATTCGAGCTTTGGAAAATCTTGACTCAAGCTTTTGCACTATACGATGTGAGCTTTTCAGTCCCTGAATTTTTCCTTACTTTCGCTGGAAAAGCTTTGACTTGAACTTTACCGTACAAAGAGAAGAACTCAATTGGAGAAC
Source organism: Asobara japonica (assembly GCA_026005395.1). NCBI lineage: Eukaryota > Metazoa > Arthropoda > Insecta > Hymenoptera > Braconidae > Asobara > Asobara japonica. Next base: position 2,870,119 of record BQMI01000112.1, read on the forward strand.
TAAGAGGTTTAATTTTTTCGAAATTTTTTGAAAATCCGTTCATGTGTCCAATCACGGATATTCGAACGTTCAATGAAATTTTCCAGCGGCAGCAATCAAGCTTTTTGACCGTTGATATCGAGCTTTTTTAAAGCCTTGAATTAAGCCTTTGGAAAGTTCAAATAGAGTCGCAAAAAGCTCAAATTAAGCCTTTCATAAGTACAAATGAAGCCTTTCATAACTTCAAATTAAGCCTTCCAAAAGCTCAAATTGAACATTTCAACGATTGAAACTTCCAGCTTTTGAAACTCAAATCTTGAATTGAGACTTTATAAAGCTCAAGCCAAATTCGAATCTACGGAGAAGTCTCAACCAAAAAAAAAAGCACTTGGATTTCCTCAACTGTTTTCGTTCATTAATTTTCGTTCCAACATTCCACATTGCATTGTATCCTTCAATATCACTCCAAATCAGTTATGTCACTCAATTATGATGAAATAAACTGATGTATATTGAAAAATATCATTACAACCATCAATGGATAAGAAAATTTCTCAGATTTTCTTTACCATTGTATATAATTTTTATATGTACGTGCGTGTGCAAAAGTGTAAGTGAAAAAAAATAATGTATTTGTGAGTTAGATATTGTTGCAATTTAGTAGTTATGTGATATATATGAATTGTCCGATTAATTTGTGGTGGATATAATCTCACCTTCTTCTCTTCCACCACCTCACCAGGTCGAAGTTTTCTATTTTCCTATGAATCAAACGTATTTTATGTGTAAATGTGTGGGTGTGTTAATGTTATATAAAAATTTATAAATAATATTGGGTATATTGTTCAGTCTCTGGTGGTCAGGAAAATGCACAGACTATCTGAAATGGTGAGCACCTAATTCGAGATGATGCTTCAGTAGCGAGGTGATCAATGGTGAAGTCTGTCTGCGCCTGACTGTGTTTGCTAAATATCTCGAGAACTAAGACAGACATCGAAATTTGCTCTCATACAAATTTGTAGGTCGAATTCTGCTCTACAAAAAAGGTTTTTATAAAAATATCGCTATCTTGGCTCGGTTTTGAGATATTTGCGGAAGACCGAGGCGAGACGATAACCGACGTACCCATTGACCACTTCGCTACTGAATGCTCAATTGATAGTTTATAAATAAATATTTTGTAGAAAATAGCCGTTGACTTATGGGAAAGTGGCTTGAGGCACAGGATTTTTTTTCATAATTTGACAAATTGGACGATAATACAGGGGGCGGGATAATACTCGTACCATTACCATCACTCAATATTTCTACATAGCAAAATAATAAACAACGGTGAGAACAAAACAGAAAGAGAGTAAATGAGAGAAACGAATACTTCACAGAATGCTAGGATGATAATGCAAAAAAAAACAAAAGGTAACGAATAATCTACTGGCCTCAAAAACTTCAGAATGACAAATTAACAGAAACTAGAGTTCAAAGAAGTAAAGAAAAGGTAAAACATTGGACGGGGCAAAATGAGTCAAGATTTTATCTCGCTCATTTTGCTCTGGAGCCCAGTTGATGAATTATACTGATGTTCCGATATTTTGTTTAGAATATTTCAGGGAAAATTTAATGGAAATTACGTTTTTCGCAAATTTTGGAACTGAAGCATTTTGACTCAGATATTTCTGATGTACCCTAGATTGACATACTTTCATGGGAAAAATTTTGGGATGATTTCGGCTCGAATGTCAGGTCTAACTTGACATTACCCTTACGTAAAGACTCCAAGATAAAATTTCACTTTATATATAAAGGATCTTCAATTTGGTAATTCTTTAAGCTATATCGCTGTCACGATGCGAGAGGTTTTCGAGATGAAATGACAGTTTAAAATGTTGAATTCAGTAATGACAATTCTACATGCCTGATTTCTGATACGGTTCTGCCATTGATAAAAAATTTGGGGAATGAGACATTATTACTGGAATTTTTTCTATAGACCGCTTCGGAATTTTGTTGAATCTGATTAATGTGCCTCTCCCGTCGTTTTCTTTCAATGTATTCTAACTCTCAACATTTTCATTCCCACTACTAGATTACCCACAATTTCACGGTTTCTCAGATTTTCAAAATTCCGAAAATTCCACCTCGTCCCACGTCTCAGTTATCGTCGACGCATTGACACATTTCGTTCAACGCAGCGGCAACAAAAATATCGAATCAGGTATTAACATCGAATTCTGATTTTTTTTTTTCGTATGAAGAGCACCAGCCTTAGACCTTCTAAGAAGAAAACTTTCCTCCTTATAAGGTGAAAGAACTTTGGTAGCTCGTAATAGGAATTTTGTGTCAAAAAATTGACCTCAAATTTTCGTCACACTTAGCAGGGGTTCAATACTCTAGCTCTTTGCCCCATCAATTAAATATCGGAACATCAATACTGCAGCAATTTTAGGTAATCTACAAATCTCCCAGTAACATACCTCGTCACTGATGATAAGACTGGCTCTACGACCCAATTCCTCGGGCGGAATGAGCGATCCTCGTCTACTGCCACCGCCGCTCGGTACCAGTGATGGTCTCCTGCTGCCAATTGGTGACGGTGTTGGTGATTTTTCCTTCGATACTTCGATCTTCGGTGCGTCGGGTGCTTTAATCTCGGGTGTCTTAATTTCCGGTACTTTTGGCTATCGACAAAATGTCTTATGGTTATCGCAAATCTTGCTCCACTGTCACTAAAAGTATCTTTTTGGGGTCACAGTGAGTTTTCCTTGATTTAGGATATTTGAATGAGAGCCCGTATATGGCGCAACTCGATCAAATATATCAACATACAGGAATAATGTTTTATTGCTCACTCAGTTACATATTCTTTGGAATGAAAATCAGGTTCAGGCATGTAACATTTTTTAACCCCGATTTTCCTTGCAGTGCAATTTTCAAAAAAAGTAGATTACGTGTGCAGAAAAAAGCAGTTTGGAAATGGCGAAAGAATTCAATACTGTAACCACTGAATTTTTTGGGAAGGTTTGAAAATTGATACCTGAAAAAATTAATAAATCGGACTATTTTTTCACTTCTAGGCACCTGGAGGTTAAATGACTAGTGAGCAATTTTTCTCCACCAATTTTGATTTTTTTAGATATATTTGCTGGAGTTTCAATATATGATGAATGTAATTTCAATATCCCACGACCTTTGATGCATTGAAAACTCACAGTTATTCTCCACTTGAGCCACCAATGGCAGAGCAATAAAATTTAAACGACAAGTGAAAGCCCTCCGAGCCCTCAAGTGACTTGGTCCATGACTAACGACACGGTTCGAGCTCAAGTGGTGACCACCAGCAAGTCTCACAACTCTACATGTTAACCACCGAAAATAGAAAATACACGTCCCTGTGGGCTGATGCCCGACGATTCGCGGCCGGATTTAATCTTTTTTTGTCATTTGAAAATTGACGATGTGAGGAGAGGGCCGAGGAATTGCTCCTTCGTGAAGATGATCATTGGCTCAGCTGATATGAGCAATAGTTATTCGATGAAAATAGGTTTTCTACGAGTGGTATCCAGACTGTGCCAAAATAACAATCACGAGCATACGTTCTGATGATGATCCTCGATTAAGTGAGGTAAAATTGGTGGTGGGATTGCTTCTCGGATTGCTTTAATTTTATAAATTGATAACGAATGTTATACCGGAGTTCTTTTTACGCCCCTTCCTCTTGGACTCCCCACGGTAAATGCTTTTGAGCATTGCTTTGGGAGGGAGTACTATGGACACCCATCCGCGCGGGAGCCTCCAGAAACCCCTCTGTCGCGTATGATGGGCCCCCACCCCACGCGTCGGGATGGGTTCCCGGCCGGCTTAGCGCTCTCATTGCATGGGATCAATAGAACTAACTCCTGTTGGACGGAATCCATAAGAAAATAGTGCATTGTGGACAATATTTTCAGAGGCCGGACCTCTGGGAAACTATTTGAGGGAGTAGGAGCCAATGAGTTGACGAAATAATGGCTAAACCATTGGTAAATTTTCATTTGCTTCGTAGCCTATACGCACGGGTGCACTCTTCACTGGTTTATTAATTTTCAATATTTTACCTTGGAATCGAACTTCTGGGTTGCGGGACGTTGAAGCTTAGTTTTGTCACGTCCCTCGTACGCGCTGAATTCGAATTCCTGGGGCTTCTCCAGTACTGCACGCTCATAGTCTGGAATTTCTGGTAGTTCATAACTCTTCTCCTTGTCTGCCTTGGAACCCTTGACCTTCTTGATGTCCTGTTTTTCGCCCTTCTCGGTTTTCTAATCATGGGAAAGATTGCATCGCTTTGATTATGGGAGCGAGACACGATCTGCTCACATGCTGGTTATTTCAAGCCATCAAAATAACGATTCTAGCGAGTCATGTATGTGCGCTTATGTGTCATTGATGCCCGTGAATGATGGTTTAGGAGAAAGTGAAGGTGGGTTTAGATATCCAGAAGAGAAAAATGTAGCAGAAGAGAGAGCTTGTCCGCACAAAATTATTTGGAAAAAAAAATAAATTGAAAAAATTTGTTGGAAATCATATTCGGAAAAACTTTGTATCGGATAGTGAAGTGATACGTAATTACTGCGATAAATCACGTAACTCGTAATTTTTGCCGATGATATGATCCTATGCATATGAAAATCGAATGGTAACTAATAATCGGTAATAACATTAAAAAAATTTTTTATAATCCATAAATAGTAATTTACGATTTGAAAATCATAATTTATGTTGTGTCAATTCCCAAATTGTGACGCTAAAAACGTAAATTACTATTTTTATCCTACCAATTTACGATTTTAACCACGTAATTTAACATTTACCGTAAACATTTACCATTTAACGATTTTGAGATCGTCCATTGTAGTTCCCAAATTATGATACACGATTTTCAAATCGTATATTACGAATTGTAAATGTTACGGTTCGATTGTCAGAATTGAAAGTCTTCTTTCACCAAGCGTATTTCAAATTTCGCAGCCTTGAATGGCGAGTTACGCGATTTACGCAGATAATAAATTACGATTCTATGCAAAATATGTCACATAAATTTGAAGACTGCTGGATAGATTGTATTATCAACATTGGTTTTGCATTGAATTCTCATCCTCGAATTTGAGTGAAATCCTGCAGTGTTCATCTTGCATCGACTAATTGAATAGAAATAGCGAAAAGAAAAATGCTTGACAATATTTTTGAACTAGTTAAATCGTTAACGAATCTTCTGCTCTCTGATCATTCTCAAATTATATTTATTCCAAGATTTTTTCTGTAAATTTTCTTTTTCAGAAACAATTTTGTACCGGAACCAAAAAGAGATAGGAAAGAGTGAATGGAGATTTTGGCAAAGGATGAATAATTTTGAGGTCTCTTTTTACAGGGATACCTTTAGGTGGGGGGTAACAAAGCCATTTTCTGCATTTTGAGATTTTTTAGGCTCTCTGACAACTGGTTTCAGTTGAATTGTTTTGAAGCTTTCGGCTTCTTGCAGCGCTATCCTACGCTGTGGTTTGTGCAATTGTCCAATTTCAGCTCTCACTGGCTATAGGAAATAGGTTGACGGGTTTTTTCTGTTTATTTACAGTTTTATAATCCAATTGTACAAGTACTGGGTACTTGGATTAATGAATTTTGAATAATAATTTACAAAAGAACAGTAAAAGCAATACTACGGTAGAATCACTACATCGACTAGGAGATTCAGTAGTGATGTGATCAGACAATATGGAAATTCTTGACAGGACGATCATAATAAAATCGAGTTTCATAATCGGATTTTAGAAGTTTTAAATATATTTTGAAATTGAAAAAAAATTAAATATATGACAAATTGAAAATAATTTTACGAATAAATAAATTTTCGAAATCTTAATAATGGAAGACTATGTTAGAATTGCAAGAATCGGAACTATTTTTCTTTTTTAGTCAATTTTATGAATTTAGTAATAAAATTTATAGCGGTATTCACATTTCAACATTTATCGGAATTTTCAGTATGTTTAAAACTTTGAATTTCAAGACTTTCGAAAGGTTTAATGTGTTCGAATATTTAAAAAAACATTTCAGAAATTTTGCGAATTTCAAAAATTCCAAAAATGTCAAAATGTCAAAAGTTTTTTGAAAATTTCAATAAAATTTTTTTTGCAAAATTGTAATTTTGCAATTTGTATTTACCCCACATCACTACCGAATTTCGTACAGAATTTCAAGTCTACTAAAATTGCCAAGTAAGACGTTTTGCGTAGACTTACCTTGAGCTTCACATCGTTGAGATTCTTCTCCTCAGGCTGAAACACAATGAGGAATGATGTTAATTTTCTCGAACCGGGAATTCGTAAAGTTTCAATGGATAGAACAGTGTTTAATCGGGTAATCACGTTCCAATTTGTTAAAAAAATTTTCAAAACCCTTTTTTTTGGAACCAAAATAAAATTCCGTAACATATCTTCTTCGAATTTTTGACATTCAATTTCTTAAAATTGTAAAAAAACACCCACCCCAATGAGAAATTTTATGAGGGGGTTTGTTTCACGTAAATTCCATTGATGTATCCCTCTACTCCTCCTCCCCCCCCCCCCCCCCCCCCCCATCCCTATATATAGGTTATAACAAAAACGAAATACTGTACATAATTGAAGAAAATTGATTACTATGAACCAAAAAAATTGTAGGTAAAGGGTTCTCAGTTAATCGATTTTCTGCTCTAAAAAATCTGATCCATCAACAAAGTTTTCCAATTTTTTGTCTCGAAAAAGCAGAAAGTTGCATTGCGAAAAAATTGAAAAGTACTACATTACATACCTTCTGAACCGGTTTCAAACTCGTCTTACGCAGAACCGCTTCTTCTTTCTGGAAAGAAAAGCCCAAATCAGGTAAGAAATTCAAGAAAATATTGACACGTTATCCTTTTGAGTTTTCTGCAAAGCCAAATGATTATTATAATTTATACCAGCAAATTAGTGCATTAATAGATTCATCACGTTCATGTGTGAGAAATGATTTGTCAGTGTTTGTGTAAGTACGTGAAGTATGACTGATGATTTTTGGTAGTCGTGTACCTGTAGCAGTTGCGGTTTGCCAAGAGTACTTTTCGGTTTAGATGTAAGTCCATCCTTCTAAAAATTATATTTATTTTCACATGAGAATATGATAATTTAGATGGTTCAAAGGGTAATGATTTAATGATGTTGTGAGGCGTTTGTGTACCTTGAGCTCCTGGGGTTTGCCGAGTGTTGTGTCGGGTTTAAGTCCCTCCTGAAATTTTGTATTGAATTTTTTTGAATGAAAGATACCGAAATTTTAATTAGGACTTTTATTGTGTGGTCGAAAATGGGTACCTTAGGTTCTTCTGGTTTTTTGAGACTTGGTCTGCGCAGAGGGTCGGTCTGAAACGGGGTATTTTGTTCAAAATTAGTTTTTCCAATCTGTAATTTTCGGTTTTGGGCGCTCAGGGTATTTCGGACGGGAACGAGGCATAGGATCTTTTCTGCCAAAATGGAAGAATACACAGCAATGAACAATCCGCAAAGTTGTGATCTGTTCCTTAACATGTTACAGAATAGCTCAGTAGTGAAATAGTCCATCGGGTCAAGTCTGGTTTCCCTGTTACCGATTCCCAAATATCTCAAAAACTGCTTTAGTTAAATTTTTTAGTCCTGAGTTATTCGCTAAACATTCCCACAAACAAAGTCGACTTCACTATACTAATACAAAAATTGAGAGTAACCGACTGCAGAATTCCTATACCCTCATCTCCCGTCTAAAATACCTCGAGTATGTTTTTTTTGTAGTGATTTTGTACCTTCGATTCATCGGGTTTACCGAGAGTTGTCTTAGATTCAGGTTTAGCAGCCTCCTAAAATTGACCATTTTCACAATTAATTCACTTCGTCGTGTAGAGTTCGTTATTTGGAAAGTGTGATTTATTAATTTATTTTTTTTTGCTAGTGGTGTGGTGATTTTTGGAGTGAAATTTTCGCTTGAAGTCGCATGAATCCGGACTTTAATTCGTAGAATAGGAATGTATATATATATAGATAGTCGGGATCAATACCAGATCTACCTATTGCTATACATAAATATATAGTTGTCTATCTAATATATCGCTTATATATAAACATCGATCTAATTATCTGGATTTGCAACCTTCAAAGAATTTTAAACTGCAGAAATTATATAAATTTGTTGAAATCTGATAATCTCCGTAACAACAAAAATTGCAATTTTCTTTTATAATGATTGTGAATATTTTCCACCATGACTTTAATTACGTGGAAAGAAGTGTTCATGTACCTTCGGCGCTTCCGGTTTTTTGAGGCTTGCTCTACCTGTGGGTTCAATCTGAAATGATGCGCAATTTTGAGTTTTATGTTTTTCGAATGTATCATTTCAAGAATTTTTCGGGTAATAATCGTGTACCTTGGATTCGTCGGGTTTTCCAAGGGTGGCCTTAACTTCAGATTTCGTATCCTCCTAAAATTCGATATTTTCAGAAATTAGGTTCTTTGTTGTGTATGAATTAATGATTTAAAAGTGTTCACTATGAGAATTATTTTGCTTCAAAGTCCTCGTTAAATTCTATCAACTCTTCAGTAGTTGTACATCGACTCCCGTGACCCGTCTCATGATAAGCGCGATGCCGAAAAATGTATTTTCCGACTTTGACAAAAAAAAAATCAAAATATTTGGTCAAATCTAAATTTATCATTCATAAATTTCATTGAGTTTGATTATAGGCATGACAATATGAGAATTGTCTCCGGGTATCGAACCCAACTCTCCGCACCACCGTCGACGTATGCACCTCCTCCATCAACGAATGCAATGCGCATGCGAGCGGCGGTGGTGGGGAGAGTTCGGCTTGAAACCCGAAGCAACTCCCATAGTGATCAGATGATGACCATTGACCAATTTTGTTTCGGAAAAATCATGAATGTTGAAAACAGAAACTTCTGATCGGACTCACTTCCAAAATTCAACACCTTTAGTGGCGTAGTTAGGAGCAAAAATGAAACAATATTTCGTTTACGTATCTTACGGTTAGACTACAATTTTGTTTAGAGCTTTTCGTGTTCTTAGTTTGACTGAAAATTGTAGACTTCTCGAACATAGCAAGTTATATAGTATTTTCTCCCATGACGTGAATTGTGTGTACAGAAGTGTTCATGTACCTTTGGTGCTTCCGGTTTTTTAAGGGTTGCTCTACCCGTAGGTTCGACCTGAAATGGGGCATTTATTTGAGTTTGAGTTTGTTTTTAAATTGTGATTTTGTGTTTTCATAGCTTTTATGTTTTGTCGTTTCTATTGTGATAGTGTACCTTGGATTCGTCGGGTTTTCCAAGTGTGCTCTTAGGTTCGGTTTTTGCATCCTCCTAAAATGTGTCATTTTTCGGTTTAATTTTGTTATTATGGATGGCTTAATTTTTTGAAAATGTGTAGTGTGGAACCGTTTTTCGAGTTCCCATTAATTTTTTTTAATGAATGATATACGGTTTTTTATGATGACGTGAATTTTGTGTATAAAAGTGTTCATGTACCTTCGGTGCTTCCGGTTTTTTTAGACTTGCTCTACCCGTGGGTTCAACCTAGAATGGGGCATTTATTTGAGTGTGAGTCTCTTCAAATTTTTGATTTGGTGATTGGTTGTTTCATTTATTTTTGTTCTCTGGGGATTGTATACCTTAGGTTCGATGGGTTTTCCAAGTGTGGTTTTAGGCTCGGCTTTTGCATCCTCCTAAAATTTGTCATTTTTGCCATTTAGCTTGGTTATTATGTATGCCTCAATATTTTGAAAGCATGAAATATGGTAACTTTTTGCAAGTTCTCATTAAATTTTGTTTATGAATGATATGGTGTTTTTTATAATGACATGAATTATGTGTACAGAAGTATTTATGTACCTTAGGCGCTTCCGGTTTTTTGAGACTTGCTCTACCTGTAGGTTCAACCTGAAATGGGTCATTTATTTGAGTATGTTTCTTTTCTAATTTTGTATTTTGTGTTTTTGTGTCTTATACGTATTTTCTGTTGTGAAGGTGTACCTTGGATTCGTCGGGTTTCCCCAGGGTGGTTTTGCGATCTGTCTTTGCATCCTCCTAAAATTTCCCGTTTTCAGACTTAGTTACTTTATAGCTTACGTTTCTTCAATTTATTTACAATATTCTGGGAATATGTAGTATGGCAACGATTTTTCTAGTCTGTATTAACTTCTGTTAATGAATGTAATGGTGTTTTTTAGCATAAAGTGAATTGTATGTACAAAAGTGTTTATGTACCTTTGGTGCTTCCGGTTTTTTGAGACTTGCTCTACCCGTGGGTTCAATCTGTAATGGGACATTTATTTGAGTTTGTTGTTTTTTTTTTAAATTGGCATTTTGTATTTTCATGAGTTGCGGGCACTGATCGATATACTAGAGGATAGCTTATTCTCCGAAACGCAAGTGAAACCGCTTACATGCTGACTCAGCGCCTCCTCGACCGGTAGTGGCATTACGTGGAAGGTAATTGCGCCGAGTGGGGAGCGCTAATTTTATTCATGGAATGACAGGTTTTTCCATTTGATTATGGTATTTTCGTATCAGACGCACTGTGCCATGCTTACTCATTCACAATTGATAGAAAAATTGTAATGAAGGGCACAGCGGTCCACTATTTTCGCATTTGAAATGCGCACGCGCAGGTCCTTCCCGATCAGTACCAGCGCCGGTTGCGGATGGCGCTAGAGGCGTGCCTGGGTCGACACGGTTTTGACATGCTGGCCCATACGGACAAACCATCCAGTTAATGTATAGATGAGTAGTTTTATGTATGTTTGTTTAATGTGGTTTCTGTTATGACTGTATCCCTTGGATTCGTCGGGTTTTTCAAGTGTGCGCTTAGCTTCAGTTTTCGCACTTTCCTAAAATTCATCATTCTCTAACTCAGTTATAACTCAGTTGAAAATATATAACATGAGACCTAGGCTTCTTCCAAAGTTTAGGAGCTATTCAAATATTACGTCACATGGCAAGGGGGGGGGGGTCTGAATTTAGTGACGGTTTGCAACGATGGCGGGGAGGGAAGTTGGTGCAGGTGTGACGTCACGCCGAATTTTTCTCCATTTTTTAAATTATCAAACAAATTTCTAACAAAAAATGTGCTTATAATGTCGACTTTGCTTGTAAGAAGCTTTATGTAGCTCGAGTTTTAGAAGAGAGGTTGAAATAATGGAAATTAATAGGGGGGTGGGGGAGTTACGCAATTTGTGAGGTAATAAATTAGAGGGTCTGCATTTTGTGACGGTTTGTGATGGAGTGGGAAGAGGAGGGGGTCTAAAATGTTCAAAAAAACGCGTGACGTAATATTTGAATGCCCCCTTTATTTTTTTCCCCTTGGATCGATGATGTAGTGTTTTCTATCATGGCCTGAATTATGTGTGAATAAGTGTTCATGTACCTTTGGTGTTTCCGGTTTTTTGAGGCTTGCTCTGTCCGTCGGTTCACCCTGAAATGTGGCATTTTGTGCAACTTAAGTTTTCTGTTACAATTTGTATCGTTCTGTTTTTATGCGTTTCAGTTATTCTTCTTTTAATTATAATTATGTGTGTTAGGGGCCACGGGGTTCTGGAGAGCAATTTGATAACTCATAACTACTGGTGTGAATATGTGTGTGCCCCATTCAGGGCACAAACAAAACTTCCCTATTTGGTATTTCAGTACAGCATGAAAATTTTTGTGCCGCTCTCCAAAAACTATCGTCATATACAAAATTCTTGTGGACGAGCACTACAATTTTTCAAATTTTCTCGTTACCTTTTGCTAATCTCACGATACTACGCAAAATGGGCCCTAATTTCTGGCACCGTTCTTGCCGACTGACTTTCGCTAGCATACTATATTATGTGATCTCAATTCCGTGCAATCTTAATTCAACGGCCTTCAATTCTTGATCCCTCTTTTTAAGACATCACAATATCATATAGTAAAAAGGAGAGACGAAAGAAACTATTCGATATCCTATAGTAGAAAGGAGAGACGAAAGGAACTATCGATATATATCGAAATTATCGAAAAGCGTAAGACCGAAACAGACGCGCCACCTATGAGTGACGGCCGGAAAAGGAAGTGCGCGTGCGCAGCACGCGTTACCGGTCTCGTTTTCCAAATTTGACTATTTAGCGGATCCTCAAAGAGTCTCCCTCAATGATTCAATGTGTGACGTGTTTTGTATTTTGTAATTGTGTAATATCGTCAAAATGTATACCTCAAGTTTTCTGTGGTTCTCATCGACAAAATCAGGTTCAGTCTAAAAAAAAGTAATAGCCCGAATTAGATTTTACCAAATCATGGATGCAGTGGCTAATAGGTCAATGCGTTCCCTTAGTCTCCGCCAAATATCTCGAAATTGAACAAAGTTAGCACCTTTTTTATATAAACCTTTATTATAGAGCAAAATGAAAGCTTCAAATTTATGTTCAAGGAGATTTCGATATCTCTCTTAGTTTTTGAGATGTTCAGCAAAAACCAACGTCAAGACTCACTCAACGATTGACCTCTTCACCGAATGCTTGTTTGCATTTACATTATTTGTATTTAATGCCAATTGTATCACGGAAAATTTTTGTACCTCTCCATCTCCCTCGATAGGTGTCTTCTTCTTCGAGATCGACGGACGTTTCTGAAATGTATTTATCGTGTAATGATTGAACGGAACTTTTTTTGAAATTTTTAATTTTACCTTGTCCACTCGGGATTCATTTACGGATAATTCAGACTTCTCCTAAAATGAATACGTGAAATAAAATTTTGAAAAAAATTGCTGAGGATGTACATTTTGTTGGATATTGCGTGTATTGTACCTGCGTGTCTTTGAATTTCTCTTGTGATTTGGTTTTGAATGGCGATTCGACGTTCTAAAAACAGTTCGCAATGTTCAGAGTTTGAATGTATGGATGGAAGAGACAAATATGAAAATATGCAGTTGGTTTAATGTACTGACCTTTTCCGATGACACTGACTCCTTACGCTTGGCGATTGAGGAGCGGCGGCTTTCGGAAATTTCCTCGTCAACCTGCTGAAATAGTAAACAATACTGAGCCGATGGAAGCATGGTTACCCTTGAACAATTGATCTCGATTATAAAAGTAGTAAAAGGAGTTGGTCAATTCTGCAGTGAAATGGTACAGCATCTATCCGCAGCCGCCCATCTTGACAAATATCTCAGAATCTAGCAGGAATTAAGATAATCGTCATAAAAACTTTTTTGTAGAACGCAAATATTCTGCACCTAAAGTTTTATACAAAATTTTCCCCATCTCTCCTTACTTCTGAGATATTCCAAAAAAAAGGCTCCAGAGGTCTTATCCGGTTTTACCACTTCACTACAGATTTTTAGTATTAGTATCGATTTTCTATTTTTTTTTTTCATTATTTGGAGAATTTTCGAATGGACAAAATTTGCCGCTCAATGGCAAGAGATTTCGATTCTAAAAAATTAAAAGACAGGAGACAGTAATAGATGTGACGAAATCGAATGGTGTAAAAATTGTGTGAGAATTATAATAATCTGACTCAATCCTATCAAACAATTTACTCTACGAGAGAAGAAGCAATGGGTCACCAACTAATGTTTCCACTTACCACATAAAACCATGAGTTAAATTTTATCAACCCACAAATGATTTGTTTCGAATATCTTCCATTTATCTTGAAACATTATAGGATGTATAAACATTATGGGACAAACATTAGTTGATAATCTGATGCATTCCTCATTGTTATATATGTTCATCGTGAAAAAAAAAATGTAAAAAAATTTCTACCTCAACCATTGATACTCGTCTACTGGAAGCGGGAGAACCATCTTCGGAAATCTACGAAGTTTTGATTCAACAAAATATTAGATTAAAACAATTATAAAGAAAAAAATCTGAATAATAAATTGTTCAGATGTCAGGAAATATGCAATTTTTGAGGCAATAAGGTCTATTGTAAAAATGCAAAATTTGGGAGGCAATTACCGTTTCCTCAGTGGTAGATATGAGTGAGCTGCGTCGGCTCTCCGTCTTCAATTCCTCGACACGGCTGATCGAGGATTTGCGAGAAGTGATTTTATCGGGTTTGGGGGTTGTTTCCCGCGATGCATCCTTCGATTCGGGTTCTTTCTTCTTGAGGCTCTTCTTCTTCTCGGGCTCTTTCTTGTCATCTGCCTTGATCTCAGGCTTTTTCTAGGGAAATATCAATAGAAACACAGTTCAAGGTGGGAAATTCGAAAATTTGGTGAAACGGAATTTCATCACAGCGACAAAATATGAAAAAAATTATGGAAAAAATTATGGCTTGTGACATTTTGAGTTTATTTTATCTCGCCTCCTTGTGGGTGACGAGATTTGATATAAGCGCCTTCATGAGGCGCGTACCGCCCCCGCCTATGAAGGTCGCCTATATGGGCCTACAATTTAATGTAAAATCCAAACCACGTTTTGTACTACCGTACCCGAATGTGGGGCCCGAAGGACGAAAGGTTCCGAGGAGGTCGGATATGTTGTCGTAGATTATTTTTACACCAAATATTTTGTCACCGAGTGAAATTGCCGAGTATTTTGTTGCAGTGATAATATCAGATGGAACCAAAAATTTAATCGGTTCACTGAAAGTTTTAAGCACGCATTTCCCAAACGCGTTTGAAAACGTTATCAACCTTGGGGAAAAATGATGAAACACATTGCCGCGACAATACCTAACAGTATAACTTTTCTTCTAGACGTACCTTAATGGACTTGCGCTCTTCCGTAACTTCCACATTGTTCACCTCTTCTTCCTTTTTCTGTTTCAAATAAATGACGGAATTATAATCTCCACATGGAAATATTCATCACGCTCGAGTATTAGGAAGCATGCGTTATATTTTTTACAAAACAAGTAGTCATGCAGTGGAGTAAAAGTTTAATAGTTTTGATCGGAACAAGCGGAAGCGTGAAGACTCCGCTTTGGGTCTCTCGTGTAAGCGACGCCTAATCAGTTCAATTAATGGATATCACTGGTTGCTGAGCTGCAGAAAAATGAAGAAAGCATTATTAAATAATAGAGCAAATGATAAAGAAGCGATTCAATAGCGAGAATGAATATATTTATTACGCCGTTAACTTACCAAAACGTCTTTCTTCTGAAATCAAGAAAAAGAGAAAATGATTGGTACAACTTTTGAAACATGGCAAATCTACATGTTACTGTATGTCTATATAGTAAATATTAATATATAGTAATTGCTAATATATATATATATAACTATATAGAATTATGAATCTAATATATTTCATTATTGATAAATTTTCCGAATTGGAAACATGCATTATAGAGTGACGATATGAAAATTTGGATCATGGATACAAAAGGATAAAAAATTGTGTGTACTTGTTAACTCTGTAGAGAAAAATTATTCGACGGAAAAAATATGAAATAAAAGACTATTCTTGTATTACCTGTTCTGGTTTCGCGATACCGTTTGGTTTTGTGTCTGGCTTTTCCTTAAAAAAAAAAAGTGGCTGAATTGCAAGGTTAAGCGGATGATACACCTGGAAAGAACTAGTTTCTTTTGCGAGAAAAATAAAAGTACACAGTTTTAATTTTTTTTTTTAAATCAATTTTTTTTGGCCAGTGCAAACGAAAATTTTCTCGTACTTGGGAGCTTAATTTTTTAATGTTGCCGGCAAATGTCCCACAGCCATGAGATCGACCTCGGCACGAGGACACGAACATGAAAATTAGTTTTCGTCACTAGGCCTGCTAAATTGCGATTCTAACCTCTCTGTACTCGGTCAGATCGCATTTTCTTAGACCGTGTGCCAAAAAAAGTGTTCACCATTTGAACTAATAGTAAAGTTCATCATCTGAGTCAGAAAACTATTTCAGATCGAATGGCGAACACTTTTTTTGGTTGGTCCGAGGAAGCGCGATCTAACCGAGGCGAGAAGCGCGGTTTATCGGGCCTAGTAACGAAAAAAACTTTTCAGGCCCAATGATGGAAAGTACTATTTCAGCTGACGTAATTTGAGAAGGAGTCTGCAAACGATAGTTTCGTACTATTTTTTCTTCTCGACAAAGAAGTAATTTTTTCGGTGTACCCACTTTTTAAAAAATAATAGAAGAGAAGTGCAATGATAGAGAACTTTACGATTTCAATTTGAACGTGTTTGAATTGTGGAAAATTTTGTACTATGTACATGTATGTGTGTAAGTGTACCTCACTGATCGAAATGATTTCTGAAAAGTCTGACTGTGGCTCATCGATGATTATATCAGCAATACTGGACTCGATGACACTCACCAGATCCTCGGCGTCATCATCAGTTAGTGAACTATCTTCATCCCCATTTACCGAATTTGATATTGAATTGTCCTATGACAGTTCGAACACGAGAAAATTTTGATACAAAAAAAAAATAACATGATTTGTGCGCAGTATTTACGCGCGGTAGAAGTGAAACTTCTATACAAACTAATTTCAATATTTTGAAAATTTTTCAGTTGTTGATGAAAATGATGAAAATTATTCCAATCTTCAGGATTTTGCATCTTTTTTAAATTGTTGAAATCTTTGACCTCTAAGAATTTTCAAAATTTTTGTTCATTGACAGATTATTTAATGAAAGTTGTAAAGTTTTCCAGATTTTTGAGGTTCGTCAAATTTTTGTAATTTTTGAATCCTCGACTTTGTAATTTTTCAAATATTGGAATGCTCGAAAGTTTCAAAATTTTTTGATTGCGTGAAATTTTCACATTTTTGGGAGTTTTCATTTGTTGAAAGTTTTCGATTTTTTTTCCAATTTCTAGAAAATTTGACCAGTTTTCAAGTTTAAAATTTTCGATTTTTTTTTAATGTGTTTTCTAAATATTTGAATTTTTCTTCTCAGTTCAAAAGTTTTTTCAATTTTCAGAATTCTTGCAATTTCCTGTAACTTGATTTTTTTGCAATTGTTGAATTTTTTGGAAAATTTCGGAAAGTTTTTGAATCCCTATATTTTTAGGAATTTTAAATTTTTGTTTCTGAGCCTTGACCAATTTTTCACATTTTCATGTGTTAAAATATTCAAAATATTTGGAATTCTGGCTTGGTCCACTTTTGCGTGTCTTCAGAATCTAAATCCCTCCAGAAAACCAAAATCCTATAGAAATTTCACTTCAAATGTCATAATTGTTCTGCCAATAACCGTAGATGGAGATTGTGCTGTAGCTTGGCGACAAGAAGCAGTAGATCCTTTGGTTAAGATTGTGAGTGAGCCTCGAAGCATATTCTACGATCTAGAATTGTTAGTTGCGTGAATATAACGAAGCCTCAAATGCATTTCAAGTTTCATTTTTACCTTGACCTCCTCAACTTTCTTAACCTCCTCAATTTTCTCCTCAGTTTTTTTCTCCGTTTTTTCAATTTTCTTCTTCTCCTCCTTCTTCTTCTCTTCAATCTTCTTCACTTCTTCAATCTTCTCGTCCACTTTTTTCTCGACTACTTTCTTCTTCTCTTCGATTTTCTTGCTTTCTTCAATCTTTTCTTCCGCTTTCTTCTTCTCCTCAATTTTCTTCATCTCCTCAATCTTTTCATCCGCCTTCTTCTTCTCTTCTTTCTTCTTCTCCTCAATCTTTTTCTCCTCCTCCTCAATTATCTCCTCTTCCTTCTTCTTCGTTACCTTCTTCTTTTTCTTCTCCTCTTCTTCTTCGTCTTTTTTCTTCTCCTCACGTTTCTAGAATGTGTGGTGGGTTTGACGCATGCATCAAGGAGACATCGAGATGAAAATTAATTGGAGAGAGAACGAAATTAATCACATGTCGGATAATAGTAATGAGGTTTTGTTAGTCGCGCCAAGAGCGTAGCTCCCTATTCCGTGAATCTTCCGATTGTCCCAAGTTTTCAATGATAAAATTGTAAAAAATTGCAATACTAAGCCGCACAATATAGACACTAATTATCACTTTATTATAATTTGCAGTAGGAAAAAAATCATACGTGCTGCTGTCAGAAGAACTTTGTTTTCACTCCCAAAATAAGTTTGTTCGGCCGAAGATCAAAAATCGAAAAATTCACGGCACACGGGCGCGACTAACTGAAAGGTATTAAAAAAAAAAAACTAAACGGTAACTGGGGACAAGACACTGAGCGGGAACTACACAAAAACCTGCTATTGCTTACATAGTTTGGCGAACAACATTTTTCAATGTTTCAAGTGAGGCTTGCCCCTATAAATGCAGATATTCAATGAATTCATGGAACATATGGAAGTTTTTTAACAAGGACTCTTGAAAATTCAACGAATAGATTGTGATAGCTTCAAAAGTTGTTCAATCATCAGAAAGTTCGACCAGTATTTTGCAGATGATATCGCTATTTTCATAGTTCTCCGTAGCAATAATCTTACCTTAACGGTGAGGTTAGCACTCGACTCATCCTGACCAGCTTCGTTTTTAACCACAACTTTGTAAGATCCACTGAATTCTTCAGTCGATTGTGTGATGACGAGCTTCATTTCAATTCCATTGAATGAAATTGTGATGTTCTTGGTTGACGTTATTATTTTCGAATCTCTGAAAATTTAATAGAGTCGTATAGTTCAAAGTATTGAAGTGCACGTATGGACTAATAGTGGTGATCTCTAGTCTAGTATTAGTACTCACTTGTACCACTCAACAGTGCACTTGTTCTTCTTATCCTGTTTGGTAAGACAAGCACTAAACTCGACAGTTTCGCCATGTTCAACGGTTATTGTCCTCAATCCCGAGCCAATCTTGGGCTTCTCGACCTCCTCGGGTAGTTCAGCAATCTCAACCACCTGCGAGGTAGCTTCACCCTTTTCATTTCTAGCCACCAGCTTGTACTTGCCCTTATCAGCTGTTGAAACTTGTTCGATTTCAAGTTTAACAGCGAATTCACCTTCTTTGACTTTCTCAACATGGAGCTTGTGTCTGTCGTCAACTTTGACCGCTTGCGCTTCTTTGAACCATGTGCAATCGGGTGCGAATTTGGATAACACTGTGCACTCCACTATTACTGTCTTCTTCTTTATGATCTTCACGACCTTGGGTTTCTCCTTGATCACGGGGATAACTGAGAAGAAGAAAAGGAATTTTTGTCGTTAAGCAGAGACTTGATTTTGAATCCTAAAAATTGGCCTCGAAAATTTCGAAAATGCAAAAAAATTGAATTGAATGAAAAAAATGCAAATTAGCAGAATACAAAGATCAAAAGACCTGGTGACTTACTTTCGACATTCAGAGTGAGATTTGCGTTGAGTTCACCCAAGTTGTTCTTGATGTTGCACTTGTAGAGGCCAGAATCATCAGCACCAGGATCATTGAGTATCAATTTTATGTAATAAATACCCTCCTTCTCCTCGACTACAGTCATCGAAATTTTTGAAGACTCTTTGATGACCTTCCCAGCGTGAGTCCAGACAATGTCTGGCTTGGGCTTGGCACTGACTTTGCAATCCATGATGACGACTTTTCCACCGTCTGATGATTGAATTCTGGGCTTTTCAACAAATGTTGGACCATCGCCCTCTTGTTCTGGTTCCGCTTCGATATTCAGATTCAGATTTGCGTTACTTTGGCCGAATTCATTCTCCACGTGACATCTGTATGTACCACCATCTGGACCAGAGGGTTCCTGAAATTATGGAATTATGGAAATTTGCTCAGCACTGGGAGGTATAATAATTTCTAATTTTTTTAAAATGTCTAAAATTTCTAAAATTTCTAAAATTTCTAAAATTTCTAAAATTTCTAAAATTTCTAAAATTTCTAAAATTTCTAAAATTTCTAAAATTTCTAAAATTTCTAAAATTTCTAAAATTTCTAAAATTTCTAAAATTTCTAAAATTTCTAAAATTTCTAAAATTTCTAAAATTTCTAAAATTTCTAAAATTTCTAAAATTTCTAAAATTTCTAAAATTTCTAAAATTTCTAAAATTTTTAAAATTTCTAAAATTTCTAAAATTTCTAAAATTCCTAAAATTTCTAAAATTTCTAAAATTTCTAAAATTTCTAAAATTTCTAAAATTTCTAAAATTTCTAAAATTCCTAAAATTTCTGAAATTTCTAAAATTTCTAGAATTTCTAAAATTTCTAAAATGTCTAAAATTTCTAAAATTTCTAAGATTTCTAAAATTTCGAAGATTTCTAAAATTTCTAAAATTTCTAAAATTTCTAAAATTTCCAAAATTTCCAAAATTTCTAAAATTTCTAAAATTTCTAAAATTTCTAAAATTTCTAAAATTTCTAAAATCTCTAAAATCTCTAAAATTTCTAAAATTTCTAAAATTTCTAAAATTTCTAAAATTTCTAAAATTTCTAAAATTTCTAAGAGTTCTAAAATCTCTAAAATTTCTAAAATTTCTCAAATTTCTCAAATTTCTCAAAATTCGAAAAAGACACGAGTCAAGAATTAAAACACTGTACGAGGTATAACTAAATGCCCTTAAAATAATATACTCTTACTTTTATCTCCATAGTCAATTCGTAGACATCCTCTTCCACAGACTTTTCGCTTATCGTTATCTTAGACGTTTCCTTAACGACATTTGTCCCACGGAACCATGTGACCTCGGGCTTGGGTTTGGCCTTACACTTGCACTTCATGGTGATGAGGGTACCACTCTCGTTCGGAATGATGCGCGGCTTCTCAATGAACGTCGGTGCGAAACCAGCCGCGTCTTCTGCATCTTGGAAATAATCCCAATTAGGCAATTGTCTTTTGGATAAGTACCGGGATGAAATCTCGATGATACTTGACTATACGGAGAAAAATCAGGCAGAAAATTTCGAGTACAAAAATCTTCAAAAAAGATCTACCTGCATTTTCGCTAACTACTCAAAAACGTTGAAATTACTTAGCAATAAAAATTTTACAACGCTTCAAGCTTATCACCCTCTGGATGATATTTTTACATACTATTTACAATTTTGTTATAATCCTATGCCAGGATTTTTATCATACTATACAATCGTTCCCTAAATTTTTGCAAGTTTTCCCTAAGTTTTTTTCCTGTAACATTTTTGCAAAAAGATCATCAAAAATTAATTTTGAAAATAGGTTTTTTTCTTGTTACCAGTGTTTCTGCGATTCTACAAGATTCGGCAAATATTCTGTTTCTTTTTCTCCGTATATAGTCTAGGGTAAGTAGAAATAATGCTCTACAAAATAGTTGACCGAGTTTCATGGAGACTTCACCCCTGAGCTCTACCTCAATCATCTTTCAGATGCTTTGAATGGGTGAGCATGGGGTAAAATGGGCACTTGACATCGACTTTTGAACTGCTTGAAATCAGTTTGAGCTCATCTACATAGTGAATACATGAAATCCACGAAGACATAAGATCAGAGTTGAATGCATGCCTGAACATCCAAGTATGATTATAAAAAAAAAATTGCAAAGATTTCGCTATCTTCTATGGCGAAATATGGCAAAAAATTTTAACAAGTTACATTAACTTGAGGTAAATAATTCTGGCAATCGAATCGATGGAAGTTTGTAATGATGATCTGGCGCACCGTTAATTGAAGCACTTTCAGTCAGGTGAAGGAGACATAAGGGAAATAAGTCAGTGTGGAGTCAGACTGGCTCCCCTCCGATTGGAATTGAATTAATATTGGATTTTTCTCGAAATGGGGTTCACTCCGCTGATAAACGGACTGCATGAGCAAACCTCCTCATAATGGAAACGGACTGAATTAGATCGAAAGTGATCTAAGGCAGTTAAGTAATAGATTGAATTAGTTTAGAAAGTGCATCAGTTTGTAAATCTGCAAAATGTGATCAGAAGTTGACTTTGTCAGGTCGAAAGTGGAGTAAATCCATTAAGAAATGGACTGCATGACTTGAAAACTGGGCTGAATCAATTTGGAAGCTGTTTGAAGAACCCTAAAAATGGACTGAATCAGGTCGAGGTATGGTGCGTTTGGAACTGGACTGGATCAGGTCAGGGGTTAATTGAACTAATTCAGAGCCATTATTTGGAACAATTGGACGAGGTTCAGAGCTCAACTGATGATTTAAATTCGACAAGTACCAGATCAGGTCGATCAGATCTAACCAGGTTGAGAACGGACAGGTTGAGCATCGACTTTAGGTGTTGGGTGTAGCCGAGGTGCCAAAAAGGGTCAACCCAGGCTTATTAACCCATCCGTTCGCGGTCAGACCATCCAACACACTCCTTTTGTGCTTTTCGCCAGAGAAAACGAACATGATTTTGTCATTTTTTTAAATATACTTTCCGGTCTAGGCAGGACAGTACGAGCGTCCCGGCCGGCTTCTAGACGAAAAGTACGAACTCTCCGGTAAGCAGTGAGCAAATTAAATTTACGCCATTGACCCTCAAAGATTGATGTCAGCTCAAAAAGAAATCTATGTTTTACATACAAGCCAATTGTACATTTGATATCATCAAGCAAACTGCCAATGTAAAAAAGTAACAAGTGTCAATTTGACCCACATCAATTATTTGTGAAAATTAGTATTATGGAATGATTATTCATGTGATTAAGGTTAATCTTGAATTATGGAAGCCAAAAGAGACGGACAGAGGTGTGTTAGATAACCCAAACTTACCCAGGATAAAAAAAAATCCCATCGAATATAATCATTTTCTTATATCATTCGTTTTACAATTTCGTGCACTCAATCCCGTTTGTGAAATGGAGTGTTTTGTGGAATAGGCAGGTGTATATATCGAAAAATATCGGTTTCCGTGCACGATAAAAAAAAAATTATTTGCGACTTGCCTTGGAAATTGAGTGAGATGTTTGCATTACTCTCTCCATAATTGTTAAAAGCATTGCAACGGTAATTTCCACCGTCTCCTTTTGTTGGATTTGTGATTTCAAGGGTGAGTAAGTATGTGTCCTTGCTGGTAGCTTTACGCGACATCTTGATTCGTGAACTACCGTTGATCGCTGATGATCCCTGATACCAGGTTATGTCGGGCACTGGGTGGGCCTCCAGGATGCACTCCATTATCAGTAAGTCGCCCTCTTGACGGATCGTCGGTTTTTTTGGAAAACGAGGCGCCTTGCCGTCCGGAATTCTAAGCGCATTGCATTATTTTTCGAATTGTTCGTTTTATTTTCCAGCTTTTTTACATTTATCCGTCGAAATTTTGGCCCGTCAGAAAAAGCGCGAAATAATTTCAAATATTCCCGCGCTTTGAAAGTATTAAGAAATTTTGAACATTTTCCTCTAATTAAAAATGTGACAATTGTTGGAAATTTCAAAACTGATCGACAATTTAATTCCAATCATTCCTTTTTTTCAGAAAATAAATTAGGTGAATCGTGACCGGTCAAAATTTCGGGGGATAAATTAAATTCTCTTCCTTTCATGCCATCATACTTTGGTTTGTCGCCTCCTTCAAAGTTGAGATTAATTGTCGCTGTGCCCTGGCCATTTTTGTTCTTAGCAACAGCCCGATATTCACCACCATCAGCCTTAGCAACATTGGTAATTTGTAGTCGTGCCAGATAGTAAAGTTTCTGGTCAAGCTCAAGCGATATCTTGAATCTTGAGCTCTCCTTCAGTTCGTTGCTTCCATGGTACCTGATTTTGTTTCATTGGTTTCCGTTTATTCATACGACGTGCCATTGGTTGTAGAGGAAAACAAAAGTTTCTCAAGTAGGAAATATCATCAGGGAAAATTTCCATGGCTTGAGATGCAATTTTCTGAGGGGCGACTCACTTCACTATTTAACACCCACTCCCCTTTTGTAAAATCCTTTTATTCCATTTTTTTAATGAAAATTTTCTTCTTAAAATTTCCTCCGAAATTGGCATCCTAAAGTTTCTTTAGTCCCTTATAGTTTTTATCAATCATTTCTCTCATCTCTCTTATTTCTCATTCAGGAAGCAACGGACTCCTATTGCAGAGCGCATTATAGAAATTACGATTTCGTGAGTAGCCCCTCAAAATTTCCTCCATTAAAAAAATTGAAAAAAACTATTGAAAAAAAAAGATTGTGAACTCTCGCCGAGTTTCTTACCACTTAACACTAGGTTTTGGATCTCCAACTAATCGACACTCGAATGTTATAGTGTTGCCATCGTCGGACTGTCTTATCAGCGGTCGTTCGGTGAATGTTGGCTTGATGCCGTCGTCGGGTACAGGCGCTTCGTCGCCTAATTTTTTTCGTACAAACATTGTTCAAGACTCAGTTGAATAATCAGGTATGATTTTTTTTCAGACATAGGGTCACTCCTGAGTGACGTATCGATCCTCCGCTGCTCCATTCGTGCTTTCGCATTGACGATTTTTTTTTCTATTTTAGACCATAAAAAAATATCCCAACGACGATTTCCCTCCTGTTCCCTTCACCACCCCCTCCCACCACCCTTCCCCCCCCCCCCAAGTTGAGGAATTCTGTGTATATACAGACGGGTGGTAACACAAATTGACCTCCGATAATTGTCATCTAAGTGCTCGAGACAAAATCAGTAATGAGGCATTTTAGACCAACACCGCTAACAATAACAGATAAAACTGTAATGAAAAAATCTAAGCAGCAACCTAGTGAAGCATGAGGCGATTTGGTTTTTGTTTTTTTTTGTTTCTTTGCTCAAAGTAAAACGATTAATTGATAAATGGTCATAAAGCAGCGTATGATTGGTATTTTCGTTATGGTGGTTTATAAATGATATTCGCGCTCTACTTAGTCTGTCTGGCGATGTGAATTTGACGTCAGTGTAAGTCAAGCCGGGGGGACTGTATATCGGACGATTCGATATATCTGGTTCTCTCACTATTTTCGTGGTTCTATTCTGAATTTTTATTTGAATTTTCGGTGCATTATACACGATCGATACGCCCCTTCAAGAATCACTGATGATTACTTATGGGAGGGGGTACAAGCCTGGAAAAACCTTTTTCTTTTTTTTTTTAGAAAGAAATCCTCTGCCTTAGATGGGTCTGCCTCAAGATTGCTATTTTTTGGATTACATAATTTGTTGCAAATTTTTATTTGCC
The DNA here is from genome assembly GCA_026005395.1 of Asobara japonica. Classification (NCBI taxonomy): domain Eukaryota; kingdom Metazoa; phylum Arthropoda; class Insecta; order Hymenoptera; family Braconidae; genus Asobara; species Asobara japonica. The sequence continues at coordinate 2,895,096 of BQMI01000112.1, forward strand.
ATTCTTTTAAATCGCAATTTTAAACCCGAAATTTAAATGTTTTTCAATCGAAGTTAAATATTTATTATGCTTCTTTCCCCTCTGCAATTTTGACCAATGCAATCGCACCATCCAACGTCACGTGGGACACCGGAGACCGCCGATGGTTTTTATGAATTTCAAATACGCATGTTGGTTATAGAAATGGGGTGAAAAAAAAATTGAAAATTAGCGATTGGAAATATTGAGAAAAAAAAATTCTCAAAATATTGAGTTGAAAAAATTTGATTTTAGAGGAAACCATCTAAGGCCTAGTTTTTTTTGTTATTATTACCTTTCGCAAAAAAAAAGGAAAGTTTTTTCTCGGCTACCCCCTTAAGAGTAAATTGTAATTAAATGAAAAATAGATAAATAAAAAATGGTGTAAAGAGAAGAAAATATAAAAAAAATCAAACAAAAATTAAAGGAAGAGATAAATTGAGAAATGGAGCGAAAATAATATCAAAGTTTCAAACGAATAAAAATAGAAGGAACAAATGATAAAGAGTGATAGAAAAATTGATAAAGATGATAGATCGATATACATCCCGAGTTAAGGAGCTGTTGAGAGTGTTTGACAAGTGTGTTGATTGTTTTAAATACTTACTATCGAAATTCAGGGAAATTGTTGCATTGGACTCGCCAAGTTCGTTCGTTGCATTGACCTTGTATTTTCCAGCATCCTCAACGGTCACATTTTTTATCTCAAGACTAGCGAAGTACGAGTGACCATCTTTATCAATGGCCAGCTGGAAATTGTAAGTGTAGCGATCAGCTATATAGAACTCGATAAAATTCAACATGAGTTATTTAACAAATCGATTTGCGCTCAAATAACGAAAAAAACAGATTACAAATGGGTCAAATAGTAAATATGAAAAGTTCCAAAATCAGCCATTTTTTTTTCTTAACCATTCCAAATGCAAGATTTGGAAATGCCAAGTCATCAACGAGACGTAGTTTAGGTAGTGAGATTATTTCATGCAAAATCCCCTTCCGCCCCTTTTCTTCTTATAGTGGACAAACATCCTTGAGTCTTAAAACATGTCGAATTCGCGGGCGCGACTACCCAGCGCGAGTCGTAGCTCGTGACTTCCCGTCGTGGCTTCACTCTCGTTTCCCGTACATGCTATTTATGAAAACTTACCGAAATAACTAAATAATCAATAAACAATAATTTTTCACATTATAAAAAAGAAGAAATTTTCCGTTTCAAATGAAATATGTTTTTCGATAGCTTTCACAAGTACTATCAGTTTTGGGAGATCCTGTGTGTGTATGCATATAGTGTTCATGTATGTCCTATATTAAATCGACAGTCCCTACTTGCGCTACTATATATGTCTATATATATCTATATATATCCGCACATACCTTGTGCCTCGACGAATCCTTGACTAGATTCCCATCGTGAAACCACGAAACTTTGGGTGTTGGGTCGGCGGTAATGCGACATTCAAATACCAATCTTTTTCCATCGTCCTCCTGTCTGATCGCTGGCTTTTTAGCAAATGTTGGCGCAATACCATCGATTTGTCTGCAATAAACAGACACATGAATTTGTTATTGTCAGTGATCATTCATGGAATTCCTCATTGCAAATTATTCGAATATTGTCGAGCATGTGAACGCTCGATTTCACTGCACAAGTCAAGCACAGCTGTTTCTAATTTTGGAGGTAAGTAGACTAGACCTATTTTTACTGGGAAAACAGCGGATGGAGGGAATTCACATGGCCGCGTGAATGAAGACAAATAATTCAGAATTATTCTCCAATTTATTTCAATAGTTATACCATGTGGAAGGAAATTTGGCGAAATATTATTATTGAATGAGTAATTAATATCTTTAGCTTCGGATCGCGAAATTTTTCATTTCTCAAATATTTTTGAGTCACAAAATCTCTCTAGCTGAAGTGAGTTTGATTTATTCATATGCTATGGATCTTACATAAATTGGATAACAAGAAACAAGGCAGCATATGAAAATGAATACTGTTTTTGTTGATTTTGAATTTGTGTTGCCTACACCGCGTGCGAGTAGAATTTTTTCAAAAACCGTTACGATGAAAATTTTTTGTAAATTTCCCGGGAAAATGGATAACAATCTGAAATTGACGTTGCAGCTTTCTTCCTTTATTTTTATACTGATGCACGGGTGGGAATAGTTGAAAAAGTTGTCAATCGAAATTTTTTGTACCGGAAAATTGATTAAATTTTTCTGTTAAGTTGAAATATTTATCACTTCGTGTTTAAAAGAAAATTATCACATACACTCACATAGTTTTGCAACTTCCCTATAAAAATCAACCCCTACCATGTATCAATTTTTTTTACCAAATATTAATGTCACGTACACACCAACATAATGAAATAAAACAAACCAAATTAAGTAAAACAAACATTTGCATAAATCACAAAAAATCAAGTCAAAAGAAATCATCAAAGCACTCACCGCTTCCTCAGCCTTGGCTGAGCAGCTAAAACCAGAGAAAAAATAAATCATAAAAATAAAACGAAAAGAGTAGAATAGAAAAGAAATATTAGAAGTAGCATAGAGAAGTGCAAGCGTAGAGACAAGTGTAAATAAGCTGTTTAACATGAAAACATATTTTCCGAATGATTTTGCGAAGAGGCGGTAGCAGCTGATCAGTGCACAGAATATTCAGATAAAATAAGCATTATCTCAAGGATATTTCAATCATAGCCCAAGAAAAGCAGATACGACTTTCAAAAACGGCTGAACGAAAAAAAAAACAATTGTGAAAATATACTCGCGCCATTATATCGCTGACTTACTTTTCTCTAGGCTCGTCCATGGCTGTAAAACATAACAATTATTACTAATCCGCATTAAATGGGCCAGATTTTCCGCATGAAAGTGGATACATAGGGAGAATATATACAAATAATATACACATATATTGTGGCCAACAACCAACATTGGAAATAAGCCGTTAATACATGCGCAGCTATATATCGGCACGTATATTTTGCATGTGGCTCCAATATATGTGGCATATGTATTTGGCCAAATGATAACACATCTCGTACATGTCAAATATAATATTTCATATATATATACTTTTTCTGGGTGAATCGAGGGAGGTTCGAAGAATCTGTATGATTCCAAGCTTTAATTTCTTCAGTCGTTTGTGGTCATTCTAGTGGACAAGTTTTCTGCAGTTTAGCTCATAAAAAATCTGCTTCTACAATCTTTTCTCGCACATTTTTGAATATGATCGATAAATTGCATTTTTCTTCTACTGTCCGGAAAACAGTATTTTACGGACAGTTGGTGTCCTTAAGACAGCATTTTACGGACACTCGGTTAGAAAAGTTATTTACAAAAAAAATTTACCGGCAGAGTGCCGCATTTGCGAGTAAGGAAGAGTTCAATGTCACAATGAACTGTGTAGCAGTAATATTCAAAATGCCTCCTCCCAATTTTTTACTGCAAGATTGGTGATCATTAAAATCGATGGATACCCCAAAAATTTAAAAGTTGCGAACTTGCTACAAGCGCGTTGTTCCATTTTCTTAATTGGGATATGAAAAATATTTAGAACAAAAAATATTGTGTTACACGTGTGAACATTTTTTTTGCCAATGACAAATTGTAGTCCGTGCCGAGGAATATACTATAAGCTCTCAATCGCCGAAAAAACTCTCCGCACTCATTTAAAAAAGCTACTATTTGTCCATTCGTCGAATCTTAGTCTCAGTCCCTATTTTTTAATAGATTACAGGAATGACTATAAATGACCACAATAATAGAAGCTCTATGCGACATAAGACCGTCACAATATCTCCCAGCACAATATAGACTCCATTTTTCCATTCTCTTGATTCATATCCACTACCATTACACGTTCGGATTGCCTCTCAAATTCTTCGTAGTATCTTCCAAATGACAAAATATAAGTGAGGAAAATCTCAGAATGAACAAAAGATTTCTCTGAAATTGGTCCACTTCTCACGAAAGGTGGCGATCAATTTTCTATTAAATTTTCCCCTTCATTCATAAAAAATCCTTCAATTTGTTATCCGCTAAACAATTTTTCCACTCAAATTTCCAATGAATTGCAAAAATAGGTAGACCGCTAAAAAGTGGGAAACTATGGTCGACATAATAAAATCCGGTACCAAAAATGAATCGAATGGACAAATGGATATCAAGTTGTGCTGCAAGGTTCTGTGAAATGTCTTAGAGACAATTAGAATAGTGTCCAGACTGATGGGAAAGTGTCCTAAAAAAAAGAACTTACGACTAAAGTTCAGGTTGATGGAGGCCGCAACCTCGCCCATGGTATTCTTGGCCTTGACCTTGTAAAGTCCAGCATCAGTTTCAATGACATCATCGAGTTCAAGTACAACGAGAAATTTATTAGCGCCAATGCTCTGTATTTTGAAATTAGTCCTGTCATCCTCAGTTAGTTGGGTCTCACCCCGGAACCACGTGATCTCCGGTTTCGGTGAACTGACAAGCTGACACTCGAATATTAATCGATTTCCATCGTCCTCCTGCCTCAATTGAGGCTTCTGCGTGAAGCTCGGTGCGAAATCATCGGCGACCCCCATTGTTTACGGGGTGCCTCCTCCAAGCTCTCTTATGATGATCAAAGTGATTTGTCTGCTACACACCAGTTGAAAGCTATTAATCCGCCTGTCTGTCCGCCTTCAATCGTCAACTCTTGACGGTAACATTCAGATTGAGCGCAAATCGCGCTCTTCGTTCACCGGCCGTTACACACCAGTCTTCTCTGTAATTCTACCTGAAAATAATGAATGGAGCATTAAGTTGGTTCATACAAAAGTCTATCAATGGTCTCTTATATATAGGTCATCCCGCATGAATTCAACCAAAACGTGAAAGGTACACCGCTTTGCGTCATCAGCACGTTTCATCATGAAACAATCCATTATCATCTATTATATTATTGCAATTTGAAAGTATGTATCATATACATTTCATTGAGAGAACAGTTGAAGAAGTCACGTGTTCTTCACCAGCCACGTCCTCGTCGTGACTCGTGGATCATGCTAAGCGCTACTGAGGATTGAGGCAACCTCACCAGCGCTGGGTTTTCCTGGCTTATTAGTATCTCAGAGTATGCGTATATGAGAAAATAAACTATTAACGAAGGTATGCCGGAGTAATCAATCACTACATCTATACGATTTGGAGAGCTTTGAGGACTTGTGCTTGCCACATATGGCTAAGGATCAACGCGGTGTAACAAGTTAGATGGGTCTAATCATTGGGAATCTATGTGGCATGGGACGAGACATGGTAAAGATGTGGAAAAATAGTTACATTCTATTCGTCTTCTGTTTATAAATTGTCCTGTGTATTATAAAGTATGCCTCCATCCTTCTAGACTTTACGTTATATACCGGGGCATTTTTCACGTGGCCGTCCACACATTGTTCTTTTCTGAATTCATCATACTCAATTCCTCAAATTTTGTTCTGTCCATCATATATCTGTGTATCATGGAGGTTACTTCTAAACGCCGCGGTATGCCTTGTTTAGATATTGTGGTCAAATGAGCGGATAAACGCACAGTATGATGTCAAATCAATGTACAGGGTGTCCCATTTGAAAAATTGCACCGAAATATCTTTCAATAGGGCCATGTAACAAAAAAATATTGCAAACAAAAATTGGGTTGAAAACTATGGTTGCCATTTAAAAAACAGCGATTTGTGCTTGCAGTTTGCAAGCACGAACTTAAAAGCTCGAAGGAATGATCAATTCGAATGCCCCCCTCAGAACCCTACAATTTTTGTTTGAAATATTTTTTTGTTACATGCCCCTGTGGAAAGATATTTAGGTGCGATTTTTCAAATGGGACACCCTGTATATTTACAAAACATAATCTAGCCGAAATGTATATAAATGATATGAAACTTCTAGTGGACTGTATAACAATGACTGAATAATTTTTTAAAAATAATTGGAATTGAATTAAATGAAAATAATTGAATCGAACTGAGCACTGCTGTATATGTGGAGTCTTCTAGCTCTATACTAGATAGACGACGAGTCAAATCACAACTAGAATTTGAGGTGTAGTAGTACTCAAACTGAAAATTGAACTTGAACTGCCCTCAGCTCTGAATTTTCCAGTATATTCGCTCCGTGCATAACAGGTTGCGACCTCTGCCGGACGCAATCCTGTCAATAAAGGTGGTAATTGCTGCATTGGCTCATATGAGCTATTACTAAAATAAATCCAAAAATTAATTGCGATCGCAAATTGTGACCCCGACCACCTGATAAAAAAATGCAGTGAAGTGTTTCACATTTTATGACAATAAAAATTGGTAAGTGAAAAATTCTGTAAGCGTACAATGTCGGATTGTAGTTATGTGAATGGAGGTTAGCCGTTGTTTTTTTCTGTCACAGACAAAAAAATATCCTAAGAAGCAGTATCCAAGTCCTGGGAACCAGGATTTGTCGGTCCTGGAAACCAATAAATAAGGAACCCGGAAACTACTGTCATTTTCCGTTGTTTCCACGATTTCAAAAGTTTCCCATTTCCAAAAATTTCAAGCTTGAGAAATTTAATAAATTTCACAAATTTTGAAAATGTGGAAAATTCCAAACGTTTTTTAAATTTCCGATGTTTCCCAAAATTTGTAAAATTTTCCAAATATTGCGAATGGGAAAGGTTTGAAATTTTTTTAAAATTAAACTATTTTAAAATTTTAAAAAAGTACGTAAATTCCAAACGGTTAAAGAATCTTAAAATATTTGGGATATTGGTAGCTTTTCAAATGGTCAACATTTAATTGTTTGTTTTTAAAAAACTTCGAACTATTCGAATTTGCATATTTTTTTTTTCGTAATTGAAAATGAAAAGGAAAATTATTAAAAAATGTTATTGACATATTTATGTTTTCAATTTTTTGAAACTGTTTCCAAATTTTAAACAATAATTTTTGAATTTTACCCAATTTTTTTTCAAGTTTTTTGTGAAATTTGTTTGAGATTTTTAGAAAATGTTTCGATTCTTTGTTGAAAACGTTGAAATTTAATTTTTATAAATTTTTTAACTCTTTTCTGAAGATTCTCTGAAGTTTCTCAAAGAACTTTCACAAAGTTTTTGTAAATGCTGTTAAAATCTTTCACAAATTTTTGACAATTTGTTTTTGTTTTTTTTTCTTAAATGCCAAACATGTCTAACTAACTACTGTCAAACTGGTCACTTGAAATCAGTGGCTTAATCTCTTCAAATCTGTGACTTTGTCACTTCAAACGATTGAATTTTCGGACCTTCGTCTCATGATGCAAGTCCGGGTTTCAAGTGAAAAATGCACGTGTTTCAAGTGACATGTTGCAGTGAGAGACCAACGATCCTGGAAAGAAAGACGCAAGTCTGGGAACCAGGACACGAGTTGTAAATGAAATAGTGATTTTCGTTACAAGGGAGACAACTGTTTTTTTTTACAAATGTGTCATATTTGGCAAGAAATCCTTTGGTGCCCATGTAACCAACATTATTTTATGGCACGAGGCCCAACCAACCGAGTTCTTTTACAGCCCATGGGCAGAGATTGGCCACTTACTACCCAAGGGCTGTAAAAGGACGAGGTTGGGTTGGGTCGAGTTACGTAAATGAAACTAGCAACTGTGGCTGAGTGAATATGACTTCAACATCTCATTCCAAAAACCTATAAACTGTCAAATTAATCAAGTAATGCAAACACTTCATTTTAAATTGTTCAAAATCTTCCAATATTGCGTCCTTTTTGCAGATAGCCAAAGTTTGATTCATTGAAAATGGAGATTATCTTGAAGACAGGATTTGAAAAAATCACTCACGACATTCAATTTCAACCGGAAACTGTGCCAAAGGGTAAACGACTGGTTGAGGCCAGCCATGTTTGCAACGTTGTGGAGCACAGGAAGAATGATCGGAGTTACCTGATTGAAGCTCAAGTCATAAGACAAGCATCAGTATCATCTCAGCCGTACTGTACGAAGTTAAACGTAAGTCTAACAGTAATTTTATAAATTCCATGGATGAGTTAGAAATGATATCAATAAACAAATTTTATTTTTAGATTGATACTGATCGTAAGGTGACCAGTGTTTCATGTACTTGTGTTTACAATAAAAGTGGCAAATGTAAACATATGGCAGCTCTTATTCACTACATAAATAATAACGAAAGTTTGAGTAAAACTGATGTTGAACAACAGTGGGGGAGGCCGTCAGAACACAAACTCACTCAAGAGAAATACTCCAAAGGAAAATATTTCCATGAGATGTATCCACCTTCAAACAAATTGGATGTGTCTCCTTTGGCCCTTGATTTGGATGATCTTCAAGATCCCTCTCCTTTGAGAGCTGTCTTCCTCGAAGCCAAAAAAGACAAGAACCAAAAAGCAGTGCACAATCTCATGGGCTGTTTATTGTCGGAAGTTGAAAGGATTCTTCAGAAAGATATGTGCACAGCATGTGTTCATACACTGTTCGAATTAAGCGAGGATCATCTAATATATATGGCGCAAGAGCAAGTGCCACGCTCACTGCAATATTTTTACAATACTTCGGTTTCATTGACAAGGGCTGAAATCATTCAACTATGCTGTAATACTTTGGAACAGTCAAAGTCTGCCCAATGGTTCGAAGCAAGGAGTATTCGAATATCTGCCAGTGCAAATGTGCATAGCATCAAGAGTAGGAGCAAGAAGCCAATTGAAAAATTGGTTTATGAAATGTTGCAGCCGAAGGCAATTGATACCACTGCTACTCGTTACGGGAGAAAACATGAAGTCCATGCACTTGCAGAGTACGAGTTGCAGTTCAAAGTCCACGTGGAGAAGGTTGGATTGCTAGTCAGTCAAAAACAATCGTGGCTATGTGCTAGCCTTGACGGTGTAGTCACTAAGAATGGATCTATTCAGAAGATAGTGGAATTCAAATGTCCCATCACTTGTGAAACAATACCTGTTGTAGATTTCCAAAACAAAAAGTGCCATGTTAAATACCTTCAATTCGAAAAGAATGGAGTATGTTTGAAGACATCCAATTCATACTACACTCAATGTCAAACTCAAATGTATGTTTGTGGGGCGGATGAATGTGATTTGTTCATTTATTCGCCTGTCCCAAATGGTTCTTGCTGTGTAAGTGTCGAACGAGATGAAAAGTTTTTAAAAACAGTCATTCCAAAATGTGAAGAGTTCTATTTTCATCATTATTTACCCAAACTAATAGAAAAATCTCAAAAAGAAAATCAGATGAAAAATACCTATGCAAGGGTTGTGCAGCCCACGAGATGCTTCACTGGTTCAGACGTGACCAATGAACTGTGAACCACGTTTAAATACGAGTGTAACGCAACAGTTTGAGATTACTCGAACCGTTTTTATACCAAAAGTAATTTCCAAAGTTTCGTTAATAGTGATATTACTATTACAAGATGCTAAATATTGTTGAAATTATTTATTAACAAACAGTACAAATAAATGTTCAAATTGTTCAACATAATTGTTCTTGTTGGATTCTTCTCATATATCATTACCATCGGTTTTGTCGGCTATGATCGGCGGTTGCAAATTTACCAGCACGCAGCAGACATGAACAATATCGTCCACAGAATGAAATAAATTTTCGGGGATTTTGTTCAAAATTTGATATGTCCTCAATCGTTGCATTATTCTTTCAACATGAATACGAACTCTAGCTACATTGTAAGTTTCCGCAGTTTCCTCTTTCGAGAATTCATCTTGTTTTTGTAAAAATGGTGGCATAACAAGTATCACTTTCTTTCCTTTCTCATCAAGAAAAGCGGTGATTTGCGGAAATCCCTTATCTGCTAATATTACGTCTCCATCTTCTAACAAATCTATCAATCCAGATTCGATTGTGATTTGTCCGTCACTTTTTCTGCCACCCGCAACTTTTGATTTGAAGCTAATAAAGCCTCCTGGTGTTATTCCTACCAAAAGCTTGGCTGTGAAACCTTTTTTGTAATGGGAATATGTGAACACACGATTATCGACACTTGCTGGAACTTCAATTCTGAATTCAGTACAGTCAATTATCACTCGAGTGTCTTTATACTCTGGATAAAAGCACTCTGGCATTGTTCCTTGAACAACATCTTTTTCAGGCCAAAAAATTAAATCCGCCGTGGTTTTTGCCAATTCGTGCAATACTAAAAAAAAAATTCTCGAAACAGTTGTCCTGTGTACACTGAATAGTACACTGATAGCAGAAAATGTAAGTCCTGTCTTCATTTTCAACAGAAATATGAGTAATCTGTTTTCTTTTGATATTTTACAGTGGCTGCTAATTGTGTAATGGGATTTTTTTAATAGGAATTGAAAATTATTGAATGTTACTCCTGCCAAATCCAGAAGCTGTTCATTTTTTTTAATTGATGTGTAGCCTGAAAAGCTAGGCCTAACATTGATTGCTTCACTTTCACTCTCGGGTCCAACTGCTCTGTCGACAAAATTCTTCTGGATTGTGCTACATTCTTTATCCTTGTATTTTTTTCGATTGAGTATAATATTTGGATGATCGACAAATACTATGTCTGTTTGTATTTCAGCATCACACTTAGAGTCGTTATTGATATATCTATTACACGTAAACGACCTTTCCGGCTCACTAGCATCAATGAAAAAATTTACTTCAGTTCCTTTGTGGAGATAGATTGGGCTTTCCGACTGCATTTCGACATGATCAAGTGTTTCTGGCACATTTCGATCTTTATTTGTACTCATGCTTCCCACTTTTTGATGTTTCAATCCAACTCTGCGATTCATGAAACGGGCATGTCTGGAACAACCATATAAAATATATTTTGTGTAGTTGCCAAACTGCCCACAACAAAATGAAATCGTAATTTACAATCATCATACCATTATTTATGTTATAACGAGGCGAAATAGGCATCCCAAGCTCCAAGCTCAACAACCATATTAGCCCGGCCGAATGTTGACTAATGTAATTGCAGGATAAAGTTTATCAATTATTTGTTGGGATCATTTGATTTTGTTTTATGGTTGTCAGGAATTTATGCATTTCTCTGTTTTTATTCCCGGATTGTGAACTTGAGAAAATGAAGAAGGAATTTGTTCAATGTCCAAAAATCCAAAGTACAATTTATTAACAAATAACTGATCATGAATGAAAAAAATTACTATTAAATTAATAATGATTGTTTTTGTCAGCTAAGCTGATCATCGGCGTCCAAAATGGGACATAACTTGGAAAACTTCAGTGGACCTTGAATAGGCCACCTTCGAATTTTAACGCACTGAAGAAGTGCAACAAAATTAATGAACAAATTATTATTAACTAATTGATAATTGTCCCTGCCATTTTTTTCATTTCCAAATTGTGACAAAACTTGAGGGTCATGTTTTGAAGGTCCATCCAATGTTTCAAAGTTTCGTCACATCTGCTTAGCTGGCAATAATAAATATTGAATAATTAGCAATAATTTGTAATTTTTTTCTTTGGACAATTCTGAAGGGGGATAAAACTCAAGGATGGTCTTTGGAACCCACAATGAATGCTTTATAAACTTTCTCCTTCTGTTACATTAGTCAAAATTTATGGTTTATCCAGCTCGAGATGCCTACGTTTCACATTTGTTCTTGTTTCTAGCAGATTTTAATTTTGTTGAGAAATTACACAAATTGGGCCAAAGTCGTCATTTTTTAATTTTAAATATTGTACAATCTTTTCAAACAAATAAAATTTGAATTTTCAAACAAATTTCCAAAAAATTTTGAAATGTATTTCAAACAATTGTTACATAATTTTGATCCATTTATGAAAATGTGCAAAAATATTGCAACAAACTTGATAGAATTTTTGGAAATTGATAAACAAAATTAAAACATCTCAAACAATGTTTTCAAAAAATTGAAAAATAATTGAATTATTTTCAAAAAGGTGTCAAACAGTTGTCTAGTTTGGAAAGAAAATTGAAAATTGTTGAAATTAAAAAAGTTTCAAATATTTTCATTTTTGTACGAACAAAAATTTCGACAGAAATCCAGACGTGTATGGAAACAAGGAAATTTTCAGCAATCAAATTAATAATTAATTCATACCTATTAACTGCAGCCATTTCATTAATTTTTTTGGCTCCAATACCAGCGAATATTGAAGGAATATATCCTGCACTTGTTTCCTCATTCGATTTTTTTGCACCAACAAAGTGATGAGAGCATATCACGTCTGATGGTTTTGGCTGCCACTGAATAGAACTAAAGAATTATCACATCATTAATAAATATGTAAACAAAATATGACAAGATGTTATGAAGCTCGACAGTACAAGATTAGGTTATGTACTTACTTGACTTTCTGCACAGCTCCAATCCATTTCTTTCGCTGTTCCACTTTGTAAAGTGCAGTAGGAAATTTATAAAATTTACATACACTTTTGCGTTCATTATTTTTACAATTTGCCACACAACAAATACGATGACCCATTTTTAATTAATAAATGATAATTTAAATAAGCAAAACCGTATACGAAATAAGGGAAGACTACCACCTTAACTTCACTATTCCCTCAACTGAAGCGCTTCAGTCGTTTCGGTCATCCCCTCCAACCAAATGCACGGAGCGAATATATACGGAAAATTCATCGAAGCACGGACCTTGAAGAGAGGCCCAGTGGTCCCATTTTCGGAGGGGGGTATGCCGCCAGCACGTACCATGAAGAAGGGCCTGATGGTTTCCCTGTCAACGACGGTTTAAGGTGGCTCCTGATTCACTCGGGCGTTGCACTATGTCGAGCGAGGGGGGAGTCAATCGGCTCCCCTATTGGATCAGGCGTGAATTCATTTCAGAATTATTATTTCTGCAATGAAACTACGAGTTTGGGGAAAATGACGTCAATATCAATTCCTATCTGGTTGCCCTAATTGGACCATCAAATTTGCCACCAGCACCCAAGTAACAATTTTCCCCTAGCTTGAGATACGCGTATACCCAATAATTTCGATAAAGTAATAAAATATTTGATCTCACCAGTCAACAATCTGTGTATTGTACAAATAAACTGGCAACCCTTAAACAAACACACTGCACTCTAAAAAACTTGAACAAAATGAGAAAATGAGAAGAATACTATTTTTTCAAAATGTTCCTGAAAATCGTGAACTGACCGGAAACGTCCCTTAATCCCTCATCAAGCATTTTGTTCAGAAAAATTGGAGAAAAAAAATGAGAGAAATCAAGATAATACGTAACAAATTTCCGAAATTCATTTGGAATATCCGAAATAATTTTCAAAAATTCTTGAGTTTCTCCAAAATCGGGTGCATATTCTTTCACATTTTTGCAGAAATGTGACATATTTCCTGCTTTTCCGATGGATGTTCAGAGAGGTGGCCACACTGGAGGTGAGGGCCACAACTTGGTTGAAATATTGCGACTCCATATCACATATCAATTTTTTTTTTTCACGAATGTATCTCAGTAGTGAAATGATTCAGCGTATCAATTCGATTTAGTACATATCTCATTTCTTCGAAAATGAAAAGTGAACGTTGAAGTGAGATGTTTAATAGTACATTTCCAAGCTATCATTATTTTTGCTCGCACCTTTGCCTGCTCTCGGCTTCGCCTCGAGCGCAAACTTTGCGCGAGCAGAAAATTCTCAGGACAGCAGCCTGAACCACATTTTTCCGTAGTGACTTTTATCCTCGTGCGGGTTTGGTATTAGCCTTGCTCCGAACTCGGAAAAGTACAAGGCAGTATGGAAAAACCCTTCTCCAATACGGACATATTTCCCAGATACTAAGCGACATATGAGAACGCATCGATGCTGTCGAGCTCTATCCATCCATCAATATCTTTCAGCAAGTATCGATGCTAAGAATTAGTCCTAGACGAATGTAAGCCTTCATTTTATTTATTAGAGCCGAGTATAGCGCTAACGTAGTTTCGGTACAACTCAACCAATTGCTCCGTATGTAATTAAAAAAAATTGTCTCAAAATGCCGCAAACAAAATAGAGTCTGGGATCATTTGCATTTTTCTGAGCTTAAATTCCGGGGCAAAATATTAGAAGCACTGATGTCGATTAGTTCTTCAACCACCGCTTTTCTCTCTTAATAATGTTGTTTTTGAGCCACTCCAAATTGATCAATAGCGAATTCAAGAAAGATATTCAAATATCTAAACCATTAGAATGCCTAAATATGCGTTCCAAGCGATAGTAGGAACACCGCGTGTGTGCTATCGGCGGTAGCCGTGAGATGAGACTGCCAGGCCGGGCGCGAACTTTACGCGGGAGAGGGGGTTCCATCATAGAAGCCCGCCACCGTAGCAGAGGGGTTTCTGGAGGTTTACCCTGGGTTTAGAAATAAAATGCAGTAAATGGTGAAAGTCCGTTCCAGCCGCATGGATGGGTGTCCAGTAGTCCCTTTCGCACGGAGGAGATAAAAAAAATATCGAAATAGAGTCAATTTTCTATAGAGCTTATAAGCTCTATCTTTCAACACGCTATGTGAATAGAGTTAAATGTTTAAAGATTATAAATATCAACTACAATGTTCCTCGGCATGCAAGTTCGATATGAAAGTGCCCATATTTTCATTCAATTGTGAAGTGTGACATGTGGAACCATTCGACTCGAACTGCTTCACCATTTTCACACTGAAGCTCCACCTATTCTCCAACTCTTATCTCAAACTTGACATTTTGGTCGGTAATGTTTGCTATAAAATATTCGCATCTTTTGACGATTATCGAAATCTTTGAAATGGTGTTTGAAAATTTGATATACGCCGTGCTGCCAACGTAAACTAAAACTCAAGAAAAATCACAACTGAAAATGAATGGCCTTCTTTTTTGTTTGTTTTCGATTGGTGGTATTCCCACAGCAATGGAAGAATTTTCACATTTTTTTATGTAAGAAATTTGCGGAATTTTTCGAAAAGAATATCAAATGTCAAACAAAAAAATTGATGAACAAGCTAAATTTAATTTTTTTTAGTTTAAAACCAATGTGTTGATGTATTTTTTTGAGTGGAACATATGTGAAAATTTTTCGTTTTTTTAGGCTAAATTTCAGTATGTATAAGATATATATGCGTTCCGCAAAATCTGTGAACGACAGAATCTGTTCCAGCCTCATGAAGCATAGACAACATCGTCCTCTGAAGTGAGATCATAGGGGATTATGCAACCTTCCGACTTCAGTGAAGTCTTCTTGTGTAACATATTTTGGATCTGAAAGGGTTGTGGCTGAGAAGCATCCGATGGCCCATTTTGTTTACAGCAATTCTACGTCTCGCGAACGGATAGAGATGGGTGAAAGAAAGTTGACATGTTTTGTTCATGCTGTTAGAATGCACATTTCCTATTCAATCCTCTTCTCTAGCGTTTACAACTTCCGCGCGGTTTGTCGCAAAGATATGCGTCTCGCCATGAATCAGGTCTGAAAGGAGTTTAAAGAAAACTCACAAAGTGGTTTTATCGTAATTCGTGAAAAACTTCCATTTTAATTTTGTAGATGTACTGCGTACCGGGTTCAGTATGGAGCAAAGTGATAATGATCTATTTCGTTCCAATCATATTCTCTAAATGAAAGCCATTATAACTTTCTCTGTATCTTGTATTGTTCACATGTTATCCCAGAGAGAAATTGACAACCGTAAATCTCAAAAAATTGCAAGATCAGTTCAGATAAGTAGGATGCGGGTATGATCCTCCACGGATCGGAGCGATGACTGTCTGATGTGTGCCTATATTTGTATGTGCCTGTATTTGTGTGTGTGTGTGTGTGTGCGTCCGAGCATTTTTCTATCATCGCTTATCCATTTCTATAGGGAATTTACATATGTGACGCGCCAAGGGTCATACTCAGATCCCATTTAATACTATTTATATAAAATAGGATTTCCCCTTAAAGTTAAAAAATTAAAAAACACCAAAGAAACCTGTGTAAACCGCATTATTGTAAGTGAACTTGGATCATTTATAATTTGGCTAAACTAAATCTCCGCAAGTAGATACTTAATCAACTTGCCTCAACTTAGTCACTTCATAACAATTTCTGCGTATATAGATGGAAACGTTTAACAAGTTGATTTTTCATTTATAGAAATTTTAAGTCTGAACAATCTGATTCGCGATGAAGAAGATTTGGAACCGAGTTTTCATATTGGTTTCGTCAAAATGAATTTTTCGTTTTTTAGATTTTACCCTGTCCTTAACTGGAATGAGATGCCACTTCAATGTGAATAAAGTAAATAGGTCGCATATATGTAAATGTTCACATATCTCACTTCGGAACTTTGAAAGTTGTGAATAACACATTGAACTCGGATCTTTGGAATAAATGATTTCGCAGTTAATTGAAAATTAAATGAGTGCAATTTATCAACAATTTCATATCATTTACTCCTGCTTCCAAAGTCAAAAATTTCCATCATCATTTTTTCTCTTCCGATTCATAATTAATAATCAAAAACGTATAAATAATGTTATTTTTCAAAATAAGCCCAATTTTGGGGATGAAAAGTAACTTCACTAAAATCGGAATCCCAATAAGATTCTTATTGTCCCAAATCATCGAATTACGAATCCTACAATTAATCATATAACGCAGACAAGATGACGTAAATGTTAGTTCCTATTATTAATACGATGCTCGAAATAGCGCAGTTATCTAACTGAACAGTTATTACGTCTGGCTTTATAAGTCATCTCTACTTAGCGCTGATATCGCAAGTCGAAATTCTAGTGAAATATGACGATTTCAAGGACACTGATCAAAGTAGTGCGATCAATAAAGTAGTAGCGCTCACTGTGTGTGCAGACAACTCGACATCCTCAATCATTCAACATCCCAATTGAATCGCTAATGTGTGAAAGGCATCTCTGCCTATGGAAGACATCAAAAAATTTGCGATCTATAACACTTCTCTGACATGCCTTTTTTGAAATACTTGAGGTCCTATTCGCGACTTTAACTAGTTGTGTATAGTGAGGATAGGATGGTTTCGTTCCGAATTGATCTCCGTCAATAAAACGCGATTCGTTAAAGTCCAGAATATGAATAGATCCTACCAGCGGTCAGGCTTTAATCATACAAGACCATTTAATCATGTTAGACAAAAAAAGTTGTAAAATATATATTGTGTATTTTCCGTCTGAACCCTTCACCGACATTAGAATGGCCGAGTGGACTAAGCGTGTGATCTTAGCGCTGCCGCTTGGGCTCCTAGTTCAAATCCCCGACAGGGCGAGAATTTTTTCGGATTGTCTGATGAGCGAGAGGTTGCTCATTGAGTAGCCGCTTGTGACGACATAGGTTTTCTATGATTTCCTGTGTCTTATCATGCGAAGGCGGTGCAGCATATGGTCCACAAGCCCCTATATCCGACGGATCGACGGCGTTAAAAATAATAATAAAAAAAAAACCATTTCTCTTAATACACAGGTTTCCCTATGTGCATAGCCGTTTTTCAGATATAACTTTGAAAACATTTTTTAGTCGTTATGGCACACACACACACACACACACACACACACACGCACACACACAGTCGGGGCTTTGGCGTAGTGGTAGAGTATCTGCCTACTACTCCGAAGGTCCTAGGTTCGCGCCCGGCCGCCGGAGAATATTTTTTCAAAAATATTGTCTCATGGATTCCGACCGATGCAGGAACTTCCGTGTGTGCTATCGGCGGTACCCATAAAATGAGACCGCCCGGCCGAGCGGGAACCTAACCCGATGCAGGGGGGGGGGGGTGGGTTCCCTCATAGGCGCCGGCCATCGTAGCACAGGGGTTTCTGGAGGTTTACCCTGTGTTTAGAAATACGATGGCCTAAAAATGGCGAAAGTCGGCCCCAGTCGCATGGGTGGGTGTCCGGTACACCCCCTGAAGGAATGCTTACACGGCCGCTACCGGGGGCGTACAAACGAGAGGGACGGAGGAAAAGAAAAACACACACACACATCGCGACTTTTGCGCAGTGGGCAGAGTATCGGCCTACGCCAAAGTTGCTAGACTCGCGCCCGGCCGCTGGAAAATATAATTTTTGATTCCGATTGATAGGAACCATTGGCAGGAACTGTAATTCCGTATGTCCTATCTATGGTACCCTTGAAATGAGCTCGCACGGCCGGGCGGGAACCTAACCCGACGCAGGGAGGCGAGGGAGTTCCATACGCACGAATACAAACACTTACATACATATATATATATTCACATACATATCAGAACCACCCACATACACACCAGCAGATCACCTCAAAATGTAATGGAAACCATAAATGGCAAACCTATAAAAATTGTTCACATATACAAGTGAGAAATAAATATGCGATGATTCTAAAGTGATGCCAATATTGTATAGTAAAAATAATTATCGCAACGCCTGAGAATCAAAAAAGCAAGTAAAAATTATTTTTTTCTCCAGACGAGAATTCTTCAATGTCACAAAAATAGACGTCTTGTAAATTCTGAACTGCCATTGAAACACCGATATGGTACTGAAATCGACATGAGTGAGCACAAGCTAGGCGGCTTTTTATTATTTCCTAGTGCATTATTTATTGCTTCTCAGTGACAAATATATATGGAAAATGTTCTTCTTTGCTGTTCCCACAGAGAGTGGGAGAGTAAGTTTTGTTCTGTGACCGAATTCTCAGATCACCTTGTCTTTCGATCATTCGAAATTAATTTTTTTCCCGTTTGAGGCCATTTTGTTATATTCATGTTCGATAAATGGAGTGCATCCAACGTATTTGCAAAACAAATGTCTAAATCCCAAAATCCATCCCCGCCCATATTGTTGATAAGATTAAAATTGAAAATTAATCATCATATTCCGAAATGTATCACAATATATGTATATGTTTATTCTAAGTTTTATCCACGTAAATTCAGACTCCAATTTTTTCTACTCAATTCAGTTAGTAAGATTACATTTTCATTGATTAGCATTAGGACTCATTTTAAGTATGAAGAACATTATTTTACGAAAATTTCAGTGAAATAAAACATCGACGTGAGTTAAATAAAGTACCAACTTGACTCAAGCGCCGAGTGCCGTCTGACTCAAAGTTCATGAAGTCTACTTGAGCCTATCAAATCCTGAATATGAGTCAAGTGGGGGTCAACTTGGAAGGGTAGGGTTAACTTGACTCAAATCGACGTGAATTAAATTCATGTGGATCAAGTTGTCAATTTATACTCAATTAGATGCAATGGTTTGACATAAGAAGACCCCATGTCATTCGACCCGACTTAATTCAAGCAGAAAATGTAAAATGCATCAACAAACTTTTGAAGCAACTGTATTGTCGAGCAAGTTATCTAGACGGCTTAAATTGACTTGAGAAGACTGCAAGTTATCTCTCAGATTTGAATTAAGTGGCGCCCCAATTCAAATAGACTTGAATCAAGTAGAGGTTAACATGACTTAAGTAGAGGTTGATTTGACTCAAGTATAGGGTGACTTGACTCAAGTAGAGGGCCACTTGACTCAAGTACAGAATGACTTGAATCAAGTATAGGTCGATGTGAACTAAGTAGAAGTTGACTTGAATCGAGCATAAGCTGACTTAAATCAACCAGAAGTTGACTTGAGTCAAATACAAATCAACTCGAATCAAGTTGTCAGTTCGTACCCTATTAAGCAGATAAAATCTATTCCAAATGAGTAAATTCCCAACCTACTTCAATCCTACTTAGGTCAAGCAGATGCTCCAGATTGAATCATCAAACTTTTTTTTCCGATATGACTGAGATTGACTCGACCACTTCTAGTGATTTCTCTGATGACACAATGTGAACGCTGGTAGAAAAGTTGGCATAAGCATTTGCATAAGACACACTTTGAGATCGCTGCCCCTCTCGTAACTGTCGCTCACATTCTTATAACTCAAACTCCAAGTTATTTCTGTACATTGGCGAAACTTATAAATTTTATAGTTTCATTTTTAACTCGTCGTGAATTTGTTTGTCGCTTCTATATAACACATTCGCATCATCGCGCGCCCCATCGATTCGACGGCTATTTGCGAAATTAACTCATTCCCAGTTGCTTTTTTTTCCTTTCGTCTTCTTTATTATTTTTCAGACGAAAAGGGGGACACTCACCAATGCAAAAATACAATATGACTGTTTGCGAAGCAAATAATGTGAGTAAAACCTAGATGTTTGACACAGTTTATCGTTCGCATTGCGGTCTATTTTCGCGATTACCCCAGAAGAGTCATCTCAGGGTCATGCAACGTGATACAAGTGATTGGGTTCTAATGCACACATATCCCAAGGTATTCAGGACATTATAACGAAATCAAAGCCATATACATTGCATATGACATATATACATATATCTAGATATCTGTATATGTATATATACCTATATGTACATGATTTTTTCGATGATATTTCAGTAATATTAATTGATCAATTTTTGATAAAATTACTCAGTGCAGAAAGGAATTTACTTAATTTTTCGGATGATCAACCAAATCGAATCCAATTTTGCAGTTTTTTTCAGATGCAGGTGTAATGCGGGCAGTCGGGTTAAGTCAGTTTTAAACTTCAATATTTCAGCATTAATTCCATCAATTATCTGCAATTTTTGTGCAGACTCTTCTTGGAAAAATACGGGTTCGCAATCATTTCAGAAATTTTTGTTATCACTGTTATCGGTCTTTTGGGATGGTTTTTCATGACGGAATTTTTGTGGAGATGGCGGAAAAGGTTGAGTAGATGATTGGCTCAGACTATGCCTGTCATTTTCTATTTTAAAAATCGTTGTGTTGGTTTTTCAATTTTTTTGAAAGTTTCAGATATTTTTGCCGAATTTTTCTTCAAGTGTTGAGTCCTTCAAAATTGTTTTTAAATTTTAGAATATTTATTACGATATGACGATGATTTCGACTGAGATAAAAAATTCTCTGTCATTCCTTGAAGTTGCCAAAATTTGTAAAATCGTCAAATTATCAAAATTTTCCAAACCTTCAACATTAGAAAAAAATCAGAATTTGTATGTTTTATATATATCTATATAGTTTTAATGCTTCTGAATAATTGAATTATTCATTCAGGGTACCGCTACGGTTTCAAGTTTATTGAGTAAGCTGATTTATTTGGTCTATTGATCTTTTTCGAAAGAAAATAAAAAAAAAATTTGGATCTTCAATACTTTTTATTTTGTTCAAAATTTTTGAAATTACAGATTTTCCAACTTTCATCTTTTTGATATATTTCTCATCTAGGATACTACGATTCGGATTCGTTGATTGTTTCACTAGTGACACGGGAGACAGCGGAAAGTATGGCAGGTGATTTTTGAAGTGCCACTTTCCATTACGAATAGAACGAGTCTTCAACGAAGTTCCTATACCACACAAAAATTCCTGATATTTTCGCAGGAAGTATGGACCAAATTTAATCATTTCAGATTAAACCATATCATCGGGGATGGCCGGTCATTTGTTGGTGGATCTTGATTATTTAATATTCAACGCATACCCTATTCGATACCCTATAAATCGAGATATCCTATTATCAGCGCCATCTGTTGGGTCCACTATAAACTCATCGACTCTAGAAAATTCCACTAAATCCTGGACAATTATAGGCAATAGTTTAACATGCTCTGAAGAGTCAGAAGAACTACAAAAAGATGCAAGAAATTTACAAAACATTTAAAAAAAGTTCTAGAAAATATGAAAAAATTCTACGAAATTCTGAAGAGTTGTACGAGGTTCTCGATGATTCTCGAAAATTGACGGAGACATCATAATTTTCAAAGTTTAAGAAAAAATAAGATTAGAAATGGTGGAAAGCTCTGGAACGTTGGAAAGAATCCTACTTATCATCTCAAAAATTTCTTAATTACTGTCAAAACTTTACCGTTAAAATGTTGGGCATTTCCTATTTAGAAATAACGGTTTTTTATTTTCAATTGAGAAAACTGTGAAAAATTCGAGTAAAATCAAAACGTATGAACATCTCAAGTTAGGGTATCCAAACGTCGTAAATTAAGGCGTATACAGGCCTCACATTGCAGGATTTATTTTGCAATTTTTCGCGCCTCAATTTAATTTGTGTGCTCCCGAATATCAAAGGTATCTATAGGTCATCCAAATTCCGCCAAAAAAATCCAGCAAACGCGGTAGCATGAGGAATTTATTCCTATCAATGCAGAAGAACATCAATATGTCGTAAGCTATGAAGTAAACAACGGATTTTCATAATTTTACGTGTTTTTCTGTATTTTTCATCTGCTGTATATGCGTTCTAGGGAATTTTCAATAATGTTGTCACCATCTTAGAATTGAAAGGGCGTAAGCGCGAAAGAAGCCACGTGACAGAGACGAATGTATTTAGATGTTTTATGTAGATTTGTAATGCGGATTTTTACGCCCCTTTGGCACTGAGAGGCGACGATGTTATATAATATCTTGTGGGGAATGCTATAGTAACCGTACATAAATGAGTCTTATGTAAATGACTCCATCTATCATAACACTTCTGCGAAAAATGCATTGCATTGTTTTAAGTGGAAAAATCGTGTTTGGCCAGACGTGAAAAATCCTGAAATTTTTCTTTCATTTCGTATCTATCGAAATTCTTGTATGTTATTCTCAATTGATACGCAGCTGAGTTGTCGGAAGATCATGCAATTTAAGCGAGATCTCGGACTGTTGTAAATTTCCTTTACGGTGTAAATTTATTTGTAGAACTCATATATTTCCCAATGACTCCGCTGGATTTTAAAACGTCTCGACTCGATCTACCACTCCCGGACTTTATAGTAATTTTTTTGCCGTAGTTCGATAAGAACTGCCTATCCTTTTGATAAAGCTATCTTGTGCAATTTTTTGCCCTAATCCATGAATACTGCGAAGATAAAAAATCGAGATTTCGCGTCCGATGGATAAGTTTCATCATCCTAAACGTAACAATTACCGCCGTTTAACAGTACTCAGGAATGATTTTTATTGAAATCGAAATGGAATATTCTAGTTATGGTTGAGTAAATCCGGCCCACTTGGTCGGTTAAAAACTACTTGCTGATTGATACTACCGATTGTACCGTTAGAGTAAAATTTATGCAACCCACTTGCAATTTTTATGCACATAATTGTTGCTATTACTAGGACATACGTTCGACGAAATTTAATTTTCGTTTAGTCGCCGAATTGAGGAATAACGAAAAAACTCAATGGCAATTTTTAGGAAAATTTTCTCTCCTTTCATGTGTTATTTCTAGCAAGAGCAATCGGTTTTCTGAAATTTAAGAATCCTTTGAGTTTTGGTGATTCGGTCAGACGGAACTCGCGGTATGCGGATATTTTTAAATACGCTCAGGCAAGAGAACAGCGCGAAATGGGATGGGGCTAACGAATATCATCGCTACTCCGCCCACGCATTTCCTCTCGATATCCGGCGTAACTTTATGGGAATTCGGCTTTCTTACCACATGAAAAATAAATCGTGTGTTACGTGTGACATATATTTCAATTGCCGACAAAAAATAATGTGCAACGAAAAGAGATCGAATGTTAAATCGCAGTGTAAAATTAATCTCGGTTTCAGAAAATTTTCATTCTCCATTTTAACTGGACTTTATGACTTTTTACTCTGTACACTTGACGAGTATGAGATCCTGAAATTCACAACTTTTGTTCAGCATTCTCATTTTTTCTTTTCCGTTGAATTGAAAATCCACCGTAGATGACGGACTGTACGCGATACCAACGAAATGCTCTTGGGTTCGCCGCCTCTGCTCTCCTCACGTTACGTTTTTCTAAAAATAATACGGACACCGAGCCTAGATACCTAGATAGACGGCTACCAATCGGGAGCCATGAGTTGTTCACGAATTCTGTTGTTTTTTTTTTGAAAATTATAAACTTGGAGTTAGTGGAAAATCAAGATCGTCGTCAGATGGAAAAATACTTTTTTTTTTATAAAATTAAAAAAAAATTTTTTTGTTTTTTTCTTATATAAAATTTAAAAAATATCTTTTTTGCAGAAATATCGTTCGTACTTATTATTGGACTTATTTTATTTATGACTAGTGCCAATAACCTTGTATTAATAAAAAATACTGCAACATTTCTTCTTTGATAATCACTTGATTTCTGGCTTATAAAATATGATTTTGAATATTGAATATTGATTGACAAGACAATTACATGTGTGCCTTGTTTCTCAAAAATTGCAAATTTGACCCCATTATGCATCAGAAAAAATCAATAAAAATCCGACACATCAAAAGAAGATCGTGTAAGTAGAAAAGTTCTCGGAGCAAGAAAAATTGACTTTCAAGTAAATTTTCAAGTTCGGGAAAAACTGTGTCAAGTCCACAAATATATACGCAATTTCCCATGGAAAGAATGACGAAACCACATTACGTTGACTGAAAATTTTCATCCCTCCACTGGACTATATTATAGAAAAAAAATGAAACTCATTTTATACCAAAAACTGACAATGTTGGCATCGGATCAAATTTTTTCATTGTTAGAACTTTACTCAGAAAGAAAGAAATAATTTTTCTCAATGCGGAATGGACATTATGCGTCAAGAATTGGCACTAGCAATCGAACAGTCCAAAGCTCTATTATGTAATAAAAACCACACTCCCGCACGAATATTCTGGCAGGGTTAAGCACTGATTCACGGTTCGATAAATCATCACTGATGGCAGTTAAAATTTTTAGAAAATTCACAGATGGCTCAATTTTTAAACGCTTTGAAATTATGTCAGCCTACCCAACACTCACTCACGAGATAATTCATCCATCCCATTATTCCATTTTTTTACTCATTTTTTTTCCTCGAAAATTTGCATTTATTCACTCATTTTTTCTCTGGAAAACTTACTTGACGATATAGAGTTGCGTTTGAACTCTGGCGTTCGTACGTCCGCGCACAGCCTTATACGAAGCTCAGCTAAAAGTCGTTGTGGATAAGAGAGCTCTCTCCTTCTCTCTTGCCCAGCGTTGACAATCTGCTTAGCTTCTCAAGTGCCAGCAAAAAGCGGCGAGAACTACTGGTTCCAATGTTGCCTTTTCACGTGTCGCGAAACTCCGCTTTATCGTAATTTTTTTTTTGTCGTTGAATTCGTAAGGAACGGAGAAAAATTTGGCACTTAATCCTCACCACTTGAATGCTCTCCGAACACCCCTCCCCCCTTCACGAAAACTCCCTTGGATTTATTGCAGGGTAAAACTTGTTATTTTTTTTTCCCCCTACGATTTTATTTCGTTGTCTCGCGTCTATCAGTAGTCTAAACTTTGTTGGCCGTCCCAATCGCCCGTGGCCCTGCGCGCGAACTAACCAAAACTAAGTTTTAATCTGCTACTTGAGGCGCTCATCATCGTACCTCCGTCTCCACCCCACCGCTAAACTATTCTCAAACGTCGTTAGTGACTCCCACCCTCAAGTCGAGCCACTTTTCACATGGTCAGCCAACACCATCGATGGATCATCCCCTGGGAATTTGTCAATTGTACCGCGAAAAGGCTAATTTATTTCTATGGGGATGCAGAAAAATCCATTCGTCAGTGCAGCACCTCTCAACTAATCATGAGTTTATTTTCTGTATCCATGGTGAAGGAGTGGAGAACTTTTTCCCGTTCTCCAGGTATTTCAAGATGAATAAAAAATAGTGAGGAACAAAAAAAAATGACATGCATTTCAACCGAAATCCTGTCCGTTCCAGAAAACGCTTATGCATTTTGACTGAGTCATCATTGAGCTTGAGTGCATAATTAGTGCACTCAATAGTGAGAAACCGTTTACGAAAGATGTTGACCACACACACACACACACACACACACCCACAGACACTTACACATGCATAGCCTTACATCCGAGCAATGTGCCGCACATTCGATGTCTCATATGAAGTTTTATCTTCGGCGAGGTTTTATGAACGAATGAAGGAATTACTATAATGTCGTTGTGTAAAAGTGTATCTATTTCTCTACTCTACTTTTCAACATCATTACATATGTATTATAGGTAGTGCAAATACTCCATACACTATTTATCGTGATATATTATACGTACTATATATTATATTATATTATATTATATTATATTATATTGTATTATATTATATTATATTATATTATATTATATTATATTATATTATATTATATTATATTATATTATATTATATTATATTATATTATATTATATTATATTATATTATATTATATTATATTATATTATATTATATTATATTATATTATATTATATTATATACAGTAGAAAAGGAACAGCGTGAGCAGATAGATCATCAAATCATTAAACATTCTATGGTAATCCTCACGCTCTATTTCCTGAAGTATTTTCCTCTAGCTTCAATCGAAATTTATTTAGTCAACTTGCTCTTGTAAAAAAAGTCTTATTTACAATATTTTATACATGCTGGAGATCCATCATCACGGGAGTTCCTGAAGAAACATTGCAATAAATTCATTTTTGTCAATTAATTCCAATCTCCAAATACACTTTCTTGGCGATATGTATCGAAAATATGACCGCCAAATTTCAATATTTCGTTATCAAAATTACGCGGTATATTTTTTTTTTTTTATGTAATATCACAGTATAACTGCCTGGGAGTTTAGCTACTCCATTAAGACTTTAGAACATGGTCAGATGTCAGCATTCCTTTGGTTCAAGCCGCGGGACGTGAATACGTTTTCGTTTGGAAAAATCTTCACCCAAAGTTGGATTCTAAGTAGTAGGTTGCATTTAGGGAGTACGCCAAAGTAACACACTCGTTCGTAGCGACCTGACCGGCAGCCGCTTCGTCAACCTCGCCATTAACATGCCCGTCAACATTCAGTTAACATTTCTGCCAACAGTCCTGCCAACAGTCCTGTCAACATTCCTGTCAACATTCCTGTCAATATTCCTGCCAACGTTGCTGTCAACATTCCTGTCAGCATTTCTGTCATCATTGCTGTCAATATTCCTATCAACGTTGCTGTCAACATTCCTATCAACATTCACTTTAACATGTCTGCCAACCGTCCTGTCAACATTTCTGCCAACAGTCCTGTCAAAATTGCTGCCAACAGTCCTGTCAAAATTGCTGTCAAAAAACCTGTTGAAATTCCTGTCAAAATTCCAGTCATCATTTCTGTCAACATTTGTGTCAACATTCCTGTCAACATCCCCGTCAACATTTCTGCCAAAAGTGGTGTCAACATTTCTGCCAACAATTCTGTCAACATTCCTGTCAACATTCCTATCAACCTCCCTATCAACATTTCTGTCCATATCCCCGTCAACATCCACATCAACATTGCTGTCAACCTTTACATCAACATCTGCATCCAAATTGTCGTCAACCTCTATACGAACGTGGCGTGTCTACGTGCATCGAGTCACATGAAAAAAATAAATAAAAATACTCTCTAAGACTCATCATCCGTTGATCACAAATTGCCATCGATGACGGTGAAATTCATCACGCCAAAGAAATCTCAATAATTTTGGCAAGAGTACCATCGGGGGTACGCAACCCTGCGCTGACTAATCCCAAATGTTGTCATTCGGCTTTTGATGACGTTGACCCGTTCAGTTGTGAAGTTCAAAAATAACGTCGGTCTCACAATATGCAAACAGCAAAAAATATATATGCACATGAAGCTTACATTAGACTTACCCAAATGAGCATCTACAATGATGCAAAATGTGGCATTCGCCCACGCCTTTTTCTGAGTGATTCGATATTCCGCAGAAACTGTTTCTCACATAAACAACAGTATTTTTAACCCACCGAGAAATCTTCTGTGAATACTATGTCATCAGGCAATCAATTAACGAGCAAATAGTGATAAAAAAAATAGATTCGTAACATGACCAATAATCTATTCAATATTGCATCCTCCATCAGGAGACAGTAACTTATCCTTGTTTCCGAGCTGAGCGCCCCCCAATCGGGTTTTGCCCCATCCTCCTTATATTTTGCTCTGTGTATACGTATTCGCCATCGCTTTAATTGCGTTTAATCATTTTGTCAACCGAGAAAAGCCGTTAAGTACAGTTCCAATGTAACCGAAGTATCTCCAATTACCAAGTTGGTATCCACACTATTCCACCATTCTACGCACCGATACCACAAACCGTTTTCAAAATTAATATACATTACGCAATTATAATTTTTTTCAAGGCGACATCCGATACATATTTTCCCATATGGAAATGTGTTTTCATGTGTTCTCAACATAAATGGGTCATGTGCCTGTTGATCGTACAGTACCAGCGAAAATTGCCAAGGTTTCCCAAGGCCCGTGTGTATGATGTATTATACTGAGTAGAAAAAGGAGTCAAGGCCATCGGGTGACACCAAAATCCTCCAGAACAAGAAATTTATAAATAATTTAATTTCTCACTTGGCTCAGGCCCTGTCACATAATTCATACCTGGTGAAATTGTTCCACAACCTCAACAATATTACTTTAATAAACAGAGCATGCGCCAATGAATAACCGAAAAATGGTAAATTAGGTATGTGAGGTGGGGTGGAAGAAAAAAAATGTATCGAATAAACGAGAGTAAGACAGAGTTGGGTATAAAACATATAGCGCATAGTGGTCGGTTTGGTCGCGGTTCTGGCAAGCCCCGAGCACTCATCTAAATATAAACTATCGCCCCTCACTGCTGAATCTATCTTTACGTATTAGAATGTATAGCAAACCTGAAGGCCCTAGGTATATGCCACTAGCAGCCATCCTCACGCAGCTGTCGTCGATGGATAAGTCCACTGTTATTCATTTTTTTTCTCTTTCCGAGTCATGGGTTAAGATCATCCAGTCGTATTATGTAGTTCGCAGAAGTACATATGTAGGCTTCTAAGAGTTAAAAGGTTCAACTAATATACCCACTTTTCTGACATCAGCTGTCATGTGGCGCATGGTTACATGTTTAAATGCCATTTACATCATTTTTAGAATCTATTCTTATAGGGATTGGGAAGAATCAATGGGATTGGGATTGAAAATTAAATGTATATGTGAAGAAAGTTTCTCGATTCACAGAAGATTAATGCGATTCGGGTATATCAATTTGAAGTATTATCAAATTCAACTGTGTGTGACCTAACTATGGAAGATGCTAATATGAGCATAAAATGATGTTATGGTCCATGAAACTGTCTCGCCGTCATGGGGACACGTGACAAGGAAGTGTCCTCATGGATGCTTCCAAGTTCAGATGATTTCCTTAATTATTAATGGATACTTTGGGATATCTTACAGCTTAGTAACTCGACTTACTAGGTTAATAACTGAGAAAAACAACGCTGACCCAAAAATAGCAATCTTTACAACAACAGTCTAATTATACAACGTTGGTTTGAATAAGGACGAATGGTCTTCCAAAATTTCGTCGCCAGATCGGAGCATACGAAAGTGTTATTTGCGAATTGGAAATATTTACATTCCGGAATCGAGATATTTATAGTTTGGAAATTGGCGGTACTGATATCCTCCGATCAGGAATACATATTTTCCGGATCCGGGATGTTTATATGCCTTCACCGAGGATCATTATAGTCATGGATTGCCGCAATAGATGAGAGAATCGAGACAAAACGACATGATTATTGCGCCATACAATACGAGAAAGAAATACGAGACAATACAAGCGAGATGTAACAAGAAAGGATATATGGCGATAATCCTATAGTAAAAAGGAGGGACGGAAAAAACTATCGATATATATCGAAATTATCGTGAAGCATAAGACCGAAACAGACGCGCCACCTGTCAGTGCGGCCGTAAAAGGAAATGCGCGTGCGCAGCACGCGCCACCGAACTCGTACTTCGAAAAAAGAAACCATTTTCGAATCAATCAATTTCGCTCACAATTTTCAAAATTTAATATAAAATTTTTCGTGTCAACTTATCATTTCTGTGAAGCTTAATTTGATTTTTTCGAAAGTCTCAATTTATGCTTTTCATGAACATGATATTAAGCATTTCAAGTTTGGAAAACAAAATTGCTTAACAATTTCCAAAGCTCCAAACCATGAAACAACTTCAAAAATGTTGAAACGTATAAGTATCAAACCTTAAACTTTCTGCTTAAAATTCAAAGAAAAGACAATTTAAATCATGTGTTAATCGAACTTGTCACATTAAATGTTAAATTAAAAATTGGCATCAGCTACTTTGTTGTTGACCGCACTCTAAAAGTAAGTGACACGTACTCTAGCGCGTGATTTCGCTACGCATCATATACGTAATATCGTAGGCGCTCATCGGTGAAAATACCATACGTAACGAATAAAATGAAGCCATTCGAACCCAATAGATCGGTCAAGTTTTCAGATGTTTAAATCTTAAAAGTGAAAGACAATGTATGTGCAATCTTTAGCTAGGGATTTTTGTCTTCCAAACTTCAAAGCAAATGAAAAGTACCGATTACAGGCGCCTGAAATAATTGAATTACCGACGCCGATGGCCGTGTGGTTAAAGCGCTGGTTTTTGGCACACGAGGTCCTGGGATCGAGTCCCCGCTCGGGAACTCTCCTTTCGATATAGTAGAGTGGAATTTCCCAGACTCTAATTCATACCGATTCATCGTTGAACGGGAGTTTCGTAACAGAAACGGCTGGACAAATTGGGGTTTTCCTTCAATTACTGGTTGAGCAAAGGATACAATGCTAATTAGGTGTTGTGTTTGTTGGTTGGAACCAGGGAGAATGCTGAATAGTGAGGGAAAAAGTCGGTTTCCATTGGCACCGCCGGGGGGTCGCTGCATATCCTAAAAAGAGGATGAAACCCCTAAATAATAGAAAAAAAATTATTGAATTCTAAATCACAAGAGTTGCATTTTTTACAGATAGCATTCCACTTACTTTGTTGAACATTTTTTTACTACATTGAGAAAAAAAAATCCCCGTCTCTTTGTTTCAGTTTTGGGTTCGCTAGGCGACGAACGAGTGAGAATTTTTTATTATCTCTTCAAATACTTTCCGTATAAAAATAATCCTTCCGATACTTGCAAATAAAAGTACAGTGGATCTCCTGTAACTCTCCGAGCCCCCGCGAGCAGAGGGGAATGCGCCCCCACTCCCCGTGACGCTAGAAACTGCGCTTGAGGGGTGGGGGCCGTTTCATTGCATGCCGTTACGCGTGAGCTCAATGGCGAGCTAGTGTAAAAATTTTGAAGAGGTTAGGTCTCAAAAAAAATACTCACTCCCCTCAAGATATGATAAATATACCGAAACAATACCAACTTAAAATAGACATAACACAATTAATAAGGACAAAATTAACACATGTTAATAGGCACCTCAGCACATGTGACAACACAATGTATAGGACAAAATGTACAGTTCGAAACGATCAAAAATTCGAATAAATGAGTTTTCCAAATGGAAAGAAAAGAGCTCAAGACAATATGTGCGGTTCGACCTCAAGTTCTCGTACTATATCTATATTTCTGTGGGCACGCCTACTGCGAGCGTAGAAGGGGTAATGTGTAACTCTGCGCATGCGGAAACCTGAGCCCGCAAACTGGAGAGTTCTAAGAAGTGTACAGTACATACTCTTTGAAGCCGTGACTTTGAGATGGTTTGCGATTTTTTGATTCTCATAATTCAACTTTCAAGCAAGAGCTGGTCGAAAATAAATATTTTTACTTCTGTATAAACCACTGAAATGAAAACGTACATTAGTTGGGATCTGAAAGTTGAGATTGTGAAAGTCCTTAAGTATATATACAGGATGTCCCATTTGAAAAATTGCACCTAAATATCTTTCAACAGGGCCATGTAACAAAAAAATGTTTCAAACAAAAATTGTAGGGTTCTGAGGGAGACATTCGAATTGGTCATTATTTC
This sequence comes from Asobara japonica, assembly GCA_026005395.1. Classification (NCBI taxonomy): domain Eukaryota; kingdom Metazoa; phylum Arthropoda; class Insecta; order Hymenoptera; family Braconidae; genus Asobara; species Asobara japonica. Next base: position 2,926,962 of record BQMI01000112.1, read on the forward strand.
GAGCTTTTAAGTTCGTGCTTGCAAGCTGCAAGCACAAATCGTTTTTTTTTTAATGGCAACCACATTTGTCACCCCGATGAAAAACGTTCGTTTTGATGAGTTGTTTTCAGAACTCTACGCATATTCAATTTCATTACATTTTTTTAAGCAAAAAATATTATGAAAAGCGTTTCGTCGCCAAAATCGAAGTTTCAGACTTTTTTGGCGTCACCCAGGATACGCCACATGGAGGTAAAGTCTGCGTTGCATCTCACGCGCAAAAAAAGGAAAAAAAATGCGCGAAAATGTGAGGAAGTCCCTGAGCGTTTACAAAAGATGTTCAACATTTCTATCATTTGTCGGCAAATGTTTTGATTATTGTTTACATTTGATTTGGGATTTCCTCAGAACCCTACAATTTTTGTTTCAACATTTTTTTGTTACATGGTCCTGTTGAAAGATATTTAGGTGCCATTTTTCAAATGGGACACCCTGTATATATATATATATATATAATATGAGTTTGTTATCAAACTCATATAGCTCTACTTCTCATTTCTCCTCTTAAGTGTCTCTTAAACACTCTTAACCGTCTCGTTTTGTAATTTATTAAACAAATCGAACCCATAGTAATCCATTGTTCTTTTCATATTTCCAGTTCTCTTCCTTCATTTCACCAATTCATCTTTGTTTCTAGTATTATAACCTTGTAACCACTTTTGTTAGATATTGTGGTGGTAAGTTGTTAATTATTTTGTAAATAAATATATATGCATACATTAAATTTTAGTCTTTCTTCGATTGACATAAAACATAAGGCTCTCAACATTTTTATTGTGGGTGTGTATCAATAAACTATTCACTCCGCCGACAAAAGTGGAAACTATAAATGTCGTCGACATTTCGTGTACTAACTGAACAATAGAAAACTATTCACTCTATGTAAATTGAAATATCTTATATGAGAGTTTTTGACAGCGAGTCTGGTAACTCAAGATTTGGAAGAAATATTGATGGTCATATTTTTAAACAGCGATGTTAGGCCAGGTCATGTGACACAAGCGGAATTACCCAAGAATTGATGATAATTTGCATAGGTGATTTACTAAAATATCATTTAACGGGTTCAATGCACGGAAATCCGTCCCCCAGTGATGCGCAATCTCACTTCCAATTTCGCTCTCTGCTGCATACGAGCACGTAGCATGTCGTAGAAGTATTACGTTTTTCGTCGATTGTGTAATGAGCTGAGCCCCTCAGACGACAAGATCTTAAAAACAACATTGAGTTGGATAATTTTAACCTTGAGTAGTCGACGAAATATTTTTTACAACGTATTTTCAGATTTTTAGTTTCCTGAAATTTATTTACTTTCGCTAAAAAACAATTGCCAGCAGAAGTATGCGCACGATATAAGTCAAACTTTGAGATAATTGTAATTTGTTTTCAACTATTTGTCAAGACATCAATTTCAATCCACTAAGTCCCATTACTTTTATTTACACTAATTCATTCAATTTTTGTAACTATTGACCTTTTACAAATTTTATTTTTTTTCAAAATCCAAATTTCGGATTTTCTCTTAAATTATTACTTTTTGGGATTTATATAATTATTTTAGTTTTTAAATTTTCTATATTCTGAGAAAAAACTATTAAAACATGAATACATAGTGTAGGATAATCCAGAGGATTTGTCATATTTTTACATTTCAAATTATTTTTTATATTGTCATATATTTTTCACATTACATTATTATTTCATTATTATGATTATATTATTAAATTATCCATCAAACAACCCATCATTTCAAGTTGACGCCATCCCACAAAGTCCTCATGGTGTAAATATCTCAAAAATTATTGATGATGTATCATATTTTTTTTTTAATTTTAGAAATATCGGGGGCTTTTCAAATTTTTTGAGATTCTTCGAATTATTTAAGTGCTCAATTCTTCTGGAAATTTCAAAAGATCCTGCGATCCTAGTAACGCCACAGTGTCAGCTAATTTAGACCTTGAGCAGTGAACAAAATATTTTTGCAACATTTCTTTAGATGTTAAGTTGAGTTATTTTTATTTACTTGCAGCAAAAAAAAATGTGGGCGTGAATCTACGCACGATATGAATTTAAATTCAAGATACAATTATGGTGGAATTATGTGAATTAAATGTTGAGTAATTCACCGAGTTCGATTGGCTCAGAACCGCAAATTCAAAAATCATTCAAAAATTTTGATTCCATCATTTGCCCTTTAATGACAATATAAAATTGCATCATACAGATACACACACAACTGAACTCGACATCCTTCAGACAACAGTGTGTTACCGTTTTAATATCAGCCAGATAATGAACGATAGAATTCCAATTCCAGAATTCTCTTTACTCAAAAAAAACTTCACCGTAAAATGTATAAAATCCCTGAAAACATTAGCTACCAGAAAACATGTGAGTTTCCTCAAAAAAGTGTCTGGTAGCGCCCGAATATTTTTAGTCGTCGACATTTTCTCGCAGTCACCAGATGAAAAAAAAATACTTGAGGTAAAAAAAAAGCCGATGTATTCTCACGAGCCAAAAAATGCCTCCACTCCCTCAACTAATCGTCTGACTATTTGTGAAAACAGCGACGTGAATTCTCCCCAATAAAATAAAAATAACCACAATTGTGAGGCATTGATCACAGTCAGATTACAGAAAATGTGAATCACTGAACCGTGGAAATGTTAGTGGTAAGTGTGAGTTAACAATCATGACTATTGACTAATGTGTTAGTTAAGCTTCAATGAAAGGGCCATTTCCATTGCCATTTTCACGGTACACTGATCCTGGCTACTGCATTGAGCAAAAACTATTCAAATAGTTGACTGACCGCAATTTTCTTATGAGTAAAGTTGAACTCCCCTCATACATATTGCACTAATTCTAGCCTAGGCAATTTTATGGGCCAACCTGACTCGTCGAGTGATGGACGGCCGAGTTCTGAATAGATTTACCGTACCAAAATCATGAGCTGCAACATTTGATGCAGGTATAAACATCACAAGAGGATAAAGCCTCAACTTGAAGTGATTTCGTCTTGAGAATTTGTTTCTGATTTAACCCCCTCAGTAATAAGGCGCTCGCATGTGTACAAGCTGTATGATTGTATGAGGGACGAATATATGGAACGGTCTAAAATTATCCCACCTTACGTTCTGGAAATAGGTGTTATGAGTGCGAGGACAAGACGAGACATCCAATCATTATGCTTGTATTCTCACGAGTCAATGTGAAATTAAATGACAATGAATGCATAAAAAATTATGTATATGTGCATATGTGGAGAATTTCATCGGTCCTATAGGGTTAAATTTTTTCTCCAAAATTTTTCCACTTAATTTTCTCTCTCGACATTTCTGTATCGACAACTTTTTCATCCCACATTCCTCTATATGAGCACTTCTGCATACCAATATTAAGCTGCAAAATTTTGAGTCTTAAAAATTAGAAAGGCAGATAATTTTGGAAATTTGGAAAAAATTGAAGCAAAATAAAAAATATTTGTCATGGAATCATACATTTTATGCTTTATGCATTTTCTCCCCAAACGGCGTCATTGAAGCATAACCAGGAAGAATTTACGGATGGTGATCGAGCGGATTACCCGGATAAACTTAATGTATAGGCGCACTAGTTTTTCTAATACTCCTACAATTTTTCACAGAAATCGTTCCTTGCGTTGAAAACTTCTCAAAACGAATTGGGTGCCAGGGCATTCCAATCGTTTCAATCGATCGCCGAAGATCCCCGACCTCACATACTCATCTTGACTGGTGTTTGTGGTACTCCACTTATGCGGAAGCTATTATTCGGTGAGATGGTACTTATCGATCAATGCAATAATTCAAACATTACGATTCTCCTCTATAAGCAAACTCCACGTGTTTTCGTATTATAGTTCGAGGCAGGAAGTACTACGTAAAATAATCACAATCTGTCAGAGTAATTGGGCGGAGTAATCGGAAGACATTTGCTCCGCCCACATCACAATGAGTCATTAGGATGTCATTAGTGAGCAATACTTCAATGGAACTGGTGAGATCCCTGAGGATCGCAATGGGAAAACTCGATTTCCAATTTATACACATACACATACACCCCACACACCCACCCACCCATACTCACTCACCGACACACACACACCCACCCACCCACCGACACACCTACCCACCCATCCACCCTCATACACCTACCCGCCCACCCACTCACGCGCACCTACCCACCCACCCACACACATCTACCCACCCGCCCACCCACACACATCTACCCACCCACCCACCTACACACACACACACACACACATGCCGAGTGACGGGGCTTTGGCGTAGTGGGTAGAGTGTCTGCCTACTATTCTAAAGGTCCCGCGTTCGATTCCCGCTCACTGCAAATATTTTTTCTGAAAAATATTTTCTCACGGACTCCGACCGATGGCAGGAACATTCCGTGTGTGCTATCGGCGGTATCCATGAAGTGAGACCGTGAGCCGGGACCGAACGCGACTCGTCGCGCGGGGGGGGGGGGGAAGGAGGGTTCCATCGTAGACGCCCGCCATCGTATCACAGGGGTTTCTGGAGGTTTACTCTGTGATTAGAAATACGATGAGCTGAAATGGCGAAGTCGACCCCAGCCGCAAGGGGTGGGTACTCTAATCCGTAGTATTGTCCATGAAGTAATGCCTACCAGCGGTTACGTGGGTGAATACGAATGGAGAAAGAGTATAAAAAAAAAAAAAAAAATGCCGGCAGATATGTGCTCATACATGACTCAGACATGAGAAACGTCCCAAAAAGGGCAAATATCATGAAGCTGACACTTTTGATTTTAGGAGTCATTACTATAGCGTTCCCCAATCAAAAAGTTAAAGAATCACGTAAAAATTTGTTCATGTAAAAAGATTCGGATGAACTACAATAAAATACATTTCAAAATGAATTTCAAAACTGTGTTCAATCTAACATTTTGACGATATGAAGCGTTAAAGATAAAACATACACGATAAATTTAGTTGGTAACGCTACGTAGCTCAAACATGGCACAGTGAGGGTATTTGAAATTGTGCGATTTTGGATCTTGTGCACATTGCCAAATTGTTGATGTTTTTTTCTTGAAAAATTGTTGTGCAAGTACTGTCAGATATTTTACTAGTTCAGTCGTGGATTGACCAATCAGGTCAAGATATTTCAGTTTCTTGATCTTGATCGGTTTGTTGTTATCGGCGCATCAACTACAATGGTTCTTAGCGCCGGCTCTGGACTTATTATAGTCGTTAGATACTCACAACTTTTTCCTTTGTAACACAGTTACGGATGTTATTCATTCACAACGAGAGTAGGAACATTCAGTTGTAAACAGTTTTTGGTACTCGTCTTATAACTTTTGGGGGTGAACTGTTTTTTTACTTTTGTGGTGCCCATTATTTGACTAAATCAAATAATCCAGAAAAAACCCACCGGTACCTGGGCTTGAACCCAAGAACTCGAGATCCATAGGCGGGCACCTTACCTACTTCACCATACGACCGGCTTATATTTCAGTTTCGTATTAGCTTTTTGGTGAAATTTTTTGGAATCTAAAGCGGCCACAGCTTGGTATAAGCTGCTTTCGGAATCCCGCGTTGCACAGAGCACATTCAATTACGTTGTAGTAAGTATCATTTTGTTGTTTATCATAAATGGTATCCTCCCAGAAGTGTCACCGCAGCTAATAAATATGATATCGATGTAAAGGAAATTGGATCCTAAAAACCAGCGGTTTTTATAAAACGAGTCCGGTGATGCGTGCTGAGCACGCGCATTTCCTGTTTCCACCGCACGGACTGGTGGCGCGTCGGTTGGGTCTTACGGTTTTTGATAATTTGGATATATATCGATAGTTTGTTTCGTCTCTCCTTTTTACCATAAGATCTTATGGCATCTTCCTGGAATCACAATGAAAAAAGCAACATTGACCAACATTCGGCAATATTGACCGAAATTTATCCAAGTATGCCTCTCGTCCCGACTAGAAAATTCGTCCGGCAGGGTTGATGTCACATCGAGGCCATGTTACTCATAGGTCCAGAAATCGGGAGACAGGCATGCCGGATCAGGACCGGACTTTGACTGTATCGACAGTGCCGGGCCACGGCAGGTCGGTTTTGTGCAGACCCGGTCGTGATCCGGCAGAAATACCTACCCAGAAATATCTCCCTGTTTAGGAGATAATACTGGGTAAGGTTTTTGTCCGTTAAACATGATCAGGTCTTGCCGAGGGAGAAGTAAGGCATGCCAAGTCCGGAGACAGGCATACTTGATCAGGCATACTCGATACTTGATTCAAGTATCTAGTACTTGGACAAGTCTTTGCAGCTGCATTCGAGTGCTTGGTCCTTCATTCAAGTATTTTATACTTGACTCAAGTGTTCAATTCATGACGTACGTACTTGATTCTGGTATTCGATACTTGACTTACTACTTGATCGCCCATTCAGGTTTTTGATAATTGGTTCAAGTATTTCATATGTAATTCAAGCATTTCATTGAGAGATCGCCTCATACTCTCACAAAAGCGTGAAATCGCCTGTGGAACCTCAAAAGCAGCCTCGAACTCACACACACAGTTATACAGACTCAAACTTCCGCTCCCACTTGCATCTCAAGAACTTGGGAAGATCTGGAAACATTTTCCGATCATCACCCGAGCAACTACGCAGCATCTGTGGTGATCTCAATCCCGATCAGTCAAGAATCAATATGCAAGGTTCCCAGCCGGCGATGCGGTCTCATTTTACGGGTACCGTCGATAGCTCACACGGAGCGTTCCTGCTATCAGTCAGAGTTCATGAGACAATATTTTTGAAAATCGGATGCGAACCTAGGACTTCTACCATAGTAGGCAGAGAGGTCTATATAGGCGCTTCTGTATGTGTGTCTGTTAAACTTCGGTGAACAGTTCTGACGAGATTGATAGAGTAATTCGATTCTTTCATATAGACGCGTTTCGACGTTCTCCAAATCTCAAATAAAAGTGAATTTGAAAAAAAAATTTCCTAATTTTGAATCGTTTTTCATCAACAGATAACTTGCAACATTTCATATTACGACATAATAATCCAGAGAAAGAGAGTTTATTATAATAAAGGCTCTGTTCAATATGTCGGATACCTTATATTAAACTATTTTCCTCTATATCTATATATTCGTTTCCACTTATTTCGTTTGCAAGATACTTTGTTATAAACAAAAAAAACGGTGCACTTCGACCAAAATTTCTCCGACTCAGAATGCGTTATCAAGAAGCTTGTTTCCATGATTGGTGTGCGAGGAAGCTTTTCCAGAAGGTTTCAATTACACACATCCACCCTTACGCACTGCCCCTCACACACACCTGATAAACATTCGGTTTTGTTGGGTTACTTTTTTTAAAATCTTGTTTTTGCTGACCAAGAATAATGTCTTCAAAAATTTAATTCATTAATTATATTTAGTAATATTCATCACAATTTTATCTCCCAATTTCATATCAAAATATATTTCCCAATTGGTTCTAAATCACAACTATAATCACTTGTTTTCAGTGCCATATTTAAAATGACAATATTGATTCAATTACCAAGTCTGAATCAATTTCCTCAGCGTAACTCTATTCCCATCAATGATTTTCCCCATTCATTGACAGATTTTACCAATAAAAATCAATTTATTACCCCAGCTACGGCAATTGATTTATATCCCCACAATTATAGAAAGCAGGCAATCCCCGATAATCTCGAAATAACGAGAAACCCCACGGCTCACCTCACCCCCCTGGCCATTATCCTCAACGATGCCCCGATATTTTTGGGCAGTCAACACACTCGCGACTTGCTCATGTGGGCACGTATGACAGAGAGAACAAGACTAAGACAGAGATAGAGAAAATCTTTTTTACCTACGTGCTTGCAAATAAACCGCCCTTAGGGCACCAAAAAATTGCAAAAAAAAAGAGAAAAAAATCTTTCAAAAAATTATTGGGTAAGCGCTTATCAAATATCATTCGAAATCCGCGCCAAAAATCACATAATTGTTTCATTGCAACAGAGAAGGAGAGACTAGTGAAGGAGGTGAAATAATACATTGGCGGTGGTGGGGGTAGTGGTGAAAATAAACGAAAGAGAAAAAGCTGAAGGGGTGGGGAAAAGAGACGAGGAATCACGAGAGCCGAAGACATCAACATGCAAACTGTTAGCGCCGTCAGCGTAACCTGAGCTTTCCGTTACCTCCAACCATATATGTCCGCCTAAATAGCGATGTCTTTGTCGCACTCAGTCACAGCATTGCTGTTATCTCAGTGGCGCTCAAGACGAGACGAACATTTTTTTATGCGCTTAGAGACTCCTTATTGGTATTTTTTACAGCGGTTTCAGGATGCAGCTCGCATCATTGGATGTAACAAAAATGTAACAAGTGGATGGTGATCTGTGAGGGCCACTCAGGGAAAAATTTCTCGGTTTGTACTTTTGACTCGTCTCGATTGGATTAAATAATGTAGATAGAGAAAAAGGCTTGAAATATAAAATGTTTGTTGGTTCATGGAGAATCATTCTGGTTTCATCCACCATATCTCTATCTGTAATGCTTCCTCTGGAAATGGAGGTTACATGTGCGAATGCGAATTCGCTTATCCCCATTGATTCTAAATTATGAAAGTTAAAAAAAAAAATTAACAAACCTAAAACGTTCAGCGAAACAAAGGGGACTAAATTAATTTTTTTCTCCATCTCTCTGTTTCGAAACATGTTATTTCGAACAAAAGCTCGAACAGACTGATTGCAATCAAAATTTTTTCTGAACTCGAATACGGACTTTCGAATGGTATTTGTTTACATTTTCTGATGTTACTATACTCGCTGAGTATGAAAGAAATGTAGAAATTCGAATATTCGTATGGAGAATCACATTTTTCCTATACTTTCTTCAAATTGTGAATCAAAAGTCGTATTGACTAGCCTCTTTAAACCCCAATCATCTCCGTATGCGTACCACTATCTTTGTCGCGCTCGATCACACCAGTGCTGCTATCTCAATGGAGCTCAAGACAACACGAAGAAGTTGTTAATGTAGGCGGTTTCTAATAATATTTGTTTAAAGTGGTTTTTATTAAGCTACTGGAATGGTTAGAAGTTATTTCCCTTACTAGTTTATGCGAAAAACTATATGAATGCAGATACTTTCGAAGCGAAATGCCGCGATCAACACGATATGGTCTGCACTAACGTCTGGATAACTGAACGTTCGGATACAGCAAAATCGGTTCGGATAATGGATGGTGCGGATGATAGAGGTTGGGATAATCGAGGTTCTACTGTATATACAGGTAACTATATATGTGGGGCATTCCACGTGAAATCGTCGGACTGGGAACCCGATGGTCTCGGATTTGCATGAAAATGCACATATCTGTTCCTCAGCACAAATAAAAAGACTCGTATTTTCCGTTTTTTTAAATAAAAATTTTAACAACAATTATATAAACAAATGGAGATATCTCAAATACGCCATTTTTTTTTTGAATGAAACTTGAAATATATATTCTGTATTGATTTACGATCATTTTGAAAAAAAAGTCGTTATAGTATCTCGTCAGGGGAATTTTTTATGAATTTGTGAAGTTGAAGTCATCAGAGAGTATTATTGGTGACAATTGACCACTGATAATTTTTCAAGTTATTATGGTGGTTTTCAATAATGTGAACAGAAAAAAGTTAAATCTGCATATAAATGACCCCGGAAAACATGTTAATTAAATAAACAAAAGTAAGGGTTTAGTAATTATTATAAACAAATGAGCATAACTCGATTGAATATTATCAATTCTATGAAAAACAAGTGGGACGACGTTTTTGCTAACCCATTAGCAAAATGCTTCCGAATGGCTTTCATCTTCCAGTTTCCGACTGAATCCGTTGCTTCTCAGGGCTATAATTCGCGGATGAATAATGCGATCGTCACTATTAGCGAACTCGGTGAAGATGGCATTGAGACGAATCTTTTTAGCGCTAATGAAGACAGTTCCAATCAGTAGCTTTTGAGTAATTGTCAAACAAATCGGAATTTTTTGAACATCAATATCTTCAAAAGTATACCACCGATCGAAATTTAATTGACGCCAAATGATATGGCTTCCTGAACTCTATATTCCCTGTAAAAATCACGAAATTCGATGGGAGAGTTGAGGAGAAAATGTTCCGCATGTTCTGCTTAAAGTTGATGTTTAAAGGGCTGTAACTCGAGAACGAATGATACAATCGTCACCATTACCGAACTCGGTCAAGATGGTATTGAGACGAATCTTTTAAGCGCCTATTGAATGAATACGGACAATTAGTTTTTGAGTAATCGTCGAAAAACAGAATTTCAAAAAACCGCAATATCTTTCAAATGAGACGACCGATGAAAGTTTAATTGTCACCAAATGATAGCGCCCATGAAACTCTACAACCTTAACTAATGAATACAGTTCCAATCAGTAGTTCTTTGAGTAAGTGTTAAACAACTTGGGATTTTTTACAAATTAATATCTTCAAAAGTATAACACGGATCGAAATTTAATTAACACCAAATGATGTGGCTTTGTGAACTCTATAGTTGAAGAAAAAATCAGAAAATTCGATGGGAGAGTTGAGGAGAAAATTAACAAAAGTTACCAAAAATCACAAATTCTGCTTAAAGTTGATTTTTGAAGGGCTGTAACTCGTAAACAATTGATGCAATCGTCACCATTACCGAACTCGGTCAAGATGGCATTGAGACGAATCTTTGAAGCGTCTATTGAATGAATTCGGACAATTATTTTTTGAGTAATCGTTGAAAAACCGAATTTCAAAAAACCGCAATATCTTTCAAATGAGACGACCGATCAAAGTTTAATTGACGCCAAATGATAGCTCCCATAAACCTCTACATACGCTGAAAAAATCATGAAATTTGATATGGCGGTTATTCAGGAAATAACTAAAATGTTTAGTCACATACACACACACATACATACATACATACTTAGTCGGGGCTTCGGCGTAGTGGTAGAGTATCTGCCTACTACTCCGAAGGTCCTAGGTTCGCGCTCGGCCGCCGGAGAATATTTTTTCAAAATATTTTCTCATGGATTCCGACCGTTAACAGGAACTTCCGTGTGTGCTATCGGCGGTACCCATAAAATGAGACCGCCCGGCCGAGCGGGAACCTAACCCGATGCAGGGGGGGGGGGTTCCATCATTGGCGCCGGCCATCGTAGCCCAGGGGTTTCTGGAGGTTTACCCTGTGTTGAGAAATACGATGGCCTAAAAATGGCGAAAGTCGGCCCCAGCCGCATGGGTGGGTGTCCGGTACGCCCCCTGAAGGAATGCTTACACGGCCGCTACCGGGGGCGTACAAATGAGAGGGACGGAGGAAAAAAAAAAACATACATACATACATACATACATACAAGGCCTAAGAACTGAGGTTTCTAATTAGACAACGTGGCTTTCAAGGTTCAAATTGCCATTGTTTTGAAGGAATCATAGTGAAAAAGAGCGAAAAATTCAATTCAATTCAATCCAAAGCTTCGATTTGGCGGCCTAAACGCCGCAAAATGGACATTAAAAATCGAGCGATTACGAAGCTTCCTTTCGGAAGCAAAAACATAACACACAAAAATGTTGTACGGAAAAGTCTGCGCAAAAAATGTTAACATACTTCTTGCGTAAAAATAACGGTTTTCTTGATATTACCGCACAAATGCTAATAATCAGTTCCCATTCCTCGTATTGGCGTAAAAAAATAGTGGTAATATAAAAAAAACAGTCATTTTTACGCAAAAACTATGTTAACATTTTTTGCGCAGAATTTTCCATACAACATTTTTGTGCATTATGTTTTTTTTTCATAGAATTGATAATATTCGAGTTATGGTCATTATAAAAATTACTAACCCTAACGGAACCTGTCGACAGTTAGTCGAGAGTTTGTCGATAGTTAGTCGACTGTTTGTCGAGAGTTTGTCGATTTTTCTCTCGACTGGTGGCAATTTTCGAGAGTAACTATCGACAGGTTCCGCGAGGGAAAACCTCACTTTTGTTCGTTTAATTAGCATCTTTTCCGGGGTCATTTATATGCAGATTTAACTTTTTTCTGTTCACATTATTGAAAACCACCATAAGAGCTTGAAAAATTATCAGTGGTCAGTTGTCACTAATAATACTCTCTGATGACTTCAACTTCAAAAATTCATAAAATATTCCCCGGACGAGATCCTATAACGACTTTTTTTTTTAAATGATCGTAAATCAATACAGAATATATATTTCAAATTTCATTCAAATAAAAAATGGCGTATTTGAGATATCTCTATTTGTTTAGATAATTGTTGTTAAAATTTTTATTAAAAAATACGTGTCTTTTTGTTTGTGCTGAGGAACAGATATGTGCATTTTCATGCAAATCCGATATATATATATATCAATCCGCACGCACTCCGCCTTACCGCCTCCGCCGGATTTTGCCCGAAAATGGCGTCTTTCTGCTTGACGTGTTTCTCTCCCTTGGGTATCTCTAATATATTTCGGGCCCTCTATCGATCGACAATGGACTTAGAGAATGTTTAAGTTTGTACGCTCCAGTTGCGTTCAACTTATGGGAAAAATGTCATAAAGGTTGCAAAATTTTTGCATCGTGCAAAATAATTTTCTATGCAGATAATATTGATAGCTCTTTGATGTGCGGGGGCGTCAGGTTTGATTCATGTTGGTTTCCAAGATAAACATGCTTCCTGAACATCATTAAATTGCCGCCTTTCATCTTATTACCGATGTATCCTTTCGAGAATGTAACAATCTGGCGTGGCGATTTCTGACGAGAACATGCATTATTAAGTGGTAGAAGCAGCCGACTCGTATCATAAACCTTGCAATACTAATCAAATCACAGTATAGCATCATAGCTCCTACTTTAGAGGCGGAAATCGCGAATCTAACTTCACCACAGCGTGCAATTAATCGGTAAGTGAGCTTAAAATCATGGTTTAAAGCACCCAACAAAATACAAGCTTTTCTCACAGAAGTAGAACAAATCGATACGTGTGCTTTCAACTACACAGACTATCACGACATTTTGGATGTATTTGGAATCCCGAACGGCACTTGTTTACAAAATTCCTTTTTTGCTTATACGACATTGTATGCAAATGGTATAGCATATCCTGAGATATGGGAAATAAGAACGGCAGTGGCAATCAAGAGTATGCGGTGATGAAGAGAGTATGGGCCGGCATTCGCAAGAATCCTCAGTATCACGCTAACCTATTTTTCATCAGGTAAAATGGGAGAAAAGTTTGGATATATCTATGATCAAGGAATACTCCATTGACTTTTTCGATTAACCTCCAATAAGGATAGGTATGTTACTTGTCAAACTGTTAGTGGGAAAATCTACAAAATACTTTTTTGATTTTCTACAAACAACAATTTTTCTTGTGAGTTATAAACAGTGATTTGTTTATAATTTGTTTATAATATTGTTCTGAAACGTCATTTTGCGCAGCGTTGCGGCGAAAACGTAGCGTCACCTTTTCAGGCGACCCTATAAACAATGGCCTCCGCTTGGCGTGCAACGCCTGCGCTGAATGCACTTGCGCATCTTCAAGTTCCGAAAGTGCAAATTCCAAACGTTCTCGAATTGGATTATAAATATTACACATATTGAAGATTCAAATAACAAAAATTGAAATCCCACATTTAAAAAATTACCAATCTAAATCTCATAATATAACCGAAGTTGAAAATAAAAAATACAAGATTTTTTGAGGGGATAAAATGGATTTTAACCAAATTTACAACTTTGTATTTCAGTTTTTGCAAAACACACCCCCACTACACGAAATATTTTACCAACGACTTGAATGCTCCTCTGGCAATTGACGCTCGAACGAGTGCGAAATTTCGGTTAATAATGGAAGCTCTGGGATATTTATTGCTAAATTCTTATCACAAACGCGACCAACTGGAGTATCTTATCGGATACATTGCACTGGTTCACAAGAATATGGAGTTAACTCGATTGGATATGTTTGTAATTCTTTTATTAATTTTATACATTACGTTTTGTTTTATTGAAAATAGATTGGAAAATTAGTAATTAAAACTTCACGATCAATACCATAACTTGGTCTTTCATAATTAGAATTTTGGGGCGAGACTTATACATTACTTGGCCGTGACGTTTCCTCAATTGATGACTCCAGAATATCACCAAATTGTCTCTAATTATATTCACAATCTGCTCGAGGACATATCGGACGAGATGGAGAATTCGTGGGACCATTGGCTAATTGACGCTGACAGCGGTGATAAGATTAATCAGGTAAGTTTGAATAACTGAACTATATTTCTTACAACAAATGGTGATTTCTCCTCAAAAAATACATTGCACTCAGAATACGAAGAAAAAATTTACGAGGATGAACAAAAATCATCCAAATGCGAGAACTTTGCTCCATGAATTCTCCGTTCCCTCGATAACACAAAAGAATATGCAAAATACCTCAAAGAATTGTCCTCCTCAGACTTGCGGAATAGAATAAGTGGAAAGTGGTTTGAACAATATAAGTAATCGAAAGAAAATTATGAATGTGCGAGGTGGAGACATGTATGGTCGCCGCCATCTTGGTTACCGTACTCTCCCCCCTTCCTGCAATATGGCGGTGGCCATGTGGCATTTTCAAAGCGCGTTTTCGATTGCTTATCCCTTTGTTCTAAACCGACCTCAACTTACTGCATTCCCCGAATACGAGGTATCGCGATTAGATGAGTTATTCTTAATTTATTTTTCATCTTGATTTAGTTGGAAACCCATGAAGCAAAGTTTCCTTCCATTTCATAACTTTTTTCAATTTTCAATTTTCCAGGGTTTTCAATCCAAAAAAAAAATCCTTCATATGTCGAGGTCTTATCAAGCGCCGGGACGTTATTTTTGAGCTTCTCCTTCCGAGTATTTCCCGAGACACGATTTTCAAAATCGGCTCCTGTTTGTTATTTTTTTTTTATCCACATATAGTTTCATCGTATCTTCAAAACAATATTTGAGAGCGTGGATTTTTCCATAATTTCATGTTAAAACTATTATTTTATAGAAAATAATAATGATAGAGATTTAAAAAATACTTATTAAGAAAAAATTTTTTTATTTGATATTTATATAGATATGTTGTATTTAGCCTCCAACTTTCCAATTTATAAATTCTCACCCTCATCTAGGGCATTTTTTTAATTATTATCTGCACAAGAAATAAAAATCGAACACATGACAAAAGACTAGAAAAATTCTAAACCATATAAATTAATCCTAAATTACCAAAATGACTTAAACAACTAAATTACCCCAATACTTTCTCCTAGAAAGCGAAAGAAAAGTCGCGCATGTCGCACTCAATCTACGGTCACACGAAAGATCACTGGATAGACAGGAAGCGCGAGTGGAATGAACGACTGGAGTCATGGAAGTGCCAAACAATAGCGTTGACCAATGAACCTGAGGTGCATTCACCTGAGGAAGACCCGGGCGTGCCAGGCACTGCATTTGATGATGCTACGGGGACGTCCATTGGGTCTCAAGCGGACCAGTTCCTTAAATCTTACGGTGTCATCGACGAAATAAGGCAGAAAGTACTAAACAATCATCTTTCTCGCTCATGCACTTCATTTAACTAGGAAACTTGCATCATATTTTCCGCTGGAGCTCATAATCTCAATTTCCGTTAAATGCATCCAAGAACTCGACCTTTTCGTCAGTTTTCGAAATTCACATATTTCACATTCTGGGTATAAAAGAACATTTGTTTAGGGGCGTTGGGAGTCAAGTTTGAAATCAATTGATTGAGTGGAATACTATTAATTTAAGGATATTCAACACGTATAGTCAAAACAAAAGTTTATGACCCTTTCTATCATTCGTTATATTTATCGCCAATAACTTTCAATTAGTATTTCAATGCGTTAATTAGTTCAAGTGATAGCCATAGAAAATTATTATATTGTATTTGATTTTGCGAATCAATATTATATTGATTAAAGAAATTAATGAAAAAAAAATTTTAGTCAATCATCATGAAATTTCTACCATCGTTATATATCTGCTTCAATAGTAAATTTTCAAAATTTCAACAAATTTTTATATTTTGAACTGTATTTACAGAAATTTTTATTTTTCCCATAAGAGACCGTGTTAATTGAGAACTTTGATAATTAATAACTACAAAACGCTGTTGTGGATCAATCTCAAATTTTATACAGGCAACTGTTACCGCTTCAAAAACATTGTGTCAAAATTTCAAGGAATTCTTATATCTTCGCCAATTCTTATATCTTCGCCAATATAGGTCGAATATCCTTAAATGGGGAGCGTTAATTAGAAAAACTTCAAAAAGGGAGAAGAGGGAGGATCGGTCTTTAGCTAAATCGGTACCTGCAGAACACCACTATTATGAGTATTTTATCGATTTTCGTACGGTCCTTACAACGTTTAAGTAATAGGTATGGTCATTCCTAAAAACTGATGTTCCGAAACTACATCGTGATTGATCCTTCGTGGATTACGATGACGGCCGCATTCTATTAACTCTTTCATTTTTCATTAAAATATCCCCAAATTTTTGAACCCACGGAACTAACACTCGGCCCTTGAATATATTCATTCATCCGATGAAAATACGATGAGACATTTCTTCTGAATGATGTGGAATAAAGATTCAAGTTGTCTCACATATTTATGAGCTTTAGTTCGATCACAAATTGAAAAATTGAGAAAATACTTGGGATTGAACTTGACGGATTGAGCCTCGATGCAAGTACCCTATTTACATGCTTCGAATAGGCGTACGCCTCCAGACGTCGACGACCAACTCTCATGACGAAGAGATCTGGTGAGATGCAGTACAAAGTTGTGGAAACTATGATCGATGTCATCAATAATTCCAACATAGAGAGAGATTCAACTGGCCCGGATTCCGTTGCGAGACAGAGACGTCGTCTTAGGCAGCCAGATTTTCGATAAACCGCTAGTTATGGATACTCAGGTACATGTAGCTTATCCTATCATTAAATTTCTCAATATGGTTCCGTTGCACAGCTCATCCAGGTCATTTTCGGGGGTCCAGCTTGCCAAGATCCCGTGCTCGAGGTCCACGTGACGCTTTTATGGAACTCACGTTATTGTCACTAGCGACTCTTCGTAATTTTGTGTCCCTAATAGAAAAATTGAATAGTTTGTTACATATCAATGTCGTTGGAAATAAAATCAGATGATATTGAAAATAAAGAGTGAATGTTACTTTAGGGAGATACTTTAGGGTTTTTTTTATTGTCTAGCCGCCCTTCTAGGAGCATCTGCATTTCAATAAACACACGGTAATGACAACATTGAATACCTCGCTCGCGACGCCGCCGACGAAATGGGGGGAAACTTAAATAGGGCGGGTGAATCGAGAGGTCGCACAATTGGTCCCATGACCCTCTCGATCTCCCTGGGCTCTGGTATCGGGGGTAGAGGTGACTCCCAATCAGAATCTGTGGAGCTACTAGCGATTCTACCATCATCCAGACCTTCCGCATTGCGTGAGATCGGTGGTAGACGATTATTGAAGAGCATCGAGGATACAGACAGATCCACAAGATTGCTATCATTATAAGCGGCTGCGTGGATCTCCTGTTGATACATAACGTAGAGCCCCTGGAGGTCCGTAGGCAACTCCAGTTTACCATCCTCCATGATTCTCCGTTGTCTCGTAATTATTTCGTCGGATATCTGTCTTTGCCTGTCGTACCTGAGAATCGATTTTTAGAAATTACCATTAAGGAGCTTCTACAATGACATTTACAAATATGCTTATTTTTGTTGTAACTTATAAGGTGACGACTTGGAGGAAAATCCTAAGAGAATTATCCAAATGAGCGCGAATCTGGAGAGTAACTGTATATTTTCTAACATATTGTACATTGCTAAAAAAATAGCTCAAAAAGGTATTTCCGAAACGTAATTGATACAGCCCATTGAAAGAGTTAGCGGCCGAATACAAAATGTCTTTACACGTCTCTATGCATACCTGAGTAGTAAGAGTTCTCTTCTGCGCAGTTCGTGTTGTTTAACCAATCGCTCGCTCTGTAACATCATTTTATCGGCTTCAAGTTCGTGAACTCTGAGCATCAATGCTAACAACTCGCGTTCTTGGTCGGAATTTATTTGGGATGGAAGCTCGTCTTCTAGATTTGCACTTCGTTGTCTGCAACTCTCTAATTCTCGTTCGGTTAACGCGCGTAGTTCGGAATAACGTTCTTGCTCCTTGTTGATTTCTGATAACTCGTTCCAGGCTTGCTGCACTGTTAGATCATCCACTTCGGCTTCTTCTGTGAAATCTGAAAATCCATAGTTGAGTCACTATACATTCTTACCGTAAAAGGGGCGCACCCTGTAAACTTCGCATTCGCCGAAAACGGAATTCATCACCTTCTGATCTGATATACCATTAGAATTCACCGATTAGCCAAACCATTTGTCGCATTAATTTTTTCATTTTCACACTCGACGAGTCGAACAGTACAAACAGACGAACAAAAAGTACAATTCTCGAGTATAAAATGGGAGCGTAAAACGAAAATTCTGCCAATGGCTACACTCTGAGAAAGTAGCATGGGTTACGTAAGCGTGCACAAAGCTATAATTTTACGCTTGCGAAACAATATACCAGCTTGTATGTGATAGGCATTGCATATTTTCTCTTATAATATTTTAATTGAATATCATAGATGAATTTTCTCTTATAAGAACTGTGACTTTTGTGTTTCCACCCAAGAAAATGGAAATTTCTGATGACCGTGTACTTTCGAAAAGTAAAAAAACATATTATAATTCACGGGTATGCAATTTTAGCATTAGTTTTACCATCATTTTCTACTTCCTCCACTTGGCTGTCTGCACTGGATCGTCTTCTCGTCGAGTCCTTAGTAGCTTTGTATAATTTATTATTTCGAGATTCCCAATGGGCGATTATTGCATGCTGCTGCTCGCCAGCGATGTTCAAACCAAGTAAATGACTATCCAATTCCATCAATTTACGCCTGAAACCCATGAAATGTATTAAAAATAATAGGAATGATAGAACATAGAAATGAGACTAGATTCTGAACTGTTTGAATGAAATGAAGCTAACGATTCTCGGATATAAAAGCTAATTAAAACTACATTCTCGTTGTTTTTGGGTCGTATATGTACATTTATATTTTTAATTCTATTTTTATTCTATTCTTTTTGTGAAGGCATTAAAAAGCCTAAAGTGAATAACACAATCGAATTTCCATGTAAGCAGGCACAGGGCGGTTCGATTTCTTCGAAATCGCGTTATGGAGTCCCCCACCATTGAGCGCGGAGAAAGGGAGGGGAGCATAGGGACAAGTCTCCGGGGACGGGGCGTACGTGTATTGGAGGGTGACTGGGAACACATACAAAGCTGGGGCGGAGTAGTGGGGGCACCGCTTCTCAGAAAGAATTAACGGAGCCGATCATATGAAGCCTGCCTGTACGAAAGTTCGACTACATAGTAAAAAACTTTGCAACTTCTGGCAAATTTTTTGTGTTGCTATCAATCTGACCAGGTCATACTGAAAAGTAGTAACAGGAACCTTATAATTATTTTTGAACATAAAATGATCGAATTATAATCATTGATTTACCTTAATCTCATCTGTTCCTTGAACACAGAAACGATTTTCTCCCGCAGTGACCGCAAGTCATTACTGGGGGCTTCTGGAATCGGTTCATCAATATTCGATCGTGGTCTATCTGGGTCATGCATTTTCGTCCTGAGACGAGAAATCTCGTTTTTCAGGTCACTTATAATATCGCGATATTGGGATACGTGGTAGTTAACATCAACAATGTTTCGCTCAACTTTGTTAGTAATTCGATTGGCGCGATCGGCATACATTAGCGTATTTTTGCTCTCATCCCGATGGACCAAGACTGGAGAAACGTGTGCAATCATGACTGTTCGGCTATTTCCTCCAAGAGCATCCTTGAGAAGTCGAGTGAGCTTGGAATCTCTGTAATTGACGTATCTTGCACCTCCCGAAAGCGCTGTGATACAGTTGCCAAGGGCCAAAAGGGATCTGTTTATATGGCCACCCTCTTGCAATCGTTTTCCTTGATTCTGTTTTTTTTTCAACATTTAAATTTGTTAATACTTTCTATACTTTCTACTCCTGTACTTGTCATTGGTAACCCTATGAGCACTATGCCGGTGGACATAGTCCTTAAGGTTTTGTCGTCAACTGAGTAAATCAAAGAAAAATTGGACAATAGAGCAGTTGTAAGTATGTAGTACGTGTTAAAAAATATGTGTAAGGAATTGGAAAATAGGGTCAATTGTCGATATACACTTCTATCCTGGCCGTAATGCCTTTATAACATTTTTCACTATTTCATTGAAAATTGTTGTGCAAAAAAAAATGTAAAAAACCTACTTTTGTTTGCTTCGCACGTTCAGACCCTGCCAGATCAATCATAAAAAGTTTTCCCTGTTTAACTCTAGTTCGATGGCCAATATCGCGACCCGACTTGGGTCTCGTTGTTTGCTTCACCAGTACACTTAAGAGAGCATGACTTCTCGAAGATGTTTCGTTGGCCGCCGTCGGTTCCACGGTTCTCGCAGTATTTCCACGATGCAGGAGTTTCATCACCTTCAATCAACAAATAATTGGTCATTGGTCCACAATGAACCGCCCATAGAAATTATATCTACTATTTTCATAGAGACATCCTGAGATTGCAACACGATTTTCTTGAGAGGAGAAACTCGTTTTGATATATATTTCGCCAGGCCAGTTATTCCACAAAAAAAAAATTCTGTTTCTGTTGCAATAGACAATCCCTATGTTACATGTCACCTGAAATGAACTCCGGTGATTCTTAGCAATGTTTTCAATTTTTGCAATTGCTCGATCTGTATACATTAAGCATCAGGAAGTCCTCCACTCAAGATTATTGACTGCACAATCATCCTACGCCAGGACAGGAATGCTATTAATGATACCGTATTTGAATGACCTTGAAATAACTGACCTGGTAGAGAATGATTTTGTAATAAGATTTTCTTCCGTCAAGAACTTGGTGTTGTAATTTCAGAAAATATTTCTACCAGTGTATCCAGGTGGTCCCGAGACTGATAGTATTTATTCGGGCTATCGTGAGAGGATGAAATTAAAAACGAAAAGTTCATCTTCCGTTTTTGTATCGGACCTTTATTTGATTATTTAGGAAGTTAGTCACTGGCGAGTGTGGCTTCACAGGACGGGCCATAACTACTTGAGTTTTGGTGCGGATGGGTGTCCCAGGACCTCCTAGTCCATACGCAATACCCCCCCCCCCCCTAATGTCGACAGGAAGCGGTCCCCAAAATGTGAACATTGAGTTATGTGTTTTTGGGGTCAAGAAAGGCGAATCTTACGACTGTTGCGATACCAGGGGGCACTAATTTGTTTTCGAACCGCACAATCACTTGTGCCCCGATATCTCCATAATGGTTAAACCAATGTGGTAATGTATAAACATCTTTTTTTCATGATAAAATATGCTGCAGCTTTTATTAAAATTTTGTTTTGTATCTTGGTTAGTTTCTCGAAAAAAATATTTTTCCAAAATAGGGATACATTTGTTAATAACACATTATTGTCCACTGGGACCGCGAAATAACCATCAGATTCGAATTCCTTGACCCCAAAAACATATAATTCAATATTCAAATTCTTGGGGACCACTTCATGTCGACGTTAAGGGTGGTATTGCGTATGGGCACCCGTGTGTATGGTAATTATGAGAATCAATGAATAGATGAATGAGCGAATAAAAAATTAAATATGCAATTCAGTAGCATAAGCTAATGATCTAATATAAGTAGGCACGTTTAAAAATGTTTTTTTTCAGAAAAGAAATTATGAAATTTGAAAACTAAAGCAAAAGATGTAGAAAAACAATTCTGTAAAGAAATATGTTCAAGACATGAAAAACCTAAAAATCGAAAAACGTCGAAATTCGATGAGAAATTATGATTATTCTAAATTTTTCACAAATCGTGAATGTCTTTCATCAATAATTCCAATAACATTTTTGAAAATTTGCATTTCCCTCAAAAACATCAGGCGAACGAGTAATGTTAAGGAGATCCAAATGCCCATAACGTTTGAATGCAGATAGCACTGGATGCTGAGCCTATCAGGGTGAGTTCATAAAACAAAAAAAATCGTGGTGGCTGAATTAACATGCTATGACTCATATATATATTTCCCATAAAGTAGAGAATTCTAACTCGATCATTACTTCCTCGGTAGAGTTTGTGGATATCTCCGTGAGACCCGCAACTTGAACATTACGACCTCGAGGGTCGTCACGCAACTCCAAGTAACCAGTGCTGGGATTCAACAGGTCGCGAATATTCTCGTTGTATATTTCGAGATATGACATTGTCACCTGAAACAACCAGAAAATGCCAAATTGTATTGTAATTGCAAGGTATATTAGTTCATTGCGCAAAACGAATCAAATTTCGAAATTCAATTGGTAGCCAAGTGGTCAACTACATTCAGATACGTTGTCAGGTTTCTCGTCAATAAGATTTAGTAGCTAGTTTGCTAAAGGAGACCTTACGAAAATTTAAAAGCTCTCCAATTTTTCCATTAATATGCTTACTTGGAAAAACGACAATGGATTTCAGTAGGATGATCAAAGATGGCACCGTTGTCTAGAAAATACATAACTGCGACAAGCAATTGATTTTTATACGGGTGAAGTAGAAATTAAAATGCATGTAAAGGGGGCTAATGAAAAAACTAAATGTCAAATATCGATTTTTAACATCAAGCAGTCTAACGCAGCAACACCCAGAAGTTCATATTTGTAAGAAATTTTTCCCACAACATTATAAATCAGGGCAAAAACCTTCGTGGTTATCTGATCATATATTTTATATTAATATATATATACATATGTATATTATATATTTTATTGACCGACGGAAGTGGCCGTGCAGTTAGAGTGCGAGGCTCGTATGCCAGCGACCCGGGTTCAATCCCGGCCAACGACGGTCAAAATTTGTAGCGCTCTAATCTCACAGTGGACCGCCTGTTAAGAGCAATCTGAAATTTTTGTCTGTTCTCAAAGTCTGTCACTTTCAATCAGTTGTTAACTGCATTCGATAGTTTTGTATAGGTTACATGTATAGGTAAGACACAAAATATTCGGAAAACATTCAGTATAATACCGAGTAGCCTCATCGAATGGTGCATTAACGGTCAGTCAAGATTTGGTCGTTGCTTCCGGTGGAGTTATATTCAAATTTTAATACATCACAAGGAATTAACAATTGATTTTCTCCAAATCTGATATTCACCCACATCCAAAAATATATATCCTGAAAATATATGTTGAGATATTTAGCAGATCGATCATCTATATATTTCACATACAATATTCGCATAAAAATTACCTATATATAGAATATATATATAGAATATATATAGAATATATATAGAATATATATAGAATATATATATAGAATATATGGTTCATATACATGAGCAATATATCATATATATACGAGATGTTTACTGAGATTTGTGGGTATATTCCTCTTATATCATAGTTATAATCTAAATATATGCGACATATATCAGTAGAGATAATCAGGTTATACCCGCAGATACGAAAGCACATAAGAGTCACATATGTCACATATATGTCAGATATATCTTCACATATATTTTCTTTCCATGAGGGCACATACATCAATAAATCCACATGAGATTGCAATAACAGAAATAAACGGGATGTGGGTATGACCCTCTACGGGTCGAACCAATAACTTCCCGATCGTTACGCCATATATATTGTATCCACAATTTCCGTCGATATCTCAAATTATGGACTTTATCAAGTTTTCGAAATTTCTGAATATTAAAACATTTATAATTCTTAATATGAAGTAGTTAGATAAACAATACAATTTGTTAATAACAATTAACTATGGGTGCTGGCAAAAACGTCATGGAACGTCAAATGTGTATTTTTACGTGTGGAACGACGTGCATTCCACCCTTTGTTTCGTATCTCGGACCGCTCTTGCGATAGAGCGATCCAAACAATTGAATTTGTTAATAACAATTAACTATGACTGTTAGAAAAAAAGTCATAAAACATCAAAGGTGTACTTTTACGTGTGGAACGACTTTCATTAGACACTTTGTTCCGCATCTCCCACCGTACTTGCGATAGAGCGATTTAAACAATTGAGTTTGTTAATAACTAGTAACTATCGGTGTTAGCAAAAAAAGTTATACAACATCAAATATGTATTTTTGTATGTGGAACAATTCTTATCAACTAATTTGTTTCGTATCTTCAACCGTGCCCACGCCGCTGCGATATGAACAATCTTTTTCGTTACTAACAATTAACTACGAGTGTTATCAAAAAAAGTCATAAAACGTCAAATGTGTATTTCGTGGCGGGGAACCACTTTCATTCAACACTTTTTTTCGTATCTCAAACCGTTCTTGCGATAGAGCGATATGAACAACTGAATTTGTTAGTAACAATTGAACGAATCATTTTTCGCATAAATCGTTCCTTCCGGACCTGGAGAATAGTAAGTCGTGTCGATCAAAAAAAAAACCTAAATCGCTACGTTGGTTTCTTCGAAAACGTTAAACAAAGTTTTTGGTCACACACACACAAACACTTTTCGGAAAACGACTTAGGATGATGTGAAACGTCGAGAAAAGTGAAAATATCATGAAAATTTCACTTTCGATTTTCGGAGTCATTACAATAACTTCCCTATATCGTGAAGTTAAAAAGTCAGAAGTTCGTGACAACTTCACGTTTAATCTTTTCTGTAAAATAATTGATGAATTATGACCTACTAACGAAAAAACTCACAACACACAAAATATGTATTTTTTAATATGGAATAGAATTTGTTGGATATGTTTTTCCGTATCTACAACATTTCATTAAATACAGCGTTATAAACAATTGAAATTGTTAATAACAATAGAACTAATTGTTATTTCACTTTGACACTTCTTTCCGGGCTAGTCACCATGGAGAGGCATCGATAAAAAAAATGAAAAGTTCGAGTTCGATTTTCTGTCTAAGATAATTAATTAATTAATTAATTATGCGTGTTAAGAAGAAAAGTCATAAAATATTAAACGGGTATTTTTTTGCGGGGAACAACTTTCATTCAACACCTTTTTTCGTATCTCAAACCGTTCTTGCGATAGAGCGATATAAACAATTCAATTTGTTAATAACAAGTGAACGAATTATTTGTTGAAAAAATCACTCCTTTCAGACCTGGACACCACTGAAACGCGTCAATTAAAACAAAAAGGAAATCCCTCCGGTGGTTCCGCCGGAAACGTTAAACAAAGTTTTATGTTTACACATATACACACACACATACAGACACCTCTTTGAAATCCCTTGAGGATGATGCAAAACGTCGAGAAATGTGAAAATTTCATGGATCTGGCACTTTTCATTTTGGGGGTAATTGCAATAACTTCCCTAGATCGGGAAGTTAATAACAAAAATAGCGCAAATTCCCTATGGGAAACGCTTACATTTTGAATAAATGCGCTGTTTCAACTGTAAATCGTCGGAAACGGAAAGACCGTACTTGACTTTTAAACTTTTAAACTCCAGTAATTACCTGAAACTCCACGTTATTAGGCACTTGTCGACTAGCCAGGAAGATGTCGTTGAGCGCTCGTACCATGACACCAGGCTCAGCTGAACTTCCAACCATCGTATGTGTTTTGCCCGCACCTGTCGCTCCATACGCGAACACTGTCGCATTGAACCCATCAATAATGTCCTGAACTAAAGGTTTCGTCGTACCCTCGTAGACATCCTCCTGTGTAGAACCTTCCCCAAGGACTAAGTCATACAAATATTGTCGCGGAGACGCACGTTTCAGTTTATCAATCTCCAAGTCATCCAACATTACCATCTATTAATTAATCAATTAAATTAATTGGAAATTTTGGGGCATGATTTTTTTTTAAATTTCTACAGCAAAAATTACCAAATTAATTATGTAAAAGAAATTGACTTATCAGTTTTCCATTACCCTCACCTTGTTATTAACAGCATGAATCGCTCGAGGTCCAGATTCATCATTAGCCAGTGGTCGAATTCTAACTGCAACCTGTAAATCGAAAAGGAAATAAATACCGCAAGAATCGGTGAAAAATCGATAAAACTCCCAGTGACCTGCAAACCGGCCGTAATTTGTGTGCAAACGAAGCGGTCAGACGTCCATTCTGGAGTCTCCGCAATTCATTGCCGGCACAACGACCCAATATTGATCAATTCTTTGCAGGTATCCTCCATCCCCCCCCCCTTGCCTTACTTCACCCCGAGCTGATACATCTGAACTATGCGAGTGCACGCGACTCAATTCATTTGTTATTATTTCGTGAATTATTCACAGTGACAAATTCCAATTGGCGTCTATTTTAGTGAATCCGGGGGTTCCCCGGAGTACATAGTGCCGTATTGGTTTTTAAACGGCTTTTATCACTTCGGTGGCCCCTAATAAAATAACCGAAATGTGGACCTAACCCTCTAGGAATCGAACCGGCAACCTTCCCACAGAGTTTGTTTTTTTTTCCAGAGCAGTGGTTTCAGTTCTATAATTACGAAAATTATTCGTTCCTTTCTGAAAGTTTCTTACACCCAGGGGAAAAACTCTTAAATTGAGACTAGAAAATAAAATAAGTAGTTTAAATGCCTCAATTTGCGGTGTCCATACCCCTCAATTTCAGGTATTGGTATGAATGGCGTAACGTGAGGGGTTTGACTGCTTGAGATGAATGTATTACCATGCCCCAATTGCAGTTCATAATACTCCATTTAAGGCTGAATGTCCGAAAATAAGAAATTTTTCCCGCTGGGCAAAGTACGCAATAAATACATCATACATCGACATGTGCAAAGTGTATACAGAAAAACACGAAAATATAAATTAATAAAAAATCTACCATTTTAGAGACAGAGAGAGAGAGAGAGAGAGAGATTCAATAAACTAATACGCAAGATATTCATTATAATATATCTAACTATCGTAAGACATAAGGGTTATAATTAGACCACTCGGAAATAAACCTTTTGTGTCAAGAGAATAAATTCTTCCTGTCAGAGTCTTTCTCTATTACTGTAAAAGAAACGGCTGTACAAATTCAGGTGTTCGCTGGTTTCCTTCATTACTGGATAAAACCGACGGCTATAGCTGAGTGGTTAGAGCGCTGGTCTTTGGCACACGAGGCCCACGGATTGAGTCCCCGCTTGGGGACTCTCCGATTGGTACAGTAGAGTGGAATTGTCCAGCGTTCGAGTTCATAGGGACTCATAGTCGAACGGGAGTTTCGTCACAGAAACGGCTGTACAAATTGAGGTGTTCCGTGGTTTTCCTTCAATTGTAGATTGACCCAAGCGATGTAAAGTCTGGTAGGCAGTGCATTTTATTGTGTCAAACTAAGTGAATGCTGTACAGTTTGGGGAGAATTCGGTTTCCATCGGCACCGTGGGAGGGTCGCCACATCTTAGGCCTATCAGATTCCAAATATTGAATTCATTATAGAAATGAACGCAGATAGTGCAAAATTTATTTTGCGGGTAAACTATGAGGTCCCGGAATGATCGTTCAGATGTTACCACAAACTCTAGTTCAATGTCTAGTAAATATAAACATATGTCGAAGCTTGATAAAAAGACGTACAGCTGAACGGGTCCGAAACTAGGGCTCCGAAGCTTGAATTAAAAAAAAATCGATTGCCTATATCACTGTACAGTCGGTAATGTAGGAAATCCGCTGAAGATATCAACCCCGTATCTAACCTCATGTATAAAGTACAACTTTAAAATCAATTTCCGTTAGTATTTAGTCGATGTCATATGTTGATCTTTTGCACACTATCTCCAAGGGCTCCAATGAACGCAGTAGACAAATTACAGATTCCTCACTGCATTTTTGTATCTCATTCCTCAATTAATCCCGTTCTAAGTTGAACATGTATATACAGGATTTGAAAGAAAAGAATTGGTCAAAATGCATGAAAAGCTAGATCGAGCTGTAGGCAATGGGACATTATACCGTTCGATCACATTTTTAATCGTGCAGATGACTAAAAAATGATTCGTTGAAATACAAATGTACAAGCTATAAAGATTACCATAAGTTTTTCTTCGATAGCGCGATTAGACCGCTCCTTAGTATCTCTTCTGATGCTGCTACTGGAGCTCGTGGTACTTCCACTTCCGCTGCTACACTGCGTCATCCCGAAGATAATTGTATCGAGAATTTTAGCTTAAGGTGGGTACTCCTTGGATCGGGTTTTCTAACGACTGAGTGAAATTTTAGTGACGGCTGAAGGATCGCGTATCTGACCGCCCCTAAAAATTTGAGAATTTTCTGACGCATCAATTCGAAGTAAAGCATTCACACATTGACATTTTGTCCACCCCAATACATGGATAACATAGTGTTAGCTCACTCTAAACACTCCATAATATTTTTCAGATCAACGCTCACATTTTTTTTTCATAAAAGTCGAATGTGATAAATCCACAATTTATGAGCAATTTAATTGCATTTACCTTGATCGGACACGTGGTTCATCAAATAAATATTGATAATGCACAGAACTTTCTTATTTTCACTAAACGGTTAACACAGTCAAGATACACTTGATTATAGAGCCACATGACACATACGGAATCTGAACCCAAGTCTTCTATAAAAAAAAAATTGGAAAATTACGAAATTACAAAAAAGAAAAAAAATACACAACACTTCTGATTTAAGGTTGTTGACGGATTCTCGTTTTTCCGACGGTCCTTGCTCAAACTTTAATGAAACGAAGCTAATACACTGTCAAATGAACATATTTCATTGCCCATTAATCTCCCTGAATTGGAGATACGAATGCAGTTTCACTTATTACACTTTTCTTAAGAGCAGCGGCTGCACAAATTTCGGAAAATATTTCAGGTAGCAGCGGTGGAAAATACTACGACGAAAAAAATGAATTGTTCGACCCGTTTGGATTGGAGGAGTACCTTTCGAAAATTCATACTAGCATTTTTCTAACCTAAGGACATAATGTGGAGAATCTACATCGGCGTGTGCTATTACCAGTCGAGCCGAAGGCAAGGTTGGTAAGTCGGCGGTTGAGGATTCTTCATTTTACCTCCCGGGGGTAGAACATCGTTTTCTCTTCCGGCGCATTCGTAAAGAAAGATTTTCTCCTCGCGCACTGGGAGGGAAATCTTGCTTTGCGTCCGCCTCGATGGAAGTCTCATTTAGGCTTGTTAACCTAACAAGTCTCGTTAGACTTCCATAGGTAGAAATATTGAGTGGAATGGCCAAGGACTAGAGAAACACACACTGTGACTGGTATGCGGCGGATACCTGGGTAGATCCCGGTAGATCTTAGAAAAGGATTTCCCGGTGGAACTCATTTTTTTGTCAATTATTTCCCTGCAGTAATTGCTTTGATAATTAATGTCGCTTGAATCAAAACAAAAATCTGAAAGCCTAAATCACCACTACATTGACCACATATACTAAACATTTAACATGAAATCGGAGGGACACCTTCTATATACATAAAAGCAAAGTGAGACGCTTTTTTCACTGGCACTTATTGTAATATAGAACAAACAACTCTGTTATCTGTCTGTCACTTCTTCGTCAACTTCCGGTCAATTGACCGATTGAAAAAATGACCCGTATTTCCATCTCTGGTCTGCGAGCCTATCCGTCCACGTTGCGATCATATGTATATGTCAATAAACGAAGACTGTACGGAAAAACATACCTGATTCAGGTATAGTACAAAAGTCAAAGCGAGGATATAAATATTATTCGAATATATAATAATGACCAATTCAGGAATATAACTATCAGCGATTCGGGGATCGTTGATATGTTATTCCCAAGTCACAGATTATCCCCACATCCAACTTTGTAATCAACCGTCGAGTAAACTTTTTTCCGTGCATACCGTTAACACTTTGGCTTGGATCAACGCGTCAAATTTTTACAGATACGAATCGTCCAACAACAACCTTAATCACTAAAGAGGAAATCCTGATATCGGTTACAACCTTTACAGAGCGTAACCGTAAACTAGTGCTAGGCCACATCGGAGCAATATCGAAAGCACGACTGTCCGAACTGGGTCTACGTTAACTCCAGAACTCTTTCACAACGTTCAAATTGTCCAGCTGCGCACAAACAACTGCGCAACTAGAAATACATATTCGATTCCACCCCTATGCCCGCGGTTTCTCAACGTAAACATCACGGAATCCATTATCATTGGCATAATGAGTCCCATGCTCACTCATTACTGATATTTCCACCCAATTCCCGTTACCTTGATCAATGTGAAAAATGACAACTGCAGTTCCGTCGTACTGAGGTGTACCTACCGATATTTTTAGGTGGTAATTTTGTAGCTTGTGAATAGTTTTTCTACGGAGACAGTACAATGATTGCTACCGAATTCCTTGGGGGTGATGAATTATGTACGAAGCATGTATGCATAAAATGGAGGGTCGATAGGACACGTGGAAGAGATAAAAATTAATGGAATTTCAGGTAGACTGTTTTTTGTAATACAAAAGGTGCTTTCATCCTACTTCAGTGGATTTCGAATTTTGCCTGGAACATTTACCAAAATTATTCCAAACTGTAACAAAATTCTTAGTTATAATTTCTCCCGGTTTACACTGCATTATTCAAATCTCTTTCATTTTAATTTCTACACCGAAGGGTATCAACTAAAGGGTGTGGCCCACCATGTTTATTTTTCAGAATTTTCCGAGGAACGTTAAATATGTCGTTAACAATTTTGTCCGCTAAACTGAAATTCTTACATCTGTGGTCAATTTACTTGTTTGAAGTCTACCCGTAATATCTGCGGATGGTGATAGAGCGTTCAAATCTCGCGGCCGCGCGCACGCCCTGGGATGACCCACAGGTACTTGGGGACACATCTCGCACAGGAATTACAATTTTGGAAGTTTTGTGCGTATCCCCCATGGGGCACATTCGGTCTACCAGACATATCTTCCCCTTTGGCGACTTGCTACTCGGCTACGTAGGGAATTTCGATCCATATCTGATAAAGTACGCGAAATCTCCTCAGAAACTTTGAGGTATAACGCAACTGAAAAGCTATTGGTCAGTACTTCAACATAAGGTCAGACGAAAAAAAATACGTTTCACGTTGATTATTCACGTGAATAGTGACGTCAAGGCTTTCGAAAGGGTACTCTTTAATTAACGATTCCAATTACACAAATGCAAATTTCACCGTCATAAAATTATTTATAAGTTCATACAGTTCTATGTTCAGAAAAAATATAAGCTCACGATTCATCCAGTCCGCCCACTTTATTATCGGAGTTCTTATCATAATTGATCTGTCCTACTACAATTACGAGCTAAATTCTCCGAAAGTGCTCCAATAGTTACGAAACTTTTTCGTATTTTGCAAATTCGTAAATATCACGAATTTCATCCTAAACAGCATTGGACCAAATTTTGGAATAATTGAAAAATTTTGGAGAATTGATATTGTACGAGTTCTTAGAGTCTCAAAAAAATGTAAAATGTTTAAATATCTGGGAAATTAAGAGAAAAATTACAATTTTCAAAATTTCACAAATTTAAAAAAAAATGCCGAATTTGAAAAAAGTCGGGGGATAAAATCATTCTCAACGCATTTGTTAGTTCTGCAGCACGAGGTTGAATGAATGCATCTACTTAAAGAAATGTATATTTTAGTGTCATAAGATTATTTATAGTTGCATGCAGCGCAATATATATAAAAAAGGGTATGCTTACAATTCACCCATTGCACTCACTTTATAACTGCACGGGTGCCGCGACGTACAATTCAGAAATGCACAAATTCCAAAAACCGCCAGAAATTAATTGAAAAATAATTTTTATCCCCAAACCTTTTTGTACTTTCCAAAATTGTTATTTCTTTCGGATCTTCAAAATTTTAATGCTGTTCTTCGAAAATTTAATTTGCAAACTTTTTTGTACTTTACAAAAATTTTATTTCTTTCTGATTTTCAAAATTTTAATCCTGTTTTTTGGAATTTCCAATATTTCCAAAATTGTTTTCCATCTTCCGAAATACAATTTCCAAAATTTCCAACTTACAGAATTTTGAATGAGTAAATAATGGAGAAAGAGGATGTCAAAAAATCCTTCGTTCACGGAAAATCATCCAGGTTATATAAATTATATCGGTTTAAATAGTACTTCCTGGTAAAAAGGGCCTTCAATGTCTGACATGACCCAAACTTGACTCCTTCCCTTGAATATGATCGTAATACGATCTCAAATATTGAAAACACTCGTGAAACTTATGAAACTTGATCAATGGATTTTTTTGAACTAAATTTTTCATGCCAAAACTATTTTCCTCTATACGTATTAGTTTACTCAGAAAATCCTCCAAAGCGCGCGCAATTTCGCTTACAAGCCCTCCCAGACCGTCCGCGATGGCCGCACCCGCCTTTGCTCTTAAAGTACGAACCTGAGACAAAAACTTGTTCAACACAAAATGTGCATTGTAACGCAAGCAATAAAAATTGTTCGAACCATATTTTCTCATCTCTATCCGCTTTCGAGATATTTTGTTATAAACAAATAAAAATCAGATGTCAACGAACGAAAATCAGATGTCTATGACCAAAATTTTACGACATATTCCAGAAAGTTTCGAAATTCTAACAATTCAACATTCCTAAAAATCTGGAAGAAAATACTCAATCAGTAATACTCAGATTTAGAAAAAATTCAAAAGCTAAAAAATTGGGAAACTTATAAAAAAAAACATAGGTCGAAGAACGTTGAGGTACAACACCATAAGGTCAACACAACCATTCCGATTACAGACATGTAAATTTCGCGTCATGAAATTATTTATAGTTTCATACAGGCCTTTACATTACGACGGAGGCTTGAAAAAAAAATCCGTATGCTCACAATTCACCCAATCCGCCCACTTTATGACTGGACTTTTCCCCCCCGACGCACATTTCAGAAAAGCTCAACTAATCTGTCCTCCCCCATGTAATAGCGCCTTGGAATAAAAGGATTGCGTGAGTCACGAGAATTTCTCGAGTGCCACGAAGGTGACGACCTTCGTAATTTCCTGATTAAAGGGCTTTTCTCGGTGGTATTTTTGGTCTGCGCTTGGTCAGTGAAAGGAGTGTAAAATATACGCCAAGCAGTTTAAACAGGAGAATTGGTCAAATCAAGATTGAAATCTTCATTTTACTCGAGGCACGCACGTTATCAAGTCAGAGTCTTGTACTTCAGTCTG
The DNA here is from genome assembly GCA_026005395.1 of Asobara japonica. Classification (NCBI taxonomy): domain Eukaryota; kingdom Metazoa; phylum Arthropoda; class Insecta; order Hymenoptera; family Braconidae; genus Asobara; species Asobara japonica. The sequence goes on from BQMI01000112.1 coordinate 2,960,437, forward strand.
GCCTACACCCAATTCCAAATTCGTGTCAAATGAATGGAGAGCAAGGATGACTAAAGAAGTTGGAAGTCAATGTGAGGGGGTAGTCTATGGCTATAACTGTGTATAGTACCGTGCCCTCAATTCTCTACGTAATGATATCGACGGGGGGGTTATAATTACTTTGCGCATTTATGGTACCGATTTTGTCAATGTCAATGATCAGGGGTCAAGACCTGCTAGGAAGGTCCTGCGCGCAGTATTTTAAGATCTAATTAATATTCATAAAATTCTTGTTCTATTAAAAAATCCATTATTTTATTTGTGCACAGAACGTATTCTGCTCTTTTGACCATAGTTGTTCAAATTTTGCTACCGCTCTGCGACGATTGTCACCCTCGGGCATCTACCATCGTTCTATGCCAATAAAATAAAATCTATGGTGCCCAAAACAAGTTTGACGTTTTTTTTTCTCCAAACACATCCAGATATGTTATGATAATGTTGATGAATAGATTTTCCGAAATGAAAGAATAGCTCAAAGTCATTAACTTCCCGATAGGGAAGTTATAGTAATCACCCCGAAATCGAACTTTTTCATTTCGGCCTGTAACTAGAGTTTTAAGTATACCAAAATGATCCCCAACGAATTCTGAAAAAATGTCTGTGTGTATTTGTGTGTGTGTGTGTGTCTGTGTGTGTGTGCACAAAAGTTTGATCCTAGGTTTCTCGCGAACGAATGAAGCTATTGAGGTTTTCAAGGTCGCAATCGAAACATCTCCATGCAGAATCGAGGGGATTAGATTTTGGATCAAATTGATGCACTATATATATTGTTATTAACAATTTCAATTGTTTATAACGTTCTACGGCCTAAACTATCAAAGTTAGCGAAAAATTTCTGAAAGAAAAGTTATTCCTCATGCAACAGTACACATTTTATGTAGTATAACATTTTTTCCTAATTTGCATAATTTAGGAGGTATGGGCGTTTGAAAAATTATGTATGTAATAAGTGAAAGAATGAAGCCATGCCGGCCATTAGGGTCTGAATCGAAGTGTTCTAATGTAACTCGGAGAGGATTAGATTTTGAATGCAATTGACCGTATATATATATTGTTATAAACCATTCCAATTGTTTATAACGCTCCATGGCGAAAATCGTATCAGCTAGCGGAATGATCACTGAACAATAGTTGTTCCGCATGCAAAAATACACATTTTATGTTAAATGACTTTTTCCGTAATTCGCATATTTAAGGAGGTATGGCCGTTTAACCAATTACGTACATCATACGAGAAGAAAGAACGTAGCTGTTCATAGCTTCTCAATGAACCAATGACAAAACCGAATCATTATGTCCTTTTTTCGAATGATACTGGTAAGCTTGTGTATAAAACTAGTGTAATTCAATTTTTCAATTGGTAGAATTGAACTCGGATTTTTGATATCGTCGTTGCGTTTGCTCATCACCATGGTTGCGTTCTCATGCTGTGCTTAAATACCAAATCGGGAAGTTTTGTTTGTGCCCTGCATGGGGCACACACATTTGTACACTACTAGTTTGTTGATAAATTAAAACATAAGTTGAAAGCCGAAGTCATTGTATGTGAAAATCTGAAAACAGTCTTTAAGATGACACTGAAAGAATAAACAACCCGAATATCAATAATAAATATTTATATCCATATAAAAGACCAATACATAATATTAAATATAAGAAAAGCAATTGGAAAAACAATTCTGCTCCGTTTATCAATCCACTGAGCAATTTCCTGTGGAGTCATTGTGGTAAAGTTATGAAGTTTAGCCAGTGTTGGGCGTCTTGCCGAAGGTTTTACCGAAGGCGAAGTGACACTATCTATCGTCATGACGCTGCTCGATAACTCCTGGGCTTTCTCGTCATCATCTACCCTTACTGATGGCATGTTTATCGTGCTTGGGAAACTCTGCAAACATCAATACCATATTTTGATCCTTCAAAAGGAAAACAGAAAAAAATGCTTATAATCAATGAAGGTTTGTTTACACCAAACAAATTGCGAGCGATAATTTTCTTTTAGGTATTAACTTCCCAATATTGGGAAGGTATTTTCATGACTCCGATTTCGACCATCGCACTTTCACCGTATATAGGTATTTCGGACTTCTGACTGTTCTGAAACGATCCCCGAGGTGGACGGGAGGGTAGGTGGGTGGGTAGCAGGGAGGGAGGGCGGGTGGGTGGTAGGGAGGGAGGGCGGGTGGGTGGTAGGGAGGGAGGGCGGGTGGGTGGCAGGGAGGGAGGGCGGGTGGGTGGCAGGGAGGGTGGGTGAACAGGGCAGGGAGAGTAAGTGCGTGGATGAACAGGGCAGGGGAGGGAGAGTTGGGTGGATAAGGGAGGGAAGGAAGAAGGTTTGCTGGATATTTCTATAAAAATCCTTCCATTCCTATTTATAAATTTATAAAATGTCAAAAATGCGGAAATTTTAGAAATCCCCCAAATTATCGTAATTGCAGCAATTTCTTAAATTTCCAAGATATAGAAAAAAATCTACAATTGCAGAAATTTCGAGAACTTGAGAATTCCAAAAATCAAAAACTATCGAAATTTGAATTATTCAAGGAAGTTACAAAATTTAGACTTACGGTCAATTAGATCCAACAATTTTTGTTGAACTGCAGTATCTCGAAATTCTAACACGGGGTGGTTGATATGACTTAACAATACAGAATTAACATTATAGAATTCATATTACATAATTGACAATACAGACTTAATGGAGACTTGATACAGACTTGCAAATTGAGGACGTAAAATGCAGAATTAGGCAGAAGGAGGCGATTAATGCATACGCGGCTGAACATTCTTCATTTGACCCCCCCCCCCCCCCCCCGTGGTTCAAAGGCCATTTTGTGGTAAACACCGTTACAGGGTCGACATAAAGGAGAATTTTCCTCCCGTACAGCGGGAGGGAAATCCTCGTTTGCGCCCGCCGGGGCATAAAGATTTGTTTTGCACAATGAGGTTTGCCGCATGATAGGCCGTTCTCCCCATTCCATGTTCTAATTACACTATCACGTGATAATGGAATGAGCAGGACTCACGTGCACTGTGAGGTAATTCTGACTGCTGTAATCGTGATCGGTGGACTGCTTATCCAGGGATGACCACGATCGGGAGCGTTCAAGGTTCGTTGCATTTTTTTGGAATTGTTTACGAGCCAAATGGGGCGTTAGAGTTGACTTCAGTATGTATTTGCTATTTACTTTCTTCAACGGCACATTTTTCCTGCAAAAGAAATCAATAACTAGTTACTATTGATAATGAGGTGAAATATTTACGATTAAACGAGCACATTCAGAGATCTATTATCGTAAATTCCTTAATATTCACTCTATCCAATAAAAAAAATAATCGAATCGTGAGAGATCATACTTGATGGGCTGTCTAATAATTTCTCGATAGGAATTTAAAAAAATTCTGGAAATATTCATGTAAAAATGATTATTTCGTTAACGTGACTAAACCTAAAAATGTTACAAGGTATTCCTGATTCATCAATACAGAGTTTAGGTTTTATAGTTTTGCTCATTAAGGAGATCTTACAGTTTGAATCAATGTAAAAATACTTTAGGTTATTTTTTCATAAAAGGATTCCCCTCTTTTCCAGTTTTTTACAACATATCTCATGCGTAGGTTGGTTCGAACGAAAGTGATACGAAATTTTTCGTTTGTAAAAGAATTTTCTATAAAAAATATTTTATAAAATTTTTATATCTAACTATTATTTTTTATCGCAATCCCATGAAGGATCCCAATCACTTCCAAGTGATTAATTTAAATTTCGTCTCCACGGCATCGTCAACATACAATGGGAAAACATTGATTCGACCCACCGAGTATCACACCCACATGCTGTTTATTTAAATTGCAACCTTGCTCGCCAAAACTCAAAATATCCGCGCACCAGTTCCACTAAGAGTACGCGAAGAATCTGCAGAATTCTGAGAAATAATGCTGTAAATTATCTATAACTCCAGGCGCTATTACTGAGTAACGGGCTTATTTCTGATTGATGGAAAAATGAATGGTTGCAAGAACTCAGAAGATGGAAAAATTATGTAATGAAATTTATTTAAAAAATGTGTTCAGTTTAATATTGTTCAATTAGTTGGCAAACAGAACCAACATCTCATGGATCGTGGCAGAGGATAATTCACGCTTTTATCACATGAAAAATATACTTAATTCTCGGGAATTTAATGCGATATTCTAGTATATTAATATACCAAAACTATTTTAAAAAACTAAAATTGAGCAAAAAGTTTTTTTGGGAAATATTCGAAAAGCATTGAGAATATATCAGTGACCAATCAAATTAAATCGTTTTGCGTTGAATAACTGAAAAATTATACGCTAACTACCCTCAAAATTTCCAGAAATTTTCTAATGTTTTCAAGAATTTTTTGTAAGCAAAATGGGCCATTAAAATCGAATTCGATATGTACTCGCTGTTTACTCTATTTAATGACACATTCTCCCTATCGATGAATCAATAACATAGAGAAATGGTGAACACACAACTACGGTGGGAAATATTAAATATTGAAAGGAAAAAATGGGGGAAGTCGAGGAAGGGGATCAGATCTGATCATCAGGAGTCATAGTACCACACTAGCAATTATGGACTTCACGGATTTTCAGGTCGTTTACTTCAATTTATGCAGGTCAATGACACGAAAAGTAGAGTTTAACTGAAACCGAGGTAGACCATTTGTCGAACGTTATAATGAACGGGTGTTGCGAGGGGAATATGCGGGACCTAAATGATAGAGCAAAATTTTGTAAATTTTTGGTCGTAAAAATGAGAATTTTTATATTAAAATTCTATTCCGAGATTGCAAATGAAAAAATGGATTTTGAAAAAAAAAATGATAAAGTGATCTACGGCCTCTCAACCATCGACCAAAACCATTAGCGGTGCATGTGTATAAGCCCCGTAAATTTATAACTGGTCACCTGATTTTCGCCTTGTTTATTGGAATTTATCTACAAAATTTCAGATTCAAAAAATGTATAAATTTTGCGTTCCATATGGCGAATAAAACATTGTTTTCAGCTATGGAGAACGAAAGGTCTAAACTATCGCTAACTACTATCAAGGTACCAATATTCGGTCGATATCCACTTTTTTCACGGTAATTAAAAATTTGCCTCTAGCATTTCTAACTTTGACATTTCTTCGAATTTTCTAATTTTGTTTTATTAAAAAAATACAAAAATTTCTGAACTTTTACAATGTTTTTTATTTCAAATTCCCAAGTTTTTCTACGAGGCCTCATCTCCCAAATCCTTGACGTTTGAGATCACCAATCTCTAGCGCTTCGACGTATCACGTGATTTTCGAAGATACTAATTTGCAAGTGCATAATTTCGATCTCAAATTAACGTAATTATATTCCCAAAACATTCTGATTTAATATAAACAAATACAACCCGCTTATCACTAACCGCGACTTATTAATCGATCAAATACTGGTCCATCGATGATGGTGATGCTAATGTTTTGGATTCTGGAATAATCACAGATTATCTACTAAAATTGGGAATTCCATCAAATATCTCTAATTAAATTTTCAGTAGAATATTCAGTAGAATATTTGGAATATATGTTGAGCATCTATGCCTTTATACACAATAATATATACCTATGATATATCCATTATATACTTAGGATGCATATGAACTGCACTTCTAGCAAAAGAAACCATCTGGCCTATAATTATTGACATATTTTTCCCCCAGAAGGTTAATGAAACTTATGGCTGATCTGATAAGATTCATGGTGAAATTTCATTTCTTTTCATATACCACACAGGTTCCGCAATATATATATATATATATATGTGCATCAACGTCAAAGTTGGTATTTTTACCGACGGCCACGGCCGTATACCGAGAGCGCTGGCCTTTGGAATACGAGATCCAAGGATCGAATATCCGTACGAAGAGTTTCCTTTCGGTATAGTCGAGTGGAATCGTCCGGGCTCTAACCTATATGTTATACCTATACGAGCTCTGACGGCTGTACAAATTGAGATTTTCCCTGGGTTTCCTTCAATTACGGGGTGAACCAAGGAATATAATATCCACTGGTCATCGTACTCATTGGTTCAAACTGGGTCACTGCTGCATACTTTGGGAAAAAGTCGGTGTCCCTCAGCACCGCCAGGGTCGCGGTACATCTTAAATAGGATGGAAGCGTAGATGAAAAAAATAAGCTGCTATTTGTATATTAGACTAGGCCCTGCCTTTTCATACCAAACGAGTTCGGTAGCGCGTATTGCGCATGCGCATTCCCATTTTCCGCCGCAGTGGTGTCGCGTCGGTTTCAGTCTTACGCTTTTCGATAATTTCGATATATCGATAGTTTCTTTCGTCTCTCCTTTTCACTATAGGAAAGTGGTGTGAACTCAATTAAGTCACAACGAAGATCGAATTGATCTAATCCCCTCTCTACAGTTATGCTAGTGAATAATTGTAACAACATACTTGCGCCTGTAGATGGTGTTAACGAATGCAAATTCAACCATCGCTGCGAAGAGGAACACCGTGCATCCTAGAAACCAAATTTCGCTGGCTTTAATGTAGGACACCTTGGGCAATGAATTTTCCACCTTGGATGCCAGTGTCATAAATGCAAGAATCGTGTTTGTTCCAAGAAGAATGCGTGGAGGTCCCGCATCCATGTGCAACCAAAATGACACCCATGAAATCACCACAATCAATATCGAGGGAATATAATAATCCATCATGAAGAAACCCATTTCACGGGCTAGTTTTAGAGTGATGCTTATAGAACTGAAATTTCCAGCTGGAAAAAGGGAAAATTATTGGGGAGAACTGGGTTATAGGGTGCAATGGGGGGGGGGGGCTGTTTCGGTTCGTGCGTGGTTTGGAAACATTTGAAATTACCAAAATGACCGTAATGCTGTTGCGCAGTTGTGTACGACACCTCAGTCCCATTGACCCATTTCTCAACAAGTCGATATTCAGTCAAATGTAGCTCGTCTGCAAGTACAAGCGGCGACTCGTCCCAATCCAGTTTCATTTCTTGAACACTGTGTGTCCCTGCGGGCAAAGAAAAATTGTTGTCTCAGAGGACTATCGATTTGCCACTTATTAGATTATACTTAGATTAAATTATACTAGAAGTTACTCACACACACGCACACACATATATATTATTGAGGCTAATCTAGACCTCTTGGGAATGTGTTGGAACATGACGATACCATTAAAAAATCACATCGTCATTTTCGGACGCAAACAATAATTCCCCCTATCGGGAGGTGAAATAAATCTGAGATTATCAATGATCACTGAACAATAGATAACAAATAACTTACAGCTTTCGAAAATCAGGGGACACTCTTGGGTATCAAATGGAAATTTTTCCAATCTCAATCCGCAGTTCAAAGTCGCCTCAAGTCTGTGAAAAAAATTCAATTCACAAAGTGAAAAAATATTGTTCTCACGCGTTAACGTGGTACTATACCTGGTATTTAGTATAACCATGCCAGTGGGATCGATAGACACGAGTAAATCCTTAACACCATTTCCCATAATCGCAGAGCTTCGTTCATTAGCAATATATACAGTTGGTGTCCAGATGAGATCGTGTGTGGATCTTCCACCGTGAATTTGGGTGAAATGGGGCGCCATATCCTCAAATTTTAAGCGAGGATCTCGATAACGAAATTGTAGCATCATGTGGACATCAAATTGCTGTTAAGCAAATATCGAATAATGAAATTAAAAATATTTTATGAAAAATATGTGAATCAATTATTCACCAATGTGGTTTTAATTGAGATACGGACACAGAAAAAAGATCTTTCGACAATATATAACTTGAATTTCACCAGTAGTTTGAGCAAGAAAAGCCTCATAATGACCCTAAATGATCATTCAGACCACACAGTTTACCCTTCATCTCTCGTATTGTTTTAGATGAGTATTATGACTTCGGATGACTTCCTCTAACTATTTTCAATTTCTTGTAGATGAGATGGTTGAAAGTTGCAGGGTTTGATTCAATTAGTAACTATGGAGAGGCCAAGTTCGCGCGATCAACATCAGCAACCATGCCTATAGCAGATCACCCCCCGCGTTAAATGCAACATTACTTTGTCGCGCCATATACTTCTGTTTCGTAGCAAAAAGCATTCTCGTAACTTTCGGAGTATTCCTCCTAAACACATGTCGATATTTTCCCCAGAATCTCAAAAGTTCTAACCATTTCCAAAATTTCCAACATTTTGAAAACTTCAGAACTTTTGAAAATATCTCAATTTTAAAATGTTTTTACAGAGTCAGAAATGTTAAAAGTTAAGATCATTTCGAAAAAATCCAGAACCTTCGACAATTTTGAATTTTGAAAAAATTTTGGAAACTTAAGAAATCGTTTTTAAAAACAAGTAACAAATTTACCTACAGATAATAAGATGTAGGAGTCATTAGGATACAGACTAATGCTAAGGAACATCTTATACTTTCGATTCAGTTTCTAAACAATTTTGGCGACTAACAGCTGATGCCGACTGAGCGTAGGATTCAGGCTCTCTCTCTCTCTCTCAGTAAACGCATTTCTTACTTTTTCTCAATAGGGTCCAGCTGCTAGAAGCATGCTACGCACGCTGCCACCTCTCCTTCGCTAGTCTCTCATTCCCCCTAAATTCGTCCCCTACTACGACCACCCGCCCCTCACGCGCTGTGAAATCTATTACATCGCTCTTTCATTTTATGGGGTACCGCGCCATAAAAAGTTCCACTTCAAAAACGAACGATCGTCAACAATTCTCGAACACGGTAAAAAATGAAAATGATGTTTAAATTATCAAATTTTCCAATAATATGCAAAACCATACATTATGATAATCAAAATAATATGTAATTAAGAATGCGAAGTCCATAATTTATTTACTAATTCATTGACACGACATTTATGTAGTCGTTTATGGTAATTCAAAACTTGAACTCATTTCAGCATCTACTTGTCAGAAAAAAATATTTACAGAAAAGAACATAACAGGGGATATAAAAAAAGGGAAATAAACAAGAAAATTACCAGGGTTTTAGCCATATTAGACCTTATCGTGTATATGTTAGCCCTGCACACCACATGAATCGGGTCACTCGCATTGATCTCACCGGGTGGCCTGACCATTCTGTCATAACGACAAACGTTGGTCAATTCTTCAAGCAATTCCGTTTGTGTCATTGTACTCACTTCGTTGAAGGTCGGACATGTGCCACCATCAATCCTGTTGGATAATGAGGATTATTAGTATTCTAATTAATGTACATAATAGGTGTACCACCCACCCCCTCCCCACTAAAAAAACTGTATGTAAAAAAAATGTTAATGCAGGAAAATGTCTAGGAGCAAAAATTAATTTGTTCTTCCTATTCGGCTCTTGTATTAATTAATTAAAAACCCCTCGTTTTTCTTGCTTTCTTATCTCTACTAATGGCCCTGAGTTCGAATTGATTGCGTAAACAAATAAGCGGATTGTGAGTGTGACCCATGGGAGCCACCCTTTCAAATTTCTAATATGCATTGAAGAAATTTTATTAAATGATGGAGACAGAGGAAAATGCTAGAAACATGAAAGAATTTTCGTTTCGTGGGCTTCATGGACTACCTCCGGAACAAATATGGGTTCAATGTCGGGCAGGTGTAATGCCGTTCCCCAATTTAGCACAAGAAACAGAATTTGTATAAGCGTTTTTCTCTATTTCTATGAATATTTTCTATGAATATTTTGCTATACACTGAAGTTCTACTGATGTTGCAATAAAACGTGTGAAAAAACATGATGAAAAATGAATATTCTGCACTAATGCTCGGGTAACTGAGTTGGGATGATTGACGTTTGGATAATCGATTTTCCACTGTAAACTCGAATCGTGTGCTTAAATTGTGTAAACTTCAATCAAGGATACTCAAGTCAAGTTCAGTTTAATTCTTCTTTATTAATTTATTGCAATTTATTGGATGTGCAGAAAGATGAAACCGACATTGGAATAGCCGAGTGGACAGGGCGAGAATCTTTTCGGAATGCCTGATAAGCGGGAGGTTGCTCATAGAGCAAGCCGCCTGTACCGACAAGGTTTTCTGTGATTTCCTGCGTCTTATCATGCGAATGCGGTGTAGCGTATGGTGTACAAGCCCACATATCCATAATGGATCAAAGACGTTAAAGATAAAAAAAACAAAGATGAATTCCTAAACACTACATTCCAAAGTCTGAAACCATATTATTTCCTCGTCAGTGCAAATCATCAATTGAAGACACTTTCAACGACATCGAAAAAGCGATAACACCAAATGTTCTGACAATAGACATCTACAAAAACATTTCCTTGCACCTTATAAATGCTAATGTATTTAGGCTAATCGTTTCTGTCAAGCCAATTACCAAGTTCCTTGATCTTCACGCGGGCGCCTCATTATACAGCCGCCATTAGAATCTAATATTCGTAAAATTTAAGTAGGCTATTCGCGGATATTTGCGACAAATGACTGAATAATAATGAGAAAATTAGTTTTTTTTTGCATCTGAGGTAACTCCTTCATCTCGTAAATTGTGCGCATTTGAAAAAATGAAAACGATTGCCAGTAAAGTAGATTTTTATCTTTCGCGATTCCAAATTCATTAACAGAATTTTTTGCCATCAATTTCTTTCATGCGAAACCTCGAATCATTTCTCTAAAATGGTAATTCTAATTATTTTGCTAAAATAATCATTGCAATGATATCTCTAGAAGTTCAAACAAAAATGAATACAGAAAATAATCTGCAGCCGGTATGAAAAATTGATTGCGAAATATTTCTGCTGAAATAATTGCGAAATATTTCAATCTCAATATTTCTTTTGACTCTCCTCATATTCACCACATTATTTCGCATCACTATGATGTCTTCGCAGAGTGCAACACACTATCATTACATAACAGCGCGTGTATACTGAGAAAAGAATGAGCAATGAGTAAATGGTTTTTTTTTTGCGAGAATACCATTCAATACAATTATAGACGGGTTTGTTTCTAACTAATAAGATAAAATGTAGACGTTTTTTGTTAGTTCCAGAACATTGATCTTTCATCCTCGCTGAGTAGTGGCAAGGTCAGAATAGTTCGTGATGAAATTCCTTAATCATCTGTAATTTCATGTTTTAGTATTTTTTTTAATTTTGACATTTGCGCTATTGTGTAAGCTATTGAAATTTTTAAAAAATTTAGTATTCGAAAAAATTTGGGATCTAAAAATATTTGAGTTTTTGAGATTTTTCTATAATTTAAGAACTTTTCAGATTTCATGTTCAATGTTCTGGACGATCCCGTATTTCTTAATTCATATTCAATTCTATTCTTTTCCATCCAATATTGCGCTGTCATTTTTCACAGCACAGCCATCGTGCATGAGCATTGCAACGACATTGTTTGGACCATAAAACGATCAAATCCATATGTGGTCAAATACAAAAAACGCCTAAATTCACTACTAATTCGAGCTACCGAATCCCCTGAGAATATTTTGTGAACAATATCAAAAACAAATGAGTGAGGAATTCGTCACGGCGCCAAAAAGTCCCATACGCAGATGTACGCAGGTGTAGTTCTTCAGAAATCGGGTAGAAAATGTTTGTCGAAAAGTTCCGTACGCAGGTGTGCCTAGTCATTCATATATGACATCGTATGGCGTAAAAAGTTTTCTATTTCAATCACACCTCATGTAATTTAAATCTCATTATTGTGAATATTATAATCAACGGAAAATTTAACTTTCCGATACGATGGTAGGGGCTTAAGGATATTCCACCTATATTGGCGAAGATGTACGAATTGCTTGAAATTTTGACATAATGTTTTTGAAGCGATAACAGATACCTGTATGAAATTTGAGATTGATTCACAACACCATTTGGTAGTTATTAATTATCAAACTTCTCAATTAGCACGGCCTCTTACGGGAAAAATAAAAATTTCTGTAAATACAGTTCAAAATGTACAAATTTGTTGAAATTTTGAAAATTTACTATTGAAGCAGATATAGAACGATGGTAAAAATTCCATGACGATTGACTAAATTTTTTTTTCATTAATTTGTTTAAACGATATAATATTGATTCGCAAAATCAAATACAATATAATAATGTTCTATGGCTATCACTTCAACTAATTAACGCATTGAAATATCAATTGAAAATTGTTGGCGATAAATATAACGAATTATAGAAAGGGTCATAAACTTTTGTTTTGACTATACCGGTTGAATATCCTTAAGTTGGAACCCACCCCTCTCCCTCGCGTAGGGTTCAATTCCTACCCAGCCTTGTAGCATTCATCTTGTGGGTACTCCCAACATGGTAGTACACACGGAATGTGCCTGCTATGGTTTCGAATCCATATGTCCATTTTTCATAACAATATTTTTTTTCCAATCTGGGAACCTTGCCTTCGGCATGGCTGGTAATTGCATGCGTTGCTGAGGATGCTGTATTTTATCTCCCATGGTTAGAACATTTCTCCGGCGTAAACATTAAAAAGATTTCCAGTGGGGGGGGGGGGGGGGAAGGAAAATTTGACTCTACGCCCACCGAACGTGAAAAAAAATGTTCTCCGAAAGCCAGGGGCGACTGCCGGACCTTTTCCGTAGCAGACAGACGCTTTTCCCACTACCTCGAAATCTCATTGTGTGTGTGTGTGTATGTGTGTCGCTTTATATACATTCAATCGGAATCAGAGGATATTGGAGAACCAATAGAGGTGTGGGCTATAAGGGGACAAATGTACAGGTATGAATCTCGTTCTTGATGAACTCACCCATTAAGGATGTTCGACCGCTATTCGCCATTTTTTTTCAATCTTTTGACAATTTACTCCAACTTCTTGGTTTTCTTGGCGGGAAAAATGTACAATTTGGGCATGACATTATTATTTATGGACTCTCAAAATTTTATCACCGTAAACGTATTTTTGACTTTTTTCTCTACGCTTGTATGAAAATTGATAAAACTTTAGACAAAACGCTGAAAACTGGGTCTGCGACAATGAAATTTTAGGAGTCGATAGAGAATAAAGCTACAGAAAAATTGTACATTTTTTCCCGCCTATCAAATCAATAATTTGGGATACATTAGCAAAAAATTGACAAAAAGGAGAAATAGCGGTCGAACATCCTTAAATTTCACGGATTCATTCCATCCTATCATGCGCTCTGCTCTCTTAAACAGACATTTCACTCTGGGGAGATACAATCATTCACAATTACTCACATCGCAATGTGACACTCCTCCTGCAAAGTACTTCTGCCATTCGCTGGATTCCGCATCTATTATCTCCCCGTCTCATTCGATTTCCGTTATAAATGTTAATCTTTTCAATCCATTATGGCTTTCCTTACGCTATGCGGAAAAATAACTCATCTAACTTCTCTATTCATTGGGATGACATACTTCGTCTGGAACACGTGGGGAAGATCATTTCCCGCGCGGCATATATTTTCTAAATTAATCTATACTCCTTTACCTTTAAGAAGTGAAGAATTTATTATCATATCCTTCCTTTTTTGGAGTTTTCCAATTTTCCAAAATTTTCCAATTCACCCGGTCCTTGACATTTTTGGGATGGTTAAAAAATTGCAAATCTCCGTGCGGGGTTTTACTGTCATTTGGACCATCAAAGACCATGAATATCTTCAAAACTTTAAAGGAGCTCATATGTTGAAGGAATATGTGCTCGTTCCATGCATATCATCGGAACTTAGATTTCTTCACTGCAGTCAAAAACTATCGCCCCGAAAATGCTATTTTACGAACATTTAATTTCCCAAACAAAATCGCCTTTCATTTGCTCCTAAGTCTAATCGTTCACGAAATAAGTCAAAAGATTTTACAAAGGAGAGGTTTTTTTGAAAAAAAACTATTGTATCGATCCTAACAGACATTTGGTACCTACACAAGGATTTCTGGAGGTTGACCCTGTGTTTAGAAATATGATGACTAAAATGGCGGAAGTCAGCCCCCCTCGCATGGTGTCCAGCACTCCCTTCCTCCCACATGCTGGAGAGCGCCTAGCATGAGGAGGACAGAAAGGCTGAAAAAATAACTTCCAGATTTTCAAAAATTTCGATCTTTCATATAGACTTTTTTTCCCTCGGAAGTAGTCTAAGACATTGCCACCCAGGGAAAAAACAGACAACAGAAAAAATCGAGATAAAAAAACAGGATTTTTTGTAGATATTTCGCCTGCATGTTCCTGAAATTCCATGTCATTGGATGAAAAATTGTACCACCTAGAGATGTTGTTTTATACGGTTTTGTCTGACAGGATGGGGCAATTTTTCTTCTTAAAATGCATTATTTTTCCTTGTGTCACGCTTCAAGCAGCTATTTGATATTTTCAGCAGCCCCTGCAATACCAGAACTTTTAAATATAATCGTGGTCTCCCCTTAATGTATCTTCCTTTAAAAAATTAGCGATTTAACACCTCAACATCCGTACAGTAAGCTACCAAACAGTTGATTAGGATTGAGCTGACTTATGTGTCAGACTCGTGATTGCAGTTTTGACAGCTAACCGAGAGTTTTCGTCATGCAGTGAAAGATAAAAGATGCTCAAACAGTCCTCTGATAAAATTATTTAGTCTCAAACAACGTGACTCATGACAAACACAATGGGGACAATTTTTTACTGATGGATATCAAATTATTATATCCCTGAATAATTCACAATTCGATTTCTTTCCTCAAAAATAATTGTTCGATGTGGCATTTGTACAGATGGGATTATCCAAATAACCCATAGGTGCGACGAACTGATCTAACGATTTCCATATTAAATACACAACCATTTGGCTCGTGTTTTTTCAGGCGCCCAAGATTATAACGTTTTAATGACCTTGCATTTATTTAACCGTTATAAACATTTTCATCGAAACCTTGGATGTATTTTTTTTTTCGTCAAAACCAAGAGAGAAGGACACAATGTCATGCACTAGTAAGCGTGGAGAGACTTCACTAAATCCAAATCATTGCAATACATTGGAAATTATTTATTGCCCGTGTTAAAATCTGTGGTGAACCGCACTCAAACCAACTGTGTCACTGTCTGGCAATAATCCTTCCACGAAAAAAAAAGCATCCTCGGAATCCAGAAATGAAAATTTTCTCGGAAAACAACCCATAAATTATAATTAATCATATTCCTTAAAAAATGCAAATCCCCGAAAAATAGAGAATAAAAATTGTTCTAATAATTTCTCTTCCACGATATCTAAGTATTATAATAATTATTAATAATTACTTACTTCCGTGCATCAATGACAAAATTAATCACACAGGAGCAAACAAGAATGGCCCTCAAATAGAAATGATCCACGCGCATTTCACGTAAAAGGAATAAACTCGGGATGCAATGGAATAGATAAGCAGAATGATCGAAATAGAAAAAAAAATTAATTGTTCCGTTCCGTAACTGGACCACTGCACTGTTAGTCAGTAACTGATGTTGCTGTTGCTCTCACAGTTTAATTATCTCACTTGTTTTGATTTTACCCAATAGCTTGCGTAGTCTCGCGCCAAAGTCAAATGTTGAATTAGTCCCTTGCGGCAACCGACTGCTTGTTGAGCTCACAAATTTAACGTTTTAAAAAGGCATCCCGGCGACAGTCGAGATGACACAAAGTCGGTATTATGTATACCTAAGAAGGGGAATTAATACTTTAATTGCCCTCACGTGTGCTCAACTCGTCAAACAACAGATGAACTAAAAAAATTCGATTCTCAATAGCGCATAATCTACCTTACACTTTCATTTATTAAAATTTAATACAACATTATTTACATGGTTATTTATGTGGACAAGTCAGATGTGTTGTGGGGCTTTATGTAATTGACAGTGTAATTCAAGAAGTGTAGATCCTGCAGCAATCTTGTGACTCTTTTGAAATGTCTGTCGGTATAAGGAATCAGTGCCTCCAAAGACGATGACAATCCGCTCGTCTGTAAATTACTGCTTTCAGGGTCATTTAACAATGCATTGATCACGAGCTGAAAAGAACAAAAACGGTCATTACTGGATTCTGGAAGTGCTCTTTGTGGTGAGAGAAAAATGAGTAATTGAGAGGAGGAGAATGATAGAAATCACGGGAAAACCGTGTCCAAGTTATAATTCCCATTTCCGGAAAATTTTTAGTATCGAGGGAAACTACTGAAATTGAAAATTCATGCCACGGGAAAATGCGATCCAATAATTTTTCCGCTAGTTAACCCGCTTGGCAAAATATTCAACCCTTCAAGTACGGAGCCTCCTCCGATGGAAAGTACTATATAGGAGACACGTGCCTCCTATGGCTGGGAGCCTCACGACACTTTCTCTTGAACTTCCGCATAGGGGAAGTTACTGATTTGGCCCAAATAATGAGAATTCGATTTTTGAGCATATCTCCACGTTTCGAATTCCCAGCTGTTCTAAAGCATTTATAGCGAAATATGTGTGTGTGTTTTGTCACTCCGTCTCTCTCGTTTGGACTTCCCACAGTAGCGGCTGTTTTAGAACTGCTTCAGGGGGAGTACTAGGTACCCAGCCATGCAGCTTGAGCCTACTTTTACCATTTTTAGGCCATCATATTTTTACATAGGGTAAACCTCCAGAAACCCCTACCGTACGATGGCACCCCCGCATCAGATTAGGTTCCCGCCCGGCTGTGGAAGCTCAGCCTGTGTGTGTGTGTGTGTGTGGGGTGGATGGGTGAGTGGGTGAGTAGCTGAATGGGTGGGTGAGGGGGTGGGTGGGTGTGTGTTTGTGGATGTGTTCCCACATAATTTTTTTGTTTATAACAAAATATCCCGAGGAAAGTTCAAACAAATTCGGTCCCCTACGTTAAGATCGACATTGGGTGTTTGCGGTTCTTTTTCGCAGTAGATAATTCAAAAGCGAATGGGATAGAGACACCGCGGTTGGTGTGTGAGCGCTTGAAAGCTACCGGCGCAAACGCTGCAGCATTATTTGCGGAAAGGGATACATATAGAGAAAAATAGTGACAACATAAAATATTCAGCGTGAAAAATCCCATTAGTCAATATTTATAACTTTCGCCCGTATATCCAATATTCAACAATGTATCACAATTTATATGCAACGGCGGGGAAGCGAGTTTACGTTCTCTCTGACACTCAACCCCCATTTTTGAGGCAGTATTGCAGATAGCGATATGATTCATGAAACCTGAATGATTCCCCATGAGATAAAGAATACTTCAGTAAGAACTGGAAGCCTCTGCCGCGGAAGTGATGATGAGATAAACTCAAGTGATGACATCGATTTAAGATTAGTGACAACGTCAAAAATAGTGACAATGTTTATTACATGGATTAGATCATCCATACTTTTTTGTGATTTTCTAAGAACCGGTTTTCAAATGATCACAAATCACTATTGTACCTTATCCCATACATGGTATTATACAGTGTCTTTCAGACAGCACTAAACTTTTTATAAATAGAAATCATACTGCCGTTTTATGCTAATTCAGGAATTGGAAAGGAGTCGACCTAGTGTGACACGTGTGTTGAGATAAATAGTCATATTAACCATTTCTTTGATTTTTCTTAGATTTAATCCCAAAAAGTGTATGAACTGTTTTTTGAGAGTATGAAATCGTCACACTCCAGAGGGATGTGAATTATCTAAGGAGTCTTACAAATGTTTTTTCACAATAACGGTTTCATGGATTTTGTTTATTCTAACTTTACTCCGACCCAAATTTGGATATTCCGGGAATTTCATCGAAGGGTTAAAAAATGGTTAAAACTTGAGATCCGCTCCAAAGAGCGGTATGAAGATGGATGTTGGCGTTGCCCACATTGTATATTCCTCGGAAGGATCATTTTTAAAATCATTCAGAAAAATCAATCAATGGAAAATTATAATAATTCGGAATGATTTGACAGATGAAACGTAGGGTCCCATCCAGACTCGGTTAAGAAGTCTCATCCTAAGAATTTTGATTTTAACTATTTCGAGCATCTCACTGATAAGCGTGCAGTGACGCTTTATAAATCAGTATTCATGGGAAAAAAAACTCTCATGCACTGCTGTTAAAGGATGAAATCTGTAAGTCGAAGATAAGAAATATACCTGAGCAGCATGAGCATTTTTACTATTCGTATTCCATCCAACTGCGCACGTGAGCAACTGTTCCTTCCTCCGGATTTTCAGCTCGCGAATGACATTCCCGAGGCTCCCCTCTCCCTTCTTCAAAATATCCTCCACAATTTTAAGCACCTTGAAAGGCTTCTCCAGCTTCAACGCCAGATTCAACGCAGCTACCAACTGGTTGCCCTGCAGTAAATTTGCCAATTTCTGTTCCTCCAAAATCATTTCCTCCCTCTCAGCAATAGCTTTCTGCTTCTTCTCCTCAGTAACATCCCTCCATACAACAATGAATGAATCCGACCCTCCACTGACCACCCTCGCCTCATCCTTACTAACTGCAAGGGCCCAAACCCTATTGTCGTGCTCTTCAACAGTCCAAGTGCACTCAGAAGTCTTCACACTCCATAACTTCAGCAAGCCATCAGCGCCGGAAGTGATCAATTGCATTCCACGGGAGATAAATTCCGCTCGTAAAACCGATGACTCATGTCCCTCAAACGTTTTGAGACAATTCAATTCCGATAAAGACCACAGCTTCATTGTGCAATCCGCGGATGTAGTTAATAAAACTTGATCAATGGGTGAAAATCTAACACACCAAACACCTCTTCTATGTCCTCTCAAAGTTCCCAAAAGCTGAAGATTCTCCGAATTCCACAATTTTGCTGTTTTGTCCTGCGATCCAGTGGCTACTAATTTGTCATTTGGGGAAACAATGGCACAATTTATATCCTTCTGATGCGCCAAAACCGTATGTGTTGCATTGAGCATTAGATTTGCGTCTGTGGTCAATTTCTCAGGTAAATCCCAAAGTTTGAGACATTGGTCTTGGCTGACAGAGACGAAAAACCGGGTGGTTGCTTGTGATAATGCTACAGATCCTACGGAAGCTGTGTGACGCATTCCAGAGGCTATCAAATTCATAACAAACGTATCTGGTGACATCAGCCATACTCGGACGCTATTGTCCTTGGCTGAGGAAACCATTAGCCATCGATTTGCTTGACTTACGCAGAGTGATAAAACGAGATCGGTATGGCCTCTTAGTAATTCACAACTCATTGTTGATAAATCGTAAAGTTTGATGTCGCAGCTGTTTGTGGCAACTGCTAAGTGGTTGCCATCATCGCCTATGTGGACTATATCCAAGATCTCATCGCTGTAGCCCACCAGCTGTTTTTGACAAGAGAAATTTGATAAGGAATGGATGATTATGTTGTGATCTACTGATACAACTGCTAATGAGTTTAGGGCCTTGTTGAAGAGTAAGTGAGTGATTGCAAGACCTCCTTCCTCCTTCGAGGGCTGCACCAGAGGTTTTTTTTGAGTATACATTTCTCGGCCCGAACGCATCTCCCAGAGTTTGATGCAACCCTTCTCTCCGGCACTGCCCACAAATATTTCCTGGTTTTGAGATTCGGTTTTTATCTTCTTGCAGTGGGCTGAAGACGGGATAATGAAGACCCCCTCGATGGCCTCGTACACTGGGAGTGTCCGCAGGGACACGCCTCTTTCCAAGTCCCAGAGAATGAGGACTTTGTCTCGCCCTGAACTAACCAAGTGATTGCCATCTTCGTGGAAGGATAGACTTGTGACTCGACTAAAATGCCCGGAGAGAACCTGTAATGGGTTCAAAATCATCAAATTTAAGAATATGTAGGGAAAATAGAAATGAGGGGGAAGAGAAAGGAGAGGAAAACATTTCGTTTCTTTTGCATAGCTCATCATGACCACAATGCTGGAGAAGTATCCTGATAATCTATATGAATGAAATTTGGAAACAAATATTAGTGAATATCAGTTAAAAACATTTTCCTTGCGTCACGTGACAACGAACGGTATAACTAGCCGAAAAGCATTGGGCAAAATTTTAATGCAAAAAAGAAAAATCAGATTTTTTATAGTAATGTTGAAGTATGTAACATTCTATGGTTCAAAATTTGCAATGGCCCCATTGATTGGGAACTGAATGCATCACAATAATATCAGAAATATAACAACGTTAAATAGAGAACAGACTTTGGATATAACTGACGACAAATTGTGAAATAAATTATTCGAAGCCCAGTAACCAATTCATTTTACATTAATAATAGAACTAAGACATGGTACAAACCTTTCGAAGGTTTCCTGTGGTCGTGTCCCAAATGTGAATCTTCGTGTCATCGCCAGCTGCGCAAAGAAGATTTTTTGAGGGATCGGGGTGAAACTCCAAGACACTAACGACACCCTGGGCCCCCCTGAGACTATGTGTGCAAGCGTGGTGCTCCTAAAATAAATGGAAGAACATAAAATTTAACGTGTCAACATGGACATTCGAACTTCCTATTACCTTGCATTCGACATCATTTATAGAAATAATTGAAAACTCACAAAATACAAAAAAAAATCTTCCATTGGTAAGAAACAAAATGGAATGTCCTTAAATGTAAATGGAAAGAGCTATATATCGAAACAGCAACCCTAGGCAAAAAATACAGCAACTAAGGACAAAGGTAAAGGCTACATGCAAATTTCAAAATTTGAAATGCATTTGAAATTTTTAGACTTGTAGGACAAATCTCAAGAAATTCAAATACAAAACATTTCCAAAAATATACATGAATTAAAAATTTTAGAAAACTGCAGTGTCAGAAATTATAAGAACTTGAGAACTTTCAAATTTCAATTTTTCTCGAGCCCTAGAGTGGTTATAATTTTCTAACATTATCTATTTACATGTTATCGACTACGAAACGTCAAGTATAATTCTAGCGACAATTTAGAAACTTGATATCACGTTGCAACTGCAAAGGGATTTTTTTTAGATTTTTACGTTGAGTTAGTTGATAGTCGCAGAGAAAGAAAAAAATCTTGGGTCGATTGCCTCACAAGGCATCAATTGAGTGTTAATTTCAACAACAAAAACTTGGATTTTTTTACAAGGAAAATGAGGCAATAACAAAACTCCTGATTGTATTTGCACTAGAATTGTTGGTCATCAGATGGAGCACTGATAATTGCCAAATCGCATTTGTCACGGTACAAAAGGTAGATATTGAAATTTTGGTAAAACGCAAAACTGAAGGCGGATTGGATTATAGTTTTGTGGAATGTCTTACGTAATTTTCCAGATGAATAAGTATTAACGTACCAGATTCCACAGACGAACACTGGAGTCTGTGCCTCCAGATGCCATTAAGTCTCCAGAGAGAGCAATTTTAGGAACAGGCCCCTTGTGAATGGACTTCCATAGTTTTGTGGGCTTCTCCGGAGTCTCAGTTCGCCAGGACCAAAGCTTAAAAAGTCCGCTCTTGTGATGGCTGATGAGGGTGTCGCTGATGGTGCTAAGAGTGAAACTGTTGACGGTATCTTCATCGGGGGATGCTGAAGCACCCAGGGTGCATATCACAGAACCTTTTGCAAGCGAGAGGACTGCTATCGAACCGCCGTTCTGGCAGAACAAGTGGTCCCCATCCGAACTCCACTATTATAGAAAAATCGAGGAAAGAAAATTGACCTTTTAAAATTTTTCAATTTCTTGAAGATAATCTTAAGGAACTCCCCCAACTCTGTTTAAGTTTAGACGTTCCGCAATTGAATAAAAAAAGATAGTTTTCAAAGTCCCATAAATATTGTTTTCTATAATTAAGGAGATTACATCTTTGGGCAAATCTAAGCTGTTGTAAATTAAGCCATACTTGTTATTATTATTGAAAATACCTGTATACTGCCTCCGGTGTAGAATGGTCCATGCTTTACCTCCACTTCGTAACTAGAGAAGATTAAAAGGTATATATAGTATATATAGGTATAAAATATAACCTCGAAAAGGGCCGAATAATAAATTTAGTTAGTAGCGAAGGAGTCGTCAACTTTTTGAGAAATATACTTTTAACAATTTGAGGTCTTGATTATGGAGAAACGGTCACCTAAATTGAGACCAACAAATAGTGACTTTGCACTAGATAATAATGACAGTTATCGTTTTCAACAATATCGGTGTAATTCAGATTATGTTTATATTATCTTGAAATGGTAGATAAAAAAGCATACCTCATTTGACACATTGGTGAAAATTCCCATTTTTCTGTTGGCTCTTCGAGCAGTTATCAGTAATTTAAAAAAATTGCTACTATTTTTCTTCATGATGGATGGGAACATTTATAGTAATTTCACTAAATTTTGCACAAGCGGAAGCTTACCAGATTCGTCGATTTTCATCATCCAAGATTCTCAAATTTATAAAAAAAAAAAACTAAATAGGTTGGAGGATTTCGCTACGACTTTTAAATTTTCAGGTAACCACCGACAACAATATACACATTCGAAATAGCTTGACAGAACTCACCACTTCACTTGAGAAGACGCCAAATAATTAAGCACTTACCTTTCCTTCATGTTTAACGAATTACTCATGTTGCTTAGACTTCATTAATATCGTTCACTTCTCAATAATTGTCAACAATTGTCAGTACCTGTTTCGGATCTAACCACGTGCTTCTTATACACATGTCTCGTATCGACACGAAAAAAAAGAGTTGGAGCTAGCGCCTCTAGTGGAGCACTCCGCATTCATTGCATTCTATTTTCTGAGAAAAACTGCAATGACTTCAAAGTAAAACTTTCAAAGAAACGAGGAACAGATCGTAGGATTAATTACTAGGAGTTGTACAGCATTTGGATAGTAAAATGTCATTGTTAGCCAACAATTGTCAAAAGTTGACAAGCATTGGTAGAAATTTTCTTCGTTCACCGGTGATTTCTTCCCAATTTTCACAATTTGTTCCACACCAAAATGTTCTCAGCAGATACGAGTCGAAAAAGTGGCCGGGATATCATGCTATTTACAATTTGGAATCAATAAAAAGTCTCGGCATAATAAATCGAATGAAGCTGAGGGCTACCATAGCCGCGGGTGTTATGATACCGGCTCTGGCGATGTCCGAGGTTACGTTGGGAATTTCATCGGAATTCGTCCAGAATGCATCATTTATGTGTAAGTTATTTTTTTCAAAAACAGGCGTATTTTCACGTTTTGCTGGAAAATTATATGCAAACCAAAAAATAGTTCTGCGTTTGAAAAAAAAAGCTATGAGCTGTTCTTAATTTTTTTCCAATTTTATACATGTATACAATTGTATACATTTTCCTAACAAACGATCCCTATTTGTTGAATGAAATGTTTTCGGATGAAGAATCTCCAAGAATATCAAAAACTTGCAAATTGAGAATTTTTTTTTCCAAGACACTACCTCTAACAACTAAATATAACAACTCCATTAAAGAAAGCTCGTGCAAAGTCATCAAGAAACTCCAATGAAGTAAACTGCAATTGTTCTTGAATATTCTATTGGTTTGCTCGATCTATCACAAGTTTTGACAAAAATAAAAATACTGAGAACTCCAAAATTCAACAATTTCAAAACCTAAAAATTTAAAAACCTTCAAAAACTTTAGAAATTCAAAATGTTCCATAGCATTTCAAAATTCTGAAGAAAAACATTGCAATAACATATTCCAAAACTCCAGGATATCAAGTTTTCAAGATTTTACTTAAATTTTGTGAAAAATCTTCAAATATTCTCAACGTTTGTCGCGTTTACAATTAAACTTCATCAACGTTTTCTAAAAGTTTTTATCTATACCAGCTACA
The DNA here is from genome assembly GCA_026005395.1 of Asobara japonica. Lineage (NCBI taxonomy): Eukaryota > Metazoa > Arthropoda > Insecta > Hymenoptera > Braconidae > Asobara > Asobara japonica. The sequence continues at coordinate 2,984,259 of BQMI01000112.1, forward strand.
CGATTGTATTTTATGAATAATAAATATTCACGATTTATGTTATAAATATACCATGATTCAATAGATCACTACGTAGATATATTTCACTGCAACAATTATATTCCAATACAATAAACTAATTTCCGATCAGAAATTTATTTCATCTGAACATGTATTTTCATTATAAGGCTTCCGTTTCTCCCGTGTACAAAACAGATCCAATAACTTGGCATGAATTGTTTTCAGTTGGTGCAATTGCGTGCTTCTTCCATGGTATTGGCATATTTGCGAACAACGTCGTGGGCATCATCTACGTAAAAAAAGACTCCAACGATATGAAGATATCTTACGTAAGTTATTTCGGGAATAGGATCGACATAGATACAAATTTCGACGACCTAAGTTGTCCAGAGGAGAAGAGCAAATTCCAAAGTCCACTATTCTCCCCATTGTTTGTACAATCCCAGAAAAAAAAGTTGAAAGTTTTTGCAAACGGAAAAATCATCGATGGCCCTCAATTTGACAAACTGATGGGGGGGCTTGGTGGAACATAATAATACATAATTAAGATAAGAGAATAAAATTTACGATATTAGCAAGATTCCGTTTATTTACAATACACCATATTTCTACGGATTTTTTATTAACCCGACCATCTGAAGTGTGCATAAGCTCGATTCGCTTCACATTGCTTGTGGAGATCCTGTTTCTTCTTCACAACACGACCCTAGAAATTCAAGTGAAGAATTAGACACAGGGAAGAAAACGATTTTTCTCGATGCTCGATTCGAAAACGATTTTTTTTAATTTCAAAAAATGCTGAAACCTTTGCAACTTTTGCGTTTTTAAATTTGGTGATCACTTTTTTCATTGATTCCAGGAACTTTTGAAATATGTAAATTTAGGACATTAAGAATTATAAAGTAAGTTTAAAATTTAAAAGTTTCCCAAAGAACAAAAATCACTTCTAATTTATTAAAAGTTAAATAGAATCTTAATTTACAAAGTAAAAAAAAGTTCAGAATGATTTTGTAAAAGAATGGATGGAACCTTAATTCGGAAAATCAATTTCGAGTAGCATTAAGTAGCAAAAAGTGTAATCAATTCAAATTTCCTTCAGTATATTGGAGAGATGCCTTGAAAATATCACGAAATTTATGCAAGCCAAAATTTCTTTTATGCGTATTTGATTATCGTAAAAAATTGCAAAAGGTACACTTCTTAAAAATTGTCAAAATAACATTTGCGAAAATAACGATCCTCTAATACAAAATAACGAAATATTTCCCAAGAATGGCCTCTTCTAAACGGGTTTGAACCAATTAACCACTTCTCTCTTAATAGATAAAGAGGAAAAAAAAAACAAATTTTGGTTAAAAAACAGAATAATTCGAGTCCTCAGTAGTGAGCAACCAAATAGTGGAAATTTTCATTTAAACTCATTTTGTCCTGCACACCTGATTTAATGACGCATCAATGAGCTCCTTAGCCAATTGAGTTGAAAAGGGGATTCTTCCCTCTTTATCTTTGGCCGCTTGAATCAACCAGTTCATTGAGAGGAACCTCTGACGCCGCTCTAAAACTGGCCCAGGTACCTGGAAATACAACGGTAAGTAATGTGCATTTCTAAAATTTTATTTTGAAAACTTTGTAGCGTACGACTGCAGCATTTCTAAGGTTGCACTGACAAGATTAAGACTACAAAAAAATTGTTGTTCTAATATTATAGTCTTTTTCAATATTTAGAAACTCTGTGAAGAATTGAAATATAGGTAACTCCGATATTACGACCTCTAAACATTAAATATTTCCTTCGGTTTTCCAATCTCCTCTCGTTCAATATTTTCATTCCCTCGTGAATATGAGTTATTAAGGACACTAGATATAGTAAGATAAAAGGGACTGGTGACCGAACTCATAGCTTACTATATATACATCAGCGATTTAACGTTTCAATTCCATAACGGCAAATCAATAAATTGGAGAGTCCAAGAAAAGCAGAATCAAAATGCACTAAGAAAGAAATTTTCTCAATTCTCTTTAACGATATCGTAAGTTTCCATTAACTGATGCATAGGCATCGTCGAAAATACTTTAAACGTCTAATAAAGCGTGACTACTTATTTTCCAACAAATTTGATATTTTTTCAAAAAATCCAGAAAATCAGTCATCAAACATGTCTTGGCAGGATTGAAAATTTCTTTAATGCCTGACGCTCTGAATATTTGTTAAAAAACATTTCTCACCAAGAGTGTATTTGACGATACGTTGAGAACATGGTAAAGTTCCATGGACATTCACATTTCTCCTCAAGGAATACGGTATTGCCAAAAATTTGGGATTACTTGCTGGATTTTTTGAGTAACCTTAATCACGCTACAACAACCTTAATTGTAATAATATATAGTTATTTATGCACACCCTATAGGTTGTTCCTCCTTTCTTGATTGCTGAGAGCTCCATAACTGGAGTACAATTTATAACAGCAGCACGAAGAACATCCTTGGGACTCAGTAAGATGTTGACTCGTTCCTCAGGACTAGCGTTATGATATTTCTCCAACTGCGCTCGCTTTATCTTTTCGAACGCCTCCTCTACCAAATTTCTTGCGAGCTCTTTCTTCCCCTTTCGTAGGACGAAGTTGATGAATTTACTAAAATGATAAAGCAGTCATGAATATGGAGAAGGTTGCAATTACTCAATCTCAATGTACTATTTGTGAATATAATTGTGCGTGGGTGAATTAAATTTGTATGACTCATAAGCGACATGTCATTGATTGTTTCTCACGAATGGTAAATTATCTGACACATTAATGAGGTGTAAAAAATTGACAAAGTTGGCATTTGTTAGTTCCAACAGGTTGTGAGGGTAAGCCCTGGTCACTTAGAGTTTTCCCATATTTTACTTTAGACGAACACTTTCTCATTTCTTTTTCTCTTTAATATAATCAATATACACTAGAGTAATCATCGATAAACTGTTCAAAATATCATTCGCATCAATCTGATACTTGTTTCATTCAATAAAGATTTACATTTACAAAAGAGAGAACAATGAAGATAGAAACGATCATAGCGCCACGTCACACGTGGCGTGTATATGAAACTTCCGTGAGCTACGGCGGCTGGGCTCAAGTCGAAATAAAGTGAAAAAATTTGATACTTTATTGACATAGCGGCGACAAACATACTTTCCTTGAATCGTTGATGCCTGCCATATCGCTTGCATTGTTCTCTGAATAATAAAAAATCAAGTGTTTCACGAAACTCTGTAACACAATCCGCCCTCAATTTTTAGATTTCCTTCGTTTCTATTATTGCTCTCTTTTATCGCCATGCACAATGGCCTTTTTCGATTTTGAGTGCCCTACTTTTATAATCAAAATCAAACAACGTAGTAGAAACTTATCGAGCTCAATTTGATTTTTTTCGATTAAGGTATCATAGGTTGAAGGTCGGCGAGCCTGGACCCATATTATGCGCTTATTCTTTGCGTTTCACTCCCATTCGGCATAGTTCAACTCTAGGTTATGCCTAGAAATATTCATTTATGTATTAGACAGAATGAGTACATTTGTCGGATCCATTAAAGTGTTTCAATAAGTATCACCCAGGTTATGGAGTTATGCCTCATAACATTTAATTTGTGCCATATCTTCCTGACGACCTCCTACAGGATACCCTATATGTATGACTCTCTCCAAGCTAAAAATTCTTTTCATTTTTGTCGACATCATAAAAAGAAAAATTCAAGAAAAAGTACTTGAAGTTTTCATAATCGTGGGGCGTAACGTGAATGTGTAAAAAAGTAATACCCTTCATGGCAAATAATCCAAAGGTGACAGATAAAAATTACAGTAAATCCCGGGAAAAATCCTGGATTTTACATAAAAATAACTTCTCGCCACGTGAAAAATGAGCAGTTTTCGGAATCGTAGAATAAAGTATGAGTCAGGTTTTTTACTGGCCCTTTCTATCTAGAACGTCTACTATTTCATGTAATTGAATCTGTGGAAAGCCATACGAATTCGAACATTTTCGAGATGCGTTCAGAAGTTTGGAATATCCAGACTATAGAAAAAAATGAATGTGTCTATGCAAGACTGACGATACTTCCCGTAGAATTCTAAAATTTTCTAACATTACGGTCTCTTGGTAAAGTTTTTAAATTTGCACACTGTTGTTTTTAGTCCTGTAAATTTTATTTTAGATATTTGAAATGGTTGAAATGTGCCGAAACTTTGCCATTCCCTAATTTGCTGATATTTTTTGTACTTTTGAGATTTCTGTGAATTCTTCAATTATGTGAATATCTTGATTCCTTTTCATTTAGTATTGTTGAATTTCCATAAAGTATTCAACTCTTCAAGTCTTTCAATTTTTTTTATTATTTTCTTATTTTTAATATTTTGAAAATGTTCGCCTTTTTCGATTTTTTTGAAATTTTTGAATCTTTTAAAATTATAAGGATGTCAAACCTCTGAGAATTGTTATTTTTCTTTTTCTTTTATGGAATTTTCGAATGCTTTGAAATGGTCACAATATTTTATTTGTCCTAATTTCTTTGATAAAAACCAAACCCCAAAATTTCTGATGGTTTCGGAAACATTAAAATTAGATGATTTATTGAAACTTTCGAATGATTTAATCTGGTATTTCCCTTTTGGTTTGTACATTTACAACTCCGTATCAAATTCCACTTAAAGGAATTCTTTATTTTTTCTGATCTTTAGAGCCTATCTATTTGGTACTATTAAAATATTGTTTTTGTTCTGAGTTCTCAAATCCCTTGAGGTTTGTTAAGTTTTAAACCTTTAAAATGCTCTAAAAATCCTTCCTTCTTACTTGTGTCTTCTTTCATTTCTTCCAATTTTGAAAAATTCTGATAGTTATATTCCATTTTAAACTTTGGGAGTGTTTGTTATCCTTAAATATTCAGAATAATTCTAATTCAGAGTAAAAATTTGCTGTAAACCGATATCTGCAGTACCTACATAAATTTTCAAATATTTGAAACGATTTTTATTATTCCCCATTAAAGGCAATAAGGATTTTCGTCTTACTCCACCACAGGATCATAGTGCACCGAACAAGTCTGCGACTTCATCGCAGGTAGAATCCGTACATGAGCGATTTTTTCTAACTCCCCTGATTCATCCATGATTTTTTGTTCCTCTTTTCTGAACACCGGAGGTCTGTAGTCCGGAGCAAAGACACTGTAAGAGTTGACAGCTCCAACACCAAAAGTTCTGAAAACCAAAAGTACAATGACATTGGTGTTAACAAAATGCTATAGGATTCATATGAAATATTTTACATAGAATTTCTATGCAAACGCTCTGGAGAATTGCAACCTTTCACTTGAAATAATTGCACAATATAATATATTTTTTTTTATTTGAAACATTCAGACCATCTGGTTTATTCTCCTAACACAATATAATATGTGCCATAGAACGAAAGTAAAAATTGCGATTTCCGAATCGTAACAATTAATGAAATAATGTACCAATTGAAACGAAAATATTGATTTCTCGAAACAACTAAATATGTGTTCGTGACTGAGATTTTCCATCGGAAGATAGTACCTTACATAAGTAACATTAAATATTCGGCATGCAACAATATTGAACGACTGAGTTTTTTCGGTACTAACTAAAATGGTATTTTTTATCTCTGTATAGACATAAGCCAATAGGTGTGCAATGTCAACATCCAGCCTTTCTGGAAATGAAATTGGAGGAATATTAATTTAGTTTAATAATTAATTATTTTCTTCAGGATAGACATTACATGAAAATTCCGTAAAAATAACAAGTAAGTAAAAATCGATTGATTCTATTCTAACAAGGAATACATAATTCATATAAAAATGTCTAAGAAAAATCCTTAGGAAGAATGTGGAAACCTTCAAAAATTCTTATTTTTCCCAATCAATGGTAAATTTTGGTCATATTCACTAGATCCCCTTACACTTTTACAGCTATCTTACTAAGTCAACCTTCCATCTACTACTCTGGCCCAATTTGAGGTTAAGTTCTCCAAAGTCTCCAAAACAACAATAAATCAAACTGACTCCGAAAAAAAATCGGAGCCGACGACATTATCATCCGCAACTAATTAATTAAGCCCGAACAATTGAAAAAATACCTGCTTGAGACATGTTTAAACAGCAATTGAATTTTGCCGACCTGGCCGCCAACAGACACCATGTTTCCCTCCACAACCCACTATTCTTGAAAATCCGTATAAAAGCTTTAAATGCTAGCTCCTCAAGGGAAACCTGAAACTCTCAAGCACCCCACACCCTCAAATCGTGATAATAATTTTGTTGATCAACTCCAATTTCCTTTAAAATCCCGAGCATTCGTAGCCCATGCAATAATCAAATTACCCCCCTCACTTCGTTACGCGAATTCGACCAATCACTGTGGGCGCTTTCTCTCGGGCGCGCAATTCACGTCATTTGCCTTCACCCCTCATCTTTTACTCCCCAACACACCCACACAAACATCCACAAATACACCAATACTAAGTGGAAGCCTCTCCCCCACGAATTCCAGTTGATTCCCAACTGAGGAAAAGTGTAAGGGCAGCACTTGTTCCCCCGAAAAATCGATTAAACGCAGGTGCTGGTTGGAAAAACGGTTTTTCCGTCTAGTTCACGTTGCTCTCATCTTCAGTTCCATGCAGTCTCCATAATTCGAGCAATCACAAGTTGTACGAATGAACGACCCAGTGATTTTTATATAAAATTTGTCTATTAATAAATTAGGGGAAAAATTCAACTGGAGAAGTTATCTTTTTTTCATCTATTTTTCTTCGTCTATAATTAGTTCGAGAGAACTCTGTCTGATTGTGATCTTTCATGTGTCTGGGGATATAGCATCGGCTTTATGACATCCGGAAAGGAAACTATGGGGTAAGTTTTGTATTTAAATATTTGTTGTGAGTGTTATATCGGGTAAATGGGGGTGTCTTTACTTTTTTCATTTCATTTTAAACAATAAATTCTCCGAATAGACAGTGATTGGGATGGTTTTTAGGTCACTCAGATAATCCCATCACTCATCTACTAGTTGTTAATCATGCAATGTGTTTCTTGATTAAGTAACGAAGGAATAGGGATTCGCCGCTAAATAATTAGAGCAGAAACTCTTCGAATTATCCATTATCGATAATTTTCTGGTGCTCTTGGGAATTCGTTTGAATTACTATCATAAGCGGCTTTTTCTTTTCGTTCGTTTTTTTGCCTTCACGAGGGGGACTTTAATTAATGGATATTGTTCTTGATTTAATATAGTGAACAACCAATTTTCACATGCAAAGCGCATGTGTTTCACATCGACCCCAAGACCAAACGTTCATGGGTATCAGCATCAACTGCTGCTGTATCAGTTTCATTTTTCTATGATTCAACACGGAGTTTGTACAGAATTATATCGGTGGAAGGGACTAAGGTGAGTCAATAAATTCCAAAGGATTATTTTTACATGGTCGAGGGAGGAGTCATCTGGTAATGCATTTGTTTGTTCTAGGCGGTTATTAATAGCACCATTACTCCGAATATGACCTTCACCAAGACATCCCAGAAGTTTGGTCAATGGTCTGATGTTAGGGCGAATACTGTTTATGGATTAGGCTTTTCGTCCGAGGCCGAGCTTGGAAAGGTAATTTTAGAAAAACTCTGGAGTTGGTACCTCCAATTTTTTTTTTTATTTTAAGTTTTACATATTTATTGAATTGTGAATTGACTTATTTTAAATTTTAAGTTTTGCATTTGAGTTGAATTTTTTAAAAATAATTTGAAACTAGATTTCCAAATCTTAGAGCAGAATAATTTTTTACTATTGGGTTCTGCATTGCTTAATAGTTATTGTAAAATAGAACGGACAATGAAGGCACATTTATTTTGAAGTGACTAATGGGGGGAGCTATTAATTAGCTAGTTTACGCTAAAACTGATGTTGAGCTAGATCGCTGGTGACTTCCATATTACAAGCAACATAGTAGACAATATTGGAAGAAAAATGAAAAATGTAAAAAATCATTAATTATGGTTTAAGGAAGTCATCAATAGATTCACAACACAAATTTTGGGAATCTGTAAATGCGTGAAAAAGCATCTGAAACGAGTTTCTCAACATTGTTTTCTTCCGTAATAACTGGACAAAAATTTCCTAAAAATCGCAATATTCTAGGAGCACAAAGTTGATAGGTTATCCAAATAGATACCTTCCAGAACCAATTTGCAAATTTCAAGTATATTCAATACATCACTGTTAAGATCTGAAACATGTTCTTCTTTTTTTGTTACTCTAAAAGTATATGAAATATATACAATGCAAATTACGGGATTGTCATATGTAGATTTCAGTTTCAATTGTACTTCTGCAGTTTCATTGCACAAAATAATTATTGCCGTGAGATTTGCACTGAAGCCAAATAAGCGAGTGCAATACATTGGGCAAGCAAGCTATTGACAATCGGGAAAAACTTCGAACCAGTCCATGATCTTAGGAATCACTGAATACTCAAATCAATAGTTAATCTTTACGTTTAACATTTCATCAATACTCCATTTCCCAATATAGAGGATGATGTCAGCGCATACTTGGAACATTACTGAGATATAATGAAAGTAATACTACGTTTTTAATGTCGCCCGAAAAGTTAGAAATGGCATAATTAGTGACAAAAAATTCAATTTTCCGTCCCTCTCAATGAAATGCAAATGATCAATACTCATTTATTATACCCTTATTTAAAAGGGATATCATCTTGGAAGGAGGTCTTATCGAAGTTCCCATAAAAGCCCTGAAAAATCTGAACATAAAAATTTATTTGTTAATTGGAAAAATTATTCACATATGACACATATGATATGGAATGCAAAACTTGGTTAACCAACGGAAAAAATGTTATGTTTGCCGCGTAAATTTATGAATTTTTGTAGCAGCACTGCTGTTACGATGTAAACAGGCATTTCATAATGTTTATTATGCATAAGCAGAAAAGAACGCATACAGTGAAAATAAATTTGTATGTCAAGTCAAGGTAACACCAATAGAATCTGAATGAGAAAGCTGAGTTATAAAGCCATCTATGAATCGACAGATTTTAATTATTCACACATCCAACATCCATACACAGACACATATATCTTTTTGAAAATACTCTCACTTTACTAGAAATACTTTGAAACATCGAGACCCAATGAGAAGTCGATTTTTTCAGTTATGGGGGCAAATCAATAGATCCATACTGATCAAGTACATTCAAACCGAATTCGAATGATTCATTCAAAGATTATCCATTATTTGCGCAGTTCATCGAAAAATTTCACGAGGTGAAGGAGGCGACGAAGATAGCTGGGGCAAAACTCCAATCCAACAGTTCATCAGTAACGCCATCTACAAGTGCCAATGTCAGTCCAATAACTCAACGCTCCTGCATGCCCTCCTCCGAGCAGGATCTAATCGATCCTCCAAATTCCTCGATGATAAACTCGAATTTATCAGCATCGAACAATCCAAATCCTAATGCCAATATGATATCAGCACAAAATAGTGTATCGTCAGTGAGTAGCAGTCCACTGCCTGGCACATGCCAGAATAAAGTTGATGAGGAGTTGAAGAATGCTGTTCACGCAAGATCACAGGTGATCAATCAACAGTTGAATACAGAGAGTCCACAGCATCAGGGTAAGCAGGGACAAATTGGGACCAATCAGGGACAGAGTATCGAGATGCAGTTGAAGTATGAGAATGACAGGCTAAAGCTTGCTTTGGCACAAAGCTCCGCCAATGCGAAAAAATGGGAGGTAAGGTTCAGTCTGAAGATTGTTCTCTATTTTGCCATCCGTTTTCTCAGTTACTCCTCTTTTTAAAATTTAAGCGATTCAAACCACTCTGTTTGAACCAGGCAAAGAAAAATTACACGATAGAATTAGGAAGAAGGGTAGTGAAGTATCGTAAGACCTCTCTAGTTCAACATAACCGGCATCACAAGAACTCAATTATCTGGAGATTCAGAAGCTTTAACGGAAAACTGCAAAAGACTTTTGTGACGGCAATTAAATATTTAGCAAAACAAGTTTTATAACATTTTCTCCTAAACCTATTAGTTAACAAACTTATGGACAATTCATGAGAATCTTCAGTGGCGAAATTAGAGGAGTACCACTGTATGGTATTCACAGCAGTGTTGTACGGTTTCATTCACTATTTTTAGTCACGTATAATTATCCCATCACGAGGACTTGAAGGTGGAATCAATCATCAACAGTCAATTCCGCTTTAAATTCAAGGAATACTCTATCTCCATGCTCCATTTCTTCTATTGTAACAAAAAATCAATACTTTAGACGATCAAGAAAACTCTTAATCTCACCGCCATTTTTAGATTTTCCGATTTGTAAATTTTATTACAGCGATGATGGTCGAGTTTTATAGCCCATCCATCGTATAATTAAGAATGACATAAACAAGTTGTTTTACAAATGAAAACACAATTTTTTTTTGATAAGGAAGGAAGTATTTATGGCAAAAGTCAGAAGAGACAATGTTCGTTCGAAGTTTGTCAAGTTTTTAGGAATTGAATATAATTCATACATTATTAACATTTTTAGACGTAAAGTCTGCTTCTTTATAACTTATGTTTTATTCCAATATTTCACGAAACACAAACAATTTTTTCCTCGAGGTTTTATTACCACTAAGTTGGTCGCAATAAACTCTCCCCATTTTCCCATTTTTTTTATTTCACTGTAGGATTCGAACATGAGAAGTCAACAGTATCATTTTAGACACTGAAAGCTAAGATGACAATTTCATTTTGTAGCGAAAATAAAAGAAAATGTGGGAAAAACGACCATAGTGCGTCCAACCTAGTGTTAAAGACTAATAGAAACTGGCTTTCAGCCAACATATATTGGTACGTGGTTTACATTGATAAGAACCAGAAACAACAAAATTATCGATTTATCCCGTTTCATGTTCTATTTTATGCTTTACTTTCTGTAACTGCGTATGTCAGTATTTCGTCCTGAGGTCACCTTTTTATCATTTTTTTTAAAGTAAGCACTCTAGAGTCAGTTATGGACAAAATTAATTGGGGAACCGAAGGAAAGCAACTAAATGTTAACAGGTCAACTCCGTTTTGAAAAATTACACAGTTTTGAAAAAAAACGTGTTTAACAAGTTTTTATTAGCACCTACCTTGATGAGTACATAAAAGAAATAAACATCGTTTAAGAAAAACTAAGGAAAAAGTATGGAATTTGCTATGAAAATATTATTTTGTAAAAATGTGGCCCCTAAGTGGCTGCAGATAGACACTGCAACCAATAGGCCAAGGCCCCAATTATTATTTTCCTATTTGTAATGAAGCTGTCTTTTACTTGTTAAGGTGGAGCTCTCAACCCTCAAAATGAACAACTCAAGGTTGACCAGTGCCCTCCAAGAATCAACAGCGAATGTTGACGAATGGAAACGACAACTACAGCTCTACAAAGAAGAAAATATGCGTATAAAAGCTAGGTACGCAGATCTGGAGGCCGGAAAAGTGGCCGAGGGTAACAGTGAGGCTCTCAAGCTTCGTGTAGAGGCACTGGAGAACGAATTGAGAACAAGAAATGACGAATTAAAAGCTATGACTATGGCCACAAAAAACAAAGATTTTATGGTGAGTTATTTTCTTCACTAATTGTGAGACATTTGTAGATTTTACAACAAAAGCGAATTAAATTACATTTAGGAAGAATCTTGAACAATGGCCAGTTACAAAAATGGGTGAGGCATTTAAGGTCCCAAAACTGAATTTCAAATATTTCAGAACTTTCACCAATTTTGAAATATTCAAGTGATTGGATCGTTCGAAAATTGTGGAAATACTTTAGAACCTTCACAAATTTCGAAAATTTCAAAAATTTCAAAAATTTCAAAAACTTCAAAATTAAAAAAAAAATGGGAAGTTTCGAAAATTGCAAGAATACCAATAATCTTAAAAAATTGAACAATTCGAATTTAGACAATTTCAAAAACTTCAAAAATTTTACAAATTTGATAAAATTAAAAATAAATTTTGAAAGTTTGAGAATTTGTAAACATTTGAGGATGCTCAAAGAAATAATATTTTTCTGCACGTCGTCTACCATTTTTTCTTTTTTATTTCTAAATTACCCAAATACTACATGTTCATTATTGCAGGCCCTACAAAAAGAGAACGACGAATTACGCGAGATGCTAGGTGTTGTCCACGAACAGTTGGAGCTTGCATTGAGTGCAAACAGAGTGCAGAAACAAAATTTGGACACATTGAACTCACGATTAGCCGGTTATATTCAGGATTTAGCAACAGTGCATCGAGAAATCACCAACACACTGCAAACATAAGTAAACATTCATGTTTTATTTGAAGAAAAAAGGGAAAAAAGATTTTAAACAAATTGTGACGCAGGACGTGACGACCTGATCATGAGATTAATGATAATGCGGTATATGATTTTGAATTTGATGAGGAAAGAGGGAGAAACACCATTGACAGAACAGGTGATAGAGAGTTAACGAAGGGCCATGTTCCAAAAAAATACATATCTTAGTAAACTCCTTCCAGATGAATTTCTACTGTGCCACTTGAGGGTTACCGTTTAGTACACAATGTGCCAGACTTTTTTAAGGATGTAATGGAAATGGTGAAAAAAAATGTTGTCACATTATTCTGAAAAATAATTCCTTTTTTCCAATTTCAAATTTGAGAAACCATTTTTTTTACTTTGCAAATGTTATAAATTTCGGAAACATAAAAAATGTTCTGTTTTTTTAAACATTTCATGTTTTTCCAAAGACTCCACAAAGTCTGCAAATTCTGCATGCATACAAAATTTACAGTAAATCTCGTATTCTACAACTTCAATTACCTTGACAAATTAACGATGAATTGAAATCTTCTGAAAATTTAGAAGAACATGAAGAAAATATAAAAATTCAAACAATGTTAAAAATGTTGGAAGTGAAAAAACATTGAAAATTTATACATTTTAATTTTTTTTTTCGAAATTTGAAAATTTTCAAATTTTACAATTTGAAATGAATCCGAAAACAAAATAATCTCAAGCATTAAAGATATGAAAAAAATATATAGAAGATACGCGATCAGTGAGGAAAATTGAGTAGAGGGCCAAATACTGAAGATATTTGAATTTCCCGTCGGCATTTATTTTGATTTATGGTATTTATTTTCCGATATTTAAACCCCTCCGCAATACTCGAATTTCATGTTGTGAATTTGTAAACAATTGTTTTCTACTAGGAAAAAATCTAAATTTTGTTGATATTTCCATCTCCATTGCATCCTTAATTCCTAATTTCCACAGTGAAATTGTTGAAGAAACGACATGATTTTTGCCATAAATCCTAATGATTTGTTGGCGCTTTTAATGCTTTTGTGGGAAAATTCGAATAGCGTCTCTTGAAGCAGTCATTAACAACGATTTTTTACACGTTGTTGCCAAGCATATTATGCCATAATTGTATAAAAGTATTAAAAATTAGGGAACGAATTAGCGATTCTTTTTTTTATATATAAAAATCAGTTTCACGTCGATGTTATTGATATTATTTACATTGTACTGTTAATTTATTTTTTTACAAATGAGACTGATCGTTTTTTTTTTAAGAATATTTTGTTTCTATCGACTCAAATTTTTTCACGTAAATGACTAACGAGAGCTTGATAATGTGGAGGAGCTGACGAAACTGATTTAAGAAGGAGAATTAAAGGGATAAACATATCAGAGTTATTGATATGATATGATGATAACATACTGTCATTTTTTTTTTGGAAACTGCCCCTTTGATATTGTAGAAAATAACTATTGCAAAGTGCACAATTAACAATTAGCGAATAATTGAATAATTTATTTCAATCAAATGACAAATAATAAACATCACTAGGACAGTGTTGCCATTTGATAAAAAATGGATGAAAATATTTTATTTTCATGACATTCATGCATACTTTTTTTCATTTTGATATCTTTGTTTATGTATCCATTTTTCAACGCCTATCGTTCGTCCATTTCTGAACGATACAAAAAATGTAATAATTTGCTTTTTTTTAACAATATGTAATAATGGAACAAATGGTTCATCGAATTTTGCCAACAAGTCGCACAAATCGTGATCAGCACTGTTTTGAAACATATGTTACTTTCATTATGTTCCCCATAATTACCCATTTTTTTTGTAAACGATTTGGTTATGGAGTGTTGGAGGAATTATTAAGAATTAATTTAATAACAATCAGGGAATACTACAAATCTGAGCTTCGCTTCCTCAAAACTTAGCCAATGACACTCTCGTTTTACAATTATCACTGTTATCGAAAATAAAAAAAAGCTAAAAAAAACGAAAAAAAAAAACAAATATTAAGAGAAAACTCAACGAAGTTGTTGATGAAATTTATACAGTAGTCATCTAGTCCTCCTCGTATACGTGAGTCCATGCACAAAAAATAGTGACGAATCTTGAGTGACAATTAATATAATATGAAAATGATAATGGAGGGGAGACATACGGGAGAGCTAAGGCGCAAGTGCAGTTAATCTCAAAATAATTACTATCAAATAATACCTGGACTTGTTTGCTGAATATCTTGGAATGTGATGGAGAGTGTAGAATTTAATGGAAATGTTTTTTCATGTGAAAGGCAAGTGCATCGCATTTTTGCAACGGTTCTCAAACTTTTGGAATTTTCAGAATTGTTTGAAAAATTTTCAGATTTTTCCCCTAGGAATTTTGTGCGCATACCCTGGAATGATTGATTTTTCAACAATTTGGTAGAGACAACACCATGTCCCCTAGCAGCCTGAAACTTCCACTACTTGTTAACAACGGAATATATATACTGTATTGTATAAACTTTTTTTGAGAGCAGACTTCATTTTTATATAACTTCCAGCTCAAAAATTTTGCCGCTCCCATCAATTCCAAGATATCGCCCAAAATCCTGGTGAAGTGAACTCAATTCATCTCATTTTATCACTTCACTACTTTGTTGTAAAGTTTCCTAGTTCATTAAAAAAAAAAGGAAAATCATGATGAAAAAAAAACAATCGCACGATCACTGTAAACACCGATCGGTCCTATTGGGATGATAAACGAATGAAATAATGTATATTTTAATTAATTAAAGTTCAATTAACAAAAACCCATCGATTAATTTAACGCAAAATAAGCTCACTGTGAGACAATATTATCCAATATTAATTTTTTTAACAAATCTTCTTTTTAACTTTGTACTCTTGTATGCTAATAATCATCGTATTAATGGTTCTCATAATAACCAATATTATGAATCTCAGTGGCATTTTATTTGTATTGCTTTGGCTACATTATCACATTTTTTTTTAATATTAGAAAAAAATTGTTGCTTTCGGCTTTTTATCCTCGTGAAATTGTGTTCATTATCGCAGTCTCGTTAATTATTAATCACTGACTTTCAATTTGAAGGGAAAAAATGTGAAAAAAAATAAGAAAAAAAAATTGAAATACCAAATATTTATTCCTTGATAAGACGTAATTAGTCGCGTATTTAAACATTTTATATGATAGAAGAGACGAAAAATTATACTTTACATGTTTTTAATCCTCGAGAATGAGTAGATGAGTTTTTAACGTAAGTGGGATTTTTAACACGTGAAAAAGGTTGGATAAAAAAAATTATGTAATTGTATCATTAAGAGTGAAATAACAATTATTTCTTCAATAAGTTGCCACAATTTTTATTAAGAATATACAAATGAATCTCGTTAGGTATGATTAATCATTTATTACTGTATCATTTGTAAGAATTCATGGAAATGTTCCTCAATCGGATGATCGGTACAAACTATTAACAATGTATATACAACACTGTTTTATTTAATTGAGTGGAGTGAGAGGGGGGTTGAGGAGAGGCAGAAATGAGGGGAATTATTGGTGATTCATCAGGGCAGGACGATTTGAATAATGAATGATGTCATAAATATGCAACTGTTTGTGAAATTGTGGATGTTTTTAAGATGAGGGATGAAAAACGTAACATGGATACGTCGTGATTGAAACGGGAAAAGCAAACAATAAAAAAATTAATGAATAAATGACAAAGAAGCGATCGATTTTTTTCATATTACCTATGCTAAATAACCACATTTCGAAATTTTTTCACTACACGTTCTCAGCTCTAAATAATCCAAAAATATACAGCACTAAATACACAAAAATAACAAAACATACACTAGAAAAGCAAATTATTTTTGCAATATCTACGATTTTTTTTCAAATTTATAAAATCACTGGATCTCGAAACCATGTGACGATGTCCATTCTAAATACTATTGCATAACATATTTTGACAAAAATTATTACTGCATCGAGTATTACTGCGAACATTGATTCATGATGATAATGCTAATAATAATAATTAATGGAAGATTCGTTCTTGCACTGCGCTGAGTTCAAGTGTTTCACTGCATGGCAGCTGTAAACTTGACCTCCAAATTTCGTTATCCAGATTGTATATTGGCTGATGACCCCTTAGCCTTAATGCCGAATTCTTGATAAAAAAACGAAGATCAAGGTGGCGGAGCAGACTCTCCTTCTTCGTAGCCTGTTATGGCGACGAAGTCTGATAACGTCCTCTTCGATTTTCATGACAAAATCATCTACGTCATTGAGTTTTCACTTTCAACTGAGATCAATAGCATATATCGACTACTACTGGTCGACTGGCATGAAATGACTAGAGGCTTTGGAATTTAGTTAATCATCCTCATCACTGATTCCCTTGAAGGCATAAATCAGTCGTTTGTGTCTGAACTTCAAACCATCGCAGCATGTAGGGCTAGTCACAATATTAGCATAGGTCAGATGCAGAATGCTGTTATGCTTAGATCCCTCCGTTTACTTAAACTATATGAGTCTGGCGAGCAATACGGACTCTGAGGTGAAGTAGGTACCCTCGAAGACCATTATAGTGAACATCTCAACGATAATTATAAGATATAGTAAAATCAACTCAGTTGAAATCACATATATTTTACCCAATGGAAAATTACGATTTATGAAGTTATTCTACCCACTACTTGTTCAATATCAAATCAGCATTTATTTATTATGAATTCAATTAGAAAAAATACATAGAAAATGTTCAACATGATTTTTGTAACAATGGTACTCTTGTTTTTTCCTTTAATCAATAAGGTTTCGTTCGGTGTTGCTTTTCTCTACCGTTGGACTTGCCGTTGGATTTCGTGAGTGACTTGCGATCGCTAGGTCGTTGGATGGGGCTCAATTCATTTTCCTTCCAGAGGTTAATTATTCCACCCTCGCCGCCAGTTATTAACCACCCGCTCTGTTATTAATTGGGATTGATGAAAATTACACATATATACTATTAAAGACGTCTTAATCATTCCTAACTATATATAACGCAAATTTATACAATCTACTCCACACTAATGTTTTTTTCTGCAAAACCTGAATAAATTTGCGCTTTAAAAATGAAACGTCATTGAAGATTTGTCTTGGAAAATCTAATTATTGGAAATCTAACGAAACCATCAGTTTTCAGATATTTTATGACTCCCATACCAAATCTGTCTAGACGCTTTCTTTTTGTTAGCTGTGGTTATACCGAACACATTTTCTTACCTTAGCGTGGTACCAGCTATCTCGCACTAATTGTTTATTGCCTGTGAAATCCGAACACCATTGTAGCCCCCCGGAAGTTATGGTCAGTCCATGTAAATGCTCGCTGTAAATTATGTTAATCAATTATGTTTTATTTACAAATTATTTTGTATATGAATAACAACATTACCCTCTGATTGTAGAACCCGTGAGCAAGAATGGGTCACCAGAATTATTGCCTTGATGCGTTCGCACAAGATAACAGCTATCCTGATCCTCATGCTGTAACAATTGAGGAAAAAGAGTATAAAAAAACTGAGTATATTATGAGTCACAGCTTGTGATATTTCTATAGAAATATTGGGGAAAAGTGAGGCCTTTCCTAGGATTTTTATGGGTATTCAATAAGAACTTCTATCGGCCGGAAGCTCAAGGAAAAAATCGAAGGACTGTCATGACTGAAAGTTATGAAAACCAAACGTCCCGGATTTTTTATACAATTTTTGCTTCAAGTATATTTCAAGTACAGTGGTGGAGGAATCGAATCAGATCTTTTGGATTATGTGGAGCATTCCAAAAAGTAACAGGGAGGCTTAACCCCCTGATAATACTATGGGTGTAAAACATCCCAGGCTCACTTTGCCGGTTTGGCATCTAATGTCGTATTGCATGAAAAAACAACTCAGACATTGACGAATGCTGTCTAACTCCTTAAACGATCCTTGAAAAATCCGGATGACGAATAAACGGATTATGATTTAGTATTTCAATAGGGAATTCATCTCAATCATACAGAAATATTCACCAAAAATTTGCCTGCTATGTGTGCTCGATCGTATTTTCCATAAGGCGTTGCGTCCTCATACTTCCACAGTTGAAGACAATGTGTGTGTGTTGTGCACCAGATGTGATCATCCTCTAACCATCCTAGCCTATCCTTTTTTATCAACCAAAAAAAAGCAATAAAATATCAGTAATGTTCGGCAACTGAGTCAAAATTTTCAATTGTCATGAGACAAAATTTAAAAAATATATGCATAAAAGACAATATTAAATTTTACTTTTGCATTGTTTTTTAATCTTGTTTTATAAACGAAAACTAACTTTTGAAAAAACTAACTACTGAAATAATTCTAGCAGCAATATGGTCAGCTTCATAGACTGAAAATTACGATTCTCAATATGGTCAAATTCATTCAAAAATTCACAGATTTGAAAATTTAGGAAGTGCAGAAAATCGAAAATTGTAGGCCAGATTGTGGTGCAAGGTCTCCCTGATGATTGTTCATCGGTATAATATGAACTGAATTGAGTTTCTAGAATGTTTGTAATTTCAATTTCTCACCACTGACGACTCAGTATTGAGTGAGTAATTCAGTGCAGAATCTTCTGAAGGTTGTGAAAGATCGAAGACATTGATAAGGCCATCCGTGCTGCCTGATGCCAAAACATCAGGCTGACTAGAGTGAAACGCTAGGGACGTCACGTCGTCCATATGGGATTCCCAATACCCGCCAAGCAAATCATTCTTTCTGCTCTCCGATCTCGAATTATTTGAACTGTTGGATCTGATATCCCAGAACAAAATAAATGCATCTCCACCAACGTGTTCAGTACCTGCGGCTACCAATTTATCGTCACAGCTGATATCAAAGCTCGCTAGCGGCTTTAGTTTGCTGTCCATTGATCCATCTAAGGTAAAGCATATATATATATATATATATTGAATGGTTTATTGATTGATCAATTCATTCATCCATTCATTCATTGACACAAGACTTACAGCAATTTGTTTGAGTGTGTCATAGTGTTAAAAAGAAAAAAAAAATTACAAAATTTTTGAAAAATTTTCAAAAATTTCGAGAGATCTTTTAAAGGTCACAACCCTAAAAAATCGCGAATCGTGAAAAATATGTAAAATTTTTGAAGATTTGAAAAATATCAATAATTTCAGGGATGTTACTATTCAACTTGATACAAAATCAAATAGTAAATCAATCGGTACTAGATTGAGTAATCGATGCATTTTAACCTGAATAATGCATAGGAAAAAATTCTATGAGAGCTCTATGAGATGCTGATAGAATTCCCCATAAGACTTCCATGGCGATGGAGTCTCAAAAATACTACAGAAGTATATGTATAAAAAATGCGATCACAAATCTCAACAAGTAGCCTTATCTGTAAAAGTACCTCAGATGTTTCTACATATACTGAAAAATAATTTTGCAATAAATTGTGATTACCCCTCATCTCGGCAACAACTTTTCCCTTGGCCCTCAAATCACAAGCAGTTATGTTGCCATCTCTCGTCGCAGTGTAAAGAATATTTTTGGAACTTGGACTGAACTTGACGCCAACAATTGGCGAAGTATTATGACTCAATGACATTAATTTATGCAATCCATCATTGACATTATAAACAACGCAGGAGTAGTCTGATAATGCCGCGCAAAACCTGAAATCTGGTTCGCTGTAAGAAAAAGAAAACGTGAAACACTTGTCAAAAAATGTGTAAAAAAAAGGTCATAACTCCAATTTGTTAAAAAAATATAGGACTCACTGCTGCGTTCCACAGAGTGCGAGAATATAATTCTCATCACCAGGTACAGAGTCTTCCATTGCAATAACCATTTCAGATCGATGACTGGAGTGATTTTTCTCATTATCACTCGTATCATGGGATTCGCTCAGCCCATTCCTCTTCCTCATCGACTCCCCGAATCTCGGCATTTTTTAAAACTTGTTACAATCCAATGAACGAAGAAATTACTATCTTTATTGATGATAAATGTGACAAGGTGCCATGTGCGCGTGTTGATCATGAACAATATGAGATTCTTTGAGAGGTTATGAACGTTGCAAAAGCCCGGGAAATTTCAACGCCAAGCGTGACAATGCACCACTGTTTTTTTTTCGTTTTATCATCAGTAATTAAAGCGCAACTGGTACTATCATGTTGCATGGCTCATCTCATATTACACGTCAAGCGACTGGCCTTCGGAAACCTTTCACTCGCCTGTTCATCCGTCCTAGTGATATATAGGAGCATTTGCCTTCATTGAGTTTATTGACTGGGTGTGGTGATGAGTCTCATGACTTCCACGTTCAATGAATTGTGTGAGATCGAGTGAAGACATGGGAAAGCCTGAAGGTGATGATGAAATAGACGAGATTGGAGGGAATCAATTGGGGATAAATCATTCTGAGGAACATACAGAATCGCACACATTGGTTTTTTATGTTAACGGAAAAGAGGTAAGTGATCATATTTGATCCCATTTATAATATGTGATCACTCACTGTAGTGATGCTCTACTTATATAATAAAACATTTGTTTTCTCTGAATTCAGATCATCGACAATGCGGTGGATCCAGAATGGACGCTTCTGCAGTATTTACGCACTAAACTACAGCTCACCGGAACGAAATTGGGATGTGCTGAAGGCGGTTGCGGGGCATGTACAGTCATGCTATCAAAATTCGATCGTAAAAAAGGAAAGATCTTGCACTTGGCAATCAATGCTTGCCTGGCTCCAATTTGCAGTGTCCATGGAACAGCGATCACAACTGTAGAAGGTATAGGGAGTACCAAAACTAGACTTCATCCAATTCAGGAGCGCCTCGCGAAGGCTCATGGCTCTCAATGTGGCTTTTGCACCCCCGGAATCATTATGTCTATGTATGCACTCTTAAGATCAAAGCCTAAACCTTCAATGGAGGACCTGGAGGTAACGTTTCAGGGAAATCTCTGCCGATGCACGGGATACCGTCCAATAATCGAGGGTCTAAGGACCTTCACAGAAGAGTGGGAGCAATCTCAGATTGCCCAAATGACATCTGATTTGACTAATTGTAAGGTACAATCCTGTGCAATGGGCGATGCTTGTTGCAGACGGGCATTCACATCAGAACCGACGGAAGTATTCGATACTAAAGAGTTTCGCCCTTACGATCCTACTCAGGAAGTGATTTTTCCGCCGCAATTGAAACTCTCCGATGAGCTCGATAAAGAGTATTTGGTCATTAGAGGAAAAAACGTGACTTGGTACCGACCGACAACTTTACACCAGCTTTTGGTCCTGAAAAACCAATTCCCATCTGCAAAGATCATTGTAGGGAATACCGAAGTGGGTGTAGAAGTTAAATTCAAACATTCCAATTATCCAGTTTTGATTCAAGCTTCTCGCATTTCTCAACTCACAGACATCATTGTCAAAGACTCCTTGCAGATTGGCGCAAGTGTGACGTTGATGGAATTAGAGAATTACTTGGTCGAGCTATGCACAATAACTCCAGAGTACAAAACAAGAATATTCAAAGGAATAATAGAAATGCTCCACTGGTTTGCTGGAAAACAAATTCGAAATGTTGCAGCAATCGGTGGTAACATTATGACCGGAAGCCCAATTTCGGATTTGGTACCAATACTAATGGCATCTGGCACAAAATTGAATCTTTGTAGTCTGAAAAGTGGTCACCGGCAAGTTCCTCTGGACCAGAATTTCTTTACTAGATATAGACAAAATATTGTCGAACCTGAGGAGATCCTTCTATCCTTGGATGTTCCGTTTACCCAGAAATGCCAGTATTTCGTTGCTTACAAACAGGCGAGGAGAAGGGATGATGACATCGCCATCGTTAACATGGCCTTAAACGTATCCTTCAAGAGTGGAACAGATGAAATCATTGAAACCCATTTGGCATTCGGCGGAATGGGCCCAACGACAAGACTTGCAGTAAAAACGTCTGAGCAAATGGTGGGACAACGATGGGACTCCGAGATGTTGGAATCGGCCCATCAATGGTTAATCAAGGAATTCCCATTGGACGACTCCGCACCAGGTGGAATGATCTTATATCGCAGATCCCTGACATTAAGCCTCTTTTTCAAGGGATACATTCATATCCTGAAGCAATTGCAGTGTGACATCCCGGGACTTGGAACAATCGCGGCAGAGTTATCCTCAGCCGATGAAACATTTCGGTATAAACCCTTCAGAAGTTCCCAATACTATCAGATTACCCCAGAGGGATGGGACCCCAATGATTTGATAGGACGACCAATCGTTCACACTAGTGGCTACAAACAAACCACTGGAGAAGCTGTATACTGTGATGATATTGCGAAAATTGAGGGGGAATTGTATCTATGTTTAGTGCTGTCAACTCGATCTCATGCAAAAATAGTGGGGATCGACGCGTCGAAAGCATTGGAACTGGAGGGTGTCGTAAAATTCTACACTGCGGCAGATATTCCAGGAGGCGAGAAGTTGGTGGGACCCATTGAAAAAGATGAGGAAGTATGTAAAATAATTTTGATTATGGAAGGATGAATTATTTATACTTATGGTTTAAGTTTTTTCACTAATTAACTTTTCCCCAGGTTTTCGCCACGAAGGCAATGTGTAAGGGTCAAGTAATTGGAGCAATCATCGCTATAGATCAAGGTGTTGCTCGTAAAGCCTCAAAATTAGTTGAAATTCACTACGAGGATTTGAATCCAGTGGTTATCACCATTGAGGAAGCCATAGCAGCTAAATCTTTCATCACATCATGCCCCATGCGCATTCAGAATGGTAATATCAGCCTGGCTTTCGCCAAATCCGATCATATTATCGAAGGAGAGTTCAAAATAAGCGGTCAAGAACACTTCTACCTTGAAACTCATTCGGTTCTCGCAGTTCCCAAGGAAATCGATGATCTTGAAATAATCTGCTGCACCCAGGATCCCGCACAGCTGCAGAAACTAACTGGTCATGTGCTCGGACTGCCATTGAATCGAGTGAATATCAAAGTTAAGCGCTTGGGCGGTGGATTTGGCGGTAAAGAAACCAAAGGAAGACTAATAGCAATTCCTGCGGCCCTCGCCGCGCACCAACTGCAAAAGCCTGTGCGATGTATGCTCAATCGTGATGAGGATATGATGATAACAGGAGGAAGACACCCATTCTTGTGTAAATACAAGGTTGGCTTTACCAAAGAGGGCCTTATAAAAGGAGTTACGGTCGAACTTTACAGTAATGCAGGATTCTCCAGGGACTATTCCCCCGAGGTCATGGAAAGAGCAATTCATCACTGCGAGAATGCGTATAAATTCCCAGCGATGGATATAACAGGGTGGATCTGCAAGACCAATCTTCCCTCCAACACAGCTTTTCGGGGTTTCGGCGTACCCCAGGGAATGCTCGTCGCTGAAAATATCATCTGGGACGTGGCAAACTTCCTGGGGCTGCCAGCTGACAAAGTCTCGGAGATGAACTTGTACCAGGAAAATGATGTTACTCATTATCACCAGAAGCTCCTCCGATGTACGTTAGATCGATGCTGGCAAGAATGTATCCTCCAATCGGACTATGAAGCAAGAAAAACTGAGGTGTGGGAGTACAACCAAAGGAATCGATACAGAAAGCGAGGGATTGCTCTCATCCCTACGAAATTTGGTGTCGGATATAGCATAAGATTCTTAAATCAGGCTGGAGCACTTGTTCATGTTTATACCGATGGATCTGTGCTCATCACTCATGGAGGTACTGAAATGGGCCAAGGGCTGCATACGAAGATGATTCAAGTGGCCAGTCGGGTGCTGAAGGCGCATCCTGATAAAATTCATATATCTGAAACTGCGACTGATAAGGTGCCAAATGCCACATCAACTTCTGCGAGCGTTGCTTCAGATTTGAATGGCATGGCTGTTCTGAATGCCTGTGATACAATCATGGAACGAATTAAGCATATTATAGATGAAAATCCTGAAGACGGTTGGGAGAAGTGGATTTCGAGGGCGTATTATGAAAGAATAAGCCTGAGTGCAACTGGGTATTACGCTACCCCCGACATTGGCTATGACATTAAGACAAATTCTGGACTTGCTTATAACTATTTTTCTTATGGAGTGGCCTGCAGTGAAGTAGAAGTTGACTGTCTGACTGGGGACCATCAGATACTGAGGACGGACATTGTCATGGATGTGGGGAATAGTTTAAATCCTGCTATTGACATCGGACAGATAGAGGGCGCATTCACCCAGGGACTGGGATTGTATACCTTGGAGGAATTGATGTATTCGCCTGACGGAACCATGTACACTCGTGGTCCTGGGTCTTACAAACTCCCCGGTTTCAACGACATTCCCCAGGTATTCAATGTATCCTTACTGAGGAATTCCGACAATCCTCGAGCTATTTATTCATCAAAAGGCATTGGAGAACCTCCACTATTCCTCGCAGCATCCGTATTTTTCGCTATCAAAAATGCTATCCGAGATGCCCGGCTTGATGCAAAAGAGCATGAGAACTTCAGATTGGACGCACCAGCAACTTCAGCGAGAATTCGAACGGCTTGCATAGATGAATATATTGCGAAGGTAATTTATGACTTATAAGAAATTGGTTATGAGTTGTCACGTCTCATTTTATAATAGCTGATCTGTAACATATTTCTATTTTCAGCTTCCGGACATTTCTGTCAACAAAGCCTGGAATAGAGTCCCATGAAAATAT
This sequence comes from Asobara japonica, assembly GCA_026005395.1. NCBI lineage: Eukaryota > Metazoa > Arthropoda > Insecta > Hymenoptera > Braconidae > Asobara > Asobara japonica. The sequence goes on from BQMI01000112.1 coordinate 3,009,416, forward strand.
GAAGAAGCGCTTCTTGAAACATTTAAAAAATGTTTCTCTCTCGCTCTGGCAGCAACTGTATCGTTTACCACGGCGGGCATACCTATCATAATGAGTTATCTTGTGGAATTCAGTGATTATATGTTTATCAACAAATGGGGGAATGTATGGATAAAATACTGAGTAAAGTATTGTTTTCTATTGAAAGTGAAATGTTTTCGATTTGCTTTGATTATCCTGTGTGGATTGATTTCGTTTATCGATGAGAGTATCAGACGTTTAGACGATAACTGTTTTAAAAAGTGATGAGCTTGGTGCAATCTCTTTTCTAGTGGAAATTGATATGAATAGTGTTCTCTGATACACCGCGCACAAAACTTGAAATGATAATTGACGTTATCGCGCACTTCGGAAAATATAAATAAAAAAAGAGTAGGGGAATCTTGTGTAGCCGTGGAACGAGTGCCTTTCAAGGACAATCAGTATGCTGTATATATGTATAGAATTGGTAATGACGTTTCCTCTCAGTACAGTGTCGGTATGCGGAAGCATCGGATGCTCTTGTTCAACTTAGTTAAGAAAACACTTTAATTATAAAAATCATGGGAAAAAATCAAGATGATAATATCTCGAGACAGGGAAACTGCGCAGTTCAACTGTTAGTGGAATCTAATAATCTAGTTTTTTACGTTAATGGAAAAAAGGTAATTATAGGTTGCAGATTCTTACCTACTGAGTGAATGATGATATGCGTGAACACTCTCAATTTTTAGATCATCGATAATGAGGTGAATCCACAGTGGACTCTGCTACACTATCTCCGCAATAAACTACAGCTTCCCGGAACCAAATTGGGATGTGGCGAGGGTGGTTGCGGGGCATGTACAGTGATGCTATCAAAATTTGATCATAAAAAAGGAAAGATCTTGCATTTGGCAATCAATGCTTGCCTGGCTCCAATCTGCAGTGTCCATGGAACAGCGATAACAACTGTAGAAGGGATAGGAAGTACCAAAACTAGACTTCATCCAGTTCAGGAGCGCCTCGCGAAGGCCCATGGCTCTCAATGTGGCTTTTGCACACCGGGAATCATTATGTCTATGTATGCACTCTTAAGATCAAAGCCTAAACCTTCAATGGAGGACCTGGAGGTAACGTTTCAGGGAAATCTCTGCCGATGCACGGGATACCGTCCAATTATCGAGGGTCTAAGGACCTTCACAGAAGAGTGGGAGCAATCTCAGATTGCCCAAATGACATCCGATTTGACAAATTGTACGGTACAATCCTGTGCAATGGGCGATGCTTGTTGCAGGCGGGCATTCACATCAGAACCGACGGAAGTATTCGATACTAAAGAGTTTCGTCCTTACGATCCTACTCAAGAGATGATTTTCCCGCCACAATTGAAACTCTCCGATGAGCTCGATAGAGAGTATTTGGTCATTAAAGGAAAAAACGTGACTTGGTACCGACCGACAACTTTACACCAGCTTTTGGTCCTGAAAAACCAATTCCCATCTGCAAAAATCATTGTAGGGAATACCGAAGTGGGTGTAGAAGTTAAATTCAAACATTCCAATTATCCAGTTTTGATTCAAGCTTCTCGCATTTCTCAACTCACAGACATCATTGTCAAAGACTCCTTGCAGATTGGCGCAAGTGTGACGTTGATGGAATTAGAGAATTACTTGGTCGAGCTATGCGCAATAACTCCAGAGTACAAAACAAGAATATTCAAAGGAATAATAGAAATGCTCCACTGGTTTGCTGGAAAACAAATTCGAAATGTTGCAGCAATCGGTGGTAACATTATGACCGGAAGCCCAATTTCGGATTTGGTACCAATACTAATGGCATCTGGCACAAAATTGAATCTTTGTAGTCTGAAAAGTGGTCACCGGCAAGTCCCTCTGGATCAGAATTTCTTCACTGGATATAGACAAAATATTGTCGAACCTGAGGAGATCCTTCTATCCTTGGATATCCCGTTTACCCAGAAATGCCAGTATTTCGTTGTTTACAAACAGGCGAGGAGAAGAGATGATGACATCGCCATCGTTAACATGGCCTTGAACGTATCCTTCAAGAGTGGAACAGATGAAATCATTGAAGCCCACTTGGCATTCGGTGGCATGGGCCCAACAACAAGACTTGCACTAAAAACGTCTGAGCAAATGGTGGGAAAACGATGGGACTCCGAGATGTTGGAATCGGCCCATCAATGGTTAATCAAGGAATTCCCATTGGACGACTCCGCACCAGGTGGAATGATCTTATATCGCAGATGCTTGACACTCAGCCTCTTTTTCAAGGGGTACATTCATATCCTGAAGCAATTGCAGTGTGACGTCCCTGGACTTGGTCCAATCGCGACGGAGTTATCCTCAGCCGATGAAACATTCCGTTATAAACCCTTCAGAAGTTCCCAATACTATCAGATTACCCCAGAGGGATCGGACCCCAATGATTTGATCGGGCGACCCATTGTTCATACCAGTGCATTTAAGCAAGTCACAGGAGAAGCTGTATATTGCGACGATATCCCTAGAATCGAAGGCGAATTATATCTCGCTTTAGTCCTGTCTACAAGATCACATGCCAAAATTACAAATATTAATCCGTCGAAGGCCTTGAAACTCGAAGGAGTAGTCAAATTCTACTCCGCTGAGGACCTACCAACGAATAGGAATCTAGTTGGACCAGTGATTAACGATGAAGAGGTATTCGTCACTAAAGTAACCTGTGAGGGCCAGCCAATCGGAGCCATAATTGCAAGAGATCAATTGACAGCCCAAAGAGCTGCAAGAATGGTTGAAATTGAGTACGAAAACTTGCAGCCGATTATCAGCATTGAAGAAGCCATAGCAAATGAATCCTTCATCACATCATCTCCCATGAGGATTCAACACGGAGATATTAAACAGGCTTTCGGAGAATCGGACCATATTATAGAGGGAGCATTCAGGATGGGCGGTCAAGAGCATTTTTATCTAGAAACTCAATCGGTTCTCGCTGTTCCAAAAGAAACTGACGAAATTGAAATATTCAGCTGTACTCAGGATTTGACCCAGATGCAAAAACTTACCGCCCATGTCCTTGGACTATCCCTGAATCGCGTGACTATTCGAGTGAAACGTCTAGGCGGTGCCTTTGGAGGTAAGGAGACCAAGGGACGACTTATAGCAATCCCAGCAGCTCTTGCAGCTTATCAACTTCGCAAACCTGTTCGATGTATGCTGAACAGAGATGAGGACATGTCGATCACAGGGGGAAGACACCCTTTTCTGTGTAAATACAAAGTTGGCTTCACCAAACAGGGTGTTATAAAAGGAATTAAAGTTGAGCTTTACATTAATGCTGGATACTCCAGGGATTATTCACCCGAGGTGATGCAGAGGGCGATTCATCACTGTGAGAATGCTTATAGATTTCCAGTGATTGATGCCACAGGTTGGGTCTGCAAAACCAATCTCCTCTCTAACACAGCCATCCGGGCCTCTGGAGGACCCCAGGGAATGCTGGTCGCCGAAAACATCATGTGGGACGTTGCAGCCTTCCTGGGACTGCCAGCTGATAAAGTCTCAGAGATGAATTTATACAAGGAAAATGATGTCACCCATTATCATCAGAAGCTCCTCCAGTGTTCGTTAGATCGATGCTGGCAACAGTGTATCCTCCAATCGGATTATGAGGTCAGGAAAGCTGGGGTAAGGGAGTACAATCGAAGAAATCGATACAGGAAGCGAGGCATTGCTGTTATCCCTACGAAATTCGGTGTTGGATATACGCTGAGAGTTTTAAATCAGGCTGGAGCGCTTGTACATGTTTATACGGATGGCTCGGTGCTGATCACTCATGGCGGTGCCGAAGTGGGCCAGGGGTTACATACGAAGATGATTCAAGTGGCGAGTCGAGTCTTGAAGGTTCATCCTGACAAAATTCATATATCTGAAACTGCGACTGATAAAGTGCCCAATGCTTCAGCAACTGCTGCGAGTATTTCTTCGGATTTGAATGGAATGGCTGTTCTGAATGCTTGTGATACCATCATGGAACGAATTAAACATATTATCGATGAAAATCCGGAAGATGATTGGGAGAAGTGGATATCCAGGGCATATTTGGAAAGAGTAAGCCTGAGTGCCACTGGATATTACTGCACTCCTGATGTTGGTTACGACTTTGATACTAATTCCGGGATGCCTTATAACTATTTCTCATATGGAGTGGCCTGCAGTGAAGTAGAAATTGACTGTCTGACTGGGGACCATCAGATACTGAGGACGGACATTGTCATGGACGTGGGGAATAGTTTAAATCCTGCTATTGACATTGGACAGGTAGAGGGCGCATTCACCCAGGGGCTGGGATTGTACACCTTGGAGGAATTGATGTATTCGCCTGACGGAACCATGTACACTCGTGGTCCTGGGTCTTACAAACTCCCCGGTTTCAACGACATTCCCCAGGTATTCAATGTATCCTTACTGAGGAATTCCGACAATCCTCGAGCTATTTATTCATCAAAAGCTGTTGGGGAACCTCCACTATTCCTCGCTGCATCTGTATTTTTCGCCATCAAAAATGCTATTCAAGATGCTCGGCGAGATGCTAAAGTGCCTGTCAACTTCAGGTTGGACTCACCAGCAACTTCAGCGAGGATTCGCACCGCTTGCATGGATGACTACATTGCTAAAGTAATTTGTCACTCATTAAATAGTACAGTGATCAAGTTCTCGAGTCTCATTTCATGCTGGATAGCTCATAGAAAATTCTTCCTTTCAGCTCCCAGAGGTGGATACAAACAAGGCCTGGAACAAGTTACCATGAGAATACATCTTACTGTCAAAACGAGTGGAGAAGGATTTAAATAAATCGCCATTGATATATTTCCATGATTATAATTTCTCTGTGCTGTATATTAAATCATATAACTTGCATATTGAAAATGAAAATATTATGTTTAACGCGTTTGTACATTTCATTTCAAACGCAAAATTATCATATTAAATTAATAAAAAAAAAGAAAAAACAATAAGGAAAATTAAATCTACTTTCACAACGCTGTAACTAAATACAAGAATTCCACTATATAATCTGTATTTATAATTTTGTTTTCATTCAATAAATACTTTGAACAATGCACAAGAGCCATAAATAAGTTTGTTATTTTTCGTTTTTTTTTTCTTCTTTTTCTTTCGTTATCATGAATATGCTAAAACTATACGCGTCTCAAAATGCTGTATAATAGGACCAGATTATAATATTACACTGGATTTAACAGTGTACGCCTAATCTACTGCTTTTATGCTCAAAACTTACTTTATTTTATGTTTTTACGCTTTTTTATCGATAATTTGTTCAGTTTTTTTTTGCAAAATTCCTCAATGGTATTTGTATTTGTCTAGAGATTTTATTGTTTTCTGTGTTAGAGTTTTGCATTCATCGCTCGCTACCAAGAGTAATGAACGATCAACAATCGTCTGAATAAAAATATTTGTAAAATTTCCAAGATATACGCATGGATGTAATTATGTGGAAAAAGACAATGATGAAATGACGACAATTATCTCAAAATGATATGAACAAATTTCATCGAATTACGAAATTGTAAAAAATTGCAAAATTGATTATTCATTTACGAAAATCGTTATTGATTCCCCAGATAAAATCATCTGGAGATTCCATTTGAACCTGCACTCTGATATATTTCGATAACCATTAATGTACTTTGTTGAAAGGCCCATGATTTATTCTTTCCAGCTCACGGAAACAATCTATGGGTTAATAGACTGAAATTAAGAATCAATATCACCGGTTAATATTCATTCCATGACGGAAAATTGAAATAACTTAAATATTAAAATTGGAAAGACTCGTAAATGAATGGGCTTTTGAATGGAAGCCATAAATCTCCATAATTCATAAATCGTCTTCTCTTTTATAGACATACAATTACGACTCTGATCCAAAAAGTACAGCCAAATATTCATTAACCAAATATTTAATTAAAAAAAATAATAATAATAAAAACTCAAATCTCACAGTAAAAATTGCAATTTCACACACATAAAGCAGTAGTTAAATTAAAAATCCCGTCAATTTAATTAAAAAACATTTAAAAAACTAAAAAATGAAAACAAAAAATTCGTTGATGTGACTTTGACCACGGTTTATAACATTGGCAATTAAAACATTGTCAGAACATTAAAAATCCTAGTGGACTGAGACTCGCCTCTAGTCAATGATTATTAAAAAAATCATTCTCACCAATATTGGACCGAAATCCCGCCTAAAAAGTTTGCCATGTTTTTTTGCCATTAAATCACTTTTCGGGAAGAAAAACTTGAGCTTACGTGGTTCCAGGACTCAATGAAAATGTTTGACAAGTTTTCATATTTTTGGATATTTCCTAAATATTTGAATTTGATTTTTTTTTCAATTCAGTAATGTTTCCTAACATGTTTAAAATATGTGGAAATTTTCGCAGTTTCAAAAAGACATTCAGATCTTTTTTTCATTCTAAAAACTGGAAAATATAAACTTGAAAAATTAACAACTGTTCAAGAATTTTCAAAGACTGGGAAATTATCAAAAATTGGAAAAATTTACATGGAACTTAGGAAACTTAACAAAATTCAATTTTCATTAATTTACAACATCAACTCCTTGTTCTACTGAGTTGGAGATTTTAGCTCAAGATATCTGTTCTTCAATTTAACAGTAGTGGGAATTCAAAAAACTGACAATTTTTTTAGGCCAAATTTCGTTAGAACTTTTGGGAGAATGATCCACAATGACGAAACCTGTATAAATGACATTTGACTTTGACTCTCATTTCCTCGACGAATTACATACGTAATATATTATTGACATTGTTATTAATTGTATTAATGTACCTCACATAACCATTTGTCATTATCATCTACAAGTGATTGCAACGAATTACTCTTACACACTACTATTCACACGTCTGCGTATTAAATTATGTATAATGCCTTAAACTGCATTATGCCATAAATATAAAACTTCTTTAATCATAAGGCATTTAATAAATTTTATATTTGTTATTTTCATTTTCATTTGCCTCTCAAGGCAAGCTTGGGTACTATTTTTTTTTGTTGAATACGTTACTGCCTAACAATGCTGTTTAATTATTTAAACATTTCGAACTTAGTAATTCATTATTCTTTTTAATTTACCTAGCATTGATAGTAGGTAGAATCGACTAATTGATTAATTATTGCTACTATAATTTGACTGATTTCGTCTATTTGTTCACCAAGAACATGACGATTTGTTACTGCAATTGGAACGACACAGTAAATTCATGAATTTTTATGCAATCATGGAAATAAGCTGAGGTTTAATCCATCTTTGAGTATCTATTTACAATTATCAATTAAGCTGTGAATTGGTGAAATTATAATCTAATTTTTCTCGAAAATTATGCATTAATGGGTGAAATAACGATAAAAAATTCTCTCTGTTCTATTATCAATAGAAAAAAATTATAGCTTTGATTCATAAAAAAAAACATATAATCTAAAAATGCTGTCTATATTCAATTACTCGTAAAATAAATAAGGCTATTTGACATTTGCAAGAACGCTAATTGCACGAACATAGACAGAAAAAAGATAAATTTTGAATTATAAAATTGACAATGATTGTTTGCTATTTATATAAATTTGATACCTTTAGTGAGATTCTAGCATGTTATTTGGCAATTAACTTGATTAAAATTAATTTCATTAATTTGTTTTTTTTTTCATGTGTACAATTAGTTAATTAATTTTGCAGTAATACTATGGCAACTCGTTGGCCGTAGGACCGTAATTAGTGGGATACGTCTACTGCTCTTTCTACCGCCTTCGAAGTTGTCTCGACAGCTGCTCAATTTACAAGGAACTTGAAGTTATGTATATCTGGTATCTGTCGAGTGTCGTATTAAAGTCTGGCCTAAAGAAATCTCGCCCTTCTTCGTGCCTTCAATATTTTTTGTGTAATAAAGATCTAGAACTAAAGTGGTGACTCGAATTAATACAAAATTTCATGACTTTTAAACAAACTTGAAAATTCAAGAACAACGCTAAAATGTGGAAATTGCTAAAAAATGGGGAAATCTTCCAGACAATTTCTGTGCAAAATTTTCAGAAATCTGGAAAACGTTCTCGAATCAAGGTATCGAATCGTTCAAGGTATCTTTTTTACCGTGAACTTATTGGAAGAATGAAGAAAGAGATAGGTTTGTTCAGGCGACAATTAGTTACGACATTCAAGACGGCCTTTATATATGATTTGACGTTACCAATTCGATTTATCGATCATACTAATTTTTCATGAAATACTCATGTAATAGTTCCGACTCTCCATACATTTTTAATAATTCCCGGAACTTTTGAAAGTATTGCTAGGATAAAAATCAATAAACGTCAAAACATATATGTACATAACCTCAGGACCATTGATTTAATAATGATTGAATCATTGTTGTTGTTGTTTTTTGTTAATCTAGGGATTCGCAACGACACGCTTGTGATTGATACCTGGTACTAGCGCTTGTTGCGAGTAAGTAGCTGGCCGATGAGTTTGAGGTTCCAGGGGCCTGGAGCTTATTTATGAGTCATATGAGGATGATCCGTGATCATGCGCTGGGCTTGGAGGGGTCGATGGGTTGGAACTGTTGTTCGAGGCTATTGAGTGACGAGGACTTCCACCAGCTGTATGCTCCTGTAATTTTACAATTTATCATTTTTTGACATTTATCATGTTGGAACGTTCAACTTTTTGGAATTTCTGGAACTTTCAATTATTTTTTAGGTTTATTATTTTAAATAAAATTAGTTTAATTATAAAATTAGAAAGGTGTTAAAGTGTTGAGACTTTTGGAATTTTGATTTTTTTTTTACCCCTTCGAAGTTCAGGAAGAAGTCTCAACATTATGAAGAGTTTAAAATTTTTTAACTTGTTGAATTTCTAAAAATTTTGAAGCTTTGCAATTTCAAAATTTATCAGTTTTGAGATCCTAAAATTTTAGAATTTTTGAAATCCTCAAGCCCGTACTTTAGTTGCGATATTTTGTCGAAAAATTGAATTATAGGATGAAATGTGACAGTGCTGAAAGTACATAGAGCCATACATGAGCGGTTGACATAATTGATCATGTCACTACTGAAATGACGCTTTACCTTCTCTTGTAAAGAAGCAACACTTCCCAATGACAAGGGCGTATGCGATCGCATATGAAGGGATTCAGATTCAGCCTGATCTACTGGAGTACGCGGTAACGAAGGTGGTGTTGCTGTTGGTCGAGGTGGTGCAGGGCCCCGTCTTGACGAAGTTGAACCTTTGATCAAAGAAATAATTATGAGTAAAAATTCCACTTTGCTCATCAAGTCGAGTATTTTTAAAGGTGAAAACCTCGATAACAATTTCTTTCAGTTCGAAAACAGACTTAGGAAAATGTATAACCTCGATTCCACGCTTACAATATGTTTAATGTAAAACTCATACCATTTTACGGAGACGTTACGAATGCCACTGAGCTATTTCTGTTCTATGATCAGTGCACTTTTTCTCACATCACATTAATTTATCATAGATATGTTTGCAACAAATTTTTGACCACTAAATGAATTCCTTTACACAGATTGGAATAGAACTTCCATTTGAGACTGAGATTGAAAATGCTCTCCTTTGTCATAATATAAAATTGGGAATATGTCTAATATATTTCTTAATCAAAAATCTTAAATTATTGACCATGTTCAAAAATGCATCATAAAAGTTTGTATGTTGAAGATTTTCGATAGTTCGATGTTTAGATTTGAAATATTTTTCTCCTAAGAGGAAAATGCGAGATATACTTCCCCATTGACTAAATAATCAGCAGATACTGTGCATTTACATACCATTATGAGGTGAATAACCAGAATTTCTTTGCATATGTGAACTAAGACGTCTGGTGTCAGATGGTGGATGCCGTGGTGGTAATGGTGCTGGCTTTGTTGGCGCCTGAAGTGCCGTTCCGTAAAACTAAAAAGAAGATTAGTAAAATTAGAGTACTTCCGTAATACTTCGTCAAGAATCTTGCATAATATTCTACAATATTGAGACGACACAAAATTTTGATAATGCCTCGATAAAAAATACTAACATTGCCTTAATGTGTCATTTTATTATTTTTCACATTATTTATAACAACTTAGACGAATGGTTATAACAACTTGGACGAATGTTTATAACAACTTGGACGAATGTTTATAACAACATTAAACCAAATCGTTTTTGTCACAAGAAAGGTTATTGAATTTTAATATCCTCATTCTCAGTGTATACAGTTGACAATACTGCAAAATACTAGGGAATCAATCTGGGAAAACGACTTTTTGAAATTCAGCTCGAGCTGAAATTTTCGAATTCGTAAACCATTGACATTTTTAAAAATTATATAGTAAAGGCGTTCAATTTGAGATTCTTTCTCTACTATATCAACTCACCTGTTCTGATGATTTCATAATAGCCTATGCTAGAAAATTCTTAAATAATTATCTCATCATAAAAAAACTTACTCGTTGTTGTGGATTCCCATGCACATGAGAACTACTGCTATGATGAGTCGAATATTGCTGTTGATCGGCAGTTTCTAGTGTCGTTGGTAGATCTAATAAACGTTGAATCTAACAAAAATGGAATTATGAGATACTTGAAGGACGATATAATTGACAATGTTCATACTAGCAAATTCAGTTCACTCACTTGAATTCCGTTACCCGGGCCCATGTGACTAATGTGATTGAAATTCGTTGGTGCTGAAATCATTTTGGACCGCCTGTCAGTTGGTCGAGAACTTCTGTTGCCCTCTCGCAACGAAAACCGTCTTCTAGGTCTTGTCATTTGTCTTCCACTGGCATCTAGAGGTGCTAGATTCAGTGATTCTCCTGTAACATGCATTCAATAGTTTTAATTCATTAGAACGGTCCATTGTGAATTTTTACCATTTTTGCATTTATGTAATTAATTTTGAATTATTGTAATTATGGTCATCAAATAGTTCGAATTTCTAGAACTCAAATATATATCAATCCTAATGCATCTAGCCTTTTCATCGATTATTATGACATATCCACACGTTTCATTTTCGGAAGTCTTTGAAACCGTGCACTTGAAAAACCGTGAAAATTTGCAATTTCTCTGAAACTGCAAAATTTCTGAGGTTTCCGTCAAATTACGAAATTTTTCAAATTTCAAGAATTTTAAAATTATTAGGATTTGTAATTTTTTTGGAGATTTCTCCGTTATTTTTTTATTTTTTAGATGTTGGAAGTTTATAAAATATTCGAAATAGTGTGAACAACGTGCAAAAAACCTAAACAGACATTTCTGTCCTTTTTTCGAAATGTTCATTTTTTTTTCTATTAATTAAAAACCCATTTTCGAATGTAGAAAGTTCAGACTTACGTTGATGCATATGACTCAGATAAATAACATAGGGCATATCATTTATCATGCAATTGGTCAATGATCCCGCCATGTTGAGCGGACGGGCGCGTTTCACGTTCAGCGTCTGCAGCCAATCGCCGGTGTTGCAATCGAAAAGATCCACATGGGTCTCGCTATAAACCAGAAGGTATCCTTCGCAATAGCCTAGAAAAAACATTATTTCACATAATTTTGTGTTGTTTACATGGAAAATGACAGTGATTCAACATTTGGTTTTTTATTGACCAATCAAACCATCCATTTGATTTTACTAAATCAGTGTTACACTTAATTGTATTATTTATGATTCATTAATGAGACATTCCATGTTAGGCCAACCGCCCCAATTTGTTCTATCGTTAATCAAAATACAAAGTAAGATATTCAATTAATGTGATATTAATGGGAAACATATGGATATGATAGCCCCAGCAAGACTAGTTAGCCTAATTTTCTAGATAACACTTCAAATTTTGAAAACACTTGTTGTTTTGGAAAGTTCCTCGCAAACGAAGGAACGGAATCGAATGACCTAAAAAAATAATTTTTCGTTTTTATACATGTTAACCATGTTTAACATTTAACATGTTAACACTTTTCGATTTTTGATTATTCAAATTATAGTTTCACGCAAGGGCTATGTGAAAATTGAGTTTTGAAAATGTTTTTATGGATTGTGCTCGCATCGGATGAAACTTAGCCCTTATATCTCTGAATTTTGAAGGGGTTGGAATACTCACTGACTGCTGTTGGGACAGCCGGATACATGATTTCACGATCTCTACTCTTCCTTCCTTGACTATCGACGTAAACCGCGAGTGTTTGGAACACAAGTAAGAATTCACCTCTGGGTAATTCGATGCAACGCAATGCATCGATGGCACTGTACGTTAAGAATCCTAGCAGAGTATTTTCAGGATGGACCAATGCTAAAGAGGAAGCAGAATAATGTAATATCGTTTTTCTGAATTCTTGGCAATTTTTCAGAAGTTAAGTCGGCATGGCGAAGTGATTGACAGGCAAAGCCCAAAATACCCTCATGCATAAAAATAAACTTTGAAATACAATATTTGTAACATTTGATCAATTAAGTAAATTTATGTATTCATATTTTGATGTTGTGTCTAAGGGGATCGACAAGTGCATTACAAAAAACGGAATGTTCTGCCGTTTTTTGAGGGCCCTGAGCTCGCCAGCACTTTTCTGTTGTAATGGAACCGAATGCAATTGTAATACGAACATTGCAAATGGCTCAACCGAATAGCTTACTAGATCCCGCAAATGCCGAGGGGTTATTCACTCCCGAAATCACTGTGTCACTAAGGAATGAAATCACCCTCGAAATCCCATAAAATCGTATGAAATCACATGAAATTACATGAAATGACACGAAATCAGTGAAATTCGGCGATTTTATTGATTTCGGACGATTTCGAACGAAATCACCTGAAATTGGTCGAAATCATAAACTCAATGAATGAGTGTTCAATGCAGTTTTGTCAGTATTTATTTAGTCGGAGGCACTGATGTTGTTTGGTGGATTGATATACGTATATACAATTTAACCTACACAATTCATTATGAAGCATTACATTATTGTTATATAGTTGATCTATTTTCATTGTCGCATATCGTATCCTCGGGCTCAACTCGACCCAACTTCTCCCTTGCACGGGGGAAATAAAAAAATTAAAATCGTTCGAAATCAGATGAAATCACCTAAAAATTCGGAGGAAATCAAAATGAATCTACGATTTCACGAAATCATTGAAATCATCTCGAAATCACCTGAAATTAGCAATCACTGTCTCATTCGATTTCGTAGTGAATAGCCCCTCGACAAATACATTCTGGTGAGATCGAGTGTAGGTAATGTAGACGAGACACTAAAGAATTTTTTTTTCTTCTAATTTCGCTGTACAGCTGCCAGCGTATTTGTCGACTCAACAACCAAATGAAATTTCTGTATTATTGAGGTCATTATATATATCGATATCTCTCACACCCTTACTGAACACGTTCAAGATTGAATTCAATTCAATAAAATTGTATATATTCAGTGATATGCAAATTACGTCCATGAATTTTATTATGGTTTGAGATGGAATTCAATTTCGTAGTAAACAAAAATATAAAATTTTGCCATATTTAAAACATAGAATCACTATTGTTCAAACATTTCGATTTTGGGGAATGTCTTGTTAATGTATGAATTTTCTCGTTAATGCACTAATAACATGAATATTATTGACAGATGTCAACACATTATTGTTTGTTTTCTAGGCATTGCATTTATTGGTGAGATTCTTAGATTGTAGTATATTATTTTCAAATTATTGAATAATTAAGAGCACATCCATGAATTAATTAATTATAAAAACGATTAGGCTTGTAGACTTACATATAGGATGATGATCACCAAGAATACTGTATATGGAAAAACCTGATGGATAGCCAACGCATAAACGTCCCTCTGATAGTACTTGTAGTGTTTGTGCATGACAGGGTAACATTAATTCTTGAATACGTTTGTGTCGGGTCTTCGTACGTGTTATTTCGTATATCATCACATGTGAAGCATTCTGGAATTCAAAAGAACAAGCGTGATTATTTCAAAAAACCTACAAAATTGCAAAGTCCACCAGGGTGAAAAATAAAACAAAACAAAACCAGGCGAGGAGAGGAGGTAATCATTTTTTGTGAATTTACCTGTTTTTTAATGGCAACACACAGGCAATATGTGAGTGGATTACGCCTGACGATACCAGTAGTAATAGTTATACAGCCCTTAGTTTCCGCAACTTTGATCCATTCAACTTCATCTCCATCTAGTGCACGCACTGGGACTAGTCTTACGTGGCGCTGTTTACCGCTCAGTACCACAATAAGTTGTTCCTCGGTTATGTACTCAAGTAAATATATTTTCTTTCCCTCTCCAACTTTAGCAATTTCGCTACGATCTAAATCTAAACAGAATAGGCCCTCCTCGGTGCCAATGACTAGACGATCAGGATCTATTATCGCTCCTGACATCACGTTCTTCACGACTGACATTGTATTGTCCAACAATTCTTTCGCACGAAAGATCTGAAAGAATTTCTACACTCATTAATGGCTTGGGAAATTGCGGAATGGAAAAAAGGAAACAGTTGAAAGAATCGAGTTTTCGTGGAAATATTTTTTTTTTAAATTTTTGACAAAAAAACAAAACAAAAATTTTGGAAGGCGCCAAAGAAAATGAACAATAGTTGCTATGTAAATAATAATGTAGCTAAAGCTATATAAAATTTAGAAAATGTTCATAGGACCTTTATGCAAATTTGAAAAATTGTGCTTTTTAAGAATTTGGTATAGAACAGAGTGGCAGTTGAGAAATTAGTATATTAGAGTTGATGCGGTTTGCACCTCCAGTAATGGGATAATTTAGTTATTTTAATAATATAATTGGATTAATGTGGATAATATTCGTACCGTTGTATTTGGAAGATTATTTCGTTTTAATATTCGGTGGAGTTCACTAAGCGCAACGACCCATTTGGTTTTTTCACTCTCAGTGTCGGCTAGCATCAAAGTGTGATTCCGTAGCCCTGGTGGCTCCAATAGGGACGTTGTAATCTGCTCAACAAAAAAAAACACAATGAAATTTCAAAAATCTCTTAGTCGCATGATAATCCTTCTGAGGTTAAAACTTCTTTAGCTTGGATGTTTGGATCAAGGTTTGAATGGAGCTTGGGCGAAATTTAGGATGATGGAAAAAGCCATCCAGTTCATATACATATACATCACTCTTTTGATATAGTATTCAGTTATTTAGTAAGAAACAACATGCCAAATATGAATATTACTAATGAAGCGTAGAACGATGGAAATTAATGTTCAGACTGCTAGTTATCCATAAGAGAAAAGATGTCGGAATTTCACAAAATTTGACGTTCATTCATCTAGGGTCGTACACAAAACAATGAGGCCATGATCCTAATCAACAGGGACAGATTTTTCAATCCAACTTTTCTCTGCGGAGAAGCGATTAGTTTTGGTTAACGAAATTCAGATTTCCTTCATCACTGTGCCCTACATAATGTAAAAATTAAAATGTTCCAAAATGAAAGTTAGACCCTATAAAAAGCTTGAAATGAAATTTCTCAGACTAATTGCATCATAGCCTCTCAAAACCGATTGCGGTGATAATCTAACTGGTTAAGTAAATCCGCGATTTGCAAATTATGACTGCAAAGACTAGTTAGTGTATTCAACTCTTAAATGTCCTGGAGTAATCTTCAATGTCCTAAAACCTCCTCAAAGATGATGAAAACAAATGGAATTAGGTATTGTATTATTTTCCTTCTTAAATTAAAAACTATGCAGAAAAAATTGGCCTGAAAATCTGATTCCTGAACGAACACATCCGCGACATGGCGCAAAAGTCAGATGGCCAGTCGTGACTCCAACTCACCCTAAATATGCATGGAATGTCTTTCTTCGTAGCATGAATAACATCGGATTCTCGAACGGAACTAACACCAAATTCCTCATCCCTCATATCCAGCACCTGTGACACGTACACGGATGGTAGTGCATTCCGATCAGGTGAAATATCGTAGAGAAATAGTTTAAAATCACAAACGACGACGAATTGCCGGACCCATCCCTTTTTGACGCCGCCCATTTTGGGCACCTTGACGTAACCCTCGTAAGCAGTGCCAATGCCCCGGGTTGGATCGATTCCAAGAGGTCTTTTTGTCTTGTCATGGGGTACAGGACACATTGCCGGAACTTTGTCGCAACAAGGCATGTGACAAGCGAAGCCACAAACCTCACAAACAACTCCTTGACGGGTAAGGCCAACCATGAGAGAAGTGCAATGATTGCATTTTGTTGGAGCTGAAAACGTTCGCACCAAAAATTGATGGGACTTTGGCTTTGGTTGGAGCGTCACCTGGCTATGAGATACTGATGACTTGTTGAGTAATTCGTGGGATAACGGTGATGTTGGATCCTGAAAAAAACGAAAAATTTTTAATATTGCTCGGCTTAAAATATTCGATTTATAACGATAGGATCTGGCTCTTCTTCGGCGAATGAAAAGAGTCGATGGTTTTTCGACATTTACATGGACCGAAAATCAGTTTGTTAACCTGCGCTTCAGTGTGCCCTTAAAGTGACAATATAATGCTATACAATCATAATTTAACAACTCACGATGCTCAATTCCGACAAATTGCTCTTGCTGCTGGTGATACTTGGTGCGCGATTATCCTCGATGTCACCTTCAACGCTGTCGACACTTCCATGCCGAGTGCTGCCCGCCGTTTCCTTCAGGAAGTGCTCCAAGTACGACATTTGCGAAGTCGGACGTTCCAAGACTGCAACAAAGTTGACAAATCGTGATTAAATTTTAAATTATTGATTATTTCTTCATCATTAAATTTTTCCATTAGATCACAATAGAACCTAAAACACTGATTAAGTGCACGTACTAGTGTCTAAATCTACAGAGAAAACAGAATTATTCTATTATTCACTGCCCAACACCTCAAGGTAGTCTGAACCAATGCACCATGCTATAGTATTCAGTGGATTCATCCCAAAACCATTTCATCGTAGGCAAATTCATTCTAACATATGGTTATTCCATCTACATTATTACTCATGTTTTCAGTGATTATCAAAAGAGTCATGACTAAGAAACTTCTTACACTGAGGGAAAAATATACTTCGGCCCAACAATTTCATTTTTCAGAGTAATAGGCATTCCTAAAAAATGCAATTTCGTCGTTGCATTTAATCTCTGACAATTACAATTAAATATGATCATGTGAATCGCTTAACTGCAAACAATTATATGACAAGTGACCTGGGTTGAACATTATTTTTATTAATTTGAAAATAAAAAATTAATTAATTCGGGATTCTTAATTATTACTGTACAAATTCACCTAAGATCCTCTGTCTCATAAGTATCACGTAGAGTTATATGATTAACATCATTGGTAGTTAATTAATGTCACTTGGGTTTCACTAAAACAATAAAATTCATTTTTTTATAAATATCTATTTCTCTGAAACATGGTAATATTGGGCCGAAGTATATTTTTCCCTCAGTGTACTGCAAAATTCCAACAAACTCTAAAAAATTGCTCCGATCAAAAAAACCTGTCCAACCCCGTTTAAAGATTAAACAATAAACCTTTACAGATTCGTCAAAGGAGAAAGATAATACCTAATGCAATCGATCCAAGAGTTTACTTTTTTGACGATGTCATTTGTTTTCTCTCCCAAGTTTGCCTATTACAAGTTAAATTGAATTTTCATCCGCAGTCTTATTCATTGCCCTATTCGTAAATGTTTAGTTGGTTGTACCGTGAATCTATGTGTCCATCATATAGTTCTCCTGAGATGCATGTATAATGGAATGAATTGACCTAGTAGAATTCGTTGGGAACGAATTGTCTATCACAACTTATCCTAGAACCCCATGCAAGCTCGCATTATTCCTACGTAATTATCTAGCAGCAGTCTAATCATTCGAATTATATATCGGCATGGAGGGGAAATATACTTTTTGTGATTTAGACTGATTTTACAACCAGATCTCCTATGAATTTAGTACAGAGCCATTGAAATGGCCTGCGACTGCCATCATCTTAGTACATTTTCATATATATATGTCACATAGAATCACCTTTTTCCTGACCAATACCTTAGAAGATATCATGATCGAGGGGGTATTGGTCGGGTACCGTTTATTGATCAATATTTTCCCCTCCATTCCGCCCAAACCACTCTTAAACATCACTAAACATCGGGATCAAGCACAAACTGGGCATCAACAATCAAAAACGTCAAACGAAAACTTTTCGTGACTTTCGCCAGTACTTACGCGTATCATCGCGACCAAAGGTGTATGAAAAATCAGGGACATATGGAAAATCGCAGTAAAAAAAAAACAATAACAATAAAATACCAATGGAGAAGGTGGAATTCAGCACTGATGCTTTTGATGCTTGTTTGTTAATAGCCATCGCAAAGAAAAAAAAAAGTCAAGAAATTCGTCACTCGGATGTGTCTGCCTCAGAAAAATTTACCAGGCGACGATTCGATGGCAACAGCATTTCTATTGATGATTGAGTTGACCGGTGAAAAACGAGTTAATAAACGACACGTTGTAATACGGGGTGAACGCATAACTGGTAGGGGCGATGATGGCTGATGCACGATGATACGTTGGGGTTTTGTCGTAACGATGTTGGGTGACAATTTTCTTTGTTGATTTGGTGAATGTAGAACAGCTGTCACAAATACAGTTTGATGATGAGCAATAAGAGGCCCCACACGCAGCTCGTTGCGCCAATAAACAGGGGCACTTTGTTGTCTAGAAATCAGAATTGCATACCGTGCCGGCACATCGGGTTACTTATGCTGGATCAAGGATAACAACCCCAATATTTTTTTCCATAAAGACAACTATGTGAGAAAAATTATTGCTCAAGATGCCACCTTGATTCTCATAATAAAATTGATTTTCCATGTGAATGAAAAATTTATTGAATTCCCCTATTTCGCCTGTACTTCAATTCCAATTTCTGTTTATTGTTTTCCACTGTATTGACGATTAAAACAGTAAGGAACAATTCGTAAGTCTATTTATTCAGAAAGAGAATTAATGAGAGAGTAAAATTTATATATGATTTCTTTCACAATTGGGAGGTGTTTCTACGGCTACGCATGCACAAAGACTACTCCAAACGACTTGTACAACGTCAGTGATGTGTTTTTACTAAAAATGAAAAAAAAAAGGGAAACGTTTTTGCAGACTTGCATGCAATAGAGTACACGAGGAAGCTTTGCTTTATTTCCAGTTGTGTTGTATTTTCACCAGGTAAATGGTTTTTGTTAGATATGCTCTTTGGCAACTTGTTACTGTCGTCCAAAAAGCCAACGGGAACAGTGCAAATGCTTCCAAATAGCATATCCAACATGTACGACTGCTGTTTGCGTGACAATGACAAATATCAGATTATTGTACGTGTTTTTTTTGTCAATCCTCGAGGTGTGCAGGAGAGTAAGTCTATTGTTATTGTACTTACAACCGTCGGTCGTATCGATACGTGATTGTAATTCCTTGATTTGTATTTCTTTTCGCTTCATCTCGTGCGACATGGAGTCCAAACGTTGTCGAAAATCACGTAATTCCCTGGAGAAGAAAAGCACAAATATTAGGTACGAAATTAGAGATCATTTGTATGTGTTAAGGAAGTAATGCATTTTCAAGGCGATATTTTATGGTCATAAAGAATAAGCATCATCTACCTTATATATGAACTGCTCAAAAAAATTATGAACGCTCAAAAATTTCTTCAATGTTTTAAACAATTTTCAAAATTCAACAGTCTGCTAAACTTGTAGTGTAACTGAAAAATTTAGTCATTGCAGAAATTCACAACACTTTGAATGTTTTAAAACATCGTTAAAAAATTTCGAAATATTTATTCAATTTGTATGTAGGAATAGTGCAAAAAATGAAATTGTTTCCTTAATTTCAAAATGAAAAGTCCAGAGACTCAATGAACTTTAGATAGATTTAAGAGATTCAATGAAATCGAACTTTAATTGGATCACCAACGACTCTTGTTTAATCTGCTGATGTAAAGTGCGTACTGAGTCGTACGTAGTTCACATCTGATTTCGTACGCATTTAACATCGGAGGGTTAAGCGGCTCACATTTTGGCCACAATAGTCAAACATTCAATATATTCAATATTGTTTTTAAAAATAAGTATCGCTCAAACCTCGAATTATCCCGGGTCACATACGATGTTTATGAAAAGTGTGAAAAGTTGATACTCGAGGATGATCATTGTGCCTTAAATAAATAAACTTCCATGAAAACTTAAGCAGATAAGGCACTCTCATGGTAAGTACCATCCGAGCCCAAATGTTGAACCAAGTTTTATTTGAGACAACATTTCGGCTCAAGAATCGAATTTTTGTATCATTTATAACCGTTGTGATATATAATACGAGTCTAGGAATTTGAATTTCTGTGAGGAAGTCGTTTGACGTCGACGAAACACCTGGCTCAAAAGTTGAAACACCAGGCCATAAATTGAAATCCATGTTTCATAGGGGTTGTACTCAAAGTATATAACGAAAAGGTTCATTTACATGACCGTTTGAACGATATTGAAATTGTTCACTGAATTATGAAAACAGACGGTAGCCACCCAAACTTACAAAATACATATTAGGAATTATTATTAACTAAAAAAATAGACTTGTGAATGAGGATGGACATGATAGGTATGAAATTAAATGAAAAATTCAAAAGATATAAGATCAGTCAAGATGGCTTGAAAGCAGGTATCGATACGCAATATTGGTGCCATCAGAAATCTAAATACTAATGCAAACCTTACAATTAGAAAAAAATCTTCATTGAATACGGAAAGCCCCATATAAACAACACCGAAAATACAAATAAGGAAGTATCGCCGCCGGAGAAGCTATGGACCACTATCATTGGATTGCGCAAGTAACCGACCTCGTACCTACTCCATAAAATTCCTAGAAATTGATCACGATACAATTTTCGGGGGAAAAAAGATCATCTGAACCCAACACAGGTTTTCAAATTGAAATAATTTCTTCGGGACTTCACTTGGTAACCAACACAAAAGTCGCTCTCATCATTGTGAAGTGTTCTTCACAACATTGCCAAGTCATTTCTATGTCGGTGATTGACCTTGAATTAAGTCATCGTACTTTAAACTATTCAGAACTAATTTGATATTATTGTTGATTGCTTTGAAAAGAATGGAATCGGAGTGATTTGTATTATGCATATAAAGAACCAGGAGAAAGTTCCCATCCAAGTATAACCGGAAAATTGTATGGAATGACATATAAGTAATAATTATTATGTCCATATGAAATTATATCTTTGAAATTAACTGCGCAAAAATTATTATTTCTGAATTTACGCATTCATTTTGTTATAGAATTATATTCATTTTCAAATCTAAAATCCGTTAATAATTCAACATTGTGCTCCTAACCACAATTCTATTTCACCTTCTACAATCGCTAGAGACCATTCTGAGACACGGTCAGAGGCACATTTTGCGTTGAGGAACCGCTCTTATCAGTTAATGGGTGACCGTTGACCTTTATCAGTATGACTCGGTATGCCGAGAACTGTCGTTTCGTTAGATAGGCCGATTTCATCACTACTTTACGATTACATAGGGAATTCGATATATAAGGGAATTTTTTGTTCGATCGACTTTTGAGGTAATTGATGGAGTCATCAGACTCATGTTCGTGTCTTGACTGGGACTGTCGTCCTCGCGGAGCCGTAAATTTTGGAGATACGCTTCTATGATGCTGTTAAGGATGTTCGACCGCTATTTCTCACTTTTGTCAATTTTTTGCTAATTTATCCCAAATTATTAGTTTGATAGGCGGGAAAAAATGTACAATTTTTCTGTAGCTCTATTCTCTATCGACTCCTAAAATTTCATCGTCGCAGACCCATTTTTCTGCGTTTTGTCTCAAGTTTTATGAGTTTTCATACAAGCGTAGAGAAAAAACTCAGAAATAAGTTTACGGTGATAAACTTTTGAGAGTCCATGAATAATAATGTTATGCACAAATTGTGCATTTTTTTCCGCCAAGAAAACCAAAAAGTTGGAGTAAATCGTCTAAAGATTGAAAAAAATGCCAAATAGCGGTCGAACATCCTTAAGAACGATGAAACCGGAAACAATTAATGGTTCTTGGGGGAGAAAATTTTAAAAACTCTGAAGATATTTTTTTTTGCCATTCAAAATTGCAACGTTGGATTGCTTGAAGTCGGGAAATGAAATTATTGAAAATTTCCAACGTACTAATTTGTGTTATACACTTAGAAATCAAATCATCAATTTCAAAAACTTTAATTTTCGCTTTAAAAAATGGTGTAGATGTAGTTTGGCAATAACCGTTCAAATTGCTTCCGGAATGTTCTGTATACTATCTCTTTATAATTTCATTTCTTATAGTGTCTCCTTGCAATTTTCCTCGACAGGGCTCGTTGATAATACCTCAATGAAATCACATTAAAATGAATTACCGAGATATTGACACGGAATTTGAGAGTTTTCATCTGTAATGGGAATTGCCTAAACAAGTTTTTATATTAAGGCGCGGAGGGTATAAAAGAGGAATATACACATAAATATCGATTAGTGTGCTCGTAAGTAGCCATGCAAATATTCTCCTCTTCATGTTGTAATTTTCGAAATCATTTAGAAAACTCAATTTTTAAACGATTCTTTTTTTTCGCGTTTCGGCCAATAGCGCTTGCGAGTTCACTTCGCCTGTCACGAAAGTAAAGTATGAGGGGTTCCTCTTGTGGGAGTCAAAGTTTTTTGATTAATTCCAGTTCTCAAATTATACCAAAAATCAATAAGTGCAATCATAATAATTGGTAGCTTTACATTGAGATAAAAAAATCGGTGGTGTCATCTTCTTTCAAGAGACTCATCAACCATATACAGAAACGTAAGTTAATTCGAGCATCCCGCGCGCACCCCACCATCTACCAGGCAATCCATAAGCGCGGAGAGAACGCAATTCATATCACAAGGTTAAATTATACTGAATTGAAAACTCACTTTTGCGCTGCAATAAGATCAGATCTCGTCTTGGTGAGTTCTTCAGAGATGGCCTGTTTCGCCTGTATCTCACTTTGCAGGGAACTCTGGAGATTGAGCAATTCCATTTTATCCAGTTTCTGAGAGCGTCTGTTCCGCCAATTCTTGTCCGACATGGTCGATGTACTACCCACGCCTCCGACGCCGCCAGAATGTTTAAGGAACTCGAGTTCCTCCGTCATTTTGGTAGCAAGAGCCTGGAGATAGCCCCTAGCGTCCTTCTCATCTGAAACCCATTGTATAATCTCCGTAATTTGCGCTTCCCATTGAGCAATCGCCTCCTTCTTATTCCTGAGCTCCTCGTACTCCTCCTCCAGTTGCCTGCGCTCACTCGAAATCCTGTTAACACTATCAGTTACTGAGGACAACTCCAAGAGTAGTTTCTTGTTCTCTTCAGTCAACATTATTTTCTCCCTCTCATATCGTCTGCTCAACTCATTTATCGTTTCCTCACTGTCCGTGATGTTCTCTAATCTTGCAGCATCCAACTTGTCCTTCGTCATCTGTATCTCTCGTTCCAGGAGCTCTCTACAACCCTCGGCCTCGTGCAGCTGCTCTTGCAGGCTCCTCATTTCTACGTTATGCCTACCCTGCTGCTGGTTCAGGTTCTCATTGTATTGAACTTCCAACTTCTCAACTTCCGCTTTCAACCTGTAATCATTTAATTCGACAACATATTTTTTTGGACGAAAAGAGTGAGCTAGAAGAAAAAGTGCCAGATTACCAACTAGTACAATCGCAAATAACAATTCGTTTTCTAAACGATGAGTATAAAAGAGAGAATAACTCACATCCATATTACTTTCATGATAGGGTAGATGATTCCCATTTACACTGGGATAAGTCAGAAGAGTGTCTTGGGGCATCGAATATTTTGATAATTTCATTAGTGAAAAAGTATGAATTGGGTAATTATAGAAATTACCGATTAAAAAAATGGATAATCATAGTATCTATCTATGTGAAAAAATATTGATATCTCGACAATTATCGTTTAGTTGTGAAACTCAAACGCTGTAACACAAAAAACAAACATTTCATTTCTTTCGAATTATAATTACATTCTCATCGTTTCACCCAAAATTTAAGGTACGTTTCTGGCGATCAAGATCTCTTGAAAATTCTACAAACCTATTGATCTCCTGTGTGGCCAAGGCATCATTCGCTCTGGCGTCATTTCCCACTGCCCTCTGCCTTATCTTCTCTGTCTCCTCCTGCATCTGCTTGCAGTACTCTTCACTCCGTTCCCTCAATTTCCTCTCTTTGCTAGTTTCCGCCATGGCCTCCTCCACTCGGTTCTCCAGCTCCCTTCTCAGCTTCTCCGCCTTTCTTATATCATGCCTCAAGCTATCAACTTTGGCCATCACCACCTCCAGCTCCTCCTCCTTATCACGTACTTGGCGTGAAAATTTCTGTTTCTGCTGACGAAGCTCCGATAGCTTGTCAGTCACTTCGGTATACTCAGCCATTGCTAATTTTCTCTGAGTCAAAGCGTCTTTCAATTCCTTATCCTGAAGCTTAAGTTTTTCGAGAGCATCCAATTTATCCTTCACTGCCTCCTCCTTTTCATTTTTCAGTAATCTCACAAGCTTCTCCAGTTCATGCTGCTTTGACAAATCTCCATTATCGATAGTTCGCGAAGACGTTTCCAAAGATTTCAACTGAGCCTCCAGCTCACAATTCCTCTTCGTAAGTACGTTGATCTCATCCTGAAGCTTACGAGTGGCTGTTGAAGAATCCGGAGATATCGGATCCGAAGTATTGGACCCCAATAGTTGGTTCTTTAAGTCCGTTATTGTCTGAAGCAGTCTCGTATTCTCTTGTTCCAAATTTCCAATATTTTCCAAGTTTTTCTCTTTCTGAGGCTGCGGAAGAACAGTTAGAGAGCCTAGGTCAGATATGCAGCTACCCTGGGTGAAACTAAAACCCACAAAAGGTAAATGAAGAGCTGAGAAAGCCGAGTTTGCAGCAGGTGGAACAGCATCCGAACTCCTGACATCCGTATCGTCCACGTCAAAGTTCGAGGTATCAGTAGGGGATGAGACTTCCGGAATATACGGAGCTGTACTGTCACGCAGAGTCTCCCAATTCACGCCCTCGAACCACGGATGCTTTTTGAAATCCTCGATACCATTCTGACCCAGGCGGAACTCCGAACTGCAGATCAATTTACGCATAAGGTCTTTTGCCTCATCTGAAACTTCATATGCTTCATCTGCAGGAAAGTCAAAGCAGTTTTTGTGGTTCATTATTCTGCTGTATGTTTCCACTAGAGATTCAGCGTAGAAGGGAGTTTCTCCGTAGAGCATTTCGTACATGCATACTCCCAAAGACCACCAATCACATTCGGGACCGTAACGACCCTGACCATCTTCCATGGCTCTCAAAATTTCGGGAGAAATATAATCCGGAGTTCCTACTGCTACGTTACTTTGAACTGTGCCGTCTTCGAACAGTCTTAAACATGATCCAAAATCGGCTAAACGAATATGTCCATTTGCGTCGAGAAGAACGTTGTCCGGTTTTATGTCTCGGTGGACATAACGTAAATTGTGGATGGAAGCGATAGCTAGGACCATTTCGGCTATGTAAAATCGAGCCATGTCCTCGGGTAGTCGATCCTCGAATTTACTGAGGAGGGTCAATAGATCGCCACCGCAGTAGTAGTCCATTACCAGGTACAAATTATTGTCGTCTTGAAATGCGTAGTGGAGGTTGGTTATCCATCGACGATCGCCGTAAACCAAAACGTCTCGCTCTTCCCTGAAGCAGGCTGTTTCAGCACGTTTCAGCATTTCCCATTTGTTTAGAATTTTCATGGCGAATACTTTATCCGATCCACGCATTTTTACTACGCATACTTCACCAAATGCCCCGCGACCAATGACTTTTACTATTTCGAAGTCCTCGCGGGCTAGTTGAAGGCTTTTTATGCAGGCGGCCACTGGTTTCACTGAAAATTTGAAGATATCAAAGGATTAATAGCATGGTTCAGTATTTTGGTCGCGCAATGTATATGGCCCATAAAAGTCATCCAACGCTTGTGAAAAATGGAATAGTTTTTCTACCCAAATCCGGTATGTGAGTGCTCATCGTGTACCGGACGATATATATAAAGCTATAAATGTGCGACCAGACTTTTCCCTTTATTCCTAAGAGGGCTAAAATTTTCACATAAATCGGAAATCAGCCACTGCGGCACTGGTCAATAAGCTGTGATATGCGACCTATAATATATACTTCCTATAACATTATGGGTCAAATTCATTTACGTGGATCGTAAGGGTAAATTTAATTTCGTATTGTGGAAATGACAATATGGTAGAACCTAGTCTTCGTGAATATTTACAAAATGTGCATCAATTTGAAGTCAATGGATAGAATTGGAATCTATGTTGCCAACAATCCTAATGTTTTGGAAACGATTACCAAGAATTAAACTAATTTGTTTAACCCTACTTTTTTATTCTTTCTTACTTAGAAATGCTGAGGATATCCGCTAGTATATGAGACGTTCCATAAATCGATGGGACAATTTGCCATTCATTTTTCGATTTTCTTCAGTTTAGATAAACAATTTCAAACGATCGTTTCTTCTTCTGTAATGCGCTATCTTTATAATGCCTAGAGAAAAAAAAAATGAAGAGACTATTTTACGAACAAAGACATAACGAAAACAAATGTGTCATACGCAATTATTTGTTGAAAGAATTAAATGTTACGATCATTGCTGAAAATTGACTGAATTTTTAGGAAAAGGAACTATTTCATCCTCGAATTCTGGTTATTGATGAATCAATGGTTGTTCTTCATTTCGTTAATTAATTTTGTGAAAAACGATCCACTTATGAGTCAATAAAATTTAGGAAATTTGCTATTTGAGGCCTATGATGGCTCGGTTGGTTACGGCAACGGATTCGTAAGTCAGAGGTCCTGAATTCAAATCCTAGCGGTGCGGATTGATACGAGCACCAATGTAATTTATTTATAAGTGCTTTGTTTACAAACACATCGTAGACCTCCGTCGCTGATTAGCACTTAGGTAGAGAGCATAAAGATAGCAACGTTAAATAAAATAATAAAAAAATATTGCTATTTCCGAAAATTTGCTTAATTCTCGCTAACAACACGATTTTTGAATGTTTATCGAGAAATATTTCGTCATAAATGAATTTCAAAGCTTTTTTTGCAACACAAATGTTCGTTTATTTTCATTCGTTCATTGTATTAAAAATATGCACTGAAAATTGATGAAATCGAAAAGTGAATGGTATATTGTGCTACAAAGGTCAGTGAAATTTCCATATAATCAATATGTCGTTCAGTGTGTATTTGTACAGTGTAAACGCAAAATGTATAGAATGGCTTCGATATGAAATTGTCATTGTTGATTATTCGGACATCCTCATCCGATGCTATATATCCGATGCTATATACTATAAATTATGCTGTCACGCATAGGGACTCAGTACGCACACAGAAAATCACATATTGGTGGCATACATATACTTTATATGCAATGTATACTTTCGGCTAGAAATAATCCTTGAGATATATACCTTCTGCGTCTACATTTTACATGTATCTCAAGAATACTAATCACATAGATCAATAGCGAAGTGGTAAAAGAACGTATATGTGACTTTTTCCTTACAGTCAGTTCTTACTGAATATCTCGGGATCTAACGAAGGTAATTGAATTTATCTAAATACTTTTTTGAGGAGATTATGAAATGCTAATCTCTTTTAGATTATGAAATATCCATTAAAGACTGACTGCAATCTCAAGGTTACTCATCTGTTTTTACCACTTTGCTATTGATATATATGTAACTAAAAAATAGTACGTCTCATGCATGTTACACATAAAAATCCATACATATGTGTGCACTGGGGTAATAATAAAAAATATAAAATTTCTGTCTATTACTTTTTCAGGTGACAGTACCCCTACATGTCAAACAGACCGTATTGGAGAGTATTCAGGGGTTACGATGCATCCCTACAATGTTTTCACTCAAATTTCGACATAATTCTTTCCTCGTGACTTCCTGAATTCTGTATTACCCAATAGGCCTAGTGCTAAAGGAGAATCTAAATAGGGAAATCTCACAATTGAGTATAAGAATGAATTACCGTTTTAGAGCTTTAGATCACGTCTAGATCATTTACATTTTTTTACAAAACTATAAAACCTTGGATGTTTAGTTTTAATATTTGCCTCAACAAAACACGATTAAAAACTTTTCAAAGTAATCATTTTACTTATATTGTTACGGTACCATTATTCTTCAGCCGGAAATATTACATTTTTAGATTTCATATTTGATAATAATTGGTTTATCACATCGTCAATGTTGTTTTTTTCCTTATTGCCGTTTTTCTGAAATATCTTTGAAAGTCGGCGAAGAAGGAACACGGATAACATACACCTTAAAATGAATTTCTGACTCACCAAATTCAATGAAATCAGAGACAGTTTTTTCACGTCGCAATGAGGAATTGCAACACTCGTCGTAAAGAATTAATAAAATGTCGATCAGCGTTTCAATGGAGAATGTGTGCCCCACACGTCCACCCTGCACTGGACCACTGGTGAAGAAATTCTCAAGCTGTCGTAATCTCCCACTCACCCCTAAACATTCATAAAAAAGCGTTATGAAAAAAAAATCAAAATCATACATATTTCAAAACTTTATTGAAGTATAAAAACTTCGATCAATTTTATGCCCTAATCTTCAGCTCTTCTGTTTATAGCGCATTTTTTTTATCGTTCAACATTGGTACCATGGTTTCAAATTTAATCGAGCCGTATTACTCCACTTTCAACTATCAATGTTTATAAATTAAAATTTTGCAAACAAAATGACAGTTTTCGACATTTTCATATTTTGTAAACGCCACATATTTTGTCCGTATCAAAATAAATTGATTATCTTGAATTCTCCTGTGCCATGTCTTCAAGGCACTATCGGCGTCTTGAAATTTACTATTTTTAGTCTTCAAATATTCAATTCCGGGTGTGGTTATGGAAAAGGCCCATTTAGGAGTTCTGCATTCATTCCTAATGTACGACCATACAAATTACAAACTTTTACTATCGAGATGTGAATTAATTAAAGTCGAATCAACAAAACAATCCTTCGTCATCAGAAAACACATTTTCTATATAAAATGCTGTAGAGCATTTTTGGTCGAACAACAGCCATTTTTTCTCAAATTTTCTTGAAGAACATATCTTGTGAATTGGTCGGTTTAGAGGGAAATGACATAACAGATCTTGAATGAAAATTAAAGTATCTATAAATTTTTTTTGCCGACAAAATCGTATGAATGATGTTTTTCAATTGCTATCAGAAGTTATGCGATCTATTTATTGTCCTACTCACATCTTGTTCATTATTCACCGGTTTCGTTTGGATATTTCAAACTTCTCGCAAATAGCATAACATTTGAGAAGAGAAAAATGGAAAAACGTCTATTGACATAGCACTATGTGACTAGCACAAAACTTTGTACATTTTTCCCGTCAATCGGATCAATGCTTTGCCATAAGTCTTTCAGAGAGAAAATAGTATATTTTTCACCTAGGGAGGAAAAGCAGACAAGTCTTCCCCACGTGCAAAATTGCTACCCTCGCCTTCGGCTCGGGCCGCAATCTTGCACGTGGGGAATGATTCTCTGATTGTCCTCCCGAGGGTTGAATACGATCTTTCTGTCTATATGCACAAAAAGCGAGAATTCTAACCGAGCGAAACGAGGTTGGAATGCTCGCTTCGCGTGCGTGTGGGCAGAAAAATATTTTTACCAAATACGCCTGACTAGACATCACTCAATGGAGTTGTTCACTTGAAATGACTGATGTACTTGACTTTACTGGAGAATCGTTGGAATGGGAAACGTAAATCTTCGTCGTAAAACCTGAATTTGCCAACTCTGCTGCAACTCTTCTTAGTAAATTCCTAAAAACTCATTGTATATCTGAGCTGACATGCTTGTCAGAAACAGTGCAGAAATCTATACGGTTTTGGAGTTGAGAGTCTTGAAAATTTTGGTAAACAAAAACTGGAAATTGTATAAATACAACAAATCGGATTTTTACCACTAATCTTCACGTCATCCATTCGAATGATTATTTACTTGTGTGAAGCATGTCAATTACTTATAATGGGAAGTGTTATACTGAATGACCAATACAGTATGTAGCATATGGATTGAATTGTCGTTCATTCAAATCCATCAAGTTGTTCAATAGTGTCAACGGCATAACTACTCAAAGAAACTCAAGTACAAGTCATGTTAATGAAAAAGTATTTCAGAGTCATAGCTTAATCATACATAGCTTCGAATTGAACGTATAACACTTTTGTTTGAGGCGAATCTTTCGGAGCGCTATTCCATTGAATCTATGAATTATTTTTTCTCAGTGGCTTCTGGCAAAAATATCTTTCAGGGTAACAACTCTTCCGTTCCTTTTTCACAACTTCTTTCAATTTCGAGCAAACTAGCAAACTCTAGCATTCATGTAGGGAAATGTCAGGTTTTTGAAACGACTCACGAAATTGAAGAATTATTTATTTTTTTCACTTAAGTCGACATTTTTCGAAAAGTTAAAGAAAAATTCAGAGAAAGATGGTTGCATAGTGACGAAATTCCACAAGTTACTAAAGAGTAAAAACACGAAAATTTTATTTTTTCGTCCACTCCAATCAATTGGTTTTCCGCAATGTCAGAAAAAAAACCATGAAAAGTACGCGTCAGGGTGGTACTATCTTCTCGAATAATGAGGATGGAAATTGGTATTGATTGCCTGCTTGCTTAGTTTCATTATAAAACAAGGATTATTTGATAATGACATACCCCGGGATACGAGATCCATTGGGGCTGTGTGACAATTATTCGCTGGGTTTGACATCATTGCAGTCCGATTTGGTGAACCCTCAGCAGGATCCTTTGGCGATAATTCCGCCATTATTGTCCTGGCTGATTACAACCACGGTACTTTTCAGCCTCATAACTGGACAATATAAAACCTGTAATGCAAATCATTATTAATCACTCCATCAATCGTGTTTTGCCTTGGCTATTAATTGACATCAATATTTTCCGGGTGAAATAAAACACAAAATGAACGAACAACTCCTCGAATGAACAATAGTACTTTAGTATAAAATCAGGAGTCAACAAATTATGTAAAGAATGATCGCCTTAATTATCCTGTTCAATACATAGTTTCCATAATAAAGATAACGAAAATGACGACATTAGCATCAAAATACTTGTGGGACAGTCATCCAAGTCATTAACATTTCTACATAATTGCCTTCAAAACCAAACATGCCATTTTCGGAATAATTTCACCTCCCGAAAAGAAAACTCAGAAGGTCGCCCCTTAAAACCCCCAAATATCAACAAAAATGCCTGAGTGACGTCACACCGCAAGATACAAAAATGTGTCAAATTCTCCAAAACTGGACAAATGTGTCAAAAATATCTAAAAATATCAAATAACACTGAATCCCCTCAAATACCTCCCATAAACATTACGTAACCCCTTTATCCATTCACAATATCGATAGTTGCAACAAAAACTTTCAATACGGCGAAAAAAAAAAATTCCAACAATTTTTGTCTCCATTAGCTATTTTAACTCAAGCATCACCCACAATTCAGAATAAAATCCACACGATAAAACAAACCTCTGGGCTCAACTATAAAAATAGTGCAATGGTGACTTGAGCTTATGACAATCGTGAATAAATTTTTCTCTTGAATCTCTACACTTATCTCAATACCACCAATTGGCAAAAACTTGACACCACGAAACTCAACTGAGAAATTCACTGAACGTACAATTAAAATAACAAACTGCGATTTAATCGCGCCACAGGCGTTCGAACAATGAAATAAAAAAAAGAAAATTGGAGAGAATTCGTGAGATTAAAAAAAAATGTATATGTATTCTATTATGGGTGTATCTATTTGTGGGTTAACCTTATCTCAATGCACTTGCAATTTTTTTTTGCATTTTAATTAGCGTGTTTCGTCTACGCGTGTAGCGCGGGTTAATGCACAACCGATGGAAGAGGAATATTTAATTTGTGTGTGTGTGTTTTTTTTTCTCTAGGGTAAATTGTTCTTTTTGGGTAAACGGAGAACATTAACATTAGAACTTTGAAACAATTGAGCACTGGGTGGACGGCAATTACTTGGTTTATGGGGGGCGAGGGTTATGGGGTTCACGTACTCTTTGATTGTTTGTAAATCGCAACCGTTTAATTATCACAAAACATTGTATTGCCACCTCCAAGCCCCTAGCAATTTGGCTGACCCCCTGGCAGGCCCCATACAGATTTAGGTGTGGGTTAGTTTGTGTGTGTGGGTGAAAAAAATATGGAGGAGCTACGTCATGAGGTGGACAACATCGATGGCTCAGTTTTCATGGGCTTGTGATTTTTGAGTAGGTGAGGAGTCGACGCTTTCGTGAAAACATACCAAAATATCGCTCCAAAACAAGGGGTGGGTCCATATCTACCGTCTCAAATGGACACAGTCCCATCTGGACTCAAATTCTCCGGATATTTGCCAACACTAATGGATAAAAAACCAATCGGAAACATTCACCTTTCGCCAATTTCGCATTTGGACACAAGACAATTTGTCGGTAAAAAAGTACCGGGTATAGTAGGAATGACTTCGAGGCGTTATCTACCTATCCTCGGCAAGTGTAGATTAGCGCTTGAAGGTGGTGACATATGGTGCATTTGGAATCGAACTCACAGGATAGAAAAACACAAACAGATATTGAGCGTGAGATTGAAAGGGTTGACACTGTCAAATCAATGAGGATTGACAACTTGAACGCAGTCTTCATTAAAAGCAAGAAGTCAAGAATTGGAATTTATCGCGTCGCATCTATCCAGTTCTCTCCCATCCTTAAAATTGACATTTGACCAAGAAAGTGAAGTCATTTCTTAAAACGTATTTTATGATTTAGAACGGAAGGATTCTAGCTGCAAAAATAAACATTGAACATTCGCAAAAACTGGCCGACACGACAGTTAAGCTCAACTTGTTGTTCTAGTTGAAGACAATAAAATAATCTACTCGGAAATATGATGCTCAGGGAATTCAAGATCATCGGAAAATTATATTGACGCTTTCACATTTTCAATAAAGTTAGACGTCTCTATTCCCAGTTTTTCTTTCTCTCCCGCAGCTTCAGTTTCAAGGAACCCGGCAAAGTTATGTCAGCTCATTCAGAATTTGCCGAAACTTGAAATTCTCATGCCCTCAGAAACTAGTAGAGGTAACATTGCCATCGAACAGATCCGAGATAAGAAATGTTTTGAATTAAAGTAGGTCAATCATTACGAAAATTGAGACGGTATGAATAAGAGCCGTGACTGCCAGTCAACTTTATTTGTACACTTCACTTTTTTATTCAACTTAGTGATTGCGAATTTTCAAAACGAAATATCGTTGGTGAAATCAAAACTTGCCTCCTCAGATGATACTTTTTTGTCAATAAGAATAATAATAATGATAATAATTTATTCATTATTCGCCAATCAGCATTATACATTGCACATGTACTAAGTATATTACATTTGTACCAAAACAGTAAGATAAATAGAAAACAATTTCACAGTAAAACAAATCAAACAATTCACTATTAGTAGCAACTTTGATTAAAAATCGGTTATCATTCTGCTCAAAAATGTAGTAAATGAGATATTAGAATCTGTTACGAGGATTGCTTCGGACATATGTCTTCGATGTCTTGACAGTATGCAGCAAACGACTTTGCCGCATACCTACCTGCACGTGGTCAGACTTAATCAATTCGAAATTATCAGGCGAATCGATGAAACTATTAATCACTTTATTATGATAATATTAATAATAATCCACAGTCAATTCTTTGGAGTTATTACAACAAGCATTAAATAATTCTTTCAAGTTACTACAATTGAATTATTTGATTCATTTTCTTAGAAGTTACGATAGCAAACTTTCAAAATTGTGCTCCAAAGCTTTCCGCCAACCAACATCGATCATCGTGCACCAGATATCGATATAGAACGCTATCGATACCATGTTGAAGTGGGAAGCTGCGCAAAATAACACGCAAAATATTTCACACACATTTGAAAAGTTGGCGGGAATATAAGTTGACTTATTGTAGATAACTGGTTGGAAATAAATATCAAATGTCGGTAATGAAAATTTCCTTATTACAGACCTCCAGTCTCACAAAAACAATGTAAAGTCTAAACGGCAAAGTGAAGGGGGTAGATGGGACATTCCATCGAACTAAATCGGAGTTTTAACAAAATAATTTCACTATTACCACTTGGACAACAACTTGTGAGTTTCTCGAGTAATAAAAAATGAAAAAGCAAACATGACGTGATCGATGATAACAGGATAGTAAATTGTTGTGACAGCTAGAGAGGATTTCTTAATCCATCATTGTTGTGACATTCCGGGAGAATGTATTCAGCATTGCATGATTGAGGATGACGTTACGAGTGATTATTGAATTTAACGTCAACAAAGGGCGATGTATCGGGTTTTTATCAATGGTTACCGCCTAGCGGAAGTGACCCATGGCAAATCATTCTACGTTTATACGATTCAAGTTACGGATGGCAACAGTGGAATTAAATATTCCATTGAGAGAAGATATAGTGAATTTAATTCGCTCCACAGAATGGTAAGTAAATTTCATCGAATTATTAGATTGGCGTCAATTCCCGTTTATATTATTTCAGTTTCAGACGATATCTTAATTTTTTCCGACATTTTTTGGCTGCACCTACCTTGGTGCTTTGGTGAGATTATGCCATTTCATTTATTGGTTTGCCCATTTCTGCGTTGAGACTTTATTCTTTTTTATTACCATCTATTTTCTCCATGGTCAATTTTTTATTGAAGACAAATTAAATTTTTTTAGCGAGTTCAATGATCAATAAGGACTAATTTGTTTTTTTTTTTTTTTTAAGAAAGGTCGTAGCTCAAACTTCGAGTTAGTTGAATACATTCTCAAAAAGTTCAAGAAGTTCGAGAATTTCAGAAGTTTAACAATGTCAGGTATTGAACAGATGGAAAAAATATCAAACAATCAAGAAAACATTTAATGAATGTCCACATTTTATAAAGTCGAAAAAAAATCAATGAAAACATTTTCAACTTCTCAAAACTGGCAAAATTTTTGATGACTTAACGGAATTCCGGATTTTTAGAGGGAAAAATTCGCAAAACCTTGGAAATTTTAAAAAATTGCACAACCTTGATTAACTCGACATGTTTTGATAATTTCCAATAATTTCAAAAGTGGCTAAAATTGACAAATTGAAAGAAATATCATTTTTAAATTTAAAAATTCCAGAAAAATCAAAGAATTTCGAAAAGTTTGAATCGTTTGAAAAATTCTCAATTTTCTGTATTGTCAAAAATTCTGGAAATTTTGAAGAAAAAAAATGTTCTTCACAAATGCTTGAAATTTTAAAAACTTGACATACGAAACAAAAATGCGTGTATAACGTGCATAAAGTGTTAAATATCTCAAAATCCAGAAGTTTAGAAAATTGAAAACAATCTAAAAAATTTCCGGATCGTCAGTGTTCAACATTTTCAAAAACTCCGAAAAATAGAAGTAAAAAAAATGGGCATCGCTAATTATAAAGGTTTCAAAATATATAGATTACAGACGAAATTGCACAAATGTAGTGAAATTGTAGTTTGACGTTCCACTTCCGTACAGCGTTAATAATATTCACATATTTTTGAATTCCAAAAAATGATCTCGTAACAATTAGCGGTCACTATGGAAATTGTGTAAATTACTCTTTAATAGCTGTCGTTTCAGTTGAAGAGGGATGGCGAAACGGCGGTTTTTCCGCCTAAACGTGTGAGGAATAGTCAGCCCAAGGTATTAGAGCAAAGAAGGGCGGCCCTCGAGGTTTACATTCAGAAAATGCTACAACTGCCTAATACTAGACAACAAGTTCTTGAGTTTCTGGGAATCGAGGGGACGAGGAGGAGCACTACAATGACTTCTAAAAGGTTTAACATATTTTTTGATCTATTATTCCACGACTAATAATGAATGTCATCTTCCTAATGAAGTAGTTTCTGTTTCAAAAAACGATATATCTTCTCATGTCCATCTTTGAATATTATTGGAGGTTCCGTTATAAATTTTTCTACGTTTTGTACGTTTGTTTTTCATGCCGAATTTTCTAAAAATATTGTACTCTTCTCAGGTTTCTCATTTTATGGGTTTACGCACTTATTCATCGATGTTTTGGAATTTTTTAAAATTTAAGCTTACCATGTAAACGTGGTTCAAGTTTTCCGACCTTTATCACTTACTCCTTGCATTTCCTAGGAGTTTGCACTGTTCATCTCTGAATTCATCTCCTTAAAAGGAATTATAGATCAGGTGCACTTCTATACTCTTAGTCCTTGTTAGTGACGATGACTTTCTTTATGAGTACAGATAACGCAATTTTATGCTAACACAGATAATCGCCACAAGACTCCAAGTATATGACACAACTTCAATTGTTGAATACTTCAGAGAATTATTGGAAGAATCATACGTTATATAATCGAAGTAATAAACGTTAAATGTAAAGTTCGAGGGAGTGACATCACTCACGTTTTTCTCATTAAAAGCCTTGAATTCAGGGATAATTGAGAAAACTCGACATCATTTCCATCAGTTTTTCAAATTTAATTTCTCTGAATGGGTATCAACAATTCTTCAATTGTGATACTTTTTATCTTTTTCTAATGATCTGTTTGATGGAAGGGGGGGGGGGGGGGATTAGATTTTTTTTTTCTTTAACAGAATTGGTTTCGCGATCAATTTTATATCATACTTATCTAGGTATGTTCATGGTTTGCGTATCTAAGTTTGATATCTATGCGCATATTAAGCCTTTCCTAATTCATGAGTATATTAAGAGTTATGTGTGAAAAAATGTGATCGGAGAAAATACAAAATATTTCCCTCATGTTGTGAATTTCATTCAAACATATATGTATAACGTAACGACTAATAAACACTTTCATTACCAGACTTGACAGTAAACCCAACTCGGCCACAAATGCTGACCATGTACCCGCAATGATGGGCCATCATCCTGTGATAACGTTCAAGTGCGATCCATACGTAACAGCTGAATCACAAACTGGCCTTCCCGACATTGTGACTCAGGGGGTATTACTAGGTTTTTATAAATCCGATAATTATTAGATGCAATATGTTTATTTATTTCATATTCATTTTATACGTAATGTATCATTATTTATACTTTCATACATTTTGTCTGTGATGAATTTTAAAGAAAAGTGTTTGTCTTTTTTATATTGCGAGAATAAAGGAAATTCTGGAGTAACTTTGTTTCATTGTATCACCTCAGTTTATCCATTTCCCTATTAAATATCGAGGTGATTATCTACTGAGTTAAACCAATAAAAGGAACTAAGAATTTACTGAAACTTATTTTTCTTACTTTCAAGAATGATTAATATTTTTGAGAATTTAAAAATGAAAAAAAAATATTAGTAGTCGTC
Source organism: Asobara japonica (assembly GCA_026005395.1). NCBI lineage: Eukaryota > Metazoa > Arthropoda > Insecta > Hymenoptera > Braconidae > Asobara > Asobara japonica. The sequence goes on from BQMI01000112.1 coordinate 3,047,165, forward strand.
GTGTGTTGTAACTTTAAAAGCAAGTGTTCATAGCCAGAATGAAAAAGTATTTCCTTCTCAATGATTCTATTCGATTTTAAAGGTGAATCTTTTCGCAATGTTGTAAAATTACAAAATTTGGGTTATTCATTGCTATAAAACCAATTTCCAAGATGTTTACCGTATCATATTATTGGGCCAAAATCTCCAAAATAAAAAAAAAATAAGATAGTTAAAGTTTTTAACGATGCAATTGAATCTTTAATCTTGAAATCGTGTATGCAATATATCAAACTATAGAGTTATTGGAATTCTTTTACATTCGAATATTGTAATTTCTTTTTCACTTTTTTATACCTCATTAGTTGTAACCTCGCAAACGGTTGTCAACCTTGAGGGAATATCACGGAAGTTATGATAAAGATCACGTTTAAACGTTAGGAAATATCCTGAAGTATGAAGGTGTAATGAAAAATCGATTTGCCATTTCTAGGGCCAAAGTCATAACTTTGCGTATCGGCGATCAACTAAAATGTCGTACTTATGTGATATAAAATGAAAAAAAAAGTCCTTTGCAATACATAACTGTGTTTCGCGAAGCATACGTTATGTGGGTAAATATTTCCTAATGACTTTGGAAACCCGGGCTCTATCCAGTGAGCCAGAATTATATCTGCTTAATGGTCTGACATAAAATATGGCAATCTCCATGAGAACACCTCAATAAGATACAACCATAAATAACGATTTAAAAATTGTGTTACGTGATATCAAAACCTCGCATATCTCAATGATAATTTCTAATTTGACAATCCTCATTGTTAAGTTATTGTAATGCCCCTGCCATCGATTTTTTTTCGATTCGTAACTAGTATTGTTAGTATACCAAAATGCTGTTCGTCGAATTCTGAACGAATGTGTATGTGTGTGTGTGTGTGTGGTCAGGCCACGATCGAGGTCATCGACATCGAAAACGAACCGCCTTCATGCAACATGGAGAGGATTAGATTTTGGATAAAATTTCTGCCATATTTATGTTGTTATAATAAACAATTTCAATTGTTCATACCGCTCTATCGCGAAACGAGATTGTTCCTCACGTCAAAATACACATTTTTCGTCCAATACCTTTTTTCCATAATTTGCAGAATTAAGGAGGTATGGTTCATTTGAACAATCATTCATGTAATAACTGAAGAACGAAGTCATCATCGTCATTAAGATTACGATTGAAGTATTTTCATGTAGAATGGAAGGTTAAATATTTTAGATCACATCGGAGCAGTATATACATTGTTACTAACAATTGAATTATTCACGCTTTATAGTGAAAACGGTGAGAGATACGGTAGAAAGTGTTAAATGGAATTTGTTTTGTAACTGGAAATGAACATTCAATTTATAATGACTTTTTTCCATAATTATCATAATTAAGAAGGTATGACGGATTTAACCCTGGAGCGGTCGCACCCTTATTGGCGTCTCACTCCCACTCAAGTAACGCGTATAAGATCCTCATGCTCACCATGCGTCTACTCAAACATTCATAATTAATCTGCTCGCTAAATGAGTCAGTTTAGAATGCTCAAATATGCAAGTTTTCGTTATGTCTAACAGTAGGGTCTCTCTATATTGGAGAATAATGAATTTAGTACGTTGTGCCCAAAAACCAAATTGGGAGCGTTGATGCCCCGAATGGCACACACACATACTCACACCGCTAGACCATCCAAAAATCGGAAGGTCCAGCAAGAAAACAGATTTAATTCGTGACTGATATCTAATTTGGGAGACAAATACCTACTTCAATTAGTTCTCAACTCTCGATATTATCTGGTATCTAGATATTGATTGAAGTATGTGATTCGTGGATGAATACTTTGGCACTTGTGACAAATGTGACACTTCAACCGAAGATGTACTCAAATCAAATGGCCTTGACGAGTCAAGTGGACTTATAAAGGAAGTACACTAGAATAATTTTCGAATCTAACCCACATTTTTTTTATCAATTAACTCAGGTACGTATATAGTCGGCACCTAGCAATGAAGGGGGAATGCACTCCCGAAGAACACCATTTTTTTTGTAGGAATTCGCAAAATAAAAGTCTTGGTACTTGCTTCGAGTGTTTGATTCTTGAATCACGTATTAACTCTCACGTACATTCCACACAAATATTTTCCCGTCAGTGAACATGGGCTTTTACAAATCTTAATATTACGGAATTATAATTCTGAAAATTTCAATTCACGCTTTGAAAATTGTGATTCACGTTTTCATTTTTTGGGTGTACAGATATATTTCCACACGATCTCCCTCAACCTCTCCCCCCCTCCCCCCTTCCACCGCGCGTTTTTCGGAGAATCACATTCGATTTCCGGTTGGTGCACTATCCAAACAACAACAATCACAATAAGGAATTGGAGCGAAACAGACGTGCCTGATCCATTAGAGCGCAACGATGTTCTTCAGCGGTTAAAATCCGACAATCTTCCCAATTCCACGAGTAAGTCTTCATCAGAATGTTTCGTCCTAAATCTCTAGATAACGAAATTGAATATTTGGACTAAATTACCTGCGAATTGCCGCTTTGCAGAAGTTTTCGGGTTAAACTTTTCTGGGTAGTTAACTCGTTTGAGTATTTTGATTTTATGGAAAACTGAATCTTTTGGTTTTTCACTTTTGAGCCGAGTATGAAACCAATAAAGTTGTGCCCGTCATGACGGACTTGTGATTTTCAAAATTTTATACCAACTTTTCTAAGTGAAACATGATTCTGAGACATATCATTTTCGGGGTGATTATAATAATCACCCCTAAAATGAAATGTCTCAGAATCATGAAAGTTTTACGTTTCTGCGATACATTTTCAGCGCGGATTATGTGTGTGTGTGTGTGCGCGTCTGTATCCGTTTTTTGGAAAACGGTTCCTTTTAAATTGCTGAACCGATTCAACTTTTGTTTTTTTTTTTAATCGACGCGTCTCCTGAGTCTACAGGTCTGACAGGAATGTTGTTGTAATTGTACCATCCGTTCCATTGTTATTAACAATTTTAATTGTTTATAGCATTTTCCTATCGGGAAGTTGACAAGTGTGATTTTGCATTGAATATAGAGCAAAAATGATGACACTGTAAACAGGTCCAATTCATTTCTTTCGATCGTATCTAATACGTTCTAAACAAACGAAAATACATTAATGAATTAAAAATAATCAAAAACACGTTAAAATGTTGATTTAAAAATATTTTAATATATTATACATATATTGTTACGTTTGTCTCTTTTCGTCCAAATTACCTGTATATTTAACTTCCCGATAGGGAAGTTATTGTAATCACCCCGAAATGGAACTTTTTCATTTCGACCTGTAACTGGTGCGTTAAGGCTACCAAAATGATGCCCGGAAAATTCTGAGTTAATGTATGTGCCCTGAATTTTGGTCAACGATTTCTCACGAATGTGATTCTTCATGTAACTCAGCCCTGATTAGTTTTTGATGGATATCGGTTCAGAATATATATTGTTATTAACAATTTGAATTGTTCATAACGCTATATCTCGTGAACGGTTGGAGTCAATCGCATAATTCAGTTGCGAGAAATCGTGGACGAAAAATTTGATCACATACATACCTACAGCTACATACACACACAGTCAGACATTTTGTTTTAAATAGTCTAGAAAGGTTAAAAATACCATGAAACGTGGGGATTTGATGGAAAATCGATTTTTCATTTTCGGGGGTAAAACAATAACTTCCCGTATCGGCAAGTTAAAAAATTGATTAGTTCTGTTGTTGTTTCAAGACTCGTTGCAGGAATGCAATATAGATATATCTCATTGTCAATTTCCATTTGTGGGGTCATCATGATAATCGGATTCGGAATCCTTCGGCTCGTTTCGCAATCCCTCGGCACCCTTCGGCACATTTCGAAATCCTTCGGCTCGCTTCGGAATCCTTCGGCGACCTTCGGGATCCTTCGGCACCGTTCGGAGTCCTTCGGTAATCTTCGGAATCCTTCTGCAATCTTCGGAATCCTTCGGCGATCTTCGGAATCCTTCGGCACCTTTCGGAGTCCTTCGGTATCGTTCGGCAACCTTCGGAATCCTTCGGCACCTTTCGGAATCCTTCGACATCTTTTAGAATCCCTCGGCAACCTTCGGAATCCTTCGGCAATCTTCGGTAATCTTCGGCAGTCTTCGGAATCCTTCGGCACCTTTTGGCAATCTTCGGAATCCTTCGGTACCTTCCGGAGTCCTTCGGAGTAGTGAAGGATACCGATTCCGATTCCGATCATCATGATGACCCCAATGGAAATTGACAATGAGATATATCTATATTGCATTTCTGCAACGAGTCCTGAAACAACAACAGAACTAATCAATTTTTTAACTTCCCGATAGGGATGGTTTTGCCCCCGAAAGTGAAAAAATCGATTTTCCATCCGATCCCCACGTTTCATGGTATTTCTGACCCTTCTAGACTACTTAAAAGAAAATGTATATGTGTGTTTGTTTTTCTTCTCCGTCCCTTTCATTTGTACCCCCGGATAGCGGCCGTTAAGCATTCCTTCAGGGGGCGTACCGGACACCCACCCATGCGGCTGGGCCGACTTCCGCCATTGTATTTCTAGACACAGGGTAAACCTCCAGAAACCCGTGTGTTACCATGGCCGGCGCCTATGATGGAACCCACCCTCCCCCCCCCCCTGCGTCGGGTTAGATTCCCGCTCGGCCGGGCGTTCTCATTTCATGAGTACCGCCGATAGCACATACGGAAAGTTCCTGCATCGGTCAGAATCCATGAGGAAATATTTTTGAAAAATATTCTCCGGCGACCGGACGCGAACCTAGGACCTTTGGAGTAGTAGGCAGATAGTCTACCACTACGCCAAAGCCCCGACGGACTCTGTGTGTGTGTGCGTGTGTATGTAGCTTACGGCATTTCATATTTCAGCGAAGTATTTTTTTTCTAGCTCCCTGTGTGTCAGAAGTTACGTCACTAGGTCAAGAACTCGGCCTATACGTTTGGGTTCAATCGGACAATTATTGGGGCTGCTCATCGCGATAATGTTTGTTCCACTTAATTTACACAGTAAAATATCACTTTCTAGGTAAAATGTTACCTGGGACTCTAGAGAATGAAGTTATATTCCTCATTATTTTTTAACTTACAAGATTATAACTAAGTTGAAGATGTTTGAAAGAAAAAAAGTTGAAAAAAGAATAAATCATATTGTTGAAGCAATAATGAAAAGTTGATATTTCGCTTTTTCGTCATTTAGACACGGTAAATTACTAAAACTCCTCGGAAAAATCAGAAAAAAATTAGGTTCACTCGAAAATTGATGAAATTTATTACGCTATCAAAATAGTTGTTTTTCCTTGATTCCAACAACAACAGAAGACGTGTGTCATTGAGAAATTCTTAATAAATCAATTTTTTTACAAAGTAATTTTTTAGAAAATTATCTTTTCTCATTCAATTTTTGGCAGAAAAATTAAGGCTCGTCCATAATTTATATCTTCTGCATTTGAGAAAAATTTGCTTAACTTGTTTCTTCTCTGAGCTACGGCTTCTTAGCGCCATCTTGACAAAATCTTTGGACTTGAAAATTTCACTGCGGTTTCCCTTCTAATTTTACATGAACTCCTTTCGTGTCGCAATTATTATGAAACTAAACAATACGATCAAGAATGGGATGATAGTGAAGCTTTCGAGAAAATTGAATAGTTTTTCCTGTGCTCTTGAACAATCTACAATACGTATTGCATCTGGCTTTCGTCTTTTCTTAAGCATCGATTAAAATTTTCCATCAACGCTACCCCGCGCTCTGCTACATCATTTACGACTTTCAAATTTTTCAAGATCTTTCAGGTCTCAATGAACGTTTCATTATTATCCCATTCTGTGGGAGGAAGCTGCAAGAAATCATATGACAAACGGAGTGCCGTGAATAACGTCAAAGATTTTTTCGATGCGAAGTCACTTAGATCTTCCAAGTTCACAATCTTACGATTTTTCGCCTTCAACACTAATCGCTTTGAATCATTTCCCACCTTGGGTCATTCATTCATTGCCTGAACACTTTTCAGTTTACATTCGATAGAAACTCTCTCATCAAACAAGGCTAGACCTACAAGCTCCTCCGATAAATACCACAAATGATTTAGTAACTTGGATTGTGCCTGTTTAGCAACAGCCTTATTTATCTTCTCGAAGTTGATCAAATCGACGAGTAAACGCAAATCATTGTGAGGAGCCTGAATAGTGAGTGGCGCCCTAAACCACGATTTGATATAAACCTTCAGAATGGAAATACACGTGTCCCTGATAGCTTTCTCCTCGTGCGATTCGAGCTGGAATTCGTGTCGAAACAGGAAAATCTTTGAGGAGTAAACTGCCTTAGAAATAAATCGTGCATGATGCGTTGGGTCTGGAATTCTGAATTTAATTCCTCCAGGTGGAACATTGCCCAGAAAAATGATTGCTAGCTCCAACATCTCCTTGTAATCATCACGTGGCTGGGTTACCTAGCAGAAGGAAAAATTACAAGATCAATATCTAATTTGAATAGCCGTGAAAGCTTAAACATCACTATCTGATTTGAATATCAAAGAAAACTTTTCTTATTTTTGAATCAATCAATACATACTTTTATTTCATCCAATAGAAAATTCATGATTGAACGTTCATCTCCTGCTATGGTCGATATCACAAATTCATCTCTCAAGCCATGTTCAAAGTTTTTTTGATCAATGCTGGCCCAAGATTTTGCAAATCGTTCAAAAATAGCCACATTGGGACCAGGCGTTTTACCGAAATGAATCTCAAATACACATCTCAAGATTATTTCATGAATGTGGTGTCGGCAGGGTAACCACAATAAATTCCTCCCCAGTTTCGCCTCTAACAGAGTCCACGTTCCATTGTGGATTCCTAAAAACATGTGCGACGTGATTATTCTCTTAATGGTAATAAATAATTGTCATCAATTAGAAATAAAAAATGAAATTAACTGAGTCGATCTTACTTTTCAATCGATAGTTTTGAATGTACAGGAGATGTACGGAAAGTGAACGTTCTAACTGAGCGGAGCAAGACAGAATATCGTGGTCAACCCTCGGGATGACAAAACAGACGAACATTACCTACGTGCTTGTCACCTTCGCCTTGGGCTCGGGTGGCAATCGTGCACGTGGGGAATATTTATCTGCTTTTCCTCCTATGGTGAGAAATGTACTGTTCTCATTATAATTTTCCCACCTGGATTAGACTCAATGATATTGTTGAAACCCTCAAACTCGCATCAAAGTTAGTATCGACATTTAAAGTAAAATTTTCACGAAAATACCGTACCGGCGTTGGTAGATGTGGTATCAAAGCACATTGCCCCGATCTTGTCTTGTAACCCCCATTCTGAAAGAATTTGAATCACAGCGTCCGCTTGATTCACACCAGTTCCGCTGGGGAGCTTCGGAACTGCAAGAAGATGACTTGTATCCACTCCTGTTACCACTACCGGAAATCGGTCTACCTTCTCCTTTCCAACAATATCTTGCAAGATTTTTCCGTCAAAATGTACTTCAGAAATCTCCGCTGATTGAAGCTCTTTTTTCACCCTCAACGTAACCTTGATTCGATGTTCTTCTCGTTTTCTCCAAATGGTACTCGTACTCATTACAATGTCATCTAATTTATGACCTAACCCCACTGCAGTTTCTGCGATTATATAAGCAGCTGATTCACTTGTGGTTCCTGTCCTATCGAGCGCGGACAGAAGACATGAGGTGAGTACTTTTCGTTTTTTACGGCGAGGCTCAGCAATTTCAAATTCACTTATGTTTGAGGAAGTGTTCGCTTCAAGACGATAGTCGTCAATATTGTAGGAGTCAACACTTGACATGCCCCCCATCCGTTGGATCATATCATTTATTTCTTCATCCATAGGCACTATAATGAAATAATTATGATTCAATCAACAATGAAAAACATGAATAAGACATTCGAATTTTTCTGAATGAAAATTGAGAAGCGGGCATTTACCACCACTACCACCACCGCCCCACCATTCTCATTCATGTCCGCAAGGAGATTAGTGAAGCTTTTGTTTGGGCTCTTTTCGTCATCTGATGTGTTTTGTATCCCACTGGACGTTGAAGGAGTACTTGGCGCTCCATTATTATCTACCAAAAAACTCGAATTATTTTAGACAGTTGAGAGATTTATCTAGCCTTTTACTTCTTTGCTTGAGAAGTATTCTCACCATTCAATAATTCTATAGCGTAGAAGTCAACTAGGTTAAATAAAAAAGGAGCCTCAAGGGTATTTCAAAAAATTTTCTCATCACTTCTGGAGTTAATTTAAATGATATACTCAAAAAAGCCGACTTGGGGGGCATTCCGGCCTGAAATTTGTGTATCTTGTGTTTGTGTGGGGACTGTTTGAGCGACTTGCAATGTTTATGGGGGCATATGAAAAAGGAACATACACCCCGGTACCGATCGATTTTACCCCATGTGTATGCGCAAAATTTTGGTTTTTCTTTTTTGTTTAAGATAAATCTTCCAGTGTCTAGGTGCTTCAATTCTCAACCGATTTCAAGTTTTTTTTTCTAATATTCAATAAATTCTTTTCTTTTTACTGTTAGTTTGATTACATAAATTTATTCATTTTATATTTCTATCGCATGGATTGTGATTAGGTGACTTAACTTTCTTGATCAGAGTGTAACGAATATTTTAACAGAAAAAAAAAGAAATCAGTTGAAAATTCAGATATCGGGACATTTTTTAAAGTACGTGAAAAACGGTATCACTGCACGTACATATGGAGCAACACCGGTGTTTCGGTTACGTTTTCATACTCCGTCATGAATATTAAAACTCCTTCAAACAATCCTGACACGAACCGGAGACCTTCCATCATCAGGACGGTACCCCCTTAACGGGGGTTGACCTATTTGGTACCGAGTTGCACTAACCTATTACATTGCCGTGTTTTTCTTCATCATTGATATTATGGAGAATGTTCCGCGATTGATAAACGAAGCCACGACGAGTAGTCCTTTGTGATAGCAAGAATTGACGTCTTTCTTCAGTTAAACTCATCACAGCATCATTGCGAGCAATATCAAAGAGCTGTTTTATCTTTACAATAAAATTTTTCTCTTTAAACTTTTGGGATGGAGAATTCTTTCTTGAAGCATTTTTCCGTATTTTTTCCCACTCATTATAATATTCCTTCAATTTTTCCAGAATATGATCCTTCCTTCGAATTAGTATTCCGGCCACATTCCATAAAGTTGTCACATCATTAATCGTTTCATCAAAGCTTTCTGGTTTAGGGAGATTCAGAGTTGAGTATTTGTGGAAAAAAACACTTAAAACTTCCTAAACTGTAGGCAATTTAGAACCGCGGAACCTTTCTTGCACAGGTCCGATTAAATAAGTGACACTAGTATTTTTGTTACACATGATTTGAAGTTTAATGCAATTTCTTCTGCTAGAACGAGCAAACCTTACGGTGGCCCGGTCGGTTAGACAATGGATTAGTAACCCGAAATTCTGGAGTTTAAATTCAAGTCCCGCCAATGTTATTGAATTAGATGTGCTTTGTTTACAAACACATCAGTGAGCCTTGTCGGTGATTAGCACTGATAGTAGCACAAATACAACGACGTTGAGTAATAATGGAAAATAATATCATCGTAACATATACTTCATAATATTCTCCGTTAAAAATAGAGATAATCAATTCATATATGAAATAAATAGATAGTATAATAGTACCGAAAAACCCATTAAATACTGGAATGACTGGGTTTCTTTGCAATTAACACTATCAAAATGATTGGCAACAATTGAACCAGAAAGGAAAATCGTAAAAAAAAATACTTTGTAAAAAAAATATATTCATTAAGAATTTTGAATGATACAGGTCTTTCGTTATTGTTGAAATCAAGGAAAAAGAACAATTTCGATCACATAAATAAATTTAATCAATTTTCGAGTGAACAAGATTTTGTTCCAATTTTTCAAGTGAGTTTTCGTAATTTACCGTGTCTTATTGTCGAAAAAGCAAAAAAAATCAACTTCTCATTATTGCTTCAACAATATGATTTATTCTTTTTTCTACTTTTTTTCTTTCAAACATCTTCAACTTAGTTATAATCGTGTAAGTTAAAAAATACTCAGGAATATAACTTCATTCTCTAGAGTCCCAGGTAACAGTTTACCTAGAAAATGATATTTTACTGTGTAAATTAAATGGAACAAACATCATTGCGATGAGCAGCCCCAATAATTGTCCGATTGAATCCAAACGTATAGGCCGAGTTTTTGAGCTAGTGACATAACTTCTGACGTACAGAGAGCCAGAAAAAAATACTTTGCCGAAAGATGAAATGCCCTAATGTAGCTAGGTATGTATGTGGTCAAATTTTTCGTCCACGATTTCTCGTGACTGAATTATGCGATTGAGGTATTGAATGATTCAACCGAAGCGTCTTCGCGTAACTCAGATCTGATTTGTTTTTGGATGGAATTGGTCCATTACATATACTGTTATTAACAATGTCAATTGTTTATAATGTTCTACTGCCTAAACTATTAGAGTTAACCCAAAATTTATATAAGAAAAGTTGTTCCTCATATAAAAATACGTATTTTATGTGGAATTCCTTTTTTCGATAATTTTCATAATTAACCCCTCAAGTCCGGCACCCATAGCGCGCGATGTGTCCACATCGGCCGGGGGCCTTCCATCGACTCGAATGGGCTCTTCAATGCTCGATAAGTTCTATACATAACAGCAGAAAATTTAATGATGATCTCTTGACCCTTCACCAAAAAGTCGTTTAAAGTACGGTATTTTTGTACTCATATTTTTCTCGAACCTTTAAGACCTATTTTAATTCAATATTCCAACCGGTCACCGAGATCGGCGATTGTCAGAATGTTTTAAATAATAAATCAGTGATTCATTAAATCCAATTTTGATTCACGTTATCGGACAGAGGGACTTGTAAAGTATGCTTGGTAAAGATTTCAGAATTCTTTATGAAAATTTTCTTCATAAACGAGAGGATTGAATTCATCCGACATGAAATTTATTTTTTCCGTAATGTTGATGTATTAGAAAAAATGATGTATTGACAAACTCATGTACTTCATGGGATAGTTTTCACAATTCCCATATCCATCATAGTAAGGGAGAAAATTGATTTTTATGAATCACGGGAAGGGTCTATACCACATATAGACCCCGTACTTGAGGAGTTAAGGAGGTATAGCAGTCTCAATAATTATGTATGTAATGAGTGAATGAATGAATGCATCGATGTCATGAATGTCTCAATCAAAGCATTTCCGTGCGGAATCGAGTGGATTACATTTTAGATGGTATTCGTGCAGTATATGCAATGTTATTAACAATTCTAATTATTTATACTTTTCCACTAGGTGAAATGTTAAAGTTAGCGGGAAACTTATCTCAAGAAAACTATTCGTTATATGAAAATACACATTTCATGTAGAATTACTTTTTTTCCATAATTTGCATAATTAAGGAAGTATGGCCGTCTCAACAATTATGTATATAATAAGTGAATGAATGAATCCAGTGCTGTCATGAAGGTCTCAATGGAAGAATTTCCGATCAGAATCGAGCGAATTACATTTTGGATGGCATTCGTGGAGAATATGCAATGTTATTAACAATTGCAATTATTTGTAGTGTTCCACTGAGTCAAGTCAGTCTTCCGGCAACAGACGTACAGTTCGGACGTATGTTTACACCGTTCCACGTGTTTATATTGTGCCCGAAGTATCAGTGTGAAAAGTGTGCTGTGTATAAGGGAAATAGAAGGCCTCCCGATAATTGGGAAACTTTCTATTGTTCAAGGGCTTTTTGCCCTTAAACTATTCACTGGGTGTTCCTCTGAGTTCAGAGAACCCCAAGGTCCAATCTTCTAGGCATCTCTCTGACTACAGAGGATCCTTAAAAAAATTAGAAAAATGAATCTCCTTAAGAAAAATAGCTACGGTTCCGTGGCTCAAAAAGAAATATTTCCCAATGATGATCAAGCAATCGTGATTCCAGCCTTTGAGAACGTTAAGAATATCGTGTATGCCAGAGCAATCGCCACAAAAGTTGATAAATCCAAAGTAAGATTTGTATACAAAATGTCCAAACAAAGAATGTGCGTCTACTTGGCGACGCGTGAACTAGCTGACGAGTTTGTCAATGTCCACAAAAAAATCGTGATTAATAATGAAATCCTTCCGATATATCCACTCATAACTAGAAACCAGAGAATAATCATCTCAAACGTCCGACCAAGTATTCCACACATAGTAGTCCAGAAAGCTCTAGAAGAACGCCTAGTCCAGATGACCTCCCCGGTTGGCTGGTTTAAAGCGGGATTAGATGAAGGTGAGGGATTTGAACATGTTCTTTGCTCCCGTAGAGATGTCTATATCAGCCCTAAACAAGACGACAAATTCCCAATGAATCTTACAGTAAGACATGGAGGTCTAACCCATCATATATTCGCAAATTTTGCGAATATGAAATGCTTCGAATGTAAACAAGTTGGCCACATTGCTAGATACTGCCCCGAAAAACAAATAAACACGCAAAACCAAAACAACGAGACATTGACCCAAGGCACACCTTCCACCACCGAACTACCTATCGAAGATCAATATGAAGACAACGCTCCGCCTTCCCTCTCTCTCTCACAAATGCCCTTCTCAAATGACTTCCCCTCGCTTCCCTCTTCGATGATCGTTCCAATAAAAATCCCAGGAACCCAACGCCCAAAATCGCCTTCCACTGTGTCGCAACTGAGCTCCATGGACCACACCCAATACACAAATCATTCGGACTCCGGGGAGTCGGAAGACTCTGCGAGTGAACATTCCGAGGAACAAGCAAAATCTCGACCACCCAAGTCAAAGAAGGTAAAAAGAGCTGAAGACCAAAGGGAAAAGTCAATCCAATTGGCTCCCCTACAAGAAGAAATGGAGGCAAATCCAAAGCTCTACCCCCTTGATTTTTCTCAACTAATAAATCTTTTGGAAAGATCTAAAGGAAAACAGTCCATGACTGAAATAGTCGAAGACTTTGAGATCAGCCACACACATGCCATAATTATGCTCCAAAGGCTGTACGCCTTTCTAAGTGCTCGGGGAATGAAAGGTAGATTCACGAGAATTATAAATAAAATTCAAGCTGAGAAAAACCCTAAATCAGGGCAGGATAATGACCCAGAAAACCTCGTTCTAAAGAGTGATGACATAAACAGTCAAAGCAACCCAGAGAATGATATATTCCCCTCTCCCTTGTCTAAATAAGATATCTTCATAGGACACCCATTGGATTGATGCTTTTAATCCAATGGAATACAAACGGGTTCGATCCCCGATATCCATTCATTAAACTACTCCAAAACAAACACAACCCAGACATCCTATGTTTCCAAGAAACGAATTTCAACAAACCAACGGGAAACAAAATCCGAGGATATGAATGTTTTCGAAAAAACAGATCTGAGTGTGGTAAAGCCAGTGGGGGAGTAGCAACGTATGTCAAAGAAAATATCCCTAAAGAGGAACTCAGGTTGGACACCAATTTGGAAGCAATTGCAGTAAGAGTGAGAATCCCACAGAGAATCACAATTTGTAACGTATATTTGCCAAATAGCCAAGAGCTGAAATTACAAGACCTGGGTGAGCTTACTCTCAAGCTCCCGAAACCCTTCATAATTACTGGAGATTTTAATAGTCACAGCCCCATCTGGGGTGACCCAGGAATTAGATCATGCAGTCGAGGAAAATCCGTCGAGACGTGGCTCGATGACCCAGATCTAATTCTCCTAAACAATAATAATCCTACCCATTTTTCTTCAGCGAGTGGGAATGTAAGTGCAATAGATCTCTCCATCTGCTCACCTGAGCTGGCCACGAGCATCGAGTGGCAGGTCGACGAAGATTTAAATGACAGCGATCATTTCCCAGTATACATCCATTACTATGCTCCAAACATGCACAATGATAAAACCTCATCGTCACCCCCACAAAGACCCGTGTGGAATTTTAAAAAAGCAGACTCGGAAGGATACCAAAAATCATCTGACCTATTAATAAATGAACTCGAAGCTCCGGAGACATCCACACTCTCCATGGATGAACTTCTAACATAACTAACTGGAGCTATCATCGAAGCAGCCAACCTGAACATACCCCAGCGAATCAAAAAATTCAGGAAAAAACCTCTTCCATGGTGGAATGAGGAGTGTTTGGAAGCCATCAAAAAATCGAATCATGCTTTCAATAGATACAAAAAACACAAATCGGACGAAAAGCTCAAAATCGAACATAATAGACTGCGTGCCAAGGCTAGGAGGACTCTTAAAGACTCCCTTCTCAACTACATGAAACAATTTATCTCCTCTCTCAACAGACAAATGCCAATAGGTGAAATATGGAGAGCAATAGGACGATTGAAAGGCCAAAAGTATTCCAAAATCTCCCGGGTTATGCTAAACGTAGATGACGAAAATATCACAGACATACAGGATATTGTAAACCTACTAGCAACAACATTTGCAAAAAATTCCAGTGACTCAAACCATCAACCGGAATTCCTAACCTACAAACAAATACAGGAATCAGGAGCTGGGCCCTCTACACTAGATGAGTCCCCTCCATCAAATGCAGAACTGCTGAACCGGAAGATAATAACAGGAATAAACTCAAACTTCAGCATGAAAGAACTCTCATTTGCCCCCTCATCTTCTGCAAACTCCAGCCCAGGCCCTGATGGAATCCCAAATATTCTCGTGAAGAACCTGACCAACCACAGCCAAAAATACATCTTGAAGTTCTATAACTCAATATGGAATGCCCACACCTCCCCACAAAGCTGGAGACTAGCAACTGTTGTTCCCATTCCCAAACCTGGAAAAGACCACTCCAGACCCACAAACTACCGCCCAATCGCGCTCACATGTAATCTTGGTAATATACTGGAGAAAATGATAAATCGTCGGCTGAAATGGGCCTTGGAGGAGGAAAAATGGTTCTCAGAACACCAAAGTGGCTTCAGACAATTTAGAAGTACCACTGATCATCTTACAAAGCTACAAAACTACATTTGTATCGCCTTCGCAAACGACCTCCATGTAGTATTAGTATCGATGGACATAGAAAAAGCCTATGAGATGGTCTGGCGCCACAGAATCTTGAAAATCATTGAAAATCTGGGATTTGCAGGTAATATAATAGAATATCTTCGAAACTTCCTGATAGAACGCAAAATACAAGTCCGTTCTGGAAAGCACTACTCTACAGAAACTCTTATTGAGAATGGCGTCCCGCAGGGCTCAGTGATCAGTGTGACCCTTTTCTTAATAGCTATCAACGATGTGCTCTGCAAAATAAAAGTCCCTTTGAAGAAACTCCTTTTCGCAGATGACTTAACTTTAATGTGCTCAGGAAAAAATTTGGACACATCCCTAAAAATTATCCAAGATAACTTAAATGAGTTATCCTCATGGTGCAACCAGTCAGGTTTCAAGTTCTCGCCTGCGAAATCCCAATTCATGATTATGAGAAAATCGAAAAACGCAGATGATGCAAATGCAAAACTATACCTGAATGGATCTGAACTTGTCCGAACTGAATCGATGAAAATATTGGGCTTGACCTTTGACCCCAAGCTATCCTGGAAAACATAAATATCTTGAAGGTAGAATGCAACAAAAGAATACAGGTAATTAAAGCTCTTGCTTCAAAAAACTTTGGAGCCGACCAAAAAATACTCCTGGACACTTACAAAGCCATCATTCGCTCTAAGCTAGATTATGGATCTACCATTTATGGATCAGCCAGGACCAATCTTCTAATGAAGCTCAACTCAATACAAACATCAGCTCTACGTTTAGCGCTGGGCGCCTTCCGCAGCAGCCCAAATCTAAGTGTACTGGCAGAATCGCACGAATACCCCTTGAATCTCAGAAGGATGGAGAATTGCATCTCCTATGTACCCCTTTCGCTGAAAGATTGTTCACAAATAACCAACCTTGGAGACATCAAACTTTCATCTTTGGGACCAATCTTCGAGAGTAAATCGTTGCTTCCTCAACCAGTCTTATACCGAGCCGACCAAGCAATAAAATCACTGAACCTTCCCCTACTCGGGGTTATAAATAAGAGAAATCACCCTTTCGCTCCTTGGTTTAACTTCACTCCTTCTATCAACACCGACATTCTTCAAAATACCGATGGAAAAAATGAAACTTCTCCAACCGTGTACACCAATTTGTTCAACGAAATGATCCAGAAATATCCTGACCACATCAAAATTTACACGGACGTTTCGATTCTAGAGGAAAATAGAGGGTGTGCTGTCATTTATGACCAAGAAAAGCATATCTTCAAACTCCCCAAATACTTTACCATTTTCTCATGTGAAATGTTTGCCATCGCTCGCGCTTTGATTCTCATTAAAGAAAAAGGAGAAAAGAAAGCAATCATATTATCGGACTCGAAGTCGGTGATAGATGCAATTGCCAACACAAACTCTCCAGACCCGACAATTCAGAACCTTCAAGCAAAGCTAGCTCAATTAAAACAAGATGAAACCGATGTAGTGCTTGCCTGGATTCCTTCCCACCAAGGAATTGCAGGGAATGACAGGGCGGATTCAGAAGCAAAAAGAGCCACAACGGAGGGAGAAGACCTCTCTTCCAATATTCCCTTATCCATGACAGAATTCAAACGAGCGATTAGAACCCTCACAATGAATAGTTGGCACGATACATGGACATCTCAAATCACGAAACTACATAGCGTCAGAGAAAATATTTGGCAGAAGGCCCCAGCTCTCACTGATCGTCGTGACCAATGCATAATCACCAGACTACGAATCGGCCACACAAGATTGACTCACGAACATCTTTTCTCAAAAAACCCGAGGAATATATGTGAAATGTGTGGTGAACCTATCTCAGTGGAACATTTACCAATCGAGTGCAATAACTATAATAGAATACGTATAGAATCAAACATTCCCAAGAACTTGACGGAATGCCTAAATAGTGATGATTGCTACCCAAAACTTGAAGCTTTTTTGATAAAATCGAAAACCATCAATAGAATTAAAAAAAAAAAAAAAAAAAAATGTTGAAACCCGAAATGAGAAACTTTACTCCTATTTTTCTATTTATATTTATGATTTTTTTTTTTGTATTATTATTATTAATATGACTATTAGTACTACTATTATTATTATCATTATCATTACTATTATGTAATTTTTTTATTACTGTAAATAGTCGCTAATTACCTCGATGTAGATGCGACTAAATAAACAAACTAAATTAAATAAATAAATAACTGAGTCAAGTATTACAGGTATCGTCTTTATTGCGGCCGCACTCCTATATGCGTCTCACTCCCACTCACGTAATGCCCATAAGCCTCATGATCATGCTCACCATGCATCTAGCCAAATATTTATCATTATCTGCTTCATTAATGTCCCAGTTTAGAACTCTCAAATCTGCAAGTTTTCAGTATCACACTACTCATTAACCAGGGTATATTGGAGAAGAATGAATTTAGTACGCTGTGCTGAAATACCAAATCGGGAAGTGTGCCCGAGTGGGGCACACACCACTAGTTTATTCAATATTTTATAATGTGTTATATAAGTACAACTGAGGAATCAAAATTTTGAAGGATAATAAAATCGTATTTCACAATTGATATGTGTTACGGTTAAAAAACGTTTTGTTTCGTGAAACTAAAAAACAACATTGATAGATAATTCAATGATTCAACGCCCATGCTTGAATGGTTGGATTCCACAAATTTGCGGGGGGGGGGGGGGCGGGTGTTTGTTTTTCATCACTTTGTCTGACCAACGTAGTATTCATTCGCTCGTTTGATTCCGTTCTATCGAACCGTACCAACGTTGGAAATGCCATCGATTTCATTGTTCGATCAATTCTGTAAATATTCGTGTAGAATGCTTCAATCGCATTCTCTGTGAAAAATATTAACTTTTTGAGTATGCTGAAAATATGTAGATCACTCTACTAAATACTAATGCATTTTATATTTGGTAGTCTGTAGAATACTTGATTTTAGTGCATTTCAAATTGGTTTGTTGTGAAATTTATAAAAAATTCTGAATGTTGCAAATTCTTGTAATGTCTGAATTTTCACGATTGGAAAATTGTTCAAATGTTTGAAAAATTGCGTTTTTTCAAAATTCAAACCGTTTAAGAATTACAGAAATTTAGAAAAATTCAACATAAAACAAGATTGTAATTGTTTGCAGACGAGGAAGAATAGTAGAGTAGACGTGACAGCCTTCCAATTAAGTTATTTAATTAATTATTACACTCTAGAATGAAATGTACACAAATTGAGAATGTTTTTTTTGAGTCAAATATGTATTCTGCATTTTGTTGCATAACATTGATATTATGGAAAACAATCTCTAATTTCACGTCTCCGCTACACAGTGTAGACTTTTTTCTATAATCAACATTATTCAATGCTCGAAATTTCTAAAATGTGCCAGTATTAATATTTTTTTGCGTTAGATCTAATTTGAGCTATCTGTTTCTCAGTTATCCCTCTTCAAGAAACTGTTGAGGAGTCCCTTCGCTCAATATCCGGTTCTCTCTGCAAAATAATAAGTGAAGATGACCACCAAAGAGTTTCCAGAGGAGTGTCTCAATGATCCACAATTTATGCACAATTTTATCGTTACGATGTGTGGTCAAATCTGTAGTCACGAGAAAATTGTCTCAGGTGAGTTGGTAACTTAAACATCAGGTTATGATAAGTATGGTTGGTTTATATTAAACAAATCGTTAATTAAATTTTGTAATTAATAAGTGCGCTTGGTTAAATCTCTGAGATACACCTAAGATAAATATTTTTCATAACGAAAACATATTCAATTGTTCTCAAATGGTTCAAAATTAGACATTTTTTATCTCCGTACCTTGTGCAGTTAATGTTTATTTAATTTATTTATTCGAATATTATCGATTGCAGAAGGAACCATCGCTGTAAGCGAAATCAAGGAGGCTATAGCGAAGGGCTTGGAACACAGAAAAATGGCGAAGACGATGATTGATGGTGAGAGAATAAAGAAGAGTCTGCTCGAGCCGGTATTGAAGAAGTAGGAATAATTCCGTTGTATTTTCTATGTGGAGTACTTTTATGATGACTGTGAGAAGACGTTAATTAAAACAAATCGTAATATATTAATGACAATGCCTATGGTATGTAGCTGAATTTAAGCGCCACTATCATACCAATTTTGCGATATGAAACATTGAAAATGTAAAAGAACACGTTAACTTTGGTTCACGAAATCTCACAGATGTCATGGCAACGATACTTGCAATTTCGCAATTTTGGTACGTGCCATTTTGTAATGTACATATGAATCAATTTGGAGTCTCTATCCTATTGCATTTTTTTTACAAATTTCCTTTCTGGTCAAGCTGCTGCATAAGTAATGTTAGAAAAGCTGTATTATTAATTTTCCATTTTATTTTGGGCAGTTCGCATATGATGTTGGCAGAACAGACGGCTAAGTTAGCTCTGATCAAAGCGGAACTTGATGAAGATACCTTGCGAGAAAAAGCGGATATTCAGAGATTCAAAGAAGTGGTGCAAGTTTATAAATCAACATGGGAACAACTTCAGGTATTTTTGTTCCAAATCTTCATAGTTTAATTTCACATCGATCATACGAAAGAACGAGTGAATAAAAACATTGTATTGGAGATTTCCTTCCTACATTTTTTTTGTTTGACCCGATATTACGAGAATAATAATCGAAATTATGTTTACAAAAATCTTCCTGTATTGATAGCCTTTAAAGATAGTTAGCCACACATCAATAAAATTTGGACAAAGATTTGTCTGATACAACCACCCGGTGCATTTTGCTTTTCCTTGCAAAAATTGAATTTTTCTTGTTATTTACAGGCAGACTATGAAGTGCAAATTCCACTAGCTGCTGAGAGACGCAACGAGAAAGCTAAATATGAGTTAGCCAAAATTGAACTTATGATGAAGACTCAGAAGAAGATAGATTTGCAGAAAAGTCAGGCCCAGAAACGGAGAATCGATGAGAGGCGGATGCAGGTAAACTTGTTGAAACTGGCAAGACTACTCACGGAGAGGAAAAAGTGCGAGGTGGATTTGAAATCACTGCTCTCAGAGGATGCAGCCATTCAGGCAGACCAAAGAATATTGGATCGTCAAGTAAATTACTGCTCTCAACATAATTTTCTTCATGTTGGGATATATGTATAGATCATATTCTGCTCTTTTAGAAATCACTCATTTTTTCTTGATTTCTTTCTCATTGTATAGAAGGTGGAATTGTTGGAAGTGAAGAAAGTGGAGGAGACGATGAAATTGAGAGCTAGACAAATGATGCCGCCACCGAAACTCGATATTTCTGTGCTAAAATCATTTCATCCGTCCGAACAAATTGCAAAGAGACCCTCAAGCGTTCGTTCTCCATCTGATCTAGGTACACATGAAATTATTGTTCACTGGAGTTATGAGTTAATCAGTGCCATATTTAACAATATCATGAATTGACTACAGAAATGCGATCTAAAATATAGTCCGAATTCAAGATGGTAAAATTATTTTGATTGCACGCTTCTTCAAGAGAAGTATTTGCCTAAATTAACCGCGATTTTCCGTAAGCATGTAAATCAATGATAGATATGGTACGTGCTATATGTAGTAATGTAAATTATGAAAGTCGGAGAAGTACAATATTAGCGGTCAAATGCATGTTTTGAAATTTTTAAAATTGTTAAAATTTTTGAAATTTTTGAAATTTTTGAAATTTTTGAAATTTTTGAAATTTTTGAAATTTTTGAAGTTTCTGAAATATTTAAAATTTTTGCGATGCTTAAGTTGATGTTTCGAATTTATAAAATCTTTTAAATATATGGCACATATCTCATTAAAAAAAAAATTATATTTTGAAATTTCTGACAATTCTCAAAAGATTTGGGCATGTGGACGATTTATCAATTTTGGAAATATTCTTAGTTAGAAATAGTGAGAAATTCTTAGTGATTCCCCTTTTCTCAAAAGGTCTGGATAGTCTGACATCTTTTAGATTGTCGTAATTTGGATAGTTGAAATTTTGAAAATTTATGCAAGCCTTAGAATTTTTGACCTGACATCCCGCAAAGCCTGTAGAATTTACAAAATATCCGTTAGTTTCGTTTTTTAGATTCATTTCAATTTTCCAAAGATTTAGAGCTTCAAAGATCCAAAGCTTCAGTGTTGAGAAATGATAAAATTCCGGCAATATTTTCGGTATATGCTTTCTTCATGGTGACATTTTATTTTATATTCTAGACACTATTTCAATAAATTCGGCGTTCCTTGAAGAAATGTGTCGTCCAAAGAATCAGGAGATGGAAGTAGCTGAAGACGACCGACATTCGAAGATTTCTGAGCGACAGCTTTTAGCAAGGTCCATTACGATGGTTTGCAATAATCAGAGTCTTCAAGAACAAGTAAGTGGTGAATTGCCTGAGCACATCGATATATTGGAGCAATCTTGCAGCCAATTGTCACTGGAAGAAGACGGCGATACTACTATAGCGGATAATTCTCCAGAGGAATCCCTAATCAATTCTCCGATTAAAGTACAAGCTGTCATTGAAGCTTCGACGATAAAGAATTCCCCAATTCGCAAGCCTTCCTCACTCCTGAAAGCTCAGTCGCTTAATCGTAAAACCGAAACAACCGTGGAAAAGCCTGATGGGTTACCAGAAGAAAAAAAACGGAGGGTTCATGATCAAAAAGGAGCAAATCACGCTAAAATCGAGGAGAAAAAGTCATCGAACAAAGAAGGAAACAGACAGTCTCCTGAAGTGCCGAAAATCCAATCTATCGAGAACATCACTCGTTCTGTCAATATATCAACTAAACCACCAGTTGCTGAAGTCACGCCTACACATTCAACTTTATTCTCGTCCAAAACGTACGCACCCAGTGTCTGCGCTAGTATCGCTGATTCAGAGATGGATTCCGAGAGGGATATAGAGGATATGTCAGGTGATTTTATTGGGGCAGATCGGTCAGTTTGGGAATTAGTGTCGTTAGCACATAGCTCACATGCACAGAGTTAACGTATTTTTTTTGAAAATTTTAGAATTTTTGAAATCGTTGAAATTCTTGAAATTTTTGAAATTTTTAACTTCCCGATTATTCGGGAAGTTATTGTAATGACCCCGAAATCGATATTTTTCCTTTCATCCTGCGACTGGGGTTTTAAGTATACCAAAATGATGCCCAACAAATTTCGCATCGATGCCTCTGTGTGTGTGTGTGTGTGTGTGTGTGTGTGTGTGTGTGTGTGTATGTATGGATGTGTGTTTCCGAAATTTTGATCCTAGGTTTCTCGAGAACGAATGAAGCTATCGAGACTGTCAATATTGGAATCGAAGCATTTTCATGTAACTTAGAGGGGACTAGATTTTGGGTGAAATTGGTGTAGTATGTATATTGTTATTAACAATTTTAATTGTTTATCACGTTCTATTGCATAAACTAATAGAGTTAGCGCAAAATTTATATGAGAAAAGTTGTTCCCCATATAAAAATGCGTAATTTATGTAGAATGATTTTTTTCTTAACTTTGCATAATTGAGGAGGTATGACCATCTCAACAATTATGTCTGTAGTGAGTGAACGAATGAACACAGCGCTGTCATAAAGGTCTCAATCGAAGCATTTCCGTTCAGAATCAAGCGGATTGTTTTTTTGATAACATTCGTGGAGTATATATGCAATGTTATTAACAATTGCAATTGTTTATACGCTTCCACTGG
Source organism: Asobara japonica (assembly GCA_026005395.1). Taxonomy (NCBI): domain Eukaryota; kingdom Metazoa; phylum Arthropoda; class Insecta; order Hymenoptera; family Braconidae; genus Asobara; species Asobara japonica. The sequence goes on from BQMI01000112.1 coordinate 3,070,058, forward strand.
GTAAAATATTAAAGTTAGCGGGAAACTTATCTAAAGAAAACTATTTCTTATATAAAAATACATCTTTTACGTGAAATGACTTTTTTCCATAATTTGCATAATTAAGGAGGTATGGTCGTTCGAGCAATTTGAAATACGGGAACAATGCACATCACCAGGGTCGTTCCTTATACAAAAATGCACATTCAGTATGACTTTTTTCAATATAGGTTAGAACATATCGCGATTTGAACTAGAATATAGTTGGCGAATGAATATATCGACGATTGCGGGAAGGATGTCAAAGAGTGGGATAATTAGGAACGTACAGAGGTAGAGAGGGTAACTAGGCGGACGAATTGCAGTTGAATATTTTTATGCGGCTTAAAAATCGAACTAAATCGATCGCGTGCAGTAATTATTAGTGACAAGTTCAATTATTGATATCACTGTTGAGTTTGCTCATCACCATGGTTGCATGCTTATGCCGTGCTGAAATACCAAATCGGGAAGTTTTGTTTGTGCCCCGTATGGGGCACACACATTTGCACACCACTAGTTGAAATTTTTGAAATTTTTTGAAATTTTTGAAATTTTTGTAATTTTTGAAATTCTTGAAATTCTTGAAATTCTTGAAATTTTTGAAATTTTTGAAATTTTTGAAATTTTTGGAATGTGTGTGTGTGTGTTTTCATAAGTGAGTGGTTTCATGGCTCACGGATTCTCGTGAACGGATCAACGGAATCGTTTTTTTTACAGCAGTTAAAATTTCGACTAGTCCTGTGGAATCGACGAGAATTATCAACTTTTTACAATTCTCAACATTTTCGGAAAAATTAATTTTCGTGATTGGCTTGAGATCCTGAAAAGTCAAAACATCTGAAATATTTGAATTCCGGAAAATTCAGTTCATCCAGAGGGTCGCTCATACCCTGAATATACAAGAATCGACAAGTTAATAAACTGAACCACGATTTGCTAAAGTCATCCCCGCATAGCCAACTTGTTCTTGGCGAGTCGCAAAGAATTCCAACACTTCAAATATTGGAAAGTCAAAAGACAATGAACACTTTTCAAAGTTTTCAAAGTGGAAAGAAAAGTTAATAAGGAAGGAACTAGTTTTAATTTGTTAGTAGTCACATCATTTTTCCAACGTTCTTTAGACGCGCATTGATATGCATTGACGTGCTGCAGTAACTGTCTCATTTTGTTTCGATCAAAGATGTCAAAACCGAACTAGATTGTGAAAATGTGTCAAAATGTGAGGAAATTGAATTTTCGTCAAAATGACTTCCTTAGTATATACACTGTTTTTTTTGCTCTGACCGGTATTTTTGATATTGGAGTTGGTTTCTGGTTTTTTCGGTCTTGTATAGATATACTCGAAGAGTATACCTTTAATAAGATCACTGACAAAGAATTGCATTTGCGCACTTTTTTCGTTCCCAATTTTTCCTCATATAGAAAATTTAAAATTAGAAAATTATTAATTAAGAAAAATCAATGTGCACGAATTGAAAAAGATAGGAATGCTCGAATCGATCGACCGGGATTAGTGACAGCTGCCAGAGCATTAAATAAAAATTAGTTAGTGTTCTCAGTTTCGGAGATATTTGCTAGAGAGTTTTCGGTGCAAGCCAAAACAGTTTTCCATAGATGGTGTGATCCCGTCTAACGGAATCCGCCCGATAGTAATCCGTAGAAAGTCTCATCGACATACCTCTATGGTGTAGATGTGTTTGATCTCCTTCCGAATAAGTTGAAAGGGTTAATTGATGCATTAACAGAATTATGCAGGAATGTTTTGATTTTTCCACGGTTTTGGTAATATGGAACTTTTAGTGACTGCTGTAACACAACGATTGACTGGTTAGAAAGTACTTATCTTCTCTTCGCGTTAATGTAATATATTGAACTTTACAGAGAACTGGAGGAATTTTGGTGGGGATGTTTCGCCTCCTCACGATCAGGAATCGAACGCTTCCTTTTCATCCAATGCCTCAGCATTCAAATTAAACGATGATAAGCAGCAACAGTCAGCAAATACCGGTGAGAATTGATGCAAAAAGAACAAAAATTGTTCACTATCTCCGAAACAAATACCTCATTATGAATGAGCAAGCATGTACAATTCTATTTACTTTTTCAGCCTTTTCTGGAAATAACCCGTTCTTCAGTATGTTCCAGGGATCCAAAGGTGCATTTTTCTAAGAATCACAAAGCAAAGTTATAATTCTTTTGTTGTTTCAGGATCACTCTTTCTGTGATTTTATTGTTGTTTTTATGTTATTTTTAAATACCAGTCCTGTGGCGCGTGCTCCGCACGCACGTATTCTTTCTCTACCGCCGGACTGGTGGCGCGTCGGTTTCAGTCTTACGGATTTCGATAATTTCGATATATACCGACAGTTTCTTTCGTCTCTCCTTTTTACTATAGGATTAATTTTGAAAAATTGATAATTTTCTTCAAGGAAAATTTGCGTTGAAGCGAACATTGATGACATTCAGAAATTTGTCTATGGTCCGATGAACCAAGAAGTTAATACAATTGTATCACAAGTCGCTGTTATTTATGAACCTAATATAATAACAAACACATAAATTTAACAGGTCAAATACCCATACTATTTTTGTTAAGAAAAAATTGGTCATTGTTTTTCAAATCTGTTTTTGTTTATTGTTCATTAGTTTGAATTAATTGTTAAATCCAGGGATTATCATAATAATTTTTTTTTCGTAGAACAAAAAATGTACTATCACGAAATACTAGCAGATATACTCGTAATATAATCGTGATTTGAAAGAAAATGTATCACTACCCTAGATATATCAATTCATCGTTTCAATCATTTTTTAGTACCTGGATAAAATCTGAATTTTCACCGAAATTTTAATTTTTTCTTCAGTATTGTAAACAATGGAAGGGAAAATAAAAGTTCTTCCGTAAGGAAATTGTAATTGTGGATACTCTTTTTCATCTCAAAATCATCTCTCTTTTTAGATCCTCATGGTGTTGTTACACGTATGAAAAAATATGGGAAATAATTGAGTTTTTTCTACAGGTAGAAAATTGAAAGTTAAATATAAATATGGAAGATAGCCTGGACCGTCGTTCAAACGTAATGCGAATATAGAATGAAATGAGTACGGGAAATTTCAATACCTCTGTTATTTACCCCGGTATGCTTCCCGCATCCTCGTATTAACTGCAAACTTTTTCGTCGTAATATTTTGAAAATTTTCGATAAGTTTTTTGTTAAGTTTTAACGGTCTTCATTGCAAAAAAAAAACGAAAAAAATCTCTTACAACTAGCCATCGTCCGAGGGCTTTCACGCAATTTTTTTTCGATATTTTAAGCGACTATAACATATTTGATACTATGTTTGCATAAGAAGCTTTGCATGAATATTTTTCGTCAGTTGTAAGGCCAGATTTGTTTTTTTTGTCTACACAATATAGATAATTCTTTTCCATCCCGGAATGTGTGAAAAAATATAATTTCCCTATTAAATATTGATTCGATATTTTTTCGAATTTTTTATTTTTCAAAATACTTTTTGTAAATTTTCTGAAAGATCCGAAATTATTGATAATTTTTGAAGTTTTCAAAATTTCATAGTTTTAAAAATTTTCTGAATTTCTGAAGCTCAAGAATGATATAAAGGACGTTGTAGTTTTTTTTATAATGTAAATAATGTAAAAAACTATTTTCCAGTGTGTTTGAAAAATAAAATGGCTTCCCTAGCATTTTACATTGGATCTTTTTTCATTTAAAAGTAGTCAGCAATGTATGAAAGATCCTCATCTTCGTCAGGAAAGTTTTGCAGGCCTTACGACGAAAAGTACTATTCCTGGTCCCGGCCTCGAAATTCGCCATTAGCTTGGCCCGCGTACGCCATGCAAAATTGATCACCCTCCTCGCATGCTTGTCATCCGCGGCATCGCCTCGGATGGCAATCTAGTAGGTAAGAGATGATGATTAGTTCTTCCCGGCTAGCCCGGAAATATACTATGTCGCTACGTGCAAGAAGATGAACATAATATAGAGCAATCGGTGATGAATGCCGTTCCCAGGCAGAGCCGAAAGCGAACTTCACATTCGTTCCGTGACACATTATAGTACATCTCGATTCAAGTGCCTGTAATGGTTCGCTCTTGGGCCGTACTATATTCTTTCACGAGCCAAAAAACGCTTATCGTACATGTATCGAACACTATCAGCACAGTTGGAACTCTCTTATGGCAATCGGTCGGGGCCGAGGGGCGTGGCCATACCTCCCATTTGTCAATTTCCCCAACTTCCCCACTCAACTACTCTCAGCGACCACCAGCTGCTGGTTGCGCATCAGAATGCATAGTACCATTAAGGTACTTTCGCAGTAACTTGCCAAGAAGAAATACATGGGAAAATTTTGTAATATACAAAACTGTCAAGATTGCGTACCGTATTGGTGGGTACATCATAGAAGGAATCTAAAATTTTGGCATGTCTCTACTATGCCATTCTTTACATATAAAATTTCTAATTCTCAAATTGTGGCGTTCCCCAATCTTATATAGTTATTAATAAATGTATATAATTAATTAATTTTTTTCAATTAAATTTTGTTTTTCCATAATACTCACCTATACACTAAAAAATAAGTTGTCCATGTCGTAAATAAAAATTAACGGGTCCTTGAAATTTTTTTCATTACATTATTGTGAATTTTGATATAAAAATACAGCCATTGCAATGAACAACTTAACGGTTAATCCAAGTTCATGCTTTTGGATATTTTATTACGTATCCTCCAATAACCACATGAATTTCCCAGAAATTTAATAACCTCCACCATTTAATTATCTTCCCATTCATTTGAGTTTCACAGCCGTGTAATACGCGATATTAATGGATAGTAACACACTCTGCTGCTGTGTTTAATTAATAAACCAATGAACTCATTTATTTCTATATTTTCATTTATTTCATTTTTTTTTCTTTCCTTATAAATTACATTGCGATTATGATTTTATTTATAATGCAAGGGGGGGGGGGCAAACAATGATTATTAGTCAACGAGGCTGATTAAAAAAAAAGAATGATTTCCTTATCAAAGCGCGTAAAAGTCTTTTAAAAAATATATAATAAACTATTCGTTACATTAAAAAAATGAAATACCATGGATTATATTTTTCCGATATTTCTAACTCTCTACAACGCAATTATATTTTGTCTCATAATTTTTCTTCACTCATTTTTTTCATCAAATTTGAGTTTTAGGTGTTTACCCATTTTTTTTCTCAATAATTATCTTTAAAAAAAATCAATCGAGCATCGGTTGAATCCACGCGATTATGTACACCATTTGCGTTCACATGATCATTAAAATTAAGTCATAAAAATTAATTATAAAACGCAGTTGCGCACGTTTGTCATGATCGCCCAATATGAGAAAAAAACATCATACTTAATTGTATGGCTCAACGACTGGGTTTCACGTCTTGTTTTAGTTAAAAATTAGTGCACATGACGCTTTGGATAAGTGCTTGTAGGTATTCAATATCTACAAAAAATCACTTGCTGTTGAGAGCGCGTGGGAGGCACAATTTAATTATTCAAATGAGTATCTAAATATTTTATGATAAAACGATACAATTTTGACCTTGTGTCATTAACAGATTTAATTTTCTATCAAGTTTAACTCGAATTTCAAGATTTAAATATTGCACCTCTCACACCCTTTCAACCGATGGGAAAACATTCAGCAGACAAGTTGTCAATCGAGTTTCGTCTTGCTTCTCAGTAAATATCTCAACATTGAAGCAGGATGGTGACACTTTTATATGAACCTTTTTTGTAGAGCACCATAAAATCTACAAATTTTTATTGAGGCAAATTTTCATATCTCCGTTAGGTGTTGATATATTCAGAAAAAAGTGACGTCAGGTTAAAGCAGACTGAACTCAATTCACAATTTTGCTACAGTATTTCCATTATCAAAATTTCATTCACAATTTTTGTTGAATCATCTATCGAAATTGTAAAATTTTTGAATTGCCCTTATTTACACAACACCATATTGTATTGGCACAGCGTACGTCGTGTGCCTGGACTGCCACTCACTTTTGATTCCATTCCTTATGAGTATTCATGTAGCCATTATGATCAACTTGTAAGTATTAACAAAAAAAAAAAAACTAGTGAGATTGAGAGGAAGGGATTATGGTTACTCTATCGATGAGTGAGTTTGAAAGACGTGGCGATTCAAATTTCTTCAAGCTAGTCCAATATCACTATTTAGTATTACCATTACATAATCTAGAACTTATACAAATTGTCCGTGTTTTCATCTTGTCTAGTAGTGTTTTTCTTTCCAACAAAGCACAGACGCAATCGTCTACAAAAAGGCCACTAAAATATTATTATTGAATTTTTACATATTTGATTTGATCGCCAATACGTCAGCTTGTTCGGATTTTTTTTCGGTTCAGTCATTTTTGTTAAAGTGATGATTGCGTGGGACCGTGAATAGCATACCTCATTTTGAGGCATCAAAAAAGGTAAATAAAATATGCGAAAATAAACCAGAAAAAATAGGAAATTAAAAAAAATTTGGAAAAAAAATCAATAGACTTCAAACATCTCAACTTATTGACTCAACTTTAACACAAGCTGTCGTAAAGACGACCAAGTTGGCAGTCCTGGCTTTCAAGTGGAATGTATCCTCACATCTCGCACAATTGTTATCTCTCAATAAACAATACAGTCGGCAGATACTGTTAATTCCAATCTAGTTAATACGTTAATGAAAATAATATATATTTTTTTTCACTTAAAAACAATTTCAATTTTCCCAATTTTTCACAATTGATTGCCTTCAACCATGATCTTGAGAAAATTAACAAATTAATTTGACGATTTTTCATTGGCGAACCTGCAGTCGGCACTGATTAATTTAAAGCCAATTGTTCCAACAATAAATCCGCAATAAATCACATTGAATCATTATATACATTGCTGTTTTTTTAAACCGTGGTACATATTCAAAAATTCATCTAATAAAATGCTTTTGTTTTTATACATATACAATTCATGTTCATCATATACATCTATAAATTTTTTCTCGTCAATACAATATAATTTGCAGTAGATTTTATCAATAATTTTCTCTTCAATATATCAGCCTAATTCACTTTTAATGTTTCTTCCGCCACTACTAATAAATCAAAAATGGAAAAATAATAGAAATACCTAAAATAAATTGGGCAAGATTATTTGAACCGAATATGTCGCATCTACAATGTGCCATAACAATAATTCCCATATTTGTTTTAGGTACACGGAGCATGGCAAATATATTGCAAATATTTATTTCTTCTGTTTCATAAATCGATAGAAATGTAAAATAGCTGCCACATCTGCATTCTTTATTTCTCATGTAAATACTATGATGTATATATATATTCATATTTATATATACTTTGTTTGTTTCATACATACAATATAATCTCGAGTGACGAGGAAACACGATATTACGAAGCGATTGTACAAAATGTTTTTTTTTTATATTTCCTAATACTATAATTAATTTTCTACCGATTCACCTCTCACTGTTAATCATTCATCTCTTATTATTCTCGACAGGATAAATATTATATACATTGGAGGTTCTCTTAAATATGGATAATCAAATTCCCATCGAGTCGAAGACAAGATTAATTAAAAATTAATATTTATTTACACATTTGTTCTTCTGAAGTCCACTCCACCTTCATTAATTGGCAGTTATTGCCTTTGCATATTTGCCACAGATAAAATCCCTTTGAACCCCCCATAAAAACATCATCATTACTTTCGATATCTTCCCATTTATTTTTCCCTCATTTTAATCAATTTTCTCAGTAATAATATATGAAAAAATTGATCGATGGTTTGAAGACATCAAATTGGACTCGCATATTTTTTGTGCATATTGTATTCGACTGATTTTAAATATGGCATTTCTTCAAGAAAACGTTTGACAAAAAAATTTATGTTACGTAATTTCTATAAATTGGGCACAAAGCATCAAAATTTGACATATATATTTTTGCTAGAATTATTTTATGAGGTCTGGGGAAATCGGTCGGGGTATGTAATGACAATCTTTGCAAATTTTAAATCTGGCATGCTTGTCATTTTTGACAAAAATGATGACGATTTTTAACTGTAATGTATGTATTAAAAGCTCGTGTGGTGACGATCCTTAGGAAGCTTTTTTGGGCGTATAATCAGAATTTAATGCCGTCAGACCATCGACAATTTTTTTACAGTTTTTACTGAGTATTTTAAAACACCAAGTCCCACATCTCCCTCCCATTTCCATTCTAACATCTGTCACTACCAAATTGCCAACAAAAATACATGGAAGGCACGCTTCGTCTGCTGAGTATGCTTATGTTATACGCAACGATACCGTAATCACTTTTTTTTTTATCGATTTTCAACATTTTTTTTTTCATCTAAACACCTAACAGGCCACTACTAAGAACACAGTACCACCAGTCTTTATCACAAGTACGTTTTCACCGTATACGTAATACCACTATCAGTGGCGAATTTCCATACCTGGTGACACTTAATCTGGGAGGCGAAAAATATCAATTAATAAAGCTAAAAAATTCAACGTCTCCATTAGGGATGTGCGATTATAATCAATATTTTTGTATGCGTACAATTTTTTAGTGGTAAAAATGTCAAATATGCATCGGTTTAAAATCGTCTTGATTTATTTAATTTTAAGGGGAGGTCGTACTCGACAAAAACGAATTCCTATTTCCCGGAAAACAAATATTTAGCATCATTCTTTTTAGGAATCAGATTTTATAGGTCAATGTTTTTCAGGATGACGTCAAATGCAATGACGAGTTGAATAAAAAATTGCAGACCAAAAAAGGTCTTTTATTATTGCATTGATTTTTATAAAAGAAATGTGTTAGATGACCTCCTTCAAAAAATAGAAAAACACCGTGCTTCGCAGTACTTTCAAAATTTACCTACTGTTAATCCAGTCCAATTTTTTCCAATGTTGTGTTTTCAGGTCGTTTAAAAAGTTCCCAAACGATAAAAATTTGTGAGCCATTTCTGAATAATATGATCACTTTTCTACTGTTCATTTGGAAAAAAATGTGGACATTTTCATGTGGGTATTTTGGAATTCACTGCTGAACAGGAATTTCATTTACAATATTTGGAAATAATTTACTTGTTCAAATATTTGTATAAGCCTCATGTAATCTACATACACATGATGAAATTAATATGGGAGTAGAAAAAAAAGGAGTAAAAATTCGCGTATGGCGAAGGGAAATAGTCTACGGTATCTAGGATACCATCGTAGCTGTACTAACAAAGAATATTCCAGCGAACATTTTTTTTCAAAAATGAAATTAATTTATAATGCAACAGTCAGGTCTATAACGTTTCTTCTACGTTCACCTTAATAAAATCGATTTTCTCTTCAGAAATGGTCGTTAACATTTGTACATTCAAGTTTTCGAATAAATACTCGATGTCTCCACTTCGGAAAATTTCAATTTTCAATTTGAACCGACCGAAATTAAAAAAAAAAAAAATTTTTAACCGATCGAAATAAAATGTGATGCCTGCGAAAAATGTGCGCAAAATATTTGTTTGTTTTTGTCGAAATGAAGTTTTTTTCCTAGTGTGCTCAGCCTTAATGGATTCCAGAATAATCGATTTTTTTCGCAACATCGCTCATCCCTATTCTCCATTTACCCTTAAAACTCAGCAATTGTACTCGATACCGTTCGACCTACGCTCATCCTGTCTAACAACAGAAGCGTACACATTTCCATCAGCAATAGCTTCAGTATTGTACCTCATTTGCTGATGTAAACTAGCATAACTGGGGTCCCTGACTGGCGTCACACTTTTGCTATAGAAATGCTCATTGTCCAGTGAGCGCTTAATCGTGGAAGCATTGTGATAATCAATATCTCCATGATCCCAGGGTAATGAAACACTGGAGAAGCCTTCGCTTGGTTGTGAAACATACATCATCATGTCATTGAAATTGGGCAAGAAGTCAGGATTAAAGAGTGACAATGTACGCTTGTCTTTTGGATTAGTTGTGGGTATCATATAGTGTTCATGAGATTTATCCACACTCTGGTAATCTCCATGTCTACTTGATCTAGCTCTTGGTAGATTTGTAGCATTACTTTCTGTAGCTTGGTATGTCAGTCTTGCGCGATTGTGGGACGATTGATCATCAATTTGGGGTGAAAGAAAATCGGGATTGACTGCTATGTCGTAGCCCGGTGGGTCGAATGCATTGTCCATTGGCCTGAGATCAATCTCAGATGAAGTGCAGGAGACTGTTGATGCTGGTATTGAGGTCTTTCTGGGTACAGTCTTCTCGTAAATGTTTTCGTTGTAGGAATTCTCGGATTCAGTTGCATCGGACGAAGAGCCCGTGGATATTGCGGTATCATCGTCACGATCTGCCAAGCCTCACACGGCTCGACGTCTTCTGTATCATATGTACGTTTTCTTGACTTTCTGCATAGGCTTGTTCTCCGCCGAGGAGTTTGCATTTTTGCCATTTGGATTTTTTGGGGGCACATTGAGCACTAGGTTTATCGATTTGTTATTGAAACCCGCCGGCGATTCTGAGGATTCGGTTAGACGGTTCAACTGCTGACGCTGCTCTGGGGGGTCTGGGTATGGGGCACCTCGTAAACGCTGGGAAAACCAGAAACCTGTGGATAACATTCGAAGGATATAGTTTGGATTTAGAAACGAGAATATGAAGAAGAATATGTATGAGAGAATGAAGAGATACGTGAGACACTGCACAAAATGTTACAGCACCATCTTTGATTTTCCTCATTTTGAGTTTTGTCTCAAATTTGAGCGCTCTATGTTTATTAACAGTAAATATAAGAGGAAAATTGTCTCTTGATAACAAAAATGTATGAATTTTGGATGGAAACGAATATATTATTGGAAACATTTCAAAGCTAAATTTTTCCTCTTTTTGGAAATGACTTCCATCATGAATACCAATTATCCAGCGACGACGAGAATGGTCGGAATGCGATGATTTAATCGGGAATATTGGACTATAATTAACATTTTTAGCGCGGCTTTCTTATTCGAAGAATCAAGTTCTATTATACCTGAGGCGAAACCCGCTATCAGGGAGAAGAAGCAGGTGCCTATCAGGGCACCTGTCAGGGTCTGTGCTGAGTAGACTACGGGGGTTACTATCACTCCTGAAAATAAAAGGAAAAATTAGTTGGTGTCGGAGGGCACGGATTTGAATTCCTGAGGCAAGAATAATTGCTACGGATTTTGTTGGAACACGAATTCTGATTGAAAAGAGGATCTAGGAAGTAACCACATTTTTGCGAATGAAAACATTTCATTCTGACAGCTTAAAGGGGGGGGGGGGAGGGAATGAATGTCCGATACTTTTATTTCTGGCATTTGAACGGATTCCAATGGACACGTTTATAGATATGAGACAGTTCATAAAAAAATGTACATAATATTTGCCTCATTTTTCAATTTTTGATAGTTACCTGCGTATGCAATGAGGAATAACCGTTACGTGAATTTTTAACGTTCCATTTTCAAAACTAATAGAAATAAGTAAATAAAAAAAATCGTGCAAAAATTTTCACCGAAGTTATCGAAAATGTTTTCAATTCAAGAAACTAGGAGAAATTATTTGTTTATAAAGAAAGGCCTGAGAAACTGTCTTAAAAATGGCTTGGTCAAGGTACTTAAAATCTTAGTTTGGTTTCGTGAGGTTTTCAACTACATTCAATCTAATTTTTATCTCTAGCATATTGAGAATTTTTTTAAAATCTTCTTGGACAGCTATTGTGGAATTATCTTAGGGCCAATACCACTGGCTTCGATGAATATTGAATAGTAGCGATTGGAAAAAAGAAATTGAAAATTTATACCTACATTTATTAAGGCTAGCAATACATATTTCAATACATTTCATTTTACCTATTCCGTCCCAGTTCTCCAATGAAATACAGTTGATTTGAAAAGTAAATCTACCCATTAAAACATAATGCACGAAACTCGCCTCAAGAATTTAGTTTCCGTGAAATCGACAGCACCCCAGATGAATACTCATCAGTGTAATTATTCACCGATTTTTTTAATGTCAAGTGTTAGTAAGAAATTTGCCAATGAGAAATAAAAAAAAAAACCTTCCACCTCCGTCGGTTAATCTCACTTTGTGATTGAATATGATAAAGATGCACATTTAATGAAAGCCAAAGTTTTTGCACTGTGATAAATTTTTTGTCATCCTTTGATAAAGTTAGTTTGACAATTTTTGAGAAACAGATGGTGGATCTCGGTGCAAATTAAAAGTTGGTCTTCTTGTTTGGTCTGTTTCTGTGTTCGGTAATTGTTTAACTTGGAGGAGGGAATTGGGGGGGATTACCTTGAGGCTCGTTAGCTCTTGGCTGGGTGCGACTGTACTGATTTTCACGATCCAACTCGATGACGATCTCATTGTCCCTCTCGTCGGGCTGCTCGCCACGTCCCACTCTAGGTGGTACCACTGGTAATACTGGCTTGGCCATCTCCGAGACAATATTCACTAGTCGAATATGATAAGATGATAATACATAGAAGACATGTATGTGAAAACGAATGTTTGTACGATTAATTGAGAGAGAACATGGATTTGTTATTGTGATACAAAGGCTTTCCTTATGTGAAAAAAAGGCTCTTTGGTGATTGGAATGATTTTCAATATACCATTTAGTCCCTCTGGAACGTCTGTGCAAAATATGTTATAGGATAGTAGGTTAGAGTACAAGATGGGAAATTTGGGTTTCGACGAATGTGAAGTTTAGACATTGAGCCAAAAGCGAGGTCTGTACTCACATGCATCGAAAACAGAAATTATCATCAAGTGCTCTATACTATTTTATGTTGTGACGGGCAAAAGCGCAAATAATGGATCTCTGCGCAAAGTTCTGTGCTTGATAAACTCAACTTATTGCACTTAGTAATATTACGATCATTTATAGCATAAGGTTCGGAAATTATTTTTTGGCGAAAGTGATTTTTTCTAATTTGTAAGAAAATTTATGTAAGGAAATGCATTGTATACTTGAAGACCAATCCAGTGTGTTATATTTTGCACATTGTTTTCAATTGGACTGCATGTTGTACTGAAAAAAGGTCCCACCACTTAGCTGCCTTTTTGGATATCTCCACGCAATACCATCTTTAAGGAGCTGGTAGATCATCTTTCGACTTATTCGAGAATTATGTCTCGTGAGGTTTATCTCATATTCTAGAAGTGAGGGGGTAAAACGTTTCGATTCTACTAAGCTACTCATTTGGTGGAACTTCCATGAGGATTCTTTTCTAGAATAAAGTGAGACCTATAAATTCTTGCCATATAACATTTGTCATAATTGGCCAAATAAACAAGAGTTTCACTCTATCCCTGTAGCTATATGTGTTATCAATATATGATGGGGACAGTAGGAGTGTTGTCTTCGGGTTTTGAGCCGAACCCTCCCCACCACCTTCGACGCATGCGCATCTCTATTCAAACTCCCCTCCACGTGGATCAAGGAATGCAATGCGCATGCGTCGATGGTGGTAGGGAGAGTTGACTTTGCAACCCGAAAACAACTCTCATACTGTCCTGATTACGTATTGATAACATACATATATTGAGAGCTACTTACACTAATGCGTTGATGTAGAGAATATGCTACAACAATCTATGTGACCTCATGTAAATAAATATTTTCGCTAGGATTTTGGCGATTATGTATATTTATATAGTCAACGTAGCTTCTACAAGTATTAAATATTGCGCTAAGAATATTAGGGATTCATAGATACATTTTTTAAGGATGCTTAATCCTGTTAAAAATATTTTAATTTTTTCCATTATGTATATGGCTAAAATTTTAGACTTTTTTGAATATAGAGGTCGTAAAGATGCTGATGCACAATTAATATAGGGAATACAAATTTTCAGCTATAAAATTCTCTCTTCCTCCCCCCAAGATATCATTCGAAAGATGATTCACTCAAGCCTTGAAACATAATATTAATATACTATTCAAGTTAACCCATCTCCGTAATTGTAACCCACAAACAACATAAAAGCACTAGAATTATTGAGAAGTATTTGGAGTAGACATGTAAGAGGAAAATTGTGAGTGAATTAAAGGCTTCCATGACTATTGACCACAAAACACATTCAACACGTCACAACGTAACATAACGACGACTCAACACATGTCTATTCAATACGAAGAAGTCAAGCTTCTTTGATTCCTTCCCTGATTTTTTTGACACATTTTAACGTAATTCATTAAAAAAAAAAGAAAATAGTGCAGCTTGATAAAATTTTACAACTTTCAAAAATGGCAAATCTCTTGATACTTAAAAAAAATCTCCAACTAGATTCTTCACTTTTTTTTTTAAATTGCAAATTTAGAAGTTCGAATTCTCTTTAAAAAATTGGAATTTTATTTTTTTTCAGTTTTGATTTCATTTTTTTCTAAACAATAATAAATTTCGTTTGTGGAAAAAAGCATGTGTTGAATTTCTGCATTGTGTTGAGTTTGCATCGTGGAGAATAGTCCTGCCACCATATGAAAGTATGAGCCAACAAACGAAAGACAATTGGATGTTCTAGATAGGGTAGTTAAGAAGACTAGTGATACCGGATGGTGCTGGGAGGCTGGCGATTTGCGGAAGATAGAACACACACACATAAGGAGAAATATGGCCAAGTATTTACCTTGTTGATAGCCGCATCTCTTGTGCTTGCCATTAATAATATCCTGAAATAGGGTTTTGCTGGCATCATTATCATGCAACTTTGTTGGCACAGCTACGCATGTATGTGTCATTTCGTCCCAAGCGCAATGCGGGTCCTGGAGTGCGACGCAACCAGCACAGGAATTCATGTGACTGTCGCAGTGGTGCAGGGGTACTGCTCTTATTTCCGAATCGGCTATAACTACTAATTTACTTGCTTCGCCCGCTAAATGGACGACTTGGAGATCCTTCACTGCTGTGCCTGGAGCAAAATTATTTTTATTAAAAAAAATTGCATCGACTTTTCATTTACTCTCCTCATTTTTTAGCAAAAACATGTTACAACGGTATTAAATGTGGAATAGATCGTCGCCTTGAGGGGAAGGTAAACGCGGAAAGACAATTTTTTTGACCCACGACGAAAAATCAATTTATGCAAAACTTTTCACGAAGGCATTTCACTCCAATAAGTCGAAGTTCACTTCAAGCTTTATACAACAATATTTCCTGGAAAACCTTGATTCATGTACATTGATGGTGTTTGAAGCGGCTCAGGCGGATTCTATGCAGCTCATGCGCATGCGTATTCGATATTTTTGTATGATACGCTTAAGAAAGGATATTCCAGATGGCGTTGAGATACTGTCTCCCCGTAAATGCGAAGTAATGCGCGTTTGTCATCTTCATGTCGATTTTGCCATATGTATGTTTAACAAATAAGATTTATAGTAGAGAAAAAATTGTCGAAAAAGGCGAATTACTGTTTATTTGGGAAACAATAATTGTACCAATAATTGGCAAGTCCGGTTCAGGTTGAAAAAATCATAATGTGAAGTTCGCTATTTCTGAATCTCGTTTTACGATTTGCGAAACGAATTGTTTACAGAAAAAAAACTCTGTTGATTTAATTATCGATAGCTAATTTGATAACTATAATTTTCTAAACGTCAGACAAGTATAAAATTTTTGAACTAGGATAGAAAATTCAAAAAATGTATATAGATGCATTGAATCGAGTACCTAATGCTCCTTTTCCGAACTAAATATTTGCATAAACAATCTGACACTTGTTGCAAATATAGTTGATTCAAGTATCCATATGTAAGGAATTTGGGTAGGTTGAAAGTGTTCACAAATTTTCCGTACCACGTTAATGAAATTGAAACTAATTTGGATAATGGAGTGTGGTCAATATCGATAATTTTGGAGCTGACGCATATACCCTAGAGCTCAAGCGTCACACGAGATGGAGCGAGAGTCACCAAGGGTTAGAGAAGGATCATTGCAAAGTGGTCCTCGATAATTATGCATTAAAATTAATCTATATAAATACTCTAGTGCAATTCGCAGGTAGAATATAGTTCGACGATCATTTTTTACAATGGGACAGTTTTTTGTTTGGGAACCATTTGAATTTCCGGTGTAAGGATTTTTAATTAATTATGTGTACGGTATTGAAGGATCATAATTGACCAAGAAATTGGAGAATATTAAAAGTACCTATACCTTAAATCCGAAATATCTGGTTCTATATATGTTGCAACTGTGACTTTTTAAATTACCGATTACGATTCAGAAAATAGGAACTTTCGATTCCGGTAGCGAGGACCACTTTTTCATTAATATATAAGTCACCGAAGCATATCTACACAAATTCCGCTATTCACTAGCGCTTCGAAAAATACAGGAATTGCAAATGAAGTTGCTCGTCAGAATTTTAATTGCATTCTGATGAAAATCTGGGAACAAATAACCGGTAACGGGTAGTCCTTTGACAGTAGAAGAAAATAATCACCATTGAATTTTCAATCTAGCTCGAAACAATTGCAATAAATCCGTAATTACGAATGCTCTATGCAGTTCAGAAAATTTTCAATAATTATACGATGGCCTCTGGCTATACGCCGCTTATCGATTGATCATCTGCTCGAGATTCAATTAAATGTAAGGGGATCTAAAATTAATAAGAAGAAAGCATCTGAGAAAAACTTACCGTATCGAAGCACTTGAACATCGCTAACAATGACCTGACCGACTTCGGTCAGCGAGTCGGGTGCTTTTGTGTTCAGTGCCTTTATAACTCGGCCGTCGTCTGAAAATTGTAACAAAATGGTTAAAATTGCACCATAAAATTGCAATTAAATGTTTCAATTTTTCTGAATTTGTCCATACGATTTTTATAAATATCTATACCATATAAAACTAAAAGAGAACTCCACTGAAGTTTTAAAAAGTTGACCATCAACGACATTCAGCTCTCCTTGATATAAAATGCAGAAATTTTTTCGTACTCACCAGTTCCAATATACAAAATATCATAAGTTCTGCCATCCAGTGCTTTCACTTGGGGGTCAACTGCGACTTTAGTGAATCTGTAGTTGAAGCTGACCTTGGTGATGACAGGCAGTGCAAAGAATGATTGGACAGCGTCGTCCATGAGTGGATGTGTCTTAACAAAATTCACTGTTATATCTGGAAGTGTTCTTGAGTCATTGACACATGCACCTGGACGTGGCTCTGGCACTTTCTCTGGCAACACTCGCAACCAATTGCTATTTATCGTCTCCTGCTCTTTAAATGCACCCTGGAAGACCTCGAGGACACTGCTCATGGCAAATGCACACACTGCTGATCCACCAATTGAATTCACCGGGGTTGTGAAAATACCGTAAATCAATTGATCGTGTCGGCCAGCGTAGAAGCCCTCTGTTACGTCGCTCATTGATTCTGGAATGAGATAGATTAGCATAAAATGATTGAATGACGCTGCTGGGAATTCAATGTTTTTTTTTCAGCTTTCTGTGGAATGGATTGCTCTTGGTTTCGATACATTCAAGATGTCTTCAGATCTTTTGATTTTATGGGACTTGGCATTTCCGCTTTATGTCACGTTTTTAAATTCCCGCAAGGGAAAGTTAATATTATTACGGGGATGAAGTGAAACCGATTCAATTTACATTTTGGGGTCCCCTGTGTGTATGTGTGTGGGTCCACTCAAAAAATTTTAAGTTTTTTTTCTAATTGTGTGTCTCTCAAGGGAGAAGTTTAGTGAAGATTAGTTGAGTGGTTGTGTGTTCATTGACAATTTAAATAACGTGGAAGGCTCTATTGTCAAAACCGTCGAAGATAGAAAAAAAGTCTCCCTTTAAGTATTGTTCCTCCTCAAAAAAGTAATACTTTATGTCATATGACTTTTGGGGCTAGCACCCGCTATTACCGAGATATTACAGGTTGAAAAGAGTATTCGTTCTAATATTAAAAAAAACGGCGATTTTTTTGTCAATTTTTTGGGAACATCTCGTGGACAGTTCTGTTTGGAAAATAAAATTACGAGAGAAAAACAGGGGACTATTCACCATATATCCTATATCTCGCATTGCTGGACCATGCCCGCTGTTGGTTTGTATGTTGTATTACTGTTATGTCTGTCGACGTTTGGCGGACTCAAACGTTTTGCTTTTTCCTCTATTTCCCTTCCTTGCAATTTCGGTCTTTCTGGTATTTTGAGTTTATTTGTTCTCGTCTCGTCCGGGTAGACGGGATTAATATAAGCTTTTGTGCGGGTGGTACTGTGTGCGCATCAGGGATTGGCAGGTTATTGGCCCCATCCACATTTCGCGCTTATAGGGACCTACTGGTTTGTGTAGAATCCGAATGACTGAGACAAAATTAAGTTAGGTTCCTAAGTTCAAATCCCCGATAGGGCGAGAAGTATTTTCGATTGTCTGATAGGTGCGGAGTTGCGCATAGAGTAGCCGCCTGTACCAACATAGGTTTCCTGTGTCTTGGGCGAATGCGGTGTAGTGTTTGATCTATAAGCGCATGCATCCTTAAGGATCGACGACCTCAAATATATATAAAAAAATACGACGTATTACACAGTTTTTTGGTTAGCAAATGGTTTCGCACTTTTGCTGTTTTTCAATTTCTCTTTTACTTCTGGGAATTCCTACAATTTGTTGCGTTTCAAATTTTTTTATATTTTTGAGAATTGTTTTTTACTTCAAATCTGAGAGTTTTGAGAGTTCAAAATGTTGGCACTATTCGATTTCAGAAATTTGTACAATTTGGAAAATGTTTAATTCTATTGAAAATGTTTGATAATAAAGGAGAAAAATTGAATATTTTTTTTATGGAATAGATTTGCAGAAAGAGATTGAATGAAGCTGCAGGAAATTCACTTTTTTTAGGTTTACAGTGGAATGGAGACCTCTTAGTTTCGATACATTGGAGACGTTTCCGGTCCTTTCCATTTTAGGAGAATCGGCATTTCCGTTTTATGTCAGATCAAGTCACTTTTGCCATTTTCGTTTTTCCGGTTCGTCATTTGAGTTCCATAATTGGAGAAGAGACAATCAAACATGATTGTAATGGAAGAGATGTTTTGTCAAAATCTGAATTTTTTTGGATTCTTCCAGGTTTCTAAAATTTACAAAAAAATTTACATTTGATCATTTCAAAATGATTGCATGTTTCGTGATTTTCAATATTATTCCAGTTTTTTGAAATTTTTTAGATTCTTGAAAATTTGAATTTTTTGAAATGTTTCACATTTTGGTAAATTTTTGCAGTTTTGAAAATTTTTAAATTGTGTTTTATATTTTGAGGGGAGAAGGAATTCACTTTACATAAAAAACTGAATGATGCGAGAATGGAATTTTTTTTTCAGGGGTTCTATCATTGCTGTTAGTGTATTTCAATATTGGCGAAATTTTCCGACACATTCTTCGGTACAGAATTTTCGTTCTATTTCCCATTTCATGACGTTTTGGCATTTGTTTTTGTCGCCCAAATTTATGTTGACATACCGTGATGGCAAATACTTGATACTATTCGATCACTGTGTACATAAATTTTTATAATTCCTCATAGACGAAAGAACGATGGCAATTCTGTGATTTTTTTTGCTTTGTAAAATTTTCGTATGTTCCTATTTTTTAAATTATTGACACTTTTAAAAGGCTTGATGATGTTTATTTTCTAAATTTTTAATTCTGTTCAATTCTACCGTTTCTTAAATCTTAAGCACGATTGTTTTTTATGTGTTAAAATATATCTATGTTTGAAGTAATATATATGTTAGTTATTTTAATTTTTGTCTCCCAATTAAAATAGCAATAAAAACTTTTTTTCCTCGGGAATTGTCTAACTTTTGAAATATTTAAATTTTCGAGATTTTTGAACTTGTTTCAACTTTAACTTTTTCATCCATTTTTAATAACTCTCCGTTTATTCTTAATCTCTGCATTTGTACAATTTGTGGAACCTTGAAACCTTGTTAAACTTTATGAAATTTTTGAGATATTTAATTCTGGACCACGAGAAATTAGCATAAAATAATTGAGTGACGTCGACGGAAATGCGATATTTTTTTCAGGGTTTTTCACGAAATGGATTGCTCTTAGTTTCGATACATTGGAGACGTTCACAGACCTTTTTATTTTATGGGGCTCAGGATTTCGGGAGAATTGGATTTTCTGATGTGAGAGCTTAGGAATGAGGAGTCGTTTGAAGTCGGAATCTGGAGGGGATTATTTATTTCGGAGGGAAAAGGGCATCCGCAGGAAAACAAATTACTGGTTGGGATTTTTCAGGAGAGGGAAAAATCAATCTCCACGTATAAAAATCAGCGAAGGATGGATCACCTTTCGAACTTCATCTCGAATGGATTTTATTTCATATTTCTCATCTGGAATTGGATTTTTATTTTAAGCCACGAAAAATTGGTAAATACATGGAAATAGAACAATTTTCTTTAGTGTCTCCATATTTAATTTTTTATCTCGCGTTCATTAGCAGTATTCATTTGTGAAAGATGCGTTAACCCGTCTCTAGTTGCAATGTTAAACTTTGTGCTACTGAAACTTCTATATCAACGGAAAAATGTTCGTTTCAATATTTGAGCTAAATTTTTTTAATGGTTCAAGTAACTTTCCAGTATTATTTAACTGGAGATAATAATTATTTGTATCACACCTGATCAGAATAAGGTTCTGCCTGGAGAAACTCTGCAGCACAACCGAAAGTATCTTTGGCAGAAACTCCCAAAACTAAGAATATCAACGAAGGTTTGTATGAAACTTTTTTGTCGCTATCAGTTTGCACAATGAAAAACGTTTTTATAAAAATCCGTTTTTTTATATTTTACGAGTCCGGTGGCGTGTGCTGCGCACGCGCACTTTCTCTTTCCGCCGCACTGACCGGCGTCGCGTCGGTTTCGGTCTTACGCTTTTCGATAATTTTGATATAATTCGATAGTTTCTTTCGTGTCTCCCTTTTACTGTAAGAACATATGTTCCTAAAACACAATGTACAAGGTCCTTTCGGTGGGGGCCTAAAGAGCGAATGGCGCTACTGCTAACAGATTGATGGTGTCATAGGAACAGGGATTTTTTTTTAGCAAGTACCACTGACAAATTTCGTTTCATGTTATCTATAGAAAAGAGCACGTGACAATAGTGGTAATTGAAATAATGCACGTTGATTGATTATCGAGAAAAGGATTATACCATATGGGCCTAATATATGGGCTATTATGGGTAATTATATATTTAAATGTGTTACTTCCTCGTGAAATATGAATGAAATTGAAAAAAATGTGCGGTACGGGAAATAATATGCTTAATGCGAGGATAATGTGAAAAGTTGGATACCGTAGCAACCAAAACATTGAAGAATTTTTTGGAGAAATTGAGGACGCAAGCGATGCAGTAAGGAATTTGAAATTTTTGGAATATGCGATTCAATGGCTTCCGCAACACTGTAAAAATATGAATACATTTAAACCCTCAAATATTACGAGAAATCGGGTCGGAAGTTGAATTTTGGGCATGGAGTTAGATGGGGCGTCGATAAGCGTAGCATCTTTCCTACATTATCGATTGCGCGATAATATAGGAATTCTGGACCACGCATTTGCATGTGGAAAGTTGAAGAGTATCTTTTTTCCTTACAAAATCTGTCTTTTCTGGCTGAATCTGACATTGGGAGTATTTAACTTTGACTACTTTCACTACTTTCTTATAAGAAGTCATTTATGAGTCATTATTTCTCGGAAGAATTTTAGTTGATATCTTCAGAAAACATTCTAGTACATTTTACCCCTTAAGCATTAAAAACCCCAATCTGTAGCGTAATTTCCTGCGATAAAGTTTTTCCCATCAAAACACATCCTCAATATCATTGACTTCCGTGGAAATATCGAAACTAACATCATTTTTCTTATCTTCCATTGTCCGAGCTTCAATGCATTACGTTTTAATAGCAAAAATGAAGAAAGAATTTCTCTGAAACTTCGCAAAATGAAGTATCACCAGTGCCAATATTCTTTTCACTGGTGAAATTGATCGATACGTTTCCCAACATAGCGAAGTTTTCAGTAGAAATTTAACTCCCTTGCTGCATTTCACAATGCAGTTGGTATACTTGCACCGCCAAACTCCAAGATATTTTTCAAGGCCCTTGCCTCTTGCAAGGCAAAACTTTTTCACCATTTCCAATATTCCCACGGTCGTGTGTGCACAGATCTGGACGTCAACTGTGCAAAAAAGTGAGCAATGAAGGAGCGGCAAAAATGGCATAAAAAAGAAAAAAAAATGGGTTAAAAATTGTGAGGATGTGCTCTCGCAAGTTGCTCGCCCTTCAATAGGATTTGCTGTTTCAACTCAGGCGTATATTGAACCAGTGCTAAAGTTGACACTCCGATGCTTACGAGTCAGAAACTTTGACGTTGGTTATTGAGGGCTCTTTTTGTCGGTGCATGAAGTTTTCTCCTACGAATCACACTGTGCGACTAGGTTGAAAATTTGTGTTGTCATTTTCAAATTGCAGAATTGATTATTGGGAACAGCAAGGACAGCAGAATGGGATGTTCCCCCCTCCGAAAATACTTATTCCAAGTTTCGATTGAGAATCAATGAGGAATATCAATCTATTGGGAAGTCCCAATAGCGCTGAGTTGGTAGACATCCTCTGAAGCCGCATAGAAAATATTTTTTCCTACATACCACTTGATTTCCATTCCACTTATACCACGGATATTCACATAGAATACATACAGCATATACGCTGGCCAGTGCTAATAACTTTTTACCCCGGATTTTTTTTCCACGGTAATTTAGTCGATAACCTAGTCCGAAAGTTTGACGTGGAGTATGGAGGGCTCTTTTTGTCTCCACAAAGTTTTATGCATCGAATCAAATCGTGCAACTAACTTGGAAATTTGCGTTGTCGTTTTGAAATGCAAAATTTATTGCTATTTTAGGGAGCTTAATTATGGGGCGAAAAGTTTGCGTTAATTGGGGGGAGGGGGGGGGGCTTTTTCCCCAGGTTTTATGAGAGATGGCTTCGGCGATCGCCCGAGTACCCGGCTTGGTAATTAAGGGTGAACACCCGTGGCCAATTTTTTCCCCCTCTTGGTTTTATTTTTTCCAACATGTTTTTCCCAGGCACAGGGACAAATTAGCACCTGGGGGGAGGATTTCATAATTTATAGCGCAGATACTGAAATGCCATTACCGAAGTATTATTGACGTCATCACTCTCATCGGAGAAAAATTTAATGAAGATATTTGAGGAGTGTCATATCGGGTCAAACGGGTAATTTTATAATTATCCACTGAGACGAAAGTACAGGAGAAATCACCGTCTTGTAACATAGACTCTAATTTGGAAAGCACTCGTGCTCGAGATTAAAATCCTATTACAATGAAGTAAAAGGGAAAAATTTATGATTACACTTTCGCTATTTTATGGGTTTTCTTCTATGTTCAAACAGATTATGCATGATTATTCTTTTTTTATTTTCAAGTAAATTGAGCGAAAGCTGATGTCAAACTGAAACAGAGTGATATTGAATAAATTATTCCAGTTCGATATTCGAATTTTTATTTTTTTTAATTATTACAAGGGTCCACTATAATTCATTTCACGAATTGCATTCAAGGAGACAACTCTAGTGCTATTTATATGCAAAGTATAAAGATCACTTGTGTACGCTTGTAGCGGTATTGTCGAAACATTTTGAAGAAGTTATTAATAAACGCTAATCAGATCAATGTCGAATTTACGTCTCCTGAATAGTAAAGCTCGCTTGGGCTCAGTATCAATTTTTGACCTTTTTTTCCTCAAGATCCGTGTCTAAACTTCAGATATTTTTGAACAAAAGTGTCACTCAATTATCATGATGACATTTTGATGGAATTTTCTAAGTGGAAAAATGCTTAAAAAAATTGAAATTACATCTCCTTTTTCAATCAGCATGTACATATGATGAAGTCTCAAAGTGTCTAAAAATAGCTTTATAGCGATAGTTTATTATTCCGTGAAATGTCTTATATATATCAAATAAATACTAATAACAAGAATTAACACCCTACTCCTAATTTCACGATCCTAGGACGATAAAACTACCAGCCCAAAACGCCATATTTTCCCACCATTTTTTTGTCTTTTGCCCAGCAATAATTTTTCCTTATGACGACTAAAATTAGAGTCTGCATAAACTGCCTCATTATTCTTGTCCCGAAATATATTTTCGGCCGACCTTAAACCCCACTAAATAACAATAAAGTAAGGCGGACGGTAAAATACCTTGAGGAGATTACAGTGAGTTGGTGGTGTGGGTGGAAAAGGGGGTGGTAGAAGGGGATAGTGTGAGTGCCAAGGCGCAACGGAAAATAGCCATTGTTTCAAATTTACAGTGCATCGGGTAGAAAAAGCCCTTAAGGCTTTCCATTTCAACCCCTTGCCCTCTTCCCACACGCCCTTCCCCCCTTTTTTGGTGGGCCTTCCACCCCCCCCCCCCCTCACCCCATCTGACGAAAGCTACGGTTTCTGTATATGGTGCACGTGAACACACGGTTGTGCACTCGAAAAGAGCGTCTAGCCAGCATCCAAGACGTATATCTGGCTACTGGCCAGTCGCATTGGATACCTCGGATTTTCGATTCAACTTGCACTAGCAATCCCTCCCATCCACCGCCCCTGTCTCCTTTAAAACATTTTATTTTTCTTCCTCTTTCCTAGGGGCATTTTCCCCCTTTTTCATCTCATTTTATCTGATTTCTCTTTGGATTTTTCGTTCGGGTTGCACTCAGTGCCAGCCAGTCAGTCGCAACGCGGGGGCATTCGATCGAAAAGTTGGCCCTTTTCCTTCGTTTCGATATCCGATTTTGATGAGGGATCGACTGGGGGGGGGGGGGGGGGGGAGGGGGCAACGCCAGATTTTCAGACCAGTGGCTCCATATTCTTCTCGAGTTAGTGGCCATCCTTGCTGCCAAGTGTGATGATTCGTTTAGTGGGTAGGGGGCGCGATAATCGGGTGAAGAAGACAGAGAAAATTGTTCTTTACTCACGGATTTCGTTGAAGTAGAAGGGATATTCGCCTGGCACGGAGCAATTGAGCCGCGCCTTCAGGAAACTCGTCCATCTGTCGCTGAATGCGTGGGGGCCGCCTTTGTCATGCTGACATACCCTACCGACTCGTGAATATACGGCCTGGAAGAAATTTTTGGGTGAGTTTGAAGTTTAGGGGATGATTAAGGGGCGACGTTTTTCTTTTAATGCAAAAGAAGGGAGAGTTTTCGCCTTGCAGTGACAGCTTTGCAAATTAATATACTTTCATATTTCCTAGCTTTCTTTTATTTTTGTAGTTAAATGACCGAGTTATCTTACGGTCCAGTTAAAAAACATAGCGTGGTGTTTTTACAAAGACTCTATTGAATGCTAGAGTAGAAAATTAACGCTTGAAGGAGGACAGAGGTGTTACTAAAAAAACATAAATTGATCAATATATATTATGGATAACGTTCTCAACTTGAACACCCTCATCCTACACTTAAATAAATCCCCCCCCCCCCTTCGAATAATTTACAAGATCGTTATCCAGACGTACTAAATAAATACAACTTGCATAAAACTTACCTTTCCACAATTCATGTATTCAACAGCAGTTTCTCGGTAGAAGAAGAATACATAATCGCCATAAGCGAAAGAGCTAACGAAATTCGGTCCTGAAATAACAAGTTTTCAAGTTATATCCTGTGTCAATAACCAGAATACACAGAGATTTCATTGGCATATTTAATCAGTCGCCTCACCATTCAATTGATTTAGATCAGAGCGTTCAGTACGAATTCTCTCACGATGGATTAATGGCTCACCACCGGAAAAGTCAGCCACGGTTGCTGCATACAATTGTCCACCTGCAAACATACCAATAAAAATCAATACCATCTCGATATATCTGTGGGTAATTGTTCAATAATGCCAAGTATAAATTTGGATTATCTCAGTGATTATGCACTCATTGATACTCCGATTAAGTTTTGATTTATACGACCGAACCCTTTTGTCAATGATTCATTGGCCCTCGTGGAGACAGTTATGTATTTTTGCACAATTACATGAATGATTTAGTAACAATCTGAATAAATTGATTATGCGATATTGAGCTTTTTCAAATAGATGTGGTGAGTAATGCTCCACAGTTTGATTGGCATTCACTTATATCTTGAATTCTTAATTGAATTTCAATTGAATTAATTGATGTATCACATTTTGGGTGATGGTGATGAATTTTATTTATGGCAAAAAATTGAGAATGATTGACATAAATACATTAATATGATGTTGGAATAATCAAGTATTTTTGGTCGTTTTAAAATCCCCATGGAAACGAATATTGGAGGGAATGTGGAGGTTACTGTTAGTTCTTTTCATAGCAGTGCACTCATCGCCGGAGTTGAATGACTGATTCACTCTAAAAGAGCTATTGGCGTGAAACAAATAGGGGTATTCATTTCGACCCCAATAATAGATTTTAAAATAATTTTGGAGAGATTTTTTATCCTTTTTAGGGGTGGCCAAAATATGCCGCTGCACTGCGGAATTTGAGAAAGTCAATCCATCGATTCGTTTTAATGACATTTGGCGGAAAGTAATCTATAGTGAAAAGGAGATACCGAAGAAAATATTGATCTATATCGAAATTATCGAAAAGCGTGAGACCGGAACCGACGCGCCACCAGTCCGTGCGGCGCAAAAGGGAAATACGCGTGCGATGCTCGCGCTACCGGTCTCGTTTAATTAAAAAGCGCGGCAAAGTTGACGCCGATACATTTACGATGCATCGATTGTGTACGACTTTACGCATTATTTTATAAGAAGATTTAGTTGAGAGAAAATATTGGAGTTCATGTATGTTGCAACTTAAATAATTGGATTGTTCAAAGCGCAATTTATGTTAAACAATTAGATAATTAATTACAACGTCAATACTTATATACCAATCCCAGTATTTTGGAATATTTTGATTTTCTCCAAGCACGTTTTGGAATTGTCAGATGAAAATACACTCTAGAGTTGACTCGTCTCAATTTGCAACGATCCTCATCCAATATTATTATACGACCCAGTCTGATATCTCAATCATCCAGACTGCTATTCAAAGTACTTTGCTTTTACGGTTTAAATATCATGACGTGTAAAAGGGAAAACGGCTCAGGTCGAAATATACTCTCTGACAAGTGGTATTTATGTAACCGCGGGTATGTAATGGTTGGGTTACGAATACGACTTTGAAGGGGGGGGGGGGGTCATGAATGTGAGGTATGGGGGGATGTTGTGAGGGTGTAAGGAGGGTGAATTGTGGAGAAGAAAAAGTGGAAGGAGAGCTGGAAAACTGAGAACCCGTTGGCGGCTACAAATCTACCTACACTGGGGGAGCTCAAGAGCTGAATATATGGATCTGTACTTTAGTTCCCTATCCATTTCTATATTTCAGGAAGGTGTTTTTAACGGCCCTCGCTGGGTGCTTTTCGATGCCTGAACGAGTCATTGGGGTTATAGACCCAACGAGAATGGCGATTGGGGACAATAATATTAGGGACCAAGGTACTGTATTGTTGATTACTATTCATTAATATACTTTAGAAAGGCACTTTGACCTGTCTTTGAGTTTCTGTAGATATGTACACTGATCTGGAGGACTCTGAACCGAGCGAGAAGATAGTGGAGAGCGCAGAACGAAATGGCAGATAAGCTAGTGGATTTGAACTCCGGATCCATGCCTAGTCCTCTGGTAAAAAGGAGAAACGAAAGAAACCTATCGAAAAATCGATATTAGCGTAAGAGGCCGATATCGATATTAGCGTAAGAGAGCGATATCGATATTACTGTAAGGATGAAACCGACGCGCCACCAGTCAGTGCGGTGGAAGAAGGAAATGCGAAGCACACGCTGCCGGACTTGTTTTTAGGAAAAAGGGGATGTAAGGAATGTAAAGAAGAAAGTTGGAAGAGATGGAACGGAAGTCGATTGTAACCCTTAGGGGATCAATGAACACTTATCTATCTATCTAATTTTGAGGAAGGTGTTTCAACGGCCCTTGTCGGGTTTCTTTTGGACGTCTATGCTACTCATTGAAGATGGTGCAAAAACAAAATGGGATCTGGAAGCGAGGATCACGGTGAAATTTTTTGAAAGTTTTTGTCTGTTCTAGGAGGTGTTTGACCTACTTTTGATACTCACAAGGAAGTATGTAAACTTAATATATGCATTGATCGGTTTCATCCCATGTACATATTCAAGAACGCCCCTGTATGTATGAGTGTGTATGTGTGGTCAGTTTTAAAAAACTCTAGGTCTCCTGGGGACAAAATCTATGTTGAATAAATCGATGTTAGACATCATTAAATTATCAAACAAGCAAAATTTCCGTTTGGATGATTAACTACTTAAGGGAGTTTAGCTGAACGCTCATAGATTTATAAACTTTTTTTTATTGACTGAGAGATGGTTCTTTTCGACGTTAACATGTGGAAAACAAGCCGAGCTCTCTTGGATGTCCTTATTGCATTCTCCAATTTCATCGGTTTATTAATGTTGTCTTAATTTTACATGACAATAATGTAGACTGGTGTGTCGCTGGGAAATATGAAATTTGACTGCCATGGACATTATTTATTTACTTTATTGCTGTCACTTTGAAAGGATAAAGGTTACAAAGCAGCAAATCAATGGTGACTGCACTTCCAGCTTCATAGTTTATTAATTGTCTCTTCCGTTCGTTTCTACCAATTAACAAATTAAAGCAAAAGAGTCAAATTAAATATGAGTATGAACAAGTTATCTCTCATTAATGAATCAAATATTTAGCTGTACGAATGAAATATGGAGATTTGCATGAAGAAAATTCCAGAAATGGAAAGAGATCGGTGATAAATGTTTCATTCTTAGAATAGGCGGGTTCCGAGATTTTTGATAAACCAGGAATTCTGAATTTTTCCAGAAGGCGAAACAATTGATTGTTCAGAAAGTCGATAACTATCAAACATGGAATGAATAAACTGAAAAACTCATCTGGCCGTTTCCCACCATTTAACAACAATACCAGTTTCATTCTCTAGAGTGTTGGAGGTAAAAAAAAATGCAATTCCCATAACACACACCGAAAATAACCATCATCATTATCATAAAACTTGGACAATTCTCCACTTTCATTCGCCAAGTATAAAAATTCCTTACCAGCAAAAACCGCTGTGCTATTATGCTGTGGATCATACGGGCAGAGACCGAGGCCATCGGTGTCACCACCACCGACATAGGAGCCATCCTGCAACAAAAAAACGTGCAAAAATATTGAAAAATGTTAGTAAGTAGCAGACGGTTCATGGGATAACATGGGAATTTTTCAACAACAATTTTCATTTTTCTATGGTCAACATTTTCAATTTTTTAGCTAGTAGTATTAGTATTAATTTGTTCTATTCGGTCATCCTTGCGGTTTTTTACGATCTGGTTCCTTCGTTTGTGGCCCCAGTAAACCTTCTTTTTCTTCCCCCAACTCTATATACTCCAGCATTCACCCTCTCGTCTTGGAATTTGAGAGAATCTCAAGTACCGCATCGGACATAAAATTGTTATTTATTTCAATCTTTTCGTCATCGTATATCCACTCGTCATCATACTACTCCTTAAACTTGGGTACGGTCGATTCTATTATTTTTTTCAATGAAAAATCTCGGCGATATGAGAAGCGTTAGCTGACTTCCGGTGTAGTCAAAAGCATATGCTTCTCCTCAGGGGTACGTCGGGGGTAACAATGGGGTAAAAACGGGAGGTAAACAATAGAGTTATTCAAATTTATCCTCCTCGTTTTTCCTTCTCTTTACTGAATGTTATTTTCGATATTTAGTTCTGCCACATCCAACTTTTGTGGCTGTGCTGAAATTCTGCTGGATAAACTCATCTGTTATACTGTACTACTAAACAAATTCCCTTTTTGCTCAATATTTTAACAAAACATCCATTACATCCTTGAATTCCAGAGCTACTGAACTACTTTAAAATGGACACAAACCTCTAGTCAGTGTCAGGACTATCCACTCTGCTTTTGCGAAAAAAAAACTCTTGTTAACTCCGCGTTCAACCCTTTTTTGCCTCAACGAAGCTGTCGAAATATTGTTCGCAGAAGCGGGATTACATACTCGGGGGATGCCCCCATAAAATCCAAGTGTATGGCAAAAAAAAAAAACTGAACAGGACCAATGAATACAGAATCCCTCGCGTTTGAACTGTGCGCAGCGAACACGTCGTTGAATATCGAATCGTTGAATATGAGAAAAAGCGAATGGAGGATTGGAGCGGGTGGCAGAGGGTTATAGTGTAGAAAGCCAACGATTTTTATTGGCAGCCATTCCACGGATGTATGTAGGGTATACAGAGAGACGCATCGACGAGAGCTAGGATGAGCTGGATAAAGTTTTCTCTTCGCGTTCGACTTGATCCTTACTATTTGAAAGGTGCGGATATCTACTTCTTCACCTTACGATTCATCATGTTTCCCGCGAATATGTGAATGAGTTCACCGGAGAATCTTCAATCTCCCATTGATTGGTTAATTTGCGAGATGCGAGGGTCATTCCCGAAAACTGGATTGACATGTTAATTATAAGCAAGTTTTCAATATTGGTAATCGCTGGTAAAAATACATGTGTATATTGTAGCGTGGAAATTATGTCTATTGGACAATATATCAAATACACGTGGTGAATCATTATCCGACTATTGGTAATTTCCATTGCAAATCATTCGATATTCGACGAATTTGCGTTAATACGTAGTTATATTATCCCAATATTTGAACAACCATCAATTCTTCTTGCATATTTTTCTCCCTTATCATTTATGGCCCGCCCCCCCCCCTCCTTCCACTCTTTCTCTTTCCCAAAATATACTGTAATATAAACGTAGTAAAATAACCGCAAATTTAATTTAATGATACGGCTATCTCTAATCGCAATAAATGACTCGAGAATTTTAATCGAACTGTACGAGGGAAGAAGGTGAGAGCATGTAAACGGAAGAACAAAAAAAGGCCAGTCCCACAGTTTTTGGTTAAAACTCGTTATCTCATGTGTTTGAGTTTCTTAACTTTTCACCTAATTATCATTAATTTGAAAAGTTAACGAAATGGTAGTTATAACCATAGCAAAATCCCGTGCCACGGAATCCGTGCTAACACTCCGAAGGCTCTTGCTATTTTGTGAAGCCAGTGGTTCACTTACTGGTGCTAAAAACTTTTCAACGTGAAATGAAGTCTGGTTTATAATTTTGCAACTGGACGAAACAGCATTGTTACTTGTTTGTTTGTTGTTGTTTTTTTTTGTTGCGCAATTTTCTTTGTTCACGATATGTGTGGATTTCGAGTTTTGCCAAGGGAGATGAAAATTTTCTGAGATAAATCGTGAGCTCTTGAGAGGTCTGTCGCATCAATTTATCAGCTGGATGAAAAACATGGAGGGTCTGAGAAAGGGAATACGCAAGCCAAGAGGGAAAGAATGAATCTTATCGGTTTTCTTTAGCAAGTAACGTATATCATTGGACTCTGCCACTGTCGCACGATCTAATGGAGCGTTATGGTTCTCGCACCTTCAGCCGTTCTTTTTTTCATTCTCCTCAGCTCAAGAGGCTTTTTGAGGGCAATGTGACTTGGTGAAATTTATTGATAACCGACGTGAACAATTCATTGGGTACAATGGAGAATGAGGATTCTTCACATATCGGTGAAGTATCTCAATGGGTCCATGAAATTCCGAGATTTTCCAAAAGATTTTTCACTTGTGCGATTCAATTAACGTTTTGAGAATTGATCTTGAAAAATTGGGATTGGTTCCGGTCTCTCGCCGAATGTTAATTGTTATTGTCATGTCTAACGATTAATACCTCCAATTTTTGAATAAGTCAATTCAATGCTGCGGACAAGGTTCTAAATCTTTCACCGCTTCCATACTGATAGACGCTTATTGTTGCCGTTAACGAGCCCTGTTAACTATTAACGAATGGAGCAACTGACCTCGGCCAAACGAATATTCGTTGATAGTTAACGATTGACAAAGTGCTTCATTGATAGTTAACGATTGCATACTTGAGATAAATCGATGCGTTAACTATTAACGAATGCCCATTTGAGAGAACTAAATCAATTTACTCTGTTAAGCAAAATCGTTCGTTAACATCAGCTAAACGGAATGTCTCCATCAGGTGAATAATTCCTGTTTATTGGATTTCATGAGCTATCTATGATTCACCCTGGGGCCAGTTGTCCAGAAGAAGCTCATACCTCTTTTTGGAGCCATTCATTTAATTGCCAGTACCCGCATGTCTATATTTATCTTGAAAAGGGTTATTCTTATGCAAACTGAGGATCAAGCATATGTTTGCCATGAAGTATGCTTTTGAGTAGACAAATTTCAATTACAACATTTTTCCTAAATTTAGCGGAGCAGACTACTTGTAGGGGCACCCATGAGCTTCCCCAGTTGTGCCAAAAGATGGCGCCACCAGAAGGTTAGGGAGGTAGCGTCATAACCAAATGTCTCAATCTGAGTCTGACTACGTGGTAACAATATAACCTCAAACTCTTAGTGACTCTGTATTAGCTTTACACATTTTTGTTCGTGTAAAAATTTCTGGGTTTGAGCCAAATAAGCGTCATGCGCGGGAATTTTTGATTTACTCTGTTAATTTGGAGCTGTTGAGTCTGTCGCTGAGGCCCATCAGTTGTTTATCGAAGTTAGAGGATTCAAAATTTCTACAATGACGACAGATGGAGAACGCAGTGGAAGCCCGAAAGTGTACGAAGACAAGGAATTGGAAGCATTATTGATGCTAGTAAAGAACGTATGAGAAAGTATTATTGTATAGCTGTGCCGATAGCCATTATAATAACAGACAATACTTCGAATGAGATTGTCCGAGGAACACACTCTTATTATTGTATCTATCAATAAAAGCCGTTTAGTATGTTCAACGTCAAAGCAATAATCAATTGATTAACGCATTTCTGTAGCTGAATAGCAAAATGAGGTAAGTGCATTCATCGCTACGGAGATTTGGCGAGTTAGTTGCGTAAGTTGCGAGGTGCATAGTGGTACAATTGGGACGTTATTGGTTCGTAGACGATCACACCCACATACCGTTGATTTTTCTTTTCCGCGTATATGGATTGGAATTTACTGATTAATGAGGGCTATATCGGCATTAAATACGTAAGGTGGACTCGTGGAATTGAGGTATGCAGTGCTAAACCGAGCGAGGCGTGATCGACCTGGTCGATATGTCCGCATACCTATCGGCTACAATTGCACCCACAGTGTTTGCCTGTTTCAAATTTCACAGTCACTACCCCTAGCAAGACCGATTGTGCCTATTGCATGAATATGTAATACGAATTATCCCACAACTCTCAATGATGACCCAATTTTAAGTTTTAATCGGACGATATCGCATTACTGCCACCGTATTTTATCGTTTTCCCAGGGTATTTTCAGTGATAATTGGGCGAGGTAATAAAGTTTTGTTTTTTAGGGGGCGACCAGGGAATGAGGTAAATTCGTGATTAATTATGTCGATGGGAATTTTTTACTGAAGTGACTAACGCGCAGGATAGTAGAGGGAAATTATAGGGAATTCGGGTTTTAGTTCATGATTTTCAGCCGGTTGAGTGCATATTCGTTCACCAGCCACAAAAATTTCATGGAATTGTATTTATAAACCATGCTATCCAAGGAATACGTTAAATTTGTGGAGTCTTGCGAAAAAAAATTACTCAAAGTTGGGATGAAGAATTCCTTTTGTGGACATCGTGTTGATGCCCATGGCCTCTAAAAATGACTGAATCACATGTTAATAAATAAACAGTGAGCATGAAACATCTGACAAGTCGAGAGTTAGGCTGATTCGATGCACAGACAGATTTATTATCTCTGGGCATAGCCCGTAGCTTGCTGCTCTCGACAGCCGTCTACCGGAAGCTCGTCCTTGTCCACTGAGTAAAAGTCGGCTACCTCGGGCTCAAGAGGGTTTGAAGAGCTTGGTTCGCGGTAGATACACACGAAAAGGAAGCCAACACCTTGGGGCACACCAGGAGTAACGAAAAGGTGAACGTGCCCAGCATAAATCGCAAATAACCGTCCGTTTCGGTTCGTTTCGGTCCGTTACCGGTTGGCTATTCCTTTCCGCCGGAACCAACCAACACCCCCTTTATACCAATATATATATATATATATATATCTCTATATGTGGATATGTGCCCATGCGACGTGGTATACCGCGTGACTGGATCGACTGATTGCCCTTTTCCGAGATTCATTTTTCTCTTCCGGGAGGGAAAATTCCTATTTTCCGGCAGTCTCACCCTTCCAAGAGGTTGGTGATTTTAGGATTATTGCGGGATTGGATGAGGAAAAACTTGGAAATAGTTTGAGGTGTGAGGGAAGTCAGGCAGTCTGGATGACGGAATGGTGTTGTTTTTATTCTCTGTATTGGCGCATTGATGTACGGGGGGGGGGGGGGGGGGGGGGAGGGAGGGCGGTGGGGCGTAAATTGTATGCATCTATAGAAATTTTCAGAGGAACGCTCTAATTTAATTGAATAGAAAAAGGTGATTGGATTTACGGATTTCAGAAATAATAAAAAAAAATAATGACAATGGAGATTGCATGATGGATTTAAATTTTCAAGGACTCATGAATTTTCATTGCTGAAATCATGGAAAATTTTGGACAATTTGAAATTCAAGCAATTATCCCAATTTCATTGCTTTGAAATTTCCGGCTGACGTTGAATATTCATGACTTATGGAATTTTTAGACGTCAATATTCCGTGAAGAGAAATTTCGAA
Organism: Asobara japonica; assembly: GCA_026005395.1. NCBI lineage: Eukaryota > Metazoa > Arthropoda > Insecta > Hymenoptera > Braconidae > Asobara > Asobara japonica. The sequence continues at coordinate 3,105,038 of BQMI01000112.1, forward strand.
GAGAAGTGTGGGTTAGGATCGAAGATTTTCGTGAATTTTAGGGGAAATGTAGCACGTGCGAATTGAACAATTTGACACGGAAACTTTAGATAAAAATTTCGTAACAGTGTAAGATTGAAAGCTTTGGTGTTTGGTGGATGTTGACGCGAAGTTAATTGCGCGGTTAGGAGAGGTGAGTAACTTCGGAAATTTGAGTAATATGTAGGAAGAGTGATAGTTCCATAATAGTAGTTGTTACACAATCGCAAAGTTTGAATTTAATTTTTGGCGGTGCAATGTTAATTTTTCGTTAAATCAGATTCCTACATTGAGAGGAGTATGCGATTAGGTCAATCACTTTTTTTATAATGATTAATTAATGCTGTGCATAATTCGTAATGTTGTTTATGGTAACTAAATTCTGCATTTCAGATCTTTGGAGCAGGTTTCTAATGAAGAAATCTCGACTGATGGTTAGCTCTGTCAGATTGGAAAAATAGATTGAAATATATTTATTTATTTATAGTTCGCAGATGATGTTTTATGACAATAAATTTCAGTATTCATTCACAAGGACATTTTTTCCTGAAAAATCTGGATTATTTCGAACCGTCAAGCGCATCCTTTTTTTCAATAGTACCTTATTTTTTCTATGGCTGATACCGTGACGGAGTGCCCATGCTTTCCGGATGACCTGTCATTCATGAGACACACACAGAGCCACAGAGCTTCCTATTTATTGGCAATGAAATTGTTTAACAGATCGCAGTTATCAATTGTAAATAATTCCAGAGCCAGCATTCACTAATGACCAAAAACCAAGAAAGTAGATTACAATTTTTTAAACAAATTTGTCAAATTAGGAATTCTTGGATGGTCAACTTTGCAACACTCGAAGTCCTCCGGTAGGCTTTCCGATTTTTTAAATTACGACTTTTTTTTTTACGTTTAACGCCTTTGATCCATTATGGATATGTGGGCTTGTGGAGAAAACAAGTAGGCATGTATATATGCCTAATGGGCCCAGGGGTCTCAGTCCAGCCTCTTCAGCCTCAGTATGAGCCACCATACGCTAGAATGAGGTTCAAAAACTCGACTCGGGTGCGCGCGCCTGAGATCCAAACACTGGAACACTATCCGCGGATTTTATTTACAGTAATGCCTGAATCGTGCAAGTTAGGAAGTGAGAGATTGGAAGGCGACAGCTCCAGCATTAGTGTGTTTCCTAATCTACCTATATATATTCATATGCCTATATAATACTTTTCTTACAAGAGACAATTTTATTCGAAACACATACACACATACACGAAATAGATTTTAGTATGCGTAAATCATCAGTTCCGTAGCGAAAATACGATTTTTGAGTTTCTGACATTCCAATAACTTCCCAAAATTCAATAGAAAAAAAAAGAAATTCCAGAATCGGGAAGTTACTTTATTCCTTTTGTATTGAATTTCTTGAAATTTTCTCGTCAGAGTCAAATTGCCCGGTTTAATACATTTCTTTATACGACAGAATTTATTACTCAATTCCAGTCACATGCTCTCTAATATCTACATCCAAGGAACACTCTGCCGGAGACGAATAATGTCTCTGCAATCAAACCTCCTCAGTTTAGGTCGTACTCAAAACGAGGTAGTTCAAATAATGAAATTGGCAAATTAATAAGAGAGATTTGTCTGCAATACCGCATCAATTTATTTGGAAAACAAAATTGCACGATACCGATTCTTCCGATGCAAATAATTTTCATGTTTATTGCACTATGGAGCATTGGTGATGCAAATTAGATAGCTCCATCATTGAGAGAGGATCTTCCTCTTTGGCTAGAGCGGTGATTTTTTTTCAACTTTTTTGTATCATACCCCCTGAACAGGTCATATCAATAAATCATCTATCAACGGAATAATCAACTCTTTCCCGCGATTCGTACAAAGCAACTTCTACAATGTCCACAGAGAGATAGGCTTACATCCTATTTACTTTCCACTATATTCATCCGGGTTATTGTGCACTCTTCATTTTGACGATTCCGTATTTCCCAAGATTACCGATTTCTCGCAACTTCTTGCCTGTTTTCCGCAATTTCGAAATCGAAGGAGCAATTTCCTCATCACCGACATTCAGAATTGTATAGGAAAAGTCTTCTTATCCAGGTCTCATACTGACAAAGAAAAAAACAACAAAATTGATTGTTATATCATATTATTCCAGTGGCTCCAATAGGCCAAAGTTTATTTTTTGATTCACTGCACGACCTCTGTTCAATACCATGAAAAAATTGATTGTGTTATCTCGTGCCTACATATGCCTCAGCATGCAATTACATTTTCCGCTCGGTGTGATTAACTCGCTCATTTCATTGAGCCGAAGCCTTCAGGTTTGTTGATAATGGATATCTGTCTCCTCAGCGTTGCTCATGCACGGAACCGTGCACACACAACGCCTCCATGAGCACATGTTAGTGGGTGAGCCTATGTCGCACGAAGTGTGGGAGGAGTACGTGCGAATCACATAGTCGATGTTCCCTGGGTATTAGAGGGATACGTGGGATAGCCATAGCAAGCGTCAGGGTAGTTGGCACACAGCCAGAATGCATTCCTGCTAGATTTAGTTCGAAAAAAATTCGCCTTGCCCCTCACTATTCGAAAGCCGCCTTTTTTTCGTATCCGCGGAGATCTCTCTCGACAGCTTGGCGCGCACCTCTCGCGATATTACCACCAGCAAAAAGCGAGATCGGAAGGGCTGCACTCGCCCCGTATGACCCACATAATCCCGGGGGACGATTCGGCATTAAAAAAAAAAAAAAAAGAAAAGAGAAACAAAAAAAATGCCATTCAGCGATAGGCTGAATCTCCATAAATCTGGCTTACTCTTGCTGAAAAAAGAACGGCAGAGTGGAAAAAAGTATTTTACTTTGATGGAACCGGAAATACCTTCGATAATCCGTGGAGAATACCAGAAAATGAGAATGGAGAAATGCCAGTAGTTTGTTTTGTTCGAGAGGAGCGCTCTGTTGATATCAACTTTTCGAAATATGGTACAATATGAGTTCGAAGGAAATTGTCTGATTGGTAGTTATTGGAGAATTTTTACTTGGTCGACGGTTGAGTCGGGGTTAACGGTATCCTGCGGCGACTCAAGCATCTCAGAAGTTTAGAGATTCTTGAAAACTAGAAAAATTGGGATACATTCGCTCTCTCCACTTTTTCCACCATTTAAGTGTTTTGACCACTGGCTGCAATATTGTGCCTTAAAATTGCGCTTCATGGAAAACCTAAATGCACGATATTTGCGATATGAACAGATATTGAAGAAGCAATTGAAATCTCATGAAAGAACCATTACTATTTGCTTTCGGCTGAACGCCACGTGGTTTTCAGCATTATGCCGACGTTTTGCAAATGTTACAGTTTACAATTTCAGGGGTATGAGCTGCGGTAAACTGGATGTGCTACATAATGGGAGGAACTACACACCGTATTTCTCGAAAGAAAGTCTTACTTGCACGTGCTTACATTTGTTGCGTTCTTCTGTGGGAGTCTATATTCAATGAGGGAGAGGTATCGAGTCCTTGTTGTGGGAACGACCCTACATACCCACATGAAAAAAATATATATATGGACTTATAAGCCATATATACGCCAGTCATATAACTTATAATGCGGCAAAATGTATACTAAGTCAAAAATATCTCAGATATAAACCAACTTATTTTTCTACACATATGTTGCCATATTTACAAGGAATATGTAATGTACTGCGTACACATAAGCTGTTAACATATATCTAGGATATTATTCCAGGATATATTCTGGATATATGCCAAATGTAATCTTATATCTGATTGAGAAATCCTATGGTAAAAAGGAGAAGCGAAGAAAAATCTCGAAATATCTCGATATCGCGTAAGACGAAATGTCTCGAAAACCGTAAGACCGAAACTAACGCCACACCAGGCAGTGTGGCGGAAAAAGGAAATGCGCGTGCGAAGCACGCGCTACCGCTCTCGTAATTGGAAAAAAAGGCACCAATCACGTCATTCTTTCATTTCGGCTTTAAGCACGGATGAAAATTTGTTCACTGCAGTCGTTGGTGACACCTGTTTTGGTTGGCTAGAGATCAAGTGTTCATAATAATTCCCACTACCGCACGTTAGAAATTACATCAGAGATGTGTGACATCTGGAGGAAGCGGATAGAATCGATCAAGTGATTCAGATACAAGAATGAATTGCACATCAATGGTGGATACGTGTGAGTTAGGAAACGTGCATTTGCCATAGCATGTGTAGACATAAGGATCACATGATGTATATATGTGGATAGGAAATACCAATGGTCTTGGCGGTAGATGGCAATCGATTCCAACCAAGAACCTGATGGATGGAGGAGTGGGGGACGTGGGCGATGGTGAGGTGAGGGATAACCGAATGTTTGATGTGTGTGTATTTGCCAATCGGTGGTAATGCACAACGTGGGGTTGATGTGGTTCACAGCTTGCTGCCGTACGGATTATGATCCAATTGCTAATATCATTGAACGTTCCACTCCCCCGGACATTCAATAATTCACTGATTGAATTACAGAATCATGTAAATCGTTGGGTTTGAAATTTATCAAAGGATCTGGGAAATTATACTGGTCATAATTTCCAGAATTCAAATGCAAAATTGGATTGTAAAGTGTATTCTCCCTCCCTGTTCAGGGTATTTTATCGAGAAATACTGGTGAAATTTGAATTATTCTGTTTGATGATGGCATACATTGGGTGATAATCAAAACGTGAAAGAATATGTGGCGACTAGGACAGGCATTTCATTTTTAAGCCTACGATTTCAGGGAGTTATGACCTCAAAAATAAATATTTTATGATTCATGATTGTTCTCCGGAACTTGCATAATTAAGGCGTCACAGGCGGTGGAATCGGCGGATGCTGCATACGTGTGTGAATCTGGCGGGCGTGCACTCTGCCGGATTACCCACAGGTCTCTGAGGTTTTCAAAAAACACGTCAGACAAGAATTATAAATCCCCAAGTTTTTTTCTATGTCCCCCATGGGGGCTTAAACATGTTCGGTCCACCAGGTATTTTAATTCCCGCCGATTGGCCAAGGAGGAGCATATACATTTGATGGAATCGAAAAAGGCATTACATTTTTCATGACTCCAGTTTTGTCCATGAAAAGTGGGTAACTATTGCACCACAATTGATAGAAAGATCGTGTACTCAGGATGATTTCCTAATGCGTCGTATTAGCGCGGTGTTGGGCGCCGATTATCGCAGTTCACACGTGCTATTAATTTGTTGCATCATAAGGCTTTTTGTTGTGTAAAGTAGTACGAATGTTTGAGGTGACCACACTTTATGTATGGTCAGGTAAATTGGATAGGACTTTTCTATTTCTCTCGGTTCTCTCGGTCATCAAAAAAATTATTTTTTAACTGACATTTTCATCGGGCATATTCATAAATTCCACTGAATCGCTAAATTGTAGTTAAGATATTGCATCAACGATATAGTATTGTTGATTATCCATAATTCACTGTTTAATAGATGGATAAACATGGCAACACATCTACAAACTTCACATTTTAGAATTGAGAACATTCTGTGATGGTGTTGCGTAATCTACAGAGAGATAAATAAAATGCAAATTAGGTTTGTTTAAAACTGAGATGGACAGATTATTTGCCCAGAAAAATATGAATAGCAAAGTTGCATCCTGGATAAACGGCCAATTTCAAAATTTTATTTGAAGTTGAGGTTTTGGAGAATGGATTAAAAATGAAGGAGGATGGGGAGCATCTGAGGGATTAAAGCTAAATTATACATGTTCCACGCTCACGAAATATTCAAAAATTGAAGTTGTAAATTCGAGGGTCTCTCCTCATTTTTCCACGGCAAATATATTTTATTCTAAGACCTCATACTGAATTAATTGATCGACACTTCTCTCTGGAAATTCACAGTTACGTCAATTCGTTCCAGATATTAACGCCTTATCGTTAATATTTCTCTGAATCTTCTTGGCACTTCCCAGTTATTTTGCGGTAACATCGTTAAACTCGATATGAATTCAAATATATTATAAAATCAGTGAGGAAGCAATAATCTCCTGGCCAAGCTTTTGATCTATACCTCTGAATGTCGGGGTAATTTGGGAGATATAGCTAAGATACACCAAAATTGTTGTACACAAGTTTTATGGATTTTCAACATCCGTGCATACGTATGTGTGTGTTTTTTTCTCTCCGTCCCTCCCGTTTGTACTCTCCGCGGTAACTGCTGTTTGATCATTCCTCCAGGGGGAGTACCGGACACCCATCCATTCGACTGGGGCCCACTGTCGCCATTTTAGGCCAGCGTGTTTCTAAATACAGGGTAAACCTCCAGAAACCCCTGTGCTACGATGGCGGTCGCGTATGACGGACCCCCCCCCCTGCATCGGGTTAGGTTCCCGCCCGGCCGAGCGGTCTCATTTTATGGGTACTGTCGATAGCACACACGGAATGTTCCTACGCCGAAGCCCCGACTTGTGTGTGTGTGTGATCCGCGCCACACACAGAAATGCTAATCCGAAGCAATCTTCTCAATTCTCATCTACAATGTAATGGTTGATAAAATTTTATTGCAACATCGACAAGAGATGATGAAAGTATTAAACGAAGGTTGTGGTTCCTGTGTAATCACACATTTTGTGTCGAATGACTTTTTTCTAACTCCATTAATTTTCAAGATATCTTCATTGGAAGGGAAGAAATTTAATTAAATACATTAGCAGTAATTACCAATCATTTTAATATTTTTTAATATTACTCTCATCTCTTCAATGTAGCAATACACCGAAGTCGGTATAGACACAAAATTCCGGAGGAATCAACGGGCCGCAGAAAATTGGCAAACGAAGGTCGAGCACACTCAAATTCGGGGATACACCTTAAAGTCTCAACTAATAGCTCAGTGGACTTATCTCCGATTTATTACTTCACTGCTGAAATATATCGGAGTAGTGAGTATTTTTGATCGGAAAGTTTCTTCATTCGGTAGTTTTTCTCTTCCAATTGAGTTGAAAAGTTTGAAGTAACATACATCGATAAAACGAATGGAATACAGTGCGTGAGATGGTTATTTCCTATTCTATGGGGTTTCAGGAAGTTACGTTATGGTCACTTTTATGGAGCACATTGATTGATCGATTGAGTTTTATTAACTGTATAATATTCACACAAAAGTGAATCATAGGCAAGATTCTGAGCTGTGCCACGGATATTAGAGAAATTATCAATGAGCCATAACGAATTCTTGATCTAATATTCTTCTGTTAACAGGTTCTGTCAACAGATTAATTGATTCCAGGTACCATCATTTCTTATCGAATTTTCATACAGAAAAAAAAACAAATAAAAAACATGTAGAATACCTCCGGGGGGGGGGGGGGGGGGGGGGGGGGGGGGAGGTCTCGTAAAAATGAAGAAAGCCCAGAACTGGAAGGGACTGGGCTAGAAATGTTTGTGGAATATCTCAAATGAACAGTAATAACCAAGGAAGTATCATGAGTATTTGAAAAAAAAATGAAGTAGAGCGAAGATATTCCATAGGAAGGGAAATAGCAGAAAAGCAAACAACAGGGGGGGGGGGGGGGTAGGTATTGAAACCTTAGTACCCTTGACGATGAAACGATTCCCATACTTTTCGACCAAGAATGCTTCAAGCAGACGGGACAAGTGTAGGGAAGTAGGATGATAACCATTACCCGTTTCAACCTGCAAACTCTGTACACAAGTAAGCAACAAGTTTTTAAGAAAGTGTCCCTCGACTCCAAACCACTCCAATGCGCTCGATGCACAGACACTCCATGATGCTCGATATTTCATTTGAGTGCTTAAATATTGGACAGCATATTGACTGGTAGTTTTATTGACTTCTCTATTTTCACATTGTGTCGTTCCTTGTTTTACTTCGACAAGTAGCTTAATACACTATTGCGTTCTTCAGGCACGGTGCTCTTTGATTCCTGAGCATGTCATGAGAGGCTTGGAATATTGCCCTCCTGGAAGAATTATCTCTCATGAGTCCGGTTTTTTGTGCCAAGTTTATTCTGCTCTAAACTCAATATTTTTTTTTCATTTTTGGAGGTTTCGAAAAATTTAGATTTACCATTTTTATAGCTTTGGAAATTTATGACCTGCGATTTTAAACTTTCCACATTATTTCTGAATGTGTTCCTTGACGCAATGCTGAAAATTCTACGCGGCAGAGGTCCGAAACTCAAATATTTTTGGAATTTTGAAACTTTATAACGCCAAATTTTTTTTACAATTTGTTAAAACATTCAGGATCCGTTTCAATTTTTTGAAAATTGGATCCCCGAAGTTGAATGAGCCTCGTTATTCTATTAAAGGACTTACCTATTGATCATGACACGGACTGGCAGTTACATTGACTACTCTGTTACGTATTGTGTCACTACTTTTTTACTTCTCTAATTCAATCCATTCTTCAATTTTATCTCCCTCGGTTTCTCCATTTACGAATATATCGTCGGACAACGCGGAAAACACCCTCGGATTTTCCGGAGAATTATTGACGAGCTAATGAACTTCCCAAATAATTTTAACTCAATCAGACCATCTAAAATGAAGATAATTTTTTTTTGTTTGGAAATTTAAAGCAGTTTTGAAAATTCCCATTTTTCATTCTTGAAATTTCTCATATTTTCGGGGGATTTCCGAATTTGGAAATTTTGATATACTGAATATTGTCTCGAAAATATTTGAATTTGGAAATTTTCGAGATCAATTAAATTTTGGGTTTTTCAAATATTCAAAATTTGTGAAATTCTCAATTCTTCAATGAATTGAAAATGAATTTAGATGTGATTCCAATATCATGATCAACAATCCTATTTTTGTATTGTATCGCTCGCTGGTTTCCTACTCTGATAAAAACCTTTTTTTTCTGGCCCTCGGTTCTTTCATTTTTACCATTAGGCAAATGCTTGCAAAATTGAATTTCCAGTACAATTATCCGGACCTCCCTATAAATATCATTCCTATAAATATCTACAGTGATGAGAATAAGGTAAATGAGCGGAAGCAATTAGGATAAAATTATTGTGGGACCGGTCCTTTCAACGTTCGTTCGTCCGACCGGATGAATCGATACTGACCCATTAAGAATGGCTTCTGGGGACAGCTCATTGACGAGATATCCTCTGGTATCCTTTTACCAATTGAATAGTTGATGTATTTATAATACTCGTGTCTATATCTTTTGTCGACCGCCGATCCCAGATAAAGCAATTGCAGAATTGGTAAATATTTTTTCCCTATGACCTCCCCCCCCCCCCTCAAATTTTGCTCGTTTGTCTACTTTGGCTCGAACCTCTTAGTGCTCAAATTCGGAGTCAAGTCTCCCAATTTGAAATACACATATCAATATTTCCGATCAGGCTTTTTTAACGCCGCACACACCAACACACAGAGCCGAGTTTCATCAAAAATTGCCCAGAAGTAGCAGAGATACCTCAGAACGCGGATCGATGTTTTATTTTCGGACGCAACCCCATGAACTTGGCAGGTACCTGCTGGAGAACATAAAACTCCTGGTATCACATTAGATGAATCGAAAATCATTAAGCTGCAATAAAATTCATGAAATGGCTAGCATATGTTTGCACAAATCAATCCAAAAATCTCATTTGTCTGCACCCCATACTGAATATTATTCCAATTCGTCACGAAGCTTGTTGTGCTATGGAAAAAAAAACGATTTATTCTCGCACGTCATTAATCGACCGCAAACCACACCAAATGATACAACCGAAAAAAGAGCAAACGAGAATGACACACCGAGGTCGAGAGAGAGGAGAGATTGTCAGATATTTGTGGTGGCAATCTCCATTAGGGGAATATATTTTAACCCGCACTTTTGTTTTTTCTCCATTTTATTGTTTTTTATTCCGGTGTTTTTTTTTCCCGTAGTCGGGATGTGCCATTGTGTGAACTACCATGGTGTCGCTCAATTAACATCCACGATTCATGTCCTGAATTGCGACGTGCCACGACGAAAATTCGATAACATACACAACAGTCAACGGACATTTTAATTCCCCGGGGTATTCCATTAGCGTTGTCACTGACTTGACGTAATAATCAGAATTAACGAAGGGAAAAAGTGGAGGAAAAATCCAGGGCAGAATTAAAAATCAGGGAGGGAAAAGTGTGTTTGTGCAGCAGGAGAGAAACTTCGAAAGCCAAGCTTCACGTTTTTTTTGTTTCAATTTTTGCCATGATTTTCTGGAATTGCGTATGTCTTTAAAATGTCAAAATTTTCTGATTTTTAAGAAGTATCGATGTTTTGAAAATTCAGCAGCGTAAATCAATTAAAAAATTTTCAATACTCAATATTTTTTGATTTTGGATTTTCACTTTTGAATTATGAATTTTAAGTTTTGGATTTTGAAGTTTGAATTCTCAATTTTGAACTTTGGATTTTGAAGTTTAAATTCTGAATTTTGAATTTTGAATTTTAATTTTTGATTTTTGAATTTTGAATTTTGAATTTTGAATTTTGAATTTTGAATTTTGAATCTTGAATTTGGAATTTTGAATTTAAAAAACCAACTTTGAAAGTTCAATTTACAAGGGGGTGAACTAGAGTGGTGCAATGAAGTTTTCACCGACGAATAGCCGCGGCGATGAATAATTATCATTGGTACCAGTCCCGTGAAACGTGATCTGAGGGGACAAGTTTGATTATCAAGTTCATTAATTAAGGGGGAGCACCTACCTGCAGGATGAATTGCCTGCATTGGGGCTTGTAGGCGTTTGTGCCACATGCCAGAAACTTATCTGGTCCCTGACGTCCGAATACACGAACGTAATTCTGACAGTCGTCGTCACTGCTCCCCTTCAGGTAACATAATTCTCGGTGGGCACCAGTACTCGACCACTGGACTCTCTGAAAATTAGGTTGAAAATTAGAGTTATTATTATCGAGTAGGTTAAAAATTCACAGATAGTGATAACAGTAAATTGTAATGAGGTTTTTTTTCCTTCGTGGCGGGTCATTACCTACGTACTATGAAAATGTGACAATTACATGTCAGAAAATGTTAACAGACTGAAAACACCGGTTCATTATACATATATATATATACATATTAGCAAGCTCGACTACCATGACCGAAGAGTCCAAAACCCCCTATTTAGGATCTATAGTAGGGCTTTCGCCGGAGGGGTAATTGGCTTGTGGACATTAAGTAAGACCACATGTCATGTCCGCTTGCTACCCAGACCCATTGGTTTTAAATAGAGTCACAGTATCTAAAGGCCTTATTTTTCCTGAAGTTAACTATCGTTAATAACTGGTTAAAGATGAAGGTGAGTCTCAAAACTGCTTGCAATTGAAGTCTCATTCACCAAAATCTCTTCCAACCCAAATATTATATGAGTTTTCTACATTGAACCCAGCGATTCGCGATTGCTAAGTGAAGTCACGATCGCGGTTTTCACGCTCCAATCCACAGAAACACTACAATCGTCGAAAATGTAGAGTTCTGCTTTATTGACTATGGGTCGACAAAATATAAACCAGCGCAATCCATCCAATAGATAGCGTCAGCGACAGAAGACCATTTCAATTGAGCATTCTCGCTTTCGTATTGATACGCAGCCCCTGTAAATCATAGCTCATCATAATTCATATACTATTTGTGAATGGGGACCATCGTATTTATTAACGCTCAAAATTGAATGTTGATTTACACAGGAGTTTGAGAGTTTTTAAAAAAAAAAAAAAAAGACCTGATAGATTAATTAATTTTTAGAGCCATCCCTGGAATTTTTTGTTATTGAAATAAAATTCATGAAGTGGAGAGTGTCAATTAATTTAAAGAGCAAAAATTCCTCGTCGGCTAGTCATAAAAAAATAAATAAATAAAATGGAAAATATGGAAAAAAGTGTATGTGTTTTAATTCACTCTACAGCTCTACCGTCTGTCGCTCACAACTCACCCAAAAGTGGGTTTCCCTCACCCCTTAATTAGAATACTACCGGTAGCACAGGGACGTAATGCTCGTCGCCTAGCCGAGGCTGAGACCCAACCGGCTCTAAAAGTTTAAACCGCAAAATCGCACTGAATATTCAACGGCTTATACACGGGTTTCACCGGTTCACTCTCCGGTTTCATTCCCCACCACGACCACCCAACGCTTCCAAAATTTTACGGGAGTAAACTCGTGTCTCTGCGGTATACCCTAAAGTTTAACGCACAATCGGCCTTTACGCGATTTAGACATTTTTCGGTGGCAAATTTCCACTATGTGACAAATAACTCCCATGGAAATGTTACATACGTTATGTATGCTATATACATTCTATGCGAGAGGGGAAAAAAACATAGCAAGTGATGAAAACTCTCTGATTTATAATTTGTACCCATCGGAAGGATCCTGCTTGAGTTTTCTTAGAAAATATACAACTTAGATCAAATTAAGATTATAATAGTTATAAGAATCATTCAAGAAGATAGTTATTCATTCAATTAACATGGTAAAAATCACGAAGATCAGTCATAGAATCAATAAGACAAATTAAATGGTGAATGCCGTCAAATTTACCGAAAATTAATAAAATATTACGACTACAGTTAACTCGAGAATTTACTATGAGAATTAAGAATTATTATTGTTAAGTGTTTAGTGTCAAGGCCGTTACAGCAAAAAGAGAACACCAGCACCAGCAATGTCACCAGTTTGTTTCTTTAATAAATGTCCGTATAGTTTATCACGGAACTCCGCTACTGACTTAGAATTACGTATATCATTCGGAATTGAGTTCCAAAACTTAGCCGATGCAACCGAAAAACAACTCAGGCGAGCATTCGGTTTAGCAAATCTAACGAATAGGTCTAACTCAGAGGTACGAACGTATTGATATTTCCGGTTACATCTCAATTAAATAATGACAATTGGATAAATCAGAAATATCTCTTAGGAATTCTATATGCATTGTATGAATTGAAAGGCGAATTAATCACTCTAATTGTGCTCCATTGGCCGTAGAGATTTAAGTGCAATTTCGTGTTAATTGTCCATCAAAATGCCAGTTAGTGCAATGAGACAATGATAACAATGTTAGGGAAGTCATGATTTTTCAATGAATTTGATTGACGTAAATGGAGAGTTTGCTCATGCACGACAGGAACTTATACTCTAAAATGCAAACTACACCCAAAAGATTTGAAAATGGAGAACACTGTGCACGGTTTTTCAAGTTTATACAAAATGTAAATTTTGTAATCAAACTCGAAAATTGAACGTCGGACTGAATTGTGGTTGTGAAATTTTACTAAAGTTTATTCAGAATTTCATGCTTTCAGAGTACTAAGAATATGAATGTTAGTTGGAGAAGTCATCTGCATTCAAAAAACTTCACTTTTCCTCTTTACATGGATGCAAGAATATCTCATTCTTGGGTGAATTTAGATTAATCACTCCAATTCGGTTTTAAAAGAAACAAAATTTTTTTGAAATTAGAGAAGTTGATTCTTGAGTTCTGCCTAAGACATCAGTGTATCGATTTTCCTATTTCTTTTTTTCTAAACGAACAGAAACGTCATGCAACATGACATCATCCAAAATGATAAGAACTTAAATATGCATTTCTACTAACAGGGCAAATCCTGCTTAACACTTTTTGCCGTATGTCTTACCGTTTTTGTTAATAACAAAAAAACTGCTGGGTCGATTTAAACCAAAAACTAATGCGATCTAAGTTCCATGAAGACGCTTCGGATAAGACCTCGATGACCCAGATCGTTCGACCCGTTCGTGAGAAATCGTTAACGGAAAATTTCGATTCCACACAAACAAGCATACAGACATACACACACACAGACATTTGTTCGGAATTCGACGGGAAGCATTTTGGTCTACTTAAAACGCTAGTTACGAATCGAAATAAACAAAATCGATTGAGGGGTCATTACAATAACTTCCCAAAAAATTGCGAAGTTAAAAATTCTACATATATAGACACTGAGTGAGTCCTATGGTAAAAAGGAGAAGCGAAGAAAAATCTCGAAATATCTCGATATCGCGTAAGACGAAATATCTCGAAAACCGTAAGACCGAAACCAACGCCAGACCAGTCAGTGTGGCGGAAAAAGGAAATGCGCGTGCGAAGCACGCGCCACCGCTCTCGTATTTGAAAAATTTGGAACAGGTTATCTAGCAGAAATGCCTGATAGGACTAGAAAAATTGTGAAAAAAAAATATGTAAAACAAAAATTTTGATTTTTCTTCATTGTCACTTGATAGATGCGCACAAGACAGTACATTAACCACCATCACTATCTTGACGAGGGTGGGCGTTAAAGATACATGCGTTGGGTCGGCCAAGTAGTACTGGGCAAAGGGGTTGACTAATGGCATGGAATAATTGCTCTCGTGCTTATACGTATAACAGAGACACCATGACTTTGTTCGTATTAAACCTATGTACACATAAATGGCCTTCTCCCGTGCATGTAACCGGCTGGCAGGCGGGCTTTATACGGTAAATAGATTAAATTTGCCACGTCCATCTCTTTTGTCAGGGCCGAGACAGGCGAAAATAGGGGCAACCCGAGGCGACAAAGCGGGTGAAAAAATAATTACGCTAAAATAATTGTACAAAATAAAACAGGCAGAAATTGATGAGCGAATTTGGAGAGTGGATATAACTGCATTTTTGCCAAGAATTGCACCTGGCCAATTAAACTGTGGGGAAATCTTATGATTGACGATTGAGACGTTATCCATATAGGTATTATACGTTGATGCGGTCTTACTTTTCCAGTAAGAAAATGAAAATTTGATTCCAATGGGGTTTTCAGGCAGTTAAAGCGGAATTTTCACCATTTTTTTTTCCAAGCTTTGTTTCAGAATTCAATTGCTCTCTAAGTGGTTTCAAAGAAAAGCGTTATAAATTCGGTCTTTCGAAGAGAATTTTACTTCTGACAAAAAAGAAGTTTGCTAAATTTGGCTCCACTACCTCACTGTGAGGATGAAAAATAAAAAAAAATTGAAAAAAAAAAAAAAAACGTAGTTTACGCACAAATTCTCCAGACAACAAAATTTAACCGTTACTCCAGTTATATTGTTTCATTTCCAACCCAAAAACGGCCAAAAAATCGTGAATTTACCGAGTGAAAAACCTAATTCTGGAGACAAATGCCCCCTGGAAAATGGAATTCCGGTGGAGCCTGATATTTTTCATTAACTGGATGCAGTATTTTTATCAGAAATCAGGGGTGAAAAAAAGCACACAATTTCCTGGAGATAGATTGGGCGATGCATCGTCTCGCGGTGGCGTCGCGAAAAATTTAATAATAAATCATGATAAAAGCACAACGAGCTTCACCGAGTCAAACTGTACTGTAGGTTCGGGATGGGGGCAACAGTGAATAGATTTAATTTGCGCTTGGAAGGTCCCCAGCTTTGACGTACGGACATTTAACGGAAATGGATGGACGGCGCGTGACTGGTAATGCTAGAGTAACCCCATGCAGAGTGCTAGGCACTGAGTACAGTTTGAGCCTGCTACATATAACATAGTAACTATATATATTTGCGGGACTGAGGGCCCCAGCTTCCTATAACGGAATGTCCCATTCCGTTTACATATAATAATTCTCGGCTCTTTTGACTCTACCTTCATTCCACGTCCATCATGGTGAACCAACACTCAATAAACTTCCAATGTTATTTAATCTCCTCTTCCTCTTCGTCTTTGTTTACATTTTTATGATGCAGTGGCTGCACCCATCGGAAAATACTTCTGGTCCATGAGGTGAGTAGGATTCAGCCGTAATAGGCGTAAGAAAAAATTGCGCGGTGCGATCATGCGCAGATGGAACTTTGATATGAAGTCTTGGAGGAGTGGCGGTGTCGACGAATTTTTGGATCTTTCTGATGGTAGTGGCAGATTAATTTTATTCCTCGTGTATGTAGTAGTAACTATTGGAATCTTGAATAATCCATACCATATTACATAAATTAGTTTCAAGGAATGGAGAAATAATTCTCGGAGACAATCTGAAAATCTCGTTTTTACGCTATACATAAAATTCCCTCAGCATTATAATGCACTCGGAAGCGCTGGGGGACAGTGAGACAGGAAGCATAGAGAAACGTAAGACGTCTTAGGTACCGTAGTGGGTAATCCGAGGGAGGAAACAGTGCCGCAGACATTGTTAATTTTTCCTTGGCTATTCTGCGAGAATGGCGACGTTGACAAGTTTTATTTTGATGGCATAGTTTTTTTTTTTTTGTAATCCCATTTTCTTTTATCTGTCTTGTGCGAAATGTCTGACATTTTCCAGAGTAGATATTTGTAATGCTGAAATACATTTTGTCAATTTATATACATAATTATTTGTGTATATTTTGAACAATTTCCCTGAAGGTCCATACATATATACAGACATACATACTGTGCAGCTTTGCCGAATGGAATAGTAAGTTTTACTAAACTTTTCTCTCCTTCTCGCACAGAAAATAAAAATATTGATTACGATTCTCTAAGTGTGAATGGATCTTAACATAACGACCAATAAAATATTCTTTGTTGGGAAATTCTCATTTGCACTTTCTCTGATAAAAAAATCCATTGTTATTCGCAATTGCAAAATGGCGATTCGCCTTTCCATTTTTCTGCGCGCTCACATTTACTATTTGTAATCGATGTTGTGAATAAAACAACAAAAAAGAGCAGAGTAGAAAAAAATGTTAACTCATTACTACAAATACTTTACGCGTAGAAACCTCACAAAGTGAGTGTACCTCCCCTCCCCCCACTCAATCAATTACCAGTTAGTCACTCCATTCCGGGATATGGTTGCAAGGGGGTCTTGGTTAATGAATTTCGTAATTTTTTTTAAGGCGTTAACCATTTGTCGTGGACGATTGACGTTTGTCAGGAGTTTGTAGAGGACTTTTTCCTCTCCACATTAGCATTTTTCATTTTTCCATTCATGGTATGGATTTGAAATTATCGATGTGGGTAGCGTGAACAGCTCCAGCACTGATAATGATTAATAAATTAAACATGAATTCCGGACAAAAACGGATGGAACAAATTCATGCATGTGTTCGGGACACTTTCCAGACAGATTAATATTTTTTTGCCATGACAAATCAGTCTAGACACTAGATTCTGCTAATTAAAGTGGTATGGTTGATAAAGTAGCAATGTCTACTATTTGTATTAACGACTAAAAATAGTTCATCATTAAATTTTTATATCATCCTAACGAGTTTTCAAAGGCATGTTAGTGACTTAGTGTATGGGTGTGTGCCTATGTGTATGGAGAAAAATTGTATTTAACGGTCGCGGTGAGATTGATGAGTTGTCTCTGTGTTCTCTAAACTTTTGTGATATTTTTGATGAGTTAGATATAAATGGACAGAAATTGGGTCATTGCATGTTGGAAAACTTTATATCTTGCGTCAATCCAATCAATAGTTTTCTCTAAATGTAAAACAACGTGGAGATTGACTGAATATGTGTAGGACATAAGTGGGATTTTGTTACCGGTTCAAATTTACGTAAACCGCACTGCGTGTCGCACAGTACCAATAATTTTATGCGCTTCGGAAGAACAGTTATACCACCGGCATTTTATGAAAATTCGTGATTGAATGCCCGAATATACGGAGAGAAAAAGGTGCCCTCAAAAATTATCAGTGGACCTAATTGCCGCAATTACGTTTACCAAAAAATTACGGGCCAAACTTGAAGTTTTATGTGACAGAAAAATCGCGGGACATTTAAATTGATTCCGTAATTTTTCACCGAATATGATTTTTCTTAAGTATCCAACATTTTTAATAATTCCTATTGACTTTTTTCTCTCTGTGTATGCTCATTAACTACTCCGAATATTACCCTATCTTGTTTCTCTCCATTAAAAAAAATTGCTGAAAAAAACATTTGTCGGGCCCATTACAGTGTTGCGCCTTAATGAAGATAGGTAGAATGGTAAAAAACACGATTAAATTTAATCGCTCTACAAGGTTTCAAATTCCCACAAGACCGAAAAAAGTTGGTTAAAGTGATGAGAATTGCGGCCGCTCCAGATGTGTGGTAAAGAAAAAAAAGTGGAGGCGCAAAATTTTGGGATAAAAAACACTTTGAGAAATGAAAAATCTCCGGAGTCAACGGAAAAGCATTTATCGCATTTATTCGTTGCACCCCACCGTCCGTGTGCTGAATTTAGAAAACAACGTGCTGGCTGACAGCACGTCACGTGTTTTGTTCATTCTGTCGTGAGTAAAACTGCAAGCGTGCAGTGGCGCAGACGGATCAACCCAGTTGGTAGGAGAGATGGTGGAAATGAGAAAAACAGTGGATGGGTGGAGAGTTGAGAATGGGAGAAAATAGGCGGTGAGGAAAAAAAAATAAAAAGGCGGAGAACAAGTTGGAAAGAGGGGCAAAGTAAAAAAAAAAACGTATAGGCAACGCTCGACGACAAATCCATTTGGGCGTGGGCCAAACCGTGACACCTTTGCGTCAGTGCCGGATGGTCTATAGCACTCTCGATGACTAGTCCCTAGTGGAGGCCGTTATCGACGTCACTCTATTCGACTAATCGCGTCACACGTCCTTCTCAACTGATAATTGATAGTATTAACTTCACGATCTAGAGAAAAGTTATTGTAATGAACACGAACATGAGAAGTGGGAATGAGATGTGCAACTTTGTCATTGCTGAAACATGGTCACGTTTTTTTTTAGAAATATATATGCAATGAGGAATGGAGATTTTCAGCTGGAGTCGATTTCTCGCGATAGGAAAAATTGATTCAGGGCACTTGTTGACACGTATTGTTGTTATAAAATTGCCGATGAGCATTCCTGAGAAAGGGACATCACGTGGCTGGGGCTGACTTCGGCGTCCAGCGTCTGCGGACACACGGGGCGAATCTCCTGAAATCCTTGTGCTACGATGCGGGGCAGCTACGCCCCCCCCCCTCTGTCGGGGGTTGGGTCCTCACACGGACTAGCGGTCACAGACTCAGAAACCGATACCAGAGTGAACTTGATGGGGTCGAATATTGATATATATAGCCGAGATATTAATTTACTATTAATTGATTAAGTCCCTGCTTATAATCCTTTATATACTTATTTGATGCGAGGCATGGCATTTATTTTATTCGAATTGCAACAAGTAAAACCAAACTAGGAACACATGAGACTTCCTATTGGCCAAGTGGTTATCAGCTCTGAATGAGGTAAAAATTTCAATCCTATTTTTTCCTGTATGAAGAAAAATTTCCTTTTAAAAAAATCCTCGTATTAATCGGAAACCAGTTTTTTCCTTCATTATCTAACAATTCAGAAATAAGGAAATGAACGAAGAATTTTATCCCAAATAATTACCCCCGACAGAACAAATGATAAAAAATTGGAAACCTAACCAAAACGATGAAAGTAACCACCCCGGATGAAATGATTGGAATTTTAAAATCTGAGAAATAAAATTTTGCTTTTAAATTGAAGGCGGGCAAGACAGAGGTTTTTATGATTTTTAAATGCCCACCGGCTCTGATGTTTGTTCAAATTTTTTCGTGAAAGTGATATAGCCACTTATAGGGAATCCGATAGCAATTTATTCTGTGAGTGCACTTAGATGAACGATTACGATATTTGTCGGGCAAAAAATTTTGCACGATTGAGCCCGTCATTATAAATTGTTATAAAAGTTGTTATGACCAATCGAAAAATTTTCAACAATCAAAGAATTTTATTTTTGTATGTGTATTTTTTGTCCTTTGCCGAGGCTATCCGTGATGACTATTGAGAACAAACCGTTTGATGCATTTGACATTATTTGATTGAATATATTTTTTGCATACATCTGTCAGCTTCCGGGCGCAATTTTCTGTTTGATACCACAGAAATTGGTTGATAAAATCTGGCAAAGGGGGGTCCGACTTTAACCACCCGACCGCCAGCGTCGAAATCAAAAGAATTCGATAATAAAAAAAAAGGGTATGATACACGACATTCATAACGACCGAATATAGAGGAAATTCTTGTCTATCCGTTCACCATCTTTTTCATACGACGTTAAATGAGAAATCGTAAAAAGTCTAGTGTAAATAATGGGATTATTAATAAATCTGTCATGATTTTTCTGTCCTAACTCGTGTCGTTAGAGCGGATGGATAAATGCTGAGTGTGTGGAATATCGGATCATGGCTTCAATGTGTTCTCCGCTACGTCAAACCTTCTTATTTTTATTTTTTTTCTTCTTTTTTACAACCCGCCACGAGTGAATGACCGGTCAGAGTCGCCTCTCACTGCGTAGTGGCAACGTCGCGCTGTAACTACACACTTGATACCCGATAAAACGCATTGAAAAGATGTTGAAGATTGTTTTAACGATCGGGCATTATCATTTTTCGGTGATTTATCTTGGAAACGGGGGGAAGAAAAATTTATGCGCTTGAAAGCTTAAACTGTGATTAAAATTAGCGGCTTGTATTAGTGTGATAATCGCGGCTACACAAAAAAATTACCAATTTGTAAATCTGATCCACTTTTATTTATTTCGAATTTCCAGGAAAAGTCAAATAGCTCGTTAACACATCGTTATACGAAAGAATGTAATTATTATGCATAATTTGTAGAGAATACATTTTGGATAAGAAGAGCTCTTTAAGAAATTGTTTATTAAATGTAATTTCAGATAAGTTGCGGGGAGACGCATCGACTGTGGAATAGAGGACCTTAATCGCATAATTGGTTTGTAGGGAATGGTTCGCGACATAGTTTGCGTAAATACACCGACACACACGCACATATACACACGTATATGCAGTATAGTATAAAAGGTGTAAAAATCGTAGCAATCCCTGGAAACGTGGAGATTTTATGGAAAATCGATTCTTTATTTTCAGGAAACAATAACGTCCCCTATGGGGAAGTTAAAGACAACGTTGACGATGGAAATCGATATTCCCAAGTTGATATTCAGTATCATAGAACTTTCCGATGCGAGAATCGTAATTTACGTTTTTAATATCGTAAATTACAATACGAAGATCGTGCATTACGGTGCAAAAATCGCCCGTCGCGATTCAAACGTTGTAACTTACGTTAGTGAAATGGTTTATTACGGTTGTGAAATTATGTATTACGTTTCTGAAACAGTCAATGACGATTTTCTTTTTTCGTAAAATACGTATATGATACTCATATATATATGCACTGCATATTCAATATAACGCATTGAAAAGATGTGAAGATTTCTTTAACTATAGGGTTTGAACTGTTTTTGGCAATGTTCCGTGGAAACGAGAGAAAAAACCTTTTTTCATGGTCATAACCGTAAATTACTATATGAAAAAGGGAAATTATGAGGTTAAAGTCTGAAATTACGGTGAAAAAATCGTAAATTACGATGAAGGGACCGTAAATTTCGGTTGCAAAATCGTAAATTACGAGTAGGAAATCGTAAATTACGATTAGAAATTCGTAATTTATGACTTACGGAATCCATTTCTAAATCGTAATTTACGATTTTAGTATTGTAATAGACAATTTCCATATTGTGGATCGTAATCATTAAATATGAGGATTATCATAATCGTAACTAATCGTGTAACATTGAATCGTAATTCGCGATATACATGCAATAAATTACGATACTAAGATCGCAATTGACGCTGTTGCGATCGTAAATCATGATTTCATTTTTTCAGTGCGCAAGGGTTTGATTAAACTGTTATGAAACTTATGTTTTATATTTTGGTGTACGGGCGTGTATTAAAAAGTTCTATCGAAATCAAAATTGTATCACAATTTGAAATAAATTTTGTTCTCATAGGTGTGAAAATTACTCCATTCTAACAATTTAGCCATCCTCTTTTGATAATGACCGAACAGGCTTTTTTATTGAAATGTGAATAACTCTACGTATGGGTGGGTAAATTTTATCTTACCAGTGCCCATAAAGGAGGAATTGTACTGGTATGGTAAAGAGAAGATTGCCATCCAGGCTCACCCTGTGATTCAGATTCATCAAAAATGGTGTTTGAGCTCAATAACATAATCTTTTTTATGGCCTTAATGCCGAAAAACGCGATTTCATGGAGAGCGGCGAGTTTTATACGCCAAATACCATAAATGTGCCCGACCATATTTGGATTTTTTATTGAGATGACAATAAAAAATACCGTTTCGTCAATTTCAAATTCACTACCCCCTAATATACAAATTATCACAGTAATTTTAACATTTAGTGAGAAAAATGTATCCATTGGAGATTGGCATTTCATTCTCATATAGCTGTTCCTTTATGTATTTTGAAAATTTGATTCTTCAACTAATTATTAACGATTATTGCTATTCCGGGTATGCTATCAACCCATAAAATGACACCGCAGGGTCGGTTGGGAACCCAACACGGCCCGGCAGGGGGAGGGGGTGGGTCTCATCATAGGCGCCCGACATCGTAGCAGAGGGGTTTCTGGAGGTTTACCCTGTGTTTAGAAATACGATGGCTTAAATGACAGAAGTCGGCCCCAGCCGCCTGCGTGGGTGTCCATTACTCCCTTCTGAAGGAATGCTCAAGAGCAACTACCATGGAGAGTCCCAACGAGAGGGGCTGAGATAAAAGTAGTCTCAGTCCTCCATCAAAATTTATTTTTAAAAATTGCACTATTTCATACCCAATCGACACTATCTACTTTGTACTGTGCATGCCCTCACGCCAAAAAGAAAACACCGGAAGGTTGTACTACTCTCCGCTCCAATTATCCATAGGCTTTACTATTTTTTTTATCACGAAAAATGATTCAATTATGTTGCTATTTATCCCTGCCTGAAATTAGTAGTAAAAGGGCAGCGTACGTGAGGGTTTAATGGACGTTTTGCAACATGTTGCTTTTAAATGCTTGCATACTCATTATATTGAAAATTTATGACCCGGAATTCAATCGTGCTTACTGATAATTCCGTTATGGTTTTGAAGAGCAGTGCACCATATGAAAATTTAATGAATAAGCAATAATTATAAGGAGCGGTCCAGTCAAGGTATTCCGATTACACGTGTCTTGTTTATAACCCTTTTCGTTTGTGTTAATGCCCTCCATATTCTGAAATTCATTAACATTAAAAAATTGGTTCCATTATTTTTTCATGTATTTATCGCAAAGAAGTTGGAACAAGAAAAATGTTGTAAAATGTAACTGGACTGATTGAGTATAATTTTTTTTTAATTTCCCGGCGTTGGTCGCCCTATGTGGCCCTGCAAAACATCTATATATCTATATATCCAAAAATGTTATCAAATTCACTCTGCATCACCTCATTAGGTTTAAAAAAAGTGGTCCAACCTTCAGACAATTTTTTTGGGGGAAATAATATCATATTCCGAGCACTTCTCACAAATTTAAATTTTCATAATTTTTTTTTCATTTAGCCAGATGACACTGGAACCTCCAAAATGATGTTCGGTGGCAGTGCGTTCATAGGGCGACCAACGACAGATTAATTAAAACGTTTGATCATTGAAACCCTCCAAGAGCAGTACGAAACTATCTTGACTACAACACTTTAACCTGAAAGCTCATTTTCATCCACATAACACGCCGAAAAATTCCACCCGGAAATTGATAAAAGTTTGGTAAGGACATACGCTCTTCTAGAATTGTCAAATACTCGTATTTGTACGAGTCAAGGGCCCGTGGGATCGATCCTCGATTCTCATCCAGTGTTCCGGAAAGTGAGCGTCGAAACTTGGTAGCCAAGAACGCGAAGTAAGACTTAATTAGTCTTGGGTAAAAGTTTTCGCCACCCCCTCCCCCTCGCTCCACAACTCCGCCACCTTATTCCGCCCCTTTTACTTTAGCCTCGTGAGAGATCCGGGATTACACTGTCAACAAGCTTGTCGTGGCCAGCCTCTGTGTTATTTCTCCACGGCTATTCTGGAAAATCCCCCTATACCTATATATGTATATTCCAGGGAGGATATAGGGCGAAGATGGGCCAGGAAAAGCCGTGGGTGCACTAGTGGGTGGGTGGAGAACGGAAAAGAGACGCTTCCTGTATCCGAGGACTAGTCATTAAGGGGATTTTCTCAGGCCAACTACTACCTTTTCTGCGGTAACTCTAATGTCAACGTAATGCCACCATTATGTACACTCAAATCCACATGAGTTTGTTAATTAATTTGTACTCGGTGGGTAAATATCGCTACGGAAATTCGGGGTGAGGAAAAAGAGGGATCGAGGGCGAAAACTCGATGGATTCTACGAGGGAATTAAGTTCGGAAACTGGGGTGGGAGGGTGGGAGGGTGGGGGGTGGGGGGGGGGGTTTCACAGAGGGAGATGCACAGAAATTTGATGATAGAAAAATTTACTTTTTTTTCTGTGAGATTGACAGAAATATTGCATGAGTTTTTCGACTATTGCCCTCATTGATGTCCATTACTTTATTCCTAATACAAGATGATCATTTCTTCGTTATTAATCAATTTTGGAATGCATCAAGCTCCGGGAAAAATGGGTCATCAGGTATTTGTGCGCACAGAAGTTAATTAACGACCGGTATTGATTGACGGCTCGCCATTAAGGGACAGTATTGGAGTTTGTGACTGGTGAATTATGATCGATCAACCCATTATCGAAATGCCTAGGGAGTTTGCGACTCTAACTTTATAGAGTAGATACTTTCTCCCCTAATGAGTTCGCCAGATTTTTTTCATTTTTTCAGATAAAAAAATGACATACGGAGAGAACAGGTTGATAAAATTTCATCGGAAGCTCTCATAGTATACTGATAGAAAAAAATATCTATAACAGAATAGAATTGTTTCTTGAGACAAGAGAATCACATTTTGGACATTTACGTCCCGTTTAGATAATGTCAATTTTAAATCGAAGAGTCCATGCGTATTAATTTATAAACATAACTTCAAATAATATTTTTAGGGAAAAAATCGGATGAAAACAGTGACATTATACGCGGAATAATGTAACATGAAAAACTAATTTGTTCACCGTTCGACTGGTCGAAAGAAACTGTTCATCTTCTGTTACGACACTGCATCCTCCCTCTCTCTATATTACCTTGGAAAAATATTTTTCCTACCGGAGAAGCCATTGTCAGTCGCTTGACAGCTAATTAACCAGGAAACATGTCATCATAGAGATTGCCATTGGAAATCACGTCAACTTCTTAATTATGCACCCGTCGCGATCATTTTCCATTATGATAACAGACACATTACCATAACATATTGACATCTCATCTGCATTTTGTTTTGTTTTGATGTCTCTGGTTACTTCACTTGTGATTCACGAATTGAAAAAATAGTTATCCTTCAGAGAGATATGTAGGGCGTGGCCGTGAAACTCTGCTTTACGCACTGAGTAACGAAAAAGTCATTTGTGTGGACGAAAACCGCGAAGCCTAACCTCGCGTCGCGCCGTCGAACAAAATTGCCTGGTAAATTTAAGCCGATCATAAAGCCGCATTTGCCAAAGATTTTTTTGTCCCCGTTTTGGAAAAATGACTATTTTATATGGTAAAAAATTGTGTTTTTTTATTCCAACGGTCGATTTATGATTCCGCGTTTGTTGGAAATCACTATTTCAATAGTAAAAATAAACACGGTATGGGTATCATATATGTAATCTCCGCATGATGCATCGATTTTATATCAGTCATATATTGACATATGGAAAAAAGAGATTCACAAAAAATACCGTTTCGCTCGATATGACCTATTTGTGTTTCTTCAAATTTCAACTAATCAGTATTATACCAAGGTTGGCAACCAAGGCCACGCATACCGAGCTTGGTTCAGCATCGGCACCGAGGTGGTGGGCAAGCTTGGATATTGCCGCATCAGTACCAGGCTGTATCCAAGCCTGACGCTAACCTTCCGTAATATCCTTCAATACATTTCATTCAAGCTTGCCTACCACTCTTGGTACAGTCTTTAACCGACCAAGGATGGATTAGACTTTCTGTTATCCAAATTAATTAACAAATCCACGAACTCATTAATTCTCAAGGTCATTCGAAATTTTCTAAATTCCTAATTCAGCAAATCTAATGCTAGGAAAAAAAAAAACTAATGACCCAAAAAATGTCACTTATCCTAAATAAACTCACCTGATCGGCAATTTCCGTTAGATCATGTAGACTGATGTTGTAGATGGCATTTCTGTAACAAGCGATACAAACACGTGAGAATTGAGGAGATTGACAGGTATTGTGTTATGGAACAAATGATGGTGTTGAAATGTGGGGTTTATACAGACAGTATGGGGGTATGATGGAATCCACTGGGCATACTGATTTTCCGCGTTAAATTCCGCGCACCCCCCCCCCCCCCCCCCCCTAAATCCGAGAAATCCATGGTTTGAAGGGGCTTGGGGGTGTACGTGTGGTGCTGTCATCGCGAACTCATCGATCTTCCTCAATTAGTAGGGCCCCATGCATAATTATCGAGTTTGGTGGTACGTGCCCGCGTGATAAACGTGTGCATCCATTATCGGACGGCTCGTGACGGCTTAGCTCGCGGTCGGACGTGAAATTGATTATGCTTGGTATACCGCTCTCTCGTGTGTGCAAACGCGACTCCCAGGATTCCACTCTTCTCCTCCCCCTCCCTCTCTCCCATCGTCTCTCTTTCTCTCTTACTCTATTTTCATCCCCCAACAGCAGTTTCCACATTCCCCCCCCCCCCACACATGTACATTATTTATGCACTTGTGCACGCTCAGATTATCTCGAGAGGAATTATTCTTTCATTATTCATTTCGGGTTAAAGGGGGTCGTATAATTTTGGCCCTTTGGGAGGGGTTGACGTTTACGGTATTTCAATTGTTTCAGGAATTGGGAATTATTAAGGGGCGACCGCGATGAATTTTGAATGCTTCTGGCTCTTCATAATTATGAGGCAGTGTGAGATAAAATTAGGTGGAAAACATGATTCTTATGCGTTAACCTTTCAATACGAGGCGCCTCCGTTTACAACCAATTTTATTTTTTTTTCTAAAATTCATTTTATAAATATAATCATAAGAAACAAAAAATGATAACACAAGAGGAGGAAATTTTTCTTGCGGTCCAAATCTCGCGATACTTTGTGGTATTCGGCGGAAATGCGAGAGAAATTCATAGTTTCTGATCAGAGTTTGATCGATGGAAGTTTCAGATAAAATATTTTATGTTGTCGCTATTTTCTTCTATATCTACTCTTCTTAAAAAATACGGCACAGTTCGTGCGGGTCGCTTGTATGCACTCACACGCCGTCCTCGAAGCTCCCACCCACACTTGCTCTTGAATTATGAACGCTAGAACAAAAGTTGTACAAGATGTAATGTGCATTTTAACGCAAGCAACAGAATTTGTTTACACCTTTTTTATTTCTATGTACTTCCGCGATGTTCTGTTACAAATAGATCAATTGTTATTTACAAAAAACCACCAGATACATTTCAACCAAAATCCGTTGCGATCCAGAGGACTCCAATGGTGCCATCAGTGAGCTGGAGTCCGTAATCGATGCGTGAGAAAGTTTGGGAAAGGCTTGACTATATACATACTCAGTGACACCACCCACCCAAACACACCCAGCTACCCACCCAAACACCCCCACCCGCCCACCCAAACACACCCTCCTACCCAAACACCCCCACCCACCCACCCAAAAACCCCCACCCACCCACCCAAACACCCCCACCCACCCACCCTAACACACTCCCCTACCCACCCACCCATCCACCCACACAGCTCCCCACCCACCTACCCACCCACCCGTTCACCCGCCCACGCACACACACACACACACACAAATCTCAACTTTTAGTGTTAACCCAAATTCCATTCACGTTGAAGATTCTAGTTGCGCGAAAGCTGAGCGCAAGAAGAATCTTAATTGTTAAAAGCGAAAGTGAATTATTGCACCCTAGAATTTAGACAAATCAAGAATCATAAGCAGTTGTAACTAGCAACATTACCTTGAGAAACCAAAGGGCCTTCTGAGAAAAAAGGATTTTCAATTTAAATTTTACATCTTCGGGGTAGAAGGTGATCTTCAATGTCGTGAAGGCTAATTTGGAGCTGTTCTCCCCATTTTCTTTCAACTTATTTTTTCCTCGTAAAGCTCAAAGAATGGCCTATGAAGTATCCCATCGTCGGCTTTTTTTTACATTCTATAAAGTTAACTAAATTGGGCGTTCAGACAAATTTCGAAATGAAGGGTGGAATGAACACAGAGCGTTCTGTAATAATTTTGTTGGCACTGGAGAATTCTCCACAATTTATTCCTCCATTCTCCTCGATTATTTTCCCCCATTTTCTCTATTTTCTTCACGTGCTCAATTTCATAGCAAAATGTATGAGTTTATCTAGTACAATTTTGCTCTACACTCCAATTTTTTTTTACCCTCGCCTGGAATCAAGCGTCCCATCACTATTGAAAATTAACCAGGAGAGGAAGCAATTTACATACAAGAATTGAGGTCTTTATGAGACTCCAATTTTCCCTGGACTAGTAAATTTGTTTTTTTAAGTGCAGATAAAAAATATGGAATAGGAAATTTTTAACGTGCCGATAGGGAAAGTTTTTGTAAACACCCCGGAAATTAATTATGGCAGATCCATTGAATTTCCACTTTCTCAACGTTTCATGGCCTCCTGATAAGATGTGTGCATGTGTGTGTGTAAAGGTGTATGTGAGTCCTGAGTGGTCCCGGCAATTTTAAAAAAACTCTTTTTCATTTCTCTTGAAACACATTTTGATAAATTACTTCCCTCCGAGAATTTAGAAACTATTATTATTGTTATTTTTACTACTCACGAAAAGCATATTGAAATAGTTGAATAAAAGCTCACGCGCAGGAATGCAATATGGAAGATGCTAAAGTGCTCAGTTTTTACTGCTGAAAGTATTCAAATATTGAAAAAAAAACTAAATGGGACAAACAAATAAATCCCCGAGCTTGCACCATGTGTGTAATGTACATACGCAGTTCTCCATTTTCCGCTTCTTTTTTATAGTGAAAAATTGGAATCCTGACAAGGAGAGTTCCATATATTGAAAAAAAAAAAAAAATAATGCATACGAAACTATAAAATATTATTTATTTGGTCTGCGTGCTTTTAAAGCCAAGGGATGAGCTTCCACGAGCTTATTCTCTGTTTTGAATCATAACCAGAAATTCAATATCTATTCAATCTCTGCTCATTCCTCGTACGTCAGTTGCGCTAGCGGAGACCTCAAAATTTGCATGAGAGCATGGAAAAGCCGGGGGTAATACTCGATCGAAACCACTACAATACCCTTTCAAGTGCACTCGAGATACCCAAGAATTTAATTTTCGTCTTAGGAAGTTTGTCCTCGAATATCGAAGTCTTCTTTGGATACCACGGCGTGTTATATGACCCTATGTTTTGCATCAAAGCAACGCATCAACTATGCATTTCACTAAAATTTGTCTATTTATGTTGAGGAACGCATGATCAAAAATGACCAACTATATTCATAGTCGCTATAAAATTTGCTATGACTTCAATGTCTTGCTGTAGATTATTCGACCCGAGAATCGTCATCAGGCCGAGTGCGGCGACTTTAAGTTCGCGGGTTTCGCGCCCGAATCATATGGAAAAGATTCGCACTGTCAAAATCCCATGATTTTTTATCCAACATATACATACACACACACTGAATATGAAGGGCGTTTATACCTCCCCAACCCCCCCCCCCCCCCGCCTCTCAGATTTTGTAATATACCCGATTCAGGAAATGTGAACTGAAAGCGTATGAACTTGACTCAGTAACTTTACATTAATTATAAATGTGTTATCAAAATCATATCATGGATTTGAAAAATTAACGCGGAATTGAGAAACAATGTCGATGTTCAATACCGTTGATTTTAATGTAATGCTGCAATAAAAAATAGAGCATCCCATTGATGTTTCGGATATGTAACGATTGCTACATGTAAATTTAATTCGCATATATTCTGAGACATGAAAATTTTAGTGGTATTAATGACTTTGAATTTTTTAATACTGATGATAACGTCATCCTGCATATAATACTTAATAATGAAAATCATGTAATAATAATGAAATAGCCGTGCGGTCCTGAGCTGAAAAAAATTATTTGTCGATATCCATTGTTTAATGGTTCTTCAATCACAATTGCTGCAAGTGATCCTAACCAGTGTCTAATTAGTAAGGTCATATTGCCTTAGATAATGAATTCGTTCTATTTTATATTAACGAAGAGGAAATATACCAAATTGCAGATTTTAATTGGCAGATTTAAAGATCTTTTGAATCATGAAATAATGCAACGTTTTATTTTAACGCAAACGGATTTGCAGTATACTAGGACAACGTGAATATAAGAGCCAAGTGTATTATTTTCCGCTGCTCAAAAAATCCTCTGTTTCGTAAACCCTTTCTCAGGTATGACTTATGTAATCAAGCTCGATGGAAAAGTCTTAGGTACTCTGCATCTGAAGCAATTTCGGTTGGAATACATTTGAGGGTTTTTTGGTTATAAGAGAATTTCTCCCAAACCAATAGAGATCGGGAAAAAAACCTTAAACAAATCTTGTTCCTCGTTTCAAAATGCACATTTTATGTCAAATAAATTTTTTGCCTACGTTAATACCTTAAGAGAAAATGTACGTGCATATGTGCATTGCGGACGACCTGTGAGCGCTCGCAAGCGATGGGGGAACAACAATTTGCGTTTCGTCCAACATTCGGCCCTCAGTTTTCCAAGAAGCATTAGAGATAGCGGTGAAATTCATAGAACCTAAATGATTCTTCATAAAATAAAGAAGATTTTATATATACAACGTTTTCTTCTATCTCCATTACTTAATCAACTTGAGCCAAAAATCGCGTAAGGTCAACATTACAAATTACGACTTTTTACTTAATCTCTTGTTATAATCTATTTCACTCTTCTTCCGTACAATTATCCATAATGTCTTAGTTGAAAATTCTTCTCAACAGCTCAAGGACTCGAATACCAACGCTTCGATCATCAAATAATTCTCTTTTCACGGCAACCTCTGTTTGCAAAAACTTTCACGAGGACAATTTTACGAGACTAGAGAATTCTTGACCTATGAGCCTACCATTTACGATTTCTCTTCTGTTTCTCCAATTAATCTACTCGTTTTTTTCTTTCATCAATGAAAAAATAAAATTTAGCTTTGGGAATTTTGTTGAGTTCTCATACAACGCCAAGTTTTTTTTTCGTGAAGCCCTTCGGGAACAATTATTTGAGATTTCGCTGTAGCAAAATTTGAAAATACCACTCGAAATTGCAGGGGCAATTTTTCAGGGTGATACTATTATAATCTAAAAATGGAGAAAATCAAAGAATAGAGTTCAGGTTGTGCTAACCATTTTTGTGGAATGTGTCGATAAAAAATCATCCCCTGTATATACGATTGCACGTAGAAATATTTGTTAATATTCCCCCCCCCCCCAATACCATAAGATGTAATTTAAAATACCCGCTTTTTTTCGCTCCATTGAGAAGAAATTATTGTCTCCTTTTTCCTCATTTTCTTAAAGTGGGCGATCCATAACGCCAGAAAGACCGCAGTCTCTACTGCCACTCCATAAAAACCAAATTTCGTAAGAGCATGCACAAATGATAATAATGATAATACCTTGCACCAATCAGGATAAAAGTAGGCGCTCGTTCAAGGAGCTTAAAGTGCTCCACGTGACTCTCATTTCCCAAGAACCTCTGGCCGATCACATCCCCTGTAACAAAACCAAAAAATATATATATATAACGTCAATATATATCTATATATATTTCGTGAGTGCAATGTACAATGCTCACTCTCATCTCACCGGTAAATCGACTGTGGAGTTCTTACGTGTTAAGCATTCGTATGCTTACTCGAGGTCTATTCTATATATATCGACGTAATAGACGAGAGTGTGTGGCCCCTCACAATAAATTCAAAAGAGGGCAAAATAAATATTAGACGTGGGTACTAGGGGGCACGGGGAGAGATGGGACGCGGGGGCCGGGCAGGGGGTGGTAAAAAATACCATAGAAGTAAGTGAAACGAGTGAACAAAAGTGAGAGAACGAAAATGGAAAAATAAATACGTATGTGGAAGGAAGCGGCATGAAATATTCTGTTGCGCTGGGGATATGTTCAAGAAGCGGGGGGAGTATATATTGGATTTTATCCCCTGCTATCCCTCTCAGCCCTTGGGTGTGCACTTGAAGGATTGATAAATCTATTATTTGCATTTCTGTGGCAAAATATAACCCCGAGAGGACTTGCCCAAACCACCCTCGTGCCGAACGCAATTTGTGATTTTGACGAAATGGAAAAATTCGGGGGGGGGGGGGGGGGGATTATGCGTGAGTATGCATACTGGGATATATTGAAATTGGGATTAGCAGAAAAGAGTTATTGGCTGTGACGGATAGGGAATGGCGTTGGATGATTGACTGAAAACTTGGACCATAATTTGTTTAGAACCATAAATCGGTTGACTAATTGTGAGTATTATATAATTTTTTATTACTAAGTCGGTGCGGTAGCGTCTTGCAGACGCTTCGCGTGCGCGAAACCCGCCCCCGCGGCAACATAGTACTTTTCGTACCTGTGAGCGTGAAGATTTCTTTTGGCGATGGAGAGGTTAAAGCCGGAGGCGAAGCCGCGGAATATCTTCCATTCTTCATCCATTGATTAGATTGAATCGGATATGATTTTATCAGATAAATTCACATGTCTTTCTCTCCCAGTGAAAAAAGTTGTTCATACTTTTACGAAACCTCCATTACACCCTTAAGGCCACCCCAGCTGGCTTTTTTTCCGAAAAAAACCCACACAATATATGATTGAAAAATTAATACACTTTCGCAGGTAATGTTTTAACCCTGAAACTGGTGAATATAATTAGGAAAAGCAGTGAGAAATAATTTGTGTAATAAAAGAAATATCAACTCGCGGAGGGAGAGAATGAGAAGAAAAGAAGGTTGTGAAAGAGACAAAGTGGGTGGGTACCTTGATCACGTGTCGCTCGTAAATTACAAGCAGATCCCAAGGAGAGGTTGCTGAAGTGCCAGCAGAAAAGGGGGGGGGGGTGGCTCAACTTTTTTCATTCTAATTTTCTTTCATTTTTGCACTCATGGATGGTACCCACGACGCGCAATGGTACCGGTTGAAATGTACCAGCTGAAGTATGAAATTAAAAGGAATTATCATTTTTTTTCTGGGAACGACGGGTAAGGAGACGATGGGGGAGGGGGAGGGGGGACAATGAAAAGTGGTGAGTAGGGTATGACTGGGAATTCATTCACATTGTGAGAAATTTTTGTAATTAGTTTGTAATGGGTTAATGGGGCAGTTTGATGAGTTATCATGTTCGACATAATCGTAGAATTATTTTACGTAACTAATCAATTCAATGAATCCCAGAATTAATTTCCCCTGCTATTATGATGGGGTAATTTTGAGGCATTGGAAATGAAAAAAAAATTGGGAATGGTTTTAATACAAATAATGAATTCTGTGAAAAAATTTAAGTTTGCTCGGAGGCAATGTCAAAATTTTAAACAAATTTTTCCTGGAAAATCCTTCTAGGGTCGGCGCACATCATAAATCGACCAATCTTCATTCATTGCACTCATATTGTTTTCATCATGTGAAAGGCTCGTGTGTAATAATTTTTCACCCCTTTATTTCTGACACGCCATCACTTTTCGCGGTCGATTTCGGTACCGCAAAGTATCGTGTACGCGTTAACTGATTATGGGATTATTTTTTATATAATAACGGTGGAGCAGGGATATAAAAATTGTGGAGATAAAAAAACGGAGTGGAAACATTCTGATTCGCTGTTTATTTGGGTGAGTTCTTGTGGAAATTTTCATTTGATAATTGTTAGTTCATTACTCCCTCCTCCCCTTTGGCCCAATTATCAACCTGACGAATCACCTTTTTCACATAAAAATCATCCCTTTCAAACAATTGTCCAATTTTTAATCGGTCAATTCATGAATTCATTATTTCCCCGTGAACTCTACAGAGAACCATGCGGAACATTATCGGTCGCATGATAACCATTATGCTGCTCAATATTTTGCAATTGAATAACATTTTTTCCTTTTTTCTTATCTTTAGATTAACCAAAAACTCAAAAATAAATGTCTTCATTAACTGGGTCGTAACTTATTGCGTCAATTTGCTCCCTATTAAACCAAATGGCGGAACACACTAACCCAGTTCGGAAAAATGAAAGTGTTTATTTATACCACTACATGATAACGCAAATTTAAATGAATATTTTAAAATTCAATTAACACCCATTTGTCATTTAGTGGATTAAATAACTATTTATGAGGTATAAAACCTCCTTTATTTGTACGCGGCTTCTACGCCTGATGCAGGTTCATCGCCGCGCTACATCATGCGCATATGCAACGAGTGTGTGTTACGGCAGCAGCCCAAGTGTTATCAAAAATTAGTTTTCGATATGTTATCAACATGATGGAAAATATCTTCCCGAGCGATGTTTCACGTCAACAGAGTTTTATAGCCATAGCGTGGAATTGAAAATAAATTATGTGCAATCCCCATGAGTATCTAACTTATCACGTACCCCCTATGGGCCCTGTTCGGTATGCCCTACAATCACGTCACGAAACTCAGTAGTTTCGGTATTACATTAACGTTAAATCCTACAATTGTGGATATTATGATCAGCTATAAGACCTCGGTTCTGCAATGTCTACGATCCAATACAAATACATTTTCAATTATTTTTCCACGCAACAATTCTCGGAAACATTAAATTTATTGAGTTCATAGTTTTTACCCACAGTCAATGCCAATCTATTTCTGTTCTTAAAAGAACTTCGCGTTCTCCGAATTCATTAAATCTCAACTCAGTTACCCAATCACTTTGCTACTATCAACTTATAAATGTACAATCGTTACACCTCCCCAACGATTTCCCCTCCCGCCGAATTCAAATTCCCAGGGTTAAAGATAAATGACCTGATACTCGGCAAAAACGTAGAAAACGTTTATTAAACCGCGAGATCCAATTTGAAAAAAAAAATGACAATTTTCGATCTAGCCATAATTGTCATTTCCCCCATTCCCATCTCGGTAATTCCCCCACATCGCAGGTTATTCACGGCGAATTCATTACGCCGAGAATGAAGAATAGGGGTATTCTCGCACGAGTGGGACCCCCCACCTCCGCCCTAAAAAAGCTAAAAATTGAAAAAAGAAGTGGGTAGTTCACTCCATATTATAGAGTGGAACTACGGCATGCTCGATGGTGGAAGCGTTACGGGCCGTCACCTCGATGAATTAATGGCAACTGAGGAGATGGGGAGAGTAGGTAACTCCGGGTTATTCCCTTCTACACTATATACTCGATCTATTGGTGGGGGTGGAGGGGGGGGGGGTTAAAGGGGTTAGAGGGAGATGAAGCGATGCCGGGGTTCTCGGTTTCAATTATCCCCGGGGCCACTTTGCTGGCCAAGACACTCTTGATTCGGGAAACGGTTCCAACGAATTTACGGGGGTTAAGGTGCAGGGGAGGGTCGGAAGTAAAACCGATGAGTTTCCACCCCCCCCCCCCCCCCCAGGTACATAAGACTTCATCCCTCTTGGCGCCCAATATACATAAGTTTGCCTTGTACATATGGATTCGTGATACGACGTCTAGACATGATGGGGTTAGCGTATATGTGTGTGAGTGACTTTGGTGTTCAGGTGGCGGTGGGACGAATCGATGCTGTCGATTTTAGTGCCAAGTCGTTGAGCTATTGGTCAAGTAGACGCTCGTGTTACACTGTTTTAATCATCATTTACCAGGAGGTTGAGTTGACGTACGCTATTTTTCAATATCGTAAAATGCATTGACGCCTTTCAAGAATGCTCCGATAGTTCACATTCAGTTGGACTTTTGTATTCGATTAGGTTGACATCACTGGTCATTCATTGGGAATCAAGTTTAATTGCAGTATGAACAGCATCTGATCACAACAAATTTGTCGCTTGGCTCAATCGCGTCAAACACAACTGTCTATTCAAATCACTAAACACAGAACTCTTTGAGAGGCTGTCATCGGTTAATGCGAAGCGGGATTCTCTCAGCATAATTGAGGTTTGCTAGTAGCTACAGGATCGACTTTGATGCAACGCGACCTCTATCTAAAATCCCACGAATGTACCAACGCAGGTCGGTTTGGGGTGATGTTTTTGATGGAGTAGCACCAAAGTCATCCAAGTGAGAACACCTCTCTGGTCGTGAACGTGACGGACTCCAGGCTTCTCCAAAGAATAGTTATCAATTATCATCCGGACATTTTTATTCAACTTCACCATTTGGGAATAGTTACTCAGCCTCTATAATATCATCAACATTGTTCAATGTGTGTATGTGAAGTGGCAATTCAAGTAATAACACCTCTCTGGTTGCTGGTGAAATGATTCACTTTATCTGGAGTATGTTGAGATGTTTAGCAATTTGAAAATGTCGTGAAATGGTACGTTAACGATTTTCATGTTAAGGTGGAAAGTGGTCTTGGACGTGACAGACCTGGAGTCGAAGTCAAGGGTCCTCCAAAGGGACTAGGACGCTTGGGACCATCGTTATCGTCACTAAATGGGTTAAACTCAACGGCAAACGCTTGCCAAGGTACGATAACAAAGCCGCGCTCCTTAAGCGTACTCCCCTACCACACCTCAAGTTTTTTTTATCTCGAGAGAATTTTTCTTCGTATTACCACCTCTTTTTAAAATCGTCGACTGGTCTCTTTTTGTTGGCAACCGTGGAGATTTTTCACACTGATGACTTCGTGTCATGGAGACTGATGAAGCACTTGGTGTGAGAAGCGGGGTTTATTGTGTCACGATTATCGTCTCAAGTACACGGTATCGTGAATTTCTATGAATATTCATTATTATGAATTTACAATTAACTTGTTAAACTGGATTTGGGAAGGTCTCATAAGTGCTCTTATACACAGCCACTGCTTTATAAGGGAATAAGTTTTTTTTATAATTTCTATGAGATTGAGATCTATAATATTTTATTGACAAGTATCAAAAACCGTTGCTCCAAGTATTGTTCAGTGCTTGAGAAAAGTATCTTCTTCGCGAGTAGCAAATTGGAATTCCTAGGGAAACCTTTGACTTTAGACGAGTAAACCTATTTTACAACTCACAAGTGTTTTTCATCCTTGTACTGAGTACAAGGTGCTTGTGAATAACACATTTTTTTAGAGTGTACTCATGTTCGCGTTTATGTTTATAGTCCCGTTCATATTCATGTTGATGCTCACGTTCGGATGATTCGCTACATCTTGCAATACGAAAACACTTGAATGGTCGGAAGGTTTGATCTATGAACTGTCAAAACGGCATCGAATAGCTTTCGCTCACGATATCCATAATTTTATTGATTCGCCTTCGCAACTAAGGTAATATGGTAACACGAGCGTTGAAATTATCATTTTGCGATAGATTTCTGGAGAACCAATAGGAATGTTATTGGACGTCACGTGGTGCAACCGGAAGAGTATTATATCGGCAATTTTTCGGTGATCACTTCGGGAGCAGCCAATGAAATGATTGGGATCAACGCAAACGCAGACACCTCGTTGACTGCTGCTAAGTGTAGTCCATTGGAAGGCCAACTCAGATCCACATCTACGTCAAATGTCGCCAATATATGTTTATCCCATACATGTGGAACACGTGAACCGAACGGTTGCATTCATGAATATGAAAAAAAATGAACTGGAGAAAATCCATATGTTAAATAATGACGCGGGAAAAATAATGAAAATTTGAAGAGAGTTTAACATTGAGTTACCTATCCATGCACTAACGTGATTTCTTCCGTTATATATTCGGAGACTGTATAGGAAAAATGATTCGTAGAATTTTTTTGTAGGCCACATGAAATTTGTATAGGGTCAATATTCACCGTTAAACCGCGCAAGTGAATAGCGAAAATAAGAGCGGGTCCATTTGATGGGTAAGCAAACATACAAAACAGAATGTTGAAAGGTGAGGAGCAGGCGGGGGGTGGAGGGGGGAGGGCCCATTGGTAGACAGTGCTGAAAGGGATATTGTACTTGGTGCTTTGTGAATCATCGAGTCACGCGAGTATGCGAGTTAACTCACGACGTCTCCACGTCGACGGCTGGGGGACCCTGACGTCGAATCGTCCTATCGCCGGTCACGGTACCTCGCTGTGCCACGCTAGCGTTTGTTGTACTGGGCATACATGACCTAACTCAACTATCAATTGCTCCATTAAGAGTGATTCTACAGATTTTAATCATCTCATTCCATTAAAATATTTTATGATTATGGCGAAAGAGTTTTCACCAAACTCTACTAACTAAACTAAACCAAATATACTTAAACAAATATAATTTTCGTTCTGTGTCCGTTTCATCATCTCACGTACTAATTACTCATTCGGGATGTTGAAAATGTGAAATGGACACATTGGCGGCATTAATGTAGTGAGTTACTCCCAAAATCCAAACACTCCATATCATGGAAGATAACTCAATTATGATGATGAAATAATCGACTGCTGATGAGGAATCCTTTCATTACGGTATTGAATGAGTCAATCCTAGGAACAGCTATAACTCTATTAACGTGGCATGTCGTCGAATAAACATTACATTCATTTCGGATGATTGAGTCAATATTGAAAGTAGCTAGTAGACATAATTAATAATTAGTGGGTTGAGTGGTGTAATCCATGAGGGCCAAAATGAAACTTTTCCGATTGTTAGTTTTCACACACACATACACACACACACACATGCACACAAACACCCCTCATACACAGACACTTCAATACAGTGAACGTTCACTTTAATTTCTTTTTATTATCCAAACTTTCCAATTCAAAGACTTTTTTTTATTACTTCATTTTAGTAATAATTCATCGCAGACAGAAAAATGAAAGGACATTTTTTTCATAACAGAATATTGAAAAAAATGATTTAATGCATTTAATGAATTTGATTTTCAATCTGTTCAATTGTATATTCTGTTTGAAAAATATACATCAATAATTTGAAATAATAATGTAAATAAATATGTTCGACTATAGAGTATTGCCAATGAAGCAGCAACCAGAAACATTGAAATAGGGTAATGTACAATAACGATGATAATGACGTTGATGGCCGATTGAGTATCACTGTGGGTAAATTTCCTTTTCATCGAGGGCTTCATTATTGGGAAATTTAATGAAAGCCTCAAAATAAATTGCACATTCCACATGAGAATTATTTGGTCGATCCGTAAACCGCGATACCGTTTCATGCCACAAATTCCTCATTCACTATCACTGTATATATAGCTTATTCGCCTTTTCCATTGTCCAATGAATGACAGGCGAATCAATGGTACTTTGTTCGATAAATACCTCACAAGTAAAACATTCATGATCCACATGTATCATTCACTGAGCAGTAGGGGTGGCAGAAAGAAAATTGGAGAATGGCCACAACTCAAGTAGAAAGATTGAAATCTTAAATTATTTTTTCATGAAGCATACGAGTAATATGCAACTATAAATTGCAATAGGAGGTTGTAATTTCTAGTCAATTGGATTTTGATGTATCACCCGTAAAAAAATTCTCGACTTAAGAATCACATTTGCAGTTCTTCTGACTGAAATTGCAGTTACTAGAGTTGGAATATTCGACGTCATATTGCCTCGCATACAGAAAATTAAAATGAATTTTTTTGACATTCGAGGGTTAATAATAGGGGGCAGTACGGGATATGTAAGAATTGGAATTTCCTGAGCCCGATTAGGATATATTTGTTTTCCGTGAGGTCTCCGTGATCCACCGAACTCGGTTATGTCATCGACTTGGCCAGTACCTAGTATACCTACGAAAGGCAAATTAATATTCTGGTTATCGCTGTTAATTATCCGAGTTTGGAGGCAGGAAGTGCTTCGTATGGGCTCGACAGCTAAAATCGAGGTGATCATCGAACTTTATCCGTTTCTTTTAGTAATGTGCCCAGAATTTGTAATATCTGAAGTGGACAATTTATTCTACATGACATAGAGAAAGTGAAATACAACGAAACAAGACTGGTGTAGCATCGCTGGATGAAAGAATGAATTGTTGACGTCCGTTGGAATATTCAGTGAATATTAGATAAATAAGTAGGAGAGACAAGATGAAACTTGCGGAAATTCAGATACACATGAGGAATGACCTCCATTCGATTCCCCGAGAGAGAGATTCTTTTATTTTATTTAGCATTTCACTGTAGTCACTGTTAGCTTCCTTGTTTCGTATTTCGTTGTGTTTATCTCGTAGGGTGGCTTTCCGTGGGACATGTCTGCATCAGCCACAAGAGCCAATCGTAGTTGTGCATGTGTTTGTGGATGCTGGGTCCATGAGGAGAAATGGTAATACGTAGCTTGTCAATATTAGTGAATCGAATTCCTTGTCTTGTTGAACTGACAAATTGCAAGGCCATGTTTTTGATTAGATCTAGGAATTCAACTGATGGAGATACTGATGAGTTGAGATGCATTCTGACTCGGCTTCTCAATGCAAGCATCGCACTGGTATTTTGTCTAAAAATAATTAAGAGTTTCAGCAGCAAACAATTCCTTCTTCATTGCCTTGCACACATTTCTCAGCCGAAATGATCAGCTGAAAGCGAATCTTAGACCTTCGACCCGAGAGCTCAGATGATAGCATTAGGCTTACTATTTGTTCAATACCAAGAAGCGTTAGTTGATAGCCTAATGCTTCTCCTGTCTGGGCAATAAAACGCCAATAACTCGTCTGGTGCTCACATTTGAACGCCGGTCATTAGCATAACTTTGTCCATTGAGTTCGGTAAAGTTGAAACAGGAGGAACATATTCATCAGACGACTTCCATCCAATTCAGGGAATATGACCATGAAATTTAAGGTGGAACCAATTTCTCGAGCCAAGAATGACTGAAGTTTCGATCAATGGCAATAATATCTTAATAAAGTATGATAAAGTACTCTCATCACGATCCACTCCATTAACAATGAGAATAAACACGAACGTCTTGCAAGTCTCTCGATTGAAAGTTCTCTACGATAGGGTGGAGGGTGGCAGGGCTTTAGAAACAGAAGAGAATGGATGATAAAAGAGGGATTAGACGGAGCGAATCGATTATTCTCAGTCGACAGTGGAAAATCGACAGGGTGAAATTCGCCAACAGTTGAAGGAAAAGCGGAAGTTTAAACGGGATCAGGTCACAGCTGGCCGATACCAATGGGAATGTCTTCTGTCGTGACAAGTGGGATGGCTCTTTCGTAATTGCAAAGCGTCCATGGCTACTACTACCATTGCTCGTGATTGCGTCTCTTGTAGTTTTTACGAAAAAAAAAGGATAAGTATTTCTTAAATTCAAGTTTCGGGAGCCTGAGATGCTGCTCTTAGCGAATGTGAAATCAGAGCCAGGCATATGCAAATCAGGTGAATACAATGGTTGGAATACAACGGGCTTTTACACTTCGCTGATTGTGGGGATTCTAAAGGCGGCTAGTGACGGAAAATTTGACAAATTTAGATGTTAATTTTGACATCGTGCAGTGCAGCATTTTCATCCAACACCAATGATTCTGTATTGTTGGGAAACAATTGATATTTCATCAAATTGGATCGCAGTTCTCATCAGCCTAACATTGAATTTGTTTCGGCATCGTGGTTATGATATTTCAAGAGAGAGAAATACAACAGAACTTGCGCAAGTCACTCGAAATTTTTTATCGACCGTGAATATCCAGAATTACCAAAGAACCTCAATTCTGGTGTTTATCGAATTCTCGCGGAACGATTGACATTAAGTTAAAGTTAATTGAATTTCCGAAAAAAAATTTTTAACCGTATTGAACGCCTTGATAAATCCAATGACGGTATTATTTGGAATCTCAATGGAGGTGAAATGTATTAAAAACTTTTGGCATTTGATATGTAAATATCAAACACAGGTAAAGACAGTGCTGTCTCTATCTCACCCCATATGACGTTGAATGGTGCAGTTTTATTGGTCGAGATTAAAGGCATAAAATAATGTGCAAAATTGTGCAAAATTCCAATTCCTTTATCCGTACTGGAAAGATTCGGTAAGCAGCAGCGCTAAGACCGCGGCGCGACCTTTTAAGGGTTCAGGAGTGTGGTGATGTCCTGATGGTCTGCTCGTGGTTCGCAACAGATACTCAATTCTATTCTATACTATCGAATATCCTGAAAATGGGAAAATAATATGATCTCTGTTCCGTGAGCTCGAATATGGCATTCAGGTGGATTGATAAAAATAACCAACTGAAATTCTTAGCGTCTGAGATGCTGCAGTCAGGAAAAGCCAATGCCAAATTCAGCCATATGCAAAGCAGCTGAATACAATGGTTATAATGCAACGGGGGGTTTCACATTTCGTTGATTGTGAGTGTTGCTTATCAAGGGGCTGCCACACATGCGACTGCTAGTTTCCATGGTGCAACGACAGGAAGGAACACTAGACCGCGAAAGAGAGAACACTGCAGAGAGGGGAGAGACACATGATGACGTGAATAAATTGCAATTTGCTTCGTTTGTTTGTCGAGTGTACATTCTCTGAGCTGGAGGAGAGAAATGAGAGTGGAGACTAAAGGGAGCTCGGGCGGGGAAAGGAGAGAGGACGAATGTTAAATCACCGCGAAAGTGGTCACGCAGTATGCGATAGCATGGTCAACTATTTGTTTCAACTTTAGGAGGGGGAATGTGTGGTATGTTCAATGAGTGTTGTCATGATAAAATTTTACAAGCATGTATGATGTATTAATTTGTAGTAGAATGTGCAAGTATAATAATATTCAATTGAAGATTATAATGCTCATTTTTTCCATTTTTTTACGATGGGAAAATTGAATTGTGTTGGCAATTTATATTTGTTAATTTCAGCAAGGTGTTAGATTTTCATAGCTATATTAATAAGAAGTGAGCTTCAGCTAGAGGTGGAACAAATTAAGTCGTAAAAGTATTGATTTAAACCACTGTAAAACTTCATCCAAGCTTTTGGCAATAGTAATTTGAGATGTTCAAAGACCTGAAATAAAACTGAAAGTTTTAAAAGCTTGAATATGAAGCCTTTTAGTTTCTACACTAAGCTTACATCGTGAACGCTTCTGCGGTTGCCAAAGTGTAGAAAATATTTCACAAAATGATTTAAAGTTTCCTGATCAAGTTTCAAACTATTATAACAGTTGTAGTTCTTATGGAAAGTTTGTCGTTAATAAAACGCCTAGTATACAGGACAAAATATAGTGCGATCAATATCTTTTAAAACGATGTGATTGTATCAAAAATTGTGGCGAATTGTTATGAATTGCTCCAATCATTTCAGCCTATTGCTTCATGCTTTTACATTACTCCGAATTGCTTCCAATACCGGAAACTATAGAATTCGTGTGGAATCATGGGGAATTATTTGACACCCTTCAAAAGCGTTCAGTGAGTTGGCTGTATTGATCCTGTCGATATGCTTGTAAAATATCACTGATTTGACATTTTCTCTTACATGGTAGATTTTCTATGAACAGAAATATTTTAATCATAAATTTTACATAGGTTGCAACTCCATTAGAACGCTAATGATTGCGAAATGTGTCGAGTCGTCTCAGCTTATCATTGGTTCCAAGTACCATATTTCGGAGTCAGATAAAGAGGGGTTTCATAGGGACTCTTTGATAAAGATCTCACAGAGCAGAGTGGGACATACAAAATTGCATTAAATTTTGCTATCATTCTCGGACGTTGAGATGTCCAAAGCTGATGTCAAGCAGAAACTTAAACCATTTTACCTTCGCTAGGGAGACTCCATAGAGCTCATTGCAAGCTTTCTAAGGGTCTTCAATCAAGACAACTGACTTCTTTAGATACTGTTTCGTGTGCAATTTGTAACTTTCAC
The DNA here is from genome assembly GCA_026005395.1 of Asobara japonica. Lineage (NCBI taxonomy): Eukaryota > Metazoa > Arthropoda > Insecta > Hymenoptera > Braconidae > Asobara > Asobara japonica. The sequence continues at coordinate 3,149,056 of BQMI01000112.1, forward strand.
AGTACAATAATTTTTTTTCACGACAAAAACCCATTTTCTCTCTTCTCATCGTGGTCCATCGTGGTTACTCAATTTAGCATCATCAAAAGATTCATTATGGCATACTTTGAAATGTTGCTGATGAGTGAAAATCTCGCCAGAAATAAACTATAAACTGGCTGAAGGGATATTTTTCCAACCGCAGGAAAACAGTCTTTCACCAATAATTGAATTAAAGTCTATAGAGTTACTCCGGTGAATTTTTTGTTTTTCATTTTCCACTCGAGTGCGACTGGTGGCAGCCAAGCTTGTTGGAAAAAGTCACAGTAGCGCTATTCTATCGTGCATCAAAGCTATTTACTTGGAGTAGAATTGTGTATATAAGAATGAAGAAAAATAAAAGGAAACGTAACGATCCAGGAAAAGAGATAAAAGAGCTGAGATCGCTCCACCAATCGAACTATTCGTCCGCGCTCCGTTTCCTAATTGGATCGCTTTATATACTGTATAGGGAAGTTTCAAAGATTTTTATTCTCCAGTTAACTGTACCCTAGTTGTGAGACAATGCTATTTTATATGGTTCAGTTAATTTCAGGTGAATTGATTGCGTAGGTGAATTGTGGATAATTGGAATGTAGCAGTCCTACATGCTTTGAAGTAATCGGATCAAATCATGATTATGATTAGTCTGGTGATTACCGCAAGATCGTGCTTCTGTTACATTTGTTATGTAAGCAAATTGGACTTAACAGAGATGAAAATTCTTGATGCGATGCTTGAGTTAAGAATTCATTGATTCAGGAGTCAAGCCTGTGCATGAATGAATACTGGTGAAATTATGAATCAGATGATTCTTAAATGCAGCATCCAGGTCATTCTCAATTTGAAGTGATTTTTAATTCAACAATCACGTAGTTATTGACTCAAGAAACAGCTAAATCTCAAATGAAGAAGTAGGTGACACGTAAATTGGGAATCAGACAAATCGTAATTACATAATTCTTAAATTAAGTATAAATTGCTACTCCTTCTCTGAGTCCTTATGCGGTTATTTATTGGAGTTTATGATTTTATGATCATCCAATAATTATGATTCTAAATTTCTTCCTCTACTAAGCCTCTCCAGGGCTGTTTATTCTTCATCCATTAACAATTAATTTATTTGTATACATAATTATGCTAATTAAATTGTGCCTATTATTAAACATTTTTTATTCTTATCTACTATGTTTGAGTTTTTTTGGGTTCGAGCAAGTGTTTTTAAAAAGTTTTTTCGTAATATTGTCACTTATACTGCATCACATTTTTATCTAGGACTAACCTTTGCTTATTCAAAATTGACAGTACACTGAGAGCACTATTTAAATTCAATGGTTATGTAGGTATTAGATTTATCAGTAGATTTTCTATCTGTTTTCCAAAATTCTTATTTTTCATGATTCAAAAAGTTTTTTGTTCATTTAAATTTCAGATCATAAAATCATAAACTGCAATAAATCAGCGCATAATGGCGCAGAGGAGGAGTAACAATTTGGATTTAAGAAGAGGCGATTGGAATCACTCTATTGAATTGGAATTGGAATCACTTCAATTAAGTATTTCTCTGTCTTTGGGAACAACTTGACAAAAACGAATGCGGGACGAATTTTATTCCCAGGGTGATACATATCACCATACTCGCTTGATTCCTTTTATTTACATATTGCGTGTTGAATACAACACGGATATGATGAATATGGGATTTGAACGGAAGGATATGAAACTATACAATTCAAAAAGTTTCTCACTTGTACCCTATCTGCTATTTGCTTACGAAACCACCATGGGACGTAGTGTCTCGTTCTTTTTGTAAACTGAAATGAAAGTTTGGGAAATAAAATTGCCACTGTATTCCATTCATAAATCACAATTTGATATTTACCCTGGACATGCATGTATATACAATTTTTGTCACCAGTTTGTTGGTAGTGCATTATTATAAGTCATGGAGTTAGCCCCACTAACAGAATGGCATATAATTATATACAATTTGTAATCATTCTGCCCCCCTGTCATATCGTAAAAATTGAAATTACATGCGGCTGATTATATATATTGTAGGCAACGGTTTCCTGTAATTTAGGAAATGGGTGGAATGCTCAAAGTGCATTGTTAATCAGCATGAATGTTTCATCACTGCAGTGTCATCATATTTACCATGTAAACCGGAATTTTCAAGATGAATACAATTTTGTTGTAGAAGTACAGTGCTTCACAGCCGACAAACGAGTGATTTTATATATTGTTGGGTCAGTAGCAAACAAATGATTGAAACTCTTATTTACGGCTCGTATAGTCAAGGTAGCTCAATCGTAACTCAAACTTATAATTTACTTCAACTAAATTGCACGAGCAACATTTTCAAATCATATGTAATCAGTATTATTTGATTTATATTTATTGCAATGCAACTTTTTCCAACACATCTTTAACCATATTAAAAATAATGTTAGATGACTTGGTATCAGGTGTTAAGAGTTTAGCTGCTCTTTCATTAGCAAAGATCAGGCCTCAGTTTTTTCCCTTTTTTTCACAGCAGGAATGATGAAAGTTTGCGATTTTCGCGTGAAACACCGAGTTTAATCCCGGCTTTCCACCATTATTCCTTTGAAATACCTAAAGAGTTATTAAAATGGATAAAAAAAATTGCAATGTAAAATTTAATAGACTTGCCGAGCTTCCTTCTAGTTTCTAATAATCCTGAAATTTTCTAAATGATTGAGCTACCGCAAGCGTAAACCGCCACTTTCTCCCATATCCGAGTGATTCATGACAAATAATTGTTGAATAACTCTCACTTGATTTTGCAAAACACGTGAATTAAAATACCAGAGTTATACAAGGTGAATTAGAGTAAGAAGCGTGAGATCGGGGTTGAAGGAGGGCGAGTCGCAGCAGTGTTTGCTGGCTTAGAAGTGGAGAAAACGATGTTTCACACGCAAACTCGCGTGTTAGAAATGGAAAACGCATGCGAATATATAGTATAAACCCGAGGGACTTAATGCAGATAGGGGTGCTGAGGGTGTGGAATTGGATGATGGTTTGCCACGAGTTGCGTATGCGATGGAAGACGGAAGAAATGTATGGTTTATAGAAAATGTGATATCCAACCACAATACTTTTCTCCTCTTTCTGCGGAGATAATTACCCAACTTCATTGACTCCCGAATGGACCGGATCTTTGAGATACAATGGACGAGGACATACATACACACATCCGGAAGTTATTGGTTCAACAAGGCCCACAGCCACATTGCGTTTATTTATGTTTTGGTAACATGTTCTTCGGTAACTATGTAATGCCATATATAATAAACTATACGCCTGTAGCCCTATCGTCCGCTGGCCACCGTACCTAGACGAATGTTTGAATTCATGAAATATGCTCGGATGATTGCTATGTTGGTTAACATTTGTGTTACACCCGTAGGGATAATACGACATGGTGTATTACTGCTTTTATAATTATCCAAATTCACGAGGGAGAAAAATTAATTGTGAAAATCAACTTTTTTTTTTAGAGCCCCGAGGATATTCACGAGGCAGATAATGCATTTTATTAATAACGGCGAAAAAAAAAATCAACTATTTTCATATTAAATTTAATGTAAAATTTCATTTAGAATTTACTCTACCGCAATATTTCAACAATGTATAAAGCGAGAAGAACCCTTCTACATTCAGCCAGTTTCCTACACTTGACGACATTTCATGGAGCTATATTAATTTTAAATGCCTCGCACGTGAGTCAGGCTCGTAACCCTGAATTAACATTCGTGGCATTTTCATGCGTAGAATAATTCAGTAAAAAAATTTATTCACTCCGTAATGGTGTTACTACGTCTCTTGCTTGATTTTTGATTATTCCCTTTTTTATTATAGTGTGAAAAATCAACATTTGCAAGGGGTGAAAATAGTTGATAAGGTAAGATTTGAATTATTGATGAATTGTATTTTCTCGAAAATCTGCATAGTATTGTAAAATCTTTCCTGAATGCATCAGATACACTTCAACTTTCTCGTTTACCCATCGACAACTCCATTATTATTCAAATTGAATCACCCTAATAAGCCCATGGGGATTAAGTAATCTCCGCGAAAGTTGGAAACTCCCGGAACATTGATTCCACCATTCCACAAATAAGTCTATGCTTCCAGGAGGAATACAGTTGGTAAAGCATTGGTGTGTGTGTGCCTCAATAAACTTTTACGAAGTTGGATTTACTCTCGTGGAAAAAGCTTCATTCTTCCAAATGACGCCTCGTGAAAAAGTATACGACAAGATTCCCATCAGCGTCATTCACAAGTCCATATTTTTACCCACTGATGGACAACTTTTATTCCAACAAAAATGACATTTGGAAGTTTACAGAGAAACTTATTTTTGCCTCGTCGAGAAGATGATGAGAGTGCTGGAGGTACGTTTCAGTATCTCGAGATGAGACTAATTTTCGGGCAGACGAATGATGACCAATCACAATCATCCCTCAGATTCGAGATATCAGCGAATGCTTCCACTATTATAGTCATTGTAAATATCCTCATATTTTTTCAAGAAGAAATTTGTTAGACACCCATACATCCATCTATGCAACAATATTCCAATTTCAATATACGAGCGCAGTCGAATGCACGAGGATGGCCAAGAAAAACACATGAAGGCGACATGTAACCCCACATTTCGAACAGCTGGGGTGGGCAAAAACTCGTCCACGAGCTACGCCCCAGTATCAAAAGTCGAGCTTGATTTCTTCCGCAAGGTCCATGAACCCGTACACAAGTTCCCCCAACCAAGTTTGCGAAATAGGAGGAAAAGTAGGGACCAAATAAAAGTTGGAGGTGTTCTCTTTCTGCGTTAGGTGTGGAGTGACATCTTGGTGGGTATTGGTTAACCGAATTTGACAATATCACGGGGATAAATTTTTTTTCTCCAGTCCAGGCAATCTCATATGTTTGGAGAGAACCCATGATATCTTCCATCTCTTGGCACTTTCTTGGAATACCACTCTTTTTCTCCCAGTATATCGATCATCTAATGCACTGTCTAGAGCTCATAGCACTGGGGGAATACCCGGGGGCAATTCCCACGGATGAGACCAGCCGGAACTACCTTGTCTGTTCTCTCCTGCGTTCCCCAAATTTGGCAAATGAATTCCCAGTTCAAATCCCTTGATAGTTTATTCCACATTGCCACTGACAGAAAGATCATCGTGACTGAAGTTAACGGTAAAGTACGTTACAACCCGTTCATTTCAAGTTTGATACTGACATATTTTGAATTAACTCTCTCAGCCATATGCGTATTTTCAATCCAGAGAGCACAGGGGGAGAATTTGGGGAATTCTGGACTCGAAGGGACCACAAAGCTATTTCAACGAGTTACTGACTCATATGAATAACCGCTTGGACGATTATACGATTCCATAATATTCTGGGTGGCCACTGCGTAATTTATCCACTATGCAGAGATAACTGGGCAAAGCAGTGGTCTCAGCCACATGATGCAGCAACTCCCCTTGGCTCCCGTATTTTCCTTTACGATCTGGAACTTTTCATTTGCGTCAAATGCCCTCTTCGACCTAGGAAGAAACACCAGCCATAGAACTCGGACTATCAAATACCAGTGAATTACAAAATACCCTATCCTCGTTTCTACATAGCTAGCCAAGAGCCCGAACTCGCCTTGGTACGTGAATTTGCATTGCGATGACGCTGCACAGCTGGGATATTGACGTGTCAATGCTAGGCAAGTGGGAGGATGATAGGAGGAAAAAAGCATATATGAGACAAAACTACGGAAGCGTATAATCCAACGTCCGGACAAAATGTTGGCTCATCCTACCCTCCATAATTTTTTTTTTGTTCATTCTTTGCTCAACCACTTTTATTCATCCTTCTGGACAATTTTCGTCGCACCAACACTCGACCAGGCGCAACACACGCGCACCTTATTCAGAGGCAGTTTCTACTGGACCATGGCCACACGTGGGGTTTGTTGAAGGATAAAAAGTGTCGAAAAGAGGAGGAAAAAAGATTGAGAAACATTTTTTTTTCCGAGAACAGGAATGTATGCGCAATTCTTTTTTCCATCTTTTTCTGACTTGAATATCTCTTGGTTTTTTTTGCGCTCGCTGTAGGCGAAAATACGGTGAGGGCCCTTGAGGGGGCCGGAAGGGAGGGCGTTAAACCCGCTGCACGTACCTGTATACTCTGGTTACGCTAGCCCCATAAGCTCAAACCCCGTGGGGAAAGTACGTGCGAGGAGAAGACAGAGAGACGGCAATAGGGAATATGAAAGAGAAAGGAGTGTATTTTTCGTAGGCAAGTCCAGGAAAATAGAGGCCACTATGGAACCTATATTGGATACCATCCAAAAACCGAAAATCGAGCCGGCTGACGGGAGGGATGTGGGAAAAAAAGGGGCATAGATGATGAAAAAAGGGCAGACGAAAATAGAGATGTTAGTACAGAAGTCCAGACAGTTAAAAAAGAAGCAGAAGGGACATCGAGGGGGCGGATAAGAAATAAAGAAAGGAGTAGCATATATATAACAACAATGCGCATTGAACTGCGTGAGTGGTATATGGCATGTGAATTGAAGGCTCTCCAAGTGAATGTCTCGTGCTTACAACAATCCAAATGTATATGTATATATAGATATATATCTATATAAATGGTTGTTGTTTTATGTTAAACCACCCCCAGTGGATATTTTATCGACAGCTCTCCATCAATACGTTTTTCTCTCCGAGTTTTAATCCATGAAATGTACTGTACAATAAAAAAAAATTTTAAACTCGGTAAAATATTAAGCATGAAACATACGGCCAACGAATGCTTTATGGAAGTTTTATTGGAAATTCACTGGGACGGGAAAATTCATTCCAGTATTATCATAAAGAATTTTTGATCACTCGATATTTACTACGGTGGGAATTTGCAAAATTTTCATAATTAAAAGTTCAAATTCAAGCTGTAAAATTTATTATTAAATTAAGCAGCAAATTTGTTCGAGTTATATTAATTTGCAAATAGCATGACTTCAATGAATATTTTAAAACGCGAGAAACAAAAATTTCTGGCGAAATTTTCATCCAGATTCTACGCTCCGCTATAAGGAATTTGTACCCAAATTGCGTTCAATCTCGTTGATCTATTTTGCAAAACTAATCGATGAGAAGTTGATTTGACGTGAATCGCCTGATTCCTTCGATTCCTAAATTGAACATACCTTTGCCACTATAAAAAACGGAGCAGGCGATATTGAACATCCCTTAATTGCCATCACCAACAATCTGTACAATCTTCACCCTTATCTTAAATCATCGATAGGAACAAGGCCAGACTCCCTCGAAAAAGAGAAGGTTCAGGAGAGGGGGAGGAAACAATTGGCCGATCTTGGCTTAAAAGGGCCCCGATAACACCCACTCACTGCCTCCACCTTTATCTCTCAAGTCATAAGATAAGGCCGCTCCAGTCCAGGATAACCGCTTGTTCGGCAAAAGCTTATCTGCAGGCTCTCTCTCTCTCTCCTTTCTTTATCACTCGAGTAAGCACTTGGATATACCTCGTTCACTGTCACCCCTTATTTTCTGACCAGTGAGAACTAAGAAGAATCAAGTGCTGAGGAAGCGAGTGAGTTGTACGCAAAGCGGAAGTACATTGAAAGATATAAACCAGTTGTCTATATTGGATAGTCGCCAACACGCGACGAGTTGGACATGTCATTTATTGCGTTCGATATCACGAAATACGATGCCTCGTTAAATCAGCCATGAGGGAGCGAATGGATGAGCCACATAGTAAGGATTAGGATTACGGTCTATGGGCCAGACATTTCAAAATGACATAGCAAACTATACACGTGGAACATAACACCGAAAAACCTCGGAACCCCTATATCCAGGTTGTTTGTGGACAACAAGTAGAGTGGGGAAAAGCGAGTAGACATTTCGTACGAGCCACTATGAAATATGATAGATGCAGCCTGGAGTTATTATACCCTCAACGGGGCCAATTCACCAAGTGGGTATCGTCATGTCGAAGCTTGGAGTACGCCCGGGGTGAACATAAATACACGGTGCATGAGCCTCACTCCTATCAACCAGTAATGGTGTCTACCTATGTAATACATGACGACGTTTTATACTAGGTTGGTAACGAATAGCCAGGAAACGGATAGCTCGTGGGCTCGTTAGTGAAATCAGGTGGTCGATTAGAATAGCCGGATGTTCAATGCAAATAACCTCCGTTGATAGTTAAAGTTCAATCAATGAACTATGTGATTATTTTACGCCTAATGGCTTCATTTGGTTGTGGGCTTTTTAATGATGGAATTCACGGGAGTTATGCACAAGGCGTTGATGCTAGGTGCCGTCCTCGAGCAATTTTTCCGGATGGTGTCTGTCAATGGTATCAGAACTACTGGGAGGCTCATTTGGCACGCCACCAGAGCCCAATGAATAGCCACATTGAGACGGAAGCGTGTTGCCTGTGATAGAGCAGGATATCTTGGGTGAAAAAAAAAGGAAAGGGGGGAAAGAAGGAATGAGTGAGACTGAACGAGGATGGAACGAAAGGTGCGGTGGAAATACCAGTGGTATAGTTATACAAGCTAGGCTGCTGGAAGATTATGGAAGGTGGAAAAGGCAGAAGGCGATGAGGAGTGAGGTAGAAGAGAGGGAAGAAAGTGCTCTAACGATGAGCCATTCAAGCCTCACCGGGAGACCATCGACCTGCAGGTGCAGAGATGCTGCTCGTATATCTATGTATAGTATAGCTGGAGAGTTGAATGTACCTACATAAAAGCTTCTTCCTGGATGGGAGGGGGGGGGGGGCGCCTTGACTACTAGCAGAGGTATTCAGAGTTTGAAGATCGAAGATGCAACTTGAGTAGACGAAAATAGTCAGTACTGTTTTTCAAGTTGTCCGCCACTTGACCTCAAAAATTCACCACTTCCTATTTCTGATATTGTTACTGTGTCAGGGTTTTGAAAAACTCAAAATTTCCAGCCCCATGGATTGTACTAAACATATTTATTCCATTGAATTGTATAAGAATAAAAATGGTGAAAGGCAACAGTTGCCCTGCAACGATAGAAGTTTCACTTTTTTTTTCAGACGACCATTCAATTTGGGTTAATCATTTAATTGCCGAGCATGTGGATTCCGGAGAGTTGATTCAAATATCTGGTGAATGAATGGAGATGATTCACTTAGAAATGAGTGTCAAGGAGAACTAGTACTCAGCTAGGAATGATTATTTTTCCCTATTTCTTGTATTCAGTCCAGGTCCAAATAACATGGATGAACAGCGGGGACATTTGCAGTATCCAAAAAAGAACTGTTCGTACATTGGTGGTGAATATACAGTAGCTTGGAGCAATCTACTGGATTGCCAGTTACAAAAGAGACAGTTGTGCTAGTGGGTAACAACACAAATGAAAAAAAAACACTACCCAACCAGGTATTGTCTATAGGTACAGCAATTGGAGCCATGTAGAACAAGGAAAACCGGACAACGAGAAAGGGCAATTTGGGGTACATGGAGATGAAAAAATAGTTTCACTTATCAATGTTTGTCATTGGGATTTCAATGAATATAGATACTCTCTAGGTATGCTAGGTGTTCATTTCGAAACATTAGATCCAACTGTGGATAAAAATAATTATGTACACAGGTATTTGAAGAAGCAATGATTCCCTCCGTTTAATGCCATTACTACTTAAAATTCCAGTCGTCTATTGCAGTATAAAGATTCTTATACATGTCATACATGGATTGGAAAAGAAGAAAAGGGGGACAAGGATGACAAGATGTACGTGGATGCATTGAACGCTAGTGGTCCAATGACTCGGTACTTTAATAGACTAACTGGCCTAATGTAACCGTCACTGCCCTCTGATCTCGCGCTATCTCCCCCCCCCCCCCCCCACCAACCCAGGGAATATGCCTTTTAGCTTCACTTTATAACTCTCAACGGAGTCGGCCCGTGTTACATTAGTACACATACACATTTTGCCAATTATCGGAGTCAACTGGTACGACCCAACTGGAATTTGTTACGGTTTCATTCATGAATTCCATCTGACACACCCAATGTTACTACAAATTTACGAGATATCGTTGGATATCGTGGAATTGACGTTATTTATAGGATTTCGAGAGCAGAGAGCACTTTATGTGTGAGATTAATTTGGACTTTTGTGATAGGAACAATCAGATTAGATTTTATTGCTCCAAACTGTTGATAAATTTCTGAAGAATTTGGTGGGCCTTATAAAAAATTTGTGATTAACTTCGTCAGCAAGAGTTCTTCAAAGCATATTAAATAATAATACTAATTCAAAGAAAATTCACTGTCATATTTTTTTCATCTGAATCTCATCCACAGTTGTTTCTACATGGATGAATAACGAGTAATAATATCGCTGAGGATGATCTCGAATGAGATCGAAGCATCCACTACTAGCTTCACCTCGTGATTAATTGATTTCGTTTACGTAAATTTTGGGGACCACAAGGCTACAACATAATACCCACCATCTCAGAATCATCTCCTCCTCCATTTCAAATTTCGATTGCCTTCGTTTAAATAAAATTTTAGATTAGATGTTCTATGATAATTCAAATTTCATTTTAACAGCGCGGACTGTCCCTTGATAATCATGTTCTTCATCAGGGAACCAGTGCTCAATAACCCCCTGGGACCCAGCCATTCCCTCGAAATGCTCTGCAAGACATAAAAAAAATATCTTGCTCAATTCCCTCTACCAAAGATTCCATTCTCCCAGTGTCCTCAACAATTCCCCCCCCCCTCCCTCCCCTAAATTTGCATAACAAATCCCACCACTTTACGACCCTATTTCTCACCTACACAAAGAACCCAAACTAATACTTTAAGATTCACGTCCACCCCCCCCCCCCTTCCTAAAATCATCTCGCAATCTCAGTTTCCTAGAAATTGAAACACGACTTGCTCACCGCAACATCCCAATGCATAACCCCATAGCCACGTCGAATAAGCGTCAAGAATTTCCGGACAACCTCTGAATTCCTGATGACACAGAGTTGGTCCGTCTCACAGGGGACAAGTTTCGCCCATTAAATGTCCAGCTGGTGGAACCAGAGGAATCCTCCTCGTCTATTCTATACACATTAATACCCTCTACTGTGCTATTATATTTCCCGTGGTACTTACGCATAGTTTCGCCGGGATTGGAGTTTTGTCGAGGGTGTCAAATATGAAAGGGCTTGAGAGTTGGAGATAAAGGCATTGTGGGGGTGGGTGGGTTACAGGAGAGTGGAATAGGGGATAGTGAGGAGGTGAGATATAGGATGGATGCCAAGTACCCAGGTACGAAAGGGATGTTGGCAGTGGAGGGTGGAAACGGTTTCACCGTTGAATTATGCCACGTATGCAAAGTGCAAGCTATCTTGCCGAGTGATAAGGGAGACACGCGAGTCGTGCATGTCCCGTGGAATATAAGCGGCGACACTTTGCCCACCATCCATGGGTTATACATCCCTCCACTTGTATGCCTTACCACCTCTACCCAACCCGTTTTGGTCGGATACTCATCCCCCCCCCCCTCTGCCCCTCCTGCTCGCCCCGTTTTTGGTATCATCGCCCCCACTGCGTTGCCTCATCCCAAAGTGATTCAAACCGCAGCCCGGTGGAAAATTTGCATACCATTTATGAGGCTCTGACTATGCATCCGACGTTGTTGCATAGCCTTGTATGTACCTGAGTTTTATGCTTGGTATGTTAGGTGGTATAGTTGTAAATTTTAATGTATTGAGCACGTGATTCTTTGAATAAGCTCTCTATGGTAATTTTATTAGGAGGGGGGGGGGGGGAGGAGGGGCCGGAAGAAAATTCTATATTGGGGTTAGTGATTTTTGGATTACCCAAAACAGTGTTTGTTTTCCTCGAGAGGACGAATATTCCATGTATAAGGACATGGAGATAAAGTGTTTCAATGATAATGCAATAGCAGACATTTTCTTGGCAACTGCACACGGAAATTGAGAACAAGAATTGAATATTCTTGTAGATGATAGAAGTGATGTTTATGATGTATCCGAGAAATAAATTTATTTATGAATGAAATCGAGTTAAATGAATATTGCGCAAAATCGTAAAGTGGAAATTTCTGTGGATATTCCACTAGCGCTATATCTGGCCATCCTTCCGCTTCCGTTACCGAGGTGTTAGTACACATATGCGCAAATTGAATGAATGACCTCCGGACTCACATTCCCATGAACTCGTCATTAGTTAGCGTTAATAATGATAATTAATAAATTACTAGAGGTTTTTATTAAAGTAAATATTGAAACAGAATTTCCGCTTGAAAAGATTGAGAAATTACAAAAAAACAAAATTATATTGAAATTTTCCAAAAGAATTTTTTTTTATAGTGTTACATCTCTAGCAAATAATTTTTGATATAATTTTTCGCGAAACCGACCTCGGAAGATATTGCACTTGATGTAGTAGTTTTAGCGGAACCGTTGAAAGAAATGCTTATATACAGTTTTCGGGCGCATTGTAAACGCAGAAAGGACATGTTGACGCAAGTGCGCCCTTGGCTTTGGACCCCGGAACATTACTCTTATTCCAGTATATATGTACTCAATTTGTTGATAATTAGCAATTAACCGTTTCCAACAATTCTCCTAAGTTTTAAGGATGACGAACGGTCACGCCAACTTTCCGGCTACAGTAAAATGCAAAAACACATAAAAGATAAAAAAAAATGATAATGATAGTAGTAATGATTTGCGCGCTTATTATGAATTGCCATGAATAATTATCGAGAATTAGTAATAAATTCCTCTCGAAGGAATCAGGAAGTAATGAAAAATTGTAAGAAAAAAAATTAACTGAGAATTCAGGAGCAATCTTACTTATTTATACTAATATTATCTCCCGGTAAAATCCTCAATTCCATGCGCCATTAGGGCAATTGCTAAGACATCTCGTAAAGACCTCTGTCATCATCAAACATACCCTCCACCTAGTACTGCTTGCACTCTTCATGTACTTCCTATTAACAAACTCAGCATAAAATGCCGGGGTAATGCTCAATTCTCGTAGTTCCCTGAATAAAATACAAAATATTTTACTGGAGTTTCATCTCTCCGTAGTTCCTTCAGCGTAAGTCCACCTAGCAATTGAGAAATTTGTGCTCGTAAAAAAAAAACAAACTCAACTGCACTTCTAGAGTGAATGCGTTATTGAGTATTTTTTTAGTCCATACGATACGGTGTGACCGATATATAACCTGGTTACAGTTACCTTTGATATCTCAATTCCGCATTCCCTCCCCCCCCCCCCCCGGCTTTTTATTTACCCTATCGCGCCTTTTTTCTCTTTTTGCTTTTATTTTTTCCCCGCATTTTGTAACATCAAATCGATACACCACAGATAGAGTATCGATGGAGCGTGGAGTAAAAATAGTGCATCAGTGGGTTTGGTAAATTCATGGATGATTGATTCTTGTCACAAAAAAAAAGCGCCGCGTGTATCACCGACGAAAAGATCGACTACCACTAACGACAAATCGCTCAACTTATCGGATGTAACATTGCTCAAGCTCCATACCATACAAATGCAGTTGCTATTTACCCTTGGGTTGGAAACAGCATCGCGAAATACCGATCTTTTGACGTACCAATCAATCCTATCCCCTCCACTGCTTTTTCAATCAATTCCCAACGACACGTACTTGTTTTTTTTTTCAGATTTTTTACGTTCCTTCTTGCGTTCACTGGTCTCCGATGTTTTCAACAAATTCCAAACACCACGAGAGAATGCAATACCCGGGAAATGAATAAAAATTGGAAGTGAAAGAGGGAAGAAAAAAAACTAGGGGCTTTGCTGTTGACGATTCATCGAATTTTCTCGCGTCTCGCAATATCGAAATAGTGTTTTCGTGGTGACGAGAAAATTGACCACCATTCGAGCATTGAATCAAGTGCGAAGTGGCGAAATTGTTTGATTAACCCAGGACAGAATGAGACCGTTGTGGAATAAGATTGACGCAGATTCAGTAAGAGTCCAGCGCCATTGTAATCTCGTGCTTCATTATGCTTTTTGAAGATTTCAAAGAGGGGGTGGTCAAGGAGGTCACAAGTAAATGGCTTTTTCTTAGTCCTCTAGTCAGCAGTCAGCGGGTCAATCGATTTGCGGTGACTGAGGTGCTATTTGTCTTTCTTGGCAAATCACTCGCGGTACGAACGGGATGTTGAGATTTTTAAGAAGGTTCTCAATGAAAATACTATGCATCCTCACCGTAAATTAGGTGGCATTGTGTGGGAGAAATTCTTCAATCTGCAAAAATCGTATGAGATTCTTTGCTCATAACCCCAGAACTTCTGGGACATTCCTACGATAATGCGACTGGTATTTGTCCGAATTTTATGCTTGAATAATGCAAAATTTTTTTTTATGAAAACTTTTCAAGTCCTCCGTATCTACGCCGAGTCAATTCCCTTGAGATGAGGAGGGAGGGGGGGGGGGGGCGGCGGGGTGGCAAATTTGGCTACCAAATTCTCCGCAGCAAAAACTTTACTAACGTTCCCGTAGCAACGAGCGCGAGGTAATTGACCCAAAAATGTAAAGTCTCCAGTATCTTGAAAAAAAAAAAGTGGCGTACAACCTGAGGGTCCTGCATAGAAATATTCCCGCTAAAAGCGTAACTCCCCGAGTTTCATTCTTATATGGAGGATTGGAATGGATGAACTGAAGAAGAAAAAAAAATCCTCTGAACCCCATTTTCTTACCCAATTAAAGACCTAAAAACAGTTTATCGAATGGTTGGGAAGGAATCTTACGAGGAGCAGAAACGGCTGACAGTAGAGGTGAACAATTCTGGATTACAATTATTGGATAATTTAATCGACCGGAATCTAATATGCCAAGACGTGTGGGCTGGGCAATGGATAAATTAGGTTTCCTCAATTCCGGCATGATAAAATCATTTAGTGATAAACGACGATAACGTAATCGTCGGATAATACCCAGAAAGAATTGTCATTCTATTTGTGTCCTTTTATGGATCACCATTCTTGGGAAAGAATTCCGTGATAAAATAAAGAAATTACCGTCGGTGTATGAGTTAGTGCCACTGTGCCAGTTTCTGCCACTCTGAGCACATTCTCAGGTATATCAAAGGGAAATAATTTTTGAAACGCAACGTGTTTAACACCAATGTCTAGAGTAATCTTTCCTGCTCCCTGTCGACGAAAATGATTACTTTTGAATTGAGAGAAATATTTTATATTTAACCGAAAAGTGCGACAGACACGCTGGACTCGACAAAACGGTGGTGGCTCTCTCGGAGAGGTGAGAGTGTACAGTTTGGGTTTCGTTCAATTTCATTATAATGTAATTATTAAATCAACTGAAAGTTATAGTAATCTATAGGGAATTAGTTTTATTATGCCGTGAAAGCGTTAAACTTAAATATAATCATCTTTTCAATGCAAAATTATAAGTGGCAATGACTGGTCCATTCGAATAGGCCCTTGTGCCAGTTAGTGCCATTCATACATCTAACCTACCAATCTCCCTAAGTTTTTGTAAGAATATTAATTTACACTATGTAGTTGGAACCAAATGTTGATTAATTTTACTTTCATTCATTGAAAACTAATAAAATATGTTGGGAATAAATTTATATACAATATCTTTGTTTTTTACTACGACCAAAACGAAAAAAAAACCCACTTGCCAAGATACACAAAATACTCTTTTTAAAAGGCCACTTGTCGTACCTGATCCAGCAAGGAGGAAAGGTAAAGGAGCAACAAAAGAATTGAGAAGCCCTCTGAATAACTATGAAATTAATCTGAAATCCCGATTCTTTGCACTCTGATACGCGTTCTGGTAATCAAGTCAAATGCTAGTACAGGTAAGCCGCAGAGCCTACTAGTTGCACGGAGTCTACTGGTGCGCAAAGCCTACTACTTCCACGGAGCCTACTAGTTGCACGGAGTCTACTACTTCCACGGATACTACTAGTTCCACGGAACCTACTAGTTCCACGGAACCTACTAGTTCCATGGAACCTACTAGTTCCATGGAACCTACTAGTTCCATGGAACCTACTAGTTCCATGGAACCTACTAGTTCCACAGAACCTACTAGTTCCACGGAGCCTACTACTTCTACGGAACCTACTAGTTCCACGGAGTCTACTGGCTCCACAAAGCCTACTACTTCTACGGAACCCACTGCTTCCGCGGAGCCGCCTGGTTCCGCAAAGCCTACTACTTCTACGGAACCTACTAGTTCTACGGAGTCTACTGGCTCCGCAAAGCCTACTACTTCCACGGAGCCTACTAGTTCCGGAGAGCCTACTAGTTGCGCGGAGCCACCATTCAGTGGAGAATATATGAACGAGTACCAGTAGGTTCACTAGGCCACGCCGCCGCCTGAAATCGAAATATTTGCAATAAAATCAGAAAAACGAAATAAATTAACTCATTGCCTGGTGGATTTTTTAACGAATATATCGCAAAAGTGCAGAGAGATAGGGAAAAATTCTATAAAACACTTTTTGTAGAGGAACAGAAAGTGTATAAATTAGGTATTATGAACATTAATTTATTTCCCATAGAATTCAAGATGTTTGTGTAAGAATCAGCCTAGAGATGAATGTATCTACATTATTTTGTCCCTCCATCACAAAAATAAAAGGTTCCAACACGTTATTTTTCTTCAAATAATGATTAATAGACCTCGTAAATTTAACTCCATCTAATCGCAGCAAAATGACTCTACAATATACCCACAAAAGGAAGAGAATAGGTTTGTGCCTATTGTTCCTTTGCAACCACTCTATGCCCAAAATGGCATACTAATATAAACGCCCTTCAGTTTCGACTAATGAGCACTGATTTCAGTCGGGCAACTGTTAAAATTTAGTCACCCATGATAAGCAATAAATCACTTTTGTCCATTACTTCAGCTTCAATGATAACGGATTGGCATTCTAATTTGCTTGTTTTCCTGGAATAATTATTGTGCTACGGTTCACTAAGTGTAAAAACAGTGCAATTCTAATTACTATCTACTTATATGCGTATCGCCGATCTCAAGTTGAAAAAAAACGCCGATTTGCATCAATCACACTATTTCTGCTATGTGGAATGTAAAAGGTGACGAATGTTATGGGGAAGACTTTGCGCGTCAAGCAATGTGGGTTAACCGTTATATTTGATATCAAGTGTATCTCCGATATACACCAAATATACAATTTCCGATCGACAATTTCGCGTACATAATGTTGGACATGCGAGAGCGACGCCAACTATGCATATGGCACATTTGCCGTGACGTATCCCGTTAGCATAATACATACTGATGTATACGAAGAAGCTCTCCGGTATCCTATTCCACACTGAGACATATATACCATTGGGTATACATATATGTAATGACATACAATTGTGTATATAGAGACGATTGAACTGAGCATTGAGTGTATATTCTTCAGATTTTACATTGCTGTTGGATAAATCATACGTCGTGAGATCAAAAATGCAGTTGTATGGGGATAAATTCTCCTCCATCATCTGCATATTCAACGTTGCGAATTGAGGTAATAGAGTTAATTGCTAATGAAATTTTCGTCAGCTTTAGAATGTGCAGCGAATCGAATATTCAGAGCGCATCTTAACATATTAAACGTACATGGTTAAAATATTGTGATTGGCATTTCAGTTTCCCATTGCGATAACATAGATCGAAACCACACACACACACACACAAATGAATCGGGTCTTTGGTCCAATGGATTTAATGTCTGTGGACTACATCAAAGCTCCAATCCCTTACTTCCTCATCATCCACCTATAGCATATATACGGCTAAATACTTTTTCCGTATATGTCACATATGCCAGAACACATATTTTATATCATGCAACTCATACGCGATTCATGAGCACAAAAATCCCCTGTTCTCGTAGAAAGATTATGCAATCCGAGGGAAATATGGCCAGAAATTTTTTAGTGCTCCACAATTTGTGGTACTCCACAAGGAAAAAAAATCTGACGCTGAATAAGAACATTTCTGGTGCCAGCATCATAATTTTTCTTTGGTTGAAAATTACTCTTCATTTCCCAATCTGGGACAGCAATTTTGCACATTTTGTTTTTACCGAGCGGTAAACGTTAGGCGGAGCGTTGGGATAATGGGCCGTCATATAGGACTGCAATATCTGACTGTTCATTTCTGTGCATTATTTTTCCTCACCCAATGGCCCTAGAATATTTATCAAAACGTCGCTTTGCCAATGCAGAAATTGGCTTCAATCGTTTTTCCACCATTGATAGAAATTCATTCACCAATCGAATTAATAGTCGATTAAATTTACAATTCGAAATTAGCCGCAGAATGGAATATTGATTGTTCCTCAGTGTTAGTTCACGCCTGGGAATATGAGTTAAATTATAAAATTAATTTCCTCAATTGATGAAACCTTTATAAACTTTGTTACTCTCAACTGGAATCCGCGAATTAACTTTGGAATGAAGTGGACCATTTGAAAGTTCCTGAAAGCACGAGTGTAAAGAACACCATTACTGAGGAAGTTATTTTTTCACGTAATTAAACTCGCGCCACTACTCCCAGCTATTCACCATCTGGAGATACTCTGGATATTTCGGTTTTACGATGAGGAAAAATTTGTTGCCCTCTTACACAGTGTACAGAAGAAGAAAAAAAAACACGTATTTAATCGCGCAATTGAGGATTATTATTCACGCTGGATGATAATTAATTTTTACTACTCATTATCTGTTGTTCATTACGCGAGTGATTGCACTCACTTGCATAACCCTACCATTATTTTATGATTTTTCTAAATTGGACAAAAAAGCACGTCCTTAAGAGTGATTGAGGTTTGTGATTACATGGAACAATCGAGTTTCATCATGTTTCTTGGAAGAGAATTAGTTGTCGGGTTACTTTATGGAGGGTGCTTTGGTGTGAATGTATTAAAAGGGGTCTGATTTATGAATCGGTTCATATTAATCACTTGCCGATTCTCTTAATGTGCCGACAGGGAAAGTTATTGCAATCACCTCGAAAATGAAATGTCTTAGATCCATGACATTCTCACTCCTGTGAAAAATTATTACTTTTTTTTCTTTCTTATCTACATCGATTTTTGCATCCGGAAGTCATACGCAATTAGCACCAATTCCTACCAATTTGCATCAATCACGTGTAAAGTTTAAAAAATTAAAATTAGTCATTTAAAACATGAGACATACAAATTGGAAAATAAGTAAGAAAGGTGCCCACGAAGGGAAATGAATGATTACAATAAATTTGCTATCTCTCGACGTTAAAACTGCTGACCCAATTAACTAGAAACAAGTGTTGAATTTGAAGAGGAAAAGTGATATTTTTTTAGAAAATTCGTCAGCGATTTTATTTCGCAAAAAAAGACATGGCGCTTGTTATACATATTCATCGGCAGACTCGTGTCCATACTCCCTCCTCTGCCCCCACCCCGCTCCCATATTCAGTGTCAATTGAATTAATTAACGTACGCTGCATCACGCATTATCTCTCGCCTACATCCGAGCACCACTTCCACCGGACTCTCCCGCTATATTTTTAGCTTTACATCATATGACTAATGACATTAAAATTCTTCATATTAAAGGGAGTGTAGGGAATACTCGAATACTCAAATATTGAATCAACGTTTCATCTTGAGGCTAATGATATTATTCATCCGTTCCATACTAGAATGTATTATATTTTTTTTGCACTACTATCGGGAATCGAAATGGTGAATTTACATGTTCAATGAGAATTCCACAAATGTCATCCATAGCTGCAAGCGAAACATTTAATTGAGTTCCCTAAGTCATGATCTGAAATCCACAATTGGGAGAATTATTTGAAGGACATTAAAATACCATGACATACAAAGTGATGGGAGTGACGGAAATAATATCTGAATATAGAATCCATCAACATCTAGGATTGAGCGACGACTTCCTTCCGACTTCACGATTATCAATCCATAATTCATACGATGGTGGATGGACTCATCCAAAGGAATTAGTTCGTATTGAAAATTTGATGAACACAAGATTCAGTGAAAATTTAATAGGAATTATTAAATCATTTGAGAAATATCATCGAATATGTCAAGTGAAAGGCATTCGTCGTTTAAGTTTCGGGTTTGCGCCACCATTTACTGAATGACGCTAGTCGTTGCAGCGTCGACCAATCCGGGCCCGTTATTCCTGCAATGTGCTTGGAAACATCGGTCCTGCGGTGTTTTCTCTTTCTACACTTACAATATAATGTAATGCAAATATAATAATTGATTTTTTGAGAAATGCGACACAGTTATTTTCATCCTTGACGCAGACCTTAGGACAAAAATATATAAATGAACTCACTGTTACCTACTGGTACCCGAAAACCTGTATAAATAATCTCAAGATTGGAAAATAACATAGTACCAAAGATATAAATCTTAATTAACTAAAAATGGGGGAAAAAGTTGATTAAGATAAGATCCCGTTGAAAATGGCCGCGTCAATGTCCAACGGCGTTGTTAGTGAATGAACATGGGAGAGATAAACATACATATAGCGTCTGAAGATCGATGGTGTGTTATAAGATAGAGGTGGGACGACACAGCATGGCGGACAGTTGGTCGCTCGCCCTGCTCAATTTTCCAACTGGCAGAGATGAAAAGCCGAGGCGTTCGAGTGGGAGTGAGATAACAAGATCGGGAAATAGAATGCGTCATTCGCGCGGAGGTGTCGCGATGCGAGGGAGCTGTAGAAGCGTCAGGACATGAGATCAATCACCCGAGCGTTGGATTCGCCAAGTATACTTGCTCTTGGTCTGCGTGTCAAGCTGGATAAGAACGACTGAGGAATAAACCCACGTTTTCTAGGTGCACGACAGTGACTCCCTCGAGGATGAGCTCCAAACGAAGGAGGACGCACGATCTTATGACCTCAGGGACAACTGCCTATATTTCTCTCTCTCAATCTTGTATGGCCAATAGTCTAGCTCACTTACTTCCCTGTCCTACTCCAAGACCTCAAGCGGGTGTTACGTTTCTTGTTCTCTGTATCTTCGGAAACACGAAGAGGTAACTGCGGAGTTACATCCAATCGGTGATTCAATTTCGAGGAGAACCGGTGGGATTTTTCTCCTATCGTCTGATTCCTTTTTCGGGGTGGGGGCTTTGCAATTTATGGGAGTAAGTTGATCACGGTGTTAAAAAAAAATTGAAATTCCAAGGACAATGTAGGAGTGATTTTCAGAGAAATGGAGACAATAAAAAGTGTATTACTCTTTAGTACGAAGCGATACTTGTCGAGAGTCTTATTGAGCTTACTTTACTCTCTGACTCTTGAGTAGTATGTGCTACCGGATGATATCTCCTAGTGATGGAAGGTCGAGAATTGATTGCCATGCTGATAGAACAATTTGGTTATTGCTAATGCAATTGGTAATAAAATTTACCGATAATAAATTTTGTGTAAATAAATTATAATTTTTTTCGTGCGAATAGGATAAAGATTTTCGTTTCGGTTTTTGTTGCCTTTTGTTTTTCAATACCAAGTTAAAAATACCAATTGACCTAAAAAGAACCTAACAGAAGCAAGATTTTTCTTTCCTTCTTTCAATCCAAGTTAAAGCTACTTGACTATAAAGTTGCAATTTAAAGGGTAAGTAAAGAATTTATTGAGAATTGAAAAATTCAATTTGCGAATAGCACAGGTAGAATCAGCCACTATGAACAGCTCGAACAGTATGGATACTTGATCCACCGCGTAGGATTTGAACACCCACGCGCTCCTACTTTCCGGCCACATTGCCTCTGGAGATTCTTTCGATTTCAATTTGAATTTATTTTTGAAAATCAGAAATCATTGAATCGTTTACTTCTAACTGTAAAAATTTGAGTTGAATCAATGGATATTCGGTGGACTTCTAAAAATTCTAATTTTTTCTCGGTGTATGAAAGGCTAGCAGTGAGGGTTAGAAATCATATTAAAATCCCATAAATTGCAAGTCCACTCTAGGGGTGCATACATCAGTCATGGAAATACGTCAGACTGAAGGGGTTGATCGATATGTGTGAATTGGAGAGACACATGCCTCATGATGAAGGCTGACTGGGGTGGCACAAGTGGTCGGGTGGACATGGGGAGGGGGGTCGGGGGGTGGTTCATTTCGCCTCGAGTGGCAATAAGCATTGTCCAAAGAGCGAACAGCGAGGAGGGATCGAAAGGCGAAGGGTCCTCACTAACAATCGAGCTGTTGTCGCATCTAGTGACTTCCATACACGGGGGAAAACGAGTCAAGTGAGATGAGTTTATGTACATTGCTATTGAAGGCTTCAAGAAATGAAGATTGATTTAGGGAAAATGGAATTTGCTTGTTAATCTTTAATTAGTTATTGATTTCAGAAGGAATAGCGCGAAGAGCCAAAACAGGTCCAGCGATGATTAACCGAATCTGGGTCTGACCCTCGTCGGATCGCACTAATTAACCGATGTATGTATATATATATTATTCCATTGTATAATATAGATAGTATTAAACGGAAAATTAGAAAAAAGAATGATGGCTTACGCTAAAAACACTTTTCTAAAAGCAGAAAAAAAGTGTCAGCCAATCAACCACCCCTTCGTATACCACAGATCATAATCACACGGCAATTCACTTCATATTGTACAAAAATAAGCTCCTAATTAAAGATTTTAATTGGCCATTTTAGCTTTCTTATGAAGAAGAAATAATTGATACAATTGGATGAGGTGAATCGATACACGAGACATAAAACTTTGATGAGGTTATAAAAGCGGGAAATATCTCCGCTGGGAGAAATAAAAAATTGACCATTATCTCGCGAATATAAAATCAATTGTCGAGGATTGAATCAACATTTTTATCCTGCTATTTCACCTGACGTTCTGAATAGGTCATTCGCAATGGCAAGATATACAATTAAAAACAAATGTTCCCATCTATCAATGTATGCTCGATGCGACGTACTTGTTTTATTATGTCAATTGAAGTCTCCAATAAATACAGCACTACCACACGTTCCTATTACACCTGCCTCTTATATCTTCACCAATGCCGTTGGTAATGAATGCGATACTTTGTATATTATGAACAAAAACGTTATGGGATTTTATTGCAAAAATATCTAGCCAACTAATCGTGTCTGTTATAGTAGTTCGAAAACCATCAGGGCAATCGGCGGGAGCCGAACCCAAGTCTGCCGCGTGAGAAGTATGGACGGACTCGCCACCGCCAAACTGTCCCTACCTTCTTACCACTTTACCCATTTTTACCTCCACCCAAACTCCTTCTCCTATTATCTCATGCGCACAACTACTAAAATCCTGCATAATATTTCACATTCTATCAGACCTACCTCACAGTTTCGTATCCCATAATTGACGCGATTCATACGTCAACGAGGGAGAATTTAAAAGAAACGACAGGCTAGTTACATGGGGGAGAAAAAAAAGTCAGTTTACAGTAGCAAGAAGTGACTGTAAGAGGTAACGAAAACTCTTATCTTTGACTTGATTTACGAGGGCACCTCTACGCCTTAACCGTTACTTCAACGGAAAATGTTACGGGACGGAGGAGGGCTATGTTTAAGTTATACTTGGGCATTAACCATTCCTAGCTGTATATGTATATTTGGCGGTGTGTTGGCGAATGCAGATGTATATGAGAAGCTGCAGTGTTTTTCATCCCGGCCAATGTTTGCCCTCGTTTGCCTAACTCGCAGGGGCATTAAGAGGACGCGTGTCGAGTTGCAAAAGGCGTGGAAAGGGGTGAATTGTGGAGGGATGACGATGGGGGAGGTGGGGTTGGGTGGGGTGGCGGGCGGCCAGGGGGGGGGGGGAAGTGGGGAGAACGTTAACGAGCAAGGGGTATAAGCCATACTTTTGCATCTGCCAACATTACCACCTGTTTATTCTTGAGATAATTTTCATGGCTGCCGACGTGCCAAAATTTTACGCACGTCACCGAATATTTCTTTTACGTTTATGCTACTTGTGTGAAGATAAAACATAGTATGGCAATATGGGGAGTGTATTAAAACTTTCATTGGAGTGTTACGATAGAAGAGACGATATGGAGGGTAAATAGATGGAGCATTAAAAATATTGCACAATTGCAATGAATTATAAAAAAAATACAAAAATGCGGTGAACACAAAAGTTCCAGATTTAAATCTGAAATTTTCCATGAATTTTGGATTTTCCCATAATCGAATTGCTTTTTGTGATCGGGTTAGTCTATCCACATTTACTAACACATAAAAAAACCTCTATTACAGAATTCCCAAAGGGAAATTCAACTCCGTTTTTTTTCCTTTATAAAATCCTCTCCTCCCGCTCCCTTTTCCCCCTCCTTGCCCCTTGCTTATTGTCCGGAAATATGAGCCATGTGCTGGGACCTCCTGTCGGGTAACAAAAGGGTTACGAATGCAATATTGGCAACTCTCCACATAAAACTTTCGGTATTACTGCAAAAATTCCATAATGGGGCTTTTTTATGGGCCACCTAATTTTGAGGAGAGTTAAAAGGCGGAAGGGGAGGGGAAGAATTTCCAATTCAAAACTGTAAAAAAGTTGACGGTGGAGTTTAGCGGCTGTTGCTTTTATTGGTTGAACCACTGAATTTCAACATTTCCGTTGGCAAACCATTTGTTATGGTATAGTTTTCTTTTTTTTTGTGAATTAGACAATTATCCAGGCATACTAATAGCTGACTTTATTCACTATAAGTATGGGAATTTCGTTGAGTCATTATATCGACTCACTTGTCCCCAATGTGGAGTCATTAATTATTAACTTGCAACTTCATTGACCTGACAAGCGCACCAGGGAACTTATATCTTTTTTGTGAAAATTAATTCAGTAGTTAAGCGATAAACGGTGATAAATCAGCTTATCTCATAGTTGAGTTTTTGAGGAATGTCTGAGAGTTGTGGGGTATCTAAATCTTTGTGGAAAGTTTTTAGTACCTCTCATTTTCTTGTATAAAAACAATTCCTATAAGATCCCGAGATATACCGGAAAAGTCAATGACTCAATCGACTTGTTACGGTTAATGACTTTACTACTGACTTTTTCGTTCAACCATTAACAAATATTTGTTGTCATTTTTTCTACCGATTAACGTTTGTCCCCCCAGTCAATAAACGGTTTTGTTTTACAGTTGAGGATAAGACTACAGTAACAGTTCCAAAGTGAGTGTTTTTATTTTTCATTTCATTTTTTTGCTTAATAAAAGACAGGAAATAGGGTGAAAAATGGGCCAGGAAATGTGTAAACAAATAGCGAAGGAAGTGTATTTTGGGAAGTTATTGTAATGGCGGTGCATTCGCGAGTCGTGTTTTCGTTAGGTAGCTGGTATTGGCGGTACTAGAATGCTCCCCATGGGTGTTTTTTTTGTTTCCGTTCCTCTCGTTTGTACTCCCCACGGGAAGCTGCTGTATGAGCATTCTTTCAGGGGGAGTACTGAATGCCCACCCATGCTGGGGCCGACTTTCGCAACTTAGGCCATCATATTTCGAAGCTCAGGGTAAACCTTCAGAAACCCCTGTACGATGGTGGGTACCTATGATGGCCCAAACACCTGTGTGTGTGTGGGTGTGTAGTGAAAATTTCTTTACAGTTGAAGATATTTATGTGCCACAATGAGCTATATTTGATTTGGGAAATCGACAAGATATTATTTTTCATTGTAGAGGTTTTACCCCCATATAACTTAAAGCTTACTAGATTCCCATTAAAATCAGCTGGGTAATCTCCTCAGTATTGTTGAAGAAATATCGGAAAGCGGATCCATCTCGAGAATCGATTTACAGGAAACTAATAAAAAGAAAATTCAACAGAAAAAATATTTCATGGCACTTGTTAACCAGGCGCTTAATTCTCCAGAAAATTGTCTCTGTACGCGACGGATTGAACGAACTAAATAATAATTACGGATGCCGCAACAGCGCAAGAGAAACAAGACAATACAAGAGAGCTGCTGCAAGAGGCAAGACAAGAGACAGATTTTTCTCTTGTTAAGACGAGCAAGACAAGACAAGAGAGAAATTCGCAAGAGGCAAGAGTAAACAAGAGATATGAAGCAAGAGAGGAGATAATTAATTTAAAATTGTGTCATCACGAAAGCTTTGAATTCCATAATATTAAAATATAAGAAATTCTCGATTGTACAAATTTTATGATTCACGAGTTTTAAAGGTGTTTTAAAGGGTTGCGTTGCATTATTTTTCGCTCATGACTAATAATACGTGCGCAACTATATTCAGAATTTTTGTCAACTTTACTTTTTTTTAAATGTTCATTAGCTATCATGTCATGTTTTTCCTCCTCAGTGTGAAATAACCTCAAAGAATTCATGAGCTCGGTTAAGGATATTCAACCGGTATAGTCAAAACAAAAGTTTATGACCCTTTCTATAATTCGCTATATTATCGCCAATAATTTTCAATTAATATTTCAATGCGTTAATTAGTTGGAGTGATAGCCATAGAAAATTATTATATTGTATTTGATTTTGCGAATCAATAGTACATTGTTTAAACAAATTAATGAAAAACAAATTTTAGTCAATCGTCATGAAATGTTTACCATTGTTTTATATCTGCTTCAATAGTAAATTTTCAAAATCTCAACAAATTTATACATTTTGAACTGTATTTATCCAAATTTTTATTTTTTCCATAAGAGGCCGTGTTAATTGAGAAGTTTGATAATTAATAACTACAAACGGTGTTGTGAATCAATGTCAAATTTCATACAGGCATCTGTTATCGCTTCAAAAACATTATGTAAAAATTTCAAGCAATTCGTACAATATAGGTAGAATATCCTTAATTCGGTAACGCGCCTCAACTACTGATTCGTTAACTATTAGCAAATGATTTATCATGAGAAAAATGAGGCAAAGTGGAGCCAAACTGACCAGTAAAGGAACGGCGAATTTCCATCTTATTTTGCAACAATGGCTCTCTGAAATTGATAAGATGTATGAAACTTATTCATTTCACTGATTTTAAAAATTAAATTGTCAAAGTGCAAGAGCACGCAAGACAGGGTAAGATTTTTTTTTCTCTTGCCGATATTGCGCAAGACAAGAGATAAATTTTCTCTTGCAAATTGGAGCAAGACAAGACAAGAGAAAAACCCTAAATTTGCAAGACAAGACAAGAGAAACGTCATTCTTGTCTTGTCTTGTCTTGCAACTAATAATAATTTTTCAGAAACATTTCCGGATTAAAAACAATTTGCTAATAGTAGATAAACCCCCCCCCCCCCCCCCAAGTTCAATCTACACAAAAACTGTCTGAAAGGGATCAAAACCCACAAAAGAAAATCAAAAAACTGTCTGGCATGACAATACCAATTTCTCGGTAGTCCGAGAATAAATAGACCATCAATGGAGTCGCGCTAAATAGAAAAGGGAGAATATTTCTTTCTTTTTTTGTTTGTGAAAAGGGGGAAAAAAGAAGAATTGGCATTTGCCCACGGACTCATGCGGCCGTTTGTCCATCGTGGTACCTACGGTTTGGTACAGAGCCAAATTTTCAAACGGCAGAGATGGTTCTGTGCAGATTAGTGTCCACTCTCATCCCATTCCCACTCTCATTCTACCTCGCTCTCGCTCTGTTTTCCTCTGCGGTTCGCCCGCTATCGGTGTCGCCACACAGCCACACCACCACAACCGCCTGCCCACCCACCCACCCACACCGCTGCACGCTCTCTCGATATTTAGTCGAGCGGTCAGTCCGATTAGCTGATATTAACGGTCTCATCCGCGGTACAACAATTCCCACTGCCAAAATGGGGCTGGGTGACAAGGGGGTACGGAAATAGTATGGGGGAGGGTGAGTGGGTGTGTGTGGGGGGGGGGGGATAGGGGATGGAAATATAACAATGAATGGAAAAAATCTGGGAGATGAAGAGATTTTTCACACGCGATTGGCCGAAAGTCGAATATTGAGTAGGACGGGCAGATTCAGCATCAGCTATTCAGTGGACAGTGACAGAAAAAAAATTGTGCCATCTAGGCAGGATAGAAGTGAAGGGCATTTTTCGATTGTATTTTTTTTAATTCTGTAAATAGAATTTTTAATTCTGTAATTTCTGTCATTTTTTTCAGTATTTGAAACTATTGATTTTCCGTATTTTTTTAAAGGAATATTGCACTGCTTTCAATTTCTGTTCGTAAAAAAATATTCTCCAATTTCTTAAATTACTGAAATTTTCCAAACCTTATTTCAAAAAAATTAAAATAATTCCGTGAACTTAAGCCAATGCAATGTTAAGTTACCAAATTTAATTTTTACATTGTTGTCACGAACGAATCCAAAAATAGTGAAAATTCTACACAAATTTGTAGTTAACTGCAAACTAAGGATTTAAGTTTAATATACAGCAATGTTAATATAAATATGGAACCCATATATAAGTTGTAACATGACTGATAGTGTAAATAAATCCTGTAGATTTACGCACTTTAAATAATAACAATTAAAAAAAAAAAATTCCGTAAACTTCATCTACATTAAAACCTGAAATGGAGCACCGAGAATTCGCTCAATTTTCGATCTCATTATTCAGCGAATTCATTGGCATATATAGTAGTTCGTTTGAACCTCCATCAATTTTCATATTCTCTCCGAAATATTTAATTTCTCCCTTTTCGGTTTTCTTCTGAGATGTACTTTATTTAATGTATGGGCGTCGTAATTTACTAAGAAGGACGATGTACGAAATTTGGCAACGGACTCGACATTTACATAATATGTATCTTCGGTCACATCTTAAAAATGACCGTTATCTTCAGCGTCGCATTTTTGGAATATAAAACATCGGAGATCAAGAAAAAGGATGATTTTCAAATTGCATTATGTCTACGTCCTCAAGATTTCTCCGAAAATCCTTCTTCTTCATAACTCCACCACATAAGCCGGTCAATCCCCGCCCAAAACTCTGATCTATCCACTCCATCACCAATTAGTATTCACCACCGCAGACGGTCAATGGGACCATTCATTAGTAATTGATTTCCCATTCTAGCCCTTCAACCGATGAGACCCATAACTGCAACATAACTATAAATGTAATAGTGCATGTACTCGGCTGAATGTTTTCCGGATATCTGTCCATTTCCGATGATTGTAGGTAGTCCCTTGCCCACAACAAGATATCCCGATAAAAATTCCTCGAAGAACTACACAACCAAAAGGAGAAAAAAAAGCTCGAAAACTCTTCTCCCCAGCCCATCTACGAGTTCAACCAAGAGTACAGGAAAAGTGCATTCAGCCTCACTAGATCATTTTTCCGCTAAGAACTTTCTGCCCCAAGCAAAAGGAAGGGGAGAAAAAAGCCCAGCAAGTATCGATGGTACAGCTCTAGGTGCGATGATACACATCAATGGAATGGGGAGAAGCCCATCGACCCCGGAAATACCTCGCGTTCCAACTGGCTCTGACACCCGAGCCACTACTATAACTCATCGGAGGCGTAACATCTGACGATGTGGAAAAAGCAACAACTTGTGAAGTTGTGAATCGATCTAGCTACAAATGAAATGAAAGAAACCAGAGAGAAGAAAACAAGAGAGATGAGTGAGGGTGAGACGCATCGGGGCCACTTCAATAACTTCCCGATTCACTGTTTCTCTGCAGTCATAGTGCCTGACGTGTGTGTGTGTTTTTTTTTAAGATTTTTTTTTTTTTTTTTAAAGAGAAAGAAGGAAGCCAACCGCCTTTGTCACGCTTCCTTCTTTCTCTTTCCTTCCTCTTTTTCATACTTTTCCTTTATTAAACAAACTTACAAAATTAACAAATAAAAATATTATGTGCGAATACCGCTTGTCACATACAGTTCGATGTGTGTGTGTGTGTGTGTGTGTGTCAGCATTTGTTTAGCCCACGGTTCCTTCAAAGATACTCAATATCGACTTTTGACTTCTCTCAAAATTCCATATCTATATGACAGGTGTTAGATACGATGCATGTGTGTGTGTGTGTGTGTGTGTGGGTGAATGCCGGGATCGGTCGTACCCATAGAATATGATAGCTCGAATGACGAAAGTCAACCCCAGTCTCATATTGGTTGTGTGGAGAAAGGGTAAGACAACAAACACACACACATTAAGAAAAGTGTAAATTTTAGCGATCTGACATATGTCATTTTCTCGGTGATTACAATAACTTCTCCCATCGGGAAGTTCATGAAATGAAACGAAACAAAGAGAAGGAATAAAACATAAGTATTACTCAGAATGAAACTGTAATGAACGAAGCACGTCAGTCAAGGTTGCTTGGGATTTACAATTTGCTTTCTGGTATTAGCCACGCGATATTTCCCTTTGGCGTCTCATTAACGTATGAATCATCAGACTACGGGACAGCAGGGGGATGCGATGGTGTATTATAGTACGAGTCACGCACAAAACTCACCACTAAAGATCGATGGATCACCGGTGAAGTGGCTGGTTGGCGAGTCATCGTTTTTACGTAGTACAGCAAACTCAAACGTTGCTTGAATCACACCTGTCATTTACGCAAATCGCTGTGGCATATCTGTTATTATCGATTCACGGTAGGAGTGTTCGATATGCCATCGATGTATGGGTGGTTCCGTGAAAATCGTGATATTTGATGTCAGTACCGTGGCATCAAGTGTGATTATGCTGGCTTACGGCGTGGTGTGGCTTGTATTACTGACGCTAGTAGGAATAGTTTGGCCAAATAAAGTATGACGGGAATGCAGACATTGAAATTACATTTCAAGTCATGAAATTCCTAACAGAGTGATATTGGTCGAAAATTAAGGGTCATCTATATACATGGAAGTGAATGGGTAAAATTTATTCTGTCATTACATGTAAACAAAGTATTGTAATGTCTGTGCTTGTCATATCTTACAGTTTTTCAATTCTGAACGGTTGCGCTGTGAGAGCTCCATTTTTTGAGCAAAAGTGAAGCCGGTAAAAATGGTCATAAATTCGAAGAGCTCTTTTTGATATGGTTAAAAATCCATTTACCCTGGATCACAATCATGAAATATTCATTGGAGCCCATCAGAAATATTCTATCTTTAACCGCGAAACCTTAATTACTCGGTAAAAAAAAACCACCGGTATTGCCAATATGTTAGCATTTTATGGCTTCTAAATGTCATATCACGATATTGGAAAATAGGTTTAATAATATTCAATCCGTATTGAAATGTAAATCTAGAATGTTATTTTCTTCGAAATTGAATCAATCACGATCGGCGATGTGTTATAGGCGCGACCTCAGACATTGGGTGAACATCCGTGGCCTCGTGGAGATCGAGTGAATATCACTATTTTTAGGAAGCTACCCATATCAAAATATCTAGATTTCACCACTCGACAATTCATACCTATGTTCGGTATGCTCCACTATAATATATCTGAAAACGTTATCTTAATTACAATACCGATATTACCGCTTAATCATTCCTGAGATATCATCCGTCGGGTGTATATATTCGTAGAATAATTCACAACTTTAAAAACACACACACCATGCTTTTCAATGTACACATTGACTTAGACTCCCACAGATTATAGCTTTGCGTTATACAGTGTTCGTCCGATCAAATTGTGCGTACAAAATAACGACACAGAAAATATTCGAGAGAAATTGAAACTATCCTTTAACTATCATTAAAATTTGACGCCATTCATTTAGAGAAATCCTCGAATTGCAATAAAAGCATTTTCGTAGGCCCGCAGTCAATTTGCAAATCTGTAATCGTTGATGTTTTTCACTACATTGCATAGCAGACGCGGACTATGACGTTGCCTGGGGGGAGAACGAATCGAATAGTGCATTAAGTGCGTGAGGCTAGTAAATGTACTGCAATGAGGGGGGGGGGGGGGGTATAACGAATCATATATGCCACTTTATGTCCCGAGAATGGAAAACTGCAATTTAATCGAGCGAAGCGAGGTTAGATTTGCCGTTTACGAGCCACCGAACATAAAAAGAATTTTCTAGAAGTCTCTGACGTTTTGTCAAACTGGTCGGCTTTTTGTAGAAGGCCAAACAAGGATAGTGATCAGTTTTCATATTCCTATGTCCAGAAAACAGTGAAAATTATCAAACGAAAAAATTTAATTAAAAAAACCTATAATTAAGTAAGTTCAACATTTCAGATAAATGTGTTCTGAGAAAAAGCTGTTTAAAGCGTTGATCTTTGATTTTCCCGGCGCGTTTGGTAAAAAGGAAAAAAAAGATGATCTGGGATTTTTTTTTCGGGTGCACATAATCCCCCCCCCCCTCCCCCGCGCCACTACAAATCCCAAAACCGAGACGGAATGAAGGACTCTATTGAAATCCACTGCAAGCGTCCCAAAATCAAATAAGCTCACAATAAAGCCTTCCGCCTCCGCAATCGATTAATTCACCGGTTGTATATATCCGTGGTACTTGATTCTACTTTGTCGTGGGATGAACGTGTTTCGGGGATTTGCCTAGCGGGTGTTTGCTTCACTGAGATACTCCGTGGGGATTGGGGCGTTGGAGCTATTAGAAGGTACCCTAGCACTGTCGCTCATCTTACCGCACCCGGATCACTGCACCTTGGCTGATCACGCTAGCTTATCCCAATGAATTGGAGATCGCGAGAGCATTTCATAGTAGACAATGTTCGGTATTAAGTGGTTAATCAATTCAATTACAATTCAAGATAAGTTTCAAACTTTATGTTTGCTATCATTCGAGTTGTGTGATCACAGTTTGAGTTGAAGGATTAAAATGATTTATCATTTTTGCATGGAAGTGGGTAGTAATTTAAATCATTCAACAAAAATTCTGAAGGGTAAAAAAATCGATAAAGTTTGAAAGAGAGGTTAAGCAAAAATTTTTGTCAGCAATTACGATTTGATGAGGTAATACCGCCATTCAATAGTTAACTTGACTTACAGAGATCAGGTTCCGGAGCAATAAATATGATTTATTAATTCTACTATGTTAATGACACCTGATTAAAGCCTAATGTTCATATTTTCTCGTTGAGAAATATTTGAATAATTTGCCAGTACAATTTGTTTACCCTGAAAATTCAACTAATAATCGAAGTGACATAGATTGATAACTGTCGATTGTGCTGCGAAGCGGATCAATCGGACAGGTGTTCGCCCCAGGGTATTACATAGGTATTCCCCCTATCTGCAATACATTGAGATTGAAATTTTCCCCTCTAATAGCCCAAGCCCCAAGTTGGGAAAGTTTTACCTTCACTCCGACAACAGTTGCCTAACGAGTAGAGCTTAGAGACGCACTGTTACACAGCCAGTGACTTAAACACGATACATGGGCGATTGTGTACAGCTTCCGTCCCTCCTAATGTAAACTTGTCGACCTACTTTGCCCACATAGAATTCACCATAAGAACATCAGCATGCTACTTGCTAATACCAATTATTGAGGGAATATCAGAGATCTGTAATCGTTCAACCACGATTTTATCGCTTTTCTTATTGCAAACGTCCATAAAAATCATCGTTGATTATCAGAAAATTCCGTGGCAGTCAAGTGAAGAGCAGAATAAACAAACAGTTTAATAAATATTTTCTGGATATTCGGTGTCACGAGACTTCGCATCATTGTCCCGTATGTTTCTATCAATTACAATGAAGTATATATAGCTCCGTGTTACAATGCAAATGTAAGTAATACCTTCAGATTAAGAGATTGAGCTGAAATTGTACACTGATCCTGACGACGATAGTCTAAAAAAAATTTCAAATCGATGTTCTTAAAAAACTCTTTACATTGAAAGCAAATTACATTTTAGAATATCGAATGTCCTCGAAAAATTTTAACATCGAAACAGAGTTTGAATTAAATTTACAAAAATCGAAATTTATGTAAAATCATTTCTTACGATTTCGAGAATTTAAATATTTGACCAGAAAATTTATTTATGGGACGTTATTTATGTGCCCTCCGCATTACCAAACATGTTATATACATATAACATAACACATAAAATCACTCATTCAAAGACCACTGATGGCACATTCAATTTTACCACCATTTTCATTACGAAATATCTGCCTCTGATTTTATAACAAAAAATTCAACGAGTTGATTTTTTTTGTGAAAAAAAAAAATTTCCCGTCAGTTTTCATACTCCATCTCAATTGTCACACACGTACAGCATCAATCCCCCGAAGGTCCAAAAACGAGAATACACGGTGAAACGTCCTTTTGTCGAATATCGTCAAGAATTTTTCTATTTCACGAGTTACAAAGAGGATTTTACAACCTCTTTTATATCACACTGAAATATTTCAATATCTCTCCCGCTTTCCATTAATGTAATATAACAAGTGGAAAAAAATTGGCGGATACAGTACATGAAAAAAGCAAATGATCGAATGGAGAGTTATTTGAAAGAAGGAAAAAAAAAACGAATGATTCGGAAGAAGTAGAAGAGTATTAGTTAGTATAGATATATATGGCAGGCTAGGCTTGTATCTGAAACACCTGTAGAGCTCCACGGGGAAAGAATGGGAGCGTTATTTGCTGTACGCTTCTCGTGTGAATTTCTTATTTTTATTTCCCTTTTTTGTTTTTTTTTTGTCAGAATATAAAAATACATAAAAACGGGAAAATGAAATGCAAACAATGGGGACAATGTAAACGCAAGCGCTGATACATAGTGCCTTTCGCGTGATATTTTGTTTCAATTAAAAAAATTGAATCCTCCTTGATCGGGATATAGGTCGACGATATATGATGGTATAGTGATGTAATTGACGTATTTGAGATATTATGCATTCCATGCCAAGTCAGATCTCTTTTCATGGGGGAAAAATTGGAAACAACGTTTTTAAATTGGAGACATGGGCGCTTTTGTAGATACCAACATATTTTATGGCATCAAGCTGCTGTTATTCTAGCGACGCATAATCCATATTTCTAGAGTTATTTGAAAAAATCCAAGTCACGTAGGCTTGAAAAGACTCAGCTGTTTGTTGCATTTTATATATCCAACAGAGAATATTTGAAGATCAACGGTATTGACACTTGGAATTGATAACGAGTTTCCAGTTTTCTCACATTTTGACGATATTTTGAGCACACGTTGAATCACTACATTTCATTACTAAAAAATATTTCAAAAATTGCGGTACTTTTTTCTAATGCTGAAAAGATTTTCAGGTGGAGTCAGAGGTTTTTGAGCTCCTTTGAGGGCCTTTTGGCTTCTTAAGGCGATGCAAAGAAATATTCCATGATTACGTTTTTTCCATATATCTCTATATTCTTGACCGAATTGCTGTCGATAAAATTGAAAAAAAAGTTAAAGTGCTCTTTTGCACATGCAGGAAAATGATTTTCCTACTCTTGCTCTCCAACATAAGCACGAAATATTGCATAATTCTTCGTTGGAGCCCATGAAACCTAAGAAATTTGGAATATTTTGGGCTTCCATCGCTTGTAAATGTCACATTATGACGTCAATATATTCCCCGTAAGGTTCCCTCTGGATTGTAATCTACATATAAAATTTTCAGTTCTCGAAAATTGGAAAATAGACGGTCGGCGTTTTAAGGATTAACGATCTGCAGACCGGTGCAGCATTAAAACTAAAAATACGATCTTAACTCAATTAAATGATGAGCGTTTCGGGTACCTTAATTCAGTCATACCTCAAATTATCACCAATTTATGAACTTCAACTTAAATACTTTAAAAAAAATCGAAATTGAGATGGAAATTTTGGGCAATAAACAATTGTACAAGACCCACTAAAAAATTTCATTCCATCCCTCATATATAGCATGGAATACCTAATAATTAATGCTGATATGTTAAAAATGTCGACAGTGAATAATTATAAAGAGCAGACATGAACGAAAGTAGCCTTACATACCGGCTATTATGAAATAATACATGAGTGTGTTACAATATCATCACAAGTTCAAAGAAATTAGGAGTCACGAATACCAATACAATAAATGGAGTACCTGGCAAAATAATCAAGAAATTACGTTATTCCGCGCTCAGTTAATCATGCATTTTTCTTTAGTGCACCACGCTATTTTCCTGATTTAATTTTGCAGTATTTAATCGTCAGATTAACATATTCTTCGCCAATAACAAGAAAAAAATAAATATGAAAGTGCTTCATATTTTAACAAAACAGTCATCACATCTTCAATTTCGAAGCAGGGATTTAAGTTAAGATAGTACAGCTAAAGTTTTCCCCCTTGGGTATATATATACGTGTAAATAGTATTACGAAAGGCTCTCTATATAAGTAAAATATGACTCATGGATAAAATGTATGAATTATGATACAGCATATATTTTTCTATAATGGATAATTCATTCATTTGTATAAACTTACGGTGCTTGATGTGTAGATGTGGCACTGGATCACTTGGCCAAGCAAGGGATCGTCCAATAAGGCCAACAAGGCCCAAAATAATAAGATTTTCAATCATCCTGAAGTACGATGAAACTCTCATGTTTATGCCCATAGGCTACACTCATAAATCAGCCATCATACTCAGTGCTTTCCATCTCATCCCATCCATAAACTTCACTTCTGAAACATAAACCAACATCGTGGATTAGACGCCAGTGCTCGTGACAGCGTACATTTCTGGAAATCTATATTTTACTCCTTCCAATAAACTGGCATATTCAATCAAACTTTGCTTCTTGTTCATGTGTCAATTGCCTCCAACTGTAATTGATCCAATTGAGTAATTATTCAGTCAGTCTATTCCAGGTATTTATTCGAGGATGAAGAGATTATCTCATTAGAGACGAACTAGGTTCCTACGCGGGGAGAAATATTTGAAAGAAAAAATTTAGTCCCAACATTGGTGCACCCCCATTTGTCCAAGCCACCCCGAAATGTCAAGAACACTGGGACATCAGCCCTCTCGATTCCATTTTTTTGCTCCTGGTCTCACACTGAGCGTAAAAATCGATGTTTTTTAGTACAATTTTTTCATCTCCCCCTTTCTTTTCTGAAGTTAATAGCGTACAATTTTATCCCCACGGAAGTTGGCAGAATAAAAGGCCAATGAGAAATCGGCCGCAGTAGAGTTTGACGCTGGAGCATGCATTATGCAAGGACACAAGCTGGTGTACATGGGCCTCTTTACGCTTCGTCTCGCTCGCTCCATCGTTTAACTGCCAAAAGTTTGTGCTACTTCTACCGTTGCCTTTACTTGCCATCCAGGAATGGAAAGAGGAATTTACAATTTTAACTCGTTGTGCATAGTATTAACGTTGAAGGGGATAAAACACAGTTAACCACTCGATTTTACCAAGTTGAATTCTATCAAATGTTTACATAGCTCTGGCAATTAAGACTCAATTGTTGGATTTGATCTTCGAAGCTTCTGTATGCCAGTTTATCGTTACATAAATAAGGCGGATGAGGCAGTGGTGGTGCAAGCCAACAAATTTATTCACAAAGGGCGAACGAAAATTTCCGATTTTCCATGCTCTCTGTGCATATATTGTTGGTACGGCCAATTCTGTCTCTAGTTTTTTTAATTCTCGTCGATTTTCTGGACATTCGGTACGTACAAGCTGTCATATACAATAACTCGTTACTGCAATATCGGGAAATTTGTTGTAGTCAAAAAATATGGGATAATATGATGAATGCACGAGTAGAGAATAGCATCGAAATGTTGGAGATTACCAATTGGCAGTCCATGAAAATGATATCTGGGCTATCGGGGAGAATTGAGAAACTCTCGATCGAGGAAATTATGGCATTGGAGATGGAGAAAATGAGGAATTATGGATGGAAAAAAAATCACAAATTGGAGATAGAATCGCGCAATATTACGAAACAGCGGTGCAACTGGGAACTTCAAGATCTAGTCACATCAAGACTAAATTGCAGTCGATTCCGTAGGTGATTTCAATGATTTCATCGGATTTATGATTTCAATAACCGCTAGCGTCATTATCAGCGGTTTCATGACTCATCATGATTTCATCGATTTTATGACACTGGAGTCAGTGAAATCGCTGAAATCTCAACGCAACGAGGTAATTTAAATCGAATAATTCTGAATGAGAACTATTGGGTTTAATAAAACAAAATATTACTCAATTGCAAGATCATTAATTGCACATGTTACAGACTAATTACGAAAATGCATAGGTTGTTTACAGCTTCGTTTACCCTTTTAAACACCTTGTTCGTGTCCGAGTGCGCGCGCCAGTGTGTATGTGTGTGTGTGTGTGTGTGTGGAACGGTATAGTACGCGGATTTTTGAACGACAGGAACCCTGCGTCGCAGAAAAGATGGGCGGCACGGTGCTCACCATGCGAGTAAACTCGGCCAAAATAGAATGCCAATATTTTTACCTACATAACACAGTAAAAATACACAAGTAGAAAGAGTAGTTTCAAAACTTTTGTTGTCTTTGAAATAATTATAGAAGCACATTAAAAGAATCGCGATTTTCAGGAAGAACCCGAAATTTTTAAAATGAAGAAGAAAAGAAAATTAGTGGATGCACTTTCCCCACAGAAACCATAAAGCAAAAATTAAAAATTTTGTTGAGAACCGGAAAAAAACCTGTCCTCCTTAATCACGCACCTCAATAAAACCCCATGGCAAAAGTCCGAAAATCATGTACACAGTTACCGCCAACACTTTCCCCCAAAAATAAAAAATTAATTTACCACTTGTAGAAATCCGCGCCCAATTAAAATTCCTGACATCTTCATCCCCGCTATATGCGCTGACCATAATCACCACAACAAAATAAAAAGAAAAAAAAAAACATGAAAACTTTCACCATTATGAAACGATTTATTCAATGATAGCCTTGACGTCACCGTGACACTCGGCGATATAAACTTTCGCCGGAAAAGCTCATCCTCCTTTTCGATTAATTACCATAAATCACTTTGGAAAAGTGGTATTGCAATTTCTACCCGATATCACAGCTGAGTGAGTGAAATTACCCTATTCCCCCGCCGCCTCACCCCCCCCCCTCCCACCCAGCGGCACCCCCTCCTCCCCTCCCCACCCACCCAGAAATCAGTAGAAACGAGATCGCGAGGCGTACGGGATAGATAAGAACAACTAGACCGATAAAGTCTGAGGTGAAGCGGTGCCATTTTGAAAATAGGCCACTTATCCAATAAAACGTGTCTCATGCTCTCGTTGATAAATCATACACACGAGGTACATTACAGTTGCCCCTTTACCCTCTGGGCCATTGGAGTACAAAGGATATTTTAACTTATGTAGACACTCGTGTGTCTACGTACATGTGTAAGAAGTGGTGGGGAGAATAGAGCGGATAGCCCATTTCGGTGGTTACGTTGAGAGAAACGGAAATTGTCTCTGGGTTACTGGAGTACCTATACAAAATTCAAACTTGTGTTATGGTACGTCAGTGATATACCGAAAAATCCTGGTAAATCTGTAGTGAATAAGTAAACCCTTTTCGAAATCGTGCAATATCGGCGAGTTAGCCTGGTAAAAGGGTTAAAGTATTAATCAATAGAGGCTGGATGTGGCGAAGTGAATATTGAATTTGCTATTTCTTGGTAAGAGCCGCTGCCTTATACCAAAAATCGATTGTAAGTTTTTGATATGTATGGTGGTTTGGGGTATGTTATGAACCGTTGTCTGATCATCCAGCGGTGTGTGTGTGTGGGTGTGTGTGTGTGTGTAGAAACTATTAAAGGCTACTGAGTTGAAAGAGGAGGGAGACATTAAGAAACACTCTCGATTTCTGATTTCCTTTCACTCTTTTTTAAGATATTTCCAAACTATGCATTCTATTGTTGTTAACAATTTCAATACTTTAGAAGTTATAAAAAACTATCTGGATCTTTAAAAACATAGTTCGTCCATCAGTACTTTCTTAGGGACTCCAACTGATAGCAGAAGTCCCGTGTGTGGTGACAGCGGTACCCACAAAATGAGACCACAAGGTCTGGCGGTGACCCAACCCGCGGTGGGGGGAGTGGGGTGGGGTGGTATTCGTAATGGGCGGCCGCTAGCCTATCATAGAGATTTTCTGGGTGTTTTACTCTGTGATTAGAAAATGATACCTTGAATGGCGCAAGCTTACCCCGGTGGTACTGGGTCGGTACTCGTTTCCGTAGTATTGCCCACAATGCAAGGCCTCGATGCGAATTTTGTGGGTGAATGGGAATAGTAGTGAAGTAACGCAGACATCAACTGCCGGTTTTTGCGTCAAATTAATTCCATTGCTCTCGTAAAGGAACATATTAGATGATGACTTCTTGCTAGATTTCACTTTAGGCCCAACATAGATAAAAGAAAACCCGCAGATTTTTGCAACGAGATTCTTTTCATCCAATGTAAAATTTTCTTAAATCAATACGACTCTGTGAAATCAAGAACACACACATTCAAATTCCGTTTGTCACACCACTTGGTTCTCTCGACTCCAGCGTTATAGCTAGCGATGTACTTTTTGGTCACCTTCATGATTGTGACAGTTGGACTGAATTCAAGTAACAAATAAATCAGGGGTGCTATTCATGAATTGAAAGCCTGTGACACAAGACCTCCAGAGTCTGACTGCATTAACTGTAAAGGCATGTATGTTTCAGGAGATTCACACCAATTGAAGACAAAAATTGAATTCGTTTTAATAATAAATCATTGTGATAAAATATACCGTGAAATTCACGACCCATTTCTTCAATGAATTACGTTAAACGTGGAAAATCAAAATTACTGTCTTGTACAAGAATTGAAAGTTTCGTTTCACATTTAGTAATATTACCGATTCGTGTAAGACATAACGTACATGTAATTTTAATCATTCTGCAGATATTTAAATATTTAATTATTCAATTGAAATTATATGGAGGACGATATTATCTTATAAGTGACGAAGTATTATATATAACAT
Source organism: Asobara japonica (assembly GCA_026005395.1). NCBI lineage: Eukaryota > Metazoa > Arthropoda > Insecta > Hymenoptera > Braconidae > Asobara > Asobara japonica. Next base: position 3,190,065 of record BQMI01000112.1, read on the forward strand.
CAAAAATGATAAATTGTATCAAATAGAATTTTTAAAAAATTTCAGGTTCTTTTTATTCATCAAATTTCAGCCAATTATCCAGTGAAAACTTTGAAAAAATTCGAATTTTCAGAACCGTCAGAAACCAGAAAATTCAGAAATTAATTTGGTTTTGGATCAATCATCTATAGGAGACGAGGAAAATTTGTTTAAGTTCATAGAGTATTTTTCATTCTTCCTGTTGCTTTAATTAAATAAAGAAAACTTAAATTCTTAACAATTTATTTCGTTCTTCAATTTTTCGCGTTCGTCTGTTGGTCGTCGTATTACATGTGATCTGTGTTCGCGCGTTTCTTTGCGATCCCTCCTTCTTAGATATAAAATTCGGGGGAATTTAGGCGAATTCTAAATCGTGGTCGCATCAGAACAATCCATCAAGGCACGAAGTTTCATACATTTCTCAAGGCACAAAATTGAATTTGAAATGAAATCCAACAGGAGAATTTTCACGCAAATTGTCACGGCATAAATCAATTCGTGGGTAAATGTTACTTATCATAACGTCATAAACAATTTTCCCAGTAATGTGATAGGATATTACGATAAAAAGTATCCAAATAATGTCATCAATGCGAAACGGTATGACGGGGCTACCTTCAAGCAATTTTCATTATTTATTTGCACGGAATCAAAAAATGATAAAAAAAATCACTGTAGACGGTACTTTGGTGCCTACCGCTCGTACAATTTATTCACGCTCCTCGTAATTTGCGTCGTCGTACCAATGCAGTGGCCGATTGCGAGTGAAGCGTGCGGAGTTTCAATTGGGTCGCGCGCGTACAAGCTGGACTCCATCGCGCTGCGATCGGACGTGACTTGAGCATGGAAATCGAGTAACGACTATTGCCCCCTCTAACCCTTCCGCAATTCTTGAACGTATTCCGCGTATACTTCTATCCCACACGCCAATAACCTCTCTCTCGCCCTGTTTCTCTATCCCCTTGTTTCACCTCTCATTTCAGCATTTAGCTTGGTAGCCATTAGAGAGAAAAGCTTGATAGAATTTTTCAAAAGCTTGGGAAAGCGCGATACAAAGAATTTACTGATCGGAAACTCTCGTCTAACATTTATTTTCCAAGATTTTACAACACCCTCCTGTTAGTGGTCAAATACGCGAGGCCAGATTGAAACATTCACCCAGCATCCGCAGATTCTACCTGCGGTTATGCTTTGATTATGCATGTTGGGAAATAAAATCATTTTAGGTGGTTTATGATAATAGAAATACTGGAGTAATAATATCCCCAACTTATCAGTGCAATGTGCCACCGATAGCAGGAACATTTCGTGTGTATTGGCGGGACCCATAAAATGAGACCTCACGCCCGGGCTGGTACCTAACCCGACGCGCAGGGGGAGGGGTCCATCATAGGCGCCCGTGATCGTGGCACAGGGGTTTCTGAAGGTTTACCCTGTGCTTCGGAAACAAGAAAAACGGAGACAAAAAAAAACCAGAAAGTTATAAAGGCAAACATTTGAAAGTTCGCACTGCACACTGAAAAATATCAAATCTTAAAACAAAAATTGAAATCTGAAAAATTTTAATTCTTCCGGAATTCCAAAAAAAATCCAATACCTATAGCTGAATCACTACATAATTTATTAACGCATAAATTTTTTTTTCGATGAATAAAAAAAAATAGACGTGCTAATAGTAGAAAAGCGAATTATTTTATAGCTGTCCCCAGCGAAATGTTATTTTTTATCATACCCTCCTCTGCATGTATACTAGTGATTGGTGTGGTGACGAGCCCGCTGTTTTGCGGAAGTCGATGATGATGGCAATCGATGCATATCACGCCCGCATAATACAGTCTTCGTTAGTCCTGGTTTAACGAGCTCAATTTAATCAGATTGGGGATATTCATAAATTAATATTAAGAGTAATGAATTTAATTATTCTGTAGACGAGTAGATTGGCCATTGCAGGGGGAGGGAGGGGGGCGCGGCGGTGAACCCCTAGGGAATTGATCTTGTTAAAAGTCCACCGGGGGAGACTTTAATTGAACCAAGTTTATTTGATTAATTTCGGGAGAAGTTTATGCAACTTGAATATTTGATCAGCAAATGAAGATAAACTTGAATCGGATCAAAGTTGATTTCAAGGACAATTTTAAATAGTAAATCGGGGATACGATTTTTCCTAGCCAAAATGTCCATCAACTTTTTATCAGAATACGATATTGAATCTTTTTCCAATGGCATTTCTGTTATGTAATTAGTTGAATGAGATACTTATTAAATTCATTTTTGGATTATGAGAACTCATTGTTATGATCCTAAAAATAGAACTTGTTTTCTTGGCCATGTGTTTTTAAGAGTATAACAGTTCCCCAACAATTTTTGAGTCTGTGTGTGTGTATGAGTCGGTGGGTGGGTCGTGAAGGGGATGGGTGGGTGGGTGGGTCGTGAAGGGGATGGGTGGGTGGGTGGGTCGTGAAGGGGATGGGTGGGTCGTGAAGGGAGTGGGTGGGTAGGTGGATGGATGGAAACATCTCGTAGTTTTGATCATACACTTCTAACAACCAACTGAAGTGATCGAAGGCGGAATCGAAACTTATAACGCTCTATTGCGTAAACGGTCAGAGTTATCGGAATGTTTATTTTTCTATTTAAGAAAAGTTGTTCCTAATACCGAGTTACACGTTTTACGTTTAATAATTGGCTGCCATGATTTATATAAGTGAGCGGATATGGCCGTTTGAAAAATCATCTATGTGATCAGTGAATGAGACAGAAACAAACGGAAAATGGTAAACGCAGCATATCTCTATCCATGCATGCCTCCAAACTTGGTTCATAGTGTCCCATGGTGGTCCATAAACTTTGCAGTTTTTGGAAAAAGTTTTTTGAAGTTGTAGATTCTTTGGAAGTTTCTACTTTTCTTCGCATTTCCAAACATTTTTATGGTTGTTTCCAGTTTACAAAATTTCTAAAATTTTTGCAATTCTTGATTTTTTTTTTTTCAATATTGTAATGATTTCTAGATAAATATAGAGGATATAGAGGATAAATATAGAGGATTGTTAATAATACCGAAATCCATCGTTCCCAAATTATATTGAAAAGGAAGTGAGAGGGAGATGACAGATTGCAAATTTTTTTTGTACCTCCAATGGGCGTGTACACACTTATCAAGACCCCGATTTTTTTTCAAAGGAAATGCAATTATTTAACCTAGTCGCTCATTCGAAATATGAAAAAATCTTAAAATATGAGATATGCGTCAACATCCGACTAGTTCGGATGGCTGATATAAACGGATATATATGTATGTGCCAGCACATTATTCATTGTCCACAGAGAAAATGGAATATCCCTGGATGCCCGGAATCCTGTCCCTCTCATTTTTCCTGCTTTTTTCCCCTCTCATTCACTATTTCTGTTCTTTAATTTCTTTTATTCCTGTTATTTCATATTCGTGCGTGACGCTGTTACAGATCGTGGAAATGACATGAGTTACTTATACTTTTGTAGTTAGCTTATTCCCGTACCTCATACATTTTAACTGAAAAGTTAAAAATCTAATTTTTCTGGAAAATATGCAAGATCCCTTAATAAACGGAATGTTGAAGTAGTCCAGTCACGAATCGATTCCCAAGATTGCCAGATGAAATATTTTTGTAAATAAAAAGTCATATTAAGAGCAGCCTTCTGTTGTAATTTCTGATCGATTGATTTTAATTGCCCTCAAAATTCGCACACAACAATTCTATGCAACCTCGACTTATAATCAAAATGCAGAAATGCCATTTTTTATTAGCTTTCTACAGAGGAAAATTTCTTGAACGTTTGAAATGTTTACACTGATTGGGGAAAAGTTTAACTTTGCGATAAGTACCAAGCTCCGATGTATGAGTGTGTATGTGTGGGTATATCCTTGCAAACGACCTGTACTAATTTTGCAGCATTTTTTGAGGAAAGGAAAAAATGAAGAAAAAAATATGTCAATTGAATGTTTAAAATTTCATCATCAGCAAAAAACACAAAAATGAAACTTGAGATGCAGTTAATCGTCACGATTGCCTCTGGAATATTGCAGTGCCCACAAACAATGGTATACTGCGGGGTGGAGAGGTGCAACAAGACAAAACGCTGACATTGCTCGGTTTGATATTGCACGAGCTCGAGTAAAGGCCATTTAAATGCAGTGTCCCCACCACTGAATTTTAAATTAGCTCGAATTATCTTAATAAGGATCCGTCGTTCGCGTTCTCCAACTCGGTATTCCTCCCAACTGCACTAGACATTACCACCCCCCCCCCCTTGGACCACCTCCTCCGCCCCCCCCCCTCCCACCACCCCATGGACCGTCGAACACATTGAAATGTGCACACAGTTGCAACTACTCTCTGGGCAAATCGCTATTCGCTTCTTACAGGGTACCCCCTTCTCCCCACCCCCCTCCCTTCCGATTTGTATGCATTGAATTTGAAACAATGTTGCATTTTCAGCGAATGAAAATATAATGCCCTGTATCAGGCGGGTGAGGTATGAGAGAGCTACGAACGAGAAAAATGTTAAAACTGGGAGAAAAGATTTCAACTCTGTTTAAAAGAAAGTTCATAAAATTTCGTTAATATTCATGAGATTTTTTTATGAATATCTTGGGAAAATGAATTGAGATGAAAATATTGAAAATAGTTCTTCCGAGGAATCCCTTATTCTGGACTCTCGGAAAGCATCCGTCGATTAAGACGGTGAATTAAGGTGGAAAGGGATAAAAGTATGTGTCGCAATCCCATCTAAAAGAGAAGATGATAATTGAGATGAAAACAGAAAGAAAAGGGTTAACAATTTTGGAATTTTCTATATTCCCAGATTTCATACGTTTATGTTGTCGCTATTCAACACTCATCATTTCCATTTTTTTTCGAAAACTCTATAGAGCTGTTCATTGACGAAATCAATTAATGAATAAAAACGATAGAAGGAATATACAATTATAATAATTCCAACAATAATACGCCGGCACTCCTATTCTTTCTGAAATCAATGTGCGCAGAGTTGTACATTCACGATTCCTATGAATGGATGAATTAGTCGTCAAAAATCTCTATATTTAATGAATTCCTCCTCCTATTGGTATTCAATTGAGCTGAAGTTTTATTCATGTTATTGATCGGCGGAAGGGGAAAATCTGAGTCATCTCAAATACCAAATCTGCAATGTTAGCTGAATGATATCATTGAAAGAATTGCGCGATATGATGTGAAATCAGTGATTTTAAGGAATTGATAAAATCGCATCAATTCCACATGGATTCTACAATCATTTTATCGATACAAGAAGATGTGGAAGACTGAATTGATCTTATCATTTGTCTCTTTTTAAAATTAGTTCCGCTGATACTCGTTCATTAAAGGGCAACTATATTATGATCTGTGTGTGTGAGTATTTTTTTTTTGCTCCGTCCCTCTCATTTGTACACCCCCGGTAGCGGCCGTGTAAGCATTCCTTCAGGGGGCGCACCGGACACCCACCCCTGCGGCTGGGGCCGACTTTCGCCATTTTTAGGCCATCGTATTTCTAAACACAGGGTAAACCTCCAGAAACCCCTGTGCTACGATGGCCGGCGCCTATGATGGAACCCACCCCCCCCCCCCCCCTGCGTCGGGTTAGGTTCCCGCTCGGCCGGGCGGTCTCATTTTATGGGTACCGCCGATAGCACACACGGAAGTTCCTGCATCGGTCGGAATCCATAAGAAAATATTTTGAAAAAATATTCTCCGGCGGCCGGGCGCGAACCTAGGACCTTCGGAGTAGTAGCCAGATACTCTACCACTACGCCAAAGCCCCGACAGTGTGTGTGAGTATGTGTGTGTGTGTGTGTGGAAATGTGGATGGAAATACTGAAAATCAAAGCTATCTCTAACAAATTAATTACTCACAGCTGTCGCAAAACATCCGCTGATAATTGAATTAAAAACAGAAGTTTAATAAAATTTCAAGTAAGCCGAGTCATATATTATCCAATGGAGGTGAAGAAATAAATGGATCACCCGAGATATTCACCTTGACGGTTAATTGATTACCGGTAGGAGTGACGTGCGAGCCCCGTGAGTTGTTAGAAAGGAAAGTGCAGGCGGGACGAGGGCTCATATCAGATGAGAAAATTCCATCTCCGTCTGATGGGCATTGCCGTCCCTTCGGGCTGAAAAATTAATCGGCTCTTGTCAGGTTCACTAGACGAATGGGTGGAGGGCACTCTATTGGGATGTAAAACCTCTACGGGGAATTAAACGATGAAAAAAAAAAGAAAAAAAATCATTTCACATGCTTTACATATCATCTGTCACTCTCATGATGAGTAGTAGACAGAGTATAAGGATGACCGTCAACTTGGAAAGTCAACAATTTTTTTTCAATCAATTTCATGAATTCAACGTTTTTGTTTACGACTGAGCGCTCTCATAGTAATGAATTATTCAAATAACAGAAGATGTCGCCAGTTCATCGGTCTGGAATTAAAAAAAAAATCCGTTTAATGAATCACAGTCATTGCAAGATTAAAATGTATTGATTTGGGCATGTCGCGTATTTTTTTATCGAGCAACAGCAACGAATTTTAGGGAATTTTCGAAGGTTCCAATGGGCAAAACACGAATGGGGAGAAATAATCATTGGTGGAATTGTAGTTATTTTTCTAACTTCTCAAACAGACAGGTATATTGATGAAATTGTCAGGTTTCTCGAAGTTCATTGTTCTGATGGTTCCAATGGAGTGTCAACATATGTATTTTGGGCTGTCTATGTGTATGAAATTATTTGGAAGGTTTGGGACATTTTATATCATGAAAACTCTCACAGAAACTCCAGCAGGCTGCTTTTTTTCACCCTATAAAGAGCCCCTGAGTTGTTACTGAGCGACGGGAGAATTAAAAATTTAGCTCTCTAAAAATAATTGAACTGGGCCAGAGGTCAGATGAAGATAAATTTATTTTCTACGAAATCAGAGAACATTCCATCGTGGAAAAAGCGCTTTCTCATTTTTTTTTACAAAAATATACTGAATCAATTCGTCAAAAAGCATTTTTATGCACAGGTCAGAGTGACATATCCCGAGTCTTGACATGCAAAGCAGATGAAAAACGTGAACTTTGGGATTTATGCTGTCCATTTCCAAACGTCAGGGAATTCTCCAATTTTAAGAGGCATTCGACAATACGCTCCTCTACCATACGCAACAATTTCATTCGAACCTATAAGAAAGTCTTTTCATTCCAATAACACCTTAACCGAGTAGTGATTGATGTTGCTTTTTCAATTGGAACCCTCCCCCCCCCCCCCTCCCCGCCCCCACTAAAGTTATCTACACAAAATGTTCTACGGCATTTTCCATAAAATCCCTCGTTAATGAGGAAATTAAATACTATCGGACCTGAGGTTTCAATATCCCCTTCATATACTATATTTAACCTGAAATGCGTCTGTGAGTTTTTGCAGTTGACTCATCAAACGCTCACCGAAATTATGACTTGATAAATGAAATGCCCTCGAGGAGAGTGTACATAGACCTCAAAACGTTACCAAATGTTCGATTGGTTTTGCCCGTTCTATTTGCCACTGGTAAGAACGCAAATTTCACTGAAAATCTTCTGTATTATCATCCTCGATGAATTTTTTTTTTCGTTTATATGATCGATTTCTATGCACCCGCGACCGGAGTTGAAGGGATGACTGACTCTAGCACGTGATACATTTTCCCATTTTTTTCCAACGTCCCCTCCCATTTTCCATGTCAATTATTTTTTCGTACGAGGGCGGGTTTATCAAACAGCGGGTTGTCTATAAATGCTTACGAAATGTATCGCGATATGACATGTGTTTTTATTCCAATATGTAATGTCATGGAGTACGCTCAATGTAATTGATAGGTTTGGAAATGAGTTACACCGATAACTATCGATGTGAATGGGAAATGTTCGATGAGTCTTGCAGATAAAGCATATGAAATTTGGAAATTCGAATAACCAAATAATGAACCTTTCACAAAAACTATCATATGTCAGTTGGCACAGTGTATGTGTATTTGTTCATTGTATGTGCTTGTCAATGAACATGATAGAATGGAGTTAACTTTTGGGAAGCGATTCCTTTTGCATTCAAAATCTTTTTTTTTCATACGATTTTTTTCGCAGGGTAACATTCCGTCGATTCATTTGTCTTCCAGTGTAAAGATGGAGTGCTGGCAATTCGTGTACACTTGCCCCCCCCCCCCCCCATCGCAATAAAACTATGTGACAAAATTGAAGGCAATCGAATACATGGCCCATTGTATTACAATGCGTTGCGAAATGTCTCAAATATTGCTTGCATATCAGTTACTGAAATCCTTGTAACGCGGCAATTCACTCAGGCCACATCAATAATGAAACCCCTCGTCCCGGGTGATTCACTAACAAACAATATCCCTGGGAAATGACGTCATGCTCTGTCCTTCCCCATGTGACCGATATTATCAGCATTCCAGAACAATCTGTCCTCGAAAAAAGCGGTTTATCAAACTTTTGATGAAACGAGGAAACTTGGACCTCCCGTGTTCTCGAGCATGGCGCAAACCAATCGCGTGCATTAAAAAAAAAATTCCCCCCCCCCCCTGGCCATCCCACATTTTTTTTCCTTCTCCAACTGACAAATATTATTTTTGTACCATGAGCACGTGAGTTCCTGGAACTTCTTTGTTCCTCCTGGTGACAATTTTCATTTTTTTTTCTCCTCTTTTCCTCGGGAATCAACAGAGGATGGAATAAAGCCTTGGAGCGTGCGAAAGGGGGTCTCACGAGCATAATATGAAAAGTTGGCATCTCTATCCGCCACCAGGCGCGCCTTTAATTCAATCCCACCCCCACTGTGCAGTGGATGACGTATGGCTGGCTCGTGTGACAGCCGATATCGTCAACTTCCATCCCCTACTTCAACCTCTCCTCCCCCCCCCCCCCCCCCCCCGCCCACCACCACCCCTTTTTTCTCTTTTTCACTCTTCACTCAAGCCGTCATTTTCCATCACTTTGTCGCGAGAGTTTTCATGGGATACAATGGGATGAGGAAAAAGTGACGCCCTACTTTTTTTTTTTTTTTGGTTGAATTATTCCATTGAATAATCTGACAATCAGTGATTTCAGGGGAATTTGCACTGGTGGATAAATAGTGGTGAGAAATATGATTTTTACTCACGTTCGCATTATGCAACTGTTGATGAAAATACGAAAAGTGAGTGGTAAAATATGAGAGGAGGGAGAGGACCGAGTGAGGGAGACGCATTCTGGAGGTGCCAAGCTATTAAGCAGATCTTGAGTATCCGTTTTTTCACTGATGTAAATTATCGGAAGCCTTTCAAATCTGTATCAACAGGTTGCAATAGTGTAGAAAGACTCCACAAATTGAATATTCTAATTTAAAGTTCAAAAACACATACAGTAAGATGTTGCATGAGTTATAGCCCCCAGAAAGTTGTACAAATTGACCTCTCAAAAGTTACATTTCAGTCTGGAGCTCGACTCCGTATTACGCATGCGCCTGAAGTTTTTCACTCCCACCAATCACCATGGCGTTTAGACCGAGAATTTAAATCCTCAGCGCTCATTAGTCACTCCTGGTTGGCTGGACGGTAGATGTCAGGCACCGCGTGGTAGTGGGGACATAACTTATGACACTGCGTTGCCGTTTCGTACAACTTACGGTGCTGTATTTTTTATTGCGTAATAACAGAGTGATTAAAATAAAAATGAGAGGTTAGAATGTGATTGGTCACTTCATTGATTGCTGGTGCTACCAGGAGATCCCGCCGCTCCATCGCAACCACATCAATTGCCACTAAAATTTCCCGATTGAGCATTTTGCTACCGCTTGTTAAAACAATGATTAAATCACCGAATTTTACGTATATTAGTACCATGATTGATATGGCCCTTCAGACATTTGAAAATGGACCTCTCAATGAAGATATATCTTTGATATTCCATTTCATCGAATTTCTTTCCATTTAATCCAGCCATATCGCACAACAGAGATCCAATTACAGGATCTAATCTATTACGTGACATCCATACGCTATGAAGATTACGATACATAAGAGTAATACTAATATACAAAGATGGCGTATTAATCAGTTGATTAACAGAAAAATATCAATTCGGAGTAGGGCTGTTATATATAATAGGGTTATTGTAGAGCTGTTGTAATTGTAAAAATTACAATTATGTTCTTGCCGGCAGCTAAATTTTCTACGAAAAAATAATCCACGAAATATGTGGCATTGTGTCAACTAGGAAATTATCAAATGTGAATTATTTTACAGAAGAAAGTGGTGGAAAAAATTAATCTTTGCCGGAAACTACAGCTCGGAAGGTTTTTCCCTTGAACCAAAGGTCCAAAATTTAGCCAATAACTTTATATCCAATGTTATGTATGCCCGCAAGGTTCAACCACATATCGTGACAATTCGCATTGTTTATGTTGATGGATATAAGAATTATGCGATACACATAGAGCACGGTGCACTCAAAATTGATCTTATGACAGTAAATGGCTCATTTCCAGATAATATCTCCATAACTGTGGCTGTGACAGACAATATCGTTCCCATCAATTGAATTCACGGGTCAATATCTTTTGCCATTGATGTCAATCATTAATTGAGATATATTTTCCGTGATAAAATTATTACGACAAAAGTTTTATTCAAATTTTCTTCTGCATATGGGAAAGTCGTAGGAAGTTACCATAAAATTTCGATTTTCCAGAATTGCCTTTTTTGCCAGTAAACAATGGTAATTACAAATTCGTATAATCAATCAAAAATTGTTTGAAAAATGTCCATAGTTGAGCGAGAAACATTAATGAACTCATGAAGGTTTTCTAAGAATCGCGTTGCTAAAAGCCTTCTTCATATGAACAAATGTACAAACAACCAATCGAGATAGGTTTTTATTGTTTTAATATCGATTAATAACACGAGCAATCGATGATAGAGGAGATAATTTTAAAATCGGGTCAGTTATATATAGATAGAATATGCCTGCACGATGGAGACGAGCGGCTGAATATATCAATTACCATGGACGGTGATCCTGATTCAATTACTTTCGGTTCCATTTTTCCAACAAATAATACAAAAATCAATGATTTTGTTGGAATTCCAATAATGGCGTGGATAATTGTTTTATATAATTAATTCCCTGAGGGTTCAGTGTTAAATGGCAAAATGATGATATTAGGGAGCAAACCATTTTTAACTTATCTGAATAATATCTGCAGAAATTTCTTTTCACCATCAATTCATTTGGACAATTGATGATTCTCGGGATTAGTAGTACATGGATCGCCGATTCTTCCACTCCATTAGGAACATGGATTGGGTGAGTACCGGCAACATTGGCACATCAGTGGCCCTGATAGGTGACCAGCACTGGCTGAAGTCGGCATATGACAAAGCTATACCAGCATTGGATGGCAATGTTGGGGAGGAAGTTGTCCATAGCCCCGTTGATGGTGTCCCGAAGCGAGGCGCTATCTTTGCGCCAGGCTTCAGCCAACACTGGTCGACCAGGATGTCTTGCCGATATCGAGCCAATCCCGACTATCCAAGCCATGGAAGATCAACGAAGTCCGACACTCAAGCCAGTTCAAGTATCCCCAATATCGACATTCAGCGCTGAGCGACTATGACAGCTTCCGCAGCATTGGTACTTCCTGACCAGCAACGGGCTAACCTTTAATGTATATCTGACTAATTCGATCTTCGGAATTTCCCCAATACCAAAAATAGCTGAAAATTAGGGAGACCCCGGCGACGACTTATGATAATTCAATTGGACAATCGATCGACGGGATAGTAACTCAATCGCTTGCTCCGTCCTTTTTTTCACGACGAAACTTGCGGAAATTTATTCAGCGCTTGAGGGGTTCCATGTGAAAAGGGCAGTAATAGTAGAAGAAAAAAAAAGTCAAAGGAGGACAAAAGAGATGAGTATTGGGTGCAGATAGTGATGGCGACAAGAAAAAACCTGCAATATCCCTAGTGCAGTGGATAACGATATTCGTATACCTCTTACGCTCAAACTTCCGAACGATCGTGTTATCGTCGTTATCTCGTCGCTAGTAACGAGTTTTACGGGAGAAAGGGCACTTTTTTTTTTACGTATCTCGCCTTTCCGTCAGCCAAGTCACATACACAAGTGCACATGGCATTTTTTTTGTGCTCAAAGGTTCTTTACGATCGGCAGAAAGACAAAGACGGGAAATAGCATGGCTTAGTCTTTTTTAATCGCCCGAGGAAATCGCATCATAACGGGTGGAAAGCGAAGAAGATTTTCCCTTCTTTCACAATTTTTTTTTCTCTCTGGATGATAAAATTTCCGATGAATACTCCCGAGTTTAATGATCTTCTGTGAAGCAAACTGACGGACGCATTCAGACGGCTTTATCCGCGGCTACAGGAACCTTAAGTAATTAATCCGGAAATGATTACTTTGGGGGAATTGGAGGTGAATCTAAAGATAACCACTGCAATGAGGAGAACATTTCATATATTTATTGAACTCATTTTATGTGCTTTCAACTAATGTGCATGAAGTGAATTTAATATTTAACCACTCATTAGAAATTATTACGAACAAGTGCCTTCAACCTCCCGGAAAAATAGTTTGAAATTAAAGTTTGCCCACTCCCTTTGAATATGGATTACAACTGAGCAATCAGGCGCCAATTTTGAAGACACAGAACCATATTGAGTTTTTTCATTTTATATTCGTTTGCGACTTATGCATTATAATCAAAGTAATTTAACATCATGTTCTAACCGCTCGCACAACAAAACGTTATTCAAAATATTTATAACGCCGATTAATTCCGGGAACAGATCTAAGAGTCATCTGGAGTAATTGTCGGAAGCATTTCCACACCTGGTACTCTTCCCGGCATTGAAGTTCCATGCGGAACCGTCCATGGAAAGGGTTCCGGAACTGAGGTTCCACCTGGAACGGACCCGTTACGTGGAACAAGTCAAGGAACTGTTCGTTCGCTTGAAACCGTTCTCGGAACTGAAAGTACTGGTTCAGTGCGCTAAGCAGTGCTGTTCAACTTCGGACTAGAAGAACTTAAGGGGGGGGGGGGGGGGGTGAGCCTCAAACAGAAAAGTTGAAGAGGAGAAACAAATTGTAAGAGATAGGAACTAATTCAATGCAATAAAAATGTCTCCTATCACAGTGTCTTACACTATTTGTAATAACTATAGCGTCAACTTCCGCTCAGCTGTAGATATTTGCTTAATAGCTTCGCTCAACAACAGAATCAATGATAATCGTTTGACACCCTGCCAATTATGCGTTTAGATAAAGTCAATTCTGGAAAACGTCAACAAACTAGATTGAACATTAATGTGCAGCTGCAGTTTTTCATTAACAGCGTTAATAACATTCCCACTCTCATATTTCGGATGCAGTTTACAATAGGAGATCAATAGAAATTGACAACGGTTCTGATGAGAATCTGGAATGAAATCGAAGTACGGATTGCTTTTCACCTCATGATCATTTGATGTTTGAAAATTCATTGGCGACCGCAACGGCAAAAAATAATTCCAACAATTCCAATATAGATTATCTTCAGTTCAACTAGTTGCATAACAAAATTAGTACGATCACGATTATTAGTTTCAAATATTGCCTCTACTAGTTACAATAAAGTCGATTGATTCAGCGATTTCGATAAGGAAGAGTGCTATTTTATGAGATGAATATTCCACAATTATAAGTTATCACCAGAATGAGTTTCAATCGTGAGCACATCTTAATCTCTAATATGATTTTTTTTTTCATAATTTTATGCCTTTTGATACGTATTAAAAGTAGGAGTGATTTAATGTTGATTATCCTAGCTCGACTAGTTGCATAACAAAATTAATACGATCCGCAGTTGATACAGAACTTTCTCATGGCTGTCGAATTATCAGTAAAAAGTACGTGAGGGATTTAATAAAATGAACGGATCACTACACAATAACTGTTTATTTCATTCGCGTGCATGTGAATTTCCGTCAGAAATTAGAATAATGTATTTATCATCGTGGTAATAGTTACGTGTGACGGTTTAACTATATACGATGGGAGAAAATTCATTACGCGAGGGGGAAATTATTCATGGTAAATGGTCTGGGACAATGACTCCAGAATGTGCAAAAGGTAATGGCAGAATATGGGGGCTTTAGGAAGTTCTAAAATAGGTAGAACGTCGTAGTTATCGACTGTGGCCATTAAAAAATAGAATCTCCCAATTCGCGAAATGATGAGAAATTATCCAAGTTACGGAACATTTCGTCACCATATGGTCTCTCCCCTCATTCATTACGTCATTAATTGCCAGAAGTTTATAACTCATAGGCCTATAACTTTCACTCATGATTTTTGATGATGATTGATTATCTCAGATTCAATATAGGGAATGGAACACTGTTCAGAAAATATATATCTGTAATTTCCTCAAATTTTTAAACGACCTGTTATATGCTAATCAATTTCCAATTCCAGCTGAAATTTTTAAGGCACATCGATACCCTGCACTTGGAAGACATCTTCTCTGATAGCCTGAATCCATCATCTCCATATCTCCATTTGTACGTAACTCAATATTCGTAAACATGACCATGTACGTAAGTAGCTCAGAAAGAAATTTCAGATGCTCAGTGGAAAAATGTCACTATTGCTGCCGAATGTTGGAATAGGAAGATTGGCTAAATGAAGTTAAGTAACTGAAAGACTTATCGTATTACAGACTAATTGGAATACGTCTGTGAGCATTGAGGGAACATACTGATTTAAACAAACAACAATATTCCTTCCAAATTGACAGAATCTGTGCTTATGCAAGCGCAGTTTCCTTCCGATTCGCTTCATTCTTGTATCAAACTATAGAACTAACAAACTCAAGAACCATTCTGCATTCGCTATATAGACCAAAAGAAAGCTGAAAAATTCGATTGACGTCATCTTTAATGGAAGAGGGGAAACCCCCAAAATTGAGTCAAAGTTTCGGTTCAACTCTCTAACTACAGGCCAACTACAGAAGATTATCGAGGATGGGAGTAGGTGGAGAAGTCCGGGAAATATGCTCAGGAAATATCTCGGGCCTCTGTTCAATCTTCGCCGTGTACATTATTACAGGAAAACCAGAATCAATAATTCCAGAAAGTCAAATAAATCTAATAATACTTCTGCCCCCAATAACGAAACGGCATGATCGGCAAAAATTGCTCATTCATTACTGATGTCCGCTATGCAGTATCCTCCCCCCATGAGAAATTATGCAGCACTCAAAATAAAAGTTGCTAAATTATTACCAGTTTCTAAATAAAAAATAAACGTTAACTCTCCCATAAATTATAAAATCGGGACATGCGACTATTAATTTCTAATTGACAGTACGTAACAATGCAAACAACTTTTATTGCATGTCTCATAGCCCATTGAAAAATTGATATACCATCATCATTGGATACAGCGAAAATGATGAGTGAGGAGTTAGACATAATGGAGGAGAGACCGAGAGACAGTGACTTTCTACAGAGTTGGACTAGTCCGGGGTTATAGGTTCGGCAACAGCCACAAAATTAAACTCCGTCGGAGCACGATAAATTGTCGGACGTCGTCTGCAGTCACCGTGGATATAAGGGTTACACCATATACATGTATATGTGGCATAGACCTGGTTTTAATATATATTGCCCAGTGGCAGTGTAGTCCACCTTCAGGAGTCTGTTGGGATAACTGCAGGGCTCGCGTATATTCCTCCAGTCTTTGGATACAAACGCTGAAGCGTTGAGGAAGGAAGAAGGTGGGCGGGGGGGGGGGGGGAGGAGGAGGCAAAATAAATACATAGACCATGATGTGCTAGTGTATATACCGTATAAAGCACATATGCATGCCCTGGGAGAAACGTTATTGCAGGCTAGGGGGGGCGGCAACCAACGGAGCGTCCAAATCTGCGCGCTATACCCTGATCTTGATACAGAGCCACCGCCAAACTGTTGGGGTGGATATACTATATGATACTTAAGCTTGTTGTTTTCCGTATCTTGAATTAAGGCTCGCTGAAGAGCGATTTATTGGACAAGGGAACAAGTTGAATTATCTATATGCTACTGCCATTCTTGGTTTTACGGGCTTATTTCAAGAATAAGGGGGTCAACTCTATAGAATTTTGTGCACAGGCTAAAGCTATTTGTAAAACTAGTAATATTATTTGCGCATTCAACGAGATACGGCTGAGTCAAACTGAGGGTGATTCGTTGATGAATGTCATGAAAATAGGGTCAAAAGAATTGTGAGTTCAAAGGAAATGTAGAAATGAAAGAATGGGAATAGAACAATAGAAGACATGGTCTCTGGTACTCTATCACATGAGGAAATTCAATAAAGTCAACGAGTACCAAACACTGAATTGTTCCCTCCTTAATTATGTGCAATGCATGCGTTCTCGCATTCTATTCCATATAGAAAAAAAGGAGCAAATGCACACAGAGAGTGCAGCATGAGTTTTTATCGGCGGGAAATCGCACTACTGTATCCACTATTTCCGTATGCAATAGCGCGGGAAAGTTCATTAGGAAGGACGACGAAAAAAAAATTACCAATTTCAAGATTCCTCCTTTTCCCCCCGGATAATAGCAATTTACACTGGATTATGCAATGCTAATGAATCAAGCGTTTAGGTTATTAAAGGAGGATCACACTCATAGCATAATTCAATATGTAATAATGAATGAGCTTCAGATAATCCACTATACTATTCAATGAATCATCACATGGAGTAGGAAAGAAAATAAATCCACAACACATGCAGAGCATCAATTCAAAATAATTCATCCACCCGCAATTGTCACAAAAAAAAAACCCCGCGTCAGCAAATAAAATACATTCAAATGAATTCGAAATAAACGACTAGTGCTGAATGCGTGACATAAAATATACAACAATTTTCATGCAATTGCAGCAATATATTATTCAAGAAAGACTGGACGGTGGAGGTGTTTTATTTTTGTCCCATAAATATATACAGAGTCGCACCTGTTTCACCAAGCCCACTACCCATTGCCCCCCCCAGCCTCCTCCCCCCCCCCCCTCGGCTGCTGAATACGAAGCAAGAGTGAAATCTCAACTTGCGAAAGTTGATTCAGTGAATGAGCACACACTGCACAAAGACACTCAAAGACATCTGGTATGAGAGGATGCAAAAAAAAAACAATATAAACAGATGAGGGAGGAAAAATAACAAGTTAGAGTTACCGGAGGGAAACTACCTCACTTGCACCATTTGATAAAGTGCTGGGAAAAGTTTTCAATCCCATGCTTGAGAAAGAAACAACAACAAAACTTTGTCACCCATCTGCCTTCAAAAAACTTGAGCCATGGAAAAATGAGGAACTGAGGGCATATATTTTGAAGACATGTATCTGAAAAGAGGAATGCCCCTGAGGAAAGCTTTCGACAGTTAGAATCCAGTTTCTTGATGTCTGAAGCACATCTCAAGTTTTCAATTAATTTGTAAAAGTCTGGATTTGAGATTTCAGCAGTTTGATCTGAGCTTTTCTCAGATAAAGCTTTCGGAAAGCTCGAATCCAGCCTGTTAATACCACTTACCAAGCCTTTCAAAGTTTGGATTAAGCCCATTAAAGACTCAAACGAAGTCTTTTGGGAGCTCAATTCGAGTGTTTCCAAAGCTCTTCAAGTCTTAACTCCGAACTTAAAGCTCGTTAATTGAAACTTCGTAACGCGTAGTTGAAAGCTTTCAGCAAGCTGTAATTGAAAGACAATCTCACCCCGGTCTTTCATTGTTTTGGCTGTATGACTCATCTTCATTGAGAAAGGTATGACGCAAATACCATATGTCAAGAAGACCTGAGAGTCATGAGTGCCCATAGGTGTATTTATAATCTGTAGAAAGGAGTCAGAAGTCCTTGATATTATGGATCCACAAGCCATTGAGGAAGCTAATACCAAGAGAAAAAAACTGATGAATCCTCAATGTTGCATCAATAGTAGAGTGACTGAGTGCATCACAAGTAGAATCAATCATTAATGAATACGTCTTAATGTTTAATTCAATAGACAGATGAATAATAAGTCAACTGAGATATTTAAGTACAGATTCATCACGTTTTATCTATTCCTTTTGATGAGAATATCATGGAGGAAGGAATAAAGAGTATGGCAAATCGTGGAAATACCTTTAAGACCGGGAATAAAAAAATAGGAACGCACTCGATTCAATAGTTTCAAGCTATGTACTCTCGCTTATGTATGGTTTCCCTTATGTTCAATTCCGTTCGTTATTTGCCGTATATACCGTTATAATAATTCTTCATCCAGTGTAGAGTGCAGCTCGTTAGAGAAACTGTCTGAGACTATTCGTGGTATTCTTGATGGAGGCCCCCATTCAGCTTTTCCCTGAAACTCTCGGTTCACTCAAATACCAACGATTCTTCGTCTAGTGGATAAAAGGCAATTCTTCTTTTTTTTTTTAATGCGTAATTAATCCACCATTATGTGGATTTAATTAGCCCATCTTCAATCAGTGAAATTGAATCGCTACTAATTGCTATTGAACTAATGGAATTGTCTGAAAACCCATGAGAAATTGTGGGGTATAAGTTTGGATTATTACAGTGGCTGAGAAGTTGTCAATTCCATTTGCTACTTCACTTCGTACATCATCACTTAGTCCATAATTATCTGAAATGTTTTTGCAAGGGATGTTCACGAAGTAACGTACTTTCAATTATTGTAATGGGTTTGATAATTCATTAGACCAAAGTCCAATTTTTTTTTATTTGTTTTTTTGGTCGACGTTTAATCGTGATTTAACAATGTAGGAAATGATACAAGTCAGTAGTTTTTGCTAGGCGGTCTCCTGAGGGAATTGAAAACTATTAAATTACATCTTGTGGAATCACAATTTCTTACATGTCTAGCTCAACGGATTCGTCATTTACGGTTTAGTTGCTATTTTTGTCATCATTTCCGCACTCGTTACGAACCGTTTTAAGTAGAAACCCGCTTGGAGTTTATACAGTTTTACAATTACCCACAATTGTCATACCCAGACACATCACATAATTATGTGGGGGGGGGGGGAGGGGGGGGGGGAGGGGGGGGGGGAATCCCCATAGAGGTAAGTGAAATTAATCGATCCTAATATTCCCAAGTTGCGATGAAAAAGTCGAGTGAAAAATGAAGAGAATAATGACTGGACAAAGTCATAGCTCAGCCCTCAAGAGACTCGGGCACAACTTGGGGTAGAGGATTTTCCTGAAAAGTGTCTCGCTGGTTGAAACAAAGAATGAAAAGGTATATACGTGCAAGTTAAGGAGGAACAAAAGTACTGCAATAAATTCTCCAAGGTGACTTTTTCGCACGAGAATAATTTCCCAAGTCGTGGAAACTACACTGTGCAATTAGAACGGGAGCTCTCGACAAACTAAAGAAAACCAAGGGAGAACCGTTTTGTGTATTGTAACGTCTAGCTACTCACCGAAACTTTGAGGGTTTCTGAAATATTCTCTTTTATGGCCGGGGGGGGGGGGGGGAGGAAGATAGAGAGAATTGTATAAACTTCTTCATTATTCGCAAATGAATATTCAGGTGATTTGATAATGACTGACTGAGGTTAACGCTACACCATTATAATTGGTTGATGGGATTTTTTTCTCGCAGCGTGGAGCAATGGAAACACAAAATAGTTCAGGATATTATTGTTTGTATATGTCTGGGTTTTTTAGTTGGGAAACAAATTTAGGAATAAATTTTACGGCAATAAAGGATCAATTTTCGCACACTTTTTGTGCGTATGTATACAGCGATTCGAGATTATGATAACAGTTTTGAAGTAAATCCCAAGATACAATTGCAGATCCTAATTTTAACTTATGGAAATTATGGGTATTGGTAATTGATTAAACTTATTAATTCATTATTCGTGGTGGAATAATTTTTGTATTGATTCACAGGTCAAGTGGTTAATTTGGTTTATTCTGAATTTGTGTATATTATAGATACTGATGGTTACACGCGGAGAGCCGCGAAAATTGGAAATAATTAAAATTGGCATTTATGTATTATGCAACAATTATCGTATGGATTTTCGGGTTGAGCAGTGAATGTTGTTCATGCGATCTTTTAGATAATTTCTGAAATTTATCTCTTTCCATTTATATGTTATTGGACCTTCGGTGTTTACAATATAAATCATCGAGTTTCGCTTGTATTTTTAAATTTTCAATGCTGAAAAAGTACAGCTATCACCGCGAAAATGAAACGTGTCAGATATCTGGACACTTTTCATATAGAATGTGCTCGGCTGTGTGTATGTGTGCGAGAATTTTCTTAAACAGCAATTGCACTAAAACCGGCGCATTTATATGGACCTTTTGAACATTGTATCTTGCCAGAAGGAGTGCAAGAAAATTCAGTGAATTTAAAAATTGCCATTTTCTGCTGACCAACACACCATTCTGACATATCGGAACGGGCATTTTCGTTGAAACATTTGAAAAAATATTTAAATATCATGCTACAGAAAAGGTCCCACTTTTTCCTCCATTTTTCGTGTAAAATTTACATGTGAGAATAGGGGCAGGGTTATACATACCCCGTATGTAAATATAATATTGAGGAAGTGATAAAAGATGGGTGCAGCGGTTATAGAGCGAGGATAGGATAAAAAAAATGGAGCATTTTGACAAATTGATATGTTTGAAACCACCCAAGATGCGATATTTCACCGTCTCAGTATTATTCCATTTTTGATATCAGGGCGTTTTGCTGATGTGGCCAAAGCCGTAAAAATAGCTGCATAACTTAACCTATTCAATCTTTCCGACAACGAGAAAAAAAAAATTCCATACGATTGAATTTTCCATTTTACTCTGCCCTCACTGTTCTGAGAAATAGTTGCTATTTTTAATACTGGAAAGAGGGAGAGAAACCTAGTGTGGAAACTGAGAAATTCACACATAGAAGTATTTTTATTGCGCCAGGCCTATTTTTAAATACGTGTAAATTGTAAAGGATAATCGATATTTTTAGATCGACAAGAGTTTCAATGTATAAAAAAATCTCCATCTGCTAACATTTTCAATTCACCAAATAAACTAATCATACCACCTCAAAATAACTTTTAATTCCACTGAAATCACTCGTGAAAATGATAATAAATGTCTGAAGTTTAATCAGATAAGTGCCTTAATTTCCAAGAGACTAAGATAAATGACTGTTTCTGGCTATTCGTATCTCTTCGCACTACAGATTTGTTTGATACTTTTATCTAAACTGTGAAGTGACAATAAATTCATTCTTAGAATTTCCTTGCGTCAAGATACCCTTTATTATTTCACCGCTGCTTATCACGTTCGGAAGGAAGACCAAAAAATAAAAAAATAACCAAATTAGCATCCACTATCGATTACACTAAGTCGCTCCATCAAATGCACTAGATTATCAGTATAAATTCTAACGATTGCATTCCTGATCCCAGCAAAACTCATTGAATTTTCATTCTCTCGCCATCATCTTGAAAACCGGTATATCTAATTAAATAAGGTGTATGTACAGGTGAACGAGGAAGTACCGGTCGAAAGAAGTGACCGTGGGGGGTGAGGTGTGCGGGGGGGGGGGGGATTAGGAGCCGGTGCATGAACCTGCGTGAACTTTCAGAGAAGTTCTTGTGCGCGCCATCGCACATTGCACTATCCAAGTTGGCTAGAAGTGAGGTTATGGAACAGAGTGGGAAAGACCGTTACGCTCGGCTTAGCCGCACGGTCGCTTCCGGCCCCGTGGCAATACATCTATCCCACTTCATTTCACATTTCTCTATCTAACTCTCTTGCTTCCATTCGATCTTATCGAGGATACCTTCACCTCAACTCTGCAAAACGCCAATTCACCTTTTTTTCCACCATTTGCCTTCACGTATAACGGTGCATCTCACTTTGCCCACGCAAATTCGTCTTCACTCAGTTTGTTTTTTCTGTCGCATAGGCAAAATACTTCGATTGTACTTTACAGCGTATAATGTATGGGGAGAGGGGGGGGGGGGATTTGAGAGATTTCACCCGATGGAAGGTATTCAAGTATGCCCCCTTGGGCAAAGAAAACTTTCACCGAGTCATTGCAGCATCCACAGATTTATCGATGGTCCATGCATTTCAAATATTGGAATATTCGGATAAAAACAGGGGCTCTGGCTTTCTAGAGGTGATTATGGTCATGAGAATTTCATGGGTTTGTTTTTGTTTGTTTTTTTATTTTCATTTGATGGTATTTTAAAGCCAGCGAAAACTGCGTTTGATGTACCGCGAAGGGTGTAATTACTGTGTTGGTATCGAGGTAAATATTCAATACTGTGCATGCAATGCAGAGACACTGATTGACTCTGCAAATGACATCCTCCAATGGAGCAGTTTGAACCAATTCGACAAATTACAACTCAGGTATCCACCAATATTAACAAAAACTAAGAATTCCTTCGTTCAGGTCAGCAATGTAAAGTTGCCCGTGTTTCCCTATAATGTTACGAGGTGTCCGAGCAGTTGGTTTCTTTATTCACTTTCGCAAAATTTTTGACCTCATAAATCGGCCGACAGCGAAAAAACGAAGATGAGCAAACGAGAAGAAAGCTACCGGCCACGAAGAGCTCTTTAAGCAGAAGCTGCAGCAGGCTCACCTGACGAAGCATTAGGATTTCACTCGATGATTGTCAGATTCAAGTGATTAGGAACTGGTCGAGTTCTTATCCGGCCTATGGAATCCTAAAAGCAGTAAATAGATTCTAGGCATATTGTAATCAAGTGAATACGATTCGGCCGCGGTTTGGGCTGTCTGAAGTCTCTTTTGATTAGCAAGAAGAAGAAGAAGAAGAAGAAAAAGATGGGGAAGAAGAACAATGAACTAATATGTTGTCAAACCATATACAATGTTGTCAAATATCATCAATAGTATAGTTTGCCTTAGCTCCTAACGTTCCGGAACAACCAATAAAAATGGACCAATACGAAAAGTCGGTCCATGGTTTTGCATACAGTTATCTAATTTTGTTAGAAACCCCTTTCTCTTTACAATCTACGATGTTCGTCATTTCCATATTCAGTGCATTTACATTTAGTTCTACAAACCATTGAATTTAAATGAATATGGAAATGACAAACCTCGTTGCCTTTAGGATACGTTGTGACTGATCAAGACCTTATATCGTTAAATTTCATTGTCGGCCCACAGTTTCTATTCCGATAAATCTCTGCTACTAAATTCGAAACCGTGCGCTTCCAAACAATTTGCCGAGTTGAGCATTTTCTCACTACGCCCAATCAGAGCAGCAATTCGGATATGATGCACCTGAAGTCTATTTGAATTAAGTCAACTCGTGGAATGGGGTCAAGTGGATTAGAATCATTAGGCTCGTTCAAATTGGAATTGATTAGAGATGTTACATCTTAGATTATGACCCAATGCGTGACCTCACCTGATCTGATTTTACGACGGAAGAACTACTTATTCATTTGATTTAGAGCTTTCCTAAAAGATGCTTCAAACTTTTTTTTATTACAAAGATTTCAAGAAGAAGAACAGTTTTGTTCTGTGAATATAAAAATTTGTATTTAACGCGCGTAATGATGCAGATATGAAACCCTAGATTTTTCGACGTGCAGCATGTAGCTGGACCTCACCATGGCATGAATGCTCCGGTGATAAAATGAGGGAAATGTAGCTCACCCTTATATTATGTGAATTATACAGTTTCCATCATTTCTTGGATGAAGAGTCATTAGTGTAGAGGGAAGCGTCCATTTCCGAAACTTGAATTTTTTTCTATTGGGTCTTTCAACGATCGCCTGAGTCCAGTCAACCTTGGCGATTATGGACAATTCAACTGGTCCTTCATGGAATCCCATGGTTTGCTTATCAATTGTTTCAAGTCAGTTATTGCTGAATTGTAATTAAGTCTTGAGGACCCTTGACCGAGGTCTTCCCATAATGTTGATTCAAATAAACAACGTGACAATCCTATCAAGCGATCGAATTCAGGTCCAATCGATACAGCCCTGATGATGGAGGTCAAGCTCAAGAAGGCAGTCTATTTGTTACTTGCAGATAAGACCTCGCGGAATATATTCCCTGGTGTGATAGCGTACGAGAGATGGTTTAGTCTCAACAAACCTGGGCATCTAAGTGAAAAGGGCCCAATTTGTCGGTATTGAGGGATACATTGTCTCACAATCTTGATCAGATTCCTCCCATTTCAGCCCGTAACGTACATCACTGGTATCACTCCCCCCCCCCCCCCCTCCCACTTCCCCCAAATGAAACCATTTTCTGCAATCGTGTAATCCAACTTCTCTCTGACTTCAACGGTATCTATAAGTCTTCGTCAGGATGTACAAAACAAAAGTGAATAGACCTATTCAGGCAGTATACCATGTCACTGTTGAATCTAAAAGGATGCTTCCTCATCATCCTTCATGGAAGCATATAGGAAATAAATTATAAGCTCGAGGTCATGCAATTTGCTAGGAAATGTGTATCCCTCTTTTACCTCTTTGGATATTGGAATGCATCAAGTCCAATGAACTTGCCTTGTAATAAGGAATGTTATGATTATAATTCAAAGGGTCTTCAATAAAACTGATTGGCAATGAGAAAAAGCGGTAGTTTACATGCAAATGAAGGTTCTTGTAGATGTTCACGCTTAGCGTATCTCATTTTTTTTTCTTTCTTATTCACCACAATAAGAGTATAAAATATCGCGTGGCTGCGTATCGTGCATTCACTATATTCTTCCAACGATTATAATCCCAAGATTGTGGCCACGTACATCGTAAAAAGTCGGGGGGCCTACACGGGCGCTAGGAAGCACAAATGCTCAAGGTATATAAGAAATCACACCAAAGCAGCAGATAAAGCTGAGTTGGGGGGGGGGGGGCGGGAGGGGGTTCCATACTCGTTAGTTGAACGGAAAGCTCGCGTAAAGTTGCGCGAATGATGGAAATAAGGGAGGAAATATTGTTGTAGGAGGGGCTGAAGAATACCATCGTCTAAATAATTTCAGTTCTACCCAGAGGGTTCAAGCTACCTCTAAGATGTAGATGGTCTTGGCTTAAAAAAGAAGTGAAGGGGCGTTTTTTTTTTCTTATTTTTTTTATGAAAAGAACCGGGGGCCTTGCTTTGAAAAAACATGAATGAAATGTAAGTGCCTCGACTGATCCACCTTATTATGTATTAACGAAGCGGCGTCATGTTATCTCGGGAATCTCTGCATTAAAGTCCACGAGTCATTATCCCATTTTCGATTATGCTCTTAATACAGGAAAAAATATTCCTCAATTTGTAGAAATGTATAAGAAGATTCAAACTCTGGTAGACACAAAACATTAATTATATGTTGTTTCTGAGTCACCTCTTTCAATTATCGACGCTCTGCTTCGGATTTTTTCCAACTGTCCTCATTACTCAATTTGGGGTTTTACAGAAAATTAGATAAATTTTTTGTGGTGAAATTTACGATAAGGCGCGGTTGACTAATTTCTACCAGGTTTGAAAATTTTCATTTATTGTCTCATACCTACAGTTACTGAAGAGAGGGCCTAGAACCTGGAAATTCAGACCCGACTACTTTCTTCCAATGTAGACGTCACAAAACTTTTGCTGAGCGGGGCGAGCATTGCTGCCAATGATGTCAATTTCAATAGAAACTGAAATCCAAAATCTCATATTTTATTTCGCTCCCCTGACCCCAATTTCGCGACGTTACCGAGCGCTGTGACTTCTTTCCCATGTTTTTGCCCCCCTGTTCCCCCATTCGTGCCCCTCTTTTTTTCATCTCAACGACGTGATACGGTTCACAGAGGCATACTACATATACCTATACCGTCTAGCATCACTCTCAGAGTCTCGAGGGCTTTTTACAAATTTATTCATAACCCGTCCGGCGTGCCTGGCTTTATGGTTTTCACGGTAAATGGGCGACTGGTGGGAAAATCTTGAAGACCGTTGAAAGAGAAACGCGATGAGGGTTTTTTTTTTGTAAAGCAGATGGTTTGCAAAGGAAGTAATTGTTTTCGACAAATTTAGCCTTCAATTTTTTATCACCATCTGTCTATGATTTTTATCAGCTATTTTCTCTTCATTTTACTCCAGACTGAGTTACGAAACGTAAATATATCAAGTGAGGGGCCCACAGGGTACATTGACGCTGTGCGAAGCTAAAAATCTGCGCACATGCCCAACCCTGGCTACTTTATTGCCCACGTGGTTTGAGCTTTTACCATTTCCCTTGCTGAGTTATTTTAAGATCTACATGACGCCGGTATAATACTCCAAAGTCCAACAGATTTTTAGGGGTTTTGAGTACATACCTCATGACGAAAATACATTTTATAGACGAGATTTCGGGAGATCCAGGGAGCTTACCTAGAACAGAAAAAAAAACAATATTTTGAATTTTTTGTCATTCAATGTGAAATACAATCATTCATTTAAAATAAAATTCAATTTTTGAAGAAAAATGATTTTTGCCGAGTGTATGTATGATATATATGCAATACACGGAATTTAGATGTGCTCGGGTACAAGCCGAACCAAATGAGAAAATAAAAAAATGGAGTCATGTAATTAACAGAATCATTGGACCGACATCACTCGAAATTTGAGCTTTTGCCAATTCCAGAACAATAATTTAATTACATCATACCGCGTAATTTTTGTGGGCAACACCATAACGTCTGCTATGACCTAGCGATTCGATCTAATAATTTTTCGATTCGATTCGAAACCCACACCATACATCACTTAATGAACATTTCATTGGATTTCAATGGACGCAAAGCGAAGTTAACAATTGGCACCCTACAAATGTAAATGAGAAAAAAAGTGGGGAAAAAAAATCTTAAAAGTGGTTAGACTCCAGTGTAAAATGCACAAAATGTGCGCTGTGTTGGTCCCCTTCCTAATTTTATTTTTCCTCATTTTTGTGGTGAAAAGCGCTGTTCGTGCTAGACACTGGGGTGAAAGCAGTTGGATATATACGAGTAGCAGTTGCAGGGGCAAGCTTTTCCGCTTTTCCAACCTCGTAGACGGGTAAACGACTGCGAGGCAGTGGGAAGAAAAGACAAGCCACACGAAACCAAGGGAAAAGGGTTGTAGGGCGGACCCTCGCCAGTCGCTTCACGTTTGCAGTTCATTGGCGTCGGCCACGTACGTTTGCACATTTTTTTTATTTTATTTTTTTTTCCGCCTTATACATCCCTTTCTTCCCCGCACCCCATTCTCTCCCTATATCCACTTTCTTGACTTTCTTTCGTGATGCTCACCCGGTTGCAAGTAAGTGCCCCACCTTGACTCGTTTGTTTCTAGAATTCTGGTCGCAACACGCGATGGAATGACATTTTTTACCTTTTTTCACCCTCTCGCTCACTTACTTTTACAGTGAAACGTTTACAAACCAAAAAATTGGTTGAATTTCACCACATGGGAATATTGCATAAATGCTAAGAGCATAGCATCAATTAAAATATGCGAAGATTGGAAATGTTTTGAAACTTAACTGACAGGAAAATATATGAGGAATTCTGCCGGGCATATGTGTTATTTATATTTTTTATATATTTTCCATGTGCTCCTGTGGCATGTACAAGCATTCACAAAAATGAATACACTTCCACTCCTCTATATAATTACATATAGCTCTGATAACCATATATTGTTCCCCAGACGAAGTGATCTTAAAACATTTGGAACTTCGGAATCTTGAATTTTTCAAATTTTCACAACGTTATTAAAATTGTTTCGAATTTTTGCAAATTATTTGGTAATAAAGGACTGACAATTAACTTTCTTTTTCTCCCCCAAGAAAAGAAAATGAAATTTTTTTAAGCATGTAATTCCCGAAATAAAAGGGATTTCTTCAGTTGAAGCGATAAAAATAAATAAATGAATAATCAAATGAGTTCAGAAAACATTCGCAAATAAAAACTAATCCCCCAAATTCAACAATTTTTTTCCCCTGCATTCCTATATTTTTCCTCAACCTTGTTTGTTTTTTTTTTTCTCCACCTATCGCACTGCTGAGGGCGTAACTGCATTCTGTATAGTAACGAGCACCTTGCATTCGCGGCAGAATAGGAGGAGGGGGGAGTGGAATAGCGGAGGAAATGGTGTGAACAAATCGATATTGTCGAGAGGAGGAAAAAAGAAATTGTGGAAATGATAAAGATTTTTTTCCCCATCGAGAGCGGTTACGGACTCGAGCAGGTGGTTAGGGGGGGGGGGGGGGTAAGAAGGAATGCGAGGGAGTTGAGTATTGTACTTGTATGGAACTCATTTTTTCTTAGATTGTTAAAACGATGGAATTGAGGAATGTGAGAGGGAACTGAAGTGAAAATAATTCTCTTGTCGATGCAATTCCATTAATTCCAATTTGATGGACTCTATGTGCAATATTATGCACTGCCATTCAATCTAGCAATACTTAACTGATACTCAACTATTTAATAAATTTGCCAGTAATTGTAAAACGTATGCGTTTGAGTGATGAACGAATTTATTAAAATTAGATCGAGTATTTCATGCAAGTATCAATCATTTATTGGCCCGGAGTTCAACACAAATTGTGAAAATCGGATAATTAATGAGCTTCGAGGGCGTCAATCATATTCGAGTAGTGATTGAGTAATTATGGTATTTGATGTGATCAAAGGAAATTTATTTGGACGGAAATTCTGGTAGACGCTGTGAAAATTTTACATCGCTGTAAAATATCAAAAGACGCGCGGTCCCTTATTGTATACTAAGAAGACATCTTACTCCTAATAAATTTGTGATAAGAGAAATTTGCTTACATGCCAATGTGCAAATATTTTAGGACTAAATTATCCCAACTTCCTTCAGGCATGATTATTTTCCCTGACAATTAATTTCACCAGTGTAAGCCCAATAATTTCCATCTGATACTGTAAATCAAGCGAACTAACAAAGCACCAATTTTTTTTCAGCATTTTCCACTCAATGTACGCTTACAATATTTTCAGCTGTTTCATTTCCTGTGACTTCTCGTATCTGTCGATACAATAAAAAAAAATGGGCAAATACTATGGAAATCGTCTCCTTAAAAGTGGAAATTGATCAGCACACATGGAATTGGGTTTCTATTTAAATTTGTGACGCAACATCGAACTTGATGATCTCCAAACGGATCATTAAGCGCAACGCCCCAATTTCCGTTGGCTATATTTTTTCTCACCATTTGGTTTTTTCCCCCCAATCGGTGTTTTTCTGATGGCTTCAATTCACCTTCTATTCCTGATTTTCATTCTCTTAGTATTTTGCCCCTTTTGCCTTTTTCTTTCCTCACTTTTCCGCTCCTTCCCGCTGAACTTTTTGTTTTTTTTTTTTTTTTTCGTTTAGAGAGAAATGGCAAGACCAGGAGATCGAGCGGGTCGAGAGCTATCCACCGGAAATGAGCCGAAGAGGAAAGAAAAAGGGGGGCACAGAGTGGGGATTTGTTTTTTACTCATTTTCATTTCGCTTGTGCCGCGCTATGGTTTTTTTTCTACCCCGTTTCCTCGTCATCCTTTTTCTTTTCGTTTTCTACCGCAAGAATGGCCAACGATCCGCATCTTGGCGTGACCGCTGAGTTCCGAGAGGCTTTTCCCTATCGTCGACGAGAGCAGACCGGTGATGGACTCATGGGTGAGTAAAATGAACCCGCGGGTTTGTGGAAAAAGAAACTAGTGTAATAACAATGCTGCGATTGAGTGATGTAAGAAGATAAATCGACGCATTTTCTGGATTTTTTTGCAGACGAAGTGAATGAATTTTATTCTGCAAATAACTGAAAAAGAAAAAAAAATTATAAAATTGTGGAGAATATCTGCGGTCTTTTTTTCAACATTACGCATAGTCTATGGCTTTATTTTACTCCTTTTATAGGTTAGATATCCATATACAATAATCTTTTTTGAGAGATTGAAATGCGGGAATACTCTGCACTATGAATTCTCAGGTGGAAAGAAAAACACATGGGCATAATAGTTCATTTCAGACGTAGCGAATGAAATTATGCGAGAGTCTTTCGAGAAGGATAAGTAGTTATTAGCGATATTCAAAAATGCGAGGTGGCTGACAAGTCCGCGCACCGCCATCTTGAAATGGCGATGCGCAGGCCCGGGAGCGCCGCTGCATTTTTGGACATTTCTAATAATTACATATCCTTTTTAGACTACTCTTACAGCTCTTTACTGATTCCACTAAAAAGTCGGAGTGGAATATTCTCCTATTCTAGTCTCAGTACTATATGTGACAAAGACTATGTAGATTTAACCTTATATTAACGATTACAAATGTTGACTCAGATGTTACGTTGGATGTTGAAGTCTGTTGTTGCCACTTTAAGTGAGAGACTAGAAAAAAATTTGAAATACTTCAAATAAGTCAACTTGTTAGCGTTTGGCACTTGGCTACTGAATTCTCCTCAGACAATCACGCAACGTCTTTTTTCATCCACATACACCCCATTACATTATTTCTTTTTATCACCCACGCAATTACAGAGGGCGAGACCCCGTGGTACCGCAAGTTTCTTGTTACTATAAATATAATACCAAGGTATATGGTGAAGGCGTGTCGTTCGTGACGGGGGCCCGGGGAGAGAACGAGTACAGGAACTTTGTCCGACTGAGTGGAGAGGAAGCCCTCACGGGAGTCGTTTCGTTATATGAATAATGCCTGGAGAACCTCACAACGGCGATTCGACGGATTTGCCCATATTTCCAGCCCCCCACCCCCCCCCCTCTGCCCCTCTGCTCTCTTTCCGATCGATCCAAAACTTAACATTGTGTGATAGCAGTACCACGATGGTAGTTGCTACCTCCAGGCGACAGGTGACTCTATTACGATCGTACTGAATTGCTACGGAAATCGTTATATCGAAGGAGATAAAAGTACTAAAACTTTTATTTTATATGAATTTTTCAGAGAGGTGTGAGGATAAATTTATCTGCGCAACGACTGGGAATAAAATCATTATGAATAAATGAGGAGAAATGGAAAATTTTCTATTCCGTATAAGATACCTTCTTGATTCTCAACCTGTCGAAGACTAAAACAGATGGTAAGAAAATGGAATTCCCAATGGAAATTTCAGGAGTTGCATGGCTGATATTTTGTGCAGTTTCTGCATTTTTTTTTATTGCGGTCAAATTTTAACCCGATGGCAACTGCAGTGACCCGCGTTTAGTTTTAGATGAAATTTTTGTGGCTTTTGAGGTTTTTTAATTCCACACCGATTGCATCCAGTGCAATTCACCAAACCAGTTCAGCATGTATTGAGACGTAACAGAATTTTGTATGGAACTCCTATGATTTATCCATAATCTCCAAA
The DNA here is from genome assembly GCA_026005395.1 of Asobara japonica. NCBI lineage: Eukaryota > Metazoa > Arthropoda > Insecta > Hymenoptera > Braconidae > Asobara > Asobara japonica. The sequence goes on from BQMI01000112.1 coordinate 3,221,526, forward strand.
GCCTCTTTCGGCTCATATCCCGCCGCCCAGAATCACCTCGAACGAAAGTATTCAAACTATTTATCTCATGTTTCCGAAACACGATACATGTTTGTGCTGAGTTGTTCAATAGTTATTGCAAGATAAAAAACGGCACTAACCTCTCAGAAGATACCAATTTAATTTTAATCAGAATGTTCTGTCTTTGTCGGGTTGCACCCATCATAACATATGGTGCAGTTTGAAACATTACTCAGAATATGTTAACGTCGAATCACCATTGGCGATTACCAGACTGTCTAGAGTAGTTGTTCATCAACCAACGGTACTACACCCATACATTCGCACCTTTCAAAGTCCAGCATAGATTGTTTTTGATTGATTCACCTGAGGAAAATGACTTTAGCAATAAACGTCCCCATTATTTATCTCAACCTAAATACCATCAATGTATGCTTAACGGGGCATCCATTCAAAAATTTCTTGGCCTGTACCACCCCATTTGTTATGTATTTCTTTCATCGTTGGAAGTTTGCAAACTGTCATACATTGAAGGCAATAAGAGAACCACTTATGGTTTTGTCCGCGGCTCTATTTAGTGACGTTATTTGCTCTAGGGAAGACTAGACCTCGTGCGAACCTTCGTATTCTTACTGCGACGCATTTCAAATGACATAAAAAGTTCAATTTATCTTCCCATTATGAAATTTCTCCTTGTATCTCCAAATCTGATTGACAGCCTAATTGTCATGCGCCATTTTTTGTAGCAGACTGAAAGCTACAATAGAGCTTCATATAGAAAATTGTTCATAAATTGGTTCTTACATTTGGGAGAAAAAGCCTCGAAGCACGACTACAGACCGGTTGAAACAACAGGTGTCTACAGCAGGTAATACTTAGATTGGAGTGTCACCAATATGGACGTAGTTGGTAGTCCGTCCCACCCGCATTTGACTCACAGATGACCACGGCACCAGTTATCATGCCCAACCCTTGGACCTCTGTACCTTCCAACTTTTATCTTCTTCCCTTGTATGTCATATATATTGTATCAGTATTGCGAATTGATTGAAATATAATTGGAGTATATTGGAGACCGGAAAAGGTGAATGAAAGCTAAATGATGGCGATAATTTGGCGACATCAAAGACCGTCGATATACAATCGCGTGAAGCATTGGTGAAAAACTGCTCTAAACGAATGGATTTCAACATTCAAGCCCTACAACTCAAAATCCAATACCTTTACCACAAGGCGTATGCATTTCACCTTAAAAAGCATGAGCGTTGCACGCGTCCCTTTGTACCACCGTCCCACGAAAGAGAATTGGCAAAAAGACAAAACTACAAAGCTCAAAAAAATAAGTAGAAATGTTCTATCAAAGGAGCAACACTCAGAGGATGAAGCACAGGCGCCACAACGTAAAATCCCCCAAACAAGAAAAAAAATCTCCCCCCCCTTGCTATCTCCATTACCATGGTCGCATGTGTGCACTTGTGCTCTTGTGGGCACATCTCCAAACAGGCAACTGGCAATTTTTCCATTTTCCCCTTCCCCCATATTCCCTTACAAGCGCGTATTCCACAATGCACATCGCAAACGTTTGTATTTTTTCCATCCCCCCCCCCCCTTTTTAACCCGCCACACGTCATATAATGCACTGCACAGTGTACATCTCTGACGAGGGAGCAGGAAAAAAAAACAAAGAGGAATGGGGGTAGAAAACCAAAGCATAAAAAAAAGGGGTGAGGGGGAGTGAGAGCTTCAGACGGTCCGCGGTCGACTTTACGGATATATACATGCGCTTATATTCTCGAGCACCATTTGCTCCACAAGAGTGCAATAACGTAAAAGTCGAAAACGTAAAAAATGTCGGAACTCGTGTCTATCTGTTCTCCCTCTGCCCCTCAGGCATGTTACTCGTTTCTTCATTTTTTACCCCACTATCCGGCCACCCCCTTCACCGCCTTTGCAACTCTTTTGTTTTGTGCCTCCTATAATACTTGGGGAATAGAGAGAACGAGGAAAAGTACCCAGCGCCGGAAGGCGAACGATCTGTGCAACGACACGAGTATGCTAGGGTAAAGGGTTTTCGTGATGTCGAGGGTACTCTCTTTCCTTCTGTGTGTGTGTATGCCAACTCGTGGATGCCTTTGCAGTTGCGCCGATTATCGCGCCTTTTTGTTACACTAATGGAAAGAATGTGTGCATTGAGGGTTTTGTTGGAATTGCTCCGCGGATTAATCGTTTTTCAAAGGGATTTTTTCGCAGATTGGAATCGTTGACGTATTCTTTTTAATTGGAAGAATGGTGTTCAAGAAATAAGATTGAATCCAACTTTGACATGCTGCAGGATAACGATAAGATAAAGATTTTTTTCTACTAGTACTTGGCTATTTCAAATTATATATATTAATCCGATAAAAATGGCCATCTTTATTTCACGTTGGATTTGTTTTTTTGCATATTTTTTCGATACATTTTATCGAATGATAGAGAAAATGATTCAATATTCGGGTATTTTCCCCATATTTTAGGTAATAAAAAATTTTTTGAAATGCTTTCCAAACGACATTTCGAAAAAAAATTCCACCTCTGATTTTCATTATTTCGTATTTTTCTGGTCCATTCTATCGGAATGCACCGGAAAAACATCAACATGTGGGTATTTTCCCCGTATTATAGAAAAAAGATGAATTTTAGAGTTTTGAAATGACATTGTTAAAATGTTTCATCTTTCATTTTTATGGTTCCACAACTTTTGGATGTACATCATTTCATCGTACTACACTGGAAAATAATTAATATGAGGCTATTTTTAAGGTAATGTAGAAATAACGAGGAATTTTAGGGTTCCAGAAGACATCGAAAAATTAATCACATGTCCTCCCATAGAGTTATTTGTAATAGGTTGTCGCTTTTTTCGTAAGAAGTGATCACAATAAATCATCTGCTAATCTCATCTTTTTATGATAATCTGAAGAAGAAACATGCTTGACCAAACGTAGCCAAAAAGTACAAACTTATTTATTTTCAAAAAAGCCCACCAATTATTTCTTTATTTGCAAGTTTGAAAATGAGAGGTTCGAGGTACGGGAATTTTAGGAAGTATTTCAATATGATCCGATAAAAATGGCCATCTTTATTTCACGTTGTATTTGGCTTTTTGCATATTTTTTCGATACATTTTATCGAATGATAGAGAATATGATTCAATGTTTGGGTATTTTCCCCATATTTTAGGTAAAAAAAAATTTTTGAAGTAAAAAAAGCCCACCAATTATTTCTTTATTTGCAAGTTTGAAAATGAGAGGTTCGAGGTACAGGAATTTTAGGAAATATTTCAATATTTGGAAAAATATTAAGATATTTTATAAATGTCTAATTTTTTCAACCATTTAGAGCTAAACTCGTCCAGGTTCTCCATAGTTCATTAGAGAATTTCTTGATCTTCATCAAAAATTTCCTCACTGCATAATTTGAAGCAAGTCTTCTAACTTGCCGGCATTTCGTTATTTATTTTGAGATACGTACAGTTCTTAAAAAAATATTATTTTCAACCCAAATGTTCCTGTTTGTTTACTTCGATAATTGAGGTCGAATCAACTTTGGACGTGAGCTGATCTTCTCCCTCCTCTGCAACTGCTCTCCTCTTTGCCGCGTCTTTACCTTTTAGCTAAGTTAACCGTGGTTAAAGTTGAAGTTAAGAGCTCTGATTGGCTGGAGTTAAATGGCCGACCAATCAGAGGCCTTAGCCTTAACTTTAACCGCTGGTTAACTTAGCCAAAAACTGACCCTCAGCCACACAAAATATAACATTCCTGATTCCAGCCGTTCCGCGCATTCACTCTGAAGATAAATGACATATACTCTTATTAATACAGAAATTGAATTATCTGCGCGAAGTATGAACTTGCAATAGGCGCGAAGCTCCCGTTCGCTAGTTTATTATAGATGCACTATAGGGTGACACTAGGACCACATTTCTTAAAATTGATTTTTGGATAGAAAGCTTTAGGCCTTCACTACAAGGGCGGATATTTTACTATAAAATTGCAGAATATATCGCATAACATGCATCAGTTATTCGAAGAAAATAGTTTGTACCTTACACACTGTATGTAAATTTGTTGGAGCTATTTGAATTAAAAATTGAACCAGTGTAATAGGTACTAACCTATACATGAGTGAGTCACTGTCCAATTGAGGCCCACGAGAAGATCAACTTGTCAAGAGAAAAATATGCAGTCACGCACGCCGATGAAAGAGTCTCGAAAGGCTGAAAGTATGAATATATTCAGTATTCGAGCCCTCACGCCAAACGTCAACTCAGCCGTGTGCACAGGTTTATGGTTACTTGTATCTTAGCGCTGGTGCATCAGGTACACACACATGCACATGCAACCCCCCGGAGACGCACACGTATGCTTATGCACTCATCTCCTCTCAGAGGAGTGCACACACACACACACACACGTGCACTCACACACGCATACTCGATTATCAAGTGTGGGAGGACAGGTAGAGTCGTCGTGTTAAACAAAGTTTGTCCCCGGAGGTTGGACCCACGTAATAAAGCGGCGTCGAGGTAAAAGCTTACCCCGTAAAAAGGACTTTATCGTCGCGGGACTGGCACTTCAGACTCTAGCGCATATGAATAGCGAATTTCTCTTTCTTTTTTTTTCCTCCTCCCGCACGCCTAGTCCTCACCTTTTACCGTTCTTCATTATTTTTTTTCTCTCTGTGCATCTCTTTACCGCAGACGGGTAAATGCTGTAAAACTGCTGTGCGATTTTCCTAAATCCCCTTAAATCTCTCGCGTCTGCTCCCGAATAAAACCCTTGAAATGGTAATTTTTTTTTGTTATTTTTCTTGTTCAAAAACATTTTTCGGTGGTTTCAGATAATCATTAATTAATCGGAAATTTTTGGATTTCTGTATTATTGAAGCAGACTTTATTGAGCGCGAACGAATGTATGGATTTCATTATAATTTTAAGATATTGCTCCATTGGCCTAGTTGAATAACAGACACTTTAATAATGGACAAATACAATTGTCAATATTCATATTTCATCTTCTTGTATACAAATCATAAACCTTCTGTCTAGCGATGTCAGAAGTTCACAGCATTTGACGTTATAACGAAATATCTCGAATACGGATAGACATAGGGAGAAAAACTTCCAACAAATTGTGGTCGTTGCGTTGAATTGCACATTTTTTGTTGAATAGCATTTTCTCTAATGTTCATAATTTAAAAGTCAACGGGGGTATCGCGAGCGACCTGTGCCATGTCTACCGCGTTTTTTCACGAACAGTGATATACACAAAAATTGTGATAAAATAAAATATTCGAGATCAAGAAATCTATCAATTGAGTTGCATGGCTTCGCCCCGTATTTTCTATATTTTATAACCCATTGCAGTCCGTATACATCGAGCGGGAGGGGGGAAGGGTGCATTTGCATCCCATCCGACATCCAGCGCTCAATTTTACAGAAGGTATTACAGATAGCGATATGATTCATAAACCTGAATGATTTCCCATGAAACACAGGACATTTCATATTTAAAGCATTTTTCTCTATCTCCATTATTTAATCCAGTCGAGTTGAGTCAAAATTACAAATCGCAAAATTTTTTATGTGATTCCAAGCGTCACACTCACACTTGTGTCTGTGTAATTTTCGTGACTGAACTTTTAGTGCTCTTTCTACATTACACCTGATCGACTTTGTTCATCGCGTAGTATGAAGAAGCTTTTTTCCACTAAAAGCCAATGCTCTAATATGCCCGACAGCATATATTGAGAAAAGCAAATGCTTGGCGGAAAGTCACTAACAAACGTGTACATTAAACTCTACCCTACCTCGCCAACTTAAATGCTCCGTAGCTTACAAGTTTACAATTCCATTAACTATTCTTCCTCAATTATTAAAACATCCAATGAAGATTGGTAAATTAGAGCTCCGAAAGTTACCGAAATTTCCACATCCATAACTTTTCGCTGGAATTTATAACGAATTCAGTGAATTTACAAAATGACAAAATTCCATTATTTATGAACAACTCTGTTATATTTTGACTGACAGTTTGAGTGACGTATTCCGGTCGCGAAATATAGTATTAAATATTCTTACCTCATTTCTCAAATTTTATTGGTTTTTGGTAATGCCGTCATTGTCACAAACATAATTCTCTCTTTTATGACTGAGAATTTCCATTTACTAAGTTCAATTAATCACGATGCATTCAACTCAGGGAAATTATTCAAAATAGAGGTACAAATAAACCAGCGTCGATTAATGTGCACAGAGTTGGGACATTCTCCGAACGCCCAACATTATTGCCTTTATCAATACATTGAATCGCGAATTGATAAAACACATTGATGATCATCTGTCATAAGCTATCAATTGATGTGACTGCAACAATTAACTTTTTTTTTCAACTTGTGGGCAATCGTGATTACCACGATGACAACAAAGCATGAATAACGAATGCTTCATTAATTAGAGTCGAAATATGTGAAACATCACTAAGTCCTTGACCACCTGTTATAAATTGAGAGAAAAGTTATTAAAAATTACTATTCAGTATTGGAAATTCAAACCTAGCTGTAAATAACATGAGACAAAAGTGAAAACGGGCAGACGCACTCCAGCCACCCACCCACCCAGTCACTGAGTCACCCAACCACCCATCCACTCATCCACCCACCCACCGACTCATTCGCCCACCCACCCAACCACCCACCGACCCACCCACCCACCCAACCACCCACCGACCCACCCACACACACATACACACTTTCCTATCAGGAAGTTGAAAATACATTGAAACATTGAAAAATACATAAACTCCTGACAAGAGTTTACTAATGACACTTTCACAATAGAGTAATGATTATCACGTGCGTGAAACGATAACTAAATATTGATTTATTATGCTGTCATTCTTCATATACGCAATTTATGAAATGACTTACGTTAAACGTATCACGCTTTAGTGCTCATTTTGAGTTACTAATTATCGGTATCTCATTATGGAAGTCATTGAGATTTTTTTTAATACACAGAAGGGAAATTTTTGAGTATATAGTGAGCCAAGCGAGGGGCTAGTAACTCGACGATTGAGTGACACCACCCGCATAGAAAAAGAGTAAGCCAAAAATTATAACTGAGATATAGTTATTTTGCCGCAATTGTATCTAAAATATATCCTGTTTATATTCTGGAAATATCTCGAGTGTTCCCGGCGAGATGTACCCGCACAGATATATCCAACATATATCTTGGAAATTCTATAGTTTGCCGCAATATATGCGACATATGTCCGGATAGAACTGACTTATATGTCTGGATATATATTTTTTCCATGATGTCCGAATTCGGATGGTGAGAAAATGTGGACGATAAGAGGCTTTCTGCATTGTTCTTCTCTTGCTTCTTCATGAATTCTTCAATTAAAGGTTTCCTCGTATCAAAATTTTATTAAAAATATTTTATTATCATGCATTATTAACACTTTTTGCCGGGAGACTAACAGAAATGAAAGAACTGCTTCGCGTGCTGATTCCTTCAGAATGAGATTGTTTTCACCCCTCCAAATCTAAAATTTGTTTTTCGGAAAGTTATTGTAATGAGGTTTTAAGTATACCGACTAAATGGCAGGCTCGAAGTCGTTGATGAAGAATGGGGTCCACTTCTAACTTAGAGGTGATCAGATTTTGGATTAAATCGGTTTGGTATATATAGTATTAAAAACGATTTCCATTATTTATGATACCCTGTTGAGTGAACGGTTAGAGATAGCAAAAAATTCGTCATGACAAAAGTTGTTCCTCAGGCAAAAATACACATTTTATGTTAAACGAGTTTTATTCTAATTTGCATAATTAAGGAAGTATCGTCGATTGAACCCTCGAGCCGTCGTACAGGTGGTGCCTTATTACTACCACTCTCGTAACGCGCTTGAGTATCTGACCATGGTGCTCACTGTGCGGTCACTCAAGGGTTAACGATGACCTGCATGATAAGTGGCTAGATGCGCATATATGTGTAATTTTTATCAATTTTGTTTCTCAAATTTTTGAATTTCCGATCGAGAGTTATGTAGAGAAGGACAATTTTACCGGCGCCGTGCCGCGCTTGCGAGTAACAGAGGATTACTGAACATCAAAATGACATATCAGGACTTTTCCAAAAAATACCATCATTTTTATCACCACATGTACAAATATCCGAAGTTTTTTCACATTTTCTTACAAATAATTTCATTGAAATCTCATCGCTCAATCTCATCAATTGAAAATTCTAATTACTGATTTAGATTGTCCCGTGTTCATAAATCATAAAATGTAATTGGGCGATAGATTAAAGATACGTTACAGGCCTCTGCCATACAGACGTATAACGTATCGCAATTAACCAACCCGTTGAGCAGCTTGTGTTAATAATCGGAGGGGGGAAAGGGTTAAATTCACCTCCACAAGCCACACGATATTGTCGCCTGGGAGCTTTGCCAGACGGAAAGTTTGTTTGGCACAGCTTGGTACAGCCGACGAAGAGGGCGTTCGCCCCGAATGTTGGACAAGTCGAAAATAATAGCACTACGTCATCGCAAGTACGTCAAATACAAAATGAAAAAATCACTTTGATAAATAAAGTTACGAGTCAAAGTTATGCAATACAAATGCAAAAAAATTTACTCAACTTTTTCTTAGTATTAAAATCTCGTCTCATGAGAAATTATTTAAGACTTTATTGAAGAATTCTGTACTCAACTTTTACCACCAATTTGATGAAAAACTTGGCTAGGAAAATACTGGCGTGGCAAAAAAAAATTGATGAATTTTTTTTTATTTACATAGCGGGTGTTTTTTAATTAAATCGTCAGAGGAAACTGGTATAAATTGAATTCTCTAGGATTTCCGATTCTGAAAAACAGAATGGAAAAAACATTGTAGGGAAATTGAACAAACGATTTTTTCATGTGGAACTTTCGATATGAATGTTATGAATAACAGTGAAAAGGCTATTTCAGAGGTCGGTTCCATACGGTGGAACACGTTGACAACATTTCCAAAGATAAATTTTTGTAACCTAATTTACTCACCTCAATTATTCGAGCTTTTTCATAGATTTAGGTGTTTCTGGAATAATATTTAGCTGCAGGTAGACGGGAAAATGGAGCACATTTGCGCAAAAGAAAGTGTGCACCACTTCCAAAAACTTAAAAAAAAAATTGGAAACTTTTGGTTTGGAAATTTTTCGAAGATAAATCTGGTTACTATTAATTCACCTTCCAACTCTGCATTCGGCTTTCGGAGAATACCATTTGTATACATTTCACATCTCACAAAAATAATTATCCCCATAAAACACTTGTCCCCAAATTGTTTGAGATACGAAGCCGCTAAAGACGCAGAAAAAGAATTCAACCTGACACACTAATAAATGAGACCTGAGGAAAAAAACCTGACAACCTATTAAATGTAGAAATCTCGTTAACCTGTAATGATGTGGATTGTGGGCATAGATCTGTTCTTTATATACACCTGGGGTAAAATTACCACGGCAATTTTCCCGGACTAGGGCGCATGGGGTAGCAGCCACCAGAGAGCAATGCATCAATGTGGTTGTGCGGCTCAACTCATTCCTCCAAACAAATGTTAACGGTTAAACGTTTCCTGCATCCCACATCCCATAACACACGTCACCCATTCGTGTTCTCATTACAGCGTAACGAACAGTGGGGAAAAAAAACAACAAAAAAAGGAGAATGGAAAAAACCTCTCCTTTTTTTTAATTATAGATTCATCAAATAGGATATTTGTCACATCCAGCCGACTGGAACCAACTCGTACCAGTATTTCACGCTCAATCGATCACGTCACGCACTCGATCTTCTCATTCAAGGCTCCAAAAGTCACCCCCCCCCCCCTCCGCCCTCCCACCCAGCACCACTCGCGCCCATGCAGTTCGGATGGGTGGGTATAACGACCCACAAAATTTCATTCCATTCATATGATATTGATGGGAATATTTTGAGATTTTGTGGTCATTAATTTTAATGGAAATATCTGAACGCACAAAGTTTATTTTGTTTTTCTAATATTAAAAGTATTCCCATCAATTGCAAAATATCGCGGAGATCATTTATGCGTTGAAAATCTGAAATTTAAAATTTTTTTGAAACCTCAGATGTTTGGAAATTCGCACTTTGAAATACTTTGAACATTCCCAATTCCGCGAATTGATCAGAACTATTTTCTTCTTAGTTTCCAGAAGATAGAAATCAGTGCTCGTACACTGGGTCCCGTTCAGTAACTGGAATCCGCGGAATTGATTTTTCAAAACTAAGCAACTCCAAAGCGGAAATGTATTCCGCCCTCTAATCGCAACATAAGATCACTAGGAAGAAAACTTAAATGTCAAGGAAGAGGTCAGATATCAAGGAAAAGGTCGAATTTAAACAAACCCGTGAAATTATTTCCAACTGTCCTCCGACGGTACTTCTTAAAGGTCATCTTACCCCAGTCCCGAGACATAGGACAAAATAAAATTGAGAAGCAGACGATTGTCAGACGTGAGTGAACGTCAACAACAAAAAAACGAATTTTATTAATGTCAACGTGATTCAAATGATGAGCGAAGCCTGTAACACGCGAGCTTTGAACAGAAGTCCAAACAATATTTAACATGATCCTAACACTCACGTACAGTGTCTTCCGTGTCTCACGCATAGACTGACTGACCTGTACCCTACCACCATTTGGTGAAGTCACACATGCACTTCAGAATAAAAAAATCTTTCATTAACTTACGGATTTCAGGAAGTTATTGTAATGATCCTGAATTCAAAAATCAGATGTACACTGCATGAACTGGTCTTTTAAGGGTACTAAAATGTTGTCCAACAAATCGTGAGAATGTGTGCGTGTGTATTACTGTGTGTGTTTGTTTGCCTTCATCCCACTCCCTTGTATTCCCCACGGTAGCTGCTGGGACCGACTCCCGCCGTTTCAGCCATCGCATTTCTAAACGAGGGGTAAAGCTCCAGGAATCTCTGTGCTACAATGGCGGGCGCCCACAAGGAGGGTTGGGTTCCCATCCGGCCTAGCGTTCACATTTGATGACTACTGCCGATAACACACCCCGAATGTTCCTGCTACTGGTTGAAATTCATGATAAAAATTTTGAAAAATATTCTCCGAAGGCGGGACGCGAAGTTTTGACGCAGTAAGCAGAAACCCTGTGTGTGTGTGGGTAGGGGCGACGTTTGATACATGATTACGCAAACTCTAAGGTTGGGTGTACGTTATTTAGATCGCAAACCGAAGGCTCTCATGTAGCTTAGCAGTGAAAATTTCAATTTTCAATGAAATTATTACAGTATTTTATACTAAAAATCTAGTTAAAAAATGGAAAAAATATGCATTTTATATTATCCATTTTTTCCCATAAATTGCCTAATTCTAGAAATTCGCCTTACGGCGATGCTGAAACCATAGCGCGACCGCTGACGGATTAATCAATAGTTTTATATATTACCCTCTTACAACGTCTCCACAGCACCACTCTGAAACAATAAATCAATCTCGACATTTTTAAATTAATGTTATTTCCGCGTTAATCTCAAAAGTGCAGAAAATAAACACCGGAAAATGCTTGCGGTCAAACCATCATCATTATCACATTCTTAAATTCCACCCAACAACCTTACACTAGCAACAATTTTCCTCTTTATTTTGTGCTCTACACTTTGCGCGATATACTATTATTTTCCCCGTGCCAGGAGCCGAAGCAAACGAAGAAAAAAAAAACTAAGGGCGTTCACTATAATTTCCCGACTTATCACGCAAGGACACACATGTATACACACATAAACGTTTTTTAAATGGTCGACGTGACGACAAAGCAAAGTGAAAAATAGCGCATAACTTGGTCAATCCTTGAATATGTTTCTCCTAACAGTCCGAGAAACAAGGCAGGTAAAAACGAAAGAAAAAAAAAGAAAAGAGATAACAGCATCTTGAGGAATTTGAAGGAGAGCACTTTCAATAAATCGCCGCGTAAATACTGACGAGTTTTTCCAGGAGATAAAAGTTAAAAAGAGGAGCGTGGAAAAGAATAAAAGAATGCTGAGATTGCTCCTTCAGCCAATTTTCCCTCCGCCCTCCGAACATCCCCTCATCCAACTCATATTTACTGGACTTATCCTGCGAAGGGCCTAAGTAGGCCACTTTCACTCTACTCGTAAATGCAGCTGAGTAATGCTCCAATCGAAGGTAAAAAAGAGAAGCAAAGAAAAAAAAACATCACCAAAAAATCAAAGATAAAAAATGGTGAAAAGAAACTTCGACATTTTATTTTACGAGCGTATAACTTCATTGAATCAGCAGAATTCGTTGTCACAAATTGATCAACACCGAAAATTATTCACCACGAAACATATCAATTATCCCAAGGAATACCTCAATTTAAATAAAAAGTGAATTTGTCTCCCGCCTCCAGCAGAATAGTTTAATCCCTCGCCGAAGGAGTTCTACCTGCAATTGCATTAAAAATTCAAATGAAGTGAAACTACCACTCCCTTCCTAAGATAATAAATTACGATGAATTCACGACGCCAAAAATTTTCTATTGTGGCTTGAATCACGGGAAGCTCCCTATGGAAGCATTATACATTAGGGGTAATATATAATGTCATATATGGGTGCTTATCTGTTATATTTTCGCGTATCATCTACATTTTACATTTTACATTTTGTTTATATTTTTATATTTTTCATGAATACTATATTTGCTATCTAAACTGTGAAGCGCACAAATAGATCAGCAGCTATATATAGACGATGAAGCTATATAAAATCGTCGGAGATTTGTAACAAAATTAAAGGGATTGAAACATTGGAGGAGAGTCAGCTTAGTATTTTTTTTTAAAGAATTTTCCGTAATATTCTAGAGCTGTTTCTAGTTTTGCAAAAGTTCCTTCTTGTTTTTTTTAGATTACCATAATTTCACGAGATTACTAGACCTTCACAACGAAATCCAAAATTTATGATTTATGTACTTGATGTTTGTGAAAAATGTTAAGCACAAAGTCTAATAAGACCATAAATTTTCCGTCCACCTTGAGGGGGGCAATATCGCCCCCTTCCTCCCCTTGTCGTTGGTATTTACTCGAGAATCCAGGGAATTCGTGCGAACGTGCCTGACAAAGGGACTTGGAACATTATCGTGGATGGCAAGGAGCTGGCGTAGAACTGTGGAATAGTGGATAGACGCTACCGAGAAGGCGCCACTGTCGCATCTCAGTATATATATATGCCGACCGCACTGTGATGGAAAGCCCCTGGTTCCATCTCTCTCATTTATGGTTTTCACGTCTCTCCTCCCTCTCTCGCTCTCTCTGTCCTTTTCCATTTTCATTCAATGTGCATGTACGTGGGGGATCCTGGAGCCAAAGACCAAATGCTCATGCAGCCGCACGTCCGGTGGCTGGTGGGTATTAAATTTTCCGACAGGTTGGTCACCCCCCCCCCCCTCCCCCATGAATTATAAATCACTAAAGCCCGTTCACATTATACAGTTTTTTGACTCCGTTAAAATCATAAAACTGTCACTCAAGAATTCCCTTCATTTCAGATTCATCGGAAATACCAAAGCACTCGTTTTTTTGATCAGTCCCATCTGAATTATTTTCCACCGCTCATGGGCGTTACAATAACATTTTTCCAGAGATAAAATCACGCGTGGATACACACATTCGGTGGACACTCGTATCGTATAAGTGAAGAGGCGCCAAAGGCTTTTCACACCTGTTGGAATGCGCCACCACGAGGGGCGAGGGTGAAGAACCAAAGAAAACTTTATAACCCACCGCTATTGCGCTATATAATACCCAATACTATCGATTAATCTTTAGGGGGATTAAGATTGCTGTAGACAATTTATTACCAACAAGATAGTTATCCTGATTTCTTCGAATTACATTTATTTTAGAGAGAAAATGAAGATTGTCATACGAGTTAGAGAAGCCCAATTATTTTAGAAATTTGAAGATTATTGAGAAGTGGAAGGAAACGGCCGGGAACTCGATCAGATTACGAATCGTGATTTATTCAGTTGATAAACTTTACAAAATTGGAATTGAAGCTGGCGTCTCCAGGACAAATGTAGTCTGCCTCGCCTCCACTGGAATTTTTGCTAAAATATGAGAATAACTGAGACAATCGAGTTCCTGTATTTTCCACACAGTGTGTAATTGGTTATTCATTAGGGTCACAGAATTTTTAATGAATGAATTTTTACACGTGTATCAACTGCCAACCATAATTGCATCAAAAAATTGACTTGCACATTTCGATGTTCCAACGCCACGTGGATGGGTGTCCATAGTACTCTCTTTTGACGGAATGCTTAACAGCAGCTATGGCGTAGACGTTAGTGAGGAGAATTTGTGCAAAAATATAATTGGTGCATAAAATTAAATAAGGAAGAATATCTGAAAGAAAAGGATACTCTTCATGAGAACAGTAAAATCTCAGTTCGGGTTGACTGCGAGTGTCAACATATGCTAGCCAACTGAACGCAAAACCGAGATGTCACAAACCGTTAAAAGCGTAGAAGAAAAAATGGGAAAATTGGTCCCTTCTTCGAGACTGAGGTATTTTAGTCCATATAGAAAAAGGGTCCATTGTCCAAAAAGTGGCCTGGATTTCCGTTGCTGTCATAGAGTTTCGGTGTTTCAAGAATATACTTTACCGAAACCTACCACGAGTCTGTTTAGTATTAAACGGAAAAGCTTCAGATTTTAACATTTGGTAGTTAGAATAAAATCAACCCAACGATATACAATTACTTCAGATTGAAATGAAAATAACTGGCGGTCAGGCCAGAACTTCCGGCGCGCCAATATAAAAATCATTCAAATGTTTAATAATTTTTAAATTAATTGACAAAAAATTGCGACATCCAATGTTAATTTCTCGTGCTAAATACCACCCCGTATAATCGTTAATTAAAAAAAAAAACCCTCATTTCGCTCCAGTAATTATAAAAATCCAGAAGACATTCCACTCAATGACCATAATTTTTGCTCTCCGCTAAAAAAAGAAAACCGAAAACACTCATCAAAATAATTCCACGACGATGGACAATAATGGATTCTCCACCTCTATTTTTTGTGGTCGTTTAAGACTCACTGGAGGACAAAACGGAAAGGGAATTGAAACACAAAGAGTGAGGCGACGTATAAACGGAGGTTGGGTAAGTCTAAAAAAAAATGAAATAAATAAAGAATAACAAAAAGGGAGAGAGTAAACCGGTGAGGGAGATGAAAAAAAAGAAGACAGACTCGGGTATATGAGATGAGACGAAGGTGGGAGGGCGAGGGTATACTGAAGGACGAGTGGCCGCGGGGCGTCATCGGGATAAAGAACCTTAGAGTGGGAGAGAGATTTTCTTGAGTCGACTGTACAACCGACTAACGTCGGCCGCTTTTTATTCCTTAGGTAATGTTAATGCTCGGGTCTATCTCTCCCCCCTCTATTTCTCAAGTGCTGATATGTGAACCAATGGAGGAAAACAAAAGAAAACAATCTGATATTGTTTCGGTGCGGTGCTGGCGCAATGCTGTCGCAGTGTTGGTCCAGTGTTGGTCCAATGTTGGCGCAGTGTTGGTCCAATGCTGGCGCAGTGTTGGTCCAATGCTGGCGCAGGACTGATCCAATACGGGCACTGTACTTATTGCTGTGTTATCAAAGCTTCCAAACAATATCGATTCTCATAAAAATACAATGCAATGGAAATGATTTTTTAGCAATATCCCCGAAAGTTATTCACTTCCTCCCACATATTACCAATGAAGGAATTTATGAAGAGAAATATAGAAATCATGAATATTGAGAAGAATGAAATCTTACATACGTACAAAATATCTTTACCAATTCAGACTGAATTCTAAAAACTTTTATGAAAGTTTGCAATATCATCATTCAGTGAAGATCATCCTTAATATTTATAAGAAAAAGTTGCATATTATGCGTATACAGCAGAAGTAGGATTCAGGAACAGTGTCGATTCACACTAGCTACAGCCACAACTGAAAGATAAACGAAATGTATGCAAGCAAAAGCCACTTTTTTGGGTATTTTCGCATAGTTTCCGACAGAGAAACGGCCTCTGTATTTCCCACGTATTAATTAATTTCTTATCAATCCACCTTCGGCTAATCGATTTTTTGCACTAGACCCAACAGCGCTGGTAGGAAGAAACCTATGTCACGATTCTGTTTCTTGATTCCAGGATCTGATTTTCCATTCAATCGAGGGTAATATTTTGCAAAAAGATTCGAAGATTTATATTCCCAAATCGAGGATTCTTGCATGCCCTAATGCAGAATCCTCCACAAATCTAAAATATTTATATGCCGAAATCGAACATAGTTATGTGCCCGAAACATACGTCTTTATGTTGCCAAATAGTGCATATTTCATTTCATTTAAGACCCGAATAGAAAATAGTTTACTTTCAAAAATTGTGACTTGAAATTAGACATGTTTCATCCCCAAAACGGCAACAATTTTATCTCTGCAACAGATATATCTTGTATCCGAATACGGAATATTCTATCTTTAGATGAGGGAGGGTGTGTCCTCGAATAAATATCCCCGAAGCGGATGCGGCGATATATCCAAATCGGATGTTTTTTCCATGTGTACTGCAACATTACTCATACAGTATTAATACAGATACAATTTGAGGGAACAGGTCAAAATAAGAGGAGGAGGGGGCAAGCCAAAGGACGGCTAGCTTCAGGGAGTTATCGGATAAAGAGCGATGAATAGAGTGGGAGAGAGATTTCCTTGAGTCGACTATACACTCGACCAACGCCGGCCGCTTTTTTATTCCTTAGGTAATGGGTCTCCTCGTTCTCTCTACCTCGCCCATTTTTATCCCTCCTCCTCCTCCCTCCACTCGACGCAGTCGCCACTACGCAAACTAGTAAAAAAAACCACTGCACTGGCCTCGTCGACTTCTCGGTGTCGACTTCACCCATCACTTACACGCGCTGACTCTGCACTTGGTCAAGCACGCAGACGGTTACGCGCAGCTATGTTGGAGGATGCAGTAATTAAAATTGCGGGACAAGTGCGCAATGGGAACATTAAATTTTACGAGTAATAAATGAAAGGAAAAATTGGGAGAAAATGTAGTAATTGGTGTCATGAGGAAATTTTTGAAAAATTAACTAGTGGATTAAGATGATTATTATCCATTTAGACTACACGGAGAATTTTACGATTCATCTTTTCTACTTTACGTTTCTATTTTTTTTTCTGGATGAGTTAATTATGTCAGTAATAAATGGTTCAGAGAAAAAAGTCAATGAGGTTTTTTCAAGGAAGTTCAATGTCGACCGAAATTGGTGGAGGGGGGAGGAGGGGGTAAAAACTACGTTTAAACTAACAGTTCTCCGGTTCTGAAGGTTGTAAAAAACTTTTCACTTTTCCCAAGAAGTTTTATGTAGATGCAAGAGTGGGCAAAAAAACACCATTATGTTGGACAAACATGATGTTTTTTATCAACAACATTTGGATTTCTTTGGGCAATTTCAAAATTCGTTGAATTCCATCACACGAGGTACTTGGTTAGAAAGTATAATAATTTCTTATTGAAATACGACTCGTTTATACGTTTCGCGTATTTGAAAAGCTGAAGAAGTCATTGAAATCTAAAAAGTGATTTATTTTTGGCTCCTAGCATGAAAAAATGGGGATTTTCTACAACACAGACAAGGTAGAAAAATTGATTAGCCTTAATTAGCCATGTTCTGCCGCTAGGTTTCTCTCCCATCCGCAATTTCCATCAAAATTTCTCAATTAATTAGTTCCCACCTGTTCGCCAGTCAAATGCAACCGAAAATCAAGTCAAGAAACTTGGCGTCTAACCTACCCCTTGTGCAATAAGCTCAACAACTTCATCCCAAAAAATAATGAAATTTCTCAACCACTCTCGCCACAATATGCAAACTTCTTATCTCCCTAATTTTCCGGTATTATCTCATTTTCCAGAGTCGTTCAAGTTTCAATGTTATTTCTATGCACGCACCCCCAAGTTGATGGCTTTCAAGCGCAACTTTTCACCTGTCTGGGCAACGAGAGACCACACACTCATCCCCAGTAAGGAGTTTACCTATACAAACTCTTGAGAGGGCACTTTGTTGATACTGGACAAAACGTTTGGCTGAGTAGCCCATTTGCCTTGGTACTTTGTAACTTGTGCTTGTATTAGTTGACAAAACTGTGAAACAATTTATGCCTAGAACATGCATTTAAGTTCTGCTAAACACTGGGCTATTTAATACTGGCCAACTTTCTCAATGGAATATGAGGCTATTTTCATCTAGTTTGAACGAAAAACTTTTTCAAGAGCATTACCCTGTTTTTAATTTTGTGCTAGTGAAAGTTATTATAAGGACGCAAAATATTAGAAGTGAAATTTGCATAAAGTTCCCGGTTTTTCCAATGCTTACCATCATGCGGGCACATGGATATATATAGGCGCGTGTGCCTTTCTTGTTTACCCCTTCGCTATTCATATGCACACACAGGATCTTCTGCGAGGTCTTGTGGGTAGTGCTGTGGAGATGAGTAACCATCCAATGCGATTGAGAATAACTTTCGCCATTCACGCCATAATATTGTCTAATTCACAGAATAAAGCGATGACGCGCATCTATAATCTGTGTGCGTTTGTGTATGTGTGTGCGTGTGTTCAGGTGTGTGTGTGTGCGTTGAGATAATTTTAATTTTCGCTAATATTAATCTGATCAAAAATTACCAAATTCTGCTACGCCTTATACTGAATGACAAAGCCGACCAATTTATTGATATCTTATATTTTTGTTCTGTTCATATCCATAACTTTGGCTTTTCGTTCGCCTACACCTGACGATTACCGTCACTCATTACCATACAATTTTAGCGTCTGCAAAATCAAAAAAAAAAAGCTGATCTGAAATTGGGTCGACACATTCAACCATTACTTAACACCCACAATAACATAATGCCTAACTAACCCACTTATAATAATAATCACAACGGCAATAATAATAATCATTAGAATGAAATAATTACAATAAACCAGCAAATGCAAAATTGCAAAAGTAGATATTCCAGGATATCCAATAACAAAAACCCATAAAAATAAAGCTGATGAAAACTAGTTGGAACAGCACCCAAAGCGCGAGTATAATGACCAATTGCCTCGCTCCGTTATCACACCTACATTTTGCCATTGAAAATTCCCACCCCTCTCCCCCCGACCGCCCACCATGCCGCTGCAATCCCTTTTGTACCTCATCTCGCCAGTGAAACTATAACGAAATTATTCCACCCCCAACCCTGTCCTTTCCTCTGGGAAAAGCTGGGTAAAAAGAACAGCAGGTGATTTGAAATCTTCGATAGTTAGAGAACACGGGGTACAATGGACTCTCTTGAATTCCAGAATTATTTCAAAGTTACAGTCAAATCCATTTGAAATGCCAGGAATTTGAATAATCTAATAAAATTGAAACATTAAATTCAAACATTAAATCAAAAAATTCTATAAATTAAAAAAAAATGCAAAATTTATTTATCGAAAAATTTTAAAAATATTAAATATTAGGACATGGAAGAAAAAATCAAACCTCCAACTTTTAAGGAAACTAGCAACACCTCGGCCGCAAGCCGGGGGGATGTTGACCAACTTTTCAAATTAACTTTTTTCTTATTTCAATGATTTGGAGTTTGAAATGAAATTTGAAATATTTTAATTTCCAATTTTTCTAATAGTTGAATTTGAGTTTGATTTGGATTTTTAAAAACTGAATTTAAAAATAGATATAAATGTTTGCAGTGGAATTTAAATTTGAATTATATTTGAATTTGAAAAAAAATTCCAATGTGAAATTGAATTTTAGAATTGGAAAAATGAAATTGTAAATTTTTTGAATTTAAAATATGAGCCCGCGAGACGAGGAACATGGCGACGCACATTTCAAAGCCAATCAGACTGAACATGAACGAAAACAGTATGGCGGGCCACATGACAGCCCATGACAATTGAAATTAGTGTAATGGCCGCTGCCATGGCATGGTTGATCATTTTTAGGAATGATTAGTGGTGGATGAAGTAGACGATGCACAAACAACACATTTATTCGAGGACGTGCCTGGACGAAAAGACGGTTATGACACTCAGAGAACGTAACATCGCGCGGCACCACAGTACGCATGCCTTGCAGATGCGCAGATGCAAAAATGTTTCTGCGCAAACGTCAATCGCAAATTGTGCGTACGCATTACACAAGTGTCGCTCATGAGAATTCATATATTTTGTGTCGATTTCTCGATGTCAATCGCGAAACAATCGATTACTCGAATCTAATCGACTTTCATATCGATCTGTCGATTCTTCTGTTGATTGTTCTCTGTTCTTTTCATATGAGGAAACAAAACTAGAGAGACAATTGTCATTTATGTAGATACGTCTCACACAAAGTCCATCTTACCCCATCCCTAACATTGCAGATTCAGAACGGGCAACGTATTACCACTAGGTTATGAGGATATATACAACCGAGTGCGCTTGCGGCTAGTGCCGAGGGATAGCAGTTATAAGCTTTGATACCGATATCGCGCACTGTGTTCGCTTTTATGGGTATAACACCACCTGGTCCTACCCTTCTCTCTTGGCCGCTGTGCTGCTTTTCAACTCTCTCCTCGTTATCAAGTTTTGCAAATAGGTGAAGTTGAAAAGAAAGTACGAATTGCACGATAAACGAGTCGGAATGAGACTAAGTGTTAGTACACTGACAATAGAATTTTGCGTTCTATATTAATAACATTCGTATACGCTCTATACATTTTTCCTCCATTTTTTCAAGCAATCGCTACACCATTGAATCATTTGTGATCCATTGAATTCTCCGTAACACAAATTTATACAAATTTAAAAACTTACATCATCGCTATCTGCGAAAGTAATCGACTCAAATGGATTTTCCGATGCCATTTCCTGTGGAAAATATCACCGTTTTCTCAAGCGAGCATTCAACATGATTTTATCGTAGAAACAAAAACTTATCTGATCCGGAGGATTATTTTTGGTGCATTTATTCTCCCCTGCATCACATATAACAGTCTGACTCAAGGGATATTTATTCCAAAAATTATTAGTCACGAAGCATGAATAACATGTGAGCAGGGTGAGGAGCTGGCACTCAAAAGCTCATATAGACACCATTTCAAACAAAATGAAAAACCTTCGCACGTTCAATTATATCCACCCAATAAACGCCATTAATGTCCAAATTCCAAATTCCGATTGCCTCTACCTTTAGAACAATCAAAACACATTACGAAATTGCTAAATACTCAGCAATCAACGTCTAAATCCCCAAAAACCCCCGCTTACCGTAAACTTTCACCTCGAACTCGTAACAAGCCTTCCATTAAATCAGGAAAAAAAATTTCTGCTATCAGTATAGCCCACACATAATAATTCCCAACAATGACTCGTTCCGCGAGTATTGCAAATTTGGTCGATTGTATTTAGACTCGTGACTACGTGTCAAGTATAAGAGGGAGGCATGGGAGTTATAGTTGGGGAGCGAGGTCGGGTCAATCGACTTCTAGAAGTGCATACACAAACCCATTGGAATTTACCATGACACCCAAGTGCCCTCCCTTCACCCCCATCGATACCTTCAAACAACAAACTTGAATGCACAAATCGGAATTGAACGCATTTCTCGGTAAAGCGAAGGCTGGAATGATCATTAAATTGGCTTGAGTTAAAGTTGGCAATAGTCAAGCGAGTTGCCTATTATGTGTTATGGGGATATCAGTTAGATACGGCCAAGAGAGATATACTGATCACTGTTGGCGAGTCAGGGAGCCTGAAAAGCCGTGGTATGTGTTGAAGTGAAAGCCGATTTAAATGGCGTTGGACGGTGAATTTATCGAGTTCGTTTGGGGCCACACTTTGGGTGAGATATCCAGTGCGATTTCTATCATGAAAAGTGTTCCATTTTTACTCTTTGTCGCTTCCGAATGGAAGTATTGCAATCATTGCTCCTTTCATAATTTTTTTTTGCAACGGAAAACATATGTATGGAATTTTCCTCCAGTCAGCCACTCTCAACACAGTGTGTGTAATACTGTGTGGGTCTTATCAATGAATTTTCAGATCAATCTCCTCAATTATGAAGGTTAAGAACGAGAGTAATCCGATATAGAATATGTATTTGTAAGAAAGAAATCTTATTCATTGAACACTTTTCTCGTTAAGTCTAAGCGTTTTCACGATAAAGCGTTATAATTATTGAATTAGTACCTTGAAATAACCAGTGGACTAGTTTCAGAGAAATTTAAGTTCACGTGAAGATGATTGAAGGAAGACAATTGGCAGAAATCAGAGGAAAAAATCCGAAATAGACACACACACACACAGATTTGGTTAAAAATGAGCGCATTTCATATGAGGTCTCCTGTTTTTCAACTCATTCAATATCAACAGCGCAAAAGAGAAACAAGTTGAAAATAGACAGTTACACGTCCAATTTACAATTTCCAGACTAAAACTGAACTTTATACTGAAAAAATAAAGTGATCCCAACGTCACAGTCAACTTCCACTTCCACAATGTCTATACATTCTGAAGTAGACCGATGTAGTTCCAAATTCATAACAATATCAACACAAAATAAACGACAAATAAACTCGCATAAAGTTTCCACTAGCTTCAAGTAGAATTGACGATAGATCGTTTCCTTCAGCAGCTATTATTTGATTTGTTTGAAATGTCAGTGAGAAATCTGATTCCCAATGGAAAATATTGAATTCAGTATTCGTGGAATAGGAAGGGCAGTTACAATTGGCTGAGTAATTTTTTTTTATCGTGGATAATCTAAAAACTTTCTCTAGCAGTTCTCAAGAATGGCGAAAGAAAAGTATAAGTGGTAGTTGAAACGGTAACATTCCATTGATAGAAACTTTCCTTAAGGGTGGATCGCATTGGTGATTTCAATATAAATAACGCATTCTTCTTCCTTTCATCAATCTTCTCATGGTGCAGCCTGAGGGAAAGAGCTCATATGAGACATTTCAAAACAAGACACACACACACACATCCACACACATATCCCCAGACCCACTCACTCACCCACCCACACGCACACACACACACAAATTCATTACAAAAAAAAACAAACGAGGCACTTAACACAGTGGCATACTGTCCTCAAGATATAGGCCATCAACAGTGGAATTGCATAACAAATTGAAGAACGCTACTATCACTTCAGATTTATCACGTGGAAAGCCACAATGGAATATGTAATATTGTGTGGAGCATATGCAGTTGAGTGAGCTATAATAATTTCACAAATTCCCAAAACTATTCTAGTTTACATATACCCTTGTTTGTAGTTTGAACTGGCATTGTCAAAGCCGTATAGGTAGACTCTCGAGATGTCTGTATGTCTATTTCCCTAAACCACTGTTGGAGATATATATACATATACATATATAGTGATGCTTGCTGTTAGATAGCTACGGGTATTCGTTATAGACAACGTTTGAGAGGTAACTTTGCAAATTACTTTGCTTACCGTTAGTTGTTTCAACCCTGCCTGTCCCCGCCCCGTTTAGAATGGAAATTGTTGAATTTGAGTGAGAAATTTAACATACCGATGTATATCCACGAACTGTTGTATGTGCTTTAGTGGAGTAAGGGGGTAAACACGAGTGCCAGATCTCAAGTCAACTCACATGACAATGAGATTGTATTACAAGTACATGACAAAGCCTGATTAATCAATGTGCTTCAAAGTGTTTTCGATGTGTGTGTATTATGCATTTGCGGCTTCATTCGGAGAATTTGGAGGACTTTTGGTATTCATGTGATTGTGTCATGAGCAAGATGTTTTGCCAGCCCAAAATGTATATACAAGTTGTTATGAAAATTGTATGTACAAAATCTACTCAAGTTCTAGGAAATTTGAACGAAAAATTGACAATTCCACGAGGCCTCCGAAAATTCAATATACAAAAGTTGAGTACTTTCTTCTGTTACTTCGCGCCAAGTGCATGCAGATGGTAAATTCAAGAATATGCCACATGCAAGGCAATATTTGGAATCATCTTAAACAGTGAAGGAGATTATATTGAACCAGAATATCCATTATTAGTTAACTTATCAGGAGATGAAGTAGAGAAGTTGGAAGATAAGAAAATTTGTCAGGCTCTTGAATTTTATTCCATCTCTTATCTTGTATAATTAAATCATCGTCTTTAATTTATGGATGAAAATGAGTCTTCTTTCTAAACGCAAGCAAAAATTTACCGTCCATCAAGAGAGCGCAACTTAGTGAAGAAAAATTCTTGGCACTAGATTTTTCTGTTCTTAAATTAAACTTTTTTCGCTTTCCAGATTGTATCATGAGTGAGTCTCCATAGGGAATCTTCATCCATCATAATTTTTCCAAGTTATGAATTTTTGAGACTCAGCACCAGCAACGACCTCGCCATGAATTCTGGGTCAAGCTAAGTCCGGGTGAAGATTAAATTGATCACGTACACTTGTTTGAACTTTCATAAAAGTGTCCAATTTTCCATTAATTAGGAAAGACTAGTCTATGAATTATCAAATTCATAACTTTTCAAAAATATTCAAAAAATTATACATCACAAATAGTTTCACAAATTAACAAAGAAATGTTCGAACGTCCATACCTCCTTAATGATGCACATTATGAAAAAAGTCATAAAGCATAAAATGTGGATCTTTGCAAGAGGAACAACTTTCGTCAAATAATTATTTCGGTGACTCTAACCGTTTACATAATAGAGCGTTATAACCAATTCAAATTTGTTATAATGTACATGCTAAATCGATTTCATCCAGAAGAGTTAACCCCTTCTCAGTTACATGAACACACTTCGATTCAGAAAACTGGGCTCAACTGGAATACACCAACTGGAACACAAAACTGCAAATGGTTCCAGAAAAAATAGCCTCCAATTAGTAATTCTATACAACCGAAATTGAAACCCGACTTTAGATGATATAAAATGGCTAACGACTGATTGAAGGCAACTACAGTATATTTACGAAATTTGCTATCCCTGTCATTTAACTGCCCTCTAGGCCCATGTATTCACCGGCAGTTAGGTGAAATTACTTCATTAATGATTTCCAATCGTAGAAATAAAGGAAATACGACTGACTGATATACGTGATTGGAAAACCGAGAAAAATTCCAATCGACAAACGATGCAATTAAACTTTTCTTTTTTTTCCCCCAACTCAGACCCGGGAAATGGAGGACAAGAGGAGGGACAGATTTCCTGTTGTGAGGATGATTCATTTATGCCGTTATCCATCCGGAATGATTCCTAATTAGTGGAAGGTAAAGTCGATGGATAAGAGAGTTGGAATTTATCATTCACGGGAGAATTCCGAGGGTCATCAGCTGCATAAATTCTCAAAATACCAATATTGTCCTTGGAATCATGTGAATTATTCTCAATTAAGAGGTAATGCCCTTAAGTTTCTGCGAACACGAACCACCAATCAATTATTGGCCGGAATGTTTCTCCAATTTCAATCAAAATTAATGAGCCAAGCAAAGGGACGATGCCAGACTTACTTCTGAAGTGGCCATTTGTACACAAAAGTGACCCAGCACCACGAGCTCAGCCTGGAAATTGATTGGCCCCATACTATCCAAGTTAATAATGATTGTCGTAAATACAAACATACACACAGTTACTAAAAGCCAGAGACTCCAGTTGCAATTGTATAGACAATTGCTGTTAAAAGAAAATTTCACACGATTGCCAATTACTTAAAAGCAAGAGGCAATTTCAGCCGGTGGTCGAGAAACAAAAAAGGTGGGGAAGAAAAGGAATAATGAAAGAAAGGAGTGAAAAAGAATAGTGGACGAGGGAAAACAAAGTGGTGAATAGGAGAAATAAGGAAGGGAAACAGAGTAAAGGTACTTGAGGGGTGCACTGAAGGGGGGGGGGGGGATGAGAAAGCGAGATAGTCTTTATATGGGATAGTACCATCTGAGGAATTTTCAAGTATTCCACCAACATTGTCTGAAAGTGCGGCAAGTAGTGCCAAAGAAAAAGGAAAAAAATCAAGTGAAGAAAATTATAAGAAAATTAAAAATTTTATTGACGCTCTAGCGACGAAACTTACTAACTTCAAAGAGTTCATTAGTTCCCTTACACCCACTTCATTAAAACTCGTGTTAATTAATTTCTAATGCGAATGACCTAATTTTTTTAAATGTCCACTGAAAGTAGAAAGAGGAGAGAAAAAGTTAGAATTACGCATTTCTTAATTATTTCACCGCTTGACTAATAGCCACAATGATTCTTTAATCACGTGAAATCGCTGAGGAACGAAGACGACGAGGAAATAATCGTGAAATGCGCTACTAAGGCAACTGCTATAGTTGTTTCTTCAAAAATTGAATAAGGAAAGACCATTAGCTCTTCTCCAATTTTTTTTCTGGTATGGAACATAATATTTTGGGGATGTTTCATGTAACCGAATCGGGGTTTACGATTTCTCTAAATTTTTATAGGAATCCTACTTGTGATGGGAATTCGATGAGAAACGCTAATTGAATCACATAAACTCTCTCTCGCGCACACACAGACTTCCGCGGACTCTAAACCCGAATGTCAACTTTTTAGATGACATTTCATCATTCTACCACAAAAACATGAAAACCACGACGAATACAAAGCTTGTATTCAAGACCAAAGGAGAAAAAAAAACAAGAAGAGTACTCTATCTTTCATTCTGCTTTTCACCCTCCATCCAAATAAATAATGCCTATAATAACGTTCGAGTTTACTGAGCACCGCGAGCGGCAATAGAAAAAAGGATGAGTGTATTGCGTTAAAGTCGGTGCGCGCTAGAGTGTAATTTAACTGTGATTAACGACTCAGCGAGACACTGTGGAGGTTTTAAAAAGGGGGAGAAAAAGACGAATGAGAGAGGGGGTGGGGTGGGGAGGGGGGGGGGGGAGAAACAAAAAATTATAGTAGCAATGAGGCAAGGTCTGGCAGGCTTTTCCATCTTGTGGAATGTTCATATGCCCCTCCCCTTTACCCCCACCCACCCACCCACCGTACTATTCTCAACGGAGTCGACTTAAACCATTCCAAAGTCAAGAGGATATACCCTCACACAAAATACAATGTTTTCATGGTTAATGCAGATAACCGCGTGAAATTGTGAATATACTTGGAGGAGGACAGGTAGATAGTGCCAAAATGAAAATCTCGAGATAGCTTCACTTAGCGAATTAAATTCAACCCATTACGTGCACTATACATAGAATATCCAACGGTTAATGGTGATTAAACCCACCCCCCCCCCTCCCCCCTCCCCGCCCCACATTGCGATTTAGTACTGGTGATATTTCATGCAAATGAAGAAAAAAGTCTTGATAATCAACCGTTGATTTTTCTTTTTTTTTTCAACTACCGCACTCTCATTTTCTTATCTTTTCTTTCCTGCGTTGTGGATGTTTGTCAACATTATAGTTTTTTATTCGTATTTTTTTGCAGTGAATTGAATAAATTTTCCAGGCATTTTTGCAATGTGATGTCATTGGAAATTTTTCTTACTCAACGTGTCAGCTTAGAGTCGATGGTGTTCTGTGGATCTGGAAATGTATTTAAAATTTTCAATAGATGACAATTTAATTATGAACAAAATCGGAAGCTCGAAATATGATTGTATTTATTATTTATGTTGAATTCAGTTATTTCATCAAGGGATAGCAAAAGGAATCCATGGAAAAGCTCACATCAAGTACATAGATCAGACGATTTTGTTAGTCTTCATAATTAATTTTCGATAATCTGAATATATTATATGGTGAGAAAAAAAAACATTTTTCATTAGCAAGACAATATTTTTGGAAGAATTGAAAAATGTTTCTTTGTCGACACTGAACTTTGAATTCCAATTTTGGGAGTCATCAGAATATCATCTCCCCCAGCAATTCAGGAGGAAGCAATTCTTCAGAAATTTCGATATCCCATCAAAGGTAAATAAACCATTCATTTATGTAAGTAAACGTTTCTCCGTGAAATACTTGCACGTTTTACCTAAAACTCTCTACATTTGTTGTCATGGATTTCACTAACACGTAACGAAACGCCCATATCCAATTTTCCCACGCCCACATAGTCACGCACCAAAGACGTTTATTGCCACTTTTTTCCAGTCTTTTTTTATCCAGACCCCCCCCCCTCCCCGCTGCCCACCCCGTAGTTCCATCCTCACTTCCAGTAGGAAGAAATTTCCCCGAGAGACTATATCTAGCTTCCATCTTTGTTGAAGGCCTGGGACCAAGGGAAAAACGTGCTGTCGCATAATTTTCGCCAACTTCCCCTCTGGATCAAGATCGATCCCCAAGGAATCATCCCTGAGCCCAGTCACTTCCTTCCTCATTTCCTCCATTCTCTCATTCTTGCACACTTTGTGCTCGATTTTTTAACAAGTCGGAAAGCTTGGTATTAAAGTGTCAATTTGACGTTGTTGTCAAACTCGTTTTAAATATTAAGGGGGAAACAGGATGATAGGTAAACGGAGATGAGCGTAGAGACGAGATTCAAGGATGAGACAAGGAAGCTGGATAATTTCGTGAAAAAAATAAAGAAAAAATATTCTCACGATTAGAAGCCAATCGATGCTGATTAACTTTTACAGAAAATTAATCTTTATATGTTCATCGCAAATTAAAACATCTATTCGGCTAATGAGGGAGCATCGAAAATTGTGTCGTGTGATAGAGGAAATTTGGAACGTTCAAGCATTAAAAAAAGAAAAACTTATATTAGAGATATATATATCTCTGTCTCTGAATTTTCGTAATTTTAGTATCGAATACATAGTAGAAAATAATTAATATTCACATAACAATTACAAAAATGTGCTCGGCTGCCTATTCGATTTGCTTCGGGAAAAAAAGTACTAAGAAAAAGAAAACGGATTTGACGGAGTTTCGTATGAGTCATCTACCGACAAACGTTTTTTTTTCTTATGGTATTTTTTTTTATCGTTCCAAATTTTATTCCCAGCTACACATAAATATGGGTACAGTGAACTAGTGGGCTGAATGAGTGTGACACATTGGGGTCACACAAAAAATTCACGATTTGTAATTTCCGGCTAAAATTAATTTTCTTCTTATGATGTTGTGGAATAGAGCAATTATGTTGCTTACGAGTGGCTTTACAGAAAACTGTTACGATGCATTTTTTATTGTCAATTTTATCCATGACAATATATCTAAACTGAAGTGGTCTATTTTTGGGTATATATGCGGGGAGTTAAATCACATAATGAAATTCCGTATTTTCGAGAATTAATCCTGGTGGGAAATAGTAAATTGACGTTAATGAGATATATTTTGCATCCAAAAACAATATTAGACTTTCCAGAAAGAATAAGTATAAGCGGATTGATAGATACGCTATTGGAAGTGTGTGTGTGAGTGTGTGAGTGGGTGGGCGTGTGTGAGTAGGTGGGTGGGATGGTGCCTGTGAGTGGGTGCGTGTGAGTAGGTGGGTGGGTGGGTGGATGGCTGCATGTGAGTGAGAGGGTGGGCGGGCGGGTGACTGTGGGTGGGTGGGTGAGAGGCTCACAGTCTTTTAGCTCCACGCATTTATTTTACTGATTACCATATTGTGGCAAATTTTCCGGATTTTAATAATTTATTTTTGATCCCCCTTCATTACTAATATTTACTACATGACCGCGTGCAAGACGACGAGGATCGAAATAAGAGCTCACCATAAAATTACGTATTTATTTGTAGACCATATTATCAAATGAAAGAACAGCTAGTGTCAGTGTTCTACCTACCTACCGGTTTTTCCATGAACTTAAGGATAGAGGACAAGGGCAGGTATGAATAAATACGAAAATTAACGAATGCCCGACACCCCCTCTAGACGAGACGAGTCCTATAATAGAGGACCCAAAGGGACGATTACCTGGCGTCATGAAACCAAGAAATATCCGAGTCTTTACGTGCCAAACGTTGACACTTGCAGTCATACTTGCATTTTAACCTGTACCTGTTATAGAGTCCATTGTATGTACCTCAATTGCATAAACGTCACCTGAGAAATTATCAACCTTTATGACAAGGTCCAAGAATCGGATCCCCGTGCGGGGAGTCTCTTTTCCCTACAGTAGTGTGGAATCGTCCAGGTTCTAATTCATACGGATTCATACCATTGGCGCCATTGAAAGGGATCGAGGTATATCCTGAAGTACATCCAACCGTACAGTTCTACGCAATTGGATGCTGACCACGTAAAATTATTTCTACTAGACGATCATCCTATTGATTTGCCGGACTTGCAGATCTACAGAGGATTGCGATCTTAAGTCAATGAATTTTCGGTTGAAAGTCGGTCGGGTAGAAACTAAAAAATCCCCATCCAGAACACGGTACTCCATATAAACTATTCGCAATTCTCCGTCAAATATTACAAATTGAAATGCACGAAAGCAACGAACCTCGTCATTAATAGCGAAATCCCCCCAGCATGACTCATTGGTCGATAATTCCTGCCATTTTTTTTCAAACCCCTCTGAGAAAATCATCGCCCACACGCATCACTCACCTCCCCATTCAATTACCCTCGAGGAAAAAAAACACAAGAGGAGAATCCAACAATTTTCCAGCTGCGTAAACACTGAATGGATCTCCTTACGCCAAATGACACAACCCTACAATGCTCCCCATCAACACTGTCACGCTTGCGCAAGGTATAATTTTCAAATGCCAACGGCATGAGTTCCTCGAGGACTATCTACAACTCCATAAGCGCGCTCATAATCGCGATATTTGTCTTCGTCATGACAATAGTCCAATAATAACATCCTCGCTTTTACCCCCCCCCCCCCCCTTAGCTCCAAGACGCAACCATTAATAATCGAGTATGTCATCGATTGATTTTTTTCTATGAATATGAATTAAACTCCTGATGAGTCGCAAAATGGCCTTATGGTATCCTTCGGAAAATTATTTGAGGGACGATGAACATAATATTTTTTCTATTGTAAGCGCGAAAACCGCGATTGGACGTAGGAGGGGAGGGGGGTCACCCCAAAATTTGCATTTTGCATGATCGACTACATAAATAGAGGGCTGGACTTGACGTTATATATATAGAACACGCCCTTTTTCGGGTAATTTATTTTCATTTTTTTTTCATATTATGCAAAGGGGATACACAAATATTTTCCTGGCAGTGGAGTAAAAAATATTGGAAAAAATAAAAAAAAAATCAAAACATGGGGTAAAACCAACCATCATGAGTGTGTCAGTGATACTTTCCCAAAGGTATCAAGTCCTTCAAGCAATCTTCAGACCAAGTGAAAACGCTGAAATTTAAGGGCGGTGCACCCTTAACTGACCGGGGCGTCTAGTACCGTAAAAACTAAATTTTCTTAGAACTCCTGCTTTGTGTCACTGACAGCGAAACATGTGTATGGGACAAAATGCCTTAAGTGCCTGAAAATTCTCAAAACATGTTCCACAAAAGATCGCTGCATGACAACAAATTTTGAACTTTGGGTGAATTAATTTATTTCACAAACTTCCTTTTTATAAAAAAATTCCAATTATTAGTTAATTGGAATTCCAATGAACCAAAACATTTTTTATATCTGGATGTTTGTGTGCAAATAGTGCTCCCTAGTATATATCATACAGCTTTACATTATGGATAGCTTCAAGATAAAAACTAAACAGCAATGTCGATTATCGTAATTGATGATAAATCCATTACAATTATACTTTTTACTCTTCCAGCAACTCAAGCACTTTTGAGTAATTGAATGTCTCGATATTGAAGTAATGGAAAAACCCATCAACTCCATTATATAGCTACTCCATCATCGATTATTTTGATCTGTAATATTACAAAAAGTAATGAGCACGGAGAATTTCTGCGTGCAAATCGAAGGCAACATATTATTTCAGGGATCATGGAAAATGGAACTTTATAAATCATCATAAGAATTACGTTGGAACGCATGCTGGAGAGATTTCAGGCATAACATGCGAGATAACCGGTTCACTAACACTAGGCAAGCCTTTGACATTTTCGGTACACGGTGAGATACATATGTGAAAAGTTGCCCCCTCCATTTGGTAAAGCTGTACTATTCGCCATTTTCTATTTTTTTTAACCAAAAAAAAATTGAAAAATTGTTGAGCGATAATCAAACTTTATTATTCAACGGATAAATTTCATACGCCTCCTCTGGTTTAATAATTCTCATATTATATTACAAATTTCTTTCTGAAGAATGGAAATTTTCGTTTAAATCTAAATGCTCTCACTACACAATAAAAAGTGGCCAAATTTAACGTTCCCGTTGAATTGGCCATGTCAAAATTATGATACTCCATTGCACGTTGTATATTATTGGATTGATCGAATATCATACCAAGTTATCAATTTTCAGATTACCCATTATCCACCGATAGATTAACGGTTGAGCCAACCAGCGTATTCACGTCTAATATTACTATAAAACAACATCGATGGCCATCCCTGATTTTAGTAAATATCCCGAGGCAGCAATTTTCACGAAACGAGAGAAAACTAGCCCTATGCATATCAAATAACCTTTTGTCTCGAAGCCAACCCAACTGCTCCGTGCTCTACTCAACCCGCAATCTAATACACTGCGATCGCAGCATAATGGACACGTACACATTGCCCCCCCCCCGTACTTTATCCTCTTATTTCAATTCAGAACCAACTACTACCCCAGTTGCATTAACCTTACGTGCAGCTGTCATGGTCAGGTGCACCACTCGCACACCACTCTCGAACGGAAAAATATTCAATAAACTATCGTAAATAGCGCATTACATTTTTTTCTATTTCCCAAGTTCCCTCTCGAGAAAAATATTCGAAACATCAAGTGGTTTCCCTACATAAAAAACATCACTTTCTTACTCCACTTCCATAAATAAATAAATAATGGATGGCTGAAGGTTTCAGGTGATTGCCTATTGTAAGATTGTTGTTTTCTCTTGAATTCCTCGCACAAGGAGTGACGCTACACATTAAAAATCTTATTTAAGTGGGTGACATCAGCAATATATTGAGAAATTTCAGGGACAGGATGATAAACGGGTAATTTATTATAAACAGTATTCGTTGCAAACGGGGAAAAATTGGAGAAATTAAATCATTCAAAGTTGAACTGTGGATAAATTTCACTCTGTGTGTGTGCGCGCGCGTTTTTGTCTCCGACAAAAACCTCTCGTTTGTATTCCTCACGGTAGCTGCTGTTTTGCCATTCCTGCAGGGAGAGTACTGGACACTCATCCATGTGGTGGGGACCAACTTCGACTTTTTAGGCCATCGTATTTCCAAACACAGGGTAAACCTCCAGAAACCTCGATGGCGGCCGCTTATGACGGACCCCCCCCCCCTCCCCGCGTCGAGTTAGGCTCCCGCCTCGCCGTGCGGTCTCATGTTCTCGCGTTCCGTCGGAGCTACTCAGCCCATTTGTAAGCGAAATCATAAAAACGGTCAAAGATACGAAAAAATGTCCATATCAAAATTTTTTGCTAATTTGGAGGTACGCATTTCTTGTTATATGACTTTTATCACCAGCACCCAGCATTAAGAAGATAGCCCAGGTTGAAAGTATTAGTACTATTGGATTTATCTGGTAAATGAGGTTGAGAGATAAATGATAAGAAACGTTTTTTATCAGAGATCGCAGCTTCTACATAAAATATTATGACATTTTTTCTGAAATGACATGTGAAATTATGACTATACTTCCGTTGGGTGCGTAAGAGTAGAGAAAACTGAAAAGATTGTTTTGGTGGCAATGCTGATATATTCAAATAAATTTGCTGAATCGACGTAACAAATTGACCAATCCCAATGATGTCTCAAACATATTAAATAACACTACCCTGAAATTAACTACACTTGACAATTTCCTAAAAAAAAAAGAAGCTAAGCCGTCAACTTTCACCGGAAAATCACCCCATAAAATCGCGTCCTGAACAAATAATCCGCCCACAAAAGTCCCACCGTGGCCATCTCTCTGATTCTCCTCATAACTCAATATCTTTATACGACATCTTCCAGGAAAATAAGAATGTCATTATTGCCGGCCTCGATAACGCATTTAAAAAGTTGTCTTGTACAGAATCTTGCGGCGGGGCAACGCTGTAGTCTTCGTGGGCTCCAAACAAGAAATAAGCCCCCCTGCCCCCAGTCTTCCCCCCCCCCTCAAATCCCCGCGCCCGCGGACGCACTGCCGTCACGGCCACCACAGCAGCAGTGAACAGCAGCCACCACCTCAACTATACCACCTTATATTACATTAAGGGGGGACCGGCTTAGCAGCCTCAACACCAGCAAAACCGGTTTTTCTTACGCTAAAAAATACTATAGTATACTCAGCCAGACGGCCAGCGAGCACAAGGGGGAGAAATTAAAGTAGTATGGTCACGAATCGATTTCCAAGATTAAAATATAAAATATATATTATTTTTTAACAACGTTAACATTAGCTAACATGGGTCTACAGTAATAATTAAGAGATTTTCTTAGCGTTATCTTCGCGAAAATATATAGAGAAAAAATTCGAAAAATAGTTCAAAATTCTGAAATTTGGAGTATATGTTTTTTGACATCATTGCAATGAAATAATACCATTGGACGTTAGGTAATGCCAAATCGGTTTTTCAGCTGATAGAACTTTGATGTTGTGCTGGTAAATTTGCATCTTGTTTATATAAAATACAGCAAAGGAGTTATTTTTTTTCCACTCAAATTTCGAAGGATGAAATTGCACCATTGAATGTTACGTGGTGTAGCCAAGACCGTTTCGGCTGATAATATCCCGATGATGGTGCTGGTGAATTTGCATGTTGGTTATATAAAATAAAGCAAAAGAGTTTCAATTTCACTGGCGTTAACAGTGACAGATCGTCTCTTATTGTGCCAGTAATCAAAGTCGGATTGAAATTGAGCCGATTTGAATTGCTGAATTTGAGTGAATTGCTAAATTCCCACTGTTCATTTTAGTCTCATCGTGCAATTCTTGGCCGGAAGTCGAAGGAAAAAAATCCAGCGTAAAAAGAAAAATTTTTATGCTTCGCATTCATATTCTCTTCGCAATATCTTAAAAATATTTTGTGGGCAAGGAATACGTGAGCGATTAAATATATTTAGTTGAATAAACAATCATTTACTAATGAATCGCTGGCCAGTTTTGAATCGAAGCTTGAACAAAATTGACCAAACACTTGTCGGTTCAAATTTACTTGACCCTCCAGTAGTCACAGCTTTTCAAATGTATACTTCAATTTACTTAATACATGAATAAATAAATAAATGAATAAATAGGTACGTAAATACATGAATAGATAACTCACTGAATAAATTAATTAATTAATCAATTTTGTGTGTTCTGTTTCTTCGTAGATCAAAAGTGAAGTACTTGCCTTCTACTATGATTTGCCCGCTTGTATATTTCATAAGATCTCGTCAAATATTCCTTCAAATTCTAATTATATCCATGCCAAGTTATTAACGTAACATTCACAGTTATTTTGCATTCATGCTAGTCGTCATTCTCTTGGTACAAATGTTCCTTGCTACCGAGCAATGACTGATACTGCTCGCCCTATTTTAGTTATTTCAGCTAAGTCATCGAGTTTCGCTCGCCAGATCCAGAAATATTCATCCTGTGGTTTTCTTCATTAGTGCAAATTCACTTTTGACCGCTTGAATGTCAGTTTTTAAGTCTCGCAGTGCTCTCGGATTGAAATTGTGTAACGCACTTGTAAAAACGAATATTTTCCATGCAAATTTCACTA
Source organism: Asobara japonica (assembly GCA_026005395.1). Taxonomy (NCBI): domain Eukaryota; kingdom Metazoa; phylum Arthropoda; class Insecta; order Hymenoptera; family Braconidae; genus Asobara; species Asobara japonica. Next base: position 3,257,480 of record BQMI01000112.1, read on the forward strand.
ATTTCATGCCATGTGCTTTCTTGTCACCTCACCTAATCTGTTATAAAAAAAGAATGGGATGTGCAGCAATATTTGATATCTAATACTGACTGTACTGCGTCAAATCGCTCTGTTCCCTCCGCTCATAGTAATTTTGTCATGAGGCTTGAGTAACTTTTCGAACGAGAACGAACCACCATGTACAATCGACTGAACCAGAAAAGTTGTTTGGGCCATATGGCGAACACTTTTTTTGTCACTTGCTCCGAAAAAGCGCGGACTAACCGAGCGAAGCGCGGTTAGAATCACGGTTTAGCGGGTCTAACGACGAAGAGTTTTTAACAATCGATTCAGTATAAGCAGAGTTGATATATTTTCTTGGACCAAGTTCTTCGATTCTTCGGGTCAGATATTTTCTATCAGTGCTTACAATATTGACCAATTTCGTTTCGGAGAAATCAGGAATATGTCGGCATTAAATATTGGATTCCGAGCAAAGATGAAATTACATATTTTTCCTACACACCTTACAATAGGAATACAGTTTGCTCAGATTTTCCTCGTTTTTAGCTTAATCAAAAATTGAATAGCTCGGAGCATGGCGTTAATAATGCCATAAATTTCGCTTCATGCATTGAAAGAACGGCTCCTGTGCCCTCATTTTATATTTTATTTAATGAATGCCGCATTGCATTCGTGCTAATATGTCTAAAACTTTTTATATCGCCTTTCCTTTCGTTTCAAAAGAGACGCCAAAAAAAGACTACAGTACATTTACCCTTTAATGCTACATCATACAACATTACTATTATTATTATTGGCAGTATGAACAAGCACATATCTTTTCAATTGAGTAGAGAAAAAATATGAGATGATGGAAAGCTTGGCCGCAATTTGGAAGTAGTAACCTGTATGAGGAGCTAGCCATCTGGTTATAGTAGAATATTTTTAATGGACACCTGGTACTTTTCAAAAATCGAAAATATTTTAAAATCAAACCCGTTTTAACAGACAGCAATACGAGTAGTACTAGCAGGATTATTTATAAATTATATATCAATAGTGAACTGGTCAATAGAGTCGAGTTGGTTTTCGTTACGCATCACTTTTCAGAAAATATCTCAAAATTAACCGTATCTGTATATAGTCCTAGGAGCAGAATGGAAAATATAAATATGTATAAAAGTTAACTTCGATCTGTCTCTCAGTTTCTAAGATATCTAGCAAAAACTGACATCCGGTAAAAACAGCATTAACTCGATTAACCACTTCGCTAGCGATGCACATATATCTGTTGATATTAGTATGTATATGTTGGAGTGCATACCTCGATTTAATAATGGAATATAACCAGCATTGAATATTGAAGCAATACGTGAATATGTGAATAGAAATAAAAAACTCAAACTGCCAATACAAATACACGTATTCACTCTTCAAACATCGTGTATAAAGCGATCAATACTTTTTATAGCAATCAGCAATATTTTCATATTCTAAAACTCCATTTGAATGATACTGATTGTGTATGAATGTCTTCAATTATTTTCTCTGCGCTGTTATATGTCAAAACTGAGCAATGATAAATTTTTTACAATATTAGAACCGGTAGTCCCAAATTTGTTTTTTAATGCTGGATTTTTTTTGAGATTACGTTATCTTTCTCATTGACATATACCCTAAATGATCGCGGAAAATTATCTCTCGAATGTACATTAGCTCTCCAATTTTTCATGCATTTTTCACATTGACAATCTCATAATCCATGCATTTCAATTTTTAAGCGTTTCCGGTAATATTTTCATGGGAAATAAATTGAATAATGTCAACGAAATAATGTTCATTTTTACAATAATAATCACCATCATCCGCATATCAAATTCCAGCTGATATATCAACAGACGACTAATTAACAAGATATTAAATAAATCGCATTAACACACTGAGCATGGCCGCTTATGGGATTCTCCGTTAACACAAAAATGAAGACATTACAAATATAAATAAAAAAAAAGATATAAATAAAAATACCAAAGGAATACGTAAGAATTGCAAAAAAAATGCTGAGTTGCTTCACCGTAGTGAAATATGAGCAAGCAGGGCTGATCAGAGAGGAATGTCGATTTTTATATCCAATTTCCGGTGTAATTTAAAAGAAAATAGTTCAAGATACGGCCACTGATGCCAGATCGCCATCACGAATATAAATCCTACATGCCATTAACGTTGTATGTATATAACTCAAACATGATTAACCAGACGATTTTCATTGTATAACACGATGTGAAAATTTCATTATAGGTGATAACCAATGAAATTTCATTATCGTCACTTCCTCAAATCCTGATAATACTCATTAACTGGTATTTGGAACAATTGTGAAGCTACAATGCTTACCGGACCCAAGCATACAGCAAGATGAGCGTCTACATGAAAAAGGCCCACTTGGACGGTAATGACTTGGATACCGTAAAAATGACAGATTGGATACAAAAGTTGAGATAATCACATTAACTTTGGTTTGAGTAAAAGATGTGAAGAATACGACCAAGTGGGCCCTTTTCATCTAAATGGCCACATACGCTTCATTAGTTCATTTAAGAGTTATAGGTTTAAATAGTGGATAGACCGACACCGAAACCGTATAAAAATATACATTTAATGGAAACTGGATTAATTGCACAGAGAGTATATATATATATATATATATATATATTTACACCATATATTCTTCCATGAATTTTCCGAGAATTGACGTATGGGGGGCGGGAGAGTCTGTTGGTAGTTATAAACATAAGTAATGATTCTGTAGGAAGATCTGGGACATCTTTTATTGAATAACAAAAATTATTAAAATCCTTGTAAATAGTTGTAACGCTTAGGCTGGAATGCTCGGGGTATAGGAGTTTTTCCCTCTTGCGATATTAAATCGTCAAAGTTCGACTCTAGTGCACTGTATTTGAAAAATCGTTGAGATTGCCGATTGCGCTGAACATTCTCGGTGTTTTAATTTTTTCACAATTTATAGGCACAATAATTTGCTCGAAAATAGAAAAGGAGGCAGAGTGCGGGACTTTGCTTACAGCGCAACCGCTCACAGGTTAACTTCTCGATAGAGGAAGATATTCTGGCCGCATAAACGCAGAATGTATATGTCAATTTTTTGCTTCAACGATTCCCCACGAACAAATTACCCGCTCAATTTTGTGTACGAGGTAATTGTATCATCTACGCGCACCTTAGATCTGATAAGATTACATTTGAAATCGGTTCAATGTTTCTTAAGATATTGACCATTTCAATTACTTAGACGGCTCTATTGTGAAAACCATGAGTGACAGGAAGAAAGCTATTGAATGAAAATTATTCCTCTCTCGAAAAGGTATATTTAATGTCATATAACTTTCTTTCTTCAGTCTCATGCTTTGGAGCGTATGGTCATCTGGAAGTTATGCATTCGAGCGGCACCTCATCCCACCCATACCCACTTATTGGAGTCTGCGGATGTATATCGAGAATGAGTCCGTGAAATGAAACTTTACAAATTACAAAAGAAATTTCTTATCAAATTAATGTACTGAGAAAATGTTTAAGAAAAAAAGTCTTAGCCATCATTAGATTAAAACTTCAATAAAAAATAATAGAAACTACCACTATTACATGTACGATAGCATCGGTGAAAAATATTAACTCATCCATTGACACGAAAAAAAAAAAAAATTCAAGGATCCAAGAAGTCCTTAACTCCGCAGAGGAGTCCGAACATATTTTAATTTGAATAATCGACAAATTATTCATTCCATTTTTTTCTTAATTCACTCGATAAATTCAACGGTCCTTGAATACACAAAAAGCCAAACGCTGTGGTTTTACGCGTGGGAATAATGAAATAATCCCCTTCCCCCCCCCCCCCCACTAGCTCTCTCTCACGAGACACCCTTTCAATGTCCCGGGGTGTTTCGTGTGAGTTCTCGAGTTCTAAAATCCGCAGAGCGTGTCAGAAAAACAGAGACGAATGGGAAAAAAAGTAACACAAGAAAGGATAAAATGAATAGTTGAATACGAAACGTGAAATTGTTTCTTTTTTTTTTTCTCCACAACTTTTAAAGTTGCGATTGTAAACACTGATGTTGGTTATGGCTGTCTAACGATTTTTTAACGATTCCTTAACGATTTTGTCGTGTTTTTATGGTGGAAATAAGGGAAATTTTTATCCAAGATGGTTGTTTGATAAATGAAAATCACTCACCGATTGAAATGTTGTTGAGTCTGCTCTAGATGTGTAAGAAAAAAACTCGAGTTTTAAAAAATAAGGTCGATCACCCTTTGAGCGTTCACCAGTGCCACCACGCGACAGTTTCCGAAGAAACGCCTCGGCGCACCTCGTCGCGCCAACATCGGCACTCAAGCGTTCCAAGTTATAAACTTAGTGGAACTTTTATTTTCACTTATAAGGGATGGATAAAATAATTAAAACAGCCCAATAGTTTGGGGTTAAATTCCAGGAGATCCTCGGATAGTAATCACGAAAATGCACTAAATATTATATCCATAAGCACTAAATTTTGGGTGGCATAAACCCTCGGAACAATAGCAATTGCAGCACTAACGACTCACTCATCAATATATATTTAAAAAAAAACAACACTGCTAACTCATGTTTTCACGTCATAATTTCTGCTGGAGTGTCGTGTAGGTGTTCTGTCACTTAAATGGTAAACACGATGTTGATTGTTGCTTTGGAGCAGCCGTAAACAATTCAACCGAAGAAATAGAGTGCACACAGAGCACACTGCAGCGCGCGCGGCAGTCACGTCGCAACTGACGGAACGAAAGGACCGTCGAACGTGGAGCGTCTCGGGCGGCGCCCCCACCACAACTCCACCACAAAGTTGGTATCACTCACGCGTTCTTCCTCGCCGGTGGTTTGTTTGTGCTTTTACCCTGCTTTTGCCTACAGAAATACCGACGCTTTTTGAGCTTTCTACACTTGACTGCAAGAAAATAAACAAGCGGAGTGAAAGAACTAAAAACGGTGTGAATGTTACCGTGTACAGGTCGAAGCAATCACTTCCCGATGTCTTCAAATATTCCGTCCAACATTTTTACCCCCGTCAACCCCAATTGTTAGCGCCAAACCGGAGTTCCGACACACTCCCTGAAAAAGGACGTTGCGCATTACCCTTAAAGAGTAACGTAAAGCCCCCCCCCCCCCCCCCCGCCCGCCATCCAAAGACCGTTCCGAATGTAGACACCCTAATACATTACGTCACCGAATTGATGGGGCCGCCTCCCATTAACACATCAACGCCTCATGTTACTATTTTCAAAAATTCTATCCGTGAAATTGAGTTGAAAAAATAGGAGCATCCTGGTACAACCTCCATTCATTACGGGCCAATTTCTCACAAGACAATCAATAAAATTATATACGCAATGTTTTTTAACATCTCTAGCGGGTGTCATCCCATTTCACATGGATCATTAATAAATTAACCCCATCTAAGTTGGGACACTAGGTCAGTATCCTCATGCCACACCGCCAGAGGACAAGAGATGTTTGAGTCGTCCCTAGTGTAACACCTGAATAGATCATAGCAGTGTTACGTTGTTGATATACACTATTCCTTCGACATCCTTCATACATGCCAGTAATTTTTCAATCTAGGGAAGTAAAATGAAAGACCCCCACACCCACTTGGTGTCCGTAAAAATTTCGTTCGTCACGTGACGGTACACAATTTTCTGACTCATGTATTCGCATAGCTCGGCTTCGCCTCGATCAGCACTCGACAGAGAAGTTGTTTAGGGCCTTGTAACGAAAGTAACTATTTCCTTTCGCGAACCGGAAGGAAAATGTCACCTGGCACCCGCCGCGACGGAAATAGTGAATTTCATCCCAAAGTAGAGCATCTACCTACGACGTCGAAGAACCTGGATCCGCGCCCGGCCTCCGGCGAATATTTCTCAGGGTTACATACGAACCTCCCAACCAAGCTCTTAAAGCATCTGGTCAATCACTAACGAGGTGTGTAGGAGAGGCGGGCATTGTACCGATAGGCTTGTTGGACCGATAACCACCGTTTACAATTACTAGCAGGCAAAAAAAAATTTTTTTTTGCGCAACTGGAAGCATGGCACACCGTTACCTAGTATCCATGATAATTTCAAAATTATATTCGTTCAAGGCGATAAAATATGGGCCAGCACATTTGACGTTATTTCGATGTAAGAATTTGCGTCTAGAATTTAAGCTTTTTAACATTTTTAGTCACTACCAATTGACAAAAAATTATGAAATGTCAACGCGCAATTCATTCATCTATCGTTGGGCATCCACTTTTTTGTGAAATCTCTGCCAGTGAATTAATTATTCATTATTTATCAACAGTCCGTGTGTCTGTGTAGGTCCGATATGTCAGTGTGTGATGTACCGATAGCTCGGTGTGCAGTACTGCCGGTCGAGTGACAGCTGAGACCGGTGAATGAGTGAGCGGCCGGGCGCGCCGAACAAATTAAAGTAAGGTTAGCAAAGATTCTAATCATTATTTTAAAAATAAATGTGTTGGGCTCTTTGTATTTAATATGATTATGTGATAAACACAGTTGACAAAACATTATTTATTAAACACCTCGTGGGAGAAGCGGCTAACCAGAGAAATTACCAACTTATCGGTACTAAAAACGGCATTATCGGTACACCACACCACTGCGCGCAGTACCGATAAATCGTTAATTTTTAATACATTGCATATTTAAATATTTTGAGTGCTAAACAATTCTTAGTTTTGCAATATATTGTAGAGAAGGGTTCAATGAAACTAATTGAATAGTTCATTGGCGCTTATTTGAGTCAGAAGTTGGAAATATCTATGGTTTCCCTTAGCCTATCCGTACAATGCCCGCCTCCTCTACTCTGACGTTGTCCTGATGAAACACAATTGGCCAAAGCTGGGTGCTTCTGGGCGATTGCTTCCTTCAGGTTGGCCACTTCCTGAAAGTATAGATCCGAATGAAGAGTTTGGCTGTAGGGGCAATTCATAGTAGATGATTGCTTGCCAATCTCACCAAATATACTATAACACTGTCCTGGCCGTCAATTATGGCTTGACCACCGTTGGTGGCAGCTCACTGCCGTTTTCGCATGACTTTGTCGTAAGTGACCCGCTTTTCATCACCAGTCACCATCCACCTCAGATATGGGTCGATTTTCTTGCGATTCAGTAGCAATTTGCAAATGGACATAAGGTCTATGGATTTTTTTTTCGATAACTTGATTGGAACCCATACATCGAGCTGCTTTGTGCATCTAGCTTTCTTCAAGTGGTTCTAAACTATTCTTTTTGCAATGGTTAGTTCCTGGGCAATCGAAACAGTGCTTGCATGATGGTCAGACTCGCCGATTTCCATTATTTCATCGACATTTTCGACAATTGCCCTTTCAGCGCAGTGCATCTTTCATATCAAAATTACCGGAACGGAATCGGCGAAACGAAAATTGCGCGTCATCGACTATTCCAGTATCGAGATTATAAAGACTATTCCCACCTTCAGTTGCCTGACTTCGGTTTTCTCCTTTATCAGAGAGAAATTGTAGAATCCAGCGTATATTCTCTTTGTTGGTGTCCATCCTTGACGCTCACTTAAACGCTACTAAGTTGAAGCAATCATGAACCTCGTGCTGAAAATTTTGTACTGCGAAATGTCCTCACTAATCCCGTCTACCGTACTTCAATCGGATTTATACCACGCATACAGATACGATATACAGATTTCCACAGCCATATATTACAAAAATAATGGAGTACTTTATACTAGACTTGATATGTGCATTAATGAAATCAGTTTATTCGGGAATACGGTGAAACCACGATTAACCAGTAAAACAATTTAATGTGAGTGTAAAACTCGTGACCGAAAAACGTAAAAATTCGCACATGTCCAAAATTTGAGAAATACAGAAGTTTAAAAGAATTAAGATCTATCTTGTCCATACATGATGCGCAAACGATCGTTTGTTATACCAAATTGATTCCATTTATTCCCACGAGAAAATGTTCATCTATGCAGTGGGTCAAACCTGGCTGTGAAGCTTGACTGAAGTACAGTTGCCAGTTGGTACCCAGCCTCATTTTTGTTTTAATCAGTGAAATTAATTATGCACAAGGGATAAAAATAAACCTGATTAATTCGATTCATTATAGATATATGTGAACTAAATTGGACTGATTATAATGTAATGGAATGGGTTCGAGGCAAATCTACATATCTCCATCGGGAACTTTCTTATGAGGCCCCCAAAGAACACACACACAATCACCGTTTTATTAATATCCCCCCTCCCCATCCATTTCTAATCCATCAGAACCAGGTATTGGATATGACGTAGTACGTCTAGACTTTATTATATCACTGATCTGTATTAGATGGATAGCTGATCCCGATGCCCTTTCCAAGTGATACGCAATGTGTGGCCGCAAGCGCCACGCTATACCACGGGTGGTACTAAATATGGCGTTGACGCGCATGCGCACGCTAGCGGTGGGCCCGTATCGGGTACGTTCCCTAGGGAATATTTTCGAGAGTCATAAGTTTGGAGTCTCTTTTAAAAAATGTAAATAATAATTGAAGAAATCCACGAAATTTACAAACAAATGGACTTTAGTTGAATATTCGTTTTCTTTCAATAAAAACAAATATGGATTCTCCTTTTCCTTATCCCGATTTTTATAATTTCCTTTTTAAGAATGAGTCTCCATTAAATATGATAACATATGCATATGGTACATGTTTTATTTGAATTATTATTAAGGATTTTTTTTAAATATATTTTGGTATATAGAGATCAGGGTATTATGTCGATAATTTTTCGGCAATCTCCCCAGAGAGAAAAGGTATAAATGAATATTTAGATGTGTTATTGGCTGCCAAGTCTAGTTCCTTGGAATGCCAGCTCAAACCCATGGCTACATGGAATGTCATTTGTACATGCCTAACTTGGATATGTGGTAAAAAGCCATTGAAATCACGGAAAAAAGTTATTAAATATCCCGCTCCTATTTGCTAATCCACCGAATATCCCATGCACTTCGAAATTAATCGGATTCATGTCGTTGCTCAGCAACGTGCGCGTAACGCATCAAATTCTGCGAAAAATACTCAATGATTCCCATGCTGTGGGATTATTACAACTGATTATTTGTGGTGGCCGGATTTTAGCGGATGAGAGTGCCGAATTTCAGGTCACATGATCCATCTATTTTTAAATGTACCAGCTTGACTCGTAATTTGTTTGTACGAAATTCGAAGTTATTCATTAAGCAAAGAAGATGTAAATAATTCCGTCACGAGTCATCCGTGAGTATCAAAATATGTCAACTGGGCTAGGAATCCTTGGGAACTATTAAAGATGTTGTGCCGAAAAATATTATCAACGGAAAACGTACTGAAATTGAGCGACCAGAAATAATCTGGCAAACACCACTCGTACTTCGCAATTAATCCTGTCATATCCCTTTAGGATCCTGATGGAACACCTCAGGTGAGAATTTCGGCGAAAAAACATCGCCCTTCTACGCTCGGGATTGTGATTGGGCGACCTTTACACCTGTTCCATCAAGAACCCATCGGAAAATAACTCGATAACTTAAAAGTACTTGTACTTCCACCCGAAACAGTATATGGCATGTGAGACATATCAAGAATACTTCTAAGAAATAGTAAAAAGATTTGCACAGCATTGTTTGCTATTTACGAAAGTATTAACGTAAGGAGGATTTTTTGTAAATTGGTGGTAACATTGAAAGTTCTATAGGATAACAGGGATTTGAAAAAGCTTTTCGGAAACATGGAAAAAAACTGCAAAACCGACTCCAATGAAAACTTAATAGGCGTTGACGAAGGCCACAAAGACGCTTCGATTGGGCCACACAGCATCTGGATCGCATACGTTGATGGCGACAAGAAGTAGTTTTCATACATACGCACACAAACACACACTCATACATCTCGTTAGAAATGATCTAAAATGGTCAGAAATATCATGAAACGTGAAGATATATTCAAAAATAATTTCGTTTTAATCACGGGAATTTCGATAGCATCCCCTACCGGGGAGTTGAAAATATGTTAGGTCAACATGTGAATAACAGAAACTCTACATTGCTATCGGCTCAAATTTAGGCGGGGAAAATAATCCAGCCGAATGCTCCTCAAGTGTATAAATTAGTCTAACATTTTCCTTTATATATCAACGAGTGGGCCGCGTTGGTGAAAAACCACCGTGTTTTGGGCTGGGGATCCTTACTCTAGCGCCCTTGCTCACCTCGATGATATACGACCTGTGTTCACAGAGTAACGTGACTTTATATTTCTAATAAGAAATATTTATTTATTCATCAATATTTATGTTGCCTCCCTCAAAGTAATCCCATCAGCTACAAACTTGTGCCACCGCTTTCTCGAATCCTCGAAGCACTCATAAGCACTTTTCGGCATAGCCTTGAGCCCTTCCAGCGATGCAGTCTTTATCTCCTCAATCGTTGCAAGTCTCCGTCTTTTCATTGGTCCCTTTAGTTTTGGGAACAAGAACAAGGCACATGAGGCCAAATCCGGTAAATATGGTGGTGGAGGCATGATTGTGGTGTTATTCTTGGCCCAAAAATCTCTCACAAACATTCGTGCTTTTCAACACCAAAAAATCACCGATCACACCAAGCACTTCTAACAGTTTTACCTCACAACCATACTAAACATATTATATAGCTGCAGCTGTGAATATATATTCGTGACGAGTGTACCTACATAGAAAAATGAGAAAACATTCATAACCGAATGTATGTTGCCTGCGAAATTTGAAAAGTCACCTTACTTATTGAACACACCTGGTACAACTATCGAAAAAGTTTCGACAACTTCGACGCTCTTGTAGCTGGACGCTCTAGTCCATAGTTTGAAGGTTCAATATAAACTTACAGGAATTAAAAAAATAGGCTTCATGATCGTACCCTGCTCGCAAGTAATTTACATGCCTATCGTGGATACCTCGTGCTGGTAAGGAGTATATTTTTTTAAGATGATGCTTCAATAAAAGCACGATTTGCTCGATAGTGGGTAATTTAATATGCAGATAGGTCCAAAGATTCGTTTTAGGTTTTCAAACGTTACGAACCGTGGTCTTGACCCTGCTTCAGTATGTCAGTTTGACAAGTGTTCACCCAACTCGTCAAGGTTGGTCTTTTTTCCATACCGATTATGCCGGAAGTATCTCCGGAACAAATGCATTTTAAAGAAAAATCTGATGGTCTATTGATGGATCACAAATGGCTATCTGAACTTTCGAAAGCGGTAAAATTAGCCAATTCATTCCATTCAACACGGTTCCACAATCTGAAATAATAATAAGCGTTTGCATGAAGCGAAACAATTCGGTGTTTTTATTGTACTGAAAAAACTTTCATTTTCCATTCCGATACATTCTTAATGAATTTTCAATTTCCTGATTTAGGGAAGCTAATGTAATGACCCCGATAATGGAGGGTATCAGAAATAGAAAAGTTTTACTTTTCTCGACGTTTTGCATGACTCTGACAAATTTTAGATAAGGGTTCTCTGCGTGTGTGTTCGTATGTGAGTGATTCTTTGAGAAACGATTCCCGTTAAACGGCTCGATCGACTTGTTTCTCCTTTGACACAAAATTATCTGGATGTCTGATGTCCAGGGCAGAAAGGTGTGCCAATGTTGAAAACAAATTCCCTCAATGATTATTAACAATTTTAATTATTTAAGACGCTCTATGTCAAGAACGGTTCAAGATAGCAGAAAGAGTATATAATGAAGGTTATTCCTTATACAAAAATACATACAATATTTTATGACTTTTTTTCAGAACTTTCATAGCTCAGGGCATATCACTGGTTAACAATTTCAATTGTTTATATCGCTCTATTACACGAACGGTGAGAGTTAGATGGAAAAGTTTTACATGAAACTTGTTGCCCATGTAGCAACAAACATTTTTTGTTTTATGAATTTTTTTGTAACACTCATGATGAAGGCGATAGCGGTTCATTTATTCCAAAATTTCAACACACGCGCACGAACCAACAGACTAAACATCGGGAAGTTCACGACGCTACCAGTCGAGAGTTACACACATCCTGTTTATTACTTCACGTTCTGTTGGTTTTACTGCAGAAATTTAATTATTCTTTAAAGTGCAACATTCGGGAAAATGCGACCTTCCAGAGATTGATATACCTGGAATCATCTTGATTGTCCATCAGTTATGTACACCAGAGATCAACGTTGTCGCGCCACTCACAGTTTCGTACATACAGCATCACATTTTCAAACAGTTATGTGGGAACTTTATTGTAGCATAAAACTTCGAAAAAAGTATCCGTAAGCACCATCATCCACAGTACATTTTACAATATAGTGGTGCATTTTCGTCTCATACATATGTGAGATCCCTGATACCCCACCTGCATTTTCCGTTGCGATATCAAGTCATAGTTAGAAAAAAAACATAATTTTTACATCTCCAGTTGTACCTGTCCCAAAATACCCAATCATTTCAAAAATGATTTACAAACAGATGATTATAAACTTTGGACGCCAATGTCAATATCTTCCGGTGACAAGTTTTATCCTACCCGAATTAAGCCTCGAACGTCTTCCTGGTGCTATAATTATCAATAGATAGATTCAGAATATTATATTCGGATATGAGAACTATAGAAAACGTAATATGCTTACATTATTGGTTATGAAAGAATTTATAAATGCGACTTCTCTTCCAGTTCCCTTACATAAAGAAACACCGAATTGAAAGCTTTATACTGAGTGAAAAAAATATGAAATCTTGACAATGCGTTCCTGAAAAACATGAATTTGGTCCAACTAATTGTGTTTCATGCAGAAACCGTGAAATGAAATCTACGATAAAATATCTGTACTCAAATATCCACTGGACAATACGTACAATAAATTATTCAAAAAATACCAACTAGAATTATTGATTTTAATCTAGCATGGAGAACAAATATAAAAAGTTTATAGTACAGATCTTTCTAGATGAACTATTTTCAAATACTCGGGAGGTTTTCAATAGTTCATGATAATCATGGTTTGCTCAATGTGAATCTATCTGTAAAAACGCGCCCTTTACTCCCTCCAGCAGCTCTGGGTCCTGAGGGGCTGCCTTTCCTTGAATTGCCGCAGGAGTGTTGTTAAAGCATTGGTTTACCCAGAAATTGACAACTGCAATGTTTTACTGAGAGACTTAGATTATATAGTTTTAAGTATAACGTCATCAATAATTGGACCATATTTGTATAGCCCTTCGTTAGCGATGAGCCAAGCACCCTTATATATTAAACGCCATACCATCGGCTCTTATTCCTAGGAAAATCAGGGTTCAATCTCTTCGTATTGTAAGATCTCATTCGACCCGTGATTAATCGCGCCAGGCGACGTCGTGACTTTAGTCACATAATGTAGGCCACCACTCCGTGGTATTCATACACATATGTATGCAAAAACGTTGCCAAATTCACTCTAGAGGCCCTCAAGGTGTCGATTAGCTTAGTCAACTCCATGTAACACAAAAAAACTAGTTCAACTTGAATATCAGTTCTGGCTATACGCGGATCCAAGTTCGGATAGCAAACTCCAACGTCGATAGTGAATCGACAAAGCTATGGATGGTCGTAAACTGGCCCACGTCAGGTAAAACCTGCCTGACCCTATGGCTAAACTGACCCGAGGCTGATATCCGGGGCCTGGGCTGTCAACCCTGGGTGCAGAGTCACATCCCCATTGGCTAAACAAGATCCAACCTTGTGTATCCAGGCTTGGTGGACCGAGCCCGCCCCAATTCCCACCCTGGAACACATCCTTGTACATCCTTATACAAGACGACGCATCATATGGATTATGGGTATATTGCAGTGTTGAAAAAATCCTATCAGGCATAGTCAGCATTGCACCTGCCGTAGCTCTACGAGGTTGAACGGTGCGCCGGTGTTGGGATTGCAACGTTGTGCGCATAGAGCGCCGCCACGATCCGGCGGTTTGCCGCAGGGACGTTGCTGACATGTACCGCGGCGACTGCCTCGCAACGTTTGATGCGCATGTTGTCAGGCACTTCAATTAACTCATGATTTCTGAGGTTATGGTAAATGGTTCAACGGAATGCGTATTAGTTACTTGTGAACAGTGAAAAATCATTATTTTATCCAAGTGTTTTGCTCCGATTTATGTCTCGTAGGATTTTAAACTGTTCAAACATGAATTATTGTCGCGGTTTTGCTGTTTTGAGTCTACGTGCAGTTGAAGTAATTGATGAATGATAAGTACTTTAAAAAATTGCACTGATCTCGTGAACAACTTGGGTTATAAAAAAAGTACAAATTAGTTTTTTTTTGTGGAAAATCACCGCACTCATGATTCGTTTATTTTTTCTTCGATTTATTCCAAACTGATGAACATTTATGTCATTAGGGGCGTGAAGTAGCTATTCTAACCTCACTTCGCTCGGGTAACATATCGGTTTGCCATCTACAGACAAAAAAATGAGTAATTTGTCTCAAGAGTTAGTTTCTCACACATGTGATCACGATGGAATTTACATTCATCATAAAATCACTTTTCTAATACTCACTAATCACTAAAACTCAGTACTAAATCATAACTAAAAACTAAATCACTAATCTCAATATGATAATCTATCATACTCCGTATTTTCTTCATCGCGCATCAGCGTTTTCGCAGCGTTCTGAGGACACCGCTGCGCTGAGTCCGCAGAACGTTGCGAGGATAGTGCGCGGCGAGGTCTACGCAGCGTCAAATGCCAATGCCGCCGCGCCATCTAACACCGCATTGCAACGCCGCAGCGAGGTGCACGCGGTGTTGGATTGCTACTCGGTAATAGATACATGAACTGGTGGGAAAAGAGTGAGTAAGCCCCCGTTGGGAATACAAACAAAACTTCCCGGATTTCAATTTCTATTTGCCATTCCCAGATTTTCCGACGCGTTTAGACAAACGTTTAAAGATTGGTTTCAGAAAAAACACTAGTGTCGGTAAATCAGTGCGACCCGCGAGGTTCACAATGAAAATTTGCAGATTTGAGAATTTTAAGCTATCCCATTTATCAAGCAAATAATTATGAACATTTGAGTAGGTGCATCGTTAGCGGGAGGACGAGACTCACGTGCGTTGGTGGAGTGGGAAAGAGACGCCAATAGGGGTACGACCGCTCGAGAGTTGAATCCATCAGGCCTCATTAATTATGACAATCATGGAAAAAAGTCATTAGAAATTAAATATGTATTTCCACTTACGGAGCAAGTTCTACTTCATACATTTTGCCGCATCTCTCACGGTTTCTGCAAGAGAGCGTTGTGAACGATTCAATTCGTTGTTAATTTAAATCAAAAACTAATTCGATGTGAGCTCCATGAATACGCTCCGATTATGGCCTCGATATCCCAGATCATTCGATCCCTTCATCAAAAATCGGTAACCAAAAAATCCAATTCCACCCACACACACACGCACACACCGACATTTACTCCGAATTTGACGGGAAGCATTTTGGTGTGCTTGAAACACCAGTTACAAATCGAAACAAAAATCGAGTTAGGGGTCATTACAATAACTTCCCGCAAAATCGGGTTGAACCTACATCACGAGCTCATTATAAAAATCAAAAGGATGAGCCCTTAAAAAATGCGAATGGTTGATCAATCCAAATATGATGTTTTTTCCGTAGAAATTTCTGTGCCCGCTTACGTCAAGTTTTCTCATTCTTATCAGTATAACGTTCACCGATTAAAAAACAACTGCAAAGAATATTAGTCACCATTAATATTCATGTAATAATAATAATAATAATAATAATAATAATAATAAAGGTTATAATAATAATATCAAATTATTTGTTTGACATAATTTATGAACAGAACATTATCTATTAACTAGAATGTAATTTTTGCAAAATTCTAATTTCGCTGTTGGACGCCTGGCTAATCCATGTAGAGCGCACATTTTCCCCCCACATTCACTGTAGTACATTCACTCTTCGCCCAGTCTAAGTATGTGTCTGTGTCATGAGCACCAGTTGCAACCGTGAGCGGTACTCACGTTGTAAGAACTTGCCCCGGGGGCCCTCAACTATCGAGGTAATGTAACCCCCATTCGATCGAGAAGAGAGCCATGTGTGCTAATGTATTCGAGCTCAACGCAGCCTCTGAAATATTCTCTCCAGTGCTTTTTTTCTCTCCTCCATTCCTCCATTCCATTCTAACGTATCTCCAATGAGAGATCGAGAAATCAACTAATGATATTTACAACCAACTTATTACCTTAATCAAATCACTTGTACACAAAATTACATTTTACCGTATTCTATTAGTTTCACAATTAACAGGTAAATTCAGCAGTACCATTGATTGTTAGTCCCTGAAAATAAGGAGAAGAGTACATTTTGAAACCTAATCCTAAATAGCAATTCTATGTAAATTCTAAGGTTTGAATTTGAATTGAAATTTAACTTCGATGGTAATTTTGCTTCATCTATAGTGTATGCCGCAGTGAAACAAGAGTGCAAAAATGTGCAATTGATCCGTCATAGATATTTCTATTAAACAATTCAGAAAATAAATCTCGAATAAATCGCGAAATCAGACTAAAAATTTTGTATTTCACACAATAAAAATACCCGGACGATTTTATCCAGAATCGAATCACCTGTCAGATCTATGAACATGTAAATGATAATGGACATATCGCCGAATCTGTTTTTGTCGTATGTACTTGATTAATTATCACTTGAGAACCAAGATCGATGAAGTAATTGGCGACATAATTCAATTCAATTTCCCAATATAACATTATGTGCACACAGACCTAGAACTGATGGTATATATGTCCTTATGAAGTCATTATCAGCATCCCATAATTGCTCACAGGGCGCATCATTACTCAATGAAGAGTCGGAGAAATTCGATCAATCAACTCGTCTCCTTAAAAATTAACTCACAAATTCCGAAATTGCAAGGACTTATTGAAGTTTTATTTCTGAAAGGAAATGAACAAGCAAAGAAGTTGAAGAAAGGTAATGAAGTATCCAAAGGCCTGCAAAATAATTACATGAAATAGAAGCAACAGTAACGAGTGAAGTGGGTGTGACCCTGCACGAGTCAAAGCAATGACTTCCTGATCACGTTTTCCGTATATTGCAGCGCATGTAATCCAATTTTCAACATAAAACAATAGGTTACATCATTAAAGGGTAATTTTAGTGGGAAAAAAACATAGGAAATCTTCAAAGAACAGTTCAAATACGTATTTTCAATTTCTTTTTTCACGGAACAATTCTGCAATTCATCTTGATTACATTAATTATAAAGATGGTATTGTAAAATGAAAGACAAATCTATTTCATTGCAATTGGAATATTCCACAAACTATTATAGCACGATTTGAATTCCATTTTTAGATTTTTTGCAACTTTCCCATGCGGGTATTTTAATGACCCCAAAAATGAGAAGTATGATATGCATACTGGACATTAAGGTCATCGTTTTTTTGCGCACAGGGTAAACCCCCAGAAACTCCAGTGCTACGATGCCGCGCGCCTACGGTGGAACCCACCCCTCCTGCGTCGGGTTAGGTTCCCGCCCGACCTTGCCCTCTCATTTTATGGGTACTGCCGATAGCACACAGAATTCCCCTGCTCTGTGTGTGTGTGTGTGTTTGTATTTTGTATTTCAAAAATTATGTCATGCTGGTGGGGAGTACACCAGGGAGTTTGACAAAAATTGACCCACTAGTTTTTTAATTATTCCAATGACCCCATGCATAAGTAGTTTTGAGAAAAATGGCAAAAAAGGCCTTCTCATAAAGCACATTGCTTACAAACAATACTAGACAACATTGGATCATAAAGCGAGTTTCAAACTAATTGGCTTTGGTCTGATATATATGGATACATCGTTTAAATGGATTTCGATGTACAAATGTATAATTTAAATGTATCCTCCGAATTTGAACAGAAAAATGGACAATTTACCGATATCCGTTTCGTGTCGTATAGATTTAGACGATCTATGCAGAATTGTGAATCGCTCGCTTGAGAGGATTAATGGACGAAGCTGCTAATGAAAATAATCGGAAAAAGTTATGTCTACGAAATTAAATGGGTTCATTTTCCTCAATTATATTCGAACCACGAGTTTTCTTCAATTATCTCTTGAACAATTCGGTTGAGAGAAAAATCATCAAATAGATTTTTTTACGGAAATCGAATTCTTCACAGGAAATGTTCTATTAACATTTCTTTAAAAAAAAATCTTTAACCTGTTAATCAAATTTTTCGGGGCATTATTAATCTAATTCTCCTCATATATATATAATTTTCAGTTCTCTTCGAGATTACTTAAAAAAGGCAAAACATGAAACACTCTCATGTTTCACAATCCAGCATACTAATGATATGTGGGCACGGTGTGTCTAAAATAATATTTGAAATGAGATGAAAATGAGCAATGTATATGGTGATCCATTTTGGAAATCCAAGCGAAAAAAAAAACATAAAATAGGAGGCAAATTGTAAGACAAGATTTCTCGCGAAATTTTAGGTGTGATCAGAAGATCTTTCCCCACCTAAAACTTGGTAAGCCATGTAGTGATTAAAGCTAATTGGTCACATCATAGATATTATATAAAACACACCTAGATTCTTATACAAGTATCCATAATAACATAAATATTTTGTCTTCTCGAATTTCCTCAAAACGATTTATAAACCCCATAAAGCTCTGAAACCCTCTACGATAATGCAACCAAAAACCGTCTCTCCTTATTTCCGTGCAAAGAACAATGCATAACCCCACCCCCTTATCCCTCCTCACCACCACCCACCTATCGACCAACACAAGCGCAGGGTATTGCAAATACGTGTTCTGTGTCTAAGCTTCTGGGCTACAGTAGTGGTTATCATCACACGCGAGTCCCCCGCGACTACGTGCCCTCTTTCCTCTGATTCCCATCGGCGCTAGGATGTCCTATGCTCTTCGTGCATGCACAATCCACACATGTTCCTGGAAGTAGTGAGGGCTAGAGTGAGATAGAAATAGGGCGCTATAACCATGGGCACGCTTAACATGCACCCTTTGTCCTTTGTGCGTCACTCGCAAGAGCATACGCAACCTAACCCTCCTTCGTGTAGGTCCTCTGAAGCCTCCTCCTCCTCCCCCCCCCTCCCGCCCGCCACCCACCTCGCTATTCGCGCAATTGCTCCAATGCCTTGGCCAATGTTATACGCCAGTCTCTGCAAGAATTCCCAGGCGGGTCAATTAGCATTCAATGCATAATTTTCCGTGTTAATTGTGCGAGGAACAGCCGCATAATTAATTCGATATTATTGGGAAGTGTGGGTGCATGCGTGGGGATATTACACGGTGATACGAAATAGAAGCGGATGATGAATTACGCAAGCTGGAAATTATTATTTTTTTTATTTAATTGTTGGAAAAAGTCAATTGAGATAAGGCGGCGAGAGAGATTAGTTACAAGGATTTGAAGATTGTTAATAAGGGTCGTGAAATTGTGAAATAAAGAGGCGTGCTGTGTAGCGGCCAGCGCATACCCACGCGGAAAAATATATTTAAAAAATATGTAGTGCCGGCCAAATGCGTACATCGTATTTATTTTCTATCGTTTTTATTTTCCAAGTTAACATAGAAACATATTGGAAGAACATATTCATTGCAAATTT
Source organism: Asobara japonica (assembly GCA_026005395.1). NCBI lineage: Eukaryota > Metazoa > Arthropoda > Insecta > Hymenoptera > Braconidae > Asobara > Asobara japonica. Next base: position 3,277,246 of record BQMI01000112.1, read on the forward strand.
TAAGCTTTCTGATATTTTTACATATTCAGAAATTTAAGAAAGTGATAAAATATCGACTCCCTGGACATTTGTGCATCAACTAGTTGATCGTGCACGGAAAAAAAATTGCTGGAATAAGTATAGAGAAGTCTCACAAAAAGGCAGTATACTACAAATTGAAAATTGAAGTGTCGGCAGTATCATCTTTTTCCGTGAGAACTCAAACGATAAACTGCTTGGAAGACATGCAAACATGTAGCGCTCGCGTAAAAAATTGGCGGGTAACACTCCGGAAAGTAGTCTGGCCCACAAGAGCTATTGGAAGTATATCGCTTTAGGAACTTACCGCTTTATTTTTTGGTTTACACAAACTGATATGCTCTACGATTAGGGAGACTTGATCTTAATTTTTCACGAGCATTTTTTTACCTTCCCGATAGGGGAAGTTATTGTTTTGCCCCGAAAATGAAAAATCGATTTTCCATCAGATCTTCACGTTTCCTGGTATTTCTGACGTTTCTAGTGTCAGAAATGTGTGTGTGTGTGTGTGTGTGTGTATGTAGCTAGGTATGTATGTGGTGAAATTTTTCGTCCACGATTTCTCGCGAGTGAATTATGCGATCGAGGTACTGAATGATTCAACCGAAGCGTCTTCACGTAACTTAGATCTGATTAGTTTTTGGATGGAATTAGTCCATTTCATATATTGTTATTGACAATGACAATTGTTTATAATGTTCTACTGCACAAACTATTAGAGTTAGCGCAAAATTTATATAAGAAAAGTTGTTCCTCATATAAAAAAACGTATTTTTACGGATGTGATGCGTGAATGAATGAATCGAGCGCTGTCATGAAGCTCTCAATCGAAGCATTTCCATTCAGAATGGAGCGGATTACTTTTTTCTGGCATTCGTGCAGTATATGCAATGTTATTGAAAATTGCAATTATTTATACTGTTCCACTGAGTAAAATATTAAAGTTATCGTCTCTATTGCGGCCACACTCCTATTGGCGTCTCACTTCCACTGAAGTAACGCCCATAAGTCTCATCCTCGTGCTCACCATGCATCTACTCAAATATTCATCATTATCTGCTTCATTACTGACTCAGTTTAGAATTCTCAAATCTGCAAGTTTTCAGTATGACACTATTGATTAACCGGGGTATATTGGAGAAGAATAAATTCAGTACGCTGTGCTGAAATACCAAATCGGGAAGTGTTGTTTGTGCCCCGAGTGGGGCACACACCACTACTTCCGTGTGAGATTACGGCGACAATATGTTATCGATGATTGTATAACAGCCAGCGTCTATATGTGTATCTCTGCATACGTCCGGCGGGGTTATGTCCGCAAAAACTAAATGGAAAGAACTCATTATTATTGAGGGTTAAAGAAACGGAAAATTATCCAAATGTGTTACAATCTGAGACATAATATAGCAAATGCTTACCCTGTAATGTGAATCAATTTTGACTTCTCATTTCAATTACACCACGAAGTTCGTGAATGCCTGGAAAGCTTCTTGTAAAGTGTGCAAAGATAATTCCTTTGAAGATAATGAGTTCACCTTGATGAGGAATCGAATTGAAAATTTAACTCCGGCAATTTCAGTGATGTCAATAAAGCAGCAAACACGAATTTACTTCTTTATTGACCCACATCCACATACCCAGTGTCATATCAGATTTCGATAAAATGAGACCGCAAGATCGGGTGGGACCCCAGCCGGGGGACCTAGAGGGGTCCCATAACAAACGCCCGCCGTCGTTGGTTTCTGGAGTGGCACAAGAGTTTCTGGAGATTTACCCCGTGCTTAGAAATATGATGGCTGAAATGGTCCCAGTCGCATGGGTCTAGGAACATACTGAAAGACTGCACAGCATCATACCAAAGCGCGATTGATGTTAAACTTTCATAAAAAAATGAATTCTGTTTTTCAAAGTCGGAGCTTTGCAATAACGTTCGATCGCAGGAATTTGATAACATATTATGCCCACTGAGATATTATTGTCCTATATTCTATGAGAAAATAGTGAGAATATCTTAGCATTATACCTCTCGTAGTAGAAATCGGTCGTAGCTCTGCGAGGTTGAACGGTGCGGCGGTGTTGGGACTGCAGCATTGTGCGCATAGAGCGCCGCAGCGCTCCGGCGGTTTGCCGCGGGGACGTTGCTGATATGTACCGCGACGACTGCCCCGCAACGTTTGATGCGCATGTTGTCAGGCACTTCATTTAACTCATGATTTCCGAGGTTATGGTGAATGGTCCCACGGAGTGCATATTAGTTACTTGTGAACAGTGAAAGATCATTATTTTATCCAAGTGTTTTGCTCCGATTTATGTCTCGTAGGATTTTAAAATGTTCAAACATGATTATTGTCACGGTTTTACTGTTTTGAGGCTACGTTTAGCTGAAGTAATTGATGAATGACAAGTATTTTAAAAAATGCATTGATCTCATGAACAACTTGGGCTATAAAAAAAGTACAAATCCGTTTTTTTTTTGTGGAAAATCACGACACTCATGATTCGTTTATTTTTTCTTCGATTTATTCCAAATTGATGAACGTTTATGTCCTCAGGGGTGTGAAGCAGTTATTCTAACCTCACTTCGCTTAGGTAACATGTGGTTTTGCTTTCCACAGACAAAAAAATGAGTAATTTGTCTCGAGAATTAGTTCCTCACACATGTGGTCACGATGGAATTTACATTCATCATAAAATCACTTTTCTAATAATCTATCATACTTCGTATTTTTTTCATCGCGCTTGAGCGTTATTCCGCAGCGTTCTGAGGACACCGCTGTGCTGGGTCTGCAGAACGTCGCGAGGATAGTGCGCGGCGAGGTCTACGCAGCGTCAAATGCCAATGCCGCCGCGCCGGCCAATACCGCATTGCAACGCCGCGGCGAGGTGCACGCGGTCTTGGATTTCTACTAGGGTCGTGTCCGAGGAATTTAATTACCAACCCGGCGTTGGTCGCGCTATGAACACGACGCCGTCAAACATGCTTTGTAAGTTTTCGTAAAATTCGGGGAGCATTTCAGAATGTCGAACAACATTGTCAGGGAATTCCGTTGAATGAAATCAACTTGAGCGCGCTGTCGCCTCATCGCTGAACCAACTCGAACCATGCAGAGTTGGTGATGTTCCTGGATTTTCTGATTCACATAGATATGTGAATAACCTAACGGGTTGGCTCCCATTATGTGACCGAAGTTGCACGACCGTGAGTTAAACCTGCATTAAAAGTTTCAAATATTCTAATTTTTTTTGTTAAATCCGTTATACGAAAATAGACATGCTGGGAAGTTTTCAATAATTTTCGCATATTCCGCGTCATTATATACTGATAAAAAGTATTTGTTATCGTTAGCGAGCGTCGTTAACTATTACCACATGAGCATTGTTGAAAAATTAGTTTGCCGGTATATTCTCCCACAAAGTAAATTTTTCAACTCATCCCAGGCGAGTGACTCCCTTAAGTTGCGTCATAACTTCCACTCCATTCACATAGAGAAACATGTGTGCATTTTTTGAAACCATTCTGCACACAACGTCCCAATTCACATTTTTTATTATGATTTTTTTGTCCTCTCTGGTTCACAGTTAAACCCATAGACTCGGGCTATGTAAACTGTAACCAAGGTTTCATGCATTCAGTGCTGACGTTGGTTAACTTTTTCATTAACTTGTCAAAATATATCACACAGGTAAAAATGTCAGCTGGCGTATAAGGAAACAGCTTAGTAACTCTCTTCGCTCAGCGATTCAAAGCAAAAAAAAACCTCTGTTTCACGCTCTTGATACCGTTGTTGCACTCTTGTTAAAAAAAAGGAAACAAAAAATGATAACAACATTTCACCCCAGCAACAATTTTTTACTCCACGGAAAAGCTATTTCTTCTCTCAAAGCTCTTTCGCAATCATAAACAGCACACGTACATATCCTCTATTTTTCTCTTCACCCGATCCTCTCTGGGTTTGTGATTTTCCCGTATTACAAACACTGGAATATTTCCCACGACAAAAGAACAAATTGTAAATATTGGAAAATTGCACCAACAATATTGATCCCCCGCATTTTATTCACCCTCACTGAGTTATATTTGTATGGTCGTTATCAACAATTATGTGAAAAATTAGTTAAATAAATACCCGTGGTTTTTGTACCACACTTTCACGCGATAATAAACCATCTGGAGTTTCTGCGTGACAGGAGTTATTACACGAGCGAAGAAAAAAAATGCAGAAGCAAAAAAAAAAAAAGAAACATAATTAAACCGAGAAGAAAACGAGAAACATTGTACAAGGAGTACAATATTCACGATATTAACAATCTAGATAACAGGACTATAATTATTTTTGTAAGTGTCTGACCATTTCTGATTAATTTATGGAATGCAATCCCGCGAAATTTCTAGTCATTCATTATATACTAGTCAGTATTTATAAATCTCGTGATGCACCCCATTTGTTTTATCATTATAATCAAATGGTATTACCACCGGAAAATCGTATAAAAATTAAGTTTAATTAATTTCACGTGGCTTATATGTTATTATGTAATTTATAAATGTAGCTCGTAGTGGTCTCTATCACCCTTATCATTCAGCTTTGGACTTTGGAAGAATAAATTATTGCCAATTGGGCATTGTTATCATGTGTTACTCTTTTCAGCCCTCACGTACGGGCTCCACATCTGGTATCGACCTCTCCCCCCCCCCCCCCCACCCCCCGCCGAACGCACATCTCATTTGAAAAGGCGAATATCTTTCGAAGATATGGAGCATTAGGGATTTGTGCAAATCCCATCGGCAAGACCGATCTGTTAGCTTCGGTTATCTGTGGTTTTCACCAATTTTTGGGTTATGGAAAATGGGTGAACCGCATTTTTGTTAGCGCGCCGCGAGATTAGAAAGCGCCCCCGTGCGTGAGGGGCTAATAACTGGGCAGGATATATATTTGATATAGATTATGTTTATTGTGATTATGATTGGTGGACTGAATGTGTTAGTGCCCCATGGGACACACAAAAACACTCAGATTGTTCACAAAATTGCGAGTTAGGAAGAACAATCATGTAACATAGAATGTGTATCTTTAGATGAGGAATCTTTTTCTTCTTATACAGTTTTTCTGATCTCTAAGTGTTCCAGAAATACAGGTTTGTAAACATTTCAAAGTCTTTATAATAATTCAAATATTAGAGCCATTGTATGTGAAATCGCATTGCTTCCAAATTAGTTAAAGACCTTTCCATTGCACGCCTGAATACTATCCATTGCAGCATCAGTTCGTGCATAATCATGTCTTATCAATTAACGTTTTGTGATAACAGTGAACTTTTGCAAGATTCCTAAAATTCCGACAACCGTAACAATTCGAGAAATTTCAAAACATAAATACTTGCACTAATAACATCCCTTCAGAAATTGAATAAATTGTTATGTTGTACAAGATTAAATCACACCACTTTTTGAACACTTCGCAAGTTTTGCGTAAAAAGCACACGCGTAGAGTTGGGGGTTGCTGTAGTGGGTAGAGTATATACGTGGCAGGAACATTCCCGGTGTCCTGCCGACGGTACCCGTAAAATGAGACCGCACCATCAAGCAGGATCCTATCGCGACGCGGCGGAGGGAGGGGGATCCATCATAGGCACCAACAATCGTAGCACCGAGGTTTCTGGAGATTTACCCTGTGTTTAGCAATACGATGGCCGAAATAGCGAAGGTTGGGCCTAGCCGCTATCAGGGTGTATAAGAGCATAGTATAAGAGAGAAGAGTGGAGGAAAAAAATATACAAACACACGCGTGCCCATTTCATCGAAGAAATCTAATCGAAAATATGTCAGAATGATAAGGCCAAAAGCAATGAAAATTTCATGACTTCAATAATTTTGATTGTCTGGGTCATTTAAATAACTCCTCTATCGAAGAATTACCAAATTCTATAAAAAATTAATGAAAGAAAGATGACATTATAGATATAAAAAACTTGAATGAAACAGATAACCCCCATCATTAATCTAATTGCAGAAATAAGAAACAAGAATATCCTCAAGATGAAGGTTTTGTGGGCAACCATCATGACCATGCTCCTTCAACGAAGCCAAGGATTGACGGCAACGTTCCAAATACACCCTTTAACACATAATCCTGGTCTATATTCCGAAAAGCTCGATGAAATCAGATTCATAAGCAAATCATGGAAGTTAATGATCACCCTAGATGTGCAAGGAGTACTATACATCGGCCTCCCTGGGCTAGAAATAGCTAGATAAAACAACCAAACGTGTACTGAACAATTCACCCATAGAAATTGCGTTCACTATCTCCGAATGGATTTCCTCGAAGACATAAATCAATAATTAGCTGCTATGAAAAATCACCTCAAATACATCTTAAAACACCCTAATATTGGACCGAGCCTACTGAAACGTAAACCTAGAGCCGCTCTGTTGGGAATCGTAGGCACAATTGCACGCAAACTATTTGGCACCATGGATTACAATGACCAACAACACATCAAGAAGGAAATCGACCGTCTCTATCAAGATCAAAGTCAAATCACACATCTGATAGAAAATTCTACACATATAATCCAAACGGAAATTAACAAAGGTAAAGAATCCCAACTGAGAGACGACCAAAACATCAAAGGAATGGAACATGGCCTAGAGAGCCTGAATAACAGCATGGAGAAAACTCAAAATACTATTGCACGGCTAAAGTATATGGAAAGGCTAAATCATATGGGGATAAACATTGAGTATGCCGCTCGTAAATATTTGGATAATGCTAGCAAAATAGTTCAAGCCATCGAAGATGCGAAACATGGAAAAATCAGCCCATATCTGCTCTCCCAAGAACAGTTAATCATGGTGTTAAACGAAATAGAAAAAGTAAACCCGAACGATTTATTTGCTATCCATAAGAACAAGTTGGACCTCGCTACCCTGTCACAGATTAGCAACACCGAGACTGCCTACCATCAAGGAAGATTTTCGGTCACACTCAAAATACCATTAATGTCAAGAGAATCATTCGAGTTGTATAAGATGATACCCTGCAAAATCCCCCAGATGCTTCCAATATCACGAAAAATAGCCACACGCATTAGTCCAAGGACAGACTACATTATGGTATCAAGGTTAACATCTCGGTACAGCCTGATAAACCAAGATTTCCTAGACCAATGCGTGCTACTAGAAACGTGTTTAGCATGCCAAAAGGGTGTACCTTTACGAAAAACCAACAGCCAAACAACTTGCGAGTACCAATTACTTATGAATAACGAATTTCAACCGAAAGAAGACCTCTATAGGAACTGTGACATAAGGCTTACAAATAACCTAGAAACATCTTGGACAAAACTAACTACTGCAGACGGTTGGGTCTACTCTACAATGGAACCAGAGTCTATAGAAATAACCTGTAATGACCAACCATCACCCCCACAGACTATAAATGGGACGGGCATCTTGGTACTCAAACCAAACTGCATTGCAGAGACTTCAGGAGTACGGCTGGAAACTACTAACGTCGTGCAGTCCGAACTTCCAATGATCCATGGCATACCTACAACGTTAAATATGCCAAGATTAGCCACAATACTTTGGGAACAGCCCAAAGCACCGGGTTCTTTGTTCCAAGCCACACAAGAGATACTCCCACACGAAAATAAGACTGACCTGTTCGATAAGTCAATGCAAGAAACTATTGACACAGCAAGAAACATCGGCTTACACCATCAAGAACAATCACAGCATAAACTCCTGACTATGACGAGCTTTGGCATTACGGGCGGACTTGGCATAATCCTCAGCCTGCTCACAGTGATGGCCTACAGAAAAGGCTTGAATATATGGTTAATCTTCCGCTGCTGCTCATCACTCAAGAAACTCTGCCGCCAGAAAAAGACTCCCGAGATCGCCATGACCAATGCATCAAGTCACGTACTCCAAACACCCACCGAGGTACCAGCGCTGACAGCACCATCAGAAACAACAACGGGACAGCCCCAACCTCCGGCCAACAAAACGGAACCCATCAGTTCACCATTCTGCATACGTAGAACATGACCAGTAACCTGCGAATCGAAAAACAAGTAAGCGTAGGGCCAATAGCAATGTTAACTTCAAATGAATGCGTCATATTTGTGTTCAACAAACAAAGTGCGTGACGCGAAAAATTAATCTAACTTTGTTCAACAAAAACTAGACAAAACAAGTATCAATTATATATACAAGTAAATAATATAAATAGCCACTCACCTAAATCAAAATCGTCTTCTTAAAAAAAAATTACAATAATAATAATGAGAGGAAAAATATATTTATATACTTTTAATAATTTACCAATTAAAATTAATCCGCCAAAAGACACCACCGTTCCTCACACTCATGTCCCTCCTGACCGACTCTTGCCAATCTGCCCCTATCACACCTTTCCCTGCCCCGCTACATATCCATCGCCCTGTCCAATTGTTGGGGATCAACCTCGCGCAAATAATGGAATGCAGCGCGCAACAACTTAACCTTATCGCGAGCCCAAACCTCCAACAGACCAACCTCCTCCAGGTAACCCAGGAAACGCTAGTACCACGAGGCTTGACGCTGAAAGTCCTTAAACTAAAAAAAAAAATTATTTAATTAATTAATAATTAATAAATAAATATATATATATATCAACAAACAAATAATGAATATATTTGTTTTGCAATAATAATATACGAACATATATATCTATATATATATAGGCAAACGATGAGGCTAACATATAAAACCATATAAAACCAAAACCAAAAACCCGAGAGAGTATACATGTGAATAAAATTATTATTATTACTATATAATTTTGCATGTACATATTTAGACGTGTATGTACATATATATAGGTAAAACAAAATTACAACTGGCGAAATTCCTATGCCCTACGAAAAATATATAAGAGGTAAAATTGCTATCTTATAAATTCAGTGTATGGTATAAAGTTTATATAAATTCACCCACATATATATAACACTATATACTTGCATTGTCGACCTTCGCAATACACACTTCTAAAATCACCGGAGAAGTAATTGGCACAAAACTAAATTAACAAATCCAGACATCTATTAACACTCCGATTTTATACGCCCGATGTAATGCAAATGGAAATTGCAACTGCCACTGTTCCACAGTGAGGAGTGTAAGGCGTGTTATCACCTGTGAAACCCTATATGCCTCACCGATAAGGCAGAAGAATTCCTCACTGCACATACTGCATGCAAATGCATCGCCTCCAAACCATAATACAATGCCATAGTAATCGTAATAATATTCAAATTCAATAAACATAGACTACGTAAAGAATAATAATACAAAAAAAAAATTATTATATTCGGCATCATTTAATTATATAAATTTATGTATGTATGTATACATGTGTGTATGTATGTATACATGTGTATATGTAGGTGCGCATACGGGTGTATGAATGTATGCATGTGTGTACGTGTATGCACGTATGTGCATGTATGTGTATATGTGTGCATGCGTGTGTGTACATGCGCATGCATGTGTGTACGTATGTGCATATATCTGTGCATGTGTGTATATATATGCATATGGGTGTGTACGTGTGCATGCATGTGTGTGTGTATGTGCATCACGATAGAACAATAGTTGTACAACAATAGAATAACAGATATATAATAAGATATTTGGTCAAAAGGGTACTTACCCTCTTTAACCCCTTATAAAGAATAACAATAGCATAAGAAATAAGATAAGGAACTGAATCTCAAGAAAAAAAAAGGGGAGACAACTCCTTCTTTTTCTTGAGAGGGGGTTGTTATATCCAGACCTATTTCTTCGCTATTTTAGATTATAATTTCGATCAATCATAATTCGAATATTAGAAAGAATATTTAAGTAAAAGAAAAGAATTGCTCAACTTAGCTCACCGCTTCAGCAGCGATTTTTGCTTAACAAAAATTCGCAACGCAACAAAATTGCTCGCAGTTCCAAAGGTCGAGGAATTTGAAACTCAGCAATTTTGGAGCCGAACAAAGGCCAAAAACGCCTGGCAACAGTGACAGCAAGGCGTTTACCCCACCCCAAATTCACGATTTTCTTGGGACATTCAAGCCCCAATCGGCCTCACAGAATCAGACGCTAATCACCAACCGAACGAGAACCACGGTTGCCCAAACTCGGGACTTGAACCATTAAAATGATCCTGCGGAGAATTAACATTTCTAGAGTGGAACGATCTTTTAGTTCGAGCCGTTGTAAAACTTATCAGTTCGAGAACTTGTTGACGAAAATCGGAAAATCCCTTCTGAAGTAAGGATACGAATTAAATTGGGCAAGCTATAGCCTTAAATCGATATAATCTCTGGACCGCAATAAAAGAAGACAATTTTGGGTGAAGTCGGTTTTTAGTTTCTCATATCGAACATTGTTGGAAGTATGAAAACGGAAGAAGATAAATATCAACACCGCTAAATAAGGACGCACTAGAGATATACAAATCGAGGAATCTGTACATCAATTGACCTTGGCTATAGAAATGTGACCATCTTTAACCACATCTGTAAAACGAACCAAATAGAAAATACGCACACACAAAATAATAATTGTCGGGGCTTTGGCGTAGTGGTAGAGTATCTGCCTACTACTCCGAAGCTCCTAGGTTCGCGCCCGGCCGCCGGAGAATATTTTTTCAAAATAGTTTCTCATGGATTCCGACCGATGCAGGAACTTCCGTGTGTGCTATCGGCGGTACCCATAAAATGAGACCGCCCGACCGAGCGGGAACCTAACCCGGGTTGGGTTCCATCATAGGCGCCGGCCATCGTAGCACAGGGGTTTCTGGAGGTTTACCCTGTGTTTAGAAATACGATGGCCTAAAAATGGCGAAAGTGGGCCCAGCCGGATGGGTGGGTGTCCGGTACGCCCCCTGAAGGAATGCTTACACGGCCGCTACCGGGGGCGTACAAATGAGAGGGACGGAGAAAGAAAAAAAAACACACACAAAATAAGGTACCCTAGGTGTAATCTGAGTATTTCTGTTCTAATACCACTTATCTCCTATTTACAAACCTGAGTCATAACTCCTAGATCACTTCTGAAAAACTCCTATAAATTTATCTAAATCAATTGATGAAGGTAAACATCGTACAAAATTTACGAATAGAAAATATTAAACATCGATTACGAGACTTGCTGGTTCCTTACTCTTCAATTGAAATAAAGGTAAGTCTCGAGAAATTTTGGTTTGTTATATTTAATTAAACAGATAACAGTATAAACGAAAAGGGGGATTTTCTCCCCTCAGTACTAGTTCATTCTAAAACGATAATAATAAAAGTAACAATAACTAAAAGAAAAACTTTGGATCTAACAACCGATAACACTTCAAATCTGTCGTACAGTATTTTGGAATATTTTCAAATAAAAAAGTATTGTCAATTTGATTTTTCATTGATCGTTTACGAAAATTCTGAATAATTTGGGATACTGGCACGGAAGACCCTACAATATTTACCATAGAAATACCTGAAGCTGAATGGTGCTTGAACCAATGAGTTACTTGGCCCAAACTTTAAAAATCTTCAATGCGCTTGGATCAGAAATTGTATCTGAATCATACGCCGATTTATGCAAACATCTCTTTCATTGTGGCTGATACAGGGAAAAAACCTGTTTCAAGGACTGTAACCTGGTTGAAAGGATATAGTAACACAATACATGCAAGTTTGATTTATTTACAAACTACATTCATTCGTAAGTTCTGATTTGTTTTATAATTCGAGAAAAGAAAATTGTCGAATTCCTCCCTGATGGGTAACTAATCTAACGATCTCAGAATGATTACGCAATTGATATAGATATACATTTCCTAGTCTCCTCTACAAAAAAATCTGTTATCAAAAGTCAGCCCTTCGTCGTGGAATACGCCTACAGTAAAATGATGAACAAGGATAAGCCAAGTTATGTATAGGGTAAGCTGTGACGGATAACTGCTAATCTATGAAAAGTCGATAAACATTGATAACTCTCTTTTTCTAAACCTTCTCCTTCGCTCCATACATATTTACACAATATTCGCCATATTCCTTAAATCCTTAGGCAGCCTCTAAGATAAGTTATCCTCAAAGGTACCGCAAAAATTCACTTATCTCGGTTAACTTCTTTCGTCCCGATATTCGAAAAGGTTTAGATGTTAATGTTAGGAGACCTCCAGATTTCAAAAACAGAAGTACAAAATCAATCCGGTTTCGGTTGTCATTGAACTTGAATCGCACTGGACCAATCCGCAATCAGGCCAGTCCGAAAAATGAGGTGTGATATATGGGAAGAATCAATGCGTCTGAGTTTAATGACCTCGACTATACCGAGTTAGTGCACGACAAAACATTTGCAAGCTCAAATGTCGGTTGAAAGTTTTCAAAGTCACATCGAGTCTCGTCTTATCAGAAATATGGGCATTGTTCCGATTCAACATGCCGGTATTCCTGTTCGCCATGGTCCCGGTTCATGTGACTCCAATTAAACTGATGAAAGGAATTGTATGAAACCCAGCCTAAGAACCACTGGTTTTATTAGGCAAAGTATTGCCAATCCTGCTGGCTCGAACTATTCCAACGAACAGTTTCTTCTCATCGATCCTCGGAATTGAGCACCTGGGCTAGCGATTAAAGGTTTGACAATTGCTTTATCATTTCATGAATAAACCTAACTTGAGAATATTGAATTCTTTGCTTGCTGATCCAGGGACCGTTCCGACCTGCACAGTGCCATAAGTGGTCCCTACGCTCCCATTTCGAGCAGCATATGTTGCGGCTGTTCTCGCATGAACGTATGTGAAAATTTATCACCCCTAGGAGCATAGGTGATTACTTCTGTCGTCCCTAGCAGCCACGTTACTTGAAATGTGGAATTCAATCAGTGGCAGACAACCGCCAAATTGGGAAAATTAGTTTTATGTCATTTGGATACCGAAACCAGGATCCCCACATGATCCAATCGTAAATCGCGGTTGTCGAATCGAATAACGTAAAATACGGCTGGCTATTTTGGGTCGAAAAAAGTTGGCTGATGAATGTGATTACCGCCCTGAGTTTCGACTCGAGGTATAGAAGTGCATTAGGCAAATCCTTTTTTTCTTCCCTTGTTGCAAAAATTACTATTTTGATTACTACTACCAGAACGACAAATCAATTGTGTCCTGAGAAGAATCGCCCCCACTATTCTCAATGCCTCATTCGAATAACCTTCTATTCTTACTTCATCTTCAGCATATTAATTGAATGCGTAAAGATACACTGATAGAAAAATGTATAGTATTTACAACGATAAAATATAGTGAAATAAGACGTTGACAATTACGATCACTATTCAGATAGAGTGGAGAAAATTTTGTTACTTTTATCGTCAAACCCTTGCTAACTAAATTCACTTTTTTTACCTCAGCTGCATTCATATAGTGATCAATTTTTCAACTTCTCGTTCAATGAGTTCTAACTTTTCGGTTATCAATGTTAGTGCGTAAAATGGGACTTTTCGTAACTTTTCATGATCGTAAGCATGAAATCAACTGTCCTCCGATTTCCGCCAGCTCATTTGTCCTCTACTACTTTGATTTCCACTTATTGCCACCATCTACCAAGTGGCGCAGTTGTAACATTTTGTAACAACATGAAAACATCCGTCCATTCGTGTCCGCTGTTCAGCAGCTATTACAACCGTCATTATTGCGAATTATTCACGAAATAAAGTGCATCAGTAATTTGCAAAAATTTGAAAATGAGAAGCGCGGAATGTTTGGTCCACACGAGCGCTGCGATAGCAGTCACGCTTTTCGGGCAGTGGAATCGAAATAGAACCTTGTTGAGTTGCAATCGCTATCTTTTCCTCACACTTATGCCAAAAAGTTGTATACGTTACATATACGTGTGTAAAACTGAAAATATCCAACGAATGTGGCAATATTTTCATGAAAAGGCTTCACCATGAGCAGCCTCATGCAAAAGAAAGTCCTTGTTCTTGCCCCCCCCCCCCCGCTCCTTGCGCGTTTGGTCTGTCTCACGTGACACTCGACTGCACATGCCAGAGTCCTCATCAAAACATTGCTCCACTCGTTTAGATATTCCCCCTTTTACACACTTGTAACATAATATACTATATTGGTTTCCTCGTGTTGTTCTTATTTCTGACCGTTGTTCATCACTATTTTTATTTTCGAATGAGAAGAGAAATTCTTCCGGTAGCCGGGTGAATAAACAGAGAACTAGAGGTTGAAATGGCTAAAGCAAGTAATCGAAAGGGCTGGTTACTATATTTGGCATTTCGCAGATGAAATGACACTACTTTATTTTGTGTCCTCTTTGTACCCTTTCGAAAGGTTGCTCTTCACTAATAAAAACCAAGAAAAATTAATTCTATACTCACTTTTTAGCACTTAATTACACAGCACCAGGAAATTTTCACTACTGAATGTTCTAGAGCACACAGCAAATGGGAAAGCCATGTGAACTCGCAAAACGATTCTTGTCTTACACTTTTCAACGATCTATATGACACTGAGGGAACCTACTGGGAAAGACTGGAGCAATGATCCCATTATTAGGTTTGTAAACTAAATTGCATATTACTGAAGATGAGAGGTTATTGAATGCGAAATGATCAGGCGAGAGCCGGCAGCGTCTACAGCCTGGGGCATAGGCAATACGTGTTAAATCAATCAAACGATTGAATTATCTCAAATCCGAGTTGAATCACACTACTCAATGAATTTATCGCCTTTCCATCGGCAGTGATGCCTTGCGTCATTGGTGACTTGTATCAACTCCATTCTCGATTTCAACGATTTGATTCGATTCAGAAAACTGTCCTGACTCAGCCCGTTGTTTTGCAAGTACTGACCTTAAAATAAATTTATTGATGAAATTGGAAGATGCAACAAAAAGTACCCTTTAAAAAATTATAATTGCAAAATATTTGAGTGAGGCCACCCTTGCCACCCTTGCCACCCTTGCCACCCTTGCCACCCTTGCCACCCTTGCCACCCTTGCCACCCTTGCCACCCTTGCCACCCTTGCCACCCTTGCCACCCTTGCCACCCTTGCCACCCTTGCCACCCTTGCCACCCTTGCCACCCTTGCCACCCTTGCCACCCTTGCCACCCTTGCCACCCTTGCCACCCTTGCCACCCTTGCCACCCTTGCCACCCTTGCCACCCTTGCCACCCTTGCCACCCTTGCCACCCTTGCCACCCTTGCCACCCTTGCCACCCTTGCCACCCTTGCCACCCTTGCCACCCTTGCCACCCTTGCCACCCTTGCCACCCTTGCCACCCTTGCCACCCTTGCCACCCTTGCCACCCTTGCCACCCTTGCCACCCTTGCCACCCTTGCCACCCTTGCCACCCTTGCCACCCTTGCCACCCTTGCCACCCTTGCCACCCTTGCCACCCTTGCCACCCTTGCCACCCTTGCCACCCTTGCCACCCTTGCCACCCTTGCCACCCTTGCCACCCTTGCCACCCTTGCCACCCTTGCCACCCTTGCCACCCTTGCCACCCTTGCCACCCTTGCCACCCTTGCCACCCTTGCCACCCTTGCCACCCTTGCCACCCTTGCCACCCTTGCCACCCTTGCCACCCTTGCCACCCTTGCCACCCTTGCCACCCTTGCCACCCTTGCCACCCTTGCCACCCTTGCCACCCTTGCCACCCTTGCCACCCTTGCCACCCTTGCCACCCTTGCCACCCTTGCCACCCTTGCCACCCTTGCCACCCTTGCCACCCTTGCCACCCTTGCCACCCTTGCCACCCTTGCCACCCTTGCCACCCTTGCCACCCTTGCCACCCTTGCCACCCTTGCCACCCTTGCCACCCTTGCCACCCTTGCCACCCTTGCCACCCTTGCCACCCTTGCCACCCTTGCCACCCTTGCACCCTTGCCACCCTTGCCACCCTTGCCACCCTTGCCACCCTTGCCACCCTTGCCACCCTTGCCACCCTTGCCACCCTTGCCACCCTTGCCACCCTTGCCACCCTTGCCACCCTTGCCACCCTTGCCACCCTTGCCACCCTTGCCACCCTTGCCACCCTTGCCACCCTTGCCACCCTTGCCACCCTTGCCACCCTTGCCACCCTTGCCACCCTTGCCACCCTTGCCACCCTTGCCACCCTTGCCACCCTTGCCACCCTTGCCACCCTTGCCACCCTTGCCACCCTTGCCACCCTTGCCACCCTTGCCACCCTTGCCACCCTTGCCACCCTTGCCACCCTTGCCACCCTTGCCACCCTTGCCACCCTTGCCACCCTTGCCACCCTTGCCACCCTTGCCACCCTTGCCACCCTTGCCACCCTTGCCACCCTTGCCACCCTTGCCACCCTTGCCACCCTTGCCACCCTTGCCACCCTTGCCACCCTTGCCACCCTTGCCACCCTTGCCACCCTTGCCACCCTTGCCACCCTTGCCACCCTTGCCACCCTTGCCACCCTTGCCACCCTTGCCACCCTTGCCACCCTTGCCACCCTTGCCACCCTTGCCACCCTTGCCACCCTTGCCACCCTTGCCACCCTTGCCACCCTTGCCACCCTTGCCACCCTTGCCACCCTTGCCACCCTTGCCACCCTTGCCACCCTTGCCACCCTTGCCACCCTTGCCACCCTTGCCACCCTTGCCACCCTTGCCACCCTTGCCACCCTTGCCACCCTTGCCACCCTTGCCACCCTTGCCACCCTTGCCACCCTTGCCACCCTTGCCACCCTTGCCACCCTTGCCACCCTTGCCACCCTTGCCACCCTTGCCACCCTTGCCACCCTTGCCACCCTTGCCACCCTTGCCACCCTTGCCACCCTTGCCACCCTTGCCACCCTTGCCACCCTTGCCACCCTTGCCACCCTTGCCACCCTTGCCACCCTTGCCACCCTTGCCACCCTTGCCACCCTTGCCACCCTTGCCACCCTTGGCCACCCTTGCCTACCCTTGCCACCCTTGCCACCCTTGCCACCCTTGCCACCCTTGCCACCCTTGCCACCCTTGCCACCCTTGCCACCCTTGCCACCCTTGCCACCCTTGCCACCCTTGCCACCCTTGCCACCCTTGCCACCCTTGCCACCCTTGCCACCCTTGCCACCCTTGCCACCCTTGCCACCCTTGCCACCCTTGCCACCCTTGCCACCCTTGCCACCCTTGGCCACCCTTGCCACCCTTGCCACCCTTGCCACCCTTGCCACCCTTGCCACCCTTGCCACCCTTTGCCACCCTTGCCACCCTTGCCACCCTTGCCACCCTTGCCACCCTTGCCACCCTTGCCACCCTTGCCACCCTTGCCACCCTTGCCACCCTTGCCACCCTTGCCACCCTTGCCACCCTTGCCGACCCTTGCCACCCTTGCCACCCTTGCCACCCTTGCCACCCTTGCACCCTTGCCACCCTTGCCACCCTTGCCACCCTTGCCACCCTTGCCACCCTTGCACCCTTAGCCACCCTTGCCACCCTTGCCACCCTTGCCACCCTTGCCACCCTTGCCACCCTTGCCACCCTTGCCACCCTTGCCACCCTTGCCACCCTTGCCTTGCCACCCTTGCCACCCTTGCCACCCTTGCCACCCTTGCCACCCTTGCCACCCTTGCCACCCTTGCCACCCTTGCCACCCTTGCCACCCTTGCCACCCTTGCCACCCTTGCCACCCTTGCCACCCTTGCCACCCTTGCCACCCTTGCCACCCTTGCCACCCTTGCCACCCTTGCCACCCTTGCCACCCTTGCCACCCTTGCCACCCTTGCCACCCTTGCCACCCTTGCCACCCTTGCCACCCTTGCCACCCTTGCCACCCTTGCCACCCTTGCCACCCTTGCCACCCTTGCCACCCTTGCCACCCTTGCCACCCTTGCCACCCTTGCCACCCTTGCCACCCTTGCCACCCTTGCCACCCTTGCCACCCTTGCCATGCCACCCTTGCCACCCTTGCCACCCTTGCCACCCTTGCCACCCTTGCCACCCTTGCCACCCTTGCCACCCTTGCCACCCTTGCCACCCTTGCCACCCTTGCCACCCTTGCCACCCTTGCCACCCTTGCCACCCTTGCCACCCTTGCCACCCTTGCCACCCTTGCCACCCTTGCCACCCTTGCCACCCTTGCCACCCTTGCCACCCTTGCCACCCTTGCCACCCTTGCCACCCTTGCCACCCTTGCCACCCTTGCCACCCTTGCCACCCTTGCCACCCTTGCCACCCTTGCCACCCTTGCCACCCTTGCCACCCTTGCCACCCTTGCCACCCTTGCCACCCTTGCCACCCTTGCCACCCTTGCCACCCTTGCCACCCTTGCCACCCTTGCCACCCTTGCCACCCTTGCAACCCTTGCAACCCTTGCAACCCTTGCAACCCTTGCAAAGTCAATACACATTAAATGTGCATCTTTGTCTGAGGAATAATTTAAAAAATAATGTAAAAATAATGTAAAAAAAATACGAGATATAGCGCTATGAACAATTGAAATTGTTAATAACAATATATATTCTCGGCCAATATCTATCAAAAACTAATCAGGGCTAAGTAACATGAAGACGCGTCGATTGAGACCTCGATGGCTTCGATTGGTATATCCATTCGTGAGAAATCGTTGACCAAAATTTAGGGCACATGCATACAAACATACACACACACAGAAGTTGACTCAGAATTTTTCGGGGATCATTTTGATACCCTTAAGACACCAGTGACAGATCGAAATGAAAAAGTTCGATTTCGGGGTGATTACAATAACCAGTTCTAAGGCTCATCGTCATAACAACCAAAAAACTTTAGCCTATTTTTCTCTCCTCAATTAAAACGTAATTTCTGCTTATCGTTATCAAGATACCACGGTGATATGAGGTAGCATCTCGCCTATGGCCCCAAACTGATGCATAAATTTCCTACAATGCTGGCAAACTCAACCCGTACATAATGCAACCAGCAAACCAGAGAGATGTGTATGATTGGAAGAATGAGAGTGGAATGCCTGCGCCACTGGTTGCTCACGTACTCCAGCAAGCAACACCAACATGCATACAAACTAACTGTCTCCATGTGGATGTGCATGATCATGAATAGTGCACCTTGGACTTTCACGAAAATGTAACTAGTCTCTCGCTCTGCTAATGCATGGCTTGCATATATATCCATGATCAAAGTTACTGCAGGCTAACTCACAGATAGTGTCTCTGACAGTCAGTGATTGGACGGGCATGAGCCAACAGCATCGATTCCTTCATTTTATTTATAAAGTTCAGATGCAGTGAAATCATTCGATTTAGATTTATATCATGTCCACTGTATTTCAGTGTTTTCACTTGATTTTTATGGTATTTTCTTTTATCTATTCAGCAAGACTCCTGTAATTTCAAACCAGCTATTTTCAAGTGGGTAGAGCAACTGAGCTGTCGCTTATTCCATCAAGTGACATATATAATACTCTTTCTTTCACCTTCTCACTGCATATAAAAGAAAAGTTTAATAACAAGTACCCCTAGTGGTTGGGAAACCTGTATATCGCGACATGTTAGATGCACTTGTCACACGAAAAAATTTCGACTTATAATCTGCCCCCAAGATTACTTTTTTTAACTTTCCGATCGGTTCATTTATGGTTTTGCACCCCAAAATAAAACTTTGATTTGTCTACCCACATGGAAAAAAAATATATCCAGAAATATAACTCAGTTATATCCGATATATATATGATATCTTTTTCTGTGTGGGTAATATCTCCACGTTACGAGGTATTAGCAAAATTTCTAGATAATTTTTGTGAAAATATTTGTGTGTATGTGTATGAAGAAAACGCTACACAAATACACATACACACACACACACAAACTGGCTTTAAGAGATAAGAAATTTTAGGAATATCTTGAATCGTAAAAATCTGATGAAAATTACCGTTTTGACTTTCCAGTTATAGAATCACGGAATTTCTGCGGAAGATATTTGAAATAATATTTATAATGATAAAGGACGGTAAGCCACACATCTCAGAATAATTTCCACTTCGAAAATTTTTAAAATCACAGGACCAGATGCTTACACACGGGAAAAAAATCGCGGAAAAGTTACGGAACTATTCACATAAAACTAGAACGAAATGCCAATTCCATAATTTGTATCATGATTTTCAGGTAATAATCGAGCAGACAATAAAAATCCTATAAAAGCTATCACACATATATTTAACCTTGTAGTTGAAACAAAGTGGCACATATTTATCAAATAATTCTGGACACACCGATGCAAATGAAAAACTCTCACTCTGAGAAAATTGAGTGAATTAAAATAGGCTAGAGTGGAGCTCTGATAAAATACCGGCAACATTGTTAACTAATTGACAAGTATCGAAAAATTGGTTACCCACCCCATAAATCCATACGGTCTAGCATGTTCGCATCATGTGACCAAAAAAAATGTGACTTTGTAGGAGAGACAATTATGTACAATTTCTCTACTAGTTTGCTCAGCGTTTACGATCTTACTTTAGTCACCTCCGCAGAGAAACGCCGCATGGGGTTAAGAGGCCACATGGTTGCCGTATCGCTCGGTTCATTGGACGCACGCACATTGAAGCATTTGAACTTGACAGGTGTACATTATTTCTATTACCGCACACTAGGTAATTCATTATGGGGGTAATTGGGAAATTAGGCAACGAAAATGAGCGGGGGGAAGGGGGGGGGGCTTAGAAAAAATATCGGAATGCTGTATGACAGAAAGAACCAATTTACCTTGTCACCTCACGAAGGACAACCAACATTTTCACATTTCTTCCCTTCTTTAACTTCGATTTCTGAACATATTTTCACGCTTCATGAGATTTATGAGTAAGACTATCTTCAGCAAGATGTATGTGTGTGTGTGTGTGTGAGTCAACGATTTTTTTCCAAACAAATTAGTTGATCCAGATGCTATATTGCACAATCGCTGCATCTCCACAAACTTTAGACTTCATCAACTTCCCGATAGGGAAAGTTATTGTAATGACCCCGAAAATGAAAAGTGTCAGATCGATGAAATTTTCACTTTTCTCGACGTTTAGCATCACCCTGACACGTTTTCAATGAGATGTCTGTGTGCGTGTGTGTGTGTGTGTGCGTATGTATGGACGTATGTGAGCATTTTTTTGTGACACGGTTTCTCCTGAACAACTGGACCGATTCGATTTTTTTTTATCGACGCGTCTTACTAGTATCCGGGTCTGAAAAGAGTGTTTTTGCAATCGTACCATCCGTTCAATTGTTATTAACAATTTAAATTTTTTATAACGCTATATCTCGATAACGGTGATAGATACGAGGAAAAGTGTCCAACAAAAGTTGTTCCTCTCGTGAAACTACATATTTCATGTGACATTACTTTTTTTGCTAGGCAGCATATTTTACGAGATATCGATAAAAAATCATAATAATCGATCAATAGTCGAATTTGCAGTTACTGACATACAAATTGACTTCATACCTATATCGTCATACGCACACACACACACTCACACACTATCGGGAAGTTATTGATGCCACCCGTCCAGGTCACACTCACGTCCCATTTATCAATTTTTACAATGACATCCAAATGTATCTGGTCATTTTTTACACACACACACACACACACAGAGGTAACCTTCGATTAAAAATAATCTAGAAATGTAAGGACTTCCTGGGAACATGGAGAGATACTGGAAATCCATTGTTCTTTTGGGATAAAACTACAACTTCTCCCATCGGAACGTTAACACGATTTTTAATTTTTTTTTTCGTCTCCAAAGGAACCAGGTTCTTCAGATATACTTCTCCCCCCTTAGACACATAAATAAGCCCGGAAAATGTCTCTCCATTAACTCAAGCACATTATCACCAAATCCCCAAAATACCCTCTTATCTCTCTCCGTTACAGCCATCGCTTTCACTAAATCCCTCATCAACTACTCATCAGCAGGAATGCCTCATCGCAATATCATCGCGAGCAATTCTCCGCGTCATCCCGATTCATCAATTATCCTTCAAATACCTCCACATCATCTCAATTTCAAGTGACAAAATTGAAACATCAATTCCTCAAGCCCCTGCCCTTGATAAATGCTGTTGAACTCCGTTGAAGGGTACAAAGGGGTAAAAAAACCGTAAGCTGGCTAGAGGGTGGAATGAGCCGACAATAGTAAGGGAGAATTTATACTTGCATCATTTGCTTAGACTCGTCAGTATCAATGCCTTTCTTCTTCATTTTCAGAAATAAAAAAATTGAGAACATTTTGAATGCAACAAAAATGACATTCTCAAAATTCCTGATATTCCTTAAAGTCCTGCAATTTTTAGACATTCTTGAAATTTGTAAAATTTTTGCTTCGCATGAAATTTTCGCTGTTTTATTTTAAAAACAAATTGTTTTTAATTTCCAAGTCCGATCCAAATTATTAAAAATTTTAAAACTTGTTCCAAACAAGCGGCATTGAGTAATGATCTCGGTAATGAAGACCCCAGAAATGGAAAATTGTCACTTTTCTCGTCGTTTTCCAGGCGGAAAAGCAGTGTCAATCTTGGAAAACAATTCCTTCAATTGTTGTCAACAATCTTAATTATTGAAAACGCTCTATCGCAAGAACTGTTAGAGATGAGACAAAAAGTGTGCAATGAATGTTGTTCTCCATACAAATATACACCTATAATGTTTAATAACTTTTTCTCATAACTCTCATAGCTCAAGACATATCACTGGTTAACAATTTTAGGGGTTTATATCGCTCTATTCCACGAACTACAAGAGTCAGATGGAAAAGTTTCAAATGAAAGTTGTTCCCCATGTAGAAACAAACATTTTTTGTTGCATGGATTCTTTTGTAACACTCATAATTAAGTCGATAGCGTTTACTTTATTCCAAATTTTCAACACACACACACACACGCACACAGACTAACACATCGGGAAGTTCATGATGCGACCCGTAGAGGGTCACACGTACATCCCGTTTATTCATAAAGGATTCGAATTGCAATAAATAATCAAATTTGTCATTTCGCGCTAACTCAACCTCACGAGATAAACCACAACGCTAATACTTTGAACCTGTAATATCTCGTTATTGAAGGGTGCTGGCGATAAAACTCATATAACCGAAAATGTGTGTTTTTTAATCAGAAACAATGTTTGTTATAAACCTTTTTTACTAACTTCAACGGTTTTCACGATAGGTCATGATAAGTCATTGGAATTATCAACAGACTACCAATGCTGCCAATCAGTCACTCCGCTTCGGCTAAAACGTCTGATTAATTGAATAATTTGGCGCAACCGTTGGATAAAGGAACGCTCCCATACAAAAAAACATACATACACAGACGTTTTAGCTTGAAAGTGTCAGGAGGTCATGAAACATCGAGAAGTTTTTTTTTTTTATTTACGCTTCGATGCAATTATGCATATGTGGCGACCCCCCCCCCCCCCCCACGGTGCCGATGGAAACCGAATTCTTCTCAAACTGTACATCATTCACTTAGTTTGACCCAATAAACGCAATGCCTACCAGACTTTACATCGCTTGGGTCAATCTGCAATTGAAGAAAAACCACGGAAAACCTCAATTTGTACAATTGTTTCTTTGACGAAACTCCCGTTCGACTACGAATTCCTATGAACTCGAACGCTGGACAATTCCACTCTACTATGCCAATCGGAGAGTCCCCAAGCGGGGACTCGACCCGTGGACCTTGTGTGCCAAAGGCCAGCGCTCTAACCACTCGGCCATAACCGTCGGCAATCAAGAAAGATGAAAATATTATGAATGTGACACGTTTCATTTTCTGGGTAATTACAGTAATTCCCTCAATCGGAAAGTTACAAAAGGAAAAATTTCTCCTACTATGTGGTTCAAATCTACTAGGTAGGTTATTCGGAGGATTGGAAACTAGTTTCAACTTGACCGCCTGTTATTGTTATTGTAAATAGAATTATATCCACCTGGAAGTTTAAGTGGATGGAATCAATGACCCAGTTGACAATAAATCCATCATATATGCTCGGTCAAAGGTCGTAAGCCATTTTTAAAAATTTGAGCGCAAACATCGTGTCAACTCTTTCTTAGCAATAGGTCATGGTTTCGACAATTTCCATTGATTTTTGTTCAGATCAATTGATGAGAGAAAGATATACCGGGTGCCAGGCGTGTACGCGGAAATAGATTCCCTTGAATAATTTACGGAGTCACACGAAAATACAACATGCTACTGATTGAAAAGTGTGAAGGGTATTTAATTTTTAATCAGAACTCAAAAGACGAATTATTGGAGACTGCTCAGGAACGGGAGCACGTGCATCGAATGAAAGTGCGGTATAAGAAAATTCTTTGGAGCGGTACTTCACTTTTCACCTTATCGCTTCATTATTTTGTCAACCAGATCATATGCCCCGCGATTAGGGAGAATGCATTTTTAATTTTTTGTGGGAACTTCTTTCCGTGAATAAGATTGTTTCGTTGAAGGGAATATTTTATAAAATTGGGATATCCGAATTTAATTTTCCAATGCCTCAAGTTTTTTACACCCGAAGATTCGCTGGCGGAAGGGTCCATGCCTTCCACAGCTCAATCGCAAATTTTCGAAGCGTCTGAAACAGATTCTTGAACTGAAGAGCGGATCAAATTGTTTCAGCACTCAAATTCAAGCTATTTTACAGAGAAGAGATTTCCTAAATAGCGCTCTGCAACCTTCAACCTACCACTAAGCCCAAGAGAGGCATTTCCAAACTATATCTTGGAGTAAACTCTTTTTTTTTTCATGCATCAACAAATGCAAAAATTCAAAAAATTCATTTCAGCGAATTTGCCGATTTTTAGGTCCCCGTAGCTTCCAATATTCCCGAATTGTTGCTATGAAAAAATCAAAATTTGTAAAATTGGGCACAAACTGGACTTTTCAATTTTTTTCCAAATTCTCGAAACTTCTACATTCTCCAAACCTGGCAAAGTGTCGTGAAACGTTAGCCTCCCACAAATCATGGACGACTTGAGAATGTGGTCAAACAAACACGATATATGACACCAAAGATTGTCATCTCATTAATCCAAATTGCAATGGAAAACATTCTAAACGTCAGTGAGCGTTTCAACATCAGAAAGGCTGGAGAGCCAGAGTGGGGTGAGTTGAACCAACGGTGGGGGGGTTTTAGAATTTACACTTGGATCATGTGCCTAGACTCGTTGGCATCAGTGCACAGACTGCGTGACGCTGCAACGCCGAGGGCGTGGCGATATGTCGTCAAACGATAAGAGCTATCGCACCCCCTGCCCACCTCCTCATCAATTCCCTCTGCCACCCCTTTCCACGATGCACACCAGGAGTTTGTGATGTCGTTGACGTTGCCACTGGGTACAGGCTGGGGAAGAACGGGTTCACTGATGGGGCGGGATAGACAGGGGGGAGGGGGACAGAGTAAATGGTAACATACGAGGCATTCCATGGAATACTGAAACACTATTGTGCTCATGCATTCAGAATTTTTGTTGACACTTCATCCAAAATAGGGTGACAAGATCAGTTCATGGACAATGTTGCGACAACAACAGAACTATCCAGAATATTTCTATGTTAATTATTATATTTCATCTTTACATAACGTTCAATATTCTACTTGAATATTCAACAAAACAAAAAAAAAATATATATTTGCAAAGCAACACAGAAAAAGAAACGCTAGAATGAAATGAGACCAAATAATGCATTGAACAATAGCTCTATTCAATACTTTGGTCGTCAAGATTTTTGCCTCTTTCACTTGGGTCTCTCAGACGTTCGTCACAATATTTATGATCAACACATGTTGAAAAACGCATTACTGCACAAGCCTAGTATTGCTAGCATCCCTTCTTTCACATTTATTCAGACTATTTGTATTTTCTCTGTCTAACATACACCTTTTACAATCTCATTTTGTTTTGAAGGAAAAACAAAATATTCGTTGGTGGAGAAAAATCTTGACCTAACGTTTCAGTACCCGTGCGGTTGTCATGAAGAGCACCTCTCTCGAAGAAAAATTATCTAACATAACTATTTTTTGCTTCATAATTGAATTAGAATCAATAGTTATTAATCGATAATATAAGAAAAATATTCAAGAGTTTGTATTTTGGACGGACTAAATATTCTTTTTTAACAATAAATCAAAAAGAAAATAAGTGATTATCAAAGTCAAAAATAATATCGTGTTTTGTCTTCTTTTATTCAATTCACCTTAAAATTCCTTCTTCCAATAAACAATAAGAAAAAAAAAATATTGGGTAAGTACAGAGAAGGACATCTCTAAATTAGATCTAAGAATTCGCTAACGCTGTCGCTTCCCCTAATGCTGATGATCGACATAATCTTGACTGCCTTGAAATATCATTGCCCGTGACTCACCCATATTTTCGCCTTTTCGTATAGGAAATACGAATACTTATAGGTGTATTCATTTCACTACTTGATGAAACCATGCTATATGATATTCGAAAACTTATGGAGTAAGCTTTGACTGGCTCTATAATTTCCTCCCATCCCAAGATTCTTCGCATATCCCTTTTAGGCATGGACTGTTTTTTTCCCAAATTAAAAATCGAAGCTTTTCTTCAAGGTTAAGTCAAGTGAGTATCACCAATCATGGGTCAGTTTCAACAGGATTCATTGGGCTTGAGAACAGTGTATCCTAAATGCAGATCTAATCGATATTCCATATAGGTATCAATATTCTCTGAAGGATCCCATGTCTCGACAACACAGACCAAAATAGCACATACAAAGATAACACACAAAAATACCACGAACAATAATACCACTAACAAAAATGTTCGATCATAAATAACATTATCAGATTCAATTAATGCACAATCAATATGCCACAGCACTCTTGCAGCAAATTATGTTGTGTAATCATGATATTAGTATCACGAGAATCATTTCATCAAACTTTAAAGGGAGAGTTTATATGCAACAGCTTTTAAATACTTAAGAAGATCACCCTCAGAATCATAGCTCCCTACAACATTTTCTAGTCTCGATAGGTTTTAAAAATCAATTGGGCCATACCAACGATACAGTAGAAGGTTGGCACAACGCCTTTAACAGGCGTGTATCAACCGCACATGCTTCCATTGGAAAGTTTATTCTAGCATTGCAGGGTGAACAGAAATTGACTCAACTAATGTTGGATCAACATTTGGTTGGGGGATCCATTGCTCCGAACAAGCGTAAAACCTATCGAGAGCTGAATTCAAGATTAGAGAATATTATAGGAAGCTATGATTCTGAGGGTGATCTTCTTAAGTATTTAAAAGCTGTTGCATATAATCTCTCTCCTTAAAATTTGATGATATGATTCTTGTATTAACAATACAAATTATGATAATAACACAACTTTTTCAAGAGTGCTGCGTCATATTTATTGTGCATTAATTGAATCTGATAATTTGATGAGATGAAATTGAAAATTAATATGTTTTTTGGTGTTATTCTTGTATATGTTATTTATGATCGAACATTTTTGTTAGTGTTGTGATTGTTTGTGTGTTATTTTTATATGTGATCTCTCCTTTTCACTATACGAATCCGGTGGCGCGTGCTTTGCACGCACATTTCCATTTTCTACCGCACAGACTGGTGGCGCGTCAGTTTCGGTCTTACGGTTTTCGATAATTTCCATAGTTTTTTTCGCTTCTCCTTTTTACTATAGGACATACATAAATTAGGCCAATCCGCAAGGTATGTCTACGATTGCCAATCAATCACATATTGCGATTGTAACAGCCAAAGAAATTATACAAAGACGTTCGTGGAAAGCTCTCTGTTCAGTAATTTTGAAGCTTGGAATCTTAGTAATCTCTAACAACAAATTTTTGATTCAATCCCGTCATAAAATCAAAATAATTAATCAACAATTCATAATCGAATAATAATCAACAAATCATTATTCATAAATTAGAATAACTTGGATGAAATTGTGATAATTAAAAGAGTAAACTGCGTGACTAAAATGCACGCACCGTACTGTGCGCGTTGCGTATAGTATTTAGAGCAAAAAAATGCAAATGCAGACGCACAGCAGTGGTTTGATATTTCACGGAATATCTCATGTCTGTGTGCTATCAAAATACGAACACAGCGTACTTGTACATCTCTACCTACGCACCACATGTGAGAATGTTGACAAGCTGGCGCGCCTCGTTCATAAATCCCGAGCCGTTGTACCAACTGAGACACGCGACTCCACGTACCTTTTAAAGTTTCTCGGGCTACGTTATAATAGCTGATTACATGGATTAGGAAAATTATGGAGATTGGCCTATTGGTTAGCAAGTTTCTACTAGCTTGATCCTCTTGAGGGTAGTTAGCGGGGTAATCGTTGTTGTTAAGGTTGCTCTTGAGGGGTGGTCACTGCGCCGATTAGGTTGTTTCGAAAAGATTCATTCTTGATGTTTGTGGAAATCATTATTCAAAAAGAGCTGGATAAACAATCAGACTATGATTTAGATAGTGATTATGAACTTTAAGTTGAAAAGAGTGTATAATGTATAATTAAAGAAGAAAAGTTAATAATATCGGGGCAAATGACTAACTTCCCGATTTGTATTCTCCACCGAAATGATTTACATAACAATATGATTAAACCTTTCTTATGAGCTGTTCCATTGCCAGCAAGGTAAGTTAACAATTGTCTGTTATTTTTACCTGAACCAACTCACTTTCGGAATAAAGCAGACATTCTAATTTTAGCATCTTGGAATAGTATATATCGACACAAGGGCGAAAACAACTTTTCTGACGACTGTGAGTTTGCAAGACGAGCCGAAGGCGAGCGGGAAACGTTGCTTTGTGCACAGTGTGTCAAAAAATAAAGACCAGCACTGATTTTAACTACAATCGAATGAGTCGAATTATGCTACTACACATAAGGTATGCCGGTCGTATCATGTATTTATGAGAAATCGATCGTCGACCTTTTCTGGGTGTTTTACTCTGCGATTAGAAAATACGATAGCTTGAATGGCGAAAGTCCTTCCGAGTCGCATCAGATGGATATTCATCTCCGTCGTATCGCCCATGAAGCGAGGCCTTGTGGTGGTTCCTACGTGTGAATACCAATACATAAACAGTACGACAGAACAAGCACACCGACAGCGCGTGTTGGAAATTGTCTAAAAGTGTTCAAAGTACCCTGAAACGCAGGAAGATCATGAAAAGTTGGATTTTCTCTTTCGGAGCAAGTCCATATTTTGCGATTCCTCTCAAATTAAGCAAATTTTCGCAGAACTTTGACATGTGATGGGCGACTTATTCTCCAAAGATGAACTGGAAGAATGTCATATGGGCTAACACGTTACCAAAGGAGAAACTCTTGCATTTTTTTCTAATTTTTCGATCTAAACATTGTTTCTTTGTTTGGTTTGTTGTTATCGACGCATCAACTACAATGGTTCTTAGCACCGGCTCTGGACTTATAGTCCTTAAACGCTCACGATTTTTTCCTCTGTAACGCAGTTACGGGTGTTATTCGTTCACAATGAGGGTAGGAACATTCAGTTGTAAACAGTTATTGGTACTCGTTTTTGGAACTTTTGGGGGCTATCGGAACATTATTTAAATTATTTGATGGCAATATTGTTTTTTCTCCTCAACTATAAAGATAAAAGATTGGGAAGCGACAGATAATCGTATTTCATCGTCCTAAAAGCATGCAGAGAAAGAATTTGAAGTGCTACGAGCTTTTCAATAGTGCTTCAATTCTAAGGCTCCTTCAAGTCCATCATGTTACCTCAAGGAACAACGAACATACCTGTATAATTTATCACTAAAAAATTCAGGATGCATGCCGTATCGATTAAAATCCATAAGATAAAAAGGTAATTGGATCTGAACTTTTTTTTCCTTGCAATTCATAAATATTTATGAAATACAAAAGTTTTGATCTGAAGCTAATCACAATCCAACAGTCTCCCCTAAAAGTTAATACTCAAGTTTTCAGGGATATTACTTGGCTTGAAATCAGGAGGAAATGGACGACATTGCATAATAAGGATATGATTTCCACCTTTCAAAAATTCAAACGTCTCATTTACCCATCACATTTCCATAGCCCCTAGTGCCAAGTTAATACGGAAAATTCCTCTCCCATTACACAGCTAGCGTATGTATAAACGTAACACTAGTTCAAGTTGGGTTTCAAACTGAAAGAAAATTAAGGTAACGCAGGAATATGGCCGTGGACGAGAATTATAATTAGATTTCAAGCGAGTGGTAAGTTTGCCCCAGAGAGTGAGACGTACGCCATTATCAAGGGATTTCCCAGAGTTGAGTCTACTGAGACTCGCACTGAAACGATCGCAAATTTTACTAAGGCACTTCCACTGAAGATACCCTACTTTGCCTATCCTCGTCACACGGCGTTCTCGGAGAGAAGCTTTGCTTGCACTTCTCTGCGAATTAAATTAAAGCGTGAATATAAAAAAAAATAGAAGGGAAGAGAAAGAAAGTGGGGGAGAGGGGGAGGAGGCAGAAAAATTTGACCTGAGTGCTGGAAGATGCTCTGAATTAAATCCCCTGGAATCTTAATTATCCATGAATATTTAATCTTTTTTATCTCTACCTAAATGCGCTACGGCCGTTATCGATATTTTCTAGCCAACTGAAGACAGCAATTTTGAGGATTGTTTTTTTTTTATAACAATTAGTGAAAGTCTTGGCACATGTTTCCGATCACGTGAATAGTCAATTTATTAAACTTTTAATAGAACGTTTCCACCACATCAAAATTGCGACCTTCAGAAATAGCTTGCAAAAAATTAAAAGTATACTTCAAAATAGCAATAAACTATCCCTAACGTTTGAACTAATTCTATGTTTTTTTTTCTCACATAAAAAAAATCCAAAAAATAACTCTAAACTGGTTTCCCCCCTTAAGCCAACAAAGTCAATGGTCCCGAATTGATGGAGCATATACCGTAGATTTGTTATGCCGAAATGCACTACCCATTGCATCCCATTTTACTTTAAACGAAGGAACGAAAGTATGAGGTTTCCGGCCGACTTTCAGGCGGGAAAACATAAACCTTCCGGCAAGGAGTGGGAAAAATATATTTTATACATAAATCTGTGTATACAGTTTTTCCGGTATATCGTGAAATTGGAAACTCTCTTATAGATCCATGAAAGTGGACATAGATTCTTGAATATTTGGCTCACATTGTTGGCCCCATTTGTGGCATATTATGCTCGACTTGTATTCCGTCTCATTTTAATGATGAGAATGAATCTGGGTATTACAATATCGAACCACATGTATAGATAAAAAAAAACCGGTCCCGAATGACGAATTTACAGTTTCAAACTGACAAATTTTCTATTGTTCATTTAAAAGTATTGAGAAAGGATTGCCATGAATTTCATGTGAAGTAGTACTTGATGCACTGATTGAAGGATTTAGTTACCTTTAAGGAGCCTCATTAAGCCCTTACATAAGGGTTTACTTAGCAGAATTCATGTAAAACAATAAAAATTCCGCAATCACAGATTTTATTTGTGATTCGAAATTTTTCGGCTTCTTACTCATTTAATTATGTCATTCATTAACTAGTATGGCTATCGATGAGATATCATTCAAATACCGTTTGAATTATAGTTATTGGTTAATAGTAAACGAGCCTCGTTGGCAAGGATCAAGGAATCCTCCTGTCAGTGTAAGTCACTTGTAGGGCGCGAACTTGAATGACTTGAACCGCATTATCATTTTTTTATCCCCCATGACAATAAATATATGACGAAAAGTAGCTCAAACTATATATTGGACATGTATTTAATAAAATGTGATATATGTTGCCTATATGAGTCCACTAAAAAATTTGTATACTGTCAGAAGAGAGATATAATATATATATATGCGAATTATATATGTGTCATATACTCCTAACACATTTTTCCATATATATGCATCTATATATAAGAAAGGATATATGTGTCATATACTCCTAACGCATTTTTCAATATATATGCATCTATATATAAGAAAGGACATTTCACTATATACATTATATATTTTTATATGTATTGGGACTCTTTATATGTATATGTATTAACCAGGGTTGGGCATCGGTCCTGAATAGCAGTTTATTACGTGACATTGTCATAAACACGTAATTTACGTATTAAATGTAATATATGTAATAAATGTACTAAACGTATATAACCTCACTTCATGTGGTAACTTTGTATACCGTGAGGTAAATTGTGTGAAATTTGCTTGTTTTCAAATCGGGCGTTCATTCACTCAGATTTACGAAATCGCTTAAGCGTGGAAAAATCATTTTAATGCATTTAAGATGCACGATTTATCTGATGATGAATATAAGACATAAACGAAATGGATTTGAGACATCTACACGATGACGATGATTGAGAAAGAAATAAATAGACATCAACTGAAACTAATAAAAATATATGACAAATGTAATTTTCTGATAGAACATTGTGTGCTTTTGACGCTTCTTTTATAGGTAGAAATTCGTATAAACCATCACGTATCTCTTAATTGACAGAACATGTTCGAATTTTGAATGAATAATAAGTTTTTTCACGACAACTTATTGACGATTATATGAACATTTCGCTTAATTACTATATGACTCAGTTCTTAATATTATTTGATAACGATTAATCACAGCTATCCACTTAAGTTGTAAATGCTTAATGTCACTGACTTAGGAGACATAAACTAATAGGGTTTAGCGTATTTAGGTGCGAATTGAATGTTTCGTATGTCGTTCAGAATGAAAACAACATGTTGGGCCATTCAAAAACCCAAAAATTGTGAATTTGCCGTACTGACAGCCGATAGCGCCACACGACATCACAAATGTCATAAATTACTCTGCGTAAATTACGTCAGTAATAAACTCTGTAATTTCCCAACCTAATTTACGTACCCAACCCTGGTATTAACCGACGGCTACGGCTTAGTGGCTAGAGTGCTGCCTTTGGCACAGGAGGTCCATGGATCAAGTCCCCACTTGGGGACTCTCCGATTGGTATAGTAGAGTGGAATTGTCCAGCGCTCGAATTCATAGTCAAACGGGAGTTTCGTCAAAGAAACAGATGTACAAATTGAGGTTTTCCGTGGTTTTCCTTCAATTGTAGATTGACCCAAGCAATGTAAAGTCTGGTAGGCAGTGCATTGATTGGGTCAAACTAAGTGAATGCTGTACAGTTCGGGAAGAATTTGGTTGCTATCGGCACTATGGGAGGATCGCAACATATGCGTGTAATCGCATCGAAACGTAAAATAAACAAAAAAATATATATATGTATGATGCTATATGTTCTCATATAGGGTTAATATATACCATAAATATACGAGCATATATGACCTGAATAGGTGATTGGCGATATGTGTGTGAGTATTGATACACATGATTAGTCATGCCCGATTCTCTTATGTCGATAGTTTATCGCTAGTCGAATCTTCCTATAGTAAAAAGAAGTGACGGAGGTAACCATTGATATGTATCGAAATTATCGAAAACCGTCAGACCGAAACCGACGCGCCACCAGTTCGTGCGGCAGAAACAAGAAATGCGCATGCAAAGCACGCGCCACCAGGCTCATTTTGGAAATATGAAAAGTATCAGTTGCACTGGAATGTTGCTTCGATTTAGGGTTAAATTGTCCATTTATTCTTTATACATCTTGGAAATTCAGGTATTTTTCGGGGAACAGCACACTGATATTGCAACGATAGTCCAAATTTTCAAATTTTGTGGGAAATTGGAGATTAATGTTCATTGAATTCTAAAAAGATTCAGATTTCATAACTTTGATTGTTTGAACTTTTAGGACTTCCAACCATTTTCAGTAACATCTGGACCTGAAAATCGAAATGTTATTGATTATTAATCTGAACTTTTCCGCCTCTTCAATCAAGACCTTTCATACAAATTCATCATTGACTATTAAATAATTGAGATAGAATCCTGGGTCGATTTCATATATTTCGACGGATATTCTTTAAATTTTTACATACATAAATTATATAGAACCACTATTTTATGAGCAACCTCCCGGTCGTCAGACAAGCCGCAAAAAATTATTGATTCATGCTCAATTGTGCGCCATAAATACAGATTGTATACATAGACACACATACACACACATACCGATATCGTCTCAAGATTTATTGAGGGACATTCTAGCACATTCAAAATAAACGGGATGTGGGTTTGACCCTCTACGGGTCGAACCAATAACTTCCCGATCGTTCTCCCGTATATGTTACATACAAAATTTCGGTTTGTGTCTCAAATTGTGAACGCTTTAAACTTTTCAAAATTACCAAATATGTGAAATTTTATAATGGTTAAAATATAAAGAGATTTTTAAAAAATATATCCTTTCTTGCGATAGACTTAGATAAACAATTCAATTTGTGAAAAACTATGAGTGTTAGCATAGAAAGTCATAAAAAATCAAATGTGTACTTTTACGTGTGGAACAACTTTCATTCACCACCTCATTTCGTATCTCTAATTATTGTTGTGATGGAGCGATATAAACCATTCAATTTGTTAATAACAATTAACTATGGGTACTAGCAAAAAACGTCATAAAACATCAAATGGGCATTTTTATGTGTGGAACGACTTTCATTGGACACTTTATTTCGTATCTCGAATCATTCTCACGATGGGGCGATATAAACAATCAATTTTGTCAATAACAATTAACTATGGGTGTTAGTCAAAAAAGTCATAAAACATCGAATGTGTATTTTTACGTGTGCGTATCTCTAACCGTTCTTGCGATCTAGCGATCTAAACAATTGAATTTGTTAATAACAATAAACTATCGGTGGCAGCCAAAAAAGTTATACAACATTAAATGTGTATTTTTTTTGTTTTGAACAAATTTGATTGAATAATTTTTTTCGTATCTTCAATCGTTCAATTCATTTGTTAATAACTATAAGACCGCTAGGTCGATTATGTTCAAAATCTAATCAGGGCTAAGTTAGGCCGAAACCTATCCAATGAGTATAAAAAAAACCCAAATTGTATAATTTGTCTGGGAGAAATCGTTCGACAAAATTTTGCTTACATAACCACACACGCACACACACACACACGCGCGCGCGCACACACACAGACAAATATCTCGCTCAAAATGGTTGGAAACGTTTCTAGGGGTCATGAAACGTGGAGATCAAGTGAAATTTCCCATTTTGATTTTCAGACCCATAACAATAACTTCCCTAAAATCGGGAAGTTAAAAACCCAGTTGCGCACGGAGCATACGATTTTCAAATTCGGCGTCGTAACCAATTAATTTGTCATGAATAATGAGAAAGTGTAAAAGGAGAAATAAACCATGTACTACCATATACTATCAAGTATATAAATTTGTTTACTTTATGTACATGTAGCTTGCAAAAGTGCACCCTCCCGATTCAAATCCTCTGCTACTACAGTTGTTGGGAAACCACTTTTGCATCAAGTTACGTTTACATAGAATTTTGCCATATGCGGTAGAGCTGTCAAAAAAATTGTCAGAAACTTACTCGATATGAAAACATACCTAACTCAACTGATCGCATCGTTAATTCGTTACCGGTTTCCGCTAGGATCGAAGAGGGTTTCATTCCATGTGCACCCTCTCCTTAAAAAACACTTCTACAATGACCTCAATTCTCTGTTTGTTGTTGAACATATAGCTGTAGCGCCCATGAAAAAAGAACTTTTTTTTACAAAATTGCAGTAAGATAAACGTTCTCCCGAAGGGCATTGCATTATCGGTACTTCGCCGCATGCAGTGAAACTCACGTAAATTTGAAACAACAGCAAGAAAAGAAATTCACTTTATCTATAAAGTATATTAAGTATAACTAATGAAATAAATAGAGGAATTTAGACATATTAATTTTTTGTGCTTGTTCAGGCTTCCGATACTTTCGTTGACATGTCTATCAAACCCAGGGCCGTTATTTATGCATAAATCGACTTTTCATCATAAGTCATAACATCCGGTTACATAATGTGTGTGTGTGTGTGTAACGCCATCTCCACCCTCATGAAAAGTATATTCATGCGATATACACTGATGACTGAGACGGATTTAGTTGTCATTAACTATTAACGAATGGCGCAGTTGAATGGGGAATATTCGTTGATAGTTAATGAATGGCAAAGTGATTTGTTAATAGTTAACGAATGCCGAATTGAGGAAAGTCAATTCGTTAACTATTAACGAACAGCCATTTGCATATGAGTACACTTCATTTCAAACGGAGCGAAATGTGCTGAGAGACTTGCCTCGCTGTGCTCGGTCATCAACGCCTCCAACTGAAGTTAATATCGTTAAAATCTCCAAAAACTCAATGGCGTAAAGGTCGCGGGGACTTTACGTCCGCCGGAAAATACGTTTAACTTACACAGAAAAACGATTGTTATAAAAATTACGCATCCGGTCGACATCGACCACTTTGAGTATTTTTTTGGCCGCAAATGAATGTGAAAGCAAATGGGTTTTTGACACCAAAAATCGTACAGGAGTTTGAAGCATATTGTCGTCATCTCCGCATGCCGGAAGTCACAATGGTTCTGAAGTTATTGATAATAGAAAAAGTGTTATATCCAAAATTACACATGTAACAGTTGAACATTTTATGTCGACCAAGTTTTCCTCATTTTTAGAGTTTATGCAACGCAGGCGTCCTACTTCCATCAATTTGATGGTGACGCGTTTCGTACTGTGCTCCTGCATTGCTCTATATGCGGCATAGATATCTCCAGTGAGAAGTAGGCGTTTGACATATCCCTCAAAAGATTTGGTAATTAATGGAAAGGATTGATTGGTATTCAATGAATTCAACTGTCGGTTTTTGGACACAGTCAATTTCCCCGACTGGGCATTGGGAGATCGTTATCGAATCCTGGACTAGTTACCAAATGGACAGTTGAGAGCATTCACCGCTCAAATTTCACCTCCTCAATTGAGCCATTTGTTAACTGTTACCGAATATTCATGTGCACTTATCTAACTGCGCCATTAGGTAATACTTACCCGGATTGTATAATGGTAACCTAATCCTTCTATCAGGGCGCCCATTATTCATGGCGAGGACGTGACGATATTAAAAGCCGAAAATTTGAAAAACTGTATGCACAGAGAAAAGTTTGCGAGAAATTACCCTTCCATTCTTCATTCAGAGAAGAACAAGGGTTTGAACCATTTTTGCTACCAATTCGTGGTGTTATCTATGTTAATAACCTCTGAATTGAATATCTGGAGAGCAAAACCGAGATGAAAGGTGATGGCTAGTTATACGCTACCTGGCGATGGTATATGCAAAACACCAGTTTTGTTTCTTGTTCTCGTTTAGAAATTAATCGACTTAAGGGGTGACCCCGGTGAAACTTCGAAGTCCTCGCCCAGCTTTCGGACTCTCCAATCGGGTTTTAATATATAAAGGCATATCCAAAAAAGTAAGGAAAATTCCGGACCCAACCCATTTTGCCCCATATACCTATAAAAAACATTGCTTTTTGTGTTTTGAGCTTCAAGGTGCTCTTCGCTCCGCAATCTTCTCCCGATTTTAATTCTTTTTTTCCAAAATGTTCGTCATACTCCAAAGAACAAAGTTAACTATCCGTTTTATTCTATTCACTTTACATCATGAGAAAATGATTTTTTAGTTTCCACATTTTTTTCATTTTTTCGAAAGATCTAAAAAAAATTTCGTTTTCACTAATTGATTATTGTAATGATACGTAATGTGTCTCTTATGACGATACAAATGATGCCAGAATTCACATTCAGTACGAACAATTATCGTACTTTCCTCTGTCTTCGAGAGAAATGTGAGAAAATGCCGACATATGCAGCTGCAAACATATCTGCTCAGGTAAAAATATAGAAATAGATCATAAAATTAGTTTAAATCTTAAACAATTCATTTTTCTTGTCATAAAAGACATATTACGTGTGATTACAATAATCAATCAGTGAAAAACGACGAGTTTCCGAAAAAAAACGCGCAAACTAAAAAATCATTTTCTCATGATGTAAAGCGAATAGAACAAAACGGATACTTAACTTTGTTCTTTGGAGTATGACCAACATTTTTGGAAAACAAAAATTGAAATCGGACGAAAATTGCGGACCGAGGAGCACTTTGAAGCTCAAAAAACGAAAAACAACGCTTCTTATGGCTATATGGGGCAAAATGGGTTGGGTCCGGAACTCTCCTTACTTTTTTGGATATGCCTGTATATATCAAAACCCGATTGGTGGGTCCGAAGGCCGGGCGAGAATTTCGAAGTTTCACCCTGTTCACCCCTTAATGAACGAGTTCTCTACTAGGATGCAAAGAAAGCGTTTTTAGAATTTTTAATAAATGTAACAAGTCTTGAAAGTGACAAAAAGTTCTAAGAAATTATGTCAATTTTGGACCATGTTGTAGGCCATGCACAGCCGAGTGATAGACCGGAGGGGTGCTGATACCTATGTATGTACTGGACGGAATTCATCCAAAATCTGATCACCTCTGAGTTACATGGAGACGCTTCGATTCCGATATCAACAATCTTAATCGTGTTTTTTCTTCGTGAGTAATCGTTGGTCTAGATTTTGGCAACATAACATACACACAGCCACACACAGAGACATCGAGTCAGAATTTGTTGAGGATCATTTCTGTATACTTAAAACACTAGTCGCAGGTCGAAATGAATAAATTTGAAATCGGGGTAATTATTATGACTTCCCGAGAATGGGCAAGTTAAAAAAGCAACATTTGAAATAGTCCAAGAGTTGTCCAAGGAAAATTAATCCGCTGTCATCACGTTATTTTAGTTTCCACTAATTCCGAACAATTCATTGTGCTTCGGTACTCTAATAACAACTGCTGAATTGAAGGCAAATACATATACCTTCCTTCTGGTAGACAGGGATCACAATTCTTATTCTCCAGCTGATCGACTTTCTTAACGATTACTTCCAGATTCCAGTTTTCAGAGAATCTAGATACCTAGGTATTTATGTGCAAAGCATGGGACTACACTGTCGCAGCTGGGGGTCGCCCATTACCATTAAAATAAAAAATCTATAAATTACGATTTTGCATTTAATCAACTACCTCTATGATTACCTGCAGCCTTCAGGAGATCTATATATATAGGTATTAGAAAACTCTTGGATTCAACGCTCACAGCTGGAGTGCATGTCTACAATTAAGATCACATTTCCATAAAATAAGGACAATAATCATAACACTATTTTAGCTGTGGGTGATATACAGACCATAAAAATCCATTACATATATATTACGAAAGTGGATTCGGAGATATGAATATACCAATTTCTTTGGTGCTTTTCGCGAAATTGCAATGAAATTTAATCCACACAGAGATTGCAAACCGGGATTGGTGATTTTAGAATAATAAATTACGAATGCGGAAGCGTCATTTACGATTTCAGAATTAATTGACTTAATTCTGGTTAAAATAATTCCAAATGACTATCCATCACTGCTTGAAAGGTTCATGTTAGAGGTCCCCACACACTGAATTCGGGGTCAAGAATTCTGTCATTACGCCGGCTAAATCCAACTTGGCCTCATCGTCACCATTGTACACAATTTCCGTCTTAGTAAATGCTTAGGTTTGATCAAACTTAATCGATATTTTGTGTGTCTCAATCGTTTAAGTTGAAGCACTGAATTCTTAGTTGATTTGCGTCACTCAGGTGGGCATGTATGATGCTCTACTTTCTTTAATTCAATTTTTTTTTCTTCAATAATAAATTTCTCCTATGTATTCGACACCGTGATTAACTTCCGCTGTTGAGTCTCTATAAAGATGACTAAACAAAAACTTGAATCTTCTTTTCTTCAACTACAAGTTCAAAAATGCGAATGATTTCGATCAATAATTTGTCATTTCTAATCTGATTCGACTTTTTTTAAATCTTAAAAATTTTAAATATTTCAATAATTTCGAATATTAACAAAAAAAATTAATTTGCAAACATTGCCTAATAGGAGATATATCATTAGTTGGAAGAAAATATTTTTTATTTGCAAAAGTGTATTCTACTCTGGAAATCACGATTCTAAAATCTTAAATTATGAATCGCGAATGAATATTTAAATTCTGAAAACTGGAAAGTACAATTCTGGAAACTGTAACTTATGATTCTGAAAATCGTAAATTACAATTCTGCAATCCCAAATGAGGATTCCATGATTCTGAAGCGGTGAATTAGGACCGTTCGATTTTCCGGTGTGCACCCATCGTCTCATTTGAATATGGAATTAATCGACCGGCATAGTTTTAAATTGAGAATTCTTTTCTAGGCTTTTAATACCTAGTCATTTCTGAATTTTAAAGTAACATATGTAAATATAGATAACACTTCCATGAGGTATATATCTCTCACATGGTACATATGTGTATTGACGGATGTCGCGTTAGAATTTCAAAATGACCGATTATTAAAAGCGCACAAATTAATCCTTAATTTGAATAAAAGTTAAGCCATGCTATGTCCTATCGCAATATGTCGGATTCAATCAGAGTCGACGTATCTCCAAATTACACACTATATTGTGGCATACTTATACGACATCTCAATCATACCATGACAATTTATAATAAATTATGCTGGATGTATTCCAAAATAGTACATTTCGACACAAGGGCATAAACAACTTTTCTGGCGACTGTGAGTGTACAACACGAAAAGTTGCTTCTGCTTTGTGTCGAATAATATTTTTTGACACACAAAAAATATCAATTTTCAACTAGTTTCAACGGAATAACGGAATCTGACGCGACCCATTTTTTCTACACTTTTGGTAAACATTTTTTCTACACTCTTTGCACACATTTTTGCTACACATCTATTCTGCACATTTTTTCTACACATTTTTCCTACACATTTTTTCTACACATTTTTTCTACACATTTTTTTACACATTTTTTCTATACATTTTTTCTACACATTTTCTACACTTTTTTATTACACATTTTTTCTACACATTTTTTCTATACATTTTTTCTGTACATTTTTTTCTACACATTTTTGGACGAATTGTCACATTGAGCCATGTTATCAGAGAAATTGGACAGAGTTGGAGGATTAGATTCCTATGAATGACGGGACCAACGGAGGTTAAAATAGCAAGTGACATTTACACTGAAATATCATTTTGAAAATTAAACTTGATGAACATATTTGCACCAGCGTCTCATAAATTTTTTTTGTGAGAATTATGTTGAGGCACTGAGCCCAGCGAAAGGCACTTCAGGCAGACGCTGCTTGTATCAGATTTCAAAATAAGTTATCTACTTAGTAACATAAGGTACTATATAAAATGCAGTCTTTTATATTAATAATTATTAATGAAAAATATAGATATATGTTAATAATAGTTGTTTATTTTTCTTATCTTTTCACCAAGTCACTACACCACGGAATTCGGAACTCCACAGAAATTATAATTCGAAAAAATTCTAAACTATCAAATTACAAGAGATAATCTGTTTTTAGATGAGATGAAGTTTCTGAGTGAAAAAAGTTAGCGAATTTAAAGATTTGCAAAACTTCAGGGACAAAACTTCTTAAGTATATAAAAAAAACACCACTGACTATCTGTTACTAATTATTACTGATGACATTTAACATTGGGCTTTAGTTGTCTCAAGGACTTCCTGAGAGTGACACAATATTGAGGAGTGAAAAAGACCTTTCAAAAACTTTTTAATATCGTATAGGGAACACTTTCAATTTCCGACATAATGGCGGGACCTTGAATGATGCTACACATGAAATAACCGTACGATTGAATGCCGCTCTACTCGTGCGCACTGTCCCAATTAATAAAAAAAAAATTGCAAAAAACATTGTAATATTCCTTCACACTGTATCACTTAATACAAAGAAAGCTGCATAAAACATTGTAATGTTTTTTCAGAAACAAATGGCTAATTTATATAATTTAAACTGTCTGATAATAGGTGAGCTAAATAATGCAATGGCTATTTGTTAATTGGAGAACATTAATGGCCATTTTTACTAATTGGTCTTTGTACAAATCTCAAATTGATTCCGCAGAAGAGGAGTACATTGAGTACTCAAAA
Organism: Asobara japonica; assembly: GCA_026005395.1. Lineage (NCBI taxonomy): Eukaryota > Metazoa > Arthropoda > Insecta > Hymenoptera > Braconidae > Asobara > Asobara japonica. The sequence goes on from BQMI01000112.1 coordinate 3,319,412, forward strand.
CGACAACATATCATGAGTAAGTTTTTTTACATTAAATAACATGCCTTTATAAACTGCAAACGATGTCCGAAATCTATAAAATATATTATAAGCTATATAACAGGAAATCGGATAAGCATCCTCTAAATGAATTTCGTTGGAATGTTAATTTAATTTATTGAAGGTGTTTATACTGTAATTGTGCCGATCATAAATGTGTTCATACCAATTATGTATAAGTCATTCCTCATAAATCCATAAAATTTCAAATGACCATAATTACATTTGGAATAACTTCCAAATTTTTTATCAATAAATAATCTGCTGGGGAAAAAATTGAGCACAAATTTTTACAGACTCCCATAAAGCTTAAAAAAATCGATGGAATATCTAAAATAGAAACGTATGAATTGCCGTAAGAAACAAGAGTATGCACATTATATCGAGTTTATGGTACACATAGGTGGAATAAAGTCAAGTGAATTTTCTACCGAGTAAAAAGCGTGGTAGGTACAGGGGTGGTGCTGTGTAACCTGTTTTCATTTTTATTATCCACATCAGGTTTTCCATTGCAGGTGAGCCCCGAAGCAAACGCCAAAGAACTGTTCTACTCTATTTGAAATGATAGAAATTCTCAAGTACATTTATTGATAATATTTTCTTTTGCTAATTAGGACTGATAGAATCCAGTTAATGGAATTATTTTAGTTTGATAGTGATGAAATAAAGAGATTCCAGGCTTTTTTTCCTCTATACCGCCTATATATATTTGAGACATCCCTTGAGTATAGCAGAAGCCGCAATCTTGTAAAACTCGTACTAATTATTGAAATCACTCCAATTAAAGCTACTGCTGCACCAGTTGGAATGCACTCTCAACATTAATAATAATAATTCAATGATACCGAGTGTGTATTAGACTTGAGTGTGTCTGGCATAAAGCCACCTGTCTCCTATACGTACGTATGTGTGAATGTCGAATCAATGGAACTAATTTCACCAAAGCCATGATGCCAAAAGCAAACGTCTTCTCTGCACGTTCGAGTGAGCTTGCCTTTCAACAGATACCGCCATGCCTATATGCCTACATCCACACGACTAAAATCAAATCCTACTTTGAATGATCACGCGAGACCACAAAACTTTGGCAAACCTCACAAAGTTCGCGCAATCTCATGCCATTTTAACTCAACAGAATACGTTAGAATTGGGTCTGTGAAGTCTCAAGATGCATTCTTCCCCATTTTTTTTTTTTTATTCTCCTCTCTATTGTTTCCAAGCTCTGGCCGAATCACCATCAACCTCTTCAATGTAAAATGTGCCAGTTCATGGGAAGGCATCAACAAATAAAGCAAAGAGGCATTGCACAATGCTCCTCTTTCTTCTTTGCTCGTTGTAAGCTTTTTGTTGTGGTGTCACGCAAGCTAGTGCTTATCATACTTAGTAATCCGGAAATTGGATCGGACGGGGATTAAGTTTATCGTAAATATCAGATTCGTTGTTTCATCGGATTGTTTTTTTATGCGGAGGGTACATTGATTTTGTTGTTATTTTAAATCTATTGAGTATGTATTCATAGTGGTAGCTTGATGATATGTTTTAACTCCCCGACTTCGGAAGTTATGATTATGCACTATGTGATGCAAATTGTGTAGGGCTTTTGATTGGATTTCAGATGGTGTAAATCACGATTGTGAAGTGTAATTGAAATCAGTATTCATTACGATGTATACAATTGGGCTGTGGAATGCTTCTCTATGGATGATGTGGAATATGTAAAAATTTATGTGTAAATCTGTGAAAATGCAGGTGTTGAACACAGCCAAAGCCTCAAAGAAAGTCATCAAAAAAAAAAAAGGAGGAGTTTTCGTAGACAATGATACGTTGCTTCTGTATCTTCCCAGAATTTGGAATATCTATAAAAGAACAAGATAAATTGCGCTTACCTCGAGTTACCACTTCACACACCTTTTTATATGTTCCAGAGTTGTCTAGATTTTTATCTGAACTGCCCTAAAATTATTGCAAGTTCTTTACGGCATTCTAGAACTTTTCATAATTAATCCAAAAAATATGAAACTGTATTCAAATAATTTAAAATTTGTGCCGGAAGAACCGTATAATGTATATTAATGTGCACGCATTTTGAGTTTCCACAGAACACTTGAAAAACGTATTTGTCAAAAATTTTCACTTTTAACTTCCCGATTTTTCAGCAAGTTACTGTAATGCCCCTTAAATGGATTTTTTTCTTTCCGATTCGTCACTCGGGTGTTAAGTATACCAAAATGCTTCCCGCCGAGTTCTGAACAAATGTCTCTCTGTGTATGTATGTTTGTATGTGTGGAATCGGAATTTTTGGTTAACAATTTCTCACCAACGGGTCGAACGATCTAAGTGATCCTATCGTAATCGAAGCGTCTTCATGGAACTTAGATCTGATTAAGTTTTGGTTTAAAGTGACCAAGCAGCTTTTTTGTTATTAACAATTGAATTGTTCACCACGCTCTATTGCAAAAACGGTGAGAGATACGGCAAAAAGTATGAAGCAGAACTTGCTCTGTAAGTGGAAATGCATATTTAATTTCTTATGATTTTTTTCCATAATTGTCATCATTAGGGAGGTTTGACGGGTTTAACCCTCTAGCTTTCGCACCCTTATTGGCGTCTCACTTCCACTCTAGTAACGCGCATAATTCTCGTCCTCACGCTGACTATGCGCCTAGTCAATATGGTGAGACGGTACGATAATTTGGTCAATTGGGATTCGCATGAGTGAGCCGACTGTGTTAACCGAAATAGAGGAGAAGTAACTATCTGAGACCCCCTCGTAGCAGATGCTAGAAGAAGACCCCCAAGGAACTTGGACAGAATGGGCCAGGCAGCAGGGGGACACTTTTGGTCTTTGGCCTCAACAGCCAACACCTCAATCCTTAGTTAACAATCATAGTATATCGTTGCGTACTGAGTTAATTACTTCCACAATTTCTGAGAGCTAAATACATATTAACATTTATCCATCAGTGTAGTCTTCAATTTACTACAATGGTTAGTGTTAAACAGCATATTTCTATACGTACAGAGACATCGAAATTTTGAATCAATCGGAACCGTCCACTCAATGTTCCACTGATAGCTGATCGATTGTGCTCTATCATATTAAATTTTCAGCTGAACAGACACCAAAAGCTTGCAAATTATCGCGCATTTCCCCACAGATTTGTTGCCTAGCAATAGGCGTGAAGTGCAGCAGCATCAAAATCCTGAGTAGAAGCGCCAGGGACTTTGTGCCAAACTCCACGTATACGTTGATTAGCAATGCCACAAGAGACTCCGGGAAAGAAGACACAACGGAAGAATGGTCGCAAGAGATAAGACCAGAGGGGCTGTGTTCTCTTGCCCACTCAAGACGAGGCGAGATAACAGAAGCTGCAACAAGAGACAACGGAAAACCTAATTTGAACTAAAATTTTATTTTCTCTGAAGTAACAAACGAGAAATTGTATTGTAATATTTTCAAATCGTGAATATTTTTTGAGACTCAGTTTATCACTTGTTTTTTACGGAGCACAACTTGTTTAATCATTAAGAAAATTATAAATTTAAGTTCAGCATTCTCATCACTCAAACCACCGCAATTGTTCCTAATAGTAACTCAAACTTTAGCGAATATGGAATAAGGTGTTTATAGGTAAATAACAATGGGGACCAGGGAGATAACCGGAATATAATTGCTCTAGTCCGTAAAAAAATTGAGAAAAAAATAATCATAAATATTCGTCACGTGTAGCTACAAAGTTATGTGTAATAATCGAATCCGCTAATCTATTCACGTCCATGAGCATCACTAAAAATATTTTGATAGCATCTGCATTTTCCCTAATTATTTGAAATATATTGAACAGTGTCGCAGATGTTCATTATGTGTCTGGTACGGACCTATTGATAATAATTAAAACAATACCCAATCATCCATTCCACGAGCATTGCTAGAACATTATTTCCATCAATATTTGCATAAATGAAAATGTAATTACTGAATCTGAATCGTCACTCCGGGGCCAATTAATAATAGATACCACAGGAGATAGTTTAGTCGGCAATGGTAGGTACTCGGTTGCATTGAGTGCACGTTTGTTTACGTATTTCCTGCGGCTTTACGTCCAATTAAACCACGTTTCACCGACAACTTTAAGTAAACAATGCAATCAATTATTTCAGTAAATATTGATGTCTAAATGTAGGCAATATGAACTGCAGTGTATGAGACATATTCTAGGGCGATAAAACTAACTGTCGATGGCCAACTTGTGTGAGCATTGATTTGAATATAATGTCAGGTAAAATGAGAGGAGAATGCCCTACAATCATGGAACATTAGTACGTTATACCAAATTAACGAAAAATGACAGACACCTGGAAACGAACGTCGCTATTTTCATAGAGTAATTATTCCTCTAGTGCAAAGGGTGTTCCACGAAAATAGCAACAGAATTTTTATCCGTCACGTGATTTGCACATAAATATCGCGTTTCACGTCGTTCATTTTTAAAGATTATGTGAAAATCAATTGTTAAGGATGAGTCATACACTATCACAAAACAAAAGATCGATGAAGTCAGATTCAATAAAGAACTGAAGGAATTGGGCAAAGAATATTTTGAATATTCTTGAATATAATACCATGGTTTAATAAATGCAATCTTCCAAGAGGAACAATTACCTGGATAAACCGCGCCAGAGCAAATCACCATAGCTTGAAGAATTCATTAAACAAAATAAAAGTGATTGATTCTCCTGAGTGTAAGTGTCACTATCCTGAGGAAGACTTGAATCATATTCTTTGGCAATGTCCTCTATACTCTGATAAGCGCCCTGAATTGTTGAAAAAACTACAACGAGAAAAAATGTATCCCCCCTATGATGTCAGAGTCTTCCTCAGCACATTGAACATACGTGTGCTGATGGCCATAGACCTATTTCTTAAAGCGATAACTGTAAAAGTGTAATGAAAAACAAAATTTGACCACATCAGGTAAAAATCCATATGTATTTTATTTCCACACAGCAAAGTAAACCTGTTGGTTTGAATAGAAAAAAAAATTTTAAAATCAATATTATTGTATTTCACAAGCTCTCATAAGTATCGCAGACTGAATGTACCATCTATTTTATATGTTCATTTTTTTCTCAACGAATGATCTGTTAGTGTAAGACAAGACAGTGCAACTGACGTTCCGAAATGAAAACAATTAATAGACAAAATTAATATGATTAAATTGAAAACCAGTACACGGAGGAAAATTCCTTGGAATGAGGAAAAGAAGTCTTACAAAGCAGCAGTATACAACGAATCTAAAATTGAAGAATTGGGAGGATGACCTCTTTCGCGAGAACTCAGACGAAAAACTGTCTGGAACACATGCAAACATGTAGCGCCTGCGTCAAAAATTTCCGTGCCACAGAAAGAAGTCTGGCCCAGAAAAGACTTTGAAAGTAGTCCCTCAAACTTTTTTCTTCCTTTGTTCGCTAACTCCAGGATATGTTCTGCGATCAACTGCTCGAGCATCGTAAATATAAAGCGTAGTTGAGTTGTAATAAAATCGGTAAAAAGTGGCAAATTAAATTGAGAGTCAACTTAGTAAATTTCAAAGGGTAAATCGTCATAAGCACAATCCCATTTCGAATCACACATCCCTCATCTCAATGAGCCGATTAGACGCCGAATGCATAACCATACGTCGTTTTCCACTCTATACAAAGTAACAAAAAATAGAACTTATGTTTTTTTTTCCAAGCAATTAACAGACGCCCAAAATAATATTAACAAATTCCATGAAATATGCCTCCATTACCAGATATCGATCATTTCGAGCCTCCAAGGGATTCTATTTGTATACCCTTTCGAGTTTTTATGATTTGTTCCGTTTCCTTGCGGCGCCAATGGAAGCCACCTTCTTTCCCCAACTGTACACCATTTGCCCCAAGCGTAACCCTTCTTCGCTTGGAACTTCAGGGAAACCATGGAAAACCTTAAATGGTACCGTCGTTTCTATTACGAAATTGCCGTTCGGTGACCATGCAAGTGAATTAGAGTCCAAAAAAACCTCAAATTTTGGGTACCGGCTGGGCTTGAACCGGCTTCTCTCAACGCCAAAATTTCGGACTCTAATCACTCGGTTATCGCCATCGGTACTTGTTAGTTGAATCATTTTGACGTCACTCTTTCATATACATGATTACCCAAAATTAATAGTTATGGTCAGGAATTTGACAGGCATTTTCACTGACAATAGTAACGTCACGTCTTTCCAGAGCGAAGCTCCTTTACGCGCGTTGCGATGAGCGAAAGAAAAATCTTGGTGAGTGAAGTTGTAAAAAATGGTTCACTCAAAATCCAGGCGCGTGACGTTTCCGTCACGCTCCCCTCCTCGCCCATGGCGCATGCGTCACGACCACGTTTCCCGTTCCCCTCTGCTATCGTGTTTTATTCTATCGCCATCATTTCAACGGCTCACCCAAGGCTTATGTTTTCCAACTATCAAGGAGTAAAACAGGAAGAAAAAATCGACAAATGGATAAGATACGCGAATGTTTTTTGCCAAGGTGGCAATTCGGCAGAAGAAGACCTAATTGGCCGGTGATTTTAATGTGAATTTCGATACTTTTCGTGAAGAACCGAACGCTTTATGGGTCGAATTTTAAAAAGATTTGCACAAAAACTTCGAACACACACACACACACATGCCGAAAAATGATTTTAAAGCCCCGGAGGTGTGATTTCAGCCTTCGTTTTTGGAGCGCAAATAACTTCGCTTCACCGAAACACAGTTTCTGTTTATGACTGAAAAGAGGAACGTTTATGGTTTATCTGTTTAATGTTTTTGCCATCTCCAACTTTCGGCAAATCCTCTATGATATAACATAAGCAACAACTTATAAGTAAAAACGTTAAACAAATAGAATAACAAAAAACCTTCATTCAGCACTGCTAATTAATTACTTTTTTTACTTTTTTCCAGGGTAAAAGGCAAAAACGAATTCAGAATTATCCAACAGCGATAACCGCTCTCGTTTGAAAAGTTGTTTGCCACTGCGTAAAGTCTCGCGTACGGACTCAATTATAAACAAAGTTTATTTGTATCAGAGAGCACGCATTTCTATTTGTAAAATGCAATTGACCCTATAAAGATCTGCATAAATGAAATTCGGAGTTGAAAAATAATCTTTGTTACATTCATTGATGATTTACTGATGCACCCTGTCTGAAAACAACGATTCACTGAGGTTAATATAGGGGAAAGAAAAATCAGACTGGTATTTTCAGGGCAATTTTATGGACCCCGGGTGCGTGGATAAAGGGAGCGAAATATATGAACTTATTCAGGTTTGAATTATCTTCCTTAAAATTCGGTGAATGCAAACTACTTTTTTGTGCAAATCGAAAGAATGAAAGGAGTTGAAATAATAGAAATTGTTTCTCTGGAAAATCCGTCTTCAATGGTAGAAACTCACTAGCAAAAGAGCATTCTGACCGAACGAACGAAAATAATAAAAGACGGTTTTTTTATTCAGGCGAAGTTATACGGTGATTTTTTTTGCGGTTTTTTCTGAGGAAAAAAATTAATGAATTAGGACTTTTCCTGGGGAATCTAATTCTTCAGATCAAATGTTCGTTGACCCATTGCAAATTCAAAATTTGACGGTTTTCTAAAACACATTAGTTCATCACCAAACTCTCAATTACCAAATGAGTCCTTTCAGATTAAATTTCGTTCAAAGGCGCGGTACTTTTCAAAATGCAGTAAGTGGGAGTAGAAAACGGGTGATTGATTAGAAATTCAAAAAGTGAAATCTATTCCCTGTTTTCGGTGAATATCCGTTAGGAACGTCCTGATAGGGACAGTTATCGTGATGCTTGTGGGAATGAAAAGTCCCAAATTCATCATAGCTTCACGTTCCGTGACCCGCTGAATCACTTTGGAACGTTTTGTAAACGAAATTTTGAGCGCGGTTCCCTAAAAACTAACGCACTGATGAGATCTTTTGTGAAATGAGTTCAAATATCGAGAAGTGATTGGTATGACCTGGTCTACGGGCCAAACTCACGGTTTTCTAAATGTTTGAAATTTCATTTTTTTTCTTTTTAATTTTTGCATCTCTTGAATTTCTTGAAATTGTTTAATTTGTTGGATTTTTAATTTTTTCCTCAATTTTTTGAATTTGTTCCATTTTTGAAACTTTCAAAATTTCTGAAATTTTTGAAATTCTCAAAATTTTTAAAATTTTCTATTTTCTGAAATTTTTTATTTTCTTGAATTTTTTTGCATCTTGAAATACTTCTCGAATCATCTAAACACTGTTAAAAATATTTAAATGAAAGAAAAGTCTTTGAAATTTTTGAAATATTAAAAAATCTTTAGAAATTTCGGATTTATACCGAGGGCAAGCCAGTTTTCGAAAAAAAGGGAAACACCTTTAGTTTTCTAAATATAATTTCCTAGAAAGAAACCCGTACAGCAATATTTTCTCATGAAATCACTCGTTCACGAAATATTTAGGTAGTTAGGGGCGTGTCGCTGATAATGTCGCTAAAACTGATAATGGTAGAAGCGAAAAACCCTATTGAGAAGTTATTGATGTTGCCCTAATATGGCATGACCTGTCATATATCAAATATATTGCAAAATGGACATTGAATGATGATCATTACGGATGAATATTTCGAAATTTTCCCGATGCAATTGTCGACATTAATGATTGAATATGTCCAAACTTCATCACTTGATTTATTCATTATTATTTCAGATATTCAATACAAACCTGCAAGTGGTGAGAAAACAACCTCAAAGTTTAGTTCTCCTGGATTCAAGTCTATATAATAGTAATTGGCATTTCTCTCGGTCAAAGTTCCATAATTCTTGTGAAAAAGGGCCAATGGCTGAATGAGAAAAAATAACTTCTCATCAACTTCCCATCTGTCTCTACCGGCCGGGAACTCCCAGGGAGCACTAACGCAATTTCCAAAACTCGCTGACCTTGTTACTATTTTCAATAATTGTTCATAACACTAAAACAATTTTTTTTTCACACTAATCGATGACCAGAGCTTAAGGGGTGACCCCGGTGAAACTTCGAAGTCCTCGCAGGGCCTTCAGACCCACCAATCGGGTTTTGATATACCTATAAAGGCATATCCAAAAAAGTAAGGAAAATTCCGGACCCAACCCATTTTGCCCCATATACCCATAAGAAACATTGTTTTTCGTGTTTTCAGCTTCAAAGTGCTCCTCGGTCCGCAATTTTCGTTGGATTTTAATTTTGTTTTTTTTTCAAATGTTCGTCATACTCCAAAATTTCCCGTTTTCACTAATCGATTATTATAATCGTGCGTAATATGCCTTTTATGACGATAAAAATGAGGCCAGAATTGACATTTAGTACAAAAAAATTATAGTACTTGCATCTGTCTATGAGAGAAATCTGAGAAAATACAGACATATATGTAGTAATCTGCTCAGGTGAAAATACAGAAATAAATCATAAAATTCGTTTAAATCTTGAACAAATCATTTTTCTCGTCATAAAAGACATATTACGTGTGATTACAATCAATTAGTGAAAACGATGAATTTTGAGAGTTTCCGAAAAAAGAAAAAAACGCACAAACTAAAAAATCATTTTCTCATGATGTAAAGCGAATAGAACAAAACGGATACTTTAACTTTGTTCTTTGGAGTATGACGAACATTTTGGAAAAAAAAGAATAAAAATCGGGAGAAGATTGCGGAGCGAAGAGCACTTTGAAGCTCAAAACACGAAAAACAATGTTTCTTATGGGTATGTGGGGCAAAATGCTTACACTTGCATTTTTCAACTTACATTTTCATCTCATCAATTTTGTTCTTGAACACCTGGGATCGAGGTTTTCCCCTGTGAAATTGCTATACTGATCACATGTAACTCACAATTTTGTTTCTCCTTTGTTTATTATGTGTGATTCATAATAATTGTACATAATCAACGATTCATACGAGGAATTAATCTGTACTTTATTAATAATACTCAAATCTTAATTTGCCATTTTTTATATTTCTCATTGTCTTCTTTTATGTATTTTGTTTTTTTGTTTTAATTCTCGATTGAGTTATTCGACAGAGATTTGCCCATGACTGTGATAACTTATTCCCTAAATAAAATGCACACACTGATATTTTTCTGAGATCACGCCAGTTTTGAAAGAATGAAGTCGTTTTGAAAACTCATATTTGTCGAGGTCTTTGGTTATTTCAAAATGAATGAAGTGAAGTTCTATGTGTGTATTTTTTCACTATCCTGCAAATGGTTCCCTCGACCGCACAAAAATTTGGGTTAATTCCCTTCATTTTTTAATCCTGGATAATTTTCGATAATCCTGATTTTCAAAAATTCAAAAGTAAAAGTATAATTCAAAAATCAAGGAAATGGTCCCAAACATTCGACTGGTAGTATAGATGCTCAAATAGAAACTCAAGTCATGGAACCTAATTTGAATGACCTTGAAAGAACTGAGGTGGCAAAAAATGCCTTATCAAAATGAGTTCGTTCCCTACAGGAACCGATATTGTGATATCAGAAAATCTTTCTATCAGTTCAGGTATTAACTACCGCATGACATCAGTTATTTTTCCTTCTCATGTTTTACAAATTACATTGCCAACGATAACATTTGCAATAGCCACATTGTTCCAGCTATTTAAATTTCATACGGTTAAAAAAGTGGTGAAAAATTGCTATTGAAATACTCGGCAAGTAACAATAACCATTTTATGTGTTATTTTTTATTTTGCCGCTTGCAATCGCTAATTACTGCAGTTGGACAAATTAAATTGGCTTGTGAAATGGTGGTGCATGCATCTGGTGGAGAAAAATGCATAAAATGGAATGGAAACTCACGCAGAGCAATTCGGATTCAATGGGAATGTGTTGAAATGATCTTTTGGTTTTTTTGATAAATTAATTACAATGCTTTTCTTGTAAACACTTTCTTAATACAAAGTTGCAAGCCAAATTACGAAAACTAGAGATTTATCTTTTGAGGTACTTTCTCATCAGAACTAGGTGATAAATTTTACAATCTTTCAAAGGCGGGAAAATTAATTGTTTTTTTTCTAAACAATTGTTTGTTTTCTGTTCACTTCTCTCGACGCTTTAAAAATGCGATCAATCTAATAATTTGTTTTAACGTTATCCATGTGGCGGAGATGCTAGAAAAAATAAAAGAGGTTCTTGGAAATCCTTGATTTATAGTCAAAATTTGATGTCTTGAAATCATTGCAAAATTTTTCCGATTTTCTTTTACTGTCGAAGTACCTTAACTCTTCGTTAGGCCTCGCGCGCCCAATATTCGCCTGAATTTTCTGTGCATTAGAGAATTGAAAAGCTTATATCTCCATCTGCTAAGGCGTATAATTTTGTCATTGACTCATATTCAGAACTCATTCTACCCAAAGTTCATTTAACGTTGTTTAAACGCAGAAATTAACTTTTCGCGATTAAATACAGAATTCTCTACAGAGTCGCTCATAAAATTGAATATCGTTTAATAGCTAGACCTGAGAACCAAAATGAAATGATCATCCATTTTTGTGAGTCAGGAAATGGTACTTTTATTTTTTTACATTTCTGTCAATAATTTTGTCGAAAATGAGAAAGGTAATAGCGCGACTGAGAAAATACATTGATACTGAGTCACTGTTCTGTGATTATTGTAAGTATTTTGGTTTGCACTTTGTGAGGCGATAAACAACGTTAAGAATTTTTTTCTTTTTAGAAACAAGCATAATAAAAAGCAGTCAACAATTAGCTCGTCTCATTTCGGTTGTGTCTATAGTTTTCTTTAAAAAATCGAATTTCGCAGATCAGTTCATTCTATCATTCCAAATCTCAAATTTGAATTTTTGAAGATCGAAAAATGAACGCATCGGAATTCCCAATGCCCAAATTTTGTGATATATTTCTCAATGTGATTAATTTTTTTTTAATTTTTTCTTATTTTAAATAGGGGAGGATATACATTTTGAAACTCTCTGCTATACACGAATTCCATTGATTTTTTTTTGTGGAGATATTGCATATAAACAGTATTTCTCAAATGTATCTTTTCCCGCAATTTTTATAACAAGACATCCAAAATCGGTCCACGGGAATGTGTCAAAAAAATTTATTCATCCAGAACCCCTAAATTAATTTTCAATTTTCAAAAAAAAAATTCTTAATTTGGTCAAAAACAAAATTACACTGGAGAATCTGCTCAGCGCGAAATAATTATTCGTCGATGTATACAAAAAACCTAGCGATGAATACGATTCCCAGATTTCTCTCGGTATTATGTAATACTTCTTACAAATGAGTCAATTTGCGATCATTCGAGGTAAATCGTCTAAAGTCCTACAGACAAATGGATTTCATTTGCAATGAAGCCATGGCTTATTGAAATCGTCATTCAATCAAGAAGATGTACCTGGATATAGAATATTCATATAACATTCTCATTTAATTGCATTCATTCCATCCCATCAATTTCCATTAAATATTTTCCACCAGAGCTCCACTGATACTGAGTTGTTACATTTTCTCTGGCATTCTGTCTAGCATTATTGCTACAGTCGTCGATATCTATTTACAGCGATAATGGTCAAACACATAACAATGTTTACACCGAATTTATGATGATTAACAATTTTCATAGTTCTGCAAATGTACTTGATATAAATATTCAACCGAACTGTTTGGTTTGTTTTCCATCCACCTTTACTCTCAACATTACCATATAATCGATTCCAATATACAAAGCCCCTTTTTTTATACTCGCTAGTAAAAAGTTTTTAGTAATCAAGGCCCGGATAAATCATCTGCACAACCTCATATCAGCTTCATATGTGTTCAGATTTTTATCTGTACGTATTTCGCCGCGCGTGCTTCGCGCATTTCCTCTTCCCGCCGACTGGTGTCGCATGGGTTCCGGTCTTACGGTTTTCGATTATTCCGATATATATCGATATTTTCTCCGGTCTCTCCTTCTTACCATAGAGAATGAAATGTTGATGCAGGTTTCTGCTAGCGAAAAGTACGTATGAATCGATCATTAAAAGAGTTTGAAAAATTCTGAATATCATTGAATGTTACTCTTTGTCATTATAAATATGTGAGATTAATGACGATTTGACAGCCTCAAGTCTCCAATTGACAGAACAGAATGATGCAAAACACAACCCCACACCATAAGCAAACAGAACCAAATCAATTGTGGTTTATGCTAGTATTGGGCTCTTTATAATTACTCTTACAAATTCTTAACGACAGGAGATCGCGCTTCAATGATATTCAGCATTTTTTGAACGTTTTTTTTATATCAATTCATAATTGCAGGGGAATTTTCCTCAGTAGAAATCTCCATCTACATTTCGTCCCGCTACAGATAAAAATATGCATTCTCGATGATGCTCAACAGATAGCTCATCCGGGCCTTTAGACTCTGCTGCACGAAGATAAACTGTCGAAATGTGGAAAAACTTTGCGCCACAAATTTGCCACGAGAGTGGGTTCAGAAAATGTGCTGCATACCTTCAAAATTGGTTAATTTAAAGATCGTTATACATATTCAGCGTATATGGATCATTTTCATTTCATGTCATTCGATTCTTGAGAAAATTACATTTTTTACAAGCATGTATCAAATTTTTTGAAGCCATTTTCGTGCGGGATTGATGTGGCAAAGGTTTTCGATTTTCATAATGTTTTCTTCATTCAGCAGCCTGTTAATTCCCTTGACATGGATTTTCCCTCATAATTGTTTATTTAATTTGGATAACTAATTAATTACATAGAAAATAACCAACTAAATAAGTCGTTGTCTAACAGATATTATTTATCAAATTTCAGTAAATCAATAATTCCCAATCTACAATGTTATAAAGTTACTTCAATGGTGCAAAACTATTTTAGTTCCTAAGGAACTTGTTCTTCAATAATAATTTTTTAAACTTATTTGTGAATGAATAATGATCATTTGAACCCCTCATTGAGTAATTGGCATTGGGTTTCACGCATTTAAATGTCCTTAATAGTCTCTCCATTTGCGTGTCTTAAGTACAGTTGAATCTTCGTAAAAATCATAAGAATAATAAAGTTCTAGGATTATACATTTTTTTAATAGTGATATCGATCATTCGTTACTCGCCAATTAATCAGCCCAAGGCATCACTCCAATTTACATTTAGGAAACCATGTTGATGAAGTGTAATTTGCGTGGGGAGAAAATGATAAGAAAGTGCCTAAGAGATTTTTCAATGAAATTAAATACTAAACAGTTGGAACTCCAGAATATTAAGGTAAAATTACAGGCAAAAATGAATCTGATTTACACTATTTCAATATGCGGAATCCGATTTTTCACATCAATTTTGTTTTGGAACTCCTCATATTCAACTCAAAAAAAACAACTTTAGAAATATAGAAACTAAATGTGTGGGCATTTATCAACATTTTGGTATTTTGTAAATATAAAAAGAAAATCAAATTTTCAATATTGTTGGAATTTTGAAAATTTTCACATACTTTTATTCAATTTTTGCAATGTTCAAAACTCCTCAAGGTTTTTTCAATATTTGCAATTTTCAACACTTCTCAAGGCCCTTATTGTATACGTAAAAAACTGCAAAATTATAAGTTTTTTTTAATTATATTTTTTTGAATTGCTTCATTAAACTTTTTGGTAATTGTCAGAATTTTTTTTCTTGTATTTTTAAAGTCGCATCGACTACTAATTCTCAGAATTGTTTTTCCCATGTTTGTACCTCTTTCCGTTTTATTTCTTTATTGCAAATTTTTGAAATTGCGAGATTCTCAACATACCTGACTGATTAAAAATAATATTATTTTCGTTCAAACATTCCAAAGATCCCGAAGACCTCTAGAGATTCTAAACCCGCACTGTGTCAAATCATTCTTGTTTTTTAATGCAACTTTAAAATTTATTCATTTGAAAGAAATTAATTTTTATCTCCACTACTTCATTTCATTGTATGGACGGCTCCCGCGACACTTAAGGGTACCTAATTTTGTTATAATCGCTTTCAGAGAAGAAAAAACGATCGAAAATCCAATGGTAGAGATCAGTTCTCATTTCAGAACTTATGTCCCCCATGGTTCATTATGAAAATTCGTGATACTATGAAGCATTCAACAATTGTGTCACGTCATTTGGCGGGGCGAAGGGGGGCGGGGGCGATGTCTTCCAGGCTGCGATAATGTAAGACGAAGGGAGAAGGTGAGTAAAAGAAACATTTCCAACATTTCAAAAAATTCTAAAAATTTCGAAACTTCCAGAATTGGCGTCATTTTTAAAAATTTGGAAAAATTTGCAAATTTTTTTGTTGAATGTCACAAGGTGTTAAAAATTTGGAATTGTTTAAATTTTGAAAAGTGAAGAGAATAAAAGAAGTAACAGAAGAATACCATAACTTAGCAAAGAATAACCCAGTTAGAATGTTTTGTGCAGGTCTAGAAATTGCAGATATTTGAAAATCCTTTAAATATAAAAATTCAAATTTAAAAGGAATTAAAAAACTGAGGCTTTAAGTCTTAAATTTTAAACGTTCAGTAAACCGATGAAAAATTACAAAAAAATTCGAAGTTTTGTCATCACGATGTGCATCACATGTATTGACTGCATGAGTAGCTATTTGCACAATAACAATTCAACAAAAATAAACTTTATTGATTACTTTTTTGTGAGACCACAACTTCGAACGATAAGTAAGAATTTAGTTATTCCCTGAGATTTCCTGATTCTCTAAATCTACACTTTTTTCCATGCCTAGTTTTTTTCGTGTTCTGCATTGATCGAAGAGACAGGAGGGGATTACGGCTTCAATGTTCTCAAATGGGGCGGGGGGGGGGGGGGGGCAATGTTCAAAAATACCATGACTTAATAGTTGACTGCTCTCACATTTAGATATGCCCCACCAAAATTTATACGCCGGGAATTTTCCAGAAGTTCATTTTTCTATCTTAATTTACATTTCCAATTTGGGATGGTCTCCGAAAAAAACTTGACCTGAAAAATCTGATTCCTATGCAACACCTGGTTTCTTATTTTTTTATTCATTTATTTATTTTCTTTTTGAACAAGGAAAAAAAATGGTCTTTTTCATATGTAAATTCCACTAAAAACAAACCTTGATTAGTCAAGTGGACACACTGAAAAACTCGTTCCCATGTAGACCCATATATACATCCAACCCTAAACCCATAACTTTTGAGAGCACATGACACACAAACAATCGTAACTTTCCATACGTTATCTTCAATCGTTCAATTTTCAGAAGTTTCCTAATTTAGTCGAGTTTGGCAATGATATTGTCCCTATCTATAATCATTATTATCTCGTGTAAAAGATTACTTCCATTATCATCAATTACTTTTGTATTCGGTAAGACACAGGATAGCGTCAAACGCTGCACATAAATTTATATATATATATCATTAATTACTCATTTGTATTTTCATGTTTTGTTTAGCTAAAAATGGTGGAAGAACGCCGATTACGTTTCCTTGGTTTTCTTTTACTATTTGGTGGCTTCATTAACTCGAATTCATAATTGATTGTTAATTAGCTTATTTTTATATTCATGTATATATCGCATCTCTTTATGATGAATAGTATAAGATATAACTTGCTAACGACAGATGCATACCATTTATGTAGGGGCAGTATCAACTTTTTCAACCAAGTTTACACAGATATTCGACTATAAAATGTATGGGACGTACAATGTACCATAAACTTCCGAAAAAAACGACGATAAAAATGCTTAAGAAAATCATTTTTAATAATCAATCATAACAAATTGTAATTGACTTCTTACAATGAATATAAAATAAAATGATATTAAAATTAATTAAATGCGAGAATCTGATAAATTGCAAAACTGAAAAAGTTTCTTGAATGAATAAAAAGCATTTTAACTCAATCATAGGTGGAACAATAAAGTTGTTTATAAAATTCATAAAATCATTTCAGATTGTACTCCCCATACACACCTTGACAACAGGAAAAGAAACACAACTAAACACAAAAACAGAAATCTCAATATTGTTCTTTGGCACTAGGATTTCATCAGGAAACTTGATAGATAAAAAAAAGCACAAAAAATTATGAAAAACTCCATGAATCGATAAATCCTTTTTGAACCAGTGACATGTATAGCAACAATATCGATTGTCATGAACGTTAACAGTGAACTTGGTGAGCTCACGAGCAATCCTGATAAAAAAAAAAATGTTCTTCATTTCCCTTATTCGTTTAGTATCATTCAAAATCTAAAGATGTGCAAGTACGGAATTTTCATTAAGGTAGGCAGTTGTAACACTTCAAGTAACACCTACAAAATTTCACAATATCCTGGATACGTGACCCGTTATTTTTATATAAGACATTCCAGAAAACCCTGTAATAGCCCAATCTGCCCTCCATTTTTCAATTGTCGTCATTTTTGTATGTTCTTTTATCTCCATGGGAAATTACTTTTTTTCAATTTTCAATTTTTTATATTTGTAATTAACACTCCTGAACCCACGCTCGATCCCCGATGCCAACCTTTACACTATATGAAATAAAAAAATCTTTCTTTTAACAATACTTTCTGGTTTATGCGAAATTTCAAATCTTCAATAGTCGAGATCAAATCGCTTGCCTCTGATGCCAATTTACACGGGGACTGCACAGAAGTCCGATTTTCAGACATTTTTTGTGTGTAATTAACACATGTAATGATAACACGAAAATTTGAGAAATTTCATCTGGACGGAAAATAGGCATCCCCAATTTTTGACATTTTTGACGCTTGAATGTTTCTGCAAAATGAAAGAACGAAAACCGGCGGCGCACCGCTTATCGCTCCGGGTTCAGGAATGCTTACGAATATAAACAAAGAAATGGTTTAATTCTAAAATAATTCCGTAAAAATGTTCGATGACGAAGCAAGTATTTCTTAAAGAAATTGAACATTTGCATATTTGTGACAAAGACAAAACAAGCCTTATCATATTTGGGGGACGATTATTTAAGGGTGAGAAAATTTGGTTAATTCTGAAATGTTCAGATTCTACTGAGTGAAAAATATAACGTTTCATTTTTTCAAGAAATACATAATTCCTTTTGGAATTTTTCTTCAACTTTTCTGGAGCAAAACAAACTGCAAAACAGAGTCCTAAGAATTTGAAAATGAAGACCAGACTATGGTTTTGTAGAATGTCTTATATAACTGAGTAGACTACAAAACCTCGGACTTCTAAATACTTTTGAAACATCATTTTCGAGAGATGAAACATTAAAAAATTGAAAAAAAAACGAGCATTTTCATTTCTAAAATTTTATATCCCCCAAGTAGTATGATAAACGTATCAAAAGCTTTTCAGCTTAATTTTGCAATGTATTCAAATTACGTGGTTCCAGAATATTATGTTTTTCTTACACGTTTCTTCCATATTATTTTCCAATAGCGAAATGGTCAATCGATTTGATATACGTCCTCAGAATATGTGAGACAATTTGAAAATATACTAAAAATAGAAATCGGTTTTTTATGACATTAAAACATTAAAAAACCATTCACAAGCTTTCAATATTATGATACACCATTTTAGAAATACGTCGTTAAAAATCGAGTGTTGCATTTTCCAATTTCTGATGTCTACATCTCAAATACATTATGGCGCTGGAAAGGGTGAGAAAAATTTTCGACGTATTTCTGAAGTAACGAAAGATTTTCCTTGAGGGGTACAGTGAAAATTTCACGATATAATACGACACATGAAATGGGAAAATTATACACAATCCCTACCATCCGAATTCTTTTTATAACATATAATTTTCCGGAAATGTTGTTATTTTGTGAATAAATACTTCAAATAGTTGAAAAGAGAGTTAATAATGTTGTATCGAGTATCAAAGTATTTGTTATTTTCATTCTCCATGATGTGGTATTGTTTCATATTTTGATCTTGAATATAATGATCCCAATCGTACGTGCCAGAGATATTCCGAAATTTTCACTATCTATAGTTACTACAAAAACCTGTTAAACTTATCAATCCATAAGCTACGTCTTTACATATTATTACATGTTTCTTCACTAATGCGGCATCACATTTGAGATTCTGTGAGTTCGAAAACTTATAGGAGTTTCCCATAAATGAGAACTACTATGAACTTCCACAAAACAGTAAAACCCCTCGAATTTCGACGATTAACATTTTTATGAATAGTGAAGCATTTTGGTAATCAATTGGTTCACGACACAATATTATGAAAACATTTTTCGTTGGAGTAGTCTTTCTCTGAAGTGTCTCATTCTCGAGATAATCAAATTCTTATCATGTCAAATTTAGAGGCGTACTCTGTACAAGATTTTCTAAATGTGTTACCATTAGACATTGAAATTGCTTTTCATGTATGTAAAATCGATCAATTGGTATACAAAAATTAGTGATTATTCGTCGAAGCTCCTGTCCTGTAAGAATGATAAATCTGTGGATTGAGCTCAATTCTTGGAGTACTGAATTTCAAAAAAAAATGTTATCGCACAATGTGGGCTCCATTTTTCGATCTTGCAAACATTTGGCACACGCTTTCATCACCATGATAAATAATCAATTTTAAATTTTGAGCACTCCATTTCTACAATTAACAAAGATAAAAGATAAAATGGCATTATCATAAGAAAAGATTCAAATGAATTTACAGTAAGGGAGGGATTATTTCGCCAAGAAAAGAAAAGAGGGATTTTCTGTTACGAATTTACTAAATTTTCATTTTAAAAAAAATTGTTTTATTATCAACGCTTCTTCTCCTCAAATTCTCTTTCTCCATAAATAAACTGTTGTTTTTCATCGCTTCCCGAACCAAATAGCTCATTCCATTCTCATTGAAAAACTTTTTCATCACTAAAGAAATAATGAGAACGGACTTTCGGCCGAAATAAGACATCGAATGAAACAAATCGGTATTTCTTCTATCGCATGTTGTCATGCATTTAAACCACGAATCCATATACAACGGTGCAATATGACTGATATCAAATCCGTATCATTTTCTCGATGAACCAAGGTTTTCGATGAAAATGCACAAAATGGTAAAAATAGAACATCAGTATGCAAAATGTTTTTGATACTTTTTTTTCAAATTGCTTTTTTTTCTGAAAATTTACTCAAATTTCGAGACAATCCCTAACTTTTAATGTTAGAGTACCTTCGCCATGAAAGAAGTCTATGAAATTTTTTATGGCCAAACATTTTATTGATTTATCTTCACTTGTAAAGGTATGCACTAAAAATTAAGACAATCGAAGAATGGAGGCCAGATTGATCCACAGGGTTGTGGAATATTTCGTAAAATTGGAACGACTTTTAACAGTCTCCTTAACAGAGTGACCAGTTCGCTACTTCATTGACCTGACCCATTTTCCAACTGCAATTAACAAAAACAATCCCCCCCCCCCCATTCCATTTATATCCCCCATCCTCATTTAATTCACCAAGAAAATTAAAATTCTTCGTTTCACAGCATTTCCTCAAACCCCGAGAATTCCCAATTAACACTTTGTCTCAAGATTAACCTTGACAGGCGTCGTCAATCCCCCAATGCCATTCAAAACTTTCAAATCCGGTGCAGACAGGGACAAATCCGTATTGGCTGAATGCTGCTGTCCAACTTCATCGAGCGATAGAATTTCAGTGCCAGTTGGTGAATAACTCATTGTGGTAGTGGCTTCACTAGTTGGTGATGTAACACAACTATCTCCTACACTTCTACTACGAGGAGTTGGATGGGTCTTTTTGAATTGATCAATGTTGAGAGACAGACTAGCTTGAAGTGTCATTTTCTCCGCTTCGGCTTTTTCACAAGTTGGTTCAGCTAAACGTCCTGGGCTCTTTGGTCTCACTGCATGCAGAGGACTTTCTGGACTCAAAGTCGACGATGAATTGATATTATTTCCCAGAATTTTCGAGCTCGCTGCCAGCCTACTAGCGCATGGAGAGTATTTCGAAAGATTAATTGAAATATTATCAGAACCAGCAATAGTCAAAGAAGAACGATTTGATTTTTTATTTGGACTAATTGCTTGACTTCGTTTTTTCTTAAATGAACCACGATCAACTGAGATACTCTTCTCTGGTATTTTTTTACTCTTATCTTCATTACCAGGCGCGTTATCTTCACCCTTCTGAGTTTTGTGAGTCATCGATTGGCTTTTAAAATTCTTACCTCGCCAAAGGTAAATTTTAGTTGGATTTTCTGGCTGATTCGAAGCGGATGCCACGGGAGATTTATCAGTATCCTGTTCATTATTAGTTTTTCTTCCTTTAATTGAGGCTATCGATGACTGTGAGAATCTTGATGCCCTGCTGCAACGTCGTATTTTACTTATTTTAACGCATTGTGATTCAACAGCTGATTCAATTGAATTGAAATTCACTTGTACAGCGACTGTTTTATTTTTTTTAATTTTACACTGCTCAATACATGCCATTTTCTTCTGATTAACATCGTGCGAATAAACGGATATCGATTTGTCTGGACATTGAGAGCAATTTTCAACCTGTATCTTAACGAGTATCGTATGTGCAGTCTCATGGCCCTCATCACTATCACCAGTTGTGATTATTTTCTCAAATGTCTGATTATTATCATCATCAGTGCAGGATGATGCGTCACAAAAAATTTTCTTATTTTTTTTCCTACTGAGAATACTACCAAATTTTTTCTGTGTATTTTTCATATCATCCGTACAATCCACTTTTCCTCCCTTATTTGATTTTTTTTGAAGGCCCGATTGTACTCTCGGGTAAAATTCAATTTTCATTTTATCATTTGAGTCTTTTATTATTTTTTTATCATCACATTTGACGTTACTCTGCTCCTCACATATGAAAAATACCTCGTCACTGGAGACGGGTGAAGGCTCATCGTCGTCGCATATTAACATAGCACGACTTATGGTATTTATGTAGTTTGATATTGAATCGTTATCTTTATTATCAAAATCATCCTCACCTTCACCCTGTCCTCCCTCCTTATCTGGGAGGCTCAATTTACGTCAGTTTACTAATTCAACGCTAACAAAATGTTTCAGTCGTTCCAAGTACTGATTGTAGAGTTCAACGTCATTATGACCAGCACCCTGAAAACATTAAATTTGTTATTCATTAATTTGTCTAATGGACGCTTCAAATGGTAACACCGCTATACCGCCCTCAAAAAAGGCGGTTTAACGTGTTTATTGGTGAAAGGCAAGGCCATAGCGTAATAATATCCGGGGGTGTGCATAAAACTTTAAAAAAAAATTAACAAACTTCCACAAACTGAGTCCACGCAACTTGGCACACGCGATTTCAAATCGAGAATAAAAAAATAGTGATTTTATATTAGCATAGCTATAGGTATACTTCATCGATTTCTTAAAATATTGTATTTTATGTGATAAAAACAAGACGGTTGATACAGAGATGTTACGTACTGATTTCAAGAATTCACGTTGCACTATAACCGGCGAAAAAATATTTCACAATAGTGGGTACCATGCTATTGTTGAACACTACAATCTAATAGCATTCTCTGTAATTTTCGTTATTGAACCATAAACGATGGGAATCTCAAAAAAATTGTTTTAGTTTTTCAAATTTTAGAGTAGGGCACCTCGAAAATGATGAGATAGGTCATCGAAATTTTGAAATTGATTTTGTAACATATTTACTAGTATTACATTAAAAATTTTCGTCTCTAACATTTTGTGGAGTTATTTAAATTTTTCTCAAGCAGTTATTGCAAAAGTACGTTAAAAAAAGACAAATTTTGTTTTTTTTTTCAATATTATTTTTTGTCCTGTATTCTACATGATTCAAAGCATGGTATGAGAAGCATGGTTCTTAAAAGCATTTCGTTCTATTCAACCGTCGTGTTACCCCGTACCCCAAACAAATAGTTCCCTACTTTCACCCCGAGTCCTGAAAAGTGTTTTACAAAATCCAGGTTAATTCTATACTCGTAAAATTAACATCAGCTCGTTTGAAAAATCTGACTAAGGATCTATACAAATGCGTCGACTGGAACGACCAGCTACAATGTTTTAAAAATTGATCAAGATCATCATTGGCGATAGGTGCCACGCGTGTCTCATTTACATCGATCTGTTGATACTATTAGTCTTTCCCCTCGTATAACGAGATTTTAATATCTAATCACGAGCACGCAATAACTCACGATAGAATTTCTTCCCCCTAAAATTTATGATCTAACTTTGTGACTAATTAAAATACCCAAAACTACTTGAGTCCCTTGAGGGCAAACTTGGCTGTTGAACCATCAAGACGATGTATTACCTCAACCCACAGAGGCTCTACCGGCCTGGGACATCTCTCGTAGATTGCTAGTCCATGACTGATGTTGATTACGTCGTCTTCTGTACCATGAATCACAAGAACTGGCGACATTACTTTCGGCACCTTGTCTATACTGCAATTAATAATTTCAAAGGTCATTATTAATCTTAAACTCGAGTTTCAATGCATGATTTTTCCATTTGCAATTTCTAAGCATTATCACGAGGCTTCTTCATCAATTTTCCTCATTTCTGACAAATACGCGGGAAAACAACATTTTCCTGGTTGTTTTAGTGAAAATATTCTCATCCTATTACCCGAAGCTTTTTAAGATAATGAGTGCAGTAAGTGAAACCTACAGACTTTGATAAGATTGTTTCTTTTCCTATTCTATTAATAGATAAAACATAGTTAATGCGAGGTGTAAAAATACCGATTAGACTTTATCTTCGTTTTTATCCCATTCTCAGTTAGAGTGAGCGAAAATCCTTCATTTTTCTGATTAGGTTTTCCTTCTTTGAGAACACATGCCTTTCGAACAGCAATATAATATTTTTAATGAAAATTCAGTTATGGCGTTCAAATCATCAAAATGGCACAAAAATCATCCACGAGAAATTTCGTCTTTTTAAATCTTGTAACTAAAGAAAATAACAAATAAAGAGTTTTCAATTCCATCCACATACTCATCCTAAGCAGACCACATTGGAATATCAATGTTGTAGAGTTTTGAATGAATTTAAGATTTCACATCGTACACGTGTCACAATATAAACCACGACGTACGATTCGTCATAAGGTTTCTCAGCTTGTCTGAATTAAAAACTAGTATCACGATTTTCTCAAAAATTCCTCCACGTGTCAGGATTTCAAACCAAATCGTATTATAACTTTCAAAACATACCAGAGGACAAATAAGCTGACTGAGCTAAATAAGCTGTTTACTTGAGCCAGTGAGCATATGGGGAAAATTAAAACAAACTCTCCATTTGAATTTTCCATGAAAATACCTTCTATGTGAATAGATCTCTTACCTTAAGAAAGCATCGAAGAACCAAGTTCTCTTGGTATTGGGAAATGCAACCCTCATTCCCGACATTAGTGGTGAATGTAGAATAACAGCACCAACTTCATATCTAGCAGCAAGATCAACAGTGGGCACAGTACCAATACTCTGGCCATAGAGAATAATATTCTCAGGACTGATGCCATATCGTGTCCTAAGCGCATGCCAAGCAGCATCAATATCAGCATAAAGATTCTTCTCTGAGGGCTTCCCAGCACTCACTCCATATCCCGAGTAATCATAACTAAATATGTTACAATTTATCCTTGAGCCAAGACCGAGATAAAAACTCGACATTTGGCCAAGATCTACAGCATTTCCATGGGAAAATAAAATTGTAAATCTTGCTGTTGCCGAGCATCTTACAAAAAGACAAGCTATTCTATTTCCACGTGATGTCCTTGCATAAAATCCCTCCACCGATTCTTTTTCACGCTCTGTATAATGCCATTCGGCACGTTTTGATAAGGATATCGCAAATTTTGATCCCTCGTCCTCGATAAAACTGTATGTGGGCTCAGGCGGTGCAAAAGCCAATTTGGCTACAATTCTGGACGGACATGGAGGACAGCAAAACAACGAACAAAACTCACTCAATGAGTTCATGATTGTCTCGTTGTATTAACAATATATTGAGCTCAAATGATATCTATAAAAAAAAAATTGCACCAGTGTGCTCAATTATTTTTCTCACTCATGCATTCAAGTGACGCATTTGGGTTATGTTTAAATATTTTAATTCACTTTGTTTCATTTATACTGGCATCAACATTTCCACTTAGTTCAAGTGCATCAAAGTATTGTTTACTCAGTTTATCAATAAATTGTCTGGTCCTTTCATTTCACTCGTATAAAAAAATTTAAAAAAAAATCCACTGACGCTTTTACTATCTCCCAATGTGTGCAATTCACTATTACCTCAATTATGAAAAATCACTTGACATTATTTTTTTTTCATCGAGTCATTGTGTCAGTTTAATTGATTCAGGGCTATTTAGGTATGGGAAAATGATAATGGCTCACTGATCAGGCCACAATTTAGCCCTGACTGATGCTGATCCTGTTCTGTTGTTGCTGGTGAGTCAGCCATGACACACGATTAGTGTTTTCATTCTTGGTTGGATATTTTACAGTGTTGCATTTGTGGCAGCCTGTTGAGGGACAGGGAGAAGGCGGTGTTGCTGATTATAGAATTGAATTATTTTTTTTTTCTTTTTATTTTTTATCACTGGGTCATGCACTTGGGAGTGGACATTGCGACACTGGGGAATTGTGAATTGATGCGCTTCAGGTGAAGACTGATAATGGATCGTGCACTCGTTTACTCGATACTCATGTTAGCTGTCAATCGCTTATGAGTTTTTTTTTTATTAAATTTCTGGGATTCTAAGAGGCGGAAGGAATTACGAAGTCTTTACCAAAGTCCCGCTGTTTTCCTGTGGCTTATCCAAACGATAAGAGAATGTTTATCTACCCTGTTCCTTTGTTGATGGGTGATGGGAAACTTTTGGGTTATTACTAGCCAATGGGAGGAGACTTGCGCAGGTGCGTCGCCCCTGCGCAGGTGAATTCGCGGCGGGAAGTATGAAAGATTGACGAACTTTCATGGATTTTTGGAGTTATTTTATGAATGTTCTTTTAAGAGAAGACGGACAAGTACGATTCAGATTTTTTCTTATCACAAAAACGTAAATGATAGCATAATGGTGAAGTTTATGAAGAATGTTTATTACGTCAATTGCATTGTGTACGTTTCTGTGTAATTTTTTCAGATTTCATTTTCGAATAATCAAGAATCAAAAGTATGTTAGTATCGCAATATCATATGTATCAATAAAAAAGTTAGGTACTAGCAAAAAAAAGCCACGAGGCCTCATGTATAATACACAGCTCCAATTTTAGATTACTTCAAACCAAAATCTGGGGAAGTTATTAAAACAATTATACATAATGCAATGAGTATAATGAAGGTTATCTGCGAATTTGAAGTGAATTCCATCGTTCACAATTTCCTCAATATATACTCTAAGACATTCAATTTTTTGAATGATTGGCAAAAATACGAATTAATTTTGTACTTACAATTTATCGAAGGTAAGTATCCGGTCAAGGACAAAAATTCCACCATTCCAGCAGATTTACTTATTTTAGATTTCTAGTAAGCATGTGGAATTGGCGGGAGAAAATAAGAAGAACATAATTTTCTTGTGTTTTATCATTCGCCAATGAGTTATCAAGTTTCATTACGATTTCACCATTTGTATACTGAGGTGATTTTCTGCTTACAGCCCATTTTTAATGAATCTCTCGGAATCTAGGGGCGGTGGCGGAATTTATATTAGTACTTTTTTGAGGAGACAGATTATTGACAAAAAGCTCTTCATGAAAATTGTATTATTTCTTTTAGATCCCGAGATATTGATCGAAAACTGGCTGCAAACTCAAAATCACTCATCTCCTTTTACCGCTTTCCTACTGAATTATAGAGAAATCTTTGTCTTTCACTTATGATAAGTTGCTAGGTTTTATTCTTATCCTTGTATAGTACAAGTACGCGCTTACTCCATAGTCTCACAGGTTAATGATTTGTAATCAATGGCCTTTCTACAAATCAATCAGTAACATGCTTTGAAATGAAATATACGCCTGTTAGTATAAGACACAATGAGGATCTATGGAGTTTTTATGATGGATGAAAGGAATGGAACAAAGCTGATATCGTCAGATGGAAAGCGGAGGTAGGGCTGAAATTTCAGACGCACCGTGACGATGATAGGACGAAGTTTCGCTGAAAACCTCAAGTCGATTTCTTGAATCTTTATAAAATGATTGTGAGAGGTACTCATGGGTCGCCTTAATAACTTCTCGGTAGAAATTGAAAAAGTTAATTCCTCAAATTTTTTTGCTGGCTCACCGATTCTTATTCAACAAAAATTTCGAGGGAAAGAATTGAATGTTCAAAATTCATTTCGAAATGTATCTAACTACGTCTTGTCTCAATTTCATATATATATATAATACATATAATATAACATTTGCATTACACTACAAACAAGTTATGCACCTTAAAAATTTAACGCGAAACACTTCTATTGATCCTAGTTTCCATGGTAAGTATATTCATAGTATGCCAGAACAGGATTATGTAATGTAAATATAAAAATAACACAATAACATATAATTCTCTCCACATCGGTCTTTTATTGCCATACCTTCGAAAGGTTAATATACAATCGTAACAAATTACTTTCACATCACTACAGATAATGAGTTTCGATGAAAAATAAGAGATGGATTGGTTACTTAGGGATGCTACTGCGCGATCGTTTTCTATGTATCTTTGAAAGTTCTCTCAGCCATTTGATTTTGTGGGTGAATCGAACATGCCAGTCTCATCCGTTATTATTTTTTTTTACAGAATTTTGCCTGCATTCGTTTTTTTCAGAACAGTATTCCGACATTCATATTTTTATTCAAATAATCTCATATAATCATGGACCTATAAAATTATTTCTATCAGGCGAAATAAAATTTGTAGGAATTGTTGGCAGTCTTCGTACTCCCATGTTGACATGATTAATGATAATAAATCATCCTACGAATGTAATCTACTCTTTTCCTATGGTTATCATATTCAAATGGTAATTTATCGGGTAGTACTCATTCAATCTTGACTATTTATCCTGCAACAGCTGCATTAACAATATTCGTATTGACGGAAATCGAACTATAATTTTAGGGTATCCTTAAAAAAGCTCAAATTTTTCGGAATGAATCTTCGAAGTGTGCGCATAATTAATCAATGATTGAGATGTAAAAAAACACCAATGACACAAAATGTGTCGATGAAAAATGAGTGAATAGCTTCAATTTAGTACCAAAAAGAAATGAACATAATTTTACATTATAATTTTAATATTTTATGGCAATTCATTGTTAATAATCAAAATGGTTTCTATACAACATGCATTACCATTCATCCTTAGATTAATTTAAATTTCACTAGGTTTTCGTTTTTAATTTTTCTTCTGCAATAAGTAACATCATGCGCCCGACGACGATCTTTAAACGGAGTTTGTAAATGTCAGTAATAAATTGTGTTGTCAAGACAGAAAAATTAATTAATTGTGCAGAAATACAATTGAGAATTGTAAACATTTAAATGGGCTACAAATCCATACAATTTCATAATTAATTAGAAATGATGCTCAATTCATTTGATCACATCATCTATCCGTGACTATCAGACAAAAATAACAGTGAAAAATTGGATTGGAAAAATCGTGTCAAAGCCACTGACGTCATCTCATTCTCATCACAGAAATGTTCCATTATATCTTGCCAAATAACTTCTATTTACCCTCTTATATTTTCTTTCATTTAAAGTATTGGACGCGTGAATATTTTTACGATTAACTCATCGTGAGTACAATCCTGACCAGCATATGAATTATTCCAGATGCTTGCAGTCCGAAGACATACAGCCGATGTTAATTTCATTCAATTTTGGCTAATAATAAACCATGTTAATTCTCAACTCACACAATGAGTGAAGAAGAGGAAAACTAAGATTATCATGCTAATTGTAATTCGGAGGCTGAGATTCATGTAGTCATTTGGTTATTGACGTGAGGAAAAAAGATCAAGATAATGAAGAATTAATTGCCTTGTTCGTCGTTATGAATTAGACCAAATAGATAGTTGATTTGTCTTGGTTGTAAAACAAGAAACCGAATCTCACAATCTTTGGTCACCCAATCCATTTAACTATTGTGGAGGAGTAATTAGTGAATGCAATATACAGCGTATTTTAATCCGAACCAATCTCAATAAAAGGATCAATGGGGAAAGATTTGATTAACAAAAATAACTCTGACATGAAACAAATTTGAATACGTACAGTTCAAATACCGTTATCCGAAATTCCCGAATGGAATCGTCGTTTATGAATAGAACACCCTATTTACAATATCGGTACTATAAATATAAATAGTCACTGATTCGTAGCTCCGGCTTGACTTCTCTTTTATTTCTCTGTGAAAAAATCAATTCAAAGCACTTCCATGTAGACTGCGTTACTGTTTAACCTGCCATGAAATTCAATTATTCTATTTTATTCCTACAATAACGGATCACGTCCGATCTCCAAACTGAGTTCTTTTAATTTTATATTAAAATGTATTTTTAAACGACATAGAAATTAATTAATCGAGCACAAACATATTCGAAATCTGTAGAAATTCAGGTGGGTTCGAAATCTATGCAATTCCATTTTTAATCGACAATGCTTTATCAATCGATTCGATTAAACAATTTAGACTATCAGACGAACATAACGGCGTGGATATCACAAAAAAATTGAAATATCGTATCAAAGCCAATTACGTCCTGTTGTTCCCATCACATGAATGTACCACATTATATCTTGCTAAATCCTTTCTATTTACGTTTTTATATTTTTCGCATGCAACGTAGTAATCTTGGTGATTAGCTCCCTTGGTAATTAGGAGCAACATGCTGATAAGCAAAGTTTTTTAAGGAGACTTCAAAATTGCGAACCAGACGATCGGTGTTTACTTTATTAAATGTAGGCTCATTATAACTAATTTCATTGTTTAACTCAGCTACTGTGGAATGTGTAATCGAAAAACTGCCACGAAAGTCAGTTCGACAACTAGTTCAGTCATCTATCGAATGTGGATTTGTTCGTAAATTCGACGAGGTTTTGAGATGATTCGATTGGGAGAACCAATTGATTGGACAGAGATATTTCACTTTCTAGACCATTGACTTTTAGCTGAAGAGTGTTCGAGTTTGTCAAAGATTCTGAGCCCCGTTGACAATAAGTGGTGTGTTTCTCAAAGATTTATGTGATCTAATCATAGCTAGAGACGAAGCAAATGGTAATTATTATTACCAAGATTGCGAAGGTGCATGGAAGGATCGTAAGCTGCCTGCAGTATAATAGTAGAGTATCTTCAAGAACGCATCAATATAAACGGTAGATTAAATTTACGTATTCCATTGAAAATGGAGAAGAACAAACTTCTTTTCTTCAGCTGTTTAAACTATTCAAATATTACAGTTAATTTAGTGATTCATCATGGTTGAATGAATTATCCAAATTAGTGGGAGGTTCACACAAACTTTAGGTATTTTTTAACCCACAAATATGAATTATTTATCAATTTCTTCCACTTTAAAATAATAAGGAAGCCAATAAAGTCCTAGTCGTCTTTATCATCTTTTCCCCATATAATGACGACATAAATCTCAGGCTCCCAATCACATGCAAACTGTATAAGTTAAAAATCGAAATAGGTCCTTACTAATAAACACCGGCTCAATCTCGCCCGGCGTTGGGCTAAGATATTCTCAAAAAAGAATTTTCGTCCCACACAGGGCAAACTATAGGCCGAATGGTGAGATCTAACCATTTCGAAAAAAATCATGATCGAACCATATGCTCAAACACAATCGGAGCCAATAAATATAAAAATCAGGCTGTATATCTCCACTTCTAATTTCTGAAATGGTAAATTTGCCGATCAGGATTTTACTCATGATGAGTTAGAGTCACCATTTTCTTCTTTTTTTTCGCACTTCAATAACCGAATCACTACATAAACCTCAGTCTCCCAATCACTTTGATTTGTAGGCATTAATTACATCGTTTAATTAACTATTAAACTTTGACTGATCAACAGATAGTTTTTTTCATTAATTTAGTTCAATTTTTCCACGAAAAGGCATTCGATTTTTACCGGCTATTTTTCAGGATTAATCGGCTTGAAGAGGATAGTTCAGCATTTTGACACATTTTGAGCCTCAGGAGACTAATCTGCTGTTTCAATGAGCTATTTATCGGTTTTTTTTTGTTCAATTATTTTTTTTTCTCTTCTTAATTCTTTCATTTAATTACTTGAATTAATTTAGAACGTACGACTCCTGCGACATTTCAAAATGTTACATTGGCTGCCATCCTCTGATGCTAAATGTTACAACGAATTTTCAGATGGTGGTGTACTTTCATGATGACTAACGTGACTCAATGAATGAGTCAGCGCGTCTGGTGTTAGCCATTCTTTAGGTAAGCAGCGTTGGAGGAATGGAACGCAAGAACTGAAGTATGCCAATCGATTTACCCAACCTGGTATCTCTTGTCCACACAAAATCTGAAAATGAATATTTTTATATACATCAACTTTAATAAAAAAAATGCAAAAAATCTGAAAGTCGAATAAGTCACTGAATGGAATCAGTATTTCAATATACTGATGGTTTCATAACAGTATGATTTGATATTTGTAATAACATGGTGAGTGTTATAAATTGATTTCATTATGGAGGTTCCAATCATTTTGATTTTTTTAGAATAATCAATGCAGAAACCAACTCCGATGAATTCATAGAAAGAGAAAAACTTCAGAACAAGAAGTTGAAGCTGCAATTTCCCGTACACCACTTCATCGAATATATATATATGTTACCAACAGTTATGAATGGGAAAACTTTGCGTTTCATTCAATAGTATATTTAGTATTAAAAAAAAAAAACAAAAAAGAAGTATATTTAGTGCTTGACCTTTCTATGGATGTAATACTTGGTAATTATAATAAGTAATTTTTTAATAGAGGGACAGAGAAATAGAAGATTCTCGGAACGGCGATATGTTGGCACACACACGGATATTTATCATAAAATGAACATTTTACTTTTTCCCGTATCGATTGTCTGCGATTTATTTACCTGTGTCAGTTGACCACTGAAATGATTGCAATTTTTATTCATCAAGTGATATCTGTCTCCACGGAAATCCTTTCCTAATTCCGCGACGATTCTTGTAACATCCTCCTCCGTAAAATCTGTGTAACCAATGTGTACAGATTGCCTGAAATATTAATTGAGTTCTTATTTCGAATGCGAATTAGAAAAGGCTAAGAAAATTATTTCGTAGTCCACGTGAATAAGAATGATTTTTTTATAAAAGGGAGTGATATAGCTTTTCTTGAAAAAAATGATTATTCCATTGCTTTTATAACAATTTTTTTGTCTTTCAAAAAGAAAAAAGAATAATTTCCAGAAGACAGGAGGCTCTGTGAATACTTGAACTGTATTGACAAAGAAGAATAATTGGAAAGTAAACTAATTCCATTAGTCGCGTGTACGCGGAGAACAAAATAAATAAATTGAGTCACTAGAAAGACAATTTCAAATTTGTTTTACTAGAGCCTGATGTGAAGGAATAACGATAAACTGGACTTAGTTTCACTCCCTAGAAACCATCACCGACTCCTGCCACTGAAATTGATTAATTACATCATTATTGAAGCCCATGGAACTTTTAAGAACTTACAGTTCCTTGAGGATCTTGAATTTCGAAGGAATTCAATTCCATAGAAAACAAAACAATATTGTTTTTTTATTCCGTTCGCTGTCGAAATAAAGGCGAAAAATTGTGTATTTACCCCCATGGAATGAAAACATGAAATGTATATATAAGCGCTTCAAAAACGAAGGAGCATAAGTGAAATGTTTTACAGCTAGAACTTCTTTTACCTCAAATGATTAATTAATTTTTACAAAAAATGGCACTCGTAATAATTCTAATCTACAGTAATAATCTTTCCATCGAAAATAAACTACCTGAATCTGAATTGTTCTCCAAGTTCATCAGCATCTCTTGGCGATATTTCAAAAATACCAGAGATAGGAAGTGAGTGGCCGCCGTAAGCATATTCTGCGGAAGAAACGAGAATTTTCTCATTAGTACGTTATCAGTGAGTAATGCAATTACTACAGGGAGAGAAAAAATATAAACTAACACGAATATCTCAAATTTATGCAAAGTCTAATATTGGTGTACACAAACATATAATTAGTTATTTTCAGAATCACCGACGTGTAAAAGGAATATTTATGATTTCAGTTTATTATCTTACTACGAATTCTATACTGACTACACTATAAGTTTCGTCATTCAAACTGTATAGAAAAAAACCGAAATTTTCGATTATATAATCATCATTATCATTTTGTAATATTTCGGACGTCTCTCCCAAATATTTCTTATAAATAAATAACGGATATTCGTTGACAAACAGAGAATCGATTTGACTTTTTTTTCGTTGCAATCACCTTTCTTCTACTTCAAAAAGCAGCCATTATTTTATAAAAAAAAAATGTGTACCATAAAAATTTCCATAAAAACTATGAATAAAAAAAAAAACCTGACCCCAAACTTCATTGGAAAATTCCCTTTTTGCATTCAAGTATTAAGTAGATGAAAAGACAGATTTGTGATTATTTTATTGAACAGAAATTAAATGTTGTCATTTAAAAACTGCCCATTATCGTAGCAAATATCCACTTGAGTCTTGTATTGCAGAAAAGAAATACATATAGTCTCGCCCATAGTAATAATGAAATTGATTTTTTCAACAGGAAATGATCACTTGTTGAAGAGAAATAAGCGTATTGACAGTTGCCTTAGCCATAAAGGAGTATAAACGCAGGAGAAGGGTTTTTCACAAAACGTAATGAACTCCCAACAAATGGTTGTATATTTACTGCCGTCTTGTCATTTTCACGCGAAATTGCCGATATTGGCATTTACGCTCCATTACCATTAATGCAACGATACGTTTATAATGAAGCATATAAACATATTCGTTTCATCTCAGTGAATCTCAGCTATTGGGCGCGTAATTATTAGAAGAAATATAGAAACAATTTGGTTAATACCAAGAAATGCTAATTGATAACCTGATGCCTTTTTTCTCCATGTACAAAGACACGAACGTAATCACTCACCAACTCCGTAAATTTCAACTCCTGAATGGAAGACGCCCAGTCCAATGGGTGTGGTGTACTCATTAATCCAGTACTGAAATATCAAAACATTTATTTAATTTCAGACGGACACTTTGTTATTAAATTCCAAGTTTTGAGTATAATTTGAAGTAGCAGTGAAATTTCCTAGCCAATTAAAATTTCAATGAAATACAAGTATAAACCCAACTCATCTTAATTTTTAGTTTTTTCTCGAAATCCTCGTAATTTTACAGAACGGATATGAATAATTGTATTTACACATATATAGCCATTTTCATACAATACATATATATGTCCAATGGAAAAGAAATTCATGTAAATTTTGTGGCCTTATAATCAGACTTCATCATCAAACTTGATGAAAGCTCAAATTATTAAAAATTTACATGAATCTTCATTTCGACTATTTAATGCAAAGTTCAGTCGGAAATGGAATATTACGCATAATTTCAAAATGACCTTCGTTGATGACCAAGGTGATTCAGTACTCAATGTCTCATATACAAATATTCAATTTTCTGATGAAATAGTGAATTGCCAAACTGGTCGAGATTCGTAATGCAACAATAAATTGAGCATAACTTTAGCACAGTGAAACTTGAAAACTCACCATGTCATAAACATTGAGAATAATTGGTTCTCGTGCCATTTTGGGTATTAGTTCTTCGCTGTCTTGTGGATAGCCCAGGCAACTGGGAAACGGTAAATTACAGCCAAGACCTGATGAAAACATCACAGAGATACGTGTACCTGATGCAACCAGGTGGGACTATCTAAGTTCCAAGAGCACCTAATAAGCAAATACATTTTCTAATTACTCTACTGATTCTATGCACTGGCCCCGCCTCTCTTCTAATCCTTCTTGATGCTTTCATAATGCCTCTTGTTACACAAAGAAATTTGCCTCCAAGTCTTCAATGTCTGATTAAATGGACAGAAGAAAAAATCATATAATAAATTATTCAAATTCGATAAATAAATTAAAAATTTTAGACATCTACTATCCAACTCACCAAATTACTGTCAATAAATGCATTGATTCCCTTAAACTCCTTGGAATTCTCAGACTAGATTTTGCAAATTACGTAGTTAACTAATGAATCTAAACAAATTGTAAACATTTGCAAAAATAGTTCACTTCTGTCAGTTAATAGGGATACAAATTTTTATTGAACTAAGATAGATATGGTTCCTTGCAAAACACATCTATCTACGACTGCCTTATTAACCTTAAAATCTCCTACTTTTTAAAATACGTTTAGCAACTTCATTAGTCAACGAGTTGATCCAAACATATGTCAACGTTAATACAAATCACTTTTTTTGCTACGAAATGATAATGATGTATAGTAGGGATCACGAAGTAGTGCAATAACCAAATAGATAATGACACTAACCCGTACACGTAAAATGACAGCTAAAGAAGAAAAACATCCTGTTAAACTCATTAGTAATTAGTCTCCTCCCATAAACTCGTTGGAATCAGTTTAATAATCTCCGTGATCTCTCCTTATAATTTACTACATAAGAATTTTCACCGTAATAAGATAGTAATGGTCACTTCAAACAATTCCGTCAATAAATAATTCGTTAACCTTAAAATTCTCGAATTTTTAAAATCCGTCTAGCAATTTTAATAGGTAGAATCACTGATGTACAAAAATGTCAACAATAACAAAAATAGTTATTTTCCCGCAACAAAATGATAATTAACGTCCAGTAGATATAATGAATTAGTATGGTAAACAAACTGATAATCAAACTAACCCATTTGTTAAAAAGAAAAACATCTGTTAAACTGAGTGCAGTAAAGTCATCAGCTCCCCTCCCATAAACTCCCACAAATTACTTCAATAACCTGCGTGATTTCTCCTTGTAATTTAACAGATAGGATTTTGTTTATTAGAATAAGATAATAATAGTCACTTCAAAGATTAGTGTCAATAACTACATTGTTAACCTTAAAATCCGAAAAATTTGATAATACCTCTAGCATTATAATAATTAACATTCCCCTACAACAAGTTGTCCACAATAATAAATTTACGCATTGATAAACATACCATGAAACTCGAGACGATCGAAAATTGTCCCCTGATCCAAAGATTGTAGAAAAAAAAATGTCTATCCTAGAAAAGACGCGCAACATTCGTTCGAAAATGTTAAAGAATGTGCTAAAAAAACGCTAATTAACAGAGACCAATAATTCCACGTTACTCCAAAACCGTCAATCAGAGGAGAGCTTCGATAACAATTGCCACAATCACGAGAAAACAAGAAAAGCTTTCTCACTGCAAAATGTTCACTATGCGTCAGATAAACTCTGAAGTGAGACAGAGAGATGTCCAGGCCAATGTATAAGCTCGAACAGTAGTTCCATAGTGGCCGCTACGCGGCCATCTTTCTCGTCCCGTTTCGTGTTTGAAAGTGTTTCAAAAAACTTACAAATTCTTTGTTCCCGTAAAAACAGAACACTTCTAAATATCTTGGGTATTTTTACACACCGTTAGAAATTTCCACTGTTTCGTGATTTATCACATTTAACACATTCTTGAAAGCTATGGCGTTATTTAAATTATTTGAATTCATAAAATTAATAGTCTCAGTCTGGCTATTACCTTACTTCCCATGTGGTGATTCTTTAAATTTCTGCATGAAAATGAAATTTTAGAATGAAAATATAGAATTTACAATTTGAAATTTGGAATATGATATTTAATTGATGTTTCTAAATTCTGTTTCTAAAACTTTTTGATATATCGACCCACATCGCGCATCTGATCACAGTTTGATCATAACACCGAACTGTGATTAATATCCCATCTATGAAGATGGGATAATTCCTATGGCCATATTTTGAATTGTGTAATGGGCAATTCAATTTTCACCTCGCGGGCAAAACACAACTGCATCATGCATGTATACTATGATAATAAAATTGCATAATGAAGGAAAAGATTGACATGGAATTGGCAAACCGCCTCAAAGCTACAATGAACCTGCGTTTTACACTCTTTTCCTTCTTTTGGGATGGAAGTTCTATATACGTATCATTAACGCCATTGAATTTCGTAATATTCGAATCAAAATTTACGATTTCTTTTATCTGTTTGGGCTTGACTCTCCTGTGGTGATTTAATTTTCCATTGTCATAATGAACTTTAAAAAAAAATTGCGAAGAAGGAGATGTGGGTAATTTAGTAACCACTAAACTCATCAATTCCGTTGTAACTTCCGGTGTCCAGGCCGGGCTGGGTTCCTTCGTATACCTTCTTTCAAAATGAACTTCTCTCAGGTTTAATAAACACAGGAGGTAGTGAAGTGTTCGGGATCGATGTTAAGGCCAGAAGCTTAGATATGAGAGCATAGGTGGTCCTGCTACGATTCTCAGACTTTCATCGTCAACATCACAGTTATCATCATTACGCTCCTTGAGTTCTATCTCGGAAGTTTCGAAATATTTCTTAGAGCATGGTTCTATCCCAACTGAACCAAATTGTGGTCAAGGAACCTTGAAGAACAAAAATTTTGCTTACAAAAAGATTGATTAACAAGTAATTTTCAAGCAAAAAATTGAAACATTAAGAATTAATATAACGAATACACAACCCCCCACCGATGGATATCATAGCAATGTGTAGACCTGTCGGTAACAAAACTCATGTATAACAATATTGAATAAATGAAACATTATTTATTATAATTAGTACGACTATTCATATGATATTACAATGTTTTGCTTTAATTGTTATATTGTATTATATTTTTTGTGTGCCATCCACTTAGATTTGTCTCAATTTTTCTCTCTCCCTCTCTGCCTCCCTCATTCTTTTTTAACGTGACTTCACACTCGAGAAAGTCCATGTCACTAGTAATGTCAATCTAATGATAACGTGCATAATAATATATTGAGCATACGACAGTTAAGGAAAAACTGAATGACTTGCTGTCGTTCATGATCGAATTGAGTCATTGGAATGTGGTACTCGTGCGGGTGTCCAGCATCCTCACGATTAATAATTTAAAGCATGTAAATGTTATGAATATTTCTTAAGAGTAATCCATTGAGCTAAAAGTCTTTTCCCATTTTGTAGTCATCACTCATACAGCAACTGGCAAAATTGCAATTTCATACGCTTATGTATTTTACCATTAAGTCACTTAATGTGTCGTAGTGGATTTTTTCCAAGGATGCTCTGGTGAGATTCAGGCCACTAGAAAAGTGCAGCCAAGAATTCAAAATTTATCTTTACTAACTGCATAAAAATGCTTCATATTTTAATTGTCCACACTCGAATGCGCCAACAGTGCACTCATTTTAACATGGGCGGTGATCTGCTAACGGAGCCCGTGGAAACATTCAGACCCTGAGCACCAGTTCAGAAGGATTAAAAGTAATTTTGTATTTTATATAACTGATTATAGAGTCATCCTTTATCTGGTGCTTCTCAATGGATTAGCTACTGGATTAAGAAAAAATGGATTTCCTGTTTGCATTTTTTGCAACGGCTTATCACGCCAGGACATCCTTAATGTAACTTAGTCACTCAAAACATGTAAAAAAGTTCTCAATATTGTGAAACTAGTAAATTTTGATGATATCTAAAAAACACTCCCTAATTTTCCAAGGATCGTCACCAAACGAATTTCCGTGATATGGAAGCATAACAATTGAAGAAGCTTAAAAATGCGATTTTTAACAATGCAAATCTGACTAATTCCATATAAATCGTGATATCTATCCATTATCACTACTTGTATACAATTTTATCAGTGAGACAAATTAAAACCCCTGAGACATAAAGATGTTTTGTAATGAGTTTCCAATTATCGAGAAGTGACATATTATCTTAAACCCAATATAAATTGTGGAGATGAGCTGAACTTTCATTTGGAATGACAATCACCGTGGCAACTTAAATGCCATTTTTTTCTGTATTCATCCTAGTTGAATAGTACATTTCAAAATCATTAAGTGAGAAAAATAAAAGATTCTGTCCTCGAAGCAACCTAAATCAATGTGAATTCAAATAACTTTTTTATGTGATGCGAACTCAAAAAATGGAATGGCATTGTCACTACAGTGGCATTTCCAAAAATGGACTGCACGATAGATCAATGGCAAGAAGGATGTGAATACAGAAGTATGCTATTCGAGTAAACTTTCCCGAATAACTCCAGAAATATGGACTCCATCAGTGAGACAGACTGGAACGTGTTTAATGTCACGATACTGATACAACATACGACATTTATAATACGCTCTTAAAAAATTCTGAAAAAATGCCTGCGTACCTTTATGATTGAATAACAGCTCATAGCATCTTTTGGATTATATTAGTTCAGTGAGGTGCTGTAGTCATACAATTAAAAAATGTATACATATGATTTCTTAAATTTTCCCAAAAAAAGGAGAATGCATATAATGAGTTATTATTATTATTAAGGATATCTTGTTAACTGAATTTTGACTTTTTTACCGTTTTAAAAATCTACCTAGCGAAAGTCTTATATTCGATTTTTCAGAATATTTTTTCTGAAACAACCACATCTTTGCCCAAAACCACTAGAGAATCAAGGAACAGTTTTTCGAGCGTAAACTAACTACGAGTGTATTGTAAGATTTGTTCTCTAAAACATGTTCAAGTACATGATGGGCGAAAATAGGTGACTAAGTTGATAGAGAATGCCCCATATCACAATTTCTACAGAAAGTTTTTCACTAAACTTAACAACACATAAACTGAGTTTCATGTTTTTAAATCAAGTGAAATTTTTCATATTTTTCTGGTGACTACCTCAACAACCATTTTGTCTTATAACATATACAATAAATACAATTGAATGAATCATGAAAATGAAGGTGTTGTACTGTTTCCCGAAAATGAAAACGGAAAATGATTAAACATGGATAGCGTCCTGATCAGTGAAGGAAACTTGCTGATGTAAACAATCTGGGTCGATGACATTGAAGCATCCCATACGACTTTGAAATCCCGACTCGTGAATATTCTTAATAATTGTACTAGAAATTCCGAGGAACTGATACGAATTTATGCTCTCTAGGGTCCCACGTTCTATCTTAACTTCTCCATTGGAATACGAAAAACTAAAGAGCATTGAGCCATTGAATATGTGTCGAGTGAAATCACAGGACTGTTCGCATATGAATCGTAGTCCACTCTGCATGTCCAGAGGAAATCTCGAGAGAAGAGTTCGCTGATTATCACTATCAGCCACTCCGACGTACACATTATTATCATTACAACAGCCATTATCCTCATATCCAATCAAGGAGTCCACGTGACCAAGCGAGGATCTTTCATTGCAACTAATATGTATAGTAGTCTGCCAATGATCGGTGATGGAATCATAAACGTAAAAATTGGTTTTGGCATATACAAATTTCCCATCAACCACACATGATGCAGGCACTTCGGTGAACATTTCTGGTATTTCCGCTGCTTTTGACCAAAGCCCTGTGTGGATGTCCAAAACATCGACACTCGACAGTTTCAGACGATGTTGACCGATGCCACCAATCAGGTACAATTTATTTTTTATGAAGGCAACCGCCATATGTCGCCGCGGACGAGGCATCTCAGCTACCGTGAACCACGTTTTTGAGAGTAGACAGTAGCGCCAAATTGTCTTGGTGAAGCGCCCTGATCCTAAACCTTGCTCACCTCCAATTACGTAGATGCTGAATCCTAAAAAATGGAGAAAACCGAATAAGTGAGGTTTTAAGAAAGTAGATTAGAACTTTTTTCGTTCTGTGAAAAATCAACTTGCTAAGGTACTTCCGGAGAAAATCGCCAAAAAGAACGGTACGAATTCGTTCATCGATTGTGGTCTAGCTAATCTTATTTGGCGCCAAAAAACTGACACCAAAGGTCCTGCGGTGCAAGACGGAAGAATGGAAAAAAATTGCAGTACGATGGAGGTGGAAATTTACTATGGTATATAGCTAAATACGTTATAAAGACATCTCAACATTTCAAGTGCGCTTATCGAATCATTTTTGAGAAATGAAATATGAATAATAAGCAGAAAAAATAGGATTAGACCCATCGGAGCTAGGCAAACAGGCAAGACTTTTTTTCGACCATTTTTTTGAAAACTCAACTATAGGGTTACAAAATGGTTTCAAGACAAAATGTTATCGACTACATTTCCCAAAGAATTGAATCTTAGACAAAAAAATGTTTCGTCATGTTTTTGGTAAATCAAATCATTCTTAAAATACATTCCTCGTCTCCAATTTTTGTTTCCAGGATTTTGATTGAAAGAATACAAAAAAAAATATCGGGGGAATTTCAACCAGTATCTATTTACAGCTAAGCTGAGTGATGTATGGCTCCGTACCATATTGATACCTATAAATTTGCGAGTTTTTAATTGAACTGATGATTGTTGGCTAGACTCCTCAAATTTATGCGAGATATGGAAGACCTCCAAGCGTCTTAATTGCAACTCATGTCATTTTTGTATTTTCTAAAATAATCGTTACATTTACAATGAAAAAGGATTGTTTTTTTATTCCCTATTATACGCAACGCAATGAAAGAAGATATATCTTTTCGTTCATTTGTATTTGTTATTCACTGGATTATTCTCATGACGTAATTCTAATGATGTGTAATAATGTGTAACGTTGACGCATTGATCAATTTTTTAGACCAAGACAATTTAATTGAAAATTTGAACAAAAATGAATTTTAAAATAATCGCAGATAAGCTTAAAAGACCTCCATCCAAAGACCTCTGTTATTTCAGATTAAACATACTTTTTAGGTGCGTTCTCTTACCTCTTCCAATTATTTGTCTCCCGAAAACCTCTTTTCCATTGTCCA
The DNA here is from genome assembly GCA_026005395.1 of Asobara japonica. Lineage (NCBI taxonomy): Eukaryota > Metazoa > Arthropoda > Insecta > Hymenoptera > Braconidae > Asobara > Asobara japonica. Next base: position 3,361,568 of record BQMI01000112.1, read on the forward strand.
TAACACTAGCTATATCCTGCAGATCTATTAATTCGGAAAATTTAGAATTTCTCCACCAGTAGACACAGGGAATCTTACCCTTTTCACTTATTGATTTATATGCCACAACACATGAGATATATTTTGGTTGATTTTTAGAGGTATTGGAGCATGAATCCACTGGAGTTTCAGCAATCTGAAGCCAAAATAAAAGTTAATAATCAATATCCTATTCTATTTTAGGAGCAAAACTGGTACAGGCCTTTTGTGGCATATTAGAGAATTTGGCAGAAACTACAAAAAAAAACATTTCCGTCGTTACATAACACGTTTTATCATTTCAAACAGTAAACCGAGACACTAATTGTGAGAATTAAAAAAAACTCCATTGTATTCCTGCGACTATTTTCTCCTAACAATTCTATGAAAATTTTGATGTCATTCCTTACGTTTATCTTTTGATTTTTGCACCTGCTTCCCAAAATTTTCCTATTTTAATTGAATTGAATTTTCTTTCTCGATTACCATGAATATATATACAGCCAATTGTCAATTAATAAAAACAGCACGGTTCTCATAGAACTATGACTACAGGACGGTTCTCATAGCACTATGACTACAGCACGGTAATCATTTCATGAAGCAAAGACACCATAAAATGATGTTGAATATTTCATTGGCAGGAAGTGAAATGCGAAAAATATATGTCACTTCTCACTCCATAACCATAAACTCCTTCAACCGTCAAAATAGCCACGACGAGATACCTATCTTAAACAATATCAGACCATGAAATATGTTAAATCGTATTTCGATTTAATGATCATGAACTACTGTTCATCTCTGCACCCGATACGTAAAACGGAAAAATATATTTTTCAAGACTTTAATACCTGTAAAAGTGACTTATAGAGATGACTAGATGGATCATGCTCCGCCCTCGCTGAATGGTGCCGCACTGCCTCCTTGGCAATAAACCTCAACCACGTTCTCGAGCAACTAACGTTTACATTGCCAATAAGTTTCATGAGATTTTCCAGAGACAGTTCAGCCAACGAGGAGAAAGTCAACTCCTCAAATCTGTCTAAGCATGCTCCAAGAGCCACATCTCTTAATTTGTCAAGACCCAAATCCTGCGCCAGTGTCCAAATCTCGATGACCTTTCCCGCATAAAGCCAATGCAAAATGATAATTGACGTTAAATCATTCGTGAGCTTTTCACACATAAAAACGACACTCAGTTCCAACAGCTCAAGAGGATTCGTGTCATTCGGATTGGTGAATTTTTCTAAGCATTTCTCCACTTTGTAATGAGTTTGAATTTTTGACTCCAGGTGCGTTGTCTCCTCGGCCCACTTGACAAAGTCCTGAAAATACAAAAATATTTTTTACATTCACCGGTGTAATAATTTGTTTTTAGTTAAATTTAGGTATCAATTATTAGCATTCTCAGTATGACATTGTAGTCCAATCAACGTAACCGTGGTTCAGAATCTCAATAAATAATTTCCGATCAATGACTTTGCTATATTTTCCATAAATTACTGTTCAACAACTCGAATAATTAGTACAGGGTGGTGATAAATCAGACGTGCTTCATGACATTTTTGATTGTACAAAATGAACTTTGCTTTGCAACAATTGCAATACATCTAAATTGTTAAATTCAACATCAAACCATAAGAATAATTCTTGGAATTTCCGACATTATACTGGAATTCAGGAAATTATTCTGGCATGCTTGTCACATGGGTTAAAATTTGGAACTGATAGTTGAAAAAAAAACAGATATTTATAGTATCTTCAAAAACACAAAAATATTTGGTCAGTTTTCCAACAAGGGCTCAAGTCATCAAAAAAAACACTTGTCAGGATTACATCAATGAATTAACTCATCAAATGATGAACTTCCTCAAACTCTACAAATCATAATATAAACAAAATAAAGCTCCAAATGGCTGTTTCACTGTGGAATAAAAACCAAGAGTCCGAATTTTGGTTTGAAAATATCATTAACGTGAATATATATATATATATATATATAAATATATATATATAGTTTTTTGCGTTATTTTGAAGTATACATACATATCAAGTAACGATCGGGTTTTTTTTAAACACACAACAGACCTTGAGGGTGTCCAGTGACACACCGTAATTGATTGGGTACTCATTCTGCCGATGATCATTAAAGTTTTCCGAAAATAATGATGAAAAGTACAAACTGTGCTTAGCAAGTTTGTCTTTATCTGCTCGAATTTTATTGTCACCAAGCACAAGGATCACGTGATTATTTACAACACTGTCCATTGTATTAAAAAATAACTCCAGAGCGATCAAAGCGTGACTGTGTTGACAGATGACCTGTTGCAGTACAGCTGACCTTGAATGCAATTGCGATTTTGCTCGTTTGTTGGTCGTTGGTAAGTACAGATTCCAACAGCGTCGTGATAAAGCAGACCGTAATTGCTCCTTGTATTTTCATCAAACATTTACGAATGTTTTCAATGCTTAAAAAAATTATAAAAGTATTTTTTGTAGCCTATGTTGCGCGCTCCGTATAATGTTTATACGAAAATCTCTAATGATCTCATAGTTTTTTATAGATTGAGCGAAAACGCGGGAATAATTCGATGTCATCACTCATCCGCAGAATTGCCCTCTCCACCTAGAGATGGCAGGACCGCACATTTCCCCGTTATTTTTGCGACTTGCAGAGGATAAAAAGGAATGTTTCTGACGTTCCGTCAATCAGAATCTGGAGAATCATTGAATCACGATCAAAACAACGTTAAAAACTCAGGTAAAATTAATTTATTATTTGACGTGATCACATATTTACATAATTGTCTAAAAGATGGAACATTGCTCAGCATCTTCTTCAGAGTAGGTGCTCCATTGATTTTTTATCATGCAACAATTATCTTTCGGCATGACAACTGTTAACCGGTACTTGTGACGCAATAGACCAATGCGCACAAGTGTCTGTTGCTGTGCAATTAACAATTAGTTAGAACCTTGCAATCGAGAACTCATTGCATGGTCTGAGATTTTTTTAATTGATTAATAAATAATTACCATTCAAGGTTGACATATTTATGCATCACCTATATGCGGGTAATTATTGGCAGAAGACTGGGTGTGCTATGAGGGTTTTTGTAATTTACAGAATGACTGACAATCGCTTGGACCTCATTATTTTCGGAGCCACGGGTTTCACGGGTAAATACACGATTAAAGAAGCTAATCGTTTGTGCAAGGATAAGCCGTTTACTTGGGGAATTGCTGGGCGAAATGAGGAACGTCTGAAAGCCGTGCTGAAGGAATTTGCACCAGACACCGGTGAAATATTTTTGATTTTTTTTTTTTTATTGTGATAAAAAAGATCTACCCGAACTGAGCTTTTTAGACAGAAAAATGTAAATGCATTGTTTCGAAATTTATGTGAATTGTTTATAATATTGGAATTAATAATCTATTGAATTATGAGGGGGAGGGGGGGGGGGGGAGGATGTTCTAGACCCTTACAGCTGTTTTCCTGATATCTAGCAAAACTGTCGATGCCATTATTTACGAACTTCTAACTTACTACCTGAATTTCGGATCACCTTTAAGGGCTTGCGAAGACTCCTCATAAGGAGAGACCGTTTCAGTCACTTCCGCAGTGACCCATCGAGAAAGGACATTTCAAGAATTTCACAATCACTTAGAAACTATTGAATTGGGATATACTAGTCCGTAGTTTCACTATTGCAGTATTCTATCTTAACATAGTAATTCATTTATACTAAAATTTGAAATATGAAACGTCGAAAATGGTTATAATGTGGGAATTGAAGTTTCTGAGCTATTTGAAAAATTACGCAGGAAAACTACGGGTCGTATTATCCTACTTTACCCTTCTTTACTGGTCAAATACCTACTATTTTTCCTCCAAGCTCGGTGGAAACTGTAATTTCTATCCTCAGGAAGAAAATATCTCCCTATTCACTTTTTGGCCTGGATGATGGAACTAACTTTCCGGTGGATGTGTGACGAAATAAAATAGTATGTGCGCCGAAATAGTATGCACGTTACTGTGCAATTGTTTAGTCATGATCTTCCTTCTATTTATTTATATGAAATATTTAGAAATCTCCATATTATGGGAAGGTTGAAAATTTTGATATTCTTCATGATTTTAAGAGTTACCAAAATTTTCGAAATTTATCTAATATTTTTAGTACTTTTCTGTGAAGCTTAAAATGATGGCTCTTCAAATTGAATGAATTTTTGCCTCCGATTCAATTAGAACCTGGTTAATACGAAATTTAATCCGTGTAAAAATAGTGAAAGATTATATGAATATACACAATCTGCGAAACATCCGAGGAAATTAATTCTGACGTGATTAATTATGCGACTTTACATTGAATGTATTGACACAATTCATGCTTTTGCTTTGTTATCGCCGGGTCGGTAATGTGGGAAAGATACTAAACTTCTTGACGCCTAATCTAACCTTGTTCGTGGAAAAAATGTTTATGCAATTCTCAACTGTTTGTATTCAAAACTAAGGTGTAACGCCACTGTAAAATTCACAAAAACGACTTTTTTAACTGAGATAATTTTCTGAATGTTGTAAAAGATGAAGAAAAAAATGTACAAAACTTTTTTTATTCATTTTATTACGTTATTAAATTCTTTCAAACTTTTGCAAAAACCCCATGAAATGAAATGAATAATCCCTACATAAGCTTGTTGCTTATGCAAAACGATTTGTATTTTCAAAATATTAGCGACGTACACTGAGCAACAATTGAGCAACATGTAGTCAGTTCGTCATGGTACAACAAAATTGTATTCGTCCAACAATATTTGAATCTTGCTGGAGTATTTAGATAGAAACGAATTCATAATTCTATAGAATCGTATGAGTTGCAGCATCCAAATTTACTCAGTAATAGTAACTTTTTCATTATTGTAATTATCAAATATAACAATACAATCTTTGATTTTTCAATCTGCTGAAATAATACAAAATTGTCTAAATATCCTCCCCTCTTTTGGGATATCAAGCAGTTACCCAGAAGTCATTGAAAACAGAAAGCATTTCTAAAATCAGCCAATGTTCATGCACCGTATGCAGTGTTCAAAACGTTGGTTTTTTTTTAAACAAATTTTATCCGTAAATTATCGTATAATGGCCCAGAAATAAAGGATATTCATACAATTTTCGTGAAGGTTTTCATCAAGAAAATTTTAAATTAATCACTGCATTTACACCGCAGAAAATATTCCTCTCATCATTGCTGATGTCAAGGATGAGGAATCATTGAAAAAAATGGCGGAAAGGGCTAAAGTCATCGTCAACACATGCGGCCCTTATAGGTTCTATGGAGAGCCGGTGGTGAAGGCTTGTATCGCAGCGAAAACTCATCATGTTGATGTCAGTGGAGAGCCACAGGTTTGAAAACACAGTTTTTGAGAATGGAAATACATCTGAAAAGTTCTGAAATCAAAGAATCACGTTCATAGAAATGTTATTTAACCCATCGGTGCTCAAACAACATGACGAGAATTCTCCATATTCTCCAGAATTCTCCACACGATCAGTTACCTATCATACCTATACGCATAATGTCAAAGATCAATTTTTTAATCGCATAATTTGCCCACTTAATAATCACAGACGTCTATAAAATATGCAATGTAGAATTGCGAATGTATCCCCAAATATCATTTACATTTTCCAGTTGATTATCTGCAATAAAAAATCCTTGGAAATATGCACAAAATGTTCTCCATGACGTTCGCGAACAATTTCAAAATATTGAATTGTGGACATTTTTTCATTTGTTCCATTTTCGTTCGAAAAATTGATTGGCTTTATGCAGATACATATTCCGAATATTTATTCGCCAATTAGAACATAATGGCCACCGATGCATGGCAACAATTTTTTTTTTAGTGGATCCGCCGATAGACAGGTTCACAGGGTCTGTCGTGTTTTAATCGAAACACTCTGCAAATTCAGTGGGGTCGGTCCTAAACGAGACTTTTCGAGAATATCATTTTTTTAATGCTCCAATTCTATCTGAACCGTGAAGCTATGAAGGTTCAAAAAATTATACGCGTTCTTGGGCTTTTTTATCTTTATGGGATATGACCACATAAATAACTTCCCTCTAAGATTAAAGAGTTGAAAAACAAGCAGATGATTTAGTAGCAATCATGGCTTGGTAATACTATCAGTTATAATAACATCACAGCTTCAAAATTATCAACACCTCCATGATAGGTACATTACATTTACATGAACATTACAAGTTTGTTAAAATAAAAAGACTCGAGAACTCTTGTTGACTTCTTGATGATATGTTAAATGATTTTACAACGATAAACGTTTCCAGGTGTTGCATATATTTTTGGTTTGCCTAATTTCTACCTGTATCAAAAAGTAGTTCTTCCTTAATTAATTTCTTTTCTTTTCTTCATCGTTTTTCATGTTAATCGACGAATTCTGATTTTTCGTGATCGCGAATTTCACTTCTGACTAGAATCATACTTATGGAAATGCCAAAGGTGTACTAAAATTTAGCATTTTCATGTACTAGAATCTGGTTTCGAATATAGTCAAAGCAACTATATATTTTTCGGTTTACTCAAATAATGAGAACATGAATTTTACAGTATATGGAGAGGATGCAACTGGAGTATGGTGAAGCTGCTAAGGAAGCTGGGGTGTACGTTATAAGTGCATGTGGTTTTGATAGCATTCCTTGTGATCTTGGAGTCATTTTCACTCAACAAAAATTTGAGGGCGAAGTCAATTCCATTGAAACTTACCTTACGTCACGAGTAGAACATAATGCGGGCGGTCCTGCGCTTCATTATGGTACCTGGGAGTCCGCAGTTTATGGGTTGGCTCATTGGAATGAATTGGGGGCTTTAAGATCGAAACTGTACCCCCAGAGATTACCATCATTTCACCCAAAATTAAAAGCAAGGTAGTTCTTATCTGGTACTGTCCTTTCAATATTTATTTGTCATAATTGATGAGAATTATAAATTGATGTTTTAGGGGCCCAGTTCATCGCAGCAATGTGACCGATGGTTATTCAGTTGTATTCCCGGGGTCTGATCGTTCAGTAGTTTACAGAACTCAACGATATCTCTTCGAAAATGACAAAATACGTCCCGCACAAGTCCAGACATATGTCACTTTTCCGTATGTTCTTAATTTATCATTCCTTCTGTAGGTAATGATGATGAATATCAAGCTACTTCCGCAGAATTGTCTCCATGAAGGAATATGTACCCGATTGTCTAATGATTATATGAATAGTAAGCCATCAAATGATGATGCATTGAAGTTTTCAAAATATTACTTTTTCAACCGGGGATGCAATAATGAGGTCCTTGATTTTTGCCATTGTACTTCTCAAAATTCATACGAGATTCCCGTGAATTATAAAAACCACACTTACTGTCACTTATCCTTAACTGATATGTGATTAAAGTATTTTGGCCATCTCATTTCATTACACCTCTTCTGCCAAATATAGATCACTTCTGACTGTAGTTGGCGTGGCATTAATCGGCGCTGTCTTCTCCCTCATGACAAAGTGCAAATGTGGTCGTGCTCTTCTTTTGAAGGTACTATCAATCGTCTAACCATCATTTCTAAAATACGTGCATAATCTAATGGAATTTACTTTTCAACAGTACCCGAAATTTTTTTCCGCTGGATATTGCAGTCATGAAGGACCGAAAATTGAGGCCCTGGAGAATACACATTGTTCGATAATTCTGCGAGCAAATGGATGGTCAGAAAAACTGGCGGAGCCAACCGATAAACATACTGAGCCTCCGAATAAAGAACTTCTCACACGAGTTTCTATGACGAATCCTGGGTATGGGGCTACTTGCACGATGCTGTTGGTTTCGGCTCTTACGGTCCTCAGAGAAGCCGTGAAGATGCCTGACAAGTAATTATGATTTGATCGTTCCATAATATGACCAGATTATCGTAATTTTGAAGTAGATTTCATTGAAATTTAATCATTTATATATTCTCAACCCGTCAGTGGGCACGTCGGTCTCTCAAAGTTCTTTAGGCGCGCATCCAGGGAATGTCTCTTGTCTTTTAAGATCCTATGTCAAAATGAGAATATTTTTTGTAGTAGACATTGAGTGCTACAATGAAACTTTATATGCACATCATCTAATATTCATAGTTGTGAAGATATATGTCAAACATAGTTTCATAGTTGATGCCGCCAAAACTTTTTTTTTCCATAAATTACGTGATTTCGAAGCTGGTAGTACATGTAATACGTAAGGATGCTGATTGAGTCGAAGAATATCTCATGAACTGAGATGAGGGGTGGGAAAATATTACTTAATTTGTAACATTATTGAAGTTTTCGACAGTCCCGTTTGTTCACGTACCTTTTTCGCCAACGGACCGTTTAGGATACGGTCTGTTTGTCCGATCATCCGTTTACTTAGAAGGTGACATGTTATTTCAACGGAGGACTGAACCTCCGGTCCTTCTTTAAACTTCCAAATTTTCATTTAGGAAGGCCCTTGAGGCCAATTGGTAGTGACTCGATCACTTCACTGCCGGTATTCATCGCCTAATAATCGCAACTTATTTAGGTCTTCTCCCGAGCGAAATCCTGAGCCTAGTTTTTAAACATGGTTTTCAAAACGTTGATTTTTTTAACATTTTTTAATGAGCCCAAAAAAAATTCAAAATTTTGACTTTTGTAATTTCTCGAATTTTTAACTTCGTAACTGCTCGATGTTGTTATATAGCCCCACTTCGAGAAACGTTTCTTCACTACGTAGGTACTTGGTCTTTTGAGTATCCTCGCATGATTCGCATCAAATTTTGAGATGATGTGTGTGCGTGCGTTTAACGCTATTGTTTGACACACGATTACGCATTAACTGATGATGCGATTGGTGTCAAAATAGGTCAATTTAGGGTCAAAATAGAAAGGTTTTCGTTTACAAGGATAAATGTTTCCCACCTAAAAACATACATTGTATGTTTCATGTTTTTTTGTAACTTGCATAAGTAAACGTAGTCAAAATTTGCGGATGGTGCTTCAGTATTTGAATTATACACGCGCGGGGTTCGCCCGATTAACCCTAGGGATGTGAGGTTTTAAACAATCTTGGGAAAAAATATGTAAGTAAAAAATCGCAAATCGGCACGTAGTGAAAACTTCGTAACGGGATAGCAGTATATTAAGATTTTTGAACGAGAGCTCAGCCTCTCTTTGACCAGACATTATAGTGTGAGGATATAATGCTGATCTTTTAAACTTTTGAAGCGCTTGGAGATAATCTAACCTGTCTTATTAACTTCCCGATAGGGGAGTTATTGTAATCACCCCGAAATCGAACTTTTTCATTTCGACCTCTAACTGGTGTCTTAGGGGTACCAAAATAATCCCCGAAAAATTCTGAGTCAATGTCTGTGTGTGTGTGTGTGTGTATGTATGTCTGTATGAATGTGCCCTAAATTTTGATCAACGATTTATCACGAATGGATACACTAATCGAAGCCATCGAGGTCTCAATCGACGCATCTTCATGTAACTTAGCCCTGATTAGTTTTTGATAGATATTGGTTCAGAATATAAATTGTTATGAACCATTTCAATTGTTCATAACGCTATATCTCGTAAACGGTTGGAGTTAGGGAAAAAATTTGTTAACATAAATTGTTCCTCAGACAAAGATGCACATTTAATATGTATTGACTTTTTCCCATGATGTGCATAATTAAGGTGGTAGAGCCGTTAGAAAAAAATAATTCATGTGATGAGTGCATGAATGGAGACTAGATGGCGTCGGCGATCGCAAAAATTGGTCTCTACAGTAAACATGGACCGACTCAGAATATAATACTTGTATATCATTTTTGTGTATCAATGCTACCAGGAACGTGCAGTCGAGTGAAGCCGGAGATACGGACTTATTGAACTTCTTCAACGTAGTTGTTGTATATTCGTGGTTTTAAAATGCTTCAATGAGGTTTAAAGGTTTTAATGAGAAGTAAATGGCCTTCACGTGGAAGAGGGAGTTATCTCTTGATTATGAAAAAAATCACAAAAGGCAGCGACATATAGAGAAATGAAAAAAAAATCAGTAAATACTGAAGTGAAAAGTCTCGTAAATTTTTGAAACAGACATGATCTCGAAAACTCGAATTACCAAATCGAGAAGTTTGCATTGTGTCCTCACTGAGGGCACAAATACATCCCACCCACTAGTTGTACTATTATATTTAAGAATTCATGAATGAATTCTACTTTTTACCCATTTCGTTTGTCTTTTATTTTACAGTGGCGGAGTACTTCCCCCAGGTGCTGCATTTGGAAAAACATCGATGATCAACCAGCTGAATGAAAACGGAATAAAATTCGAAGTCTTGACGAATACTAAAAAGTAATCTTGTCATAGAGTTTATCCACGTCTTATTTACCTACATCTGCGAGGCGACAAGTCCTATTCAGTCTCGATGAATTCACATTAAAATATTAACGATCTCCTAACGATGGATCACGTTTTTTTATACTTTCTCACACTTTCTACTTGTTTTTACTAAGATTTCGTAATTTTTATTGTAATGTATGGCGTACTAGATTTTTCATGTCTACTTAAAGTGTACTAATGATGTATAACGACTTTCTGTTAAATGTGTCATATAAAATAATGATAATGATATCGGGTACTGTATGTTTAGAGGAAACAATAAACAGGCAAAACTGTGTCGTATGCCCTAATTACACATAATAAATCTAAAGATTGTAATTTTTCTTCATGTTTGCAATGTACTGGTTCGATTTGTGCTTTGCTTCTGAGCTTTTCTTCAATGCATGTGTATGTAGATTTTTTTTTGCTTTTGGTTGTAGTGCAAAAAAAATCTTGATTGTAGGAGATTGCTACTTGCTCCAAGAAGATTTCATTCTCAAATTAACAATTTTTCTTACTTCGTTAAAGTAAGGAGAAGGTTGGCGAATTAGCCCGAACTATAGCTTATATTGGGAAGAAATTTTTTTTTTTTAAATTTGTCAAAACGAACATCGGCCCGCAGCCCACTTTCGATCACGTTGCATCAAATCAACTCATACCAGAGACCGAGGATGCAGGAAAACTATTCGGCTTAGTGTCGTCTTTTATGCATATGCGAAAACGAAGTGGGAATACAACACCCAGAAACAGAACTAAGAACAGATATGATTTTAAGTTTCAATACCTTTATTCACTACGATCCTTCAGATCGATTACTGAAGTAGAATATAGGTGTCTGAGCTAAGTATCGGATCAACTTTATCAGGTGCATTACTATATTATTGAATTGTGGGACGGAAGAAGGAAATCACTGTCCATTTGAAAGCAGACCTACAAAAATCGGGAAAATAGAATTTGTCAATGAGTACGTCACTTGTTTGAAAGTATCCTCGATGGCCTTCCGGTGAACTTCTGCTCTTCATTAGAAACGTACGATTCTTGTCAAGGACATGCGACCGTCGTGAACACTTTAAATTGACCCACTTTAGATGACAAAAGTGACTTTTGAATATTCCCAATTACATCTGCAGCATAATTTTCCTTCATGGAATTCCCAATCCACTTTATTATTCCAGGTAAATACACCGGTAATTTCGTAGGCCATCAAGACTGACGTCAGTCGATGGGATGAGAGTTCAGTGTGAAAATGAGTCACCCGACTTAAGAGGCTGTTTAATAATAATTTTGTCACCAAGATTTTCTCAAGTGAGAATATCATTTTATTCTTTGAGAACTCATTCAGCTCCTTACTCAGTGACTGAACTGTAACACATTCTTTGTAAAGAATTTAATTTCTGACAAAAAAATTGTGGAATTATTTTTCATGGCTCACTTTTGGTACAGATCCGAATTTTGAATGAACGCGAATATATATGAGTAGAATTGTATACGGAATTGCGAAACTTCGGATGAAATTCATAAGATATAAAATATACCTTTGTAAGAACGGCACACTAATTATCAAGTACCTTTTTCCCTATGCCTAATAGATTTCGTTATAAATAATTGTTAATAATGATACTGGAAAGCAAGAGTTCCAAAATTAGGCTCTCTTTTATCTTGTCTCTTCTTTTGTTGGTTCCCAAAAGGAATAAAGATCGTTTGTCTCGTTTCAGATTAGGAAAAGCATTTTTTGTGCACTTTCCAATTTTACAAAAGTTATTGTATTGATCCCGAAATGGACTTATAAAAAATACTTTTCTGTATTTTGACAGGTGTCCATTTCGTCCTCTTTGTGTGTGTGTGTCTGTCCGTAAGGATGCAGCAAGGCCCCTCATTATTTCCTACAACTGAACTGATTATTAGGTAACATCGGAGTCATTTGCGAATGCCAAGCGTTTACTTTGGCGAAATGCGGAATTTTATGCTTGGTGAAAGATAAGAAATGAACAGTCCCAAAACATAATCAAGATATAGATATTTGGTTCCGTAATTGCAAGAAAATAACATTTTGCTTCGACTGTGGAGTCTCCTGTAGCCGCTTTTGTCGTGTATTGAGTGAGCAAGTGGAAATTGCCAATCCTGTATAGTTTTCCTCAATCGCTCGTGGTATCACTAACGACGGAATCATAGGACCGATTTTAACCATGAGATTTAATCTGATCATATCTAAGTTACATATGGAGTTGCGTCGATTGCCACACGGCATCTCGATGGCATGAATTGTTCCTGATAAATTGTCGGCGACAAATTTCCCCCATGTATCGTTACGGACCGAGATATGTACACCTTATACACATATACGGAAATTTCGTGAAAAATTATCTTAAAGTTTTAGAAAATCTCTGGAAGTCTGGAGAATTGATTGAGACACAATTCCCCATTTTCAGGAGCAAAACAATATCGTTCCTTGTCAGAGCGTTGTATAGTGAAGTATTGGTAATTGATTTAACAAGAACCGGGATGTGGGCATGATCTTTACCGGTCGAATCAATAAGTCTCCGATCAGCACTCGACCATGTCAGATAGATCGAATTCTGATTTTTAAAAAAAATTTTTTTTATTTTAAACCTTCCGGTTTATTCGCAAAATCATGATACATAAGATGTTAATTATCAAACAAACAAAAAAAATTACTGATGTAATGAAAAAAGGACCTTTCCATTTCTAATTTTGAGTGGGCTCTATTTGATTCAGTAAAGGTGGTAGAGGAAAATTTTTTTACGTGCCGATAGGGAAGTTATTGTTTTGCCCCCGAAAATGAAAAAATCGATTTTGCATCAACTCTCCACGTTTCATGGCATTTCTGGCCTTTCTAGACTATTTAAAACAAAATGTTTGTCTGTGTGTGTGTGTGTGTGTGTATGTATGTAGCTAGGTATGTATGTGGTCAACCTTTTCGTCCACCATCTATCGCGACTGAATTATGCGATCGAGGTAGTGAATGATTCAACCGAAGCATCTTCACGTGACTTAAATCTGATTAGTTTTTGGATGGAATTGTTCCATTACATATATTTTTATTAACAATGTCAATTGTTTACAATGTTCTACTGCATAAACTATTAGAGTTAGCGCAAAATTTATATAAGAAAAGTTGTTCTCCATATAAAAATACGTATTTTATGCGAAATGCCTTTTTTGGATAATTTGCATAATTAAGGAGGAATCGCAGTCTCAACAATTATGTATATAATGAATGAATCCAGTGCTGTCATGAAGGTCTCAATCGGAGCATTTCCGTGCAGAGTTAAGCGGATTACATTTTGGATGGCATTCGTCCAGTGTAATGTTATTAACAATTACAATTGTGTATAGTGTTCCACTGGGTAAAATATTGAAGTTATCGTCATTATTGCGGCCGCACTCCTATTGGCGTCTCACTCCCACTCAAGTAACGCTCATAAGTCTCATGCTCACCATGCATCTACTCGAATATTCATCATTATCTGCTTCATTAATGACTCAGTTTAGAATTCTCAAATCTGCAAGTTTTCAGTAGGACACTACTGATTAACCGGAGTATATTGGAGAAGAATAAATTTAGCATGCTGTACTGAAATACCAAATTGGGAAGTTTTGTTTGTGCCCCGAGTGGGGCGCACACATGCACTCACCACTAGTTAAATATGAAATATATCCCTTGTTTCGTGGGAAATCATTTAGGTTTTAAGGATCATATCTTGACAAAAATAGTTAATGTTAAATGTCATACGGGCTAGAAACTGACCTTTCTTCCCGCTAGTATTTCATGGAATACGTTGTAAAATGATATAAATACGGGGGAAAATCATGAAACGTCTCAAATTGTATATTGTCCCTCATATTCCTCAATATTTGCTCATTTTCGCGCAAAATGCTGTAGAGTTCGCGCAGGTCGCTTGCAAGCGCTCACACACCGTTCGCAATGCCTCCACTTACATTTGGTTTCCAATTATGAACATTCAAAGGAAAGTTATTGAGCCCAAAATGTCTATGTTAACGCAAGGAACAAGCTTCATTTGAACATTGTTTTTCTGTATCCCTCCGTTTGCGCTATATTTCGACAACATTGAGTTTGATTGCATAATGAGCGCATGAAAAAGCGTTTACGAAAGATTCTGATTGCACGCCTAACTCGCCAGCCACCCATCCACCCACCCGCCCACACACACACACACACACACACACGGGATACATATTATTTGCGCACTGAACAATTTTTTTACAAGCAAGGCTCGAAGCGTTTTTTCTCAATTTTGTAAGTTAATTTATTATCCGATATTGATTAAACTATCGCGACTGAAGGACGGAAAACAAAACATAAATAAAAACAAAACGAGCAAAAACTTGAGGCAGTTCCGTTTGAATAATGTAATAGTAAATTCCTGAGTTTTGTTCCGGGTAGCCTCGATGATTCAAGGTATTTTCCAATAAGTTGGAACAAATGGGGATGAACATTTAACCAAGGACTTAATGTCTTGTGATAATTCAATTAAGAGGTGACATTCGTCCTCTGGGAAGTCGAGAGCATAAATCGATTTTCAATATTCTGTTACCAAACCTGACCGCTGGAATAGTGATATTAAATCCAATTAAGTGGGCTCCATGCATCGATTTATGCGATGGACCCAGGCTGGACGTGAGAACCACCGAGTTCGTCACAGATGAACGATTGCTTCAGAAACTGTTGTTGGTTGTCATTCAATATCTCTGAGATTTGCTCATTGACGAGCCCTTGAAGTCAAAAGATCCGGGTGAAAGATAAAACTAGCCTTGAGATAAATCTATTGGGGTATTAGCTTTTCTTCTTCTAAGGACTTTTGAGATTGCCAAATATTGAAGTAGTTTCTCCAATGAAATTCACTTTCATAGGCATCGCCATCAGCGTTAGAATTGTTTGTCTCATTCGGACAACTATAAACATGGTGACAGTAGTTTTTTATTAACCTGTTCAGACTTTTTTCTCACTCAATTGAAATGTAGATAGAAAGTTCGAGATGAAGAAAATTTGATAAAAAAAATCATGCAATTTGGTGTCACCATTCGAAAATTTTTTTGCTGACTAGTTGTATAATTTCGGAAACGGTAGGACTAGTTATGGAATAGTTATGGACTACACTCAATGAGTTTCCTTCCTATATTCTGGCCAAGTTGCAAGAAAATGAACCTAACTGGCGAAAAACCCTGGAATGTGTGTCCATAATTGTCGAAGTGATCCATCGCTTTCTGCCTTCAATATTCCTAAATTTGGATAACCGATAATGTCAATGGTTAATCATTCTAATGCGGATTACACCCTTAAGTACATACTAGACCCGAATCTCACAATCAATACTTGTTTGATATGAAAGCTAAAGGTGCCCACTTTTTCTTTGCTGTCATTGTAATAAAACTCGTAGTAGGTACTTACGTCATATCGCGAGATATCCTGAAAGTGAAATTGAGCGCACACTAAACCTTGAGTGATCGTACTTCTCTAAAATCTCATTCACTACACAGGTGCTCTATAGGTGCGTAAGGTTTTGCGGGTAGTTCCCTATAACGCGATCATTACAGACTAATTGGTCGCGCTCTGAGGGAATCCCTGTGCTACCCTATTTGACGGGCGACACTTACTCTCTCTCATTCAATTATCTAATCTAATGCATACATACCGTAAAACATATTTTTTTCCGTAAATCAAAACAATATTTTAACAGAAATTGAACAAAAAGTGGGGGATGAAATATCGATTCGAGGATTAATCCACAAATTGGAAATATTTATATTCCTAAATCAGATATTTCCTTTCATTTCAATGCGACTAAAATTTAAATTGTGTCATGTTAAATAGTATGAAATACTTTTACAATTGAACTAATCGAGACACATTGAAATCAATCGAAAAGTTGTCGTCCAATCTCCTCAGTAAATTTGAATGTCAGCATCAGTTGTGGTCATAGACGCGTTTCCCTCACGAGTGAAACCCCGGGAGAGGGTTACCACATTCGAAACCGTAGACTCGAGCGAACGGTGCCCAGTGAGCTCAGTCGCACCGCATCACTCACGCAAGAACAATTGCGCGTCCCTCTTGCTCTCTAAACTCGACATATAAATTGACTTTTCATCTCAATTAGACCATGGACCTTTCATGATTCTAATCAATATTATATTGACACAAATAAGTCGTTTTTCACTGAGATGAAAATAATAGACTCATCGTGACAGGAAAATTTTTGAGGTTTTTCTAATTTATTCAGCGGTGACAGCATCAGCAATCAAGATCTGTGGTTTCAAAAATAATAATCGTTGTGGGCGAAAGGTGCAATACTGAAAGACACAGCTGAAATATCGAAGTAGTCGACTTTGGAAAAATAGAAATGATGAATGGTAACAGCACTGTTGTCGAAGAAACCAATAAGGCAGTTAAGAAGCTGGCTCCATTGAGACCGTGGAATGAAAATGTTGTCGAAAGTGATCTAGAGGTGCCGGGAACACCTAGGACACCAAGAACATCAACAACTCCAGGTATTGAACGTTATAATCAAGATCGATGTATGTAGTAGTCAGGTGAGAAAAGATTTATATCCGTGGCGGCAATTCAAGTCGGTCTTGCCTTTCAGGACCCTATTGGCGAAAAATAAAATTTATTGGTAAACAAATATTTTGTAATCTAGCAGAGCAAGACAAATTTCAATGATGACAATTTCTATGTTGCATTAAAGTCTGTGCAATAAATGTTATTAACGACATTTCACTATCTCTCTTACATTGCGAGGTATATACCAATAGAGCCACGAAGAACATAATTGTTGTACGCGAAACCAATCGCTTAAGAAAGAGACGAGATTTAATATAATGTAAGGTGCCTGCTCTGCAATTACGTATATCATAATGTTAGCCAAAAATAAAGAGAAAAGTTCAAAAAGTCAAGTAACATTGCACAGAATCCTTTGATGACGACTGCATTTATGCAGCGTGGCACACCAATTTTTGACGTACGCGCTCCAGTTTTTCATCGGTTTGCGACAGTTTTATCGGTTTTAATCGATACCATGTATATTTCATTGAGATTTTCGCTTACTTACTCCCGAGATTTTTTTTTCGTGTAATTGTAGTAAGTTGAGGCGAAGAGCGCGGCGACATTTCGAATTTCGCGGGGTTTACATCTATCATGCTGATAGGTTCTTTGCTCTCTTAAGTGCACAGTGGCGAAATATTTCGGAACTCAAGACAGTGGAATTTTTGTCCAAAAATTTGCGAAGCATAATAATATGTGCAAAAAAACACTTTTGTGTGGCGAAATTGTCCATTTGGAGATTTTAACGTGCCACAAAAGCGAAGTTCAAGCGCAGGGCAACTTCCGCAAATTGCCGAATGTCTCAATTTGCTTATTTTTAAGATAGGTGGAATCACAGTAGAGTAGCTCAAGTGCAACCTAATGCTTGACATTGATCTCAGTAGAAATTTCGCAATGTTCAGTCGTTAATTTTTTAAACCGAACGGTGGACGGAAAGTTTGGGAATAAATGGAAAAAAGTTATACGAAACCACTCAGCGATAAGAGATTTCAGAAGTTTGAACAATTACAAATAATTAAAATATTTCCTCAATTAAGAAAAAAACTGACCAGATTTTTTAAACAATACAACGTAAAAAATATCAGCAATTTGATCGAATTTTTAATCATTTTTTCCTTCAAATCTAAAAATTATACAAACTTCAACAGCGGATATTGATCAAATGAAAATGAACAAACAAATGCATCGCATAAGAATAAAATTGTAATTGCATATTTTGCAAAAATTTCCATAATGCGCGACTACTTGTTGTCATCTAATACTCAAATCTGTCAAAATGCTAATTAATAAAGTGATAAATTAGGTCACAATAATCAATCGAATATCACCTAAACCGAGTGTACGTGCAAAAAATATTTGTTTCTTTACACATGAAAAAAAACCTGAGAAAATAAAATACAGTTATCATTCAGAAATCGTATCCCGCGACAAGTAACTGTAGATTAACGAATGGCCACTGGGGAATCATTATTTCGGCCGGAAGTAAAAAAAAAGTAATTTGGTTTTTCTTTATTGCCTCATTGTACCTCACACTTTAACTGTTTCATGGATCAAACACTGGGGAAAATTTGGGCAGTGCGGGTCAACAGTTTGAATAAATTTCTCACATTTAGGTGATGAGCATCGAGCATGCAAAAACACATCTGATTCCAGTATCCGATTGGGGGATACAAATATCCCTCATTCAGGGATAAAATATCTCCCATTTGGGAATATGATAACCGAGGATAATCATTCGATGATGCGACGGTTCCTAAATCGAGTTTTCTAATGTACCCGCATCAGATATTATCTGTTTCCATAGGTAATCAAAAGTTTGAGAACGTGGGGCCTTCATAATACCATTTTTCACAATACCATTGTTTAAGAGAATCCACTGATTTATCGAGAACACGACAATGTCCATCACGTTCGATGTGTTTCCACATGATTTGTCATTATCACTGTCATTATGTGAGACGCGGGGTCACATGGCAAAGCAACTCATCCGATAGCTGTCATATGCAATCGTTTTGCTAAGTGATTTCGTCAGTTTGTAACTTCCAGCATAATATATACACGGTTTTTAAATTTTCCCATTTGACGTAGAGTAGAGATTGTTTAGTACATCGCTGAGTTGGCATAATCAACGCAGACTAACATACATAAAGATGGAAATATGAATCATAATTTTGAAATTCTGATTCATGATTTATGAATGGTAAATCCCGAAATGAAAGTGATGATTTTTTATTTGAAAAGCTTGTGTTGGATTTTGTGAGAAACAATATGATACAAAAATCAATCTCCTGCTTCTCTCAGTGGGTTTACACTCAGATACGAAAAACATTGTTACTATCGATAATTGTTAGTAGAGTGAGGCAAAGTGTTTATGCTTCGATACTTGAGACAAAATAAAGTCCAATGAACAGGACCCATTGGGTGTTCGTCACCAACGGTTCAGGGTGTAATGTTCCTTTGTGAAATAGTTAGTTCCTTTACGGAATCTCTATCGAGTCGATGTGTCTTCCGAGCATCTTAATTAACGAATAAATGACAGTTCTCATTCACATATACATTGATTGACTTATTTAATATACCCCATTTCCAATAGCTTGCAAAATTGTAAAACGAAGTGAGTGCATTTATCAACAGACACGGTTTTTTATCAATATCTCAGAATTTAGGGTCGATACCGCAATTTGCATTAATACTTTTTTGTAGAACTCAGCCGCCTCCACCAAAAGTTCCTGAGTGCATTTTATCCCCGTCTCGTTTATTCCACGATATGCGCAAAACATGAGCCTGGCGGCAAATTCACTTATATCGTTTTACTACTTCACTGCAAAAGTAATGCCCTAGTAGAAATTTAAAGCCGCATGGGCGCTGCGCAAGTCTTGCGCTGCGGCTCTGGGCACTGCGGCGCGTCTCACTATGAGAACCGGCGTTGATCCGCCGTGCGCTTCTCTCGCGGCGCCTAGGTACTTCAGCGCGGTAGGCGCGCTGCTGGGCCATACCGTGGTGCTGACGCGCGGCACAGTGAAACCAGTGGTTTCTAACCTCTTAATCTAGATCATAACTCGTTTATTATGTTCAAATTCCATTTAGTGATGGAGTATGCAATATTTAATGTGTATTCAATGAAAAAGGCGTTAGTCAGGGCGGAGTGGGGAAAAGGGTGAACATTTATTTTCATTCAAGTGCAATTGTATTATAATTGACCGAATATTTAGCTATGTTTTCATTATCAAATTTTCTTCGATTAAGTCAAAAAGTAATATTAATAAGGGTAATAATGCTGAAATTCACTCCCACAAATTTAATTGAAAAAAAAAACAAACAATATCTCCCTCAGTTTTGCCATTAGCATCCGGAATTGACACGATATAAAATTTAACTGAGGCTGTTTTTAGAAATGTTTTAGCACATAGTGGTAGTTTTTTTATTATTCTATTTAAAATCTTCAATAATTTGTCCAGGTGCACATCTGCGATTCCCGACTCAATCGCCCATGAACGAAGTTCAATGATTATTTCCGTATAATCTGGCTCCATTTCATTCACCTTTATTATTTTCACTTTTATAAGTCCGTTCGTATCTGTTCTCTTTGTAATTTTTGTTTTCCGGCGTTGATACACACGCCTATCAACAAATGGACCTAACCTCAACGACTAAATGTACTCGAACATGCGCACGTGGCGTTGCGCCGGTAGCCCTGCCATTCAGCGCGGCAGATACGCCGCCGTCCAACGCCGCGCGCCTTGTGCGGTTCAGCGCGCCAGTGGTACACTTGGATGCTCGCCCCGGGGCTCAACGCCGCAGAATCACATCTAATTTCTACTAGGGTGATTTATGTCATTAGGTCTCGAAAGATCACTTCTCTGAAGTAGAATAACATAAAATATTGTATAGCATTCCCGGAAGGCCCGGGTTCGAATTCCGTCTATATACGATTATTTAGGATCATTCGGAATTCTATTTAATTGTTTTTTTTTCATACTCAGCTGGATCTGCAAATTCACATTCACCAGAAACTCATTTTGAGCATAACGATGATACAATGTATTATTTCAATATGAAAATAATGTTCAATTCGAAAATGGTAATATCAGAAAAATAGATTTCAGTCGTTCAAGCATTTCGAGTAGGTATTGCTTGAGTATTAAATATTGATTAATATATCTGATTGTGGAGTCAATCATTTGAAATCACGAGATGAAGTTCATGTAACGTGAATCAAGTTTACTTAAATCAGGGCCGTTAGACTGGGGCATTCAAGTACACTTCATTCAAGTGTACTTTAGTCACATATATCGCATATAATAAAGTGAAGGGCATCCGATTTAAGTATGCTTGAATCAAACAGATTGACATCTAATGTATTACGATCAAGTCCGTGCTTTAGATAGCAGGATGGTGAACGAAGTATCCAATACTCCATTCAATGTTTTGAAACGCGCTCGAGAATAGGGACTGTGACTCCTCTCGGATTGCACTAATAACTTTCCGATATGTGTATATATCTATTGTATCTGATGCGCAGGATTAAGATGAAAATTCAGCAAAAAAGTTAACTGTCTTTCTAACAAGTGGCTTCACGCAGAGACCTATGTTCTGTAGCGAATTCAATTTTCGATAGAAATTTTTCGGTACTCTGTTCCCAGACAGCAAAACTCGACAATTTGCGGCAACTTATCGGCAAAATGGCCTTCTTTGCCGTAAATTTGCAGATCCGTGTTTACTGGGGTTAGTGAGAAACATGTTTTAAAAAATCGGCGTCTGGTAGGGTAACTAAAGAACTGCTACACCGATTTTTGCGGAACTTCGTTTTAAGACGTGACATCAGTATGCGAAAAGTCGAGAAAAGTGAAAATGTAATGGTCGCGTGTCACCACAATAACTTCTCCTATCGAGAGGTGGAAACTAACACGGTGTGTTATTTCAAAATCGGGACCCACGTTTGTACACAAAAACAAGAAAACACCATCCGATGATTCGGATAAAAGGGTAAATAGTTATTCAGGTATTGAACAACCTATTTAAAAGACAAAACACCAAAAGCTCCTAAACTATTGAACCGATTTAGACATTTACTCAAAAAACAACTATCGCGAGATGAATACAAAATTTCGGGTCCAGGTCTCTGACCCTTAGAAGTGTTTGAAAACAAAAATGGAGCGATGGCCATAACTTTTATTTTCAGCAGCAATTGCCTCACATTCCTTTCGCAATGAATAAAAAATTGATGACAAATATTGAGGCATGAAAAAAAATTACCGAGAAACATGATCAAGAACCATCGTCGTTGTAGAAAGATCTAACAACCGACTTCGCTGAAATGACGAATATTAGTTTAGGGATAGCCTAAACTAATAGTCACCATCTAAGAAACTTTCAAGTTTGTGTTTATTTTTTCCTCTTATCCGTTGAATTTTGTGAAAGAGGATCTGAGAGAGTTCACAAACAGAGATAGGTGCTCAATTTGGCATTTTTACACATCAGACAATTGCCTTTCATTGGGCACTAAAAAAGCGTCTTGAATTGAGAAATTCGTTCCCATTTAATTCGTGATTTACTAAAAAAACACTGAAAACCGTAGATCAAATTTTTTATTAATGTCAAAGGTTTAACTGTAATAATTTTTTTGATTTGTTCAAACTTTTTTTTCAATGACAAAACCGCCAGTGTCTTGATTTTGTTCTCTTTCTGCGTTAGAATGCATTGCATTTTGTCCATTTCCAACTTATTGTCCTTATCATACCTTCTAAAATCGAAATTTGATTTTCCAGCATATTATATATATATATAATATTTTCTTTAATTATATATTAATATACAAGAAAGAAGTCATAAGGACATCGGTCGGATTCTGTGATCAGCTTCAAGTCGAAAAAAAAATCGCGGAAACTCATATCGACAGCGGAAAAGTGTTTCGAAAAATTATGCTCCCTGTGTTGAAACGCACGTTCCATGTTTAATAACTTTTTTTCTAACATTCATAATTCAACTTTGTGTTCCTCTGCCCCCACTATTTGATGATACTCCGGTACTTTTATTTAATTGAGAACTTATGTAGGACGGTCTGCAATATGAACGTGCGAAAATTTCGGTTGGAGAATTTTCGACGAATACAAAGGTATAGAAATGTAAAATTTGGGTGAAAAATGAGCCAGATCAGCTGACTACGTTTTGGAAAATAACGATTTGTTTTTTTCATACTTTTTGCGAGTGGTTGCAAAGGTATTGAACTTCCCTCACGACAAAAAATTATCCCTGGTGGCATCTAAAATTACAAGCTGGAAAATATCAAAAGGATAATTCAGTATTGGTTTGAATGGAAGTTGCGAAACGATAAATGTAAATGCAGACGTTTTTGAAATACCGATTTTTGGATATATCATGCTTCTCATATTTTCTGAGCTCAGATCAGCAGTGCGGTGGTCAATCGCAGCTAAGTCGGTTATGTAGTCTGTGCTTGTATTGGTAATCTGAAGAAGCTAGTAAAATTTTCATACCAATATTTTGTGTCAATAAAAAAAAAATATTTTGTGTAGAAAATTTGAACGGTATCAAAATGTAGTTTATCAAAATTTTGTTGAATTAGCAACCCCCCTTCAGATACCAAAGTATTTGACAATAAAGTATCGGAATGCTGAAAAAAATTAATCGGGCGCGATTGACCACTTCGCTACTGAAATCGATTTCATGAATATAAACTCGAAATTTTTAATTGGCTTTTTTATCACGAAATTGTACAACGAAATTTTGATACCGAAAAAACTCTACAAATAAATTCTGATTGCTCCTTTAAATTCCAAGATATTTTTCAAAAACGCGAGTAACTTAAAAGCCGACTTGATACTGTCTGACGTGCTGTATACCACTTCACTACTGATTATATTCCACGATTACGGAAAAATTCATCCCTTTTTTCTCCGTACCGTGCAATTTTCTACTTTGGATTCCAAGATATTAAGGCTATTACAGCGAAGGTGAAGAATACCGTAAAAATCCTAGAAAGAATTAGAGATTGATGTATTTGCATCTTGAATTGCTCTCCGTAATTGAGAAAAACTGAGAAGTTTAATTTTCAAGAGGAAACAATACGATATTGTGAACTCCTCATCGGCATTCACGATAGAATATAGGATTTCGCTAAAATTCAGTAGATGAGTAGATGAAAAATAATTTAATCTCCTGAGAAATTTTGATCAATATTAATGTAAAAATAATTAGTCTCCTATTAGATTAATATTTGCTTTCACAGTTCACCTTTCTGAGACCTGTAAATTTCCTTAACTTTTGATTTTTTAATTTTCCCCCGAATGTCACTATATTTTCCGATAATTTGGGAATTGTAGCGATTGTCAAGCCTTAATGAACGGACCAAGCTGGGAGCAGCCTCAGTCTACGAAGCCTTGGTCCCCAAGGCTCACGGCAACTTATCAATTAGGGTATTACCAAAACTCAGGTCCACATGATTTGATTAACTTATGTAGCATCCAAAATGAATGCGTGGCATTTCGTTTTTGCCCTTCTATCACTATATTCCCACCGGCGACTTTAGAAATTGAAAGCCGGTCACAAGTCGTTTTACTCATTTCATTTATTATTTTCAATTCCCGTGATCCGATCTCGTACTGCGGTTCGAGTGAAATCGATACGCATAAACCGCACTGCCCGAGAAAAAAAGGGAGCACAAACCTTTGGAATTGATACGTCATTAATGTTATCAATTTTCATTTGCAGACCATGTAAAGTGTACATTTCACCATGATACGAAGGTGGATTATCGACCGCCAATGTGACGTTAATTTTACTTCGTTTTATTTACAGAACATGAAAAAGGGTGTGCTTCATCAAGAGTTGAAGCTGGATTGCACTCCACTAATTAATGCACTCCATTAATTAATCAATTTTTCGATTGACTCCCCGTAAAAAGTGACCAATCACGCAATATCAATTTTTTCGATTTGTAAATCAGGGGAAGTGTACACGTCATTATGAGCTAACGAGTTATCCACCGCTCATTCGATATTAATGTTATCAACCCGATTGACAGGTCATGAAAAGTGACAGATACATTAGTATTATCAATTTTTTGATTTGTAAATCATGAAAAGTGTACATCACGTCATGACTTGGGGTTGCATATCAACCACCGATATGATATTCATGTTATCAATTTTAATTGTTAAGTCATACAAACTGGAAACTGTACCATGACTTGAAATTGGAGCGTTAAGCACTTATATAACAATAATGGTAATTTTCATTTACAGGGCATGAAAAATGTACATTTCATCATGACTTGGAACTGGATCATCGACCACCAACCAGGGAGGCCCTGCTTCCGGAAATGTCGCGAAGTTATAGGTTGCTCCTTGGATCCCTAGGTGAAGATCCCGATCGTGACGGCCTTCTAAAGACACCAGAACGCGCCGCAAAAGCAATGCTCTTCTTCACCAAAGGATACGATCAGAATATTGATGGTAATGTAACTTATAATGACTTATAATAAAAAATATATGTTCCTCTTTTGGTCATTATGCGGTCATCAGAAATTTTTTATCAAAAGAATAACTTCTGCAATTAAGTTATTTCCATACCTATTCTTTGGAACTAAATGTAGTCGAGGCAACATTGATCCATCGGCCGAAACGCTACTGAAACCTCTATGTTAGGTTTTGATGATAAATTTTGTGAGATTGAACATGATTGAAATTTTATGTTAACAATCCAAATTTCAATTTCATGCTTTCGATAAACAACTGTTGTACCTTATGCTTCCGGCCGGTTCCATTTTAAAATTTGTTTAAGGATGTTCGACCCCTATTTCGCACTTTTGTCAATTTTTTGCTAATTTATCCTAAATTTTTGGTTTGATAGGTAGAAAAAACAGTACCCTTTTTCTGTAGCTTTATTTTTCACTGTGACCCATTTTCCCATTTTTCAGCGTTTTTTCTAAAGTTCTATGAATTTTCATACAAACGTAGGGAAAAGACTAAAAAATATGTCTACGGTGATAAAATTTCGAGAGTCAATAAATAATAATGCTATGGACAAATCGTACATTGTTTCCCGCCAATTGAACCAAAAATTTATTAGTTTTATTAATTTTTTTCCTACGGATTTTGAAGCGTAGTTTGAGTATGGATAATTTGAACACAGAGTCTAGTGACGGTCACCTCATAGTCAGTCAGCGGTCAATTTCGATGGAATTGACCAAAACGAAGGAATGATGGTCATTCTATATCCCTAGCTAAGTAATGACTCATCAGCTGATGGAAGGTAAATCCATAATGCATTGGCCTGGATTTGTAATTCTTAGAAGGCATTGGTTGCCCAGGCAACCAAGCGGATAGTGAGGTTCATTCATGAGAAAGGGAAATCCCATTTTTCTTTTTTTGTGGCATTGACGAGGAAAACGAGGGATACATCTAGAGGGCTTTATCGCAGAGAGCCCATATTTCATTCTTTTTCCGGGATAGAACGAGGGTTCTTCTAAGCATTTAGAAATTAATAAAAATTTGAATTTAGGGGCGGTATATTCATAAATATTCCCCATTAACATTTGAGTTCGAAGTTTTTGCAAAATTTTGAAGGTTTTAAATTACATTACTTTCTGTTTTACCTTCAAATTTTTGCGATTCCCGAGGTTTTTCCTATTTTTGAAACGCTATGAAATTATTGAAAATTCTCAAATTTGAAATCATATATTTTCGGCATTTTCAAAATTTTTGTAATTACACACAATATTATGCTTTAGCATATAAATTTTTTATATCTCACATTCTTTTGAAAATTTTCAAATATTTGAAGTATTTGAAATTTTTGAAATCTTTGAAATTTTTGAAATTTTTGAAACTTTTTGAAACCCTGTTGCTACTCACAATGATGGAAGTTTTTGCGATTTTGAATAACATATTCATTATTTGTTAACTACCAGTGGAAACCATGTAAATCCACCTCTCGACTATCGACCTAAAAACTTGAATAAAAAAAATAAAAAAAGAAAGTTCATAACCAAACGTTGAAAATAAAATATCGCCACCGTTATTATAAACAAAAGTTCCTAAGGACATGCAAAATTAAAAACAAAATGTACATACAAAAATAGATTATGGGAAATAAAATTACGGAATAAACCAAGGAAAAGAAATTCAAGTGACCGAATAAAAGCGATATGAATAGAAAGGACTTGGGAAATTACTGCAACTGTAGGGCGAAGTGAATCACCCAGATCAATGGGAATCTCGAAACGCTTGATAGCTACAGGTGGCAAGGGAATTGCGCGCCCCCATCCACAACTCAGAGCCACTCAGCGCCTTTATACTCTGAGCTTGATAACCCGAGTTAACCGGAACGAAGCCCACCCCTCAGTGAATCACGGAGGATTGTGAGGCACTTAGATATAAAGGAGGGTTGGAATTGTGTGGGTGCATTCTATCTCGAATCCCCATCAGTCGATACTCGAGATGACGGAATTGTTTCGTTTTATTCAAAGATTTGTTTTCCCCATACATGAACTTCCCTTTTTAGGAAAAAATCAAATATTTCGGAATCAATGAATTTGGAAAAAAATGGAGCAATACAATAACCATCAGATTAATAATGAGCGGGTTGAACCATGGGGCTCACAGTACAAACCCTCCGATTCGTAAAAGTGACTGTTCCAATTATAAAATATTCTCCGTTTCATAGAGAATTATTCAGGTTCTACGAATGATGTCACTACCTGCAATACTCCCTGAAACAATAGGGACCAAATAGTGAACTGAATGCAAATTCCTCCCGGTGCATACATTGTTAGGATTTAGTTGTTATTAACGAGCTTTTTTAGACCTTTCAATTGGAGTGACTAAAAACTTGGAAAAAAAAGATCGAATGCCTCCATTGAATTAGATATAAACACATCGTTTAGATTTTTAAGGTGATCAACGTACAAGATACGTAGGACTGTAAGTTACTGATCCCCGGGAAAGATCCGCTCATTGCTGCAACAGTCGGGGATGGTAGAATACACATCAAGTATAAGTCGGAGTCTTTTCTAAGAATTTCCAACGAGTCAAGACGAACGAAGGGTCACATTGCACTTATATGACATCGAGACGGGACGAAAGATTTTAACATACACACACATGTGGTTAAATTTGTCTAAAAATGTAGAGAATGCCTAGAAATAGTGAGATATAAAAAATTGACTTTTGAGTTCCGGAAGCAACGCAATACATATCGACAAGTTGAAACCATATAAGACTAGCGGGATAAAAGTGTGTGTCCTCGTTGGGAACACAAACAAAACTTTCCGATTTGTAATTCCTGTTTGCCATTCCTAGATTTTCCAATACCTGAATTAAATGTTTCAATCCTATTTATCAAGCAGATAATTATGAATATTTGAGTAGCCGCATGGTCAGCGTGAGGACGAGAATTCTGCGCGTTACTGGAGTGGAAGTCTGACGCCAATAGAGGTGCGAACGCTTGAGGGTTAAACCCGTCATACCTCGTCAATTATGACAAATATGGAAAAAAAAGGGATTAGAAATTAAATATGCATTTCCACTTACAGAGCAAATTCTGCTTAATACTTTTTGCCGTATCTCTTACTGCTTTTGAAATAGAACGTTATAAATAATTCAATTGTTCATAACAACAAAACTGCTCGGTCAATTTAAACCAAAAAATAATTCCATCTAAGTTCCATGAAGACGCTCCGAATAAGATCTCGATGACCCAGATCATTCGACCCGTTCGTAAGAAATCGTCAACGGAACATTCCAATTCCACACATACAAACATACACACAGATAGACATTTGTTCGGAATTCGACGGGAAGCATTTTAGTATACTTAAAATCCTAGTTACGAATCGAATGAACCGATTTAGGGGCCATTACAATAACTTGAACAATTGGTACCGAACATACGCTATCATACCCCTATCCAGTTCCTGGAAATTTCGTATACATGTTCTTGTTGAAAATCAGATTTTCTATAGAAAAAAATGTGTAACATTTTTCATTGAAACAACTTAGTAAAGAGTGAATTCCTAAGACAAGCTTGAAAAAAAATTGTCTTATTTAGAAATTACAAATGGAAAAGCTTTTTGTGCAATGCCAATCCCTATATAGACTTAATTGTTGCAAGCATTCGATGATGTAATTTTCAGCAGTGAGTTGTAGTGGAGGGATCTTGAAGCACGATTATGTTTTTAACTATTACTCAGAGACTAGTCGTAGGTGTTGCTTGTTAAGGTTGCCTTGGTAACGGGACAAGAGCCACCCTCCAGGACCGTTGACATCAGCGCACTGACGCACAATCTCCACTACCCCTCCATTTCTCTCGTACTCGCAAAACTAGGTCAATATCGGGTATATCACGAACACAGAAATCACGAAATCGCATTAAGTTATGAATAACGAAGAATGAATCTGAAAAATTATTCATGAATTTTCTGAAATGGTCGTTTCAAATTGTTGAAAACTTGGTACTACGGTTTTCGATAAAAAATAGGCTCTTTTCGAAAATTCGTACTCTTGGAATTATCGATTTATCTTCAGAATTTACAGATGTCAGGAAAATGTCAGCCAAAATGTGTAGTAATTTAAAAGCTCGGTGACTTTTAAGAGAAAAAACCTGAAAATGAAACACGATACCAAGGAGCTTGCTGCTAGCTACAAAGTGCGGATTTCAATTAACTTCGATATATCCGTTGATTCCTTCTATATCAAATCGCGGGATTATGTACTCAGCGCACATTCAGAATAAAAGTCAAAAAGAAGGATCAAAACAAAAACGCTATATAATAGAGCCACTTAATTCGGATTAAAAGATACTTGTTCTTTAGATATCAAATTTAAAGAATCAAATTATCGTATTCTTCTTCTTGCAATTTTCCAAAGGCATTATGTGTGTATATAGGTCTGTTCGCGACTTTTTTCACTTCCCTATTTGTTATTGTCACTGACCGTAACTGGGGTCGGAAATGATTTTCAAATCAATGGGTTCAATGATTTTCAGTTATTCAACTGAAAAACTATTTTTTAGCATTTCCATTTTGTAAAGTTTTTGTAATGACGCCAATTTCGAAAATCCTAGCTTCGCAATATAACTGGTTTTTTACGTACCCGTCTTCTACACACACACATAAAACGCTATACATACGGACACACACAGCCCTAGATTCGCACCCTGCCTTCGGAGGAAGTTTGACATGACGAAATATCTTATCAGGGATTCTGACCGACAAAAAGCGGGGTCAATCATAGGCGCCCGCCATCGTAGCACAGAGGTTTCCGGACCTTTACCCTATGTTTAGAAATACGATGACGTAGATGGCCAAAGTTGGGCCCAGTCCCAGGGCTGGGTGTCCATCACTTCCTTTCGAAGAACTGCTGAAGAACAGCCACCCTGGGGAGTCCAAGAGAAAAGGACAGAGGAAAACAACCCACACAGGCGTAATTGAAAATGTGCGAAAAACGTGTGAAAGGTCAAGAAAGATGAAAATTTTATGATTCTGAGCCTCCATTTTTGAGGTGATTATGATAACCCTTTCCTATTACCAGATCATTTTGGAGCTTAGTGAAGTTTCCAAAATATCCATAACAGCGACGATAGTCTAGTGACATTGGGCGATTAGTTTAGAATAAGCACTTTCGTCCCAGTCGATTAAAATATATGTGTACGTACTTTGTCATTTGTTGTACCAAACAAATATTGTACTCATCAATTGTGCAAGTTAGGAAAACAAAGTTTAAACTATAAAACATGTACCTTATCCTGAGGAATAATCGATTTTAAATACTTATTTCTCCAATTCCAATCGTTTCCGCGCTAAAGTTTTCCAAATAATCGACATTTTTTATAACAATACACGGAATGGTCCGATTTCCTCACCAAAAAACTAATCCGATCTCAGTTATATGTAGTGCCGCTCCTCACTACAGCGGATCGCGTGTTTCGCTTGTTAGAAATATTTGGAAAAAAATTTGGTTACACATACACATCGACGAAAACCGTATGGGGCAGTATTTTAGTACTCGTAATGATTTTCGAAATCCAGAGTCATTCCAGTAACTTCCCGACGTCGGAAAGTTAAGAACCGTCTGTTAAACCTGCGCAATTTGGATCATTGAAAAAACTGTATCAAAGTCGAGGGACACCGAGAGTTTCATGACTTAGTGTGCGTTCCGACTTTGATACATTTTTTTGTGGTATAGTTAATATATATTTTTGTTATCATGATTGATTCTAGGTATCAGTTTACATCCAGTCGGTAATGATATTAATTGATCTATATTGGTAGGTTTCCAAAGCCCACTAAAGTTCAAAGCATAAGCGAAACGTGGCGATTTTATAAGGACCTAATGCTATTTATTGTATGATGTGCAATCATACAAGGCATCTCCTGATTGTCATTGAGTATTGAGGGCCAAGGTATTCTACGAAAATTGATCTCGTATAGGAAAAAATGTTTGAGCGATTTTATGATAAAACACGCATATTAATAGAATGCTACCAGGAAAGTTATCTTTTCAATACATTAATCCATTTAAAAAACAGGTGCGTGGAGTTGACTATACAAATCGGCTGAATTATGTATATTGATATTTTTGAAATTATTTTCAAAGCTATTAAACGGCGCCAAAACTTGTTCCTCTCTTCACATATCCTCTTAAACCCAACGTTGAATTGACTTTTCTTTTTTTACATCTTTATTATTTCAGGCCCTATGAAGTCGATTTGATGCTCAGAATCTGAGCAATCTAATTCACATTTCTAAATGCATAATTTAATGCCAACAAAATTTCTTCACGTGTACCGCCACAAATAGTATATTGAAAGAATTCCGAATTGTTAACGTTATTTTTTGAATTTCCAATCAAGAAGACTGGAAAATTTATAAAACAATACTGATGCAATATTGTATTATTAATCAACAGATGTTATTAATGACGCTGTCTTCGATGAGGATCATGATGAAATGGTAGTGGTGAAGGACATCGAGATGTTCTCCATGTGTGAGCATCATCTAGTTCCATTCTATGGAAAGGTTTCGATTGGCTATCTGCCCTGCAAGAAAATTCTTGGACTGAGCAAACTCGCAAGGTAACGAGCTCTAATTCCATACATAATGCACATTAATACCAACAATATATAATTCATTAATGATTCCTGATAAATGGAAATTTTGAAAAGTGTTATGAATTACGGTAAATTATTTTATTTCGACTTGAATCTGCAATGGAAAGAAACCCAATCAGAACTTTGCACATCAGATACCGCAGTCACTCTCATAACAGTTTCAATATACAATTAAATCCAGGATCAATGAAACCAATTCAGTATTATCAATTCGTTTAGTTCTGAGTAATCTTGAGAGAATTTTCTTGACATAGGACAATTCGCCATTGGATCTATACCGTGTGCTTGCAAAACGATTAATTCACCAACTGCTATGAATTTATTTGTCCAGTGCACTAAGTAATTTTCGAGCGCTAGTATTGTCGCAAATGAAATTTTCAACTTCATGGAAATAAATTAGAGTATAGTTTACCATAAACGTCAAATGAACTCATCTCATTAAACCATTTTCCGCCGACTGTCACGATACGATGGGAAAAACCGCTTCGCACATGACTGATTCCGTAGGAAAAACCTCTACAATGGCATCCGCTCTAACGACTTGCGACATTTCACTCAATATATTCACAGTATCTGTTGCATTTGCCAACTAATTTGTGGCCTTGGTTCAGTACGCGAGCCTAGATATTGAAAAATCGATTTGCACTGAGTTAGGTCAGTCGAGTGACTTTCACGCGTAGTTTTATGCGGTTTCTATCATCAAAGAACGGGGACCACCTTGAGACACTGGAGACCATGACAAAACAAATTGAAAATAGGCTAATGACGAATTGGCAAAACAAAAAATGACAATGACTCTAGCTCCATGTCCAAACTGGAAGAATTGAATTCAAATTTTTTAACTTCTCCATACGGAAAGTGATTGCTTTGGTCCCGGAACTCATTCATCGATTGTTCATTGAATCTCCGCGTTTCAAGATATTTCTAACGTTCAACCGAGTGTATGTGTGTGTGTATCCGTATAAGTACGCAAATTTATCTTCGATGATTTCGTGAGAACCAATTATACCATTAAGGTCGAACACATAATCTTGTATCTTCACATGATTTAGATACAATTAGATTTCGGTGGAAATTACTTCCACGACTTTAACTTTTTTTTTAAATCCCAATTAATGAAAATTTTCAATTGCAGAAATACCGCAAAGAACGTATTTCATTCATTCATTGAATGCTGTACTTCTTCAATCGTTGGAATAAAGTATATTGCGGCTAGACACACACACACACACACACACAGTTGGGCACTTCAATGTAAACGCCTACTGAAAAATCAGCTTAGAGAGGTGAATAAAGTTCTTGCGGGATAACACTAAATGCGGGAAGACAATAAATGTGTGTAATATGGATGATCTTCCAGAAATAGTAATCTCTATAGTGTGCATCTCCTTGTGCAACTCCTGTGCACAAATCGATCACTCCTGAATATTGGAAATTCTGAAACATGAAAATATTGCACATTATTCTACATTTGTGGTAACTCAAAGTTTAGAATCATTGCCCTTGGAGCGCTTGTCTCTGAAACCGTGTGAACGTCGCACGGATGTCGCAGCGACCTCAACGTGTCGCGTCGCCGCGACATTGCCATGACATTCAATTTTTCCTGAGGTAATAATGTGGAATATACAATGGACCCTAATCTGGATTACATCAAACCTGAAACGAATCGTCTGCGTCTTACGCGCAGTCCCGACGAAACTCTACAGTCAACCATTTCCAGTATCTTGTCTAGTCGCGAGAGTTTGTGCGAAACTTTTGGTACTCGTCCCGATAGATTATGCGTTCACGACATGGTATGCGATTCATTTGCCGGGCGATCCTGAGTGTTGGATGAAAATATTTCAAATTATATGAAAGCGCTACGCTGCAACAAAAACATGGATAAAAATTAATGTTACAACCACAAAAGTGTGGAACTGGTGAACCTAAGTACACGGAAAGAAAAGAAACATAATTATTAGACCCCTGGTGACTAATCTGAGGACGAAATTTCAGGGAGTCCAAAAATTAGACTCCTATAGTCTAAAATTCAGTCCCAATGGGTCGAATTTTTCTGCTATTTCGGGATACTTTTTATATTCACTGGGACGAATTTTTGGACTCACAGAAATTTCGTCCTCACATTAGTCACCAGGGGTCTAATAATTATGTTTTTTTTCTTTCCGTGTACCATCGCTTTGGAAGCTGATATGCAATTTACTAAACCTTTCACGAACTAAACTATATGGAACGAAAATTTTTACAACGAATTGTTTCATTTTTCAGAATTGTCGAAGTCTTCAGCAGGCGTCTTCAGGTCCAAGAGCGCTTGACTAAGCAAATTGCAATTGCAGTTACAAAGGCAGTTCAGCCAGCTGGGGTGGCAGTGGTAGTCGAGGGAGTGTAAGGCATTTTAATCGTTCAATTCTCACTTCACAAGTTTTTATTATTGCGTGCAATCCCGGAGATAATTATCTTTATGCTCATGTAACGGTAATAGTATTACGTCCTTCGTGACAGATTAAAGTAGTACGATAAGAACGGCCTCTCACTGATTTTAAAATCAATTTTAGGGGTCGATGCTCAGTTGAGAAAAAAGAAACAGACAAGCATATATATATTTTTTTTTAATGAAATATCTCCAATTTATATTGATCTTTTTATTACCCTTTTGATTCTCTGTTGCGTCATTCATTGTCAAATGAACTTGGCACGTGTCACATGATTGGAATTTACTCGATTCTTACAATATGCATTATCACGGCGTGATTTTTTTAATGTTTTTTTTTAATCTCTAGGCACATGTGTATGGTGATGCGTGGAGTGCAGAAGATTAACAGCAAGACCGTGACCTCAA
This sequence comes from Asobara japonica, assembly GCA_026005395.1. Classification (NCBI taxonomy): domain Eukaryota; kingdom Metazoa; phylum Arthropoda; class Insecta; order Hymenoptera; family Braconidae; genus Asobara; species Asobara japonica. The sequence goes on from BQMI01000112.1 coordinate 3,396,562, forward strand.
CTATGCTGGGAGTTTTTCGCGATGATCCCAAAACGCGAGAGGAATTTCTCAATCTTGTCCACACTAAATAGGAGAAATAAGATGGGCCAATTATGCTGATTATGTAATAATTCATTTATATTGAGTATGTCATGGAGATCTCAGAGAAGCTGTCTCCAAATCTGTTCATGTGTCTGTAGATATCATTCTACATTTTTATAGTTTCAATAAGATATTACTGATTTCCTTAGTGACATGGAATGATCACACGATAAGGGTTCGGACGGTATCTGAGCAGATTTTAAGGGAGCTCATTTTTGGGCAGACCCTCAGCGGAATTTCGAGTTTTTCTCAGGTATCCAGGAAACTATTCTTCGGACTGGCAGACAAAAAATCTAACGTTTTTCCATCGTATTATCATTCAATAACTGATGAAATTTCATCATAAGTTATTACGCACTTTTATGCAACTTTTCAAGGGTACACAACTTTAGCAAACAAGGTTTTTTAAACCTGAATATAACTCGAGTTATCCCAGTTTACCACTTCTAAAGACTATAAAATTGTGAATAATTCGGGGTACGTCTCAGTTTTTCGATGCAAAATAGTACTTTTTAAGAGTCCGCGAATGATTTGTTTTTTGTTTCGTAATAAAAAAACAAGATTTATTTAATACAAAGAAGCGTTGATTCATAACTCGAAAATTTTGCTCTTCCTATAGAAAAATTGAGCGGAGAGAACCAATCACAGAATCCGCCTAACCTAACCCCGCAATACTCTGCCAATGGAATTCAGTGGGCGGAGCCACCGGGCATCGTGGCATTACTCCGCGTTTCGAACCGTACGGAATGTTTATCTACTCCTTAATTAATCATTATTTTCACTATCTTCAAACTTTCCTGCATATGAAATACTACTGGTAACACATTCCCGCGACAAAAAAAATTACTCCAACATATGCGTATTGCCTATTCTATAATTTTTGTTTCATACGTCCTATGTGCACATTCAGTTTTTCTGATCACCAGAAACCTTTGTTTATCTCACAAAATGAGATTTTTTTATCAATGAAATTACACATTTGGAGTCAACTTTTTTGTTGATTACTATTAACATGCTCAATATTGAAAAAAAGAATCTACGAGGCTCTAAAGTACAGACGAAAAGTATATAGAAAACAACGAAAACAAGAGAAACTTGATGGAAACGTGAAGCTGCGAATGTTGTGATGAGTGACAATAATCATTTTTTCTGGGTTAATACATATTTGATGTCATTAGTTGCAGGATAATTGATATAATCCTGCAACAAGCAAGTTTCTCTTGTTAATCCAATGCAGTCGGAGGATTGGAGAAATTATGACTGGGCGAGAGTCTAATATTGATTATCACTGACGGTCCCTTTTTCTTCTCCAAAAAATGACAATAATGGGGACTCATCAGTGTAGCAAATACTCGCGAGATTCTACAGCCATGAATCTCGCGAGAAGTGATAAAAATAAGGATATAAATTGCACAAAGCGAAACACGAAAGTATATCGCAGTTGAAAGTGATTTTTTTCGAATTTTTTTTTTATCCATTTCGAAACTGCCGGGATTCTGTAAGTCAAGAGTTATTTGAATGTGGATTATCATCGGAATCAAAATTTCAATACAATTGTAATTGTGGGAAAGTTGTGAAATGATTAAAGAACATGTAATGTGCGGATAGATCATGAAGATCAAGAACTTTTTAAATACGAATTTCGTAACAGAATACAAAAGTCAGTATATGAGCAGAAATGAAGTAATCAATATCTTTTACACGGTTCCCACCATTTTTTGAGTGCTCTGAAAAGCATCGAAATCTTGAAAAAATATCAACCTAAAATTTTGATTCTTATGGTAAATTGCAGGGCCTCTTAAGGAAAGAGGCAACAATATCCAGAGTACAAAGCGACACAGCCTTTCGCATGTACTCTGTCCGTGCCTTTCATCACACATCACTTGTTTATTTAAGATTGACAGATCGAATTTACCGATTATGACATATCAAATAATTCAGTTGCATTCCTTGTCAAGTATTTTATCGATTCAATAATTTAAGATAACACCCCTAAAAAAACACGGGAAGAATTGCGTCCCCGGAAATTTGGTGGCGGTATACTTCATCATAGATTGGTTTGAGCACAGGATAATTAATCACCTCGGAAACATCTGTTTGAGAATTTTATACGAAACATACTACATTTATAATTACTTAAAAATTTTCATACAGTACGGTAATGAAATGTAATTTCTTTCTGCTTCCGCAAACTATTAAAAACTTGGAGGCAAATTCAATTTTGAATTCAAATTGGCTCTTTAATTTTTGGAGAATAATAATTGAGTTGGAATTGAATAGAATATTCATGATGCAAAGTAAATTCTCAAATCCGAAATACTAAAGAAACGGATCCAATGACCGTCATGAATGTGCGAACACATTTCTCTCAGTTGTACATACATGAGTAAACGAGCATGCATATATGCTAAAGCTCAACGCAGTCGTTTTCATATTGAATAATACGTTTGGGGACATAGAAGTCAATTGAACCTTCTGATATCGATTTCCCTTGGAAGTGAGTATGACAAACTCTGACGGCGATGACCATAAGATTAGACCTGACGTTTAACACGCGAGGACTAGGGACCGAATCCCCGTCCGAGGATTCTCCTTTCGGTCTACTAGTGTGCAATCGTCCAGGCTCTACTTGGATCTAGTCTATCGGGATCCATCAAATAGTCTCCATTGACACGACCGGCCGAAGCGCGTCATTTCCAAAATTAGATCGCAGTGTAGATACAAAAAAAAAGTTCGAAACATTCCCTCAAATCGTAGTCCAGAACTTTACAATTGCCACAAAACCAAATCTTTATTTTCGAGTAGTAAAAATATAATTGAATCAACTCAACTTTTGACTCAGTTTCAGTATATAAAGTATGATTTTTTATGAAATCTATAGTCAGTCAAATCTCTGACCTGAACCATGCAGAGGTCAACTTGAATGAAATCGAAGACCATGCGATATACTTGAATTAAATGTGAGTTGGCGCCTTGATTCTTTTGCATTTTTCTGGACCAATTCTCCTGTGATTTTTTGGGGTGTAATTTAATTTATCCAATGATTGTTAGGCTCGTCAGTTTAGTAGTGGTAAAATACCTACTATAGTATAATTATTTCACTTCTAGTTTATTTATTAATTGCACACGCTTTGGAAATTTTTGTATTCATGATACTTGAGTGGCCTATAATAGGAAGGATCATAATACGAACAATTGTCATGAGATTACCGTAATTATGATGTTTTTTTTCGTAACAAGGATAGCAAAATTATTGGATTTTTGACCAATTGTGGAGTGATGATACCAATGTTGTTGACAGAGAAGAGATGAACGATTATAACTACTTTTGAAATGGTAAATTGTTCGATTTTATGTCATGATATTCTATGAGATTATACGAATATTTTAAATAAAAATTCACTGGTATAGATTGTGCATTTTTCTTTATACCTTTTTTTTAGAATTCAATCGTCTCGAATTCGTCGGAATCTGTTGCAGGGCTCACAGCGTTTGGATTCTTGGTTGTCGCGTTTACCTGTTATTGTGAAAATATCAAGGTAGTTACTGAAGCCACGGGAATTGTCTCGATTTAGTCCTAGGGGGATGTTGGAATAAAGAATATCACAAATTAAATAGTTGTTAATTTTCCTTGTTTGTAGTCAATTCGTCAAGTTTTTTTTGTCAACGAAGGCCGTAACTACTGACACTATTCTTCCCACACGCAGGCCGGTTTACCGCATGCAGGACCACGTATCACACGCAGGTCTGTTTGGCGCACGCAGTCCGGAGTGCCGGAGAACATGTCACGTTCAGCTTTTTCATGCATGGTACACGACCAAATAAATTCAATCAAAAGTACCAGAAAAGTGACATAATCTTCCTTGAGAATTACGTAAATTTTCTGGATTTTTTTTCTGATTTTTTCTCTCCAGGCAATGAGTAAAAAATTTCACGTACCGAAGCATGTCTGGTTTCCTGATCTTAAGCCTTTCGCAGGATAAAAGTTTCTATCCCTCGAAGTCAATGTTCTTTGATATTTCTCATTGGGATATGCTGACTTGGGTTCAGGGCTGTTTGAACGGGTGGAAGGTCTCGGAAGATTGAAGCAAGGAATATTGCTATGAGCAGCTTCTTGCGGCAACAAAAGTACTGTACTAGCCGGAGAACACTTTCTGTTATCTGCCAATGGGTAACAAATACTGAGGCCTGGTTTCTTTGAGGAACGAGATGCTTCGCGTTTGTCCTCGCTCTTTTGACGGAGGAATACATCGAATTTTGACATTCCCGTAGGAATCGATTTATCGCACTGAGGTACACAACTCTTATCCGTGGCTTTAACAGTGGGCATATCGATGGTTCTGTGGAAATTGACATAGGTATAATTTTTTATTATTTATTTTTGACACTCGTATCATGGACCAAAAACCGATTTCCCGTACTTAGCTATTTCATCATAATATCCTCAATTTTAATGAGTACTTACGTGGTACTAGTGGTGGGAGGATTACATGGTGAACAGGGTATGCAACATCCTATTGGTGAATTCTTCAGAACTTTAAGTGCTTCAATATTCAAGGAAGAAACACCTTTAAGAAGTGCGCGTTGTACAGCATTTTCATAATCAGCGCTTTCCCTGATAATTCTCTCGTTTTCTCGGCGCAGACGAACTACTTCAGCCTCCAACTTCCAGGACAATAAGGATCAAGTTAAGAACACCATAACATTATTCGTTACTCGCTTTGATGAAAGAAGATGAAACTGAATGTGCATTGTTTGCTACTTCATTGGAGCTTACCAAATGCAAATGGATAGGAACTTACATTCCAATAATGTATTGTATGATTTTCTTTAAAATATATTTTTGAACATTTGAAAATATGGAATCAGAAATATGGGATTCGCTGCATTAGAATGTTCGATCGATTCTCTAAATAGAAAAACGCAGAATAATAATAGAAAAATATTCCCAAAAAAGATACCTCTGCTATTGTGTTCGCCTCTGCGTTAACAGGCATTTGATATTGTTGACCCCACCCTGGCGATTGCACTGTTGGTATTGACGGATCCATTACACCAGGGGCAGCTCCAGTACCACCAACACGACCGAAACTACCATAAGTACCATGCGCACCAAGTCCACCCGCAGCACCATCGTCGCCTACAGCGCGGCCACTACCACCATCAACAACAAAACCTGCACCACCACCGCCATTACCTCCAACTCTAGCCATACCCCCAATACCACTTGGACTAGATGTACCTCCAAAACCACCCGTATTGTCTACATTGCCTATTCCTGCTACAACACCAGAACCACCTACACCAGCTAAACCACCAAGACCGCCCGAATTACGTGCAACAGCTATATCTCCAATAGCGCCGACGCTTGCGATACCTTCAAACCCATTGACAGCACCTGGCCTAGCTATATCCCCAATGGCACCACCATCGATTGCTCTTCCAATAGCACCTCCGTGAGGTGTACTACCAGTACCACCTCCATGCGGTGTACCAGTAGCACCTACGGTGGCAACACCGCCTAAACTAGCTACACTAGGTGTCCCTGCGACAGTAGCACTTCGAAGTGCTGGATCATCGGATTGTAATCCATGCTGTAAAACACTATGAACACTGCCAGGAATTTCTAGTAAAGGTACTGCGGACGGTGGGACTACTGCTCCGGACGGCAGTATTACAGATCCATCTGTCTGTAGTTGACTCCCAGGTGGCAATCGCGAAGACATTTCAGATGAGGTCCCCATCCCTTTCATGCTGATACGCTGTCCTCCGATCCGCGATACTTCGGCGTCTTGGGGATGCGTAGATCTAGGTAAATGTGGGTCATTTGACGATGCCGAGCCCAAGTCAGCCATCGAGCGGGAAACGTCAGTTCCAGTCGTCACTTTCACCTCACTCTGCAATATAAATTTATAACTAATGTAGCCTAATCTTTAGACTAGACCTTAATTCCATGACACGAAATCCGGACTTTTGTGCGGGTGTAAATGTTTTACAAAATTAAAACCTTTTGGTTTAGGAAAATTCAAGCTCTTCTAAAAGAAGCTTTTTCTGCAAAACTTAGATGATATGATTCTTGTGAATAATTCAGAAAAAGCATTGCAGTTTTTCAGTGTTGATAATTAAGATATCCGAAAAAAGGAGCACTGCGCCCATTATGCGAGTTCAGGAGCGTTGTGTGGTCGCACTACAACGGAATCGCTGTATAATCATACGCGACTTGTAGGGCGCCTCTGTCGGGCGAGTAAGATGTCTCTATAGTAAAAAGGAGAGGCCAATGAGAAGATCGATATATATCGGAATTATCGAAGAGCGTAAGACCGAAGCCGACGCGACACCAGCCAGCGCGGCGGAGACAGGAAATGCGGGTGCGGAGCACATGCAATCGGGCTCGTCTAGTGTCAGAAAAGCGCGACCACTCAAGGGCTACAGGATTCGGTTGGCAGAGTACCATTATACTACTAAGTTCCAAATACTAGACATGTTCCACGAACATCTGCTATAGCCTTCTTATAAACAGCGTTCTGCCTCTCAGACTCAGCCAATTGAGCTCTTAATTCATTGTTCTGAGCGAGCAGTTGCTTCCGCAGGTCACTCAGTCCATTATTCGCACCATCCAGTTGGCTTTCAACAGTCTCAACTTCTGCCTGCAGCCTCGTCATCAGATTCGCCAGCATCAGCTTTGGGTAAAATAATTTTTAAGTAATGACGGTAACGAAAGCTGGCATTCAGTTGGCAACGGATTAAAGCATAATCATTGTTTGCACAATAAGCAAAATATGCTTGATGAGTTAACGGATCTATCGATAGCTAATTAACTGAACGTAGTGTTCGTTGAATCCCCCGAGGCCTGATTGACACAGAGCCATGGATCAAGTCCCAAAGAAGCGTACGAAATTCAAAATATATCCCTGATATATCTTCATACATATGTGTGATATAACATTGTCACATACGATTAGGCATATATACAGAGTGTCCCGGAGGTATATGCTGATCCGGAAGGGATGGGCTCAGGGGGTGATTCTGAAAAAATTCAGAAAATTACTTTTCCACTTTTTAGCAGAAGCACCCCTGAGGAGTTCTGGGGGTGAGGAGAACAGCCAATGCCGCTACAGCGTTTAGCTGTGCTGCGCTTCAGCGGCAGTAACGCATACTCCCACACACACAACAGACCCTCTGAAGCAACATGGAGCCCTTTGGGCTGGAGGCTGCAGCGTTATTGGCTACCCTTCTCACCCCCAGAATTCCTCAGAGATGCTTCTGCTTCAAAAGTAGAAGAGGAATTTTCTGCTTAGAATCAGCCTCTGAACCCACTGTTTCCGGATCAGCACGGATCAGAAATATATCGTCACACAACGAATAAATTGTGAATACAGTTTTTTTATATAGATCTCTCAGGCATGCAGTTAACAGTTAATGAATGTAAACTTCAGACCGGTCAATTCGGTAACTACCCTGATGGACCCATTGATTGCAACTTGATTTGGGGGATCAACTTGTGCGCGCTATTGATCAATCCTTGATCGCTGGTTCCCTCAGAAAATATATATGTGGGTCACAAAGTTATTTATTTCGGGATTCTCAATATATATGACTTTTTAATGTTTTTTTTATTTTTTTCATTTTTTTCGGTGGAAATGTCAATCAATTCTTCACGAAGATTGATCGAATAAGCAGTCAAGTAGCGATCACCTAATGATCAGCCGTACGCACAAATTGTTCCTCTCTCATCGGCAATCAAGGAGTAATCGATAGATCCGTCAGGGTATCAACGAATGACCATTCGAGAGAACTGAATCACTCCAACGTATCTCGTTTTGTTGTACATATCTTTGATTGTAGTAGGAAACTTGAGCCTTTTTTCGATAGAAGTTTTTTATACTAAATTTCTCGCGAAACATATAGAATGCTGTAAGAAGCCGAGATGAATCCGATGACAATCCTATATCATTGTTCCCTATTCATGATGAATAAACTGTAAGAAAAGTTGAACCTCTGATGCTCCAGGTACATCAAGTGATGTTACTTGGAAAATTGTTCCTGGAAATTTGTTTCCCAGAAAAATTTTCCCTCACTAGAGATTCCTCAGAATAAATTTCACGGGGCCCCGAGCGGGGGGATCGATCTGGGAGTACCCGAGTTCACCCACACCTCGCGATGTACTATCTACCACAGTGGGGACCCCTATATCCGTCATTCCTTTTTGGAAGAACAAATTTTCGGACAAGGATTTTCGAAGGAATATAACTCATAGAACTGGGGTTCCATCATATTCAGCAAAACCGAATCCACGTAAACGTTAATGATCATATTTAATCAATTCTCAACTGAATTTTCTGGTATTTGGTGTAACAACTGAACGGGATTTTCAATTTCATATTTATTTTACTGTTTGTCAGGGGTTGACGGGGTGTCAACCTTTAAATCCTGCTCATGATTTCCGCTTAGGCTCGCAAGGACCTTGCCGGCTTCTTGAATATGCTGGATGATGTAGTCAAGCATCTCGTCCACTTTCTTATCACTGATGATTTTATTTCCATATATAATTCTCAGTTTAACAATATTTGTGGGGCATTCCCCAATTTATCTATATATATGTATAGCCAATTCGATATATAATCCCAAAAAATGGCCATATATATATATATATATATAAATTCTTTCCGTGATATTTTTAATTTTCAAGGAAGCACTCTCCCCGAAACATATAAAAACGTGCCCTATGCTACAATACAACACTATACTTAGTATTGCTTGAAAATTTTAGAAGGTAGATTGGGCGTTCGAATCACTTAAATACATGATTTGATATCAAATAATAATGCATTATATTTCAGTTCATGTTCACAAATCGGAATTATCCCAGCAAGTTATGTAAGTATATATCGTTCACAGTCTAGAAGTGGATGAAATACTATTGGAATGAGTGGCGGCTATTATCAAGATCAGACTGCATTAATAGAAGAATATTGTAAATCTATAGATTCAAAGGGATACTATTTCAATTGTATAATTCGCCACTCGCTATACAAAGTCTTGTCATAAAATGGGAACCATTTTATGTTTTTTATTTTTACATAATCGCGAACAAAATTTGGGATTTTAGGGATAATCACAAGTTGGCCTTTCGGAATGTTACACGCTTGCTCCTGTTTTTCTAATGCCAAAATGAGGAGCACAAGAAAATATACTATTTTTCTTAAAAAAACGTGGAATGCCCCGCACGCTAGGAAATTACATGTTACCCGATAGATTCTTGAGGCTCTAAATCGCTGGTCGAGGCGATTTCCGTAATAATGATCCCAGGCGTTTCCGAAATCTCTTCCGCTTCCGATGCTGACGTTTGCGCTTCATTTTCCTCCGAAACTGTTGCAACCTCATCAGCTCCACCCCCGAGCCTCATCGAATTATCTCCAGAATAGCTCAAGTTACTCGGCATTTTTCCCAAAATTTTGTCCCATTTGGAAAATGCCGTCTGTAAGAGCTGATCTTGCTTTATCACTCTTTCTTCTGGAACTGCTATAGATTTTCTTCTTCTTCTTTTTGGTACTCGAGACATTGCAATGATTTATGTTTTACCCTTCGATTGTTTTCATTCAATTTTCAATTCACTATTTCGGCTAAAAGAAACTGAAGAATTTTGACATTTTTTTGTGCTTTAGGGAGACACGAAATGTCAACCAAATTCATAGAATGTATTCAATTGTTTTTTTTTCAGAAAAACGCGCCGTGGCGAAGAAAAATAACTACTGTTTTCTGTAAAGATTTATTTTTAGTCTTGAATTATTCAAAAATATGTGATACATTTATTCATCACCGGATGAATATCCCGATTTGTATATTATTCTCCTGAACGTACATTTTGTAATGTTTTTTTTTACAGTTGTTCGGCAACGGAATAACGCAGGTTTCATTTCTTTTATCAAATGGTAAACATAATTTTTGATGAATATTGACATTAGGTCGAATTTTTTTTTCAAAATCAGACATTATTTGGGAGTTTTATTAAGTGTTGCGGTTGATTTTTCATTTGCGTATAAAACTCTAATTGCCATAATTTTGGGCAATCATTGGAACATGTAGTAGAATTGTCTTATTAATTTTAAATGAGATATAAAACTATACACTTAATTAGGAGATATTTTTGGGAGGTGGCCTAAACACACCAACAACTACTGCGTGATCTCTCTCGTATGGCTCGAGTGTTATTTGCTCTTGAGGTTTCAATTTATCAGCAACTAGTTTCTTCACTTCTGCAGCGAATACAGCTTCGGGTTGGGCAGTGGAGTCTATACAGCTGGCCTGAAATTAATATAGAAGTTAATAAAAGAAATACATTTTAAGTTTATTCATTTCGTGATTATTGTAATAGAGGTTTACTTTTTTTACGGACTGGACATAAAAAAAAATGTAATGTGTTCAATAAATTAGTGTGCCAAGGATTCAGAATTTCAATCATAATAATGTAAATATGTTCCTTCAATACCTTGATGGAGATGACAAAGTGACCACCATTTCTGAGGAAATATTGCGAGTTGAGGGCAACTATTCTAGCTTGATCTGGCTGTGCAACATCGGCGAATACCGTATCCACCATTCCTACGAGCATCCTGTACTTGTGTGGATGTCGGGCGTCCTCGATTATTGGAATAATATTCGTTCGCTTTTTCGCGACATTTATGAGATCTCGGCCGGATCTGTGGGAGAATTCGACAGCATACACGAGACCCTCCTGTAAAAATAAGCGACAGAGTATGTATGAGTGGTTTTTCTAAGATTCGAAGCTGAAATTAATTTTAAGCATATATAATATATGTTGAGAAATATTGTGATCGAACGGACTGGAAGTTCGTCCGGTAAACATTGTTTCCACTTTAATCTTGCATTACTCCAACACCAAGCGGCTACTAATGAACGAGCTTGGCTCTAGTGTATGCATTATCAGATCATTAGTCGAGCAAAGTAGGCTCAACTAACTCCGCAACATAGTCGAAATTCTGAAATACGCTTAATTTGAAACATTTTTAGAAATTCTTCAACTTTAAAAAAAATCGGACTTCCAATTTTTCTCGGTAGAATTCTCAAAGTTTTTACAATTATTAAAATGAATTCTGTACATCACTTTTCAATGCCAGTAGTTTCGAAAATCAAGTTCCCATTTCATCTCTGAAGAAATGCAAATTATCTGTGATTGAAATGATCAAACTTGGAAAACGAAGGATTTCGAGATTTTCAGAACCACGAAAAATAAGAAAATCATCGCATTAGGGCCTATACTGAATAAACCAGAACGAATACTAAGTTTGTCCTTTGGAGTATCACGAAAGTTCTGGACGAAAATTAATGTTGCCACCTTTGGAGCCTCCAGTAGGTTCTACTTTTTCCAGTAGGTAAGTATTAATGAAAAGCTAAGTATAAACCTAAGTTGAGTTGTCCTCATTTACGACTTTGCTAACAATACAATAGCATTTAAAGGTTTCATGGCAAAAAACACTGATATGCACGTATATCATTCGGCCCTTTATTCAAAAGGTGCCTAAAACCGCGATTCAACTGAGCGAAGTGAGGTTAGAATCGCCGTTTAACGGACACGTGTTGCATGAAATTCATTTTCGAGTGCAAGCATACGATTGAAATATTGCAGAATTTTTCTTCAAGACTTGAGTTTAATTGATTTCCCGCCGCCGAAATATCTTAATTAAATAATTAAGTGGTCAATTAGGTTAAATCTGTTTTCGTCGAAATTCATTTCTTCACCAAGAAAATAGAATTTTAGGGCAGACAGTTATTTAGTTTTAGGACAGATAGGAAATTTAGTTCATATGGTATGGGTAAAAAGGTGGCGAATATCACATGTGTAGCTCCTGTTGTATTTCTATGTTTTTAAGATTGAAAAATCCTAATATCAAGGTGGGCGTGGTAAAGGCTAAGCGCAATATTCGGATTAGACGACCTCAAAAACATAAAAAATAAACATAACTTGAGCCATGGGCCTCATATTACCCACTTTTCCACCCCCATCGTATGGACTACTTTGTATGAAACCGAATTTGCAGCTGTTATCACGTGCTGCACAGAGGTGGTAATCGAAAACCTAGTACCTTCCATACATTTCAAGATATTTTCCAAAAACTAACATCAGGTGAAAACAGATTTAGCCCAATGGACAACTTCACGGCTGAATTCATACAAAACAAATTGGTCTTACAGGCCCAACCACATCAGCAACATGTGAGACTGTGGTTCCAGAAGCAGCTCCTAGATAGAGTACTTTGCTGCCAGGTGGCATGTGAATTTGGTCAACTCCACCGAGAATAGCAGCAGCCAACTTGGATCTAAATGGATTCCAAACTCTGTACTCAATTTTCTCGCCATTATCTCCGTCGATGCTAATTCTTTTTTCTCCATAAACCTCTGAACCAGGCACTAAATTGCGAGTGACAAGTGCATCCTCTTTTCCACGGGCAATGAATACTCCCTCGTGACGATGGGGCTCAATGACAACAGTTTTGCCACCTTTGAATCCTCCTCCGCCTCCACCACGTCCACCACGTCCACCTCCTCGGCCACCACCACGACCGCGTGGGGTTCCTCGACCTCCACTACCACCACCGCCACGACCGCCACGGAAACCACCGCTTCCACGATCGCCACCACCACCACGACCTCCGCGGAAACCTCCACGACCTATAAAAAATTGCAGAGATTTTAAAAATATTTAAATTCAAAGCATGCAGGAAAATGTGAAAAGAACAAAATAAATATATCATTAAACGTAAAAAATTCATCTCTAAAAATGAAAATAATTTTTAAGAAAAAATAGAAATGGCGCAAATGAAATTTAGAAGTGGTTAACTGGAATAATGCTAGGGTCACACAAATCTGAGATTTTTTCATAATTTCAAATATTAACATACAACGCGGTTGCAGACACATACTGACAAATTTCTTATTTCGATTTTAGAAGAAACTACTCGAAATTTTTCACTACCATTTATTATTATTGATCAGAAGAATATGTTTGACTAGAAATCAAGTTATAACAAGGTGTGAAAAAAAATTGCACCATTGTGTATAATTTTCAATGTTTCTCACATAGGTGACCTCATTATACATTTATAATTCACAATTCTCAACTAAACCGCAACTCCATTGACATCATTTTCTGAACATGAGCTTTATATAAATACTTGAAAATTGTTCGAAACTTGCTTGATCATCTCATATAGACAAGCAATCCATTCTTATTGTTTCTTTTCAATTCAAAGAAAACAAAAACACTCCAATTCTAGATTGTTACGCAGAAGAGAGAAGCCGATACTATTGTTGAAATATTTATTGCTCAAAACGCTTAAACGCTCAAACTCCCTTCGGTAACCCATAATTCCCAGAACACAATTTTTTTGATACATACCACCACTGCCTCCGCTACCTCCGCGACCACCTCTAAAGCCACCACCTCCCGGTGAAAATCCTTAAAAACGAAAATGAATTAATTACTGGTTACCCAAATTTTCTTTTATTTAAATAGCGGCTCCAACCATAAAACGTGGTTAGGGTCAACGCGTGGCAGAATCACCTCATGGCATAATTTCATTGACATAAATACGTCAACTTAACAATTCCATTACAAGAGGCATATAAAAACACGCCTTTTTTATGATCAATTAAGCCAGCCATGGATTATCATCAGAATAAATCGAAATTGAAGGAAATCTTCTAGGTTATCCGACAGCGCGTCTACCGCATAATCCAACATCACAAACTGCGTTTCAGAATCCCCATTATGTCCCATAATAATCTAAAACCGTCAATAATTAATAATAAAACTTACCTGGTTTTCCCATTGCGTCTCAACGCGATATAACAATTATTTAATTAATTACAAAAAAGCAATTTGTATTTTATATATTGTTCAATTTTATAAATCGGTTAATTATTGGAGCACACGTTGAACACGTGCGCTAGACGCGATACTGCCCCCCGCCACAGACACAGCGGAAGTTCATGCGCTCCCTACGTTTCCGGGCAGACATTTTAGTGATTTGAAGCCGCATTTTCATGAACTAACAGACTAACACTCAGATCCATAACCCCAATTTTTTCACGCTTTCCCATTGTTATGGTCATTGTGTCCCAAAAAATGGTCTTGTATCCAGTACTCCCAGTCCATCTAATTCAACTTTGATTTAAATGTTGAAACCACTGAAATCTTAGATCATTCTTTTGTGACACCAACTATATTTTTTCATAACAATGATGAAATTTTGTTTTCAGTTATTATAGAAATTTTTAATTGTTATAAATAGTTATGGGGAACGATGAAGACTTTGAGGAAGATGTTGTCATTGAAGTAATTATATTGTGTAATTCAAAAGTCTTTCTAGATAAATAATATATAGATAGATAATAATAAAATTGTAATTTTTAGAATGATCGTTTGAGTATTCGTTGAATGACTATTTGTTTTGAATCATATACAATTGATCACTTAAATCTGAGATGAAACAAAAAATCTTAGATCCAGAAAAGCAAACCTTTGAATATCGGTTGACCACACTACGTTTTCGTTTTTTATTCCAATACGTGAATAACTATATATCTCAAAAACTAGTAACGATTCCATATCGGCAGCATCCTCTAGATTCCAGTGTGGAAATATACTCCTCAGATTAGGTCCAATTTTGTCGTTAAATATTCAAGTATGACAGAGTCTTTAATGGCAATTGGTCTCATTATCCGATTTTTAAAAAAATCGGCCATATTATGTGCCAATCTATAAGGACTGATCAAAACTAAATCCACCTTTTATATAATCCTGATCTCATAATCTCTATAATATATAGATTTTACATGACTGTAGAATCTTAATATCATAAAGCATGATTTGTCGGAAGCGGCCATCAATCTTGTGATAAAATCCATTTTATCATCTCTTGTTATTACTTCTCAATTCTTGGATTTTTATAAAATTTATCGCTGTCCACTAGATTTAACATAAATAGACTGATTACTTCACACTTATGCACTAGGGAAGCGATTTATACAACGCATTGAAAGAGATGGGATGCCCAGACTTTGAATGCACACCACTAAGCCTACCAAAGTTTCCGGAGAACTTTGAAGAATTTGAAAAGTCCAAAGTAAGTACTACTTCAAATTCTCATAACGACATGTGTTCAAAGACCAAAACTTACCTGATTTTTTTTCTGTATTTCAGGATATAGTGTCCGCACCGAAACATCAAAGTTTTTTGGATTGTTACAAAAAAATCTGCAATTATATTTATACCGATCAAACTTCCAAAAAATTTCTCAATGGAATTGACGAATTGAAGATAATTTTGACGTTGGAGCCTCTCCTTGACGATCACTCTTCGTTTATGCAAAACATTCTGGATGACAGTACATCCAGTGAGCCAAGTAAACCCTACCTGAAGCTTTTGTCGACATCATTAATAATTGGAGCATCACTATTCTCACCAAAATCAAGAAGTTCTGGTCTGATCATCGCCATATCCGCTTCCGCTTTATCCGTTTACCGGAAATACTCATCCTTCGTATCTCTGAAACAACTTAGCGATTTAGTGTCGATCGAAAATCGGCTTTTCCATCTTCAGAAAGGGTCCCTAAGAATCCTTCGGGATGCACTTAATTCCAAGCGACCTAAAAAATTCAACGTTTTAGAATCCCATAAGCTGAAATACGTGCAGCCCCTTTTCGAGACGCTATGCAAAACAATCGAAAAATGCTCTCAGCTTTTCCAAAAAAGTTCTTCGTTGCTTGTGGGTCTTCAAAGTTCCGAAGAATTCTCCAACTACATAACAAAATTCGACAATGAATCAATGAAATTGCAGGGAGAAATTACGTACAAAAAACTGGAGCAGTCTTATTACGGTTACATTCTTGCACAATCTGATATGATGAATTTATTAGCGCTTATGTACAGTAGTGATTCGAAAAAATTCAGTCAATTGAAATTATTTCGAATAATTACTCATGTCAAGAGAAATTTGCAATTATATGAGAAAGAATTGAGTACTGTTTTTGAACAGTATAAATCGTGTAAAGCTGCAAATCTTCGAAGGAGGCCTTTAGAAATTGCTAATCCAAAATACCGAGACTTGTACACACACGTGGATTTATTATCTCGGAAACTTCAATCCGCTTATGGAACGGTTTCTTCAATCGTCGAGGACATTGAGAATCATTCTAGTACGGAAACTGAAGGCTTTATGTATTTATTAATTGCTAAAATGAATGACGCATATAAAAGTATTGACACAGCTCGAGACTTTGCCGAGTTCAATATTCTAGTGATGAAGAAACTCGAGAGTAATCGAATACCTCCGCCATTGACTTTAAATTACCCAACTGATCTCGTTAAAGCAGAAGTTCTACCCGTGATATTTGACGCTGATCCTCAGGTAAATCTAACTTTAGCAGTAAATATTTCTACTAAAAATTTATGAACAGTATTTGGTGTTACGAAATCAAAATCATAATTAGTCGGTACGTCAATACCAAATTAATTTTACTCTATTGTAGTAGTTTACTGGTAAATACAGGCATTTGTACATATGTTATTACCAAATTCTACGTTTTCCAGTCAACCTTGTATGAAATGTAGGTGTGTATCTTATGTGCAAATGTTATACATTTTTGTGCGAGGCAATCGCTTTTAACAAAACCTTATCTACCTTAATCTAACAAAACAACATTACGATAAAAGTTCATTTTTACAAAGCTTTCATTTCCGAAGTTTTTTTTTCGAATAACTTTTCCTGTTGAAAAGTTGATAACAAAAATCCAAACAACTCAGAACTTTTTACAAAGTAAAAAACTGCAAAGTTCTCAAAAATGTAAAAAATTAAAAACATAAGAAAATCCACTGCCATTGAAATATCAAATCAATAATATAAAATTCTATTAAACGTACCGATCTCAGCTAAAGTTATCCTTTTTTTCAGATAATGGATGAGTGTTTTGAAGAATATATAAAAGAAGAATACATAAAACCATTATGTGAGGACGATGATAGTTCATTGGAGCAGGCGAAGATGGATAAATTATTTGAAAAGAATTTTATGAGCGAACTAAAAGAGGTCTTGGTGGATAAGTACCGAAGTATGTCAGAGAGGGAAGCACGCGCACTTTTACGATATCGAAAATCTGGTGGTCAGGATGAAATCATGAATATTCAACTCCCCCCGCCGCCGCCACCGCCGTTGCCAATTTCTCGACAGTCTTCAGGAATACTTCACCAATCAAATCGGAGACCGGTGCCGTTATCCAGAACCGTGAATGTTGCATCGAACACTACGAAAAATTTTGAGCAAGATGAAAACGAAGATACGTCTCAGAGAATCTCCATTAAACTACCCTTCGGCGGCAGGATGCCGTCCTTCACGATTGATGAGGAGACTTTCGTTGGAAGTGGAGAGAATTCTGAAGAAGAATTAGCTGGAAGTGGCTGCGAAGATGACGAAATGAGTCAGTAGCTGTGATATATTTCATCATTGTAGGTTTATGAATGTTCTGATGATATTGAAAGTAATAAAACAGAGCGACAAAGAACTCAATGTTTTCTTAATCCACTATTCAATGCATTCAGCAACGATATACAAATTATGGAGATACATAATCGACAACCAAAAACGAAAATCACCTATAAAGTTATTACTATTCCATGAGATGGAACACCGAGATAATTTAGTTTTCATTGCTATAAAGTTTTCATAGTTCTATAAATTATACTATGAAAATCAACTAGCTATTGAATACTTCTAAGACGCGTCTAACAATATGAATATAATCTCAAGAATAATACGAACACAAAATTTTAATGTATTTTTTTGTATTGTAAGAAACAAACTGAAAACTGTTGTATCCATGCTGTAAGAAATAGTATGGTGCAAAATTGAAAAAAGTATTGTGAGTTTCAAAAATTCAATTTCTACAGATAAATCAAAAACGTTTAGCATCCCACATTTTTTTAAATTCACAACTTTTGAAAATATCTAAGTTTTAGGGAATTTACAATCATTGTAAATGTGAAATAGTAAAAGTAAAAAAGGCAGAATCAAAAAACAACTTCATAACGTTTCCAAATATTGAACAAGTTCAAAACCTACATAAAATGTCAAAAATCACGTAGTTCCAAGTTAAATAACTATACGTTTTGAAAATCCTGATTCGTTGTTCAATTTTAAAAATGTTCAAACTTGCATATGACTTTTTCTTAATTCCGAAATTTAAAAATATACCCAAATTCAACAAAATGAGAAGAAAAATGTGTTTTCTACCTCCGTAATTTTCTCAAATCTCCAAAAATTTTCTCAATGCCGCAATTAGAATGAAATTTATAAACTTTTGTTAGTGAACAAAATATAGGACAATCATAAAATGTATCGATACTACTAGCAGCTTAAATTTTATTTTCTTTCATAGCCAATTACAATCATATTTGATACTGTTTCTAAATAGTCTAAAGAATGAGATAGAAAAATTTGGAATTTCGCAGGTTCTGAATTGCCTCAAAATGATGAAAATGATGAAATACATGAAATTATGTCATACTTCAAAATTCACCCAACTAGTGTCCATTGTGAACTTAAAGAAATGCCATAAATTCCAACTGACATTGAAATAACCATCTGAGTGCAGCATTTCTTTATCATGCTTCTTGCAAACTGTTTCAGAATGAATGACCCTAATGATGTTGTCCACATAACGGGATAATTTGAAATTTTCCATTTTCCCGCGCTCAACGTTGAATGGAAATTCACCTGAATGAGAGAGAAAGATCCGAAAGATGGTATATTTAGCAACTATGTAGGAGTATATATTGGCAAAACGTCAGTAGCATTTTCGTATTGCATTGAAAAGTTTTCATTTCAAATAGCAAAATGCCATTACCCGCTGCTCTAGCGGCCAGGCTTGCGAAAAGGGGTCTCATCACAGGATCTGAAAAAAATGGTACGCTATGGTAACCTCAAACTAGCTTTTGATTATTGTTTCAATTATAATTGTTTTTTTTTTCATAGATCCATCATCAAAAAAAGAACTTAGGAAGAAAGTACATGAAGAAGTGATCGCAGAAGACTACGATAATGCAAGAGAAGACATTAATGAAATTGATATATCGGAAAAATTCATGGTGAGTCATTCAGTTGTATTGGTAAAGTGGTAAACAGTGACCGGATTTTTTCATAATCGGCTGCATAAACCATAGCTTTTAAGCCAGAACATGCACAATTCTCTGCAAGATGTCAAAATGTTTTGATTACTCCATTGATTACAATTGGAAGATAACTTATGAACCTGAAGACAGTTCATATCAGACCACCTCAACGTTACAAAAACTAAAGTAATTTTGAGAAAATATTTTAAGACAAATATATGCTTGCTATCCATAGAATTATTAGATTCGATAGGAAGATTAATTTTCGGAACAACAAAATATATACTTATAATTAACAGTATTCACCTCTCGGCCAATCTTGGATATTTACACAAGATAGTTATGGGTCGATAACGTTCGATCAACGATTTGTTCAATACAAATACGTGTTAGTTAATAATCTGACATTTTGAATGGCGTAAAGAAAAAGCCGTTATCGTCTTTTGTCCCCACATAGTCATATCTTTTCAAACTCGAACATGAGGAAGTATTATCAATTTAATAACGTCTACTTTATTACAGGATATAAGTCTAAGTTATCTAGGTGTTACACTTCATCATTTCACGATGACAATACTAATTTTATATTTATGAATTGATGGCGCTAGGGCTACAGTGGATGTCCAAATAAATATAATATTTACCACGAGTGCACGAAAAAGTGTAAGGAACTATGGGGCACCGGGCATTTGCAGCCATCTGAAAAATATTTGAAAAGCCAAATGAAAATGATTCAAAAATATCCACTACCGGAGACGTGGAAAGCAGTCTATGATCCAGGCTCGTAAGTAGATAAAGGATTATTACATGTATAGAAAACTACTGGGATTTTTCAATAATGTTTATAATTCACTGATTCAATTATGGGATTGTATATTTATTAATTTTGGACTATTCAACTTTGGATCCATCGTAATTTCCTGGCATTATATTTTAATTATTTGAATTTTCAGTTAATTATCAATATTGCGTGAGAAATTATTTAAATATATGACGTAATTCGGAGGCCATTTTTATCCGTATTTCTGAGGTAATAATGGTCCCAGGATCACGTAGTCTTGAAACAAAGAGATACGGATGGTTATATATAAGGTACTTTTACGTATGGATTTGTAATATTCTTTATAATTATTACAAATGGTTGTTTTATTCGATTTTGAATTAATTCTGTTGCTTCATCATTTTTAGTGGAATAATTGACTGCAGTTTAACTTTATTCGGTTCGTAAAGAACATATATTGGCCTTGATTGCTGAAATTACAGCTAATTTCTGAATAAGTTTTCTTCGTACAAAGTATTTGCATGAGTCATCGGTATTTTTGTAATGACTTCGAACTAATTTATTGAGTTCTTATAGGGGTCAACATTACTATTGGGATTGGTCATCGGACTTAGTGTCTTGGTTACCTCCGGGTCATCCAAAATGTCAAATATGCCAGCCGGCTTCGCAACTGCGAGAAGAACTTCATCTCAAGGCTGCTGATCAGGACGATATGTCTAGTGATGATAGTGGAAGTGATCAAGAACAAATGGAGGTAAAACTATCCTATTTGATGTGACAAAACTATGTAACAAAACAAACCAGTGATATTGAAGTACCTCAAAGGAGAAACTATCGAACATAATGTTGAGTGAATGTTGCAGTATCTAAAAAATCTATGAAATTGTTATGTTTTGCCCTATTTGATACTTTCGATTTTTCAATAGTTCTTTAAATTGATTAAATTTCTATCAAAAAAGGACTTTACAAAAATCTATCAAATCTTAACGATTTCGAAACTTCTAGCATTGTAGTAATTGTTGAAATCGCTACTAAATTCTTGTTCAATTACGGATTTTTCAAGATTTCAAAAATTTCAACATTTCTGACATCTTGCCGAGTTTTAGGCTGTGGAATTTTGAATTTTTTGAAATATTCGTTTTTTTTAAGTCGAACTTTTTCGAGAACTCAAGAAAATGCCTTGAAAATTATGGAGTATTCACATTTGACAGTCATCTTTGAAATGCTGAAAGTTACAATTTTGAAATCGTTGATTTTTTCATATTTTTAAAATATGTAAAAGTTTGAGAAATTGAAAATTCCATTTCCTGCATATTCCTTGGAATATAGCACAAAGTGATCAAATTACACAAATAAAGGGAAATTCTCGATATGCAAACAAAATTAACCGATTTTACTCGTCTCGTACAACATGATTCACTAAAAAAAATAGTTTTCAGGATATCGCCAGTATTGGGTACAGTGATAATTCCTAAAAGTTTAAAGGATTGTCTCATATTCCCGTAAACTGAATTTTAATTGTTTAATCCGTTGACCTTTAGGTTGAAGAATCCGAACCAAGAAGAGAGCAAAAGGCCCCCAATCGAGATAGATTTAAGATTCCGGAACCAAGAAAATCATACAGACCCGAATCCACCAAGAAGGATCGCTCTTTGGATCCCATGGATCCAGCCTCGTACAGTGATATTCCCAGGTACGATAGGAACATTACCAGTTTTTGACAAAATCTGTCAGAGTATAACATTTTTTTTCACGTAGACATCCACATACGTTCTATTTCGCTTGAAATTCGTAAAACTTGTCATGTTTTGTGATTGAATGGACCTCGTATAATAGGGAACATTTTTTATTTGTTTTCGGCGCTTTCAACAATATATGTGAGCGTTAAAGTCGAAAACAAACATTTAGTAATGTGTTATGAGTAAATCAATTTGAATATAATTTTACTGGATGTGGCATAAATGATACCTGAGCGCTGATGTATCATGAAACACAAGGTACACACAGTGTATATTCATACCATTCATGCCATTAAGATATTTGCAAAACAATTTTAATCGTCCTGTTTTATATTATTTGTTTCAATGCCATTCAGAAAATTAGAAATAAACGAATGGAAAATATAAAGTTCAACAAATGACATTTGACAAAATTCCCGCCTCGGGCGATGATGGGTCAGCAGTAAATATTATTTCTCGTTTCGCAATTTTTGAACATACTCGGACTACTCGATTTTCACGAGAACGTGATTACATATATTGCATATATCGTCAGTAGAGTCCTTATATGCTACTGATATGTGCTGAAGTTTAAACTAATCTGACAGTCTTTAATCATCCTCATTTCATAAAATTGTGTGGTGCATGACCTTGAAATTTGAACGGTCGTATTTCCATGTTTTCAAGGAGAAACAAAACAGATTTCATGTTTTGATAACATTGTGAAATTTTTCATATTTTTTGCTGATGTGCCTTGAAATGTTTAATAAACCAGAACCATTAATGACGTTTCCTCGAAATTCGTAGAGAACATTCATGATATTTATTGGATTATGCATGATTTCTTTTCAATTTTTAGAGATCTCGTTTTCGAGAAGTATTCCAGTGTTTGAATATCAAGCTTCAAGCTCCAACGTTGGATTATTCTAAATATAGTATTCTGTATAAGGAAGTAGACCGAGCGAAATGTAATAACGCATAAAAATTAAGAATCCATGCCAAGGAATTATTGGTTGTTAGTTCATACCTCTATACAGTGAGGAAAGTGAAACGTCCGTTTTTTTTTAACTCGATCTTTTCAATCAAAAGCTTGCAAAAAGAGTGATACTTCCTCTCTCATTGAAAAATTCTGGATTGTGCCACATGGGCCTTTCAATTAAAATTTGTTTTCTTTACTTGATGAGCATATTGGAAAATACCCAAAAAAATTGAAATTCTTCTGGTATTACAAATAATAATCTTATTGATATTCCATTATTTCTTCCTCCAAAAATAGGGGCAAATGGTCGGATGGTTTGGCTCGACACAACGAGGCGAAAACGGGTGTTGATACCACAGCATCAGGCCCTCTCTATCAAATGCGGCCGTATCCAAGCCCGGGAGCTGTATTAAGATCAAATAAATCATCTAAACCAGAAGGCGAAAGCATAACCCAAAATAAACCCAAAGTATCGTTCCCAGAAGAACCCGAGTGACCTGAAGTGGAGAAACCGAATAAATTTTAACAATACCAATCATAAAAATTATTCCAATTTTAACAATTATTCGTAGTTTCTTATTCATCCCTCATTTTTTTCGAATATCACGGGATCTAAAAGATAAAACAATTCTCATACTGACTTCTGTAATGAAGTGGTAAAACGAGGCATTGTACAATAATTCCAGTTACAGAACAAAACGAGGATTTTTTCGTGACGAAAATTGTATAAAAAAGTTTTCATGAACATTGCTATACTTTTGACCGATTCTGATATATTTATCGAAATCCACCTGAGAGATAAAGACACTTAGCTCTATTTACTATTTCAATGCGGGCTTCTTGCTTGGTCTATAAAAACGCTGTTATTTCAGAGGTACTTGATATTTCCTGAATATCTCAATATAAATACTTCTGAAGATCTTTTCTAAAACTCTTAACTCGTTCTTGGTCGCGTCATGCGATATTGCACTTTTATCACATAATGACCGCCACGCCATCGTGGTATTCAGATATTTATGTGTACAAATACTTCTCCAAATTGTGTATTTAAATGAATTCACATGAAAAAAAAATCCGTTCAACTTGCAGTAATAATTAATTGTTTACGCCGATGTTCGCTAGCGCCATGCTCACATGGGCAACGATGCGTTAATACACTTTTGCAGTATTTTGTGTTTTTCTGCTCGTCAAATACCAGCCCTATATGGGCTATTTATATAGAGTGTACATAATTGCATCAGTATTACAGTATATGGACTTAATTACTTGCGCAGTAACACGTTCAAAATCACAGTGCAAAAATATTCGCAAGATGCCATGGATATGAAATTAGTATGACATATAATTGAATGCATTACAAACACACTCACCATGTCATTTTGAACGTCTGGAATATTATAAATTGGGGGAAAGACATGATAATTCGGGTTCTCGAACTTCATGTCCCAAAAATGACGCGATTTAGGCGCTTGCAATTGTCGAATTGATATGTTTCGTCGACTTATTTCGTACATGATCTTGCGAAGAATATTTGGAGAACGAAGATAAAACCTCAAATTAGCATATAATGGTTTTACGTAAGCGACGCATATCTACGAAATAAGTTTTCTTCATCCCCCTCAAACTCGGCTCGAAAATCTGAAAGCTAGTCGCATTGAGCGCTATATTAATAACTCGTGATGAGGACAACACACCCACAATAACAGCAATGGCTCCATATTTCTTCCTATTCATTGCTGTACCACACAATGTGTAATTATCATCCAATAAAAATCGACGCACATCATATAGTGATTTCTTCACTATTTTGTTCAATTTTTTATTTTTATTTTCTATACATAATGTTTTGGTTCATTTTTATGACCAGAATTTGAATGATACGTACTAATTATATCTCAACATAAATCGTACTACAATTGTTGTCTCTACACTCGTTAAATACTGTAAATACACGACTGAAGGCCATTTATAAGATTGTTCCTGGAAGGGTCACTAGCTTGCTTAGTTTCAAAGATAGTGCCTAAAAATTTGAGTGAGATAAGAACCAACGTATTAAATTTAACATAAGTTGATATATGACCAATGGAGCGCAAACCAATTTCCTGTATTTTTAGCTTATCTTTTCTAATTTTTCGTTCCTCAATTCGTGAGGCGGCGTTTCAGGTATGCGCCCCGTGCGCGAGACTCACTCGCTGTCCTTCTTACTAGAAAATATTATTTCATCATACTGTCCGTAAAATCCTGTTTTACGCCCAGTATGAAGAAAAATTCAGGTCGTTACACCTCCGTAAAAACTTTTCTAGCTCGTGTGTTTACATACCTCGGCTTCGCCTAGGTCTGCAAATACACACTCGCTAGAAAACTTTTTTACGGTCTTGTGACGAAAATAGCTATTTGTTACTCCGAAACTTCCGATTTAATCACACTGCGCAGTAATTCCATTTTGCGTCATATCAACTTATCGAATGTGTATCGAAGCGCTTCGCGCAGCATTAAATCATGTAGACTTCTGCGCGTCTCAACATATATGGTATTTTCGTTACACGGCCGTAAAAAAAATTTTCTGGCGAGTGTATTTACAGATCAAGGTAACGTTTTTACGGCCTTTACGTTCATCGACGACGATCTACGGACATGGATATTATATAGATCAGTGATGGTTATACGCCGTGCGATATATCGAGTTTATTGCGCATCTATAGAATATCTTAGTTTGTACAAGTTCTAGCAAAAAATAGTCGGAAGGACTTAGCAATATATTCCAGATTCGACGACTGTGAAGTTTATGGGCCGAGCTAAACGCCAGGAATTCCTCACCTTGCACTCTAATCTAGTCTAATCCACCATAATGCAAAACAAAATATACCTGTTGAAGGTATTAGGATGAGTGCAGCTTAAACGATATTTTACGTCAGCAGGAGCTATAAACTGCAAATTAAATCTTTCTATATGTGTAACTATAATGCAATTACCAGCCGAACACGAAGGGTCCAATATTATATTCCTGGACTAGCCATGGAATAGTGCGCTGATAGGACGGTTTGTTTATTGTTAACGAACGAATTCGATTGAAAGATAAGAGCGATTCAGTTCTCTCCACTGTCCATTCGTTAATAATTAATAAAATTACTTGTTTCAAGTATGCATTCGTTAACTATTAAGGAATCAATGTACCATTTGAGCAAGAATTAAGGAGCGTTGTTAACAACACCTAGATCCTTCTAGCAGTGTACATTTCCGGGCTAGCCGTGGAAAACTAGATAGTATATTGTACCTTTACTCTCAAGAAGTACACGATATTTTATGCATCGAGGAAGCAAAATGCGATTCCATCGAGCGAAGCGAGGTTAGAATCGCGCACCTTGCTCCCTAGATGCATAAAATAGTATACACACCTCGGCCAGCAAGTAAGAAAGACTCAGATCACATTATTGTCGACCTCGGCCAACAACTAAATGTGATCTGAGACATTCCTTACTTTGCTGGCCTAGGTATGTAATCTACTATGCCAGTAAAGGGCTTCGGTATTCGCAATTTTCGGGGCGCAAATGAAAGTGGCGGTTTTCGCGGCCGAGAACGGAAAGTAAATGGTAGCCCTCAATGCAATAATCTAGTATTTCTGCACAGCGTGGTGAAACACAATGTATGAGTGTGGCCACAGAAGAGTGGTCTCAGATTGGAGTGGTGGGGACAGTTACATTGAAGTCGAATTAGGCGCAGCGGGGATATCCAGCGAATACCGTTCTTTGCCGGCATGAACTATATTCTGATATGGCCTAAAAGTAATTTTGTACACAATGTCAAAAAAATAGATTATAATCAATCATACAAAAATCATCCAGGTCTCGTGATATAATTTATTATCAAAAGTTCGTAGAAATTTAGAGACATTTTGAGAAATTCCGCTGAACCATTAAATCGATCGCAAAAAGAACATTTCAAATTTTCCGAAATTACCTCACCCAACAGGTCGACGTTCCCAATAAACGAAAAAGAGGAAAACAGGAAAACCAGTATGTAATTTAAAAACACCGTTCATGTTAGTATCCCGCACATCTTTGAGGTGGCACTGCAATCACTATTATTCCCCCGTGACCCCGCCCCGTTAAATTCCGTGGCGGTTGGCGGTGTGTTTCGTGCACTTGTGCAGCCGCTCTCCCGAGAACTTTTAGTGTCTCCCTTCCCCCACTTAGACCTCTATAGTTTGCTAGGCAAAGATGTATCGTACGTAGTACTTTACCATAATTTCTCAACGTAAAATCGTGAAAGGGGGAAAAAAGTGTCCAATTTATCGAGTGATTCAGTGATAAAGTATTTATTGTATAAGACGCAATGATGCTGCGTGAGGATGACGAAAAGTACATGAAACGTGAGTAAAAAAAGAAAAATTCTGTTGAATGGTAGGAGAAAAATGTATGAAAAACAGTAGTTTAATCGTGAGAATAATCCCCCCTCAGAGTTTAGTGGGAAAATGACGTTTTTCTCGTCAACCCCAGGGCTCTTGTCTCCATATACGAGTATGTGGGAACCTTTCACATGTATTAAAC
The DNA here is from genome assembly GCA_026005395.1 of Asobara japonica. NCBI lineage: Eukaryota > Metazoa > Arthropoda > Insecta > Hymenoptera > Braconidae > Asobara > Asobara japonica. The sequence continues at coordinate 3,423,853 of BQMI01000112.1, forward strand.
GGAACAGACGTGTCACTCGTAGCATTTATAACTTCACATTGGCCATTGGGAATTTCATTTCACAATTTCTTTTCCCCCCTTTAAGTGTCCTTTTTTTCTGTTGTTTTTCTTTTTTTTTCATCAAGACTCAAGAGTTTGAAAGCCCATTGATTTGTGTGGATAGAAAGTTGCATGGAGCATATGAGATAGGATTACGAGAATTTAGTTGCGGAAGTCGAGGCTTTTTTTCGGGTCTATGGATTTTTCGGTGAAGCACCTGCACCAGACGCCTCTCTTATCGATCATTTTGATCAGACGCCGGGGGAAATTATGCTGAGAATTTTTTGAGGTGGCATAAATTTCGTTCATACAGTGTATAGTATAAGTGAGATGAGTTCATTATGAAAACAAACAATTTGGGAATTGTCGAAATGTCCTTGACTGATAATTTAGATTCAAAATCACGTTTAACCCTTTACGTATGGAGCCCTCTAAATCGCGTGTGCCAAATATTAATGGAGTTTGGTAATGTGTTATAATTCAAGAATTATGAAGTTTACCTCACATTAAAGCCCTGAAATTTGCCGTTATCACATCATTTATAGAAGGATGTTATTGTCTGCAGTTCGTGAAAATATTCAATTTTGAAAGTGGTTGCGCCCCAACACATGGGTACTTGTCAGATGACCCCGTACCCCCCGTACACGCAGGGTTACAGTACTTCCGCAGTTACTCATCAAGAAGAACGATGGAAAGAAATCCGCAATATATTACGAACTCAATCTTAAAATTTCAAATTCATGTACCATGCTTCTTCCACCATACACAAGTTGGAAAAGTAATGATATCGTATTCATTAGTTTTTTAACGTTTTGTATTTATAAACTCGTCTTGTAACGACACTTTTAAAACAAAAATAAAGTGAAGAAAGTGTTTATGGTTTTGAAATATATTCAACTACCATAAAAATTACTTATTTATCTATATTGAGGCTTTTAGAGTATTTTTCTGGGTGAGTTACTGTGGAAATACTTAGAAAAATTATATACCTAAACTTATGGATTCTTTTGTGTTTTAGGAAATTGAAGAGACTGAAAAATGGCAGCAAAACCAGAGGACTCTGTCTCCATCGACAATGCCACTGACGGTAATAGTGCAAATATCACATGCATAGAACGGGAGCGAAGTAATAAATAGACTTTTGGGAAAATGCTTCTCCCAAAATTTATGACTTTCATTGTACTGTTGAGACAATTCTATGAGAAGGTTTCTTGTAAGAATTCGGGTATTCGTAGATCATAAAATTTTGTGGTTCATTGATGTGTGATCAAAGTCCAAAACTCAGCTATTTGTGAGAAATCTGCAGAACCCTTTCCCACTTCAGCAAATTTTTACGGTTTATTTTTGAATATAATCCCATACGACGCATGAAATTCATTTATTTCGATCATCCTTACGCGTTTTCTCTAAAGTTTCGTAGTCCTTTCTAAAAGTTAAAGAAAAACGAAGGACATTTGTTACATAGTGATGAAATTTCATGACTTATTGAAGTTTATTCTACAACTTGTTGTAGCAGGTAAACACTGTATCTCTCCGCAGCAATCCAAACAATAGTTACTAGAATTTTAAAAATAAGTGGCTCGTACTTGAAACTCAAATCCCTGAATTTCAGCAATGAAATTGAATGACTTCTTAGTGAAAAAAAGTTTGTAGCTGTGAAATCGCATTTGATAAAAAAAATATTGTTGTTGAAAGACATGTAAACTTAATTGTAGTATGCAAAAGCGTTAGTTTTATCGTCAATCCAGTTTCTAGTTGCCTATGAATCTTGAAAGAACCTAACAAAGACTGAAAGTCATTATTGAAGATGTTTACCTGTTTTGGTGGAAGACGAAGCATTAAAACCCACGTTTAAAACTGAATTTTTAGGCGCCCAAGTCTTCTGTCGAGGCCAAAATTTGATGACACTACCTCACATATCCTATTGATGCCTGTTACCAAAAAGTTTAATTTTTTTAATAACATTATTTGTTCAATCAATTATAAGAAAGTTGGTACAAGAATTTACATTTGAAATGTATTAGTACGAAATAACAAAAGTGTGGATCACAGACTTTCAAGTTGTCCGTGTATTTTTTTCCGGAATGATATTCTTTTTGTAAAACAAACCCTTAGCATGATTGGCGACATCGCCACTGAAACATGTAACGCTTTCATAAACTCACTCCTAATTCCATAAATTAATCCATGGTATAATTACTGTTGTCAAAACATCAGGTGGAAGCGTTGACAAGGAAATTCTGACAATCAGTTCCTCGAATAACTCGAGTCATCGAGTACCACCCACCTACCTGTATAACCCAGGTACCGATCAGTGTGGGCTACACTCTGATCATGACAGGCACAATCACTGCTATGATCAGACATTTGACGATCAATTAGGTCCCCTGCCGTCCAATTGGGAAAAGGCGTATACAGAAACCGGGGAAGTTTATTTCATTGATCACAATACGGGAACGTCTCATTGGCTGGATCCACGTTTATCAAAATTTCAAAAACGCTCACTCGAGGAGTGTCTCGACGACGAGTTACCCTATGGTTGGGAGAAAATTGATGATCAACTATATGGCACCTACTTCATTGATCATGTCAATCGGAAAACACAATATGAAAATCCTGTGATTCAGGCGAAACGCGCCCAGCAAAGTCTAAATGATAGGACAAGCCCAAGTTTCACCAAAAACCCAAAGAAACTAAAAGGCCAGAGAATACGAACGACATTGTTGAAAAGCTCAAGGGGTCTAGGATTTACTATTGTAGGAGGCGACGATACCGTCGAAGAGTTCCTACAGATCAAGAGCGTTGTTCCTAACGGTCCAGCTTGGCTGGATGGAAAATTGCAGACAGGTAAGCAGGGATAAATTTTTAAAATTCAATTTTTATTATTGCATAGGTTAGTAAATTACTATGGGCTATGGTTGTGGCTATTTTCTAGTTCCTACAGATCACATAACGTAACAAAAAAATAAGTTGAAGGTAGATTGTTTGGTAGGGCAAATAAAGCCGTTTATAAATAGGATAATGAAAAGGAATACTATATGAAATTCATATTTTCCCATGCAGTATCTTGAATACATCAAAATAATTATGATTTGGGATTTGGGAGCATTTGTATTCCATGCTAGAGAATATCTAATGTCTATTAGATTGATCCAATTTTGTTTTGAAAGTAAATCACATTATAAAATTGATAAAGACTTTAGAATTTCGTACATTTGAAATTGATGAAATTATTATCTTATTTTCTTATTTCTAAAAAATTTCGGTTGGAAGTTCGGAATGCCCAAAAACGAAAACTGGTATTCTCGACTTGCCTTATCGAGTGATTTGTCATTTGGTTATCGATTATCTAATATTTGAGGGTTCTACCTGGGTCTACATTCTGTGAAAACTAGTGTGCTCCATACGAGCGCCTCCAAATAGCTTATATTTTCAGGAATTGATTTCTTTTCAATTTCAGACTTCAAGCAACTTTCAGTTTTCTAAAATGCGGAAAATGAAATTAATTTCTAGGGTGATGAGTACTTTATACAGTTCCAGCATCAATTAAAATGGCAGCCATACATATAATTAAACACTTAAAAGGAATAAAACTTAAAGTTTGGGAAGCGTTTGAAGAATTCAGTGGTTTAAAAAATTCCGAAATAGTAAGAAGCATTTCAAATCCTTATTTTAGAAATTTCAAAAGTTGGGATAATTCAAGAAAGTGCCATGAATGTAATAGATCAAATAAACTGAATGAAATTTCAACACTTTGAACGACCCAAGAAATTTTGCTTGTATAGAATTTAAAAAAAAAACAAAAGCATGAAAAATATGGTAATACTTTGAAAAAAATGCAATTTTCTACGGTACAATCTTTTTCAACGTACTCAGTTTTATTTACTTTTGAAGCGATAATCACAGTCTCAACAATTTTCAGGTGAATAATCAATTCTAAACTTTGTAGGTGATGTCCTTGTATACGTGAACGACACTTGTGTCCTGGGTTTCACTCACAATGACATGGTGAACGTATTCAAATCGATAGCCAGCGGTGAAACGGTTTCCCTTGAAGTATGTCGTGGTTATCCTTTGCCCTTTGACCCTAACGACCCGAACACGGAAGTTGTGACGACAATTGCAGTGAGTGCTCCAGGCGACAATCAAGACCCAGGGTTAAATCGTAACCGATTATTACCGGATGATCCCAGCCTCTACTTGGACCTAGACCCAAATCTTCAAAACGAGAGGTTCGGGTTCCTCGATTCGTCGTTTCTACCTGTTCATGGACACCAAAATGGCGAAAATCTGACAACAGCTTCGGTGAACTCAATGCCCGATCTCTGTATTTCGGATAAAATTAGCACGATCAAACGTCCAAGTAGCACTGACATACTATTATCAGATACTGCTGATTTTGATGGAAGGAAGGAATCACCAACCTCTATAAAACCAGAATTTTTAAGTATCGGTATTGTAAAGGGAGCTGTTGGGTTCGGTTTCACCATTGCAGACTCATCACATGGGCAGAAGGTGAAAAAGATATTAGACAGGCAAAGGTGTGTGATATATTTGTTTTGCTTGGGAATGAAACAATTGTGCTTATTTTTTTCTAATTCATAATTTAGCCTAGTAATGCTACAGAATAGTACCAAATCTAAAAAACCGCGACAAATATGCCAAGAAACGTAAAAACGCATATGAGTCCTATGAGGATTACTAATTATATTGCAAATTCGGGCTCCATTGCATTATTAGTTTTGGAGGAGTATCGCCTCATCTTTTTGAAATATTTTTTTATTCTCCTAGTATTGAATCCTTCTGAATACGAAATTCAATTTCTTGATTTTGCCACCTTGGTATTGATTCTATCCATAAAATGCAATAAAAGAATCTGTACTCCTCCTCCTTAGAAACAACAGTTATTTTAATGTTTTCCACTATTTCCACTTAAAATTGTTTGCGAAACTCCTTACTAAAAAATAAAATATGGGCTTCAGTACTAAGTTTCAGCTTAGCACCGAAGTGGCACCAGCGTAAGATTTTTTTCTATTTCCACTGAGGTTCCACTATTATCCTTACAAAAATATTTTTCTCGACAATATCTATACAATAAAATTCAAACACACATGAGTCATACCAACAAAAATCATTGGTAATTTTAATTTTCTAGTTTTCACTTGAAATTTTGTAGTCCTTACCCAATATTTTGTTTCCAGTTGCATATTCAGTTTCGTATATGCGTGACGACAATATCAAACTTTTCATTATTACAGATGCAAGAACCTGATGGAGGGGGACATTTTAGTCAACATAAATGATGTCAATGTGAGGAACATGTGTCACTCCGAAGTTGTGCAAGTACTTAAGGACTGCCCTCGGAATCAAGAAGCACTCATTCACGTGCAGAGGAGCATAGGAAAAGTTAAGGAGAAAAAGAAAAATACTCAGGACTTCTTCAGGAGCAAAACACCAACTGCCGAAATTTATAGTACTCAATCGAAAACCGTTGTGCCAACTAGGCCAAAAACTCCTTTGATCGATACGAGAAATCGAACAAAAACTCCGGAATTTAGTCGACCCGACTGGAGAAGTGACAACGATAATGACTTGACTGAGAATTCATGCAAATACCCGGAATACAGTCATGATATGTATTATGGAGATCCTTATAAATCAAATGTAGCAAAATTGAGTGATAACTTTGGAAGAATTGTCAACATTGATGATGATCCTATGAGACATGATCGAGATTGGAGAGGAGACAAGATGAATATGAGCAGTGATTTGTACTCTGTAACTAGCGGGGGCCATGATCAGATGATGAAGGAGAATGGGGGTCCACATAATGATTATTACAAGGACCTGTATTCGGTGAGAATGCACCCGCAATATTCGATGCCAGATTATGGTGTTTATGGAATTGGACAAGAACAGAGTGTTGACACTGGAGAAATTTGGGATAAAAGGAAAGAGACAACAAGTTTTGAACATGAACAGCCACATTCGAGCTCCATATCTAGGTAATTTTAAGGTTAAGATGAGCAGACGTGAAAAATATTTTTCCCGCGTCCGAGTCACAAAATAATAGGGAACAGTTTTGCTTCGGTTTTCCTTCGGAATTAAATTCTCTAAAATCTTTTTTTTTTATTATTATTTTACGCTTCGATGCGATTACACGCATATGTGGCGACCGTCCCACGGTGCCGATGGAAACCGAATTCTTCCCAAACTGTACAGCATTCACTTAGTTTGACCCAATCAATGCAATGCCTACCAGACTTTACATTGCTTGGGTCAATCTACAATTGAAGGAAAACCACGGAAAACCTCAATTTGTACAGCCGTTTCTTTGACGAAACTCCCGTTCGACTATGAATCCCTATGAATTCGAGAGCTGGACAATTCCACTCTACTATACCAATCGGAGAGTCCCCATGTGGGGACTCGATCCGTGGACCTCGTGTGCCAAAGGCCAGCGCTCTAGCCACTCGGCCATAGCCGTCGGTTATTCTCTAAAATCTGTGAAGTCTTCAAAATTTCCAAAATTGCATTGCTAACGATCCCCAATTCAAGAAAATTTGTGACAAATTCTGAAGTATCATGACTGATTTCTATTTTTCCTTTATTTATTGTTAATCCTGAAACATGTGGGAGGAACTGCATCTTAAAACTCTTTGGTTAACAGAAATTATATTCAATCGTCGAATATGGTCGCGTTGCATACAACTTGTATGATTAACGTTTAAGACATACCGTAGAATAAAGTTTATACAAAATATCCTAGAAACAAAAATCTTTTGGAAAATTTCGAGAAAACTTGGATTTCACGATAAGTTTTACAAATTACATGTGGTCCTACATTTTTGGCAATAAAAAATCCAATTTTTGTGGTCATACTGAGACATGCATGTTCTTTCTTTAGTTAAACAAAGTCAACTTTCAGGCACGCTCCAAAAAAAATTAGACTTGAAATGTCAGAAATAATTGGCAAAATTCGGAATTTTTACTTTATTTTTACGATCCATTATAATCTCTTATTTTCGATAGAATATTCTAATAATATAGAGGCTCACGTAACGTTTCTGACTAGCTGTCCATATGGTGATTATTGTTCGTGTTGCAATAATAAGATTGACCGCTTTTGTGGCAGTAATTTAGGTCACGTGGGTTGGGCGAAAAGTGTATATGCTTTAAATATTATCGGAGAACATTCCTCGTACATTTTACGAAACGTGCACTTTTTGAACACGGTTCGAAGGCTGATTTTTAACCAAATGTTTGAAGATTGTCGATAGATGTATAAAAATCTTGGGTATGAATCGCCGTAATTGTAAACGATTTCAGTGCGGATCGATCCATTCACGTCACTTTAAGTATGGGCTTAACTTTCAATGTATATACCTGAGTGAAATACCAAAAACCTATTAATAACTATCCGCCACATCGCATTTCACGATACACAGAGGCTTTCATGAAAATGTGCGATCGCCCTCGTGTAGTTTGCATAAATTCGATTCAAGGTAAATTTAAAGATTGTGAAATTTGTAGACTTGATGGTCTAATAGATGATCGGAAGAATTGATATACAGTTAGTATCCTCCATATTTCTCAACATTTTGTTCTTCATAATCAAATGTCTGAAATTAAATAGCACACACAAATTACTTTAGACTCATTCTTAAAAAAATCGTATTTACATTCGATAGCCGAATATTCTTTAGTGGTGTTGCATTCATTTACAGCGTAAATGTTGAAAATTCTAGAACTCTCCTAGTTTTTGCATAATTTCATAAAATCCGTAGGGTTTTTTCTTACATAAAAGAGAATGATGAATTGATTGATAATGAATTAATCGAATTGAATCTTCAATTGATCTTCAGGTATCCCCAGTACAGTAATGAGATGGTATGCCCTACGATTCCCGATGTCGAATGGGTAGAAACACTCGTGACTCTCGTAAGACAAGACACTGGTTTTGGATTCAGGATAGTCGGTGGCACAGAGGAGAGATCTCAGGTTGGTTCAGATTTTCAATATGGGCTCTTACGGAGAAAAAGGCCGCCTGGGCCAAATGACCATTTTATTGAAAAATAGATGAAGACTACATAGAAAATATATTGTATATATCTTTCAAACATAAATACTAGCAATTCAATTCATAAAATACATATCTTCCAGATATATTCATCTGTGAGAAGATACTCTTAGAAAACTAGTCTTCAGAACATGATTATTCGAATTATAAAGAGTTTAGGAAAAAAATAGTGGCAGATCTTATGACTGTCACATGACTGATATAAATATGAAACAAGTTTATTCCACATTATGACTTTATCATAAGCCATGAGCCAAATCATAACAAGATATAGGGGCAACAACCCATCAGCAACTTTAAAATTACCTTCCGTTGACGTATAGTCGATGATACATCTTCATATTACAGATATACAATATCTCTAAGTGGATTCCATAGTGTAAGCAATAAAATATAGAGCTTTTTGTTACATTTTGCGTTCTGAACTTCGTTATAACATTCTACTCAATCAATAGAATGCTTTCGGAAGCAGCATTGCGGTCATATGCAACCCTAATTATAAATAATGGAATGACCAGCAGGTATCCGTTGGCCACATCGTCCCAGGTGGAGCTGCTGATTTGGACAGCCGATTAAACACTGGGGATTTGATAATGTCAGTAGATGGAGAGAGTGTCATGAATTCATCTCACCACCACGTGGTACAGCTTATGGTCCAAGCAGCACAAAATGGGAGAGTTACATTGGGCATCAGACGACGCATCAACGTACAAGATCATCTCCAGGAAAATTTACAGACATCTTACGATAGACAGATGAGTCTGCAATACCCCTATGATATCACTGTGACCAGAATGGAGAATGAGGGATTTGGATTCGTGATCATATCTTCGGTTAACAAAGCTGGTTCAACCATTGGCAGAATAATCGAGGGTTCTCCAGCCGAAAGATGTGGCCGACTCAATGTTGGCGATCACATTCTGGCTGTTAATCACCACGATATCGCCAATGTTTGTCACAAAGATATCGTCAATTTGATCAAGGACTCTGGATACTCTGTCACTCTTACCATTGGATATCCCATTGACGATTGTTGCAGTACCATATCCATGTCCCAAAAGGTAAGAAGGTTATTATTAGTACATCATCAATAGTAAATTGTGGGGGTCAACGTGAAAAAGGTCGATTTTATCGGTATTTAGTTATGCGCAATCCGGTAATTTCGTTCAATATCCTTATATCTAAGATCTCGAGGCCAAAATCATTATGAACACAATCAAGAACCCAGTTTGTCATATGATTAATGGTTAATATGATCTAAATCGTAAATTGACGGTACAACATTTTGGAAACGATTTCTTGACCATTTTCTCTTCGTGATTTTCGTAGACAACTGCGCGGTCTTTGATCCTCGTCGGAATTCAAATGCGAAATTATAGATAAATTAATTTATAGATACATGAAAAATTTTGGTTAGAGTTAATTTCATAAAAATCGTGATATTTTGTGATACAGCCGAGACATTATTCATGAAATTTTGGAGTTTCTACAAAAGATTTATTCAAATCACGCGTTTTGGAAAAATCTTAGTTATCGGTTACCATCAGTCTTTCAAACGAAGAATATTTTGAAATATTATGGTAGTCAATGACCATTGATACTAGATTTTTATACTTTACGTCACATAAGCAAGGCATTTCAGTTCACATTTATTCTAAATTAGTTCAATGCCAAAAGACTTTAATTCTCTTCCAAGAATGATATGAACACCTAACATTCACGTACAAGACATGCATGAGAATTGACATTTAAACCTATCACGGCGCTAATATGTGGAATTCAAAATGATTAATTGTGTCAGCAAATGATGGTGGATTTAGGATATTTTAGTGCCATAATAATCAATAATAGACTTCAAGGGTAGTTACGCCTTTTTCTTAGTTTTTTGTAGTCTTTATGAGTTTTTAGAAGCCTTTTTACGAGTTTTCAATATTATTGACTGATAGATTGTATATAGATACGGAGATATGGCCAATTCAGCTGACCAATTTAATCAATGATATTTCATTAATTTCGTGATTGAGAATTTGACTTCATTGCATTTTGATTGCTTCTCTAATTTAATAATTCAAGCGTTGATTATATTATTTGTTCCTTAATTGATGAGTTTCTAGTGAAATACATCAATCGATTCAGTATCATTTTATAGTCTTTTTAACTTCATTGAGGTTGATTTGATTCGATTAACCGAACTATACTGATCAGTTCCTGCTTCTTGACCATCGAGGAAATCGATGGTAATTATCGTTATTTAATATCCTCAATTTAATTCAAAAGTGTTCATTCAGTGGGGTTTAATTTGTGTACAATGTATGAACACAGTCAAAGGAATAATGATAAAATAGATTCACCCACACCTCTGTGCTATTCATAGTTCATTGAGATGTTACGGTATTTCTATAGATACCCTTGAGAAACTAACGGTTACAGTATTGAGTGTATCGACGTAATTGGACGGATGGGACGTATCTGCCCATTAGATATATGTAATAGGTGCAATAACGATATCCATACTCCGTACGATTCACTTATAATAACTTCAATTTTCAATTTTGAATGACATTCTTTTAACATCACTTGACTGAAAAAAGTAGTGGATTGTGTGTGTGACTCATTGAGGTCATATAAAAAACATTCTGATTTGTGGTTGTGACTCCCGTTGATTTGATTAAATAATGGAGATACAGTACCATCACTCTGGATATAAAAAAATCAATGAGTGGTACAAAATGATCAAGCGGTGCAAATTGAAGTGGCATTCACCTAATCTCAATGTGCAGCATGAATGGCGAAAGAAAATCCCCTTTTTTCACCTAGAATCTTTCCATATTTCCTTTTTTTAATTTGGCTCATATTTGATACCGTATTTGCTGCAATAGACTATGTTCATAGTCTGTTACACATCAAAGAAAATGAATTTTTGAGTTGGTATTTGAAATTCTTGGCTGCATTTCTTACATTGCTATGCAGTTGGTAATGTAGAAAAGATACTCATAATATCGATGTCCCATGAAACCTGATGATCGCACGGTCACGATAGAATACATTTTTCTTATAACTTGGTCGACTCTGCATGTTCATTTATTGTGCCTGTTTATAAAAACAAGTAAATAATAGATTTGAGATATTCACCTTTCCCGACTGCATTTTTTTATTGAGCTTAATCTAACTAAAAAATCCTTAATTGAATGGGAGATTCGTAATGGAAAAATATCTCAAGAATTAGTATATATGTCCATGCCGACCCTCATGCCACAATTTGAAAAAAGGTGCATTTGTATTATTATGGTGTTTGTAGAGTACCGTAAGATCTACAATTTCAATTTGAAATATTTTTAAGGACGAGTCCACCGGGGATGGCGATGGTGGGCAGTATCATGCAGTGGAGCTGACACGTGGCACACGTGGTTTTGGATTCAGCATACGAGGCGGACGGGAATTCCAAAATATGCCGTTATTCGTACTTCAGATAGCTGATAATGGGCCCGCAGCTATCGACAATCGATTAAGAGTAAGAAACACCACGAACGCAAAAATATACAGAAAAATGAAGATGATGCACTTGAAAAGTTGAATGTTTTGAACTCTTTAGTGTTCTTAAATTGTTGCTCTCATAGACATATCACGTAAAGTTTATAAGCTATGCTTAATTGCTACTTAAGGTGTCTAATCAGAAAGCCAAGTTTTTGAAAATTATTTCCTACAATCTCATTCTAAAGGAAACAGCAATCAAAGTTGGGTCTTGCTGAGCTAGTTTGGCTATTCAAACAAAAAGAATCTTCGTCCCATCGTTTAAAGTGACTTCTACACCGACCTAACCATTTCTGAAAAAAAATTCTGATCAGATTTAATATTGAAAATATATTACCGTGGAGGTTCCAGTTGCGGCACGCTTTAGAACGGACCCACGGGGAAAGGTTCAAATTGCCACAATACTATACGAAAATCATCCAGTGTTCGATTTTTACATGATATATGGGAGATCTTAAACGCAAAAACATTCGACTTTGGTTGAAATTAGTCTCAGTTAATTAATAAAGGCGTGAATGAAATAGTCGAAGGTCCCAGTATCGGCACAAAAAAATGCGAATGTCCCAGTATCCGCACAGTGTTGCGTGGTGGCGGTGAGTGCAAAAATATAACTTCGTTTCTAGTGGAAATTGAAGAAATTCGGAGGAAAATAATTGGAAAATCGGAAATTGCAGAAGAGAACATGGAAAAATTGAAAAAAATGAAAACAAGAAAATTGAAAATTTATTAATAAAAATACCAAACATCTAATATTAATAAGTCCAAACTTTAATAACTTGAAATTCAAAATCGAAAAATGACTTGAATATTTAAAATGGAAAGAATGAATTTAAAAAAATTACTATTTAAATTGACAAATTTGTAAATAAGAAATCAATGGCGGTTTTGCTTAAAAATGCATAATTTAATTCTAGATTATTTCGCAAATCAAAAAATGAGACCAGAAAAGTCTGGATTTGTTTTTCCCATATCATTCATTATCGCCAGCTAGCTATTTCTACCCAAATCCTGATTCATTCAACTTGCAATACAAAATATTTGACAGTTGAGGTTATGGAGAATTGAAAAAAATCTGTACCAGTTTACCCGGACAAATCGTAATTTTTGGGAGTTTCCTAGTATTGGCACAGGGATTTTTCAATTCGAGGCATATTTTGGTCATTTGAGATGAGCCAAAAAATTTATTTCAATTCTACAATCATAGAGAAAAATGTTAAAGTTGATAATTTCCATACATTTCCATATGTTTGACAAAACAAACATAGTCACATTTGTTTTATCTGTAAATGGAGAAGTTTTTCTTTTGGGTACAACCTCTCCTTAACATAATGTACTACTTTAGTACTGGTCGAACTAATTGATAAATCTAAATATTTTTCTAGGTGGGCGATCAAATAATCGAAATCAACGGTATAAATACGAAAAATATGACGCATGCTGAGGCAATCGAAATAATAAGGAACGGTGGTCCATCAGTGAGGCTTTTAGTGCGCCGTGGATGTCAAATGCCAAGTGCGGTAGGTGCACCACCTCATCTATACGACATGAACATATAAAACGTAAAACCAGAGGAGAAACCATAAATAATCATTAATGTAACACTCTAACTGCATTTAGTGTCAGTACTAACCCATATTCTCAACTGTACGACATTTAACATATATTTTCCAATGCTAATAATGAGCTTTAGAACATGACAGAACAAGAATCTGCAAAAAAAAACAAGAACAAATTTTTTCTATAAAGTATTGAAGCATAAATACAGAATCTCTTTACAATTTTTAAAATATTTATACACATCGATGAAGCAATTTTCCAAAAAATACATATAACACTTCACAGATATTAATTCGTATGAAATAATCTCATTAGTCTGTACTCGTATATTAAAATACCGAGCTTGGCCTTTTATAATTATGTATCAATTAATGAAATATCATATGTTAGTACGTATATATTTTTATGTACGATTCAAACGAATTGTTCCATCGTGTTGGTAATTTGATACGAGCTTTATCCGAATTACTCGAGAATTGCTAAGACAATACCATACTATTAGATGAAATGAAACATAAATAAATAATGCGACTGAATTGAAAATTGCCCCCGATAAGTGAATCTTTGACTGGTGCTAACTACTCATTAATATCTGAATAACTGGATAAATCATGGTCATCATATGTGAATAGTTTGGAGGGGGAAACATGTGCCTTGCACGTATGTCATATACATGTCTTCTGATAAAAACAGAACTTTTTTTATGGATATTTTTTTCCTCATGAATTGACATTTATTGTAGAATTTTTATGATACATTCGACCAAATAAGTGTTCGACCGATTGCCGATGGCACCGTGCACATGAATGATTCTGAAATAATTCATGGAAAATTAGAGAAAGAAAGAAAACCATCCATTCCACTGTGCTGCTGCTCCTGAAGACAACCATGATGTAATCATTAGTGCTAAAGAATTTTAATGGATTTATTAATGATAATTTTTTCAATTGGAATAAAGAATCTATTGTGCATGCATTTAGCATGAACATTCACATTTTTGTAATGGAATTTATTAGATAAAATGACGGGAATCGAGTTTTCCGATAAACTCTGGAAATTAATTGTGAATAGAAAAACAGCCTTAATACTGAATCTCATGGGTAATGAATCTGACGTCATAAAGACTGCATTTGAATAACAGTTTGATCGTTTTCTGAACTGTTCTATATTCCTGGAAACATTAAACTTCGGTAATTATAGGTCACTTGATTAATTCCGAAAATTATTAGCGATTAATTGTGAAATGACATAGTTAATCAATATTATAAAGAACAAATGAATTGGTTGGACCAATGAGCTATGATTGATGTAAGGATATACATAATTTAATGAATTATATCCAGCCGACCAAAGATAAGTTTGTTCATCCCTGCAACTCCAATTTCTAATCGTTTACTCATAATTTTGTAATTATTTTTAATTGTATTTAAATGGCTGCATCCTCCTACATGCGATGGAAAAGCATTGTGAAAGTATAGAAACAAATAGAATTTGATTTTACAATGTAAATGTGTTGACTAATATATATATTTCTATCTGCGAATCAACTTAATTTTAAAATAAAATAATCTCATTAATGTTTCGCGGACAATATAGGCAAATAAGAAACGGGACAATTTCATTTTATTCTTTTTTTATTTTGTGTAACAATTGAAATCTAGAATTTAGCGATTTCATCTCAGTGAACATCTTAATATCTTCAGTTATTGAAAGATTATGTGTAATGAATGTATATCTATGATTTTTGAATCACAATTGTGCTCAATACACTCTATTTCCTGCACTCGTGTCTTCGCACTAGACGAATTAATTATAATGAATACATCTTGCCGGGTCTTCCACTTGTGGATTTGTCTATTCTTATCAGCTCAATAAGTACTTTATTTTCGGGAACACATGAGTGGTACATTTTGCAGAATTATTGACCGACAATTTGATAAAAAAAATGAGTGTAAATGCCACGTAAGAATTATTATGGACTAATGATACGAGTTTATTGTTGTTGAAATATATTGATATAATAAAAGATTGATAAATGTAACAGTTGATGTCACTTTCTTTCAAATTTTTTGATTCTGTTTTCCTGTCAAAAACCCAATGATAAGGGGTATTAATTTACGTTTATACAATGGGAATGGAATGAATATTTATATCCCAATTCTATAAAATCAAGAATCAAGAAGTATTTGCGGCTATTTTCATTTCTCACCCTGCAGAACAGATCAACAGTCCAAACTCTTGCATGGAAATTTAACAAGCTAACAAAATTGAAGAATCTTGCCCGATTTCCAAAATCATTGCCATTTAAAAAATTGTAAAAACGCCCTCTCTACGTATGAGAAGATCCAAATGAGAAAATAAATCCATTATTGAATGTCTCAATTCACAATTTCCAACCGTCAACCATTAACTTCCCGATTTTCGGAGAATTATTGAACTGTCTCCGAAGTCCAGTTCTTATCTATAGCCTGTGACCACAGTTTTAAGTATATCAACATTATCTCCAACCAATTCCAACAGAATTTCTGTGTGTGTTTTTATCTCCATTGATGGCTGTATATGCTTGAATTATCATCCTGGACGACTAATAGGATTGAAGTTATTGAGGCAGTATTTGAAGAGCTCACCTGTAACTTAGATGCGATTAGATTTTGGATGAAATCGGTATATATTATGCTTAAAACCATTCACCTTATTGATGACGCCCTATCGCCTGAACGGTTGAAGATAGCGAAAGGATCATAATAACTAAAGTTGTTCCTAATGCAAAAATTCGGATTTTATGTTGAACAAGTTTTAACCTAATTTCTATAATTAAAAAAGTATCGTGGGCCTAACCCTCAAGCCGTCACACTGATTTACGCCACTAGTTATGTATTTCAAATACTATACTATTTCATTGCGTAGTCCTATGTTGATTTTATTTCCTTTACCGAATTTCAGAAATCGGAAACGGGTGATACTTTAAATGGTATTTCGTCAGAACCAACAGTTCCAAATAGATCGGAGGGCTAAATTTCTCTTCCAAAATTGATCTCCGAAATTTGAAATTAAGAAAATCAGAAATTTCGTACATTTAAAAACTATTAAAAACTGTCAGCACTACAATAATCTAAAAAATTGGAAAAAAATAAAAGAATGCCTTCTAAACTGCCGGTTTCTTGAAATCAAAGTGTTTTAGTTTGGAAAAATCATCAACATTTGAATGAGTTAAATGGGAGAATATTGTCTACGATTTACTTTTATAAATATACATTTATGACAATAAATTCAATATTTTTTAACGTAAGCATTTTTTTTCAATAAGGCGGTTCTGATGAATAGTTTCGAATGAACATTACATTTTTTTTCAGATTTTCATTGTCTTTAATTCAATTGATAATGCAGATATTTTAAAAACAGCGGCACTATCGCTAACATTTGCATGAATACTTGCAACCATGACAAAGAATTCTACCTTTGTCAATAGTTATTTAATAAACTGTATATCCGGTAAACCTTATCGGGATCATTGATTGCTATTCGAATCTACCATTTACGCGCTTGATTGATCACTCGGTAATCGCTATTTGATTGTTATATGAGCGCTAGTTTATGACGCCATTTGATCGCCGATTAATCACTATTTGATCGTTAGTTGATCAATTTGAGTATCAACTTGCAATGAATAAAGGACGATCGATTCATCACTATGTGATTGAATTACATCCTAAAATTTCATTGTCGGAGGCCCCTTTTTCAGCGTTTTTTCTAAAGTTTTATGAATTTTTAGACAAACGTAGGGAAAAGACAAAAAAATATGTTTACTGTGATGAAATTTCGAGAGTCAATAAATAATAATGCTATGGCCTAAATCGTACATTGTTTCCCGCCAATGGAACCAAAAATTTGGGGTAAATCTTCAAAACTTTTTTTAAAAATTAGGGGTCGAACATCCTTCAATGTGCGATATTTAGTCAAAATACCGGTAAAACAATTTCTTCTTAGTATTTTTTCAATTGTGGACTTCATATTTTCGAAAAAAAATTCTAAAATAAAAAAAAAAGTTTTGTATTAAGAAGGAATTACGGGTAGATGCTGTGCGAACTACCGCTGCGTGCGTGAATGTGGTGGGCATCTGGTTCGACGGTTTATTGAAGAAACAGTACAAGCTAGAGCAGAATAACCCAACGATTAAGTTCAGCCTGAGATATGTTCTCAGATAAGGTCAATGACTATTCCTTGCACAATGAACAGTTTCGCATCAATCAGCTTCCTGTGGGACGAGAGTTTAAATCTATATGAACAAACCATTAATTCATTCAGTCTTTATACACGATTTCCGAACTATGTACAGTACGTATAGGCAAGTCTTATAGGACGTTAACGATGGATTATCATGTTTAGAATATAAAAGAGTTCGCACATTTTGATGTGTGTTTAACCATTCACAATTGTAATCTTAAGATATTCCTGATACGTTGGATTGACATGGTTATCCGATTTTATCTTTGAAATTTATGTTTTTGATCGCTGATTATTAATATAATGTTTCCTTGTACAGGCTTTGTTTTTTTTCACACCAATTCCTTCATTTGACACAAAATATCACGCAAATTACCCTTGGTTTTTGGCACCAATATAATGAAAGCCGATTAATAATGATGGTTTACAGATCCCTACACGCTTATATTTATAAATTTCATTCCTATCAAGCCTTGTCCTGTTGGTGTGCTCCGAAAAGGAGAATTCGGGTCTTCGTTAGTATTGCGCATTTCAATTCTATTAGAAATAGTTGTAGACCATTGTCAACAATATGTGCAACGGGTAATCGCCCGCAAGGAATTTCGCGGTGTCAATTTTTGATTATGTCTGGGGCTAATAAAAAATATTTTTCGACATTGCTGCTACGTTCTATCTCGATGTTCTGATCTTAAATGAATAAAGACCGATTTTTAACTTTTTCAATTTAGTTGTATTTTTGATATAAAAAACGGTCCAAAATTTAAGAACATATTTTTTTATTTCTAACTCATTTGCCTATAATTCTTCAACATTCATTTTAATATGTATATAGACAAGTAGTATTTACTTTTATGCAATTATTGCTTTCAATACACTGTGCTCTGGGATCATGAGATATTTTTTTCCAAATAAACTATCAATTTACTTACTTATACTTATATTATCATATTGAGACTGTATAAAGCCGTTTGGCGTTAATAAATTAATAAATAAATAAATATTGTAATATTCTTGCCACTACTAGGCTATATAGCTTCAAAGTGAAAGAAAACGTCTAATAATTGTGCTTGCGGCACATTAAAGAAAAATTAATCAGTTGCATTTTCTTGTATTTATTTATTTTTTTGCAAATTCTGACAGAAAACAGAGAAATTTTGACAAACAAATTGTTTATCAGCAGCGATGGAGATTTTATCCAAATAATGTATAAAACTACTCGGCAACGAGTTAATTTGATTTTTTCCGAAAATCTTAGGGAAAGTATCTTAGTCAGAAATTTCAATGGATCGCAATCGTTTCGCACGGCGTGTAAGTACTTTTCTCAGTTATGAATGCTTTTTTTTATAAGTCACCTCATGGTGAAATTAAAAACGCCCGCCATTTCCAGATGGCGCTTCGCTCACCTTTCCGAACACTTCGAGCCTACATTTCCTAGAATGTGGTGCTCAACGTCGTCGAGTGACGTCAACCTTCGTGAAAAGTACGCGAGCCAACTTCTGAGCAGTTTCCAATCGGAGTAAATCGCGTATAAACCTCCCAAATATCGTAGTCCCCCGGGACAACCCCCCTAAAACCTCCCCAAATCCCCATAAAGTGTTAAAATTGCCCCTAAAAAACCTCAACTCGTGAATTATCAAGAAACACGAATAAAGCGATAGTTGGTAGCTCTGTCGATTGATTGGCAAAAGCCAGGCTAAAGTTATTTTACACAGAAAACAAGTAGGTATATATCACACATATTTATAGCCCCCTGGCTCGAACTGCCAGTCGTGTGATACAAATGTAAACAATTATTATTTCCGCCAAAGACACATGGACTATCATTTTTCAATCTATCCAACCTTAATTCTCCAATCGCCTAATTAAAAGCCCCAATACTTTTTCCGAAAGTTAAAAAAAGATACAAAATAACTCGAGAAATAAAAAGACATTCGTGCCAGCTTGCCCCCATGCTTCAGTCTCAAGTTTTAACATAGTGTATCCGTATATGTGCATGTGTTAGTTGCGTATTTGTGTGAGTTTTGTGTTCGTAGTGTGCTCGTAGTGGGATCAAGACTGCGGCCTAGAATTCATGGAAGTGCAATGTGAGATGTGCTGTAAAAATTCAACATTTTCTCGTTGAGGGTAAGTCCTGGATTAACCAATTTATATGGATTGATTGTGCCCAAGACTGATTTGTGGTGTAAAAATAGAAGTTACAATCCCCAAAAATTGGGGGGAAAAAATGGTGGTGTTAAGTGGCCCCTTGGAGGTGTTCTGCGAGGCCTCAAGAGAGCGTTTTCACCGTTTCTCGGTAAAAATATATCCCACCCATTAGAGAACAACAGATTTTTCTCGGTAAATCGGCGTAGCAAACCATACCAAGCCATTGAGATTTTTCAGTTGTTATGAGGAATCTTTATGGTTTCATACGGGTAATGAGTGTGTACGGATTTATTATTGTTGAGAATTTTAATGGATGTAGTGGTGGATTATACGACTTTGTAACTACCTGTCTCTGTGTGCAACACTAAGGTAGGTATCCCCCCCCTTCCCCTACATTTTCGCTTACACACACATACACACATTTTCACGCATCAGACGCAAGCGAGTAAGATGTTTATCTCAGTTTTCACGAGCAGGGAGGTAAAGGGGAAGGTGGTATAAAGTTTAGTGCTGGGGAGGTGCGGGTTTTTACACGCGAGGGAAAAATCGAGGAAGAAAATGGGAGGCTTGTAAATGAGGTATGGGGATCGGTGAAGTGCTTGAGGAGTGGGGGGGGGGGGCAATCGATTGGCTTCCGCGTTTGTTAATTGTTTGCGAGAATTGCGGGGTAAACAGCGTATGTGGGGGGGGGGGGCACCCCCAAGTTCTGTGAGAATTGGGAGTTCTTGAGGAACTTGAAATTTGAGAATTTTGGTTTTTGATGTTGATTTTTTAGAGATTCATTACTGAGAATTTTATGATTTGACATTTTTTTTTTTTGAAACTGTCTATTCACATGTACCACGATTTTTCTCTTTACTTAAATTAACCATGTATCCACGGTAAATCTACGCTAAGCATTATTTATAGCAAAATTAACCGGAACCATGTGAGTATGCAATGCCTCTTTTTCTGAATAGAGGAAAAAATTGGTATCTGTTCACTTGACACTTGATTTTGCTGTTTGAAATATGTAAAGTAGGAAAAACATTAGATTCTGTATTTGTATTTGTGATCTTATTTAGTAAATATTTACATTTTAATCATTACATGTCGTTCGTTATTGGACCATTATTCTGTCATTAGCAGTAATTTCGGAATATGTATTGAAATTATTTTACCCTGTTTTTTCAATTTTATGAAGATTTTGAGATTGCCACTAATGACGGTATTAATAGCTCACGGGAGCAGTAACTTTAATGATTTTGAGAAACATCAATCGGGACAAATCTATTGCCTCTTCAATTTCTATTTATATTCCAAATATTAAAAATATACTGCGTGAAACTCAATGTTTAATTACTTAATAAAACAGGCGCTTTCATCATTTTTGGTTAAAGACTTCATAATCTAATCAATATGTTTGGTAATTCCTTTGGTAGTTTTGAAACATGTTTTTTTCGAAATGATGGAGGTATCATGGAAATACCAGGTACTTGTTTTTGAGAGAATTCATGGAGTAATTAGGAAAATTGTAGCTGCCGGCTATCGTTCACTAGTGTTGGCCATGGAGGAATAAATTACTTCAGTTTTCATGTTTTTTTATTTTCTCTTTAATTGCATGAGAAAATTTGAAGGAAGATTATCCATTTTGCGAAAAATCAATTTCGTTCAAACGCTGTCTTTAAACATAAAATTGCGAAATGGAAAAATGGACCATCTTAGATATTCAGACATTGTCAATTTGTTTTTGTTTTGTTTTGTTTTTTTTTTCATTCTAATTCATGAATATAACTATTTTGGCAGTGGCTATTCACGTGTTCGACGGTGAATTCTACTATAGGTAATTCGTCTCTTGGATTTACCGTAGATATACCGTAAATTTAGGCATATGGCAGAAGCTTGGAGATATTTACCGTGGCCCGTGTGAAACGCATTTCCAATTATCTTTTTCATCAAAGTTCCTCCTTCCTTGGGCCATTAGAAGTGGTCTCTGTTTTCAAGTTCCGAAATGTTGATATTTTAAAAATATATTTTTCCAATTTCAGAATTTGAGTTGTTTTTATTAAATTTTCGAAACTGGTACTACAAATGATAAGCCATAGAAACAAATTTACTGATATCTGAATTTCTATTTATATCCCAGGTATTGAAAATATCTCTCACGTTATAGAATGTTTAATTATTTGATAAGACACACGCTCTCATCTCTTGAGTTTAAAAATGTTTAATTTAGGAAAACAAAGAAAATACTCATTCATTATCTAATCGCGATTATCGGTAATTTCGATAGTTAAAAAAAATATTTGAGGAAGGATGGAGATACTGTAAAAATGCGAGGAACACTTTTCGAATAGAATTTATGGAGTAATTAGGGAAATTATGGCCGGCGGGTATCGTTTATTGGTGTTGTTTATGGAGAAATAAATTATTTGGTTTTCACAGTGATTCCGATTATCGGCTGAATTGCATGAGGACAAACGGAGGCAAAATTGATCTTGAAATCATTTCACTATCACTGATGAATGTTTGATGCTAAACAAAACCATAGTTTTTCCTATTACAGTAAATACTGCTCGAAGATTCCCAATAATGACTTTATGGCGGATAAACGTATATTTTCGAATAGTTCAATTATCAGCTATTCGTTGAGCTCACCAGTTATGGATTCTCAGACGTAAAAAAAATTTCAACTAAATTCCATGAGGAATAATCGATCCAATTGATATACAATGCAGAATGAACCACCGAATGAATTGTCAAATCAGCACGAAAATATTTATCAACTGCAACAGGCGAAGATTGTTCGTGTTTTTTTTTCACGGAACGAAGTTCAACAATAAAAAAAATAAATTGATTAAATTTGAAAAGTCCCAAGAATCTCGGAAATTACAAAAATTCCAAGATTTATGAAATATTTCCGGAATTTAAAAATCTTAAAAATTTTCGAAAATATTTTTCTGAGTATAACCTTCGTCTAAATTTTTAAATTTTCTCTAAAAGCTGCCGAAGCATTTAAGGCTTGATTATCATCAAATTTTGTGGCAAATAATTTTTTTCCAAATGATCTAACTATCTGTGGGTATTCATTTTTTTAATATTTATTTTCGTTTCTACTCAATACTCCGACATTACATTTCAATTTTTAATAATGTTATTTAATTTTTTAGATCATTGAACTACCGCAATAGACAAGAACTACATCAATCTTTGTGTTGTTGGCGGATAAACAAACATGATTTGGCTTCATTTATCTTGAAACGTTTTTCTACGCTTCTGTGGTTGAAAATGCAGGATGAATAATTCATTTTTCCGAGCCTCTTATGCTCCCTCGTATTTTTTTCCACGTTATATGCGTTATTCGTATTCTCGCTCAATATGCGGGAGATGGTGCCTAAAACGTAGGGTAGTCTTCCAGTGGCGTTTGAGAGCATGAGGCAATATGTGTGCCTTAAAAAAGAGCGTTGTTATATTATTCCAGGAGATGGCTGTATACCTTTTTTGTATGGAATGCCTGCATCTCTAGCCGCTTCAAGGAATAAATAAAACACGAGCTCTCCTTATTCTTCGGGTATTCCGTGCCCCCGAGGGGAAACAAATTCATTTAATTACAGTAAATAACTCGGAGGAAATGGAAAAATATAATGAGTCAATTTGGACATTCTCACTAGGTGTGGATTTAAGCTGATCATCACCGATAGGTGGACTCAATAGACGATCAATTAAATAGTGTATTAAACCTTGCGAAAATCATTATGTGACATTCGTTGGTTAAATTTTGAGGAAAATTATCTGCATCTGATGTGTCAATTGGTTCTAGTATATGGATGAAAAAGTTTGAAAGTTGAAAAACATAATGACGATATGTAACGCTTACATATATTTGTTTATTTCAGAGCGGCAACAACATTATCAGACACCTGAAAGAGTAGAAAATGTGAAAATCTTTCAAAATACAATTTCTTGGGTCGCATACAATTTCGCGTGGTCATTCCGTATTTTTCAATAAGGGCTCTGATTCTATCATAGTTTTTTTTTATAAATCAGATGAAATTTCATCTGGAAGATAGCATAACAGATGCATTTGGGCTTGAGTCATTTTGCGCATTGGGTGTTATTTTCCCCTAATTGGGTTTTCGCCTCTACATGGAATCCTTACATTCGTTTTAATATCCTTTGTTTTGTGTGGAAAATGACGAAGAATGGCCTGAAATGGGAAATACGGAGTTTAAGGATGGAGTCTGTTTCTGATGGCCATATTTCTTGGGTTCACCCTCGGGTTCACCTTTAGAAAAATTAATGAACACAGCAATCAAAATTTACAACAGAAATGTCAAACTTCGTGAGATTGCCGGGCACTCGCATGCGTACGTGCACGCACACATGTGTGGGTGTAGACGGGGCTTTGGCGTAGTGGGTAGAGTGTCTGCCTACTATTCTAAAGGTCCCGCGTTCGATTCCCGCTCACTGCAATAGTATATTTCCAGGCTGTCATTTTGGGGATTTTTGCTCGCGCAAAGTTTGCGCTCGAGGCGAAGCCGAGAGCAGGCAATGGCGCGAGCAAAAAGTCCCCAGAATGACAGCGTGGACAACATTTTTCCGTAGTGACTTTTACTTTTCCAAGTTCGGAACAGGGCTAATACCAATTCCCGAACGAGGAAAAGTACAAGGCAGTACGGAAAAATATTTTTTCTGCCTCCCCGACCCGAAAGTACGCTCTCCACTGTGGTCTGAAACGCCAGAAAGAACGGCTTTTCTGGAGTTTCTCGACGGAGAATCGTTGTGATTGGCCACAAAACTTTTGTGGCTCGCGTTTGCAGGCGAGAGTTGCTAACAAAAGAGTAAACTTCGGATCTCCACCCGAAGCTCCCCGACTCTTGCTTACGCATGCGCATGATATATTTCAGTGCCCAAATCGCGACCGAACGTGTCAAATTCAGAAGCCACTTTTTCTCTGTATAATATATACGCATAAAAGGTTCATGTCGCCAGTGCTCCTGTGGAACAAAATTTCTTTAAATTATGCATTAATTTCTTTAGTGGATAAAATAATATTGGATAAAACGAGTTGATTTTGAAAAAGTAGAGTAAATTAAAACTGTTCCCCGCCGGCGAATGAAGAGACTGACCTAACCTGAAAAATGAGCGATTCTTCATCGCGATGTTTAGAAATTTCGACAGAGAGGTCAAGGTTGGAAGGAAAATATGCTTATAAAAAGTGATTTCGGCATTCTAATTTTCTTTTCGACGTTTTTATGTTTTTTCATGCATGTTTACTTTTTGCCCGCCCCGACCAGCAAAAACCTCGGCTTCGCCTCGGTTTTGCAAAAGTTGGGCGGGCATGTAGTTCGCAAGGTGACCGGCGAGAGGCGTGCGCGGGCAGGCCACAAAAGTATTCATCGTTGGATTGATCGTCAACATTTCAAAATTGATACATTTATTGTTGAACGTACTTTCGGGTGGGGAGAAAGAAAAATAGCATACGACACACGGCCAGAAAGTTTGATTTCTTGCCGTACGTGATATGAGGCCTCGGCTTCGCTTCGGCCTTCATATCACGCACGCCAGGAAATCAAACTTTCTGGCCTTGGGTCGTAATATACTATTTCTGAAAAATATTTTCTCACGGACTCCGACCGACGGCAGGAACATTCCGTGTGTGCTATCGGCGGTATCCATGAAGTGAGACCGTGAGCCGGGACCGAACGCGACCCGTCGCGCGGGGGGGGGGGGAGGGTTCCATCGTAGACGCCCGCCATCGTATCACAGGGGTTTCTGGAGGTTTACCCTGTGATTAGAAATACGATGAGCTGAAATGGCGAAGTCGGCCCCAGCCGCAATGGGTGGGTACTCTGATCCGTAGTATTGCCCATGAAGTAATGCCTAACAGCGGTTACGTGGGTGAATACGAATAGAGCAAGAGTAGGAAAAAAAAAAAACATATGTGGGTGTGTGCGTGTGTGGACACTGAGGAAAAAAATTGCGGGCATGAAGCCAATTTCGCTCTTGCGACAAATATGTTTCCACAAAATTTATGGATCCGTTTATTCGTCAATAATCTAAATACATTCATTCTTTTTTCTGCTCGTCTGAGAAAATTGTCTTAACTTCCTAAAAACTTTTGCATTTGTTGAGAACAATTTTGTTGCAGAACGATTAATTTACTAAATGCGAATAATTTTTTTTCTCATGTGTATGCATTTAGTGAAATTTGTTCTCCAACGATTCCTCACAACCATATTACGCGATCAAGATTGTGCATGGCTTAATCGGTTAATCCGTACATAACTAAGATAGGATTACAATTTCGTTGAAATAGGTCTAATGACTCTCAGTTATTAATTAGTTATTCATTCAGTTATCCCTTTTTTCACTATTTTGATCAGAAATTTAATTATCTATTTCATCAAGAATATGTAGGAGTATCCCTGGTAGGAATTATAGTTATGGTAATATTTCGGTTTTTTTTCTTAAGCCCCTTGTGACGCCCCGACGTGACCTAACGGTTAAAGATCTGAATTCGACATTTGCATGAACCTCGTGCTCAGCCCGCCATGCTTTCTGAGTTTACATTTTTCATGCAAATATTTCGTTCAATATCTCAACAAATATTCATCGTATTTTTACACTTTTTTGAATGTTCGTTCAGAGGCCCACGATTTGAATCAATAAAACTCCATTGAAATATCAAAACATATACCCCTTCGTTTTACATTCATTTTACCAATTTTTCTATTATGATTTGATAAGCCAAAACCAATTGTTTGTTTGACTGTTCGGTTATAGATCTACCGCAGCATAAACTCATGAATTAATGAAAATGTGTACTTACTTTCTTTGCTGACGACATTTCCCACGAGAATTGTTTCTCAATATTTTCTCTCAATTCCGCTATTGAATTTGTTTAGTTCCTCGGATGAATAAACCACTTTCTAAGAAACCCCATACAATATCGATCAATGCAACGCATTATCATTTTTTGATGAATTAACCTTCATTTCGTAGGACAATTGTCATTTTCATGAATGGAGATTTCTATGAATACTTCCATTAAAAAAAAGATTGCTTCGATAGTGTTGACCAATGAGTGACAATTTCAGCCGTCAATCCCCACCATGATACTTCACCGTGGACCCATACTCAAGTTGATCAAGTGGCATGGGAATCAGTGTAGGAAGAGTCATTGTGGGAGACCCTGCAAAAAGCTGAAGTCTATTTGCAAATATAAACAACTTATTTGTACGTTTGCGATAATTGAAAGATCTTCATGCGGCAAAGTTTGCAATGTGCTAAGAGAACACAGCTTGAATTGTGATGTTGAGTCGAAAAGAAATTCTTGAGGACGAAATTGTGCGCAAATGACTATGGAAAATTCAAGAATTCTACTTTCAAGGTATAAAGATGGATATTTCAAAACGGCACAATTCTAATTGTCGATTATTTATATCCCCAAAAACGGTTTATGAAGTTTTGAGTTTTAACGTAACTATCAATGTTTATCTTCAAATA
The DNA here is from genome assembly GCA_026005395.1 of Asobara japonica. NCBI lineage: Eukaryota > Metazoa > Arthropoda > Insecta > Hymenoptera > Braconidae > Asobara > Asobara japonica. The sequence continues at coordinate 3,450,917 of BQMI01000112.1, forward strand.
GCGTGCGCCTAAAAGTCCTTATAAACTAAAAGTGTGTTTGAGACAAACTATTACAACGGGTGCCGCTGCAGGTCACACAAGAAAAACATGCAGAGAAAAATATTTTGAGAACCTACCGGAGAAATTCGTTTTTTTCCCCTTATCTGCAGCCTGAAATATTTAATAAAAACAGTGAAAGATCAACATCTTAGGCTGAGTAACCATCGAGAGAAGGCATGCACCATTCTGGTCTTACACATGGAGTATTGTGAACTTACCGATGCAAGTGCTGCACGCTATGAAAATATGAAGTACATTGAAAAAAAAGTTATAAAGAATATGAGGTGCTTACTAAGAAGATGGTGAAAAAATCCAGTGAATTCGTGTGGGGAATTTCGAACCTTCGACAATTTCAATTTCCCGGATTCTTTCTCTTTCATCACGTTTTCGTTATGTTTAATGGACATTCCTGGCTATGGTCCATTGTGATTTCTGCGGAATTTAATCCCAATTGAATATATTGAAGATTGAACTTTGATAAACTATATTCGTCGATATTATTAATGAAAGTTTTTGAATTTCTGACAATTTTTCAGATTTTTAAAATCTTTTTCTTCCAGTGGTTTCAGTTTTTCATCGATTTCCTAAATTTTGGAGAACTCTGTGTAAGCCATCAGAGTTGGACTGGGATTAATACTTGCCAATACCGTTATTCATCTCATATCAATTAATTTCACCTACGGGATTCCTTGAATTAATCCTTTTTTTAATTATGCAAATCTTAGGAAGTTGTGAATGTCCTTGAAAGTTTTTCAATTTGGGTGTTTTTTAATTCTACACATTAGAATGAATTATTGCAATAGCCTAAGAAAACTTTGTACTTTTGGGGAAATGGGAAGGGAGCAACATGTAAAGACCCGAGAGAGTATACATTATCCAATAAAATTAATTCTACAAATTATTCAAATAGTAAAACCTCAAGTTTTTCAGTTTCCACTTTTTTTTCAAATTATCATTCGTTATTTCATTATCACTCGGACTGATTGTTAAAAAATTAAAATTCAAAAAATAATTTGAATTTTCTCGAATTGTTGAGAATGTGGGATCTAAAGTTTGTATTTATAGGTATTTAGTGATGGACCTATACTAAATTAGCCTACAAAATTGAAATCATGATTTTATATCGATTATCTAATTTTTTGATTCTAGTGATGGGAGTGGCGAAATGGAGATTCCAGTTTGGTCTATCCGAGGGACGTCGTTGGAAAAGGAAGGCTTATCAACACTAGACTATGCGAATAACAGTGATAAGAACAATCGGAGTATGGCTGAGGTCGAGGTGTCTAGAAGGTCTCACCTAAGGTCCACGTGTGGTCGTTCAAGAAATAAAATAAAATCAAACAATAGAATTCGTGCAACGAATCAGCTGTACAGTGACAATTCAAGGGGGCAATTTAACGTGTACAATCAGAGTGAAAACAATTCATTCAATTCTAATTGTAGTTTTAACGATGATTGTGCTAAAAGAATTATTCAAGTTGATAGTGCCACTAGTGTGTGGGAAATTAAATTGAGACGCATGTTCAAGTATCATCGGTTTAGTCCATTTAATCAACTATGGCCGTCAGTAATATTCATCCTATTCAGCTTGATGCTCATATCTGTGACGGAAGAGTGTGCATTGGGCCTCAAAACACCAGGACGTAAGTGGACAATAATAATTAAAAGATAAACTACACGGTTAAACTGAGTGTGACTAATTCGGGGCATACCGTGAACTTTCCGATGTTCACCCGAGATTTTGGCCTAGGTTTTTTTTTGCAAAGTTAATGATCTCATTGAGGAGTGCTTGTAAGAAAGAAAAAAGAAATTTCCATGTCTGGGATTTTCTACATAAAGCGGTTTTCTATTTGTTTTACGAGCAAGGCGACATTTTCCAAAAATCGTACTTTCCTTTGGTGTACGTATCTTACCAATTCCGTTTCGGCTTTTGTTAGTCCAATAATTCTAATGAAAAAATAAAAAAAACATCCGCCCATACAACCACAATTTTTTACATTTGCGATGATTTTGATTCCCCTTAACTTTTCATGATAAACGTTTCAATTTTGTTCTTTGCAAAATTTTCATACACACAATTAGAAGACTGAATTACCTAAAATTGTCCCGCAGATTAACACATTTCAAGGTTTCAGACGATCTTGAAGAATTTGAGCTTAAGTATTAGAATTTCCATTTCTTTCTCATAAAAGAGGTTGAGACCGAGAAACAAATCGGGAGAAAAATGTCTCACGAAATCACCGATTTTGAACTTGCAAAAGCTCTTTTGCGACTTGCAATAATTCAATATAAAATGCTCAATATTGTGAAGCCTGTTTTCGTCCGTCATCACATACCCCAAAGATACTGTTACTGCATATACATGTGTGTCGGGGCTTTGGTGTAGACGGTGGAGCATCTGCCTACTACGCCAAAGATCCTGGAATCTCGGAAATCTAGGAACTGTTTCAAGTTGACAACTTCAATATAAAAACGAAGCTTTTAAGTTTTCACAATTTTTGGGGTTATGATAGAGTATTATATTTTTTTGGTCACTTTCAAACTGTGTATAATATAATTTAGAAGCTACTCCGATTACCGCTTCATTTTATTTATATTCAAATCCATGAATTTCACTTTAATCGATCGCCATTCAACAAATTTGAAAAATCGATACATCGGAAAATGGAATTATACCCTGTGTTATCTGGCTTGCATTGATTGAATATATATAGCTCTACATATGTACTGACATTGGAGACCTGCGCTGTGTTGACCACAATTACGAAATAAATAAGAACACGATATTCTTCTGTCCTCAATGAAACCGTGAACAATATAATGGCTTATTGAACTGGCTGTTTTACTCGAAATTTAAAATGCTTTCAGGAACATGGCCAGCAGGTGACATTGTCCTGGAAGAGGGTGAGCCTTTGCGAATTCTCTGTATGCTGAATAAGACGTACATTGACGCGGAATTTCCTGGTAAAAATGCCTCGGACCTCATTTTCTTTCGCAGCAATAGAGAAATGGAGCCCGAATTCATTCGAATAATTAATGAAACGACAATTGAGATGTATGTTGAAAAACCACCGCCATCAAAGGACATGTATTACTGTAAACTGAGACTCAATGATGAATATAGCAAGAAACACGAAGCTGTTTGCCTCAATAATGTCGTAGTTGGATGTAAGTAGATAACAACATTCATTTTCGTAAAATCAATCAGTAGTAATGCCGAAAAGCTACGAATTTATCCCATATTTCGTGATAACCCCCTTTGCAAAGGAAATAAAAGTATAAGGAAAACCTCGCGTGAGAGATTCTTCCCTCAACTTGATACTGCATGAAGCTGAAAATAGTGTGCACCATGCGAGCCTCAAACTGCTGGTTTTGAATACTGACTGTACCGTTTTTAGCTTTTTTACAATTGAAAATTGGAAACAAGTAGTTTATGTCTGCGAGATTGAATTTTTTCCATAGGAGAATGGTTACGGGGTTGCCATTAAATACATATAAAAATTGAAGCGAAAATCGATTTCCTACCGGTAAAACGGGCGATTTAAAGTTGGGAACATTACATATTCGGGAAAAAAATATTGTTAAAAAAATTCGTAAAAAACAGTTTTTGCCCGCTCGATCGAACTTTTTTGTCGTAGAAAGTTCAACGGGGCCCCCTCAAATGGCACATTTTCATCCCGGTTCTGTGTGCGGGTCATATGTATTTGATCGAGCTTTCATCAACTCTCTCCATTAAAAAAATCTTCGAATTTTCCGAGTTCGGAATAGGGCTAATACCAATCCCCGAACGAAGAAATGTATAAGGCAATGCGGAAAATATCCCAAATGTTGCGAAATTATTCAATATTTTTCGATGGACCCATTAAAGCGTTGTATGACAACAATCTCAAGGCGCATATGGAAAATTTGGAAATAATGTCAACGAATATGACATTATGTATCCCGATGTACAAATGTCCGGTCGTTTCTACTACTGCACTCCGATTGGATGAAATCTGTGTGGAAAAAATAATCATATCAATTGGCTTCATTCATCACGCAACTGGGGTCAAGATACTCCATGGAATAAGACATTGAATTTTCTACAAAGCAATAAAACTTTTTCTCTATTGACTGATTCGAATTGAGTTGTACACGACGCGAGAGGTTTTTCCATTGAAAATATAAGTTTAGTTTTATGTTATCTCTGGGGTTGTTATTCACGTCATTGATCATATACAATGGTCTCGGTCAGATACCGCATTCAGGAAGTTATGGGTAAACAGTTTATAATACGAGTTATATCGCAGGGGGGATTTTGACGATGGTATCATTTCAATGAGGCATCAACAGTATCGATTACTTTTTTAGCTCCGGATTTCAGAGAAATTATTCCTCTCTGCAATTAATCCAGACGATTTTTTACACCGTGAGTTAATTGAAATTCAGTGAATTATGGAAATTATTCATTTTGAAGATAAAGTAGCGAAGGATGTTGTTTGGGGATAATAAAACGGATGACAATAAATATCTCTTGGTATTTTATCCTAAAACTGGCCCTTAAGATAGCTCAAGATTCTAAGAATGAATTCATAGAAAACAAAAAGTTACGCATCTTTACACTTAGGAAACTTTGGTAGGTGTGGCATTCTATTGGCGTTTTTCTTTCTCATTAAATCAGAAAACAATGATAAATTCGATGACATTTTTTGCCTATTTAACTTTTTCCATCTCCAACGGACGGTCACCGGGAGACGTATTTTTCCATCCATTTATTATAAACTTGGTCCGTCAAAAGCCATTAAGAACAGAAACAGTAATAAATGTTTCGATCTCTGAGTTAAAATGCCATTTTCAAAAAAATATAAATTCTATATTTACGAAAAGAAACTTATTGGAAAGACACGATAATACTGCAACTTCCACTTCCAATTATTTAAGATTTGTTATGTTTCCTTACGCGCACTTTGATTGAAGAATACTTTACAAGGAAATCGCGAAATGTATAAAGAGAGAATACTTTCCATACATACTGAGTAATGTAGAGGAATAAAAATGGTGTGTATAATGATGTGAATGCATTTCACTCCGTGCTTACTTTTAAAAACTTCATTGACTTCCCGGTGGGGTAAGTTATTGTTTGCCGGTTTTGAATGTCCACGTTTTAAAATATTCCTACTATTTAGTGTGTGTACTCACGAACTCTCGGGCTGATTAGTTTTTGGCTGAAGTCTAGTAGTTTTTCAGTTTTTATTGAAAACGTCTCTTACGTGACAGTGTGGACGATAGTGTAAATAATCCAGAGAATGAACTATTAGCAACGACTTCGACTCATCCTCCTCCTGATTGTGATGTACATAGTGGTGATCGATTACAATATTCAGACTTTAATGAGTTTAAAACTGCACATAAGAACTTTCACCGTGATTTTATAAATAATCCATTCGGTTTTACGTGTTGTGTATGTGATAGATTATGGTTTAAAAATGACTTGACGACTCGATCCGTTGAAAATGAAATTCGTATTCAACAAAAATTTCCAGAATTCAGAAGTAATAATGAGCTGGCATGCACCAGCTGTCGCCAGGCTTTGAGGAGAGACAAAATTCCAACATTGTCGAAATTGAATGGCTTTGTATATCCCCCGATCCCTGCACATCTTCCGAAGTTAGATTCAGTGCCCGAGAGACTCATTTCTCCTAGAATTCCATTTACGCAAATTCGCAGATTGCGTCATGTGCATGGACAATTTGGAATTTTTGGGGCAGGTGATCAATGTTCCAGTGGATGTCAATACAATGGTCAATCACTTGCCCAGGAACATTGACGACGATCACTGTGTTTACGTTCATATCAAGAGAAAATAAATTCATCGATCAAGCTACTTGACAGGTTTAATAAACAAGAGAAATATTAAAATATGGCTAAGATGCTTAGTACCGAGTCCATTGTATCAACTGTACGACATCAAAGTTGATGAATCTTTCTTTAATGAGGATTGTGTCGTTCATCAGATAACTATAGATGAACTGAGTGAAGACATCCCCATGGAGGAGAGCCTGTTCGCTCAGCAACACACATTACTCTGGAATGACGATAAATATTTGAGGATTGCTTCTGGAGAAATGAATGTCCCTCACAGTCTATTATTTGATGAGCATGCAGAAGAGTTATCTTTCCCTACTATCTATCTCGGACAATTCCGGCGCTTTAGTGAAGATCTCAATGTGATTCCATTCATGATGGCTACCAGTGAGCTAAGGAGATCTGATCGACGTGGCGTTACACCTCATCATTTACTCTATATGGCAATGAAAATTATGAGGTTTAGAGTCCGTGACAGTCTATCCATTGCTTTTAAACACGTAGGTAAGGACACAAAAATTACACGTGAACAAATTCAATCAGAGGAGTATATAAATCATTGTATAGAAAGCAACTTGGCTTTTCTACGTTGTATCCCTAACTCGACTTGGTATTGGGCTGAAAGAAAGAGAGACTTATTCGCAATGATCAGACAACTCGGAAAACCCACGTTATTCCCAACTACGAGTGCTAATGAAGTTGGTTGGCCCTCATTATTACAATTATTATATAAATTGAAGAATAATGGAGCAGAAATTACAGAACAAGATGTTCAGGAACTCCATTATATTGAAAAGAGCACACTCATCAATGAAGATGCTGTAACATGTGCCATCTATTTTATTAAGCTCATCAATGTTATAATGAACATACTTCAGTCCAAAAAGTCTTCTCCCTTCGGGAAATATCGTGTTGTCCATTATTTTAAAAGAATTGAATTCCAGCATCGTGGGAGCCCGCATGCACACATTCTGCTATGGCTTGAGAATGCTCCAGCGGATCCACTAGGTGCTGACCGACTAAAAGCTATTGAACTAGTTGATACATTGATATCAGTGGCCACTTCAGAATCGTCGGGGAACATCAAACTACAGACACATAAGCACACGTTCACATGTTACAAAAAAATAGCTGCGAACGCTCATCAAAAATGCAGATTTGAAGCTCCATTCATGCCATGCAGATACACAACTATACTGACACCAATGCAGAAAGAAGAACCAGGATTCCACACGTATAAACAACATTACAACATGATAAGAACAAACTTAGAGAACAATGACTATGCTGATATTGATAGTTTCTATCAGGGAAATGGAATACTATCAGATGATTACTACATGAATGTGCTTCGAGCTGGCATCAATCGTCCCAGAGTATTTCTTAAACGTCAACCCATGGAAAAGTGGCATAATCCATTCAACCCATTCATTTTCAATATTTTGAAATCAAACATGGATGTGCAATTCATCACCGAAGAATACTCATGTGCTGCATACGTAGTGGAATACGTCAATAAAACGAACCGTGGAATTAGCAATCTCCAACGTAACATCACTGAAATAATGGATGAACATCCAGAGTTCGATATTGTCGAAATTACTAGGAAAATGGGCGTTGACATGCTAAATACTGTCGAAATTACCAGTCAGGAAGCTGCATGGTACCTTCTGCGTGAACCGATGTCAAAGTCTTCTTCAGTTGTTACCTATATTTCAACAATATGGCCGATCGAAAGATAAAGAATTCGAAAAACTCAGGAAGAACTCAATGAAATGGATGCTGATGATGATGCAACAAACATATGGAAAGAAAATTGGTTTGACAAGTACGAAAAGAGACCTGAAGAGCTAGAAGATGTCAATTTGGCCCAGTTTGTTGCTCATTACACACTGAATAATCAGGGGAATTGGACACGAAGGAAAGAACCTCGGATTATTCGGTACAGAAACTACGACATGGCTGATGATTTCAATGAATACAAACGGGAAATGGTGACTTTGTATATTCCATTCCGAGACGAAGAAAATGAAATTCTTGCAGAAACTAAATTCATACAGATTTACGACGACAACGAAATATTGATTTTGGAGCGACATAAAGAATTCTCATCGAATTTAGATATCCAGAAAACCATCGAGATATGCCGAGAGTTGTGTCGTGAAGATGAATTAAATCAAGATGATGATGCTGAAGGAGACAACGTAGGTCGCCTTTTTCCTGAAGCAAATCCTTTTCAAGAATTGTATAACGCTGACCACATAATGAACGACGATCTGCGGTTAGCAACACTTAACAAACTGGGTGCTATCGCAAAGGAGAGGGATAATTTAATGTCTAATGAACAATTTTATGAACTAATGAGAATCGCCAATCAGAGGCAGAAAGCACTCCTGATGCATGTGATTGCTAATCTCCTCTCATCAAACCGATCACCACTCCAAGTTTTCTTCACTGGGCCAGCAGGATATGAGAAGACATTTCTCATTAGACTCCTCATGGAAATTTACAACCGCTTCACAGATAATGATGGTTTTTGCAATGCTTACATCGCATGTGCATCAACAGGAAAGGCTGCAATAGCAATTGATGGTACGACAATCCACACTGCATTGAAAATATCCCTTTCCAAACTATTACCATTATCAATTGAAGTGGCTCAACAGTACAGAATGCTCTTCAAATACGTCCAAGTTATACTCATCGATGAGGTCAGTATGGTAGGAGCGGAATTGCTGTCTCAAATTGACGCACGGTTAAAACAAATAACAGGAAATTTCCAAGATAATTTTGGAGGAATGGATATCATTTTCATAGGTGATTTGCGTCAGTTACCTCCAGTGCGTGCTACACCCATCTATCAAGCAACAAAACGACGCATAGCAGCACCAACACTTTGGCGTGACTTGAAGTTCTATGAATTGGATAAAGTCATGAGACAAGCGAATGCTGATTTCTCTTTATTAACTAAAATTGGAAATGGCGAAGAATTGGATCAAGAACAGATACACCTAATCGAATCTCGTTTTTATACAAGAGAGGAAGCAGATCGTCTTTGTCCACATGGAATTCGGATATATTTGACAAATAATGTTGTAAACAAATACAATTTGACAATTCTTAATTCTGCAGAGAATAAAACAGTCTCAATAGCTACTGATGTATTCACCAGTTGCCATAATGCTGAGCAACAATCATTTGTACGACAAAAATTGCATAAAAAAACGGCAATAGACACTGGAGGTCTGCCCTACGAGATAATACTGGTGTTAGATAAATGGTATATAATAACAACCAATCTGGATGTCTCGGATGGTTTAGCAAATGGCGCAGTTGGTAAACTAGTTCATATCGAAACTGATGAGGCAGGGGCAGTAACTCGTGTGTGGCTGGAATTTCCAGATTCACCAAAGACGGGGCAGAAGATCCGGAGAAAAGCTGCTGCGTTCATCCAAGCAAACAACATCAGCCACACGGCAGTTCCCATTGCACGAAGAACTTCTACGATATATATGAACAATAATAAAACGATTTTCGTCAAAAGAAATCATCTGCCATTGGTATCAGCGTGTGCTATTACTATCCACAAGTCTCAAGGTGGTACGTTTAATCAAATCGTCTATGAATACGAAAAGACACATTCACAACAACTCCTTTACGTAGCCTTGTCCCGTGTCACAAGTATACAGGGATTGTACATCGTTGCGAAGGATGAAAAGAACAAATTTTATCATGGACGGAAAAAAGCTCAATCAATGGACAAGCTACAATCAGAATTTAGAAGATTATCAACAAATCCATTGATAACTTTGACTGACATTCTCCGAGAGTTCATCAGCAGACCAGACTTATCAATAACAACCCTCAATTGCCAAAGCTTAGGAGCTCATAGCGGAGATTTCAATGATCCGGTGATTCTATGGTCTAATATATTGATACTTTCAGAGACGTGGAAGGAAAACGATCAAGAAATTGATGTTCCCAATTTTAATTGTGTCGTACAGTTCAAAAGACATAATGTGAGAGCAGGGGGTGTCGCAATACTTTGCAATACTGCTCATGGAACGAACATCATGACACTCAATATGGACCTGAACTTGAAACAACTAGAATCGCTTTCAATTGGGTTGTCATCTGTTGGAGAAATGTGTGCAGCTGAATGTCGCACAGAAAGCGGACAGCGGATTATGCTTATAGCACTCTATATTTCACCAAATCAGAAGATGGCGAAAATAATAGAGTGTATTCACCTTCACTTGCTGCCGTATACTCCAGTGGGGGCTGCAGAAGTTGCAGTAGAGCTGGACAAAATACCTATGATTCTAGGTGGAGATTTTAATGTTAATTTTGCTTCAGAGGATTCCAAGCCATTAATTCAGTTCTTGCAACAGAAATTGTCATTGGAAGTACCACGATCGATGCAGTTTTCTCACGTTACATCGAAAATTTGGAGTCAAGAGTCTTCATTACCTATTTTAGTTACCACAAACCTATCATTTCGTTCATGAAGAGTCTACCAGAGAATGAAGGTGAAGCTGATCGAGATTTAATTCATCATATTCATACTAATATTATTGTATCTTGAAAAAAGTATAATTATTATGATGAATAAATTAATATTTACTATCAAGAAGTGTTTGACACGTGATTAAAATGATTCCTCTCCCTCTAAACATAGAAAATTAAATAATCCTTGCCGATCCAATCATTCAGTTTCACTTCTATCGCGTGTCTTCATGACACACCATTTTTAAAAAAAAATAATCCCAAAATTCCAGAATGCGTGTCAACTTTTCTTTGTCGTTTTCTTCCGAATCGGGAGATATTTTCAGACAAAAATTATATCCACGTCAGATATTTTGGTAAGTGCAATTTTTAGCGAAAAATTCCGAACATTTCCAAGATTTATTTCGTCATTTGTGAAAATTGCAGATAATATAAACGACAATGAAGGCCAGATAAAGGCAGGTATCTAAACCTGACACAGCCAAAGTATCACAATCGAAATTCGCAATTAGGACTCGAAAGTTCTAATTTATCAATAATTTATTCCGATGAAAAAAAAAATTTCAACTAATTTTTTTTTTTGTTTTTTGTGGTTGTGTCAAGTTTTAATTAAGCTGGCACAGCCATTGAGAATAATAACCCTCAGAATTATTTTGTTTGTGTTCTGAGTGGTGAGCAAACCTGAAAAGGTTCAGTGCTACTTTGCTCACACAACAAAATATTCAAAATTTGTTATTTTAGTGTAATTAACAAATTGATGATTAATTGATAAGCTGAGTAATGGCGAGGCATTCAAATACTCAAAATTCAAGACAGAACATGAATAGACCTCCATAAGAGCACCCCAGAGTTTTGTCACCCTTCAAAAAACCATCAACCTTGATTAACAAATAATTGTTAATTTATAAACAATTGATATTAACAGATCGGCCACTTCTCTCCTTCTGGGTGTGACAAAACTTGGAAAAAATAGGTGGACCTTCAGAAGGTCACTCTGGAGTTTTGTCACCACTCAGGAATGCACAAAAGTTAATTAACAAATCATGATTAATTAACTAACAATGGTACCTATCATCTAAGGTGATGGTAGCATTTCTGAATGTGACAAAACTCGGAAAAAATAGGTGGACCTTCAGAAGGCCACTTTGGAGATTTGTCACCCATTCGAAGTGCACAAAAACTAATTAAGAAATTATGAGTAATTAATTATCAATGGTAATTATCAGCTGAGGCGATGGCAGCATTTCTGAATGTGACAGAACTTGGAAAAAATAGGTGGACCTTCAAAAGGCCACTCTGGAGTTTTGTCACCCATTCGAAGTGCACAAAAACTAATTAACAAATTATGAATAATTAATTATCAATGGTAAGTACCATCTGAGGTGATGGCAGCATTTCTCAATGTGACAAAACTTGGAAAAAATAGGTGGACCTTCAGAAGGCCACTCTGGCGTTTTGTCACCACTCAGGAATGCACAAAAGTTAATTAACAAATCATGATTAATTAACTAACAATTGTAATCATCATCTGAGGTGATGGCAGCATTTCTGAATGTGACAAACTTGCAAAAAATAGGTGGACTTTCAGAAGGTCCCTCTGGAGTTTTGTCACCCATTCGAAGTGCACAAAAACTAATCAACAAATTATGAGTAATTAATTATCAATAGTAATTATCATCTAAGGTGATGGTAGCATTTCTGAATGTGACAAAACTTGGACAAAATCGGTGGAGCTTCAGAAGGCCACTCTAGAGTTTTGTCACCCATTCGAAGTGCACCAAAACTAATTAACAAATTATGAGTAATTCTCAATGGTAATTATCATCTAAGGTGATGGCAGCATTTCTGAATGTGACAAAACTTGGAAAAAATAGGTGGACCTTCAGAAGGCCACTCTGGAGTTTTGTCACCACTCAGAAATACACAAAAGTTAATTAACAAATCATGATTAATTAACTAACAATTGTGATCATCATCAATGAAAATCGAAATCAATTTGCGTTTTCTGCTTGATGTTAAAGGCTTGACGGCTTAAATTATTTTTATTAGTAATCTTGATTGAAAGCATTATAAAAATGATGAACACTCGAAATGTTAGCGTACACATTTCTCAAACTTTCGAACTTCATAAACCGAAAAATGTCTGGAATTTTCACCACCTCCAATATTCGAAAAAATCCGAAATTTACCAAGGTATTTCCAATAAAAAAAAATGAACATGTAATAAAACTTGAAAAGTTCAGAGAACTAAGTAACTCGAAATTGAAAAATCTTCAAAATTAAAAAACTCATGAAATGGACCAACTTCAACTGGGTCCCCATCGTCTAATTCTTTTAAAGCTTTCAATTTTATGTGTAATTCAATTTCGGTCGTTTTACGTTGTTCATTATGACGTTTTTGGCCTTTTCGTTTGTAAACAGAACACTGGAGATGGTCGGAATTTTATCAGGATTGCCTTCGGGCTTCAGCGCCGAACTCGCCCGAACCATCCGTTTTGCGTCTCCGCAGATGGAAACCCGAAGGCAATTCTTATACAATTCCGACCATAGTTTGCTGCCGCTTCCACTCTAGAGCACGCTCCCATGTCTCATGCCCCGTGCGTAGTGGGGGAAAAATTCCCCTCGCTCGGGAGTGTGCGGAGAGCTATCCGGGTGGCGAACTATCGAGAGTGTACTGTATACCAAAATGATGCCCAACTAATTTTGAATCGGCGTGTGTGTTTGTGCGTATCACTGTATGTATGTGTGTTTCCGAAATTTTGATCCTAGGTTTCTCACGAACGAATGAAGCTATCGAGACCGTCAATATTGGAATCGAAGCATTTTCATGTAACTTAGCGGGGATTAGATTTTGTGTGAAATTAGTGGAGCATGTATATTGTTATTGACAATTTTAATTGTCTATCACGTTCTATTGCATACACTATTAGAGTTTTCGCAAAATTTATATAAGAAAAGTTGTTCCCCATATAAAAATGTGTATTTTATGTGGAATGACTTTTTTCGTAAATTTGCATAATTAAGGAGGTATGACCGTCTCAACAATTATGCCTGTAGTGAAAGAACAAATGAACACAGAGTCGTCATGAAGGTCTCAATCGCAGCATTTCCGTTCAGAATCGAGCGGATTGCATTTTGGATGACATTCGTGGAATATATATGCAATGTTATTAACAATTGCAATTGTTTATACAATTCCACTCGGTAAAATATTAACGTTGTGCCATGGATGCCATTCATAAATCTCTTTTATTTGATTTGAACTATTACCGCCACTGGCGATTTTTGTGGCGAGTTCCCCCTCCCGATTGGCGAGAAACCCCAGTCCGAATCTGGCAACCCTGCTTACAACCTCAAAACGTAAGAAAACCGCGTAAAGTACGTTAACGGTGAAATCGTGAGAGTCGAGAATGCCAGGTGGACGTCCCGAATTAATTACATCAGAGGACAAGGTGAAAATACTCGGTAGTTTCATTTTATTTGAGTCAATAATTTGTTGATTAACTTTTTTACACATCTGGAGGGTGACAAAACTCGGGAGTGTCCTTTTGCAGGTCCACTCAATTTTTGGGAGTTTTGTCACCTCCAGGAAAGCTCTCATCAACTCAGCTGGTGATGACAATTAATAATTCATTAATTAATAATCTCGTAATTAATTTTTTTGCACATCTGGGGCGTGACAAAACTCGGGAGTGGCCTTTTGGAGGTCCACCGAATGTTCGGGAGTTTTGTCACCTTCAGGAGAGCTCTCATCAACTCAGCTGGTAATGACAATTAAGAATTAATTAGTCAATAATTTGTTGATTAACGTTTTTACACATCTGGAGGGTGACAAAACTCGGGAGTGGCCTTTTGGAGGTCCACCCACTTTTCGGGAGTTTTGTCACCTTCAGGAGGGTACTCATCAACTCAGCTGGTAATGACAATTAAGAATTAATTAGTCAATAATTTGTTGATTTACTTTTTTACACATCTGGAGGGCGACAAAACTCGGGAGTGGCTTTTTGGAGGTCCACCCCATGTTCGGGAGTTTTGTCACCTTCAGGAGGGCTTTCATCAACTCAGCTGGTGATGACAATTGATAATTAATTAATTAATAATCTATTAATTAATTTTTTGCACATCTGAATGGTGACAAAACTAGGGAGTGGCATTCTGAAGGTCCACATCATTTCTTTCAGAATTGTTACTGTCAGGGGGATATCCATCATGATCACTCATTGAATGAATTATTAAAAAAAAAAAAAAAAAAAAAATTAATATTTTGGTGGATGAGCAAATTCATTCTCACGATTTCCGAGTTTGCTCACCATTCAAAACAAAAAAAAATTGTAACCCTTTTTTCTTGATGGCTGTGCCAGCTTAATTAAAACTTGACACAGTCACAAAAAAAAAAAAAATTAGTTGAAAATTTTTTTTTCATCGGAATAAATTATTGAAAAATTAGAACTTTCGAGTCCTAATTGCGAATTTAGATGGTGATACTTTGGCAGTGTCAGGTTTAGATACCTCATAAAGGCAATTGATGTATAAAACATGCAATCATGTCAAGCTTAATTTTGTTTATTCAATCGTTTCATTCGTATACCCTTTCGGGTTTTTACAATTTGCTCTCTTCTCTTGCGGCGGTAATGAAGGCTGAATGTTTTCCCAACTGCACAAATTTTGCCCTAAGCGTACCCTCTCGGCTTAAAATTTGGAGTTGAGCATGGAAAACTCTAATTGTACAGTCGTCTCTTTCACGAAACTCCTGTTCGGTGGTGAACCCATACAAGTGAATTAGAGTCTAAAAAGAGTTAAATTTGGTCTTGATTAGCCTCAATACCAAAGTTTCGTACTCTAAGCATTCGGCTACCGCTTTGACTTCAAATTTGATTATTGTCATGAATAATATATATATGCTATAGGGATTTATTTCGAGCATGAGGCAGTTTAGAGAAAAGTTAAGACTTATCTTATCTAAAATGGGATTCTCTATAAAAACGAATTACATTTCCTCTCAAACTCATATGTTAACGACATATTTCATTTTTGGAGGTAAGACTTTTGACCTTGTAAATTGGTCGGAAATTCCGAATGGAGATGTATTTTGTGTAATACCAATGACTAACACTACTTCACCCCACTACTCCGCATTTTTTACGATGCAATTTGCATTAACTTTTGCAGCAAAACCACAA
Organism: Asobara japonica; assembly: GCA_026005395.1. Taxonomy (NCBI): domain Eukaryota; kingdom Metazoa; phylum Arthropoda; class Insecta; order Hymenoptera; family Braconidae; genus Asobara; species Asobara japonica. The sequence goes on from BQMI01000112.1 coordinate 3,466,486, forward strand.
GAGCCGGAGAACTTCACGTGTGTATCGAATAATTGGGAAAACATGACCTGCACATGGGATCCAGTTCCCAATTACGTCGAGACTCGTTTCACCCTTCTCTTCAAATTACCTGGTCGCGCTGGTGGACGTAAGCTCTACCCCTGCCCAAAGGAGAAAGAAGACGAGAAACCATTTCCGAAGAATCGTTGCTACTGGGATACCACCACCAATCCAATTTATCGCCAGCCATACGAATACTATACATTTATTCTCAATGCTGAAAATGTTCTGGGGAATGTATCTGCAACATACAAATTCCATCATTTTGCTCACGGTGAGTGGTGAATTATTCTTTTTAGAGATATTACTATTTCCCAATACTTTAATTCTCAGAGACACCCGGCAAAATTGTTATGCGATAAGTTTTTCGTAGAAAATTGATTAAATTTTCATTAAGAACTTCTCTAAATTGGGCTGATTTATAATTATTGTTTTTTCTTAATTTGCTAAACTTATCCTTAATAGACCTTTATTGAACACATACCCGGTTTGGATAAATAAAATAAGGATACGAATTGACTTCCGGCAGAGATACATGCATACATTCATTTAACAAGACATGGAAAATAGGGCAAGGTACGGAAAAAATCGATAACTAAAAAAAAAAATATTTTCTCATAAATTCTCCGTCGGAAAACGAAAAACAATACGGTGGCGTTAAATAATTATGATATCAGGACCAAGAATATGCATAATCCAAAAATAATTCTCGGACAATTTGGTCAATTTCCGACACAAAATCTATCTTTTCATTTCTTGAATAATTCTTTTTGTCTCAGAAAAATTATTCAATGGTTCATTTAATTTTTTGTGTAGCCTTTAGATAATGTATGGTAGTCTTCACGATATATCCGGGACTTCTAAAATTTTCCTTACGTGATCAGAGCTATTTGAGAACAAATTTTAGCAAAGTCAAGTGAAACAAATTCTTCGCAAGGTTCTATTGCTTCGACTTTTTTTCAAATTTCCTTTTGTCGAACGTAACCAGAGATACATCTCACAAGCATTCCGCTACTTCGTACAGATTCCAAGATACTCAACAAAAAGTTAACTTGTTAAGTGAAATTGACTTATTATGTTCAACCACTTGACTCCCAAATGTATTTCTCATGAATTTTGTGTACAGTAATTCCAGCAAAACCGGCAAATCTTACGGTGGTCAAGAAAATATCCGAAGGCGTTCTACTCCACTGGACCGTACCATTTCCAATGCAAAATTTCCCACCTGGTTTGCATCATAGAGTCACCTACCAGAATCAGTGGGATTCTAGAAAGACTTGGCAGGTTCGAAAGCCTTATATTTAATCATCCATTTATACATAATCCGTGATATTCTCAAGATAGATTGAGAAAGTGCTACTAATGGAAAAGATGTTCGTACAGCTTTCCGCAGTTTCTCATCTGGAAATTGGCACTTTATATTGCCGAAATATGAAACAGCGAAAATATTGTATACCCTATACGTTCCGTACCACAAAATAATATTCTCTTTGCTCAAAAACTTCGTTGAATCTTATAGAAAAAAAGCAAAAATACAAAAAGAAATTTTGAAATCTTAAGTTTTTTATCAAGCTACATCGAACCTAACCATCGATGTTGTATCAAACTCGAAGGTACCTTATGAGATTCACGAAGTTTAATCATTTTCGAAACCTATAATAAATTTTCACGGAACTCAAATGGATTGGATTCATAATCAATATTTATTGTAGCAGATTAAAAAAATACTAGCTATTCTGGATTTAGAATCAATATCCAATGTTATCTGTGGAACATTGATTACTATCGAATGGTTTTCGTTCAGGTATTTTAGACAGAGTACTTAACATTATGACGATGCGAATTTTGCACTATTTTTATTCTGGACAGGAATTAAAAACTATATTTTCTATTAACAACTCTATTAGTTATATGGTTTTATTATTGTTGATACAATTCTGCGGTTTTTCATGGCAACGGGGACTGAACGCCAAGAGAGATAAACAAACCAACTAACGGAAGCGAACAGTGCCCGTGAAAATAAAGAGTCGCTAGTCAATGGAAGAGTTATTAATAAACAATTCTATTAAAAGAACAGAAAAGAAATGTGATAACGTCTATATTAATGGATCCATAATTTCATATTAAACAGCTAGCAATAACGGAATCAATTTGCAACATTAATATTTCCGGTACATTACAGATTTAACAGTCACTGATGAGCTCGCTTTAATAGACACTGACAATGGCAATCACCGGTGGGAAGGTGACCCGAAATAATATTTCTCGGTCGAGGACCTCAGCAATTGAACTTTCGCCTCAATTTCGTATCTTTTCTGTCTAATCTAATTGTCATTCAAAATGAGCTTGTTTTACATGGACAACCATGTAGGCTTATGAGCGTGTATTGTGTTCTATTTTTTCTTGCTTTGAGAAAGGAGTGCCAAAAGAAACGTCTTTTTTGGTGGTGGAGTTTCGATGTAACCCTTTAATTAAATGAAGGAATCGTATATGTCATGATAGATGCTGTTTACGCTAGCAACACAATCGACGTGTATTGAATTCACGAGAAACTTGATAAAAGTCAGTTACGGTGAGACTTCATATCATATTTTCACGGTCAGAAAATTTCCGCTTGGATGATATACGGAAGCGTAGGATAACGGCCAATCGTAATTTTTTTTTACCATTGATAAATGATGAATTTATCAGAAAAGATACAGCTTGTGTGGGAGCTACGTGGGTTTGTCTGTTATTCATAAAAAAATCTATGTATCTACAGGTAATCAACATCACGGATGATATCCATATGCACAAGAGAAACTTTAATTTGACTGGGCTTCAATACGCAAATACTCTGTACGATGTAAGAGTTTTTATGAAAAGTGCTGTTGCAATTGGGGAAGACAAGTGGAGCCAATTCAGCGATGTCACATTTAGAACATCACCAAAATGTAAGTATTGGGGTAGGCTGGATTCATTAAGGGGAGACCATGTGTTTTTGAATTAGTGTTACATTTGCATGACATCACTCACATTAGATATATAAAAATACGAAGAATGAGGGCAAATATCTTCGAATGTGATTCTTCATATATTAGAAGCAGATCAAATATGTTCTTATATCTGGACTAATGACACGGAAATATGAAAAAATATGAAACAGGACGAATTGGTGGAAACAAATGATTCTCTATGGTTCACTTGCCCTGAATGTGATTGAAAGTAAAGGCAAAAAAAATAGTTTTGTTGACCCCTTATATACGAGGTCCTTCGTGGTATAGACGGTCATATGAAGGCATGTCGCGTTTTAAACTACAAAATCTTCGATAATATGAAATATTGAAAATGTATTCAAGGAAAATTAATGACATCCATCTCGTTGTTGGCCCTATCTGTGGCTTTATGATTTGTAGATTATCGCAAGGTATTGAATTGCGCCGTAATGCGCGAGGAGCTGAGTGTCAGCAGGGCTCTGTATCTGAGAGGTCAATTATTTAGGCCGATTTTTCCTTAGTCTTGAAAACAACGCAAGTTAACAGCTGCGTACTAGTTTTGCACAGTAAATTTTCAAATCACAATTAGTTTAATTTGTTTAATGATCTTATCTTTCGCGGAAAATAGTGATCTTTGCAAGGACCAACAATAATTATGATAGTCGGTTTGGAATTGTGGTTTTCGTACCCGACCGTTATACGAATTCTTTCGTTATTTTTGTTATCCAAATTTAATTACCTGTATAATCTCATATCTGTAGAGATTTTTATGAAGACAATTTTAAACAGGACAGGGTTCTTTGGTCAAATGTTTTTAGTGTTTATCAAGGTTTCTCTTTCTTTTAAGGCTGTTGTCGCGAGATAGTCACGCGTAAAATCTTAGACGTTTTGAGTTGGTATATGTTATACCCAAAACCCTGAAACATTGGCAAAGTACAGTTCTACTCAGTGCACGCACACATGAATGTACTATGCACAGATACGTACACGTACAGTTAAAGCTGCGCGTAGTCGATCGTGGCAACCGCGTACGGCGCGTCACTCACCCGTTTCTTCTAACCCCAAAGAAAACAAAAAAACTTACAGACGCCAAACAATTATTACTAAAAAATTGCACTTGGAGGGTGTTGTATTGAAAATTACCAAAGATAGAGTACCGACGTTACTATCTTCCCCAATGATTTCGAAAGGCCAGGTATCTGATAATATGTGAAAAAAGATTGTCAATGCTGGTATCTCATTTGACGTGTTAATAGCGAGAAAACAGAAAGAAAGATTGACGCAATTATTATCAGAACAAAATGATATGAACAGCCGTTTGCTACCTTTGGTAATTTCTATAGTGTTTATAAAAAATAAATAAAAACAATGACCCCATTACTGAAGTTCACCCATTGTAACCCGACATTGCAAATACATTCGCGCCGCAGAGTCCAAGCCGCAGTGTCGCTGCGTCGCGCGCATCGAAAACAATCACCTCCGCCATTCACAAAATAATTAGGCTTTATCTAATAATATCTTGACAACTAAACGCAATATTTATCTGATTTTTTTTAGTATATTCTTTAATAGTATTCCTATACTGTGTAATTTTATTATAAAAAGTTGTCGAGTCGTTTTTTTAAATTTTAATTATAAATGATGAAATTGCATTTAAACCCATGTAAAAGTGGGAAAACTTAAAAAAAAAATGTATCTCCAGTTGGAGACGCATGATTTTCATCATCCTGGGCTCATTTTAAAGGTAATTTTCGGAGATATTCATCATTATAAAAACAAAAAGAATTGCCGAAAAAACATCTACACTACAACTACCTTAAATGTGAAGAATAAGCCGGTAATGATAAATATAAGCTTTAAGAAAATCCCAATTTGATAGATTAAAATCGTAATTTAAATTTTATACGCAGAATAATGATGTAATGTTCATTTTCTTGTTGGACCCGGGACTTTTCTAAAATTAAAACAAAACATTGGAGAATAACGAGTTACTTAACAACAGATTTCAAAATAATCAAACTGACATATGTTAATAACAAATTACTCGTATTCTTCGATAATGACTTATATTCAGTAGTGAAATCATATTGTTATCATTTAGAAATTGAATTTAGATGAAATATAGCCATTTATTATTTAAAACAAGGCTGAATTCACTATTTAGGAATCGAATTGTAACACATATTATACTTATTTTTTGAAAAATGATGAAAACAAAAACATTGTTTGTACCGCACTGAATTATTTTTCTACTTCAAGTGTTAAATGAATGAAGTAAGCCTTTCAGGGTTGGCTGAAATATTGCGTTTTCAGTAACACTTACAAATTTGTTATCATAGCCATCTGGTTTTTTTTTGCTTTAAATTGTGGGACATTTCAGAACAAAAACATGAAACTAGGCGAAAAGAAAAACTTAACGCAGTTTACCATTTCGTTACTGATTTATATATTTCCTATTATAAATCTCAATGAAAGCTGAATTTTTGATAATAATTGGATATTTTTTCATTATAGTACCGGGTCGTCCTCCGCTCACCGACATTGGCAGTTTCGAGATTACCGAAAACGTAGTAAACAGAGATGTTTACCTTTATTGGCAAGAAATCCCCCTGAACATGGAAAACGGTAACAACTTTAAAATTCAAGTTACTCACGTGGAGGAAAATGGCAAACGAACCTTCCTCGAGCCCAACGAGACAACGCGTACATATGCAAAATTCAAGGGTATAAGTTACAACAGTTATCGCTTCGAATTAGTGGCCACTAATATAGTGGGTGCAAATCCAGAAAAGGCCGTGATTTTCATCCCAAGTCGTTTTGACATTCCACATGAACCGTTAGCTTTCACAAAAATTGCTTTTGATGGTGGCTTGTACGAATTATCATGGAAGTCACCAATAACAAACTCCGAAATCTACAATTACACAATATTTTGGTGCGCCAATGAGAGAGACCGTCCATACCAATGCACAGGTTTTCTGGATTGGAAACATGTTTCCCCAACCACCACCATCTACAACATGACAGTTCCAGATCCCCATAAAGTTTATCAATTTGCAATATCCGCAAATACTCGTTACGCAAGTAGTGGAATGGTCTGGGCCTCTTGCACAGTAATCCACAACAAAGTTGTTGGTAAAATGAAGTCAGTATGGATAAATAGAATAGGCTCGGACTATATCGAGGTTGGGTGGAAGCTCGACTGTTCTGATCGCATTGGTATTGTCGAGGGCTTCAACATTTACTACTGTCCTATAATAACTCCCTACAACCTCAATTGCAAGGGCCCCAAGCTAAACACAACCATAAAAGCAGATCCTCATACTATTCACGGTACAGTAACTGGGCTCAAACCTTATACCACGTACATGATCTCAGTTGCTGTTTTAACCAAGAACGGGGAAGGCCTTCACAGCGATGCCCTATACAATACAACGATGGAGGCTGCTCCAACACCTCCACGAAATGTCAGTGTTGTCGATGTCACTAATTCCACAATGCTAATATCCTGGGAGCCTCCAATAGCCATGAATGGTGTTTTGCGTTACTACGAAATACATTACAGTGGAAATGTTAACAAGGTTGAGGAAGCAACTCACTTCAAACTGAAGGATCTCCTTGCTTACAAGAACTACACCGTTCACGTGACAGCTTGTACAGTTTCATGCAGCACCTCATCACCCACAATATACAAACAAACGGGTATTGGTATGCCTGGTAAGATAAATCGGGGGCCTATCGTACGATTTATCAACTCCAGTCAAGTTTCGGTTGTATGGACCAAGCCCACCAATGCAGGAGGTAAACTCGATTACTACCAAATATCTTCCAAAGATGGGGAACTTCAGAACAGTACGAAAATTGAGACAAGTTTACCCATACCAGATTGCAATACTGAGGGAAGAAATAGAATGCATATGTTCAGTGTTAGAGCAGTTAATATTGCACCCAATGGACAGCACTATTATGGTGATTGGTCTGAGCCTGGTGAAGGTAATTGTTATAGTGGTGGCCCATCATCTATTGTATTAATCATCATATGGGTGATTGGTATCACGGGTGGTATCGCAATCGTATCTTGCCTCTTCTACGCATCAAATCGGATATGGTTAAAGTGTCAGGTTATGCGAGATGTTGAAGTCAAGCTACCACCAGGTTTGGCGGATGAAAAATTATTGCAAAAGAGTGTTGAGCAGCATATTAGACAGTCTTCAGCTGATTCTAGTGGTTGTTCCAGTGGTCATGAATCAGTTACTTCCTCTTTAACATCAGACTCACATGTCTCTGCAGATAGTGGAGCTGAGACTGATCCAGTTGTGTCTCCAAAGTTATTGGAGCCAACTTGGGAATCATCGAGCCTTCGGCAGAGAAACGTGGGCACGGTAAAGCCTACTACCGGAGTTGCTGATACTAGGTGGGAATCTTATGTGAAGGTTAGCAAACCTGGAGAACCGGAGGACAATCTATCACTTGCACGCTCAACCCCAAATCTCACGGATAGTGCTGGATTCATAATGCCCCAACACACGTGGTCATCTACTGGCTACATAAGTATGCCCTCATCTGAAGAATTATCAAATCACCCAAGTCCTGTGCCTAAGGAGTCAATTGGAGGTTATAGCGTTGTTGGCTTACTTCCGAAATCAAATGTAGAGGGTTACGCCAACTTAACTACTAATTTAATTAAACCAGCACCTACATCCGCTCCTTATGTGAGTTTGGCATCGCTCGAGCCAAAACTAGCGAAATTGATTGATCCACCGATACCGAAAACTGAGACAACACCATATGTGCAAACGGGTTTAATAGATCCTCTTGGAAAATCCAAGCTTCATGCAGTGTTTCCAGTTAGGAAGCAAACGTCTGATGTCATGAAGCCCTATGTGGTAGTTGGATCATTGCCAGAATCAACCAAAAGCACAATTTTGGGTCAGGAAGAGAAGCAAGCCGGACAGAGTAGTGACTCTGGCTTTAGTGTTGACCCTGTTATGAAACCTTATACGTTGGCGCCATCTGTGTTACGAATGCTTCAGTCTACGGATGATGATAGTGAAGCAACGATTGTGGATGACAATCAGCCTGATGAGTTGATAGCAAATTATGGACTGTTTTGGGATTCAAAAGATACGCTGGAGAAGAGAGATGAGCCGGCAAAAGTTGGAGAGGTTAAAAGCTCGGGTTACGTTGCTGTCACTGATGTACCCATTAAGGGAAAAATCAATATAGAAAAAAATGTGGAGAAAAAACCTGGATCAACAGATGAACAGTACAGCAAAGTCACTGTTGCTCCACATAATATGCAGTCAATTTAAGAGATCCTGCAAGGGAAACTGATGGATTATTAAGAGAATAGCCTGAGTGAATATTACTGAACTTTCGAGGGTGTGTGGTGAAGCATATCTGTGACACGACTGTGAATTTCTGTATGTATATTATGTGCATCAAGGTGTTTTTAAAAAGTTGTTGTTCGTGATTGGACACGAAATGCTCATGTCGACATATGGGCGAATTTGTTGTGCCTCTTCGATAGACTGATTAATTTTTCGTGTTTATTGTTCAATGATTAACGAGTCTAATGTGCATATTTTGGTGGTGTGTGCAATGATTTTTCAATCCCGTCGCCTAGTGTGACAGAATCTTTGAGTGAATGCAGGAAAGTAATTATGGTGGCAAAATCCGAGTATAAAGGAATCAGATTTTTATATTTTTGGATATTCTGGGTGTGTGAAGTAATTAGCGATTTAAAGGTATTGTCAGACAAATGCAAATAAAAAATGACAACTCGCAATTTGCAGAGAATCCTTATTAGCTCGATCAAATTATTTAGAAAAATCTGGTATTTTCTTGTTAAATTTGGATTTTTTTCAACTCTCGTAATTTAGGAAATTTTAGTAAATATTTTAGTAAAATTTGGTAAATATTCATTTCTTTCAGTTTTCATTCGGTTTTTTGAAATTTTAGAAATACCCGAAGGTCTGTAAAATTTTCCACGCTTTCCCAAATTTTACAATTTAAGAGCCCCGAGATTATAGAATTTTCTATTTGAATTTTTGATTCTTTTTTCACTTTCTATTTCTCCTTCGAACTGATTTAATTCTGTTCATTCCTCACACCATTGAAATTTTCTGTATGATCTAAGTATTGGAAGTCTTTTCAATTCTTTCAAAGTTTCTATATTTTTTTTGTTGATCTTAGGGGTGAATCGTAAGATTCTTCTAATGGAAGTACGAAGGTTCACTTATGGACGAATAAATGCCATAAACGGTCTCTATCAGTTGGCAGACCATTATTCATATTTTTTTGATTGTGCACCTCGAGAGAAAATGTAAATGACTTTTTTTTTAATTTGTTTTGCATGAGAGGTATTTTTTCTGTTTTCTCCTAAACAATTGCTAAAATCTCTCACATATTCAACACGATATGAAGAAATCAGTATTTTTTTCATCATGTTGCTTTCCTTCCTCGTTTCGTTATCTCATTATTTTTAATTTTCTTCATTAAACTCGATGTACTTCAGATTTAATTATCGTGAGCCAACGATATGATAGAGAATTTATACCATTAGATACTCGTTTCCATAAATAATGAAGAAAATGAAAAAAAAAGGTGTGGTATGTACAAAACGAATGATTTTTGTATCATAAAAATAATAATCGTGCTAACATTGACGTGAATCGAGGGGTAAGAATCGTTTTAATGAGTAATACAAATGTATGAGATTTAATTAGGTAATAAGAATCTAATGATTAATTATCATGAATTAAATTGCGCACACTTATCGACAGGCGTAAGGACCCGAAACGTCAGATAATTGAATACTTAGTACGTAATTGAAGTACGCGCTCCCTTGCACATCTTATTTATCATTTCAGTTACACCCATATTTGTTGTTTTCTCCGTATCTGTTTTGAGTCAGTTAGTTTTTTCATGAAAAAGGAAAGAAAAAGAACACAAGCTGAATTCAACCCAGGACAATATTTGCGACATTGTCTTTTGTACTATTTTATCTTGATGTTTACTCCACAATTCAAGAAATTTATTTGTTTATGACCCGCATATTCAGAGAATAATATCTTATGATTGAGGATGTTTTGGAATATTTTGGAATTTCATCGACATTGTCATTCTTTTGCAGATATTTTTGCGTAGAGGAAAATCAGTAGCAACATGAAGTATATCAAGTCTATGGAATTTTTCTTGGAACCTTATTGTACGATGAATAAAAGTAACGACTACGGTGCTTTCTGACTATAACTGTCAGTAAAAGCTACGTTGTACAGCGGTCGAACGGCTCCCAATCGTGGTTATATCTTATTAAGTATGTTTAATAACTCATACAATGTTTTTAAAGATTGCTACACTCTAAATTGCTGCGATATGTTAAGCTAATGATTGATCTCACCGAATACAGCTGGATTTTTAACACTATCGGAAAAAGATTGCCTTGAAATTGCACTAACAATGTTTCGAAGTATTTAATGACAAATAATTCTAAAGTTCATGTAATTTGATGGATTTGGACATATATCTAAATACTAAAAAGGATAGTTTCTTGATTCATCAATTTCCCCAAAGATATCTACAAAAGAGAAAAAATCCCTAAAAATTCCACTGCTCTTGACTTCTGAAATATATAATTGAAATACCAATTAAAAATAATTTTCACATACTGAAGGGGTTGTTTCGTGTAAAATTATTGAGATGACCAAGACAATGAACTTTCAATGCCATTAACACGTTTAACCTGGTTGAAATATAATGAAAAGGGCATATCTGCATAATATGATAAGCTAGTCACTGAGAAGTTTCATCAGTCTGCGTAACACGTCCTTGTTCCTTCATAATTGAAGACAGAAAAAAATTTTGCAAGATTATAATGTTAAACGAATTTACGTAAAAATCATGTATGAAATTTTGAATGAAGTGTACCAATATAGCCTTAAGATATAATCATTCGTTATTTATGATTCATATGAAAATGCCGAGAGACTTACCACGTCCAAATGATTTGACTAATTCGCCGGAGACTGACGTATTGCTTAAGGCTATAATCACTAGAACATGGACCATGATTTTTTTGTATTGTTAAAAAATATTGTAAATGCAAGGGGCTAAATTTTTATTGCAGGATAAATTATGTTGATTTCAATAAAATACCGGGAATAAAAGTGGTGGGAAATTTCGAGCGCATGCATTAAGCAAAATTACATGAATTCCCCCAGATGATTCATCTTATTTTTGATTGATTTGATCGGTTTGTTGTTATCGACGCATCAACTACAATGGTTCTTAACGCCGGCTCTGGACTTATTATCGTCGTTAAACGCTCACGACTTTTTCCTCTGTAATACAGTTACGGATGTTATTCGTTCACAATGAAGGTAGGAACATTCAGTTGTAAACAGTTTTTGGTACTCGTCTTGAAACTTTTGGGGGCGAACTGTTTTTTACATTTGTGGTGCCCATTATTTGACTAAATCCAATAATCCAGAAAAAATACACCGGTACCTGGGCTTGAACCCAGATCCTCTAGATCCGTAGGCGGGCACCTTACCTACTTCACCATACGACCGGCTCTTTATCTTATTTTTATTGTATGAAAGAAAGAGCTTGTTAGATGCGTTAATTCACGTTAATGATAAAGAAATTCGAATTCCATTAATGAGGGGTAAAACGGAAAAATGTAAGTGCCTAATTGTTACGTCCATAGAGAGTGTGCTAATAAGAATTGTAAACTCAAACGACATGACAGATATTAATGGCTTTTTTTATACGTTTGTTCATTGTTTCTGCTAAAAGCATTTGCTGATATGCGATATCGGTGAGAAACCGGGCAATTCGATGAAAAACTCTACAAATAAATTTTGCTCCATGAATTCTCAACAAAATTAACATGAAAAAATATGAAACAGAGCTAATAAATCATCTCGCTGAGATTATTCTCGACTAAGTTCATTTTCTGAAGGCAGAAATTACAGTTTTATGAAGTCTTTTTCATATTATTTTATGCACTTTTAACCGAGAATTTATGGAGGTAAGTTTATCCCGAGTTCCCATAGGCTTTCTTTTGTGGGCCTGTTAACGCTTGTCTATTTTGCTGGAGTCCAACATGAAGCGATTATTCATTTTGTTCCTTTTCGTTAAATCAATCGATTGGTGAGATGAGAGTTTCAAATGAGTTATTACGGAAATCGATTTTATTGTGCCTAATAGAGAGAATGGGAATTGAAAGGAATTAAATAAAGCGACAAATGATGGAAGTATTTATATTTCGAAATCACTCATCTACAGAGACCATTGTAATATGTAACATCAGGTTCAAATGAACACGTATATTCTAAGTTTTATAGATTTTTCATTGTATATAGGGCGTATTATCATATATTTTTGTTATATATTTATAAACAAATACAGAAACTAATAACATTCAATGTATAATTGCACATTGAAATAGATTGATTGAAGCGATAGGAGGAGATGATGATTTTGAACCAATCACAAATGATTTTTGAATAGTTCACGTATAATGATTGAAATACCTTATTAAAAATAACAAAAGAATCGTGATTGTGTGTAACGTTAGTGCAATGATCCTGATAACTTGTGTATATAATTTTAAGATTTTTTAGGGTATGGTTCTATTAAAGGATGAGGAAGAAAATTGGTCCTATTGGAATTTATTCATATCCATCTTTTATTGTACATTTAGCAATTGATAAACGCCTAAAAATAAATTGAATAGTTAAGCGTTTATTGTTCTGTGAGCCGTTGATCAAATACCGGCCCCGACGAGCCCACAAACAAATTCAATTGTACAGCAATCTTGTACATTGTAATATATATTTTGACTGCATTTCTTTTTTGTCTTGAATTTATTATTTATTTTCTTTGTTTCCATGTAAGGTCTCATTATCATTGTCTTTTTAAATATTCATTAAATTAGATGATAATTATTCCATAACTTTTTTAATGTAGAAACACCATTCAAGGTATGCCATGAGAAACGCCTTGCCATCTCTTGTATGTTTGAATATTATATGTATAATGATACATTTTTATAATGAAATACTCATTGATGAATAAACGGATAAGGTATAACGAACTTATGAGAAATATTAGAAATTACTTTAATATTCCATTTAAGTGTTTAGTTAAATTTCAATTTGCCACTCTAAATATTTTTCACTTCTTTTTATTATTTAACAACGATTAATTATTTAATTGATTAAGTTGTTAATTAAACCATTGATGATGTCCCATTTGAAGATCATAATAATTTAAATACTCGTTGCATGTACATTGCATGAAAATAAATGGATGTTTGTATAATTTATGCTTTGTCACCTGGAATTCATCACTGTAAATATGACAAACATTTCATTTCATTTATTCGTTTTTACGCCAATCGGCTTTATACATTTAATATGTAATAAGTATATAAAAGATAACAGATAAAAGAAAGATAACAAAGTATAGAGATTATAGAAATGACACAAATAATCAGAATGTTTCACATAATATACACTGTAATTAAAAGTCTGTTATCAATCTCCTCACTGTTGCGGAAAATGAGCTATATGAGCCACCAAAAAACTTCACTTTCATACAATGTTCATTAACCACTTTTGCCACTCTGTTAAGAGGACTGTATCAGACATAGTTCTTAGACGTTTTGACGTTGTGAAGCAATCGACTTTGGCGAAGACCTGTCCGTGGGCAGATAAACTTCAGAAGTTCAAGAATCGCGGGTGAGACGATGAGGCCGTTAACCATTTTATAGAAGAACGTTAGATCCATGTGCTGACGTCAGTTGGATAGGCTGTCTATCCTGCAATTTCTACGGACGCTCTTCGAAGTAGTAGCATGACCCTTGCGAGATTCACCTGCACAGATTAAATTGCAGAATTTATGCTGAATTCTTTCCAATCTGCTGATGAGCACGTCCGCATACGGAGCACGTCCGCATATTCCAGAAGAGGCCTTAGTAAGGTGACGTAAAGGTGCACCAATGTATGTGTGTCATCAACAAGCCTCCCTGACCCATTGATGAATTCCATGACACGGTAGGCTCGCTGCGCCATACGCTAGGCAAGCATCGGCTGTCGGTGTTCGCCACGCTGCCTTGTGGCAACCACGCGCAATTCTTGGCGGACGAGTGACAGTTGGCCCAGTCCTGAAAGCTGTGAAATTCGCGTTTTCCGTTTGAATTATCTGGGCAAAAGCAATTTGTGTTACCACAGAATGACCCATTTAATTACAAACGGATTTGAGGACGTAAATTTGAACAGTTTCCGACCAAAAAGTATTACGAAAGGTCAAAAATTAGTTGCTAGATATCACGTTAGCAATGTCAGGGAGACAATCGATGGAAATCATTGAGAAATAAGTGGTTCGGTATTGAGAGAAACGCCTGGCGCTCAAAGTACTAGAAAAGAAGAAAATGTTTATACACCTAAAATTGAGGTAATACCTTTTCACTTCTCATCATCAATAAATTCTTATCAATAATCTAAAATTCCTCTATTGAAAAACTAATCCAATTTTCGTTTCCACAGATATATCAGAGAAACGGGCGTTCAATAATCGCTACCAATTGCACCTGTAAAGCTGGGCTCCTTCAATGTGAACATGCTGCTGCTTTATGTATTTGGTTAAATACAGAACACACATTATCCAAGACAGATTTACCAACGCTTTGGAATCGTCCACCAGAACAACAGCTGGAAAAATATAGGAAAGGATGCACGATTGATTCTCTCTTTCCATCAGAACAAGGGAATATTAAAAATAAAAAATTTATACGTTCAAGGATCTTGAACACATGTCAGAAATTCATCGTCAAGAGAATTGTTCAATGATCAACATGGTAAAAGCGGAGGAAATTTCCATGAATGAGAAAGAGGCGAGGGGAAGACTGAGAGAAGAGCATGAAAAATCGTGTAGAGAATTATTTTCCAAGTTATTGCAGTTACTAAAAACAAACACTGTCAAAGTTTATAATGCTCACAAGTACATTACACTAGCTGATGGCCAACGTCAATTGGTGAAACTCGAATGCCCTGCCCAATACTACAGGTTTTACTTCACTGCAATTGAGGTCAACGAAGAAAAATTGATTGATGTTTGCTTTAACTCGTTGCATCAATCTGAAACATCTTCATGGTTCAAGGAGCGATCACTCAGAATTACTTGCAGCCAGAAGGTCCATCAAATCAAAACCAGACGAAAAGATTTCGAAAGTTTGGCCCTCAAGTTTAAGAAAATAAGTACGAGTGTCACAACACACAAGGCTATGCAGTATGGTTTAATGATGGAACCCATCGCAAGAAATGTTTTCTTTACTCTCTGTCAGCTAAAAGTATATGAAACAGGCTTGATCATTTCTCTCCAACAACCTTTCCTGGCATGCAGCCCCGATGGGTTTATTTGGAATGGCGAGACTTTTGAGCTGTTGGAAATCAAATGTCCTTATTCCTGCCAACATTCATAAATTGTCGATGGGGAAAATCACAAAAGTAATGTTCCATACTTGGAGTTCAACGACGAAGCAATACTCTTACTGAATATCAGTCATCAATATTATACTCAGATACAGGTTTCAATGTATATAACTGCTGTAAAACTCTGTCACTTCTTTGTTTATTGTAAAACACAATGGGTAAATCTGCAAATCCAACGTGATTAAGAATTTTTAAGTACACTCATCCCGAAGATTGAGCAGTTCTATTTCACTCGTTTTATTCCATTAATCGCAGCGGAAATTGATGAACAGTAACAAGCACGAGTTGAAAGAAACGGGACCAAAGAGGAGCTCAAGTGATATAATACTTATGTCTAATATCATAAAATAAGAAACCAAAAGAACACTCACTAGTTGTATTTGTTTTCTATTGATCGTTCAATTTTAATTATAATTTTATAAAAATAAAGTATGTGTTACCTTTCTAGACATGAAAGTAAAATTTGACGTATTTTTAACAGCTCTCATCTTCAATACGAATAAGTGGCTCTTTGTTATTTGCAAGGACACATGCTATGTACATAACTTTATCTATATAATTCAATAGAAATGTGTCGAAAAATTCCAAAGATCTTCACACGTTGAATGGCTCTTTCTATGTGAATTCTCACTGAAGCTATCGAGTAACCTTCCCGGACTTCCTCCGCTGTGAATTGCGGATTAGTAGCAAACGGTGGCATAACCAGGACACATTGGCGTTCCAAGAGGGCAGTCTTGATTTGAGGAAATCCTTTATCTGCCATTATTTCATCACCGGGCTCCACCAGTGCTATGAATCCCGAATGATTCACAATGAATTCATCAGATCTCCCACCGTAGGCTTTCGAAATGAATGTAATCATCCCTGAAGGATTGATAGCAATCAGAAATTTTTCGGTAAACCGGGCTTATAAGATGAATACATCTGAACTCGTTGCTCGACAGTGGGTGGAGTATCACAGGGGACTTCAGTACAATCTATGATAGCCCGGCAATGCGGATAATTTTTAAAAGCTGCAGGCAGTGTTTCTTTAATTGCTGCTTTGGATGGCCAGAAAATCCACCTCTTTGTATTTTCATACAGCGTTTCTAGCACATTATGAAATATGGTGGAAGCGCTGGTTTTAGAAATTTTGAAAAAGCATCCAATTTCTCCAAAATTCAATCCGAGCTTCATTTTCATCGAAAATAACAGCAGTCTATTTGGTGCATCTAGGGTTCTATAATAAGCTGGTTGTCCCATTATCTTTGGTTGAATAAATGGGAGTATAATATTGAACAATGATAATGTGATTCCTCCGAACTGTTTCATTATCATATCATCTATGATATCCTCTATGCCTAAAAATCCAATTCTTGGTCGACAGTCTGGCCCCACTCGAATGCTCCGACTTGGTTTAGGTAAAGAAATTGTCAGCTTTTCCTTGGATTTTGTTGCCACAACACTGTCTGTATGAGTAGAAGCTTCCCTTGTTGCACTATCTTGCCAAAAATATAATGTAGATAAGCGAGAACTGGTTGCTGATTCGGCTTCACTCAGTATTGGGTCTGTTTGGGTAGCCATTTCATGACATTTTGGAGTTTCATCGACTGTCATCTCATTTGTGTCAACTGTTAGGACGTCCATAATATCTAGAATAATTAATATTTTAGGATTTACGCATTCACTCAGTTTTCTCGTTATTCCAAACCCAACTTACCACAAGAACTCTCGACCGACACACTGATATCTGCTTTACTCCGTCTATTCAAAAGCCTGGCTGTTCTTTTCGAATCCGGAGTTTTTTTTATAGACTGCCGGGAAAAGTGTCGGATTGTACGCATCCTTCAAAGGGTTATTGGATTTTTCTCCTCCACAAAAGTGTAGGCTGCAAATCCTGGAATTTGCAGTGGGCTGCCATGGCTTGCCATCTAAACTGGAAGAAAATTCCGGAGTTCTCGGTGAATATCTTGTGAAAGAAGGGCAATAGCGAATTTTCCATAAGAATCTTTTTTATAACTCACATTCTTCTTCACAAAAAAGGTTTTAATGAAAATTTTGGAATCTCCCTTCATTTAGAATGTATTGATTGATATTTCATCGGGGTAAAATGCACTCATCTCCCTTTGCCACTCCGCTACTGAATTATTACAGCGTCTATTCAAGTAATCTGAGTATTGTTATGTATTATTCATTTTTTGATTTATTAAATATTCAGAATTATGATTAATTACTGGTGTTTTTACGTGGTAATAAATGATATAGAACCGAAAAAATGTGAAAGCTACTTACTTAGTTCGATGCACAGCTTTGATCCACTTATTTTTTCGTTCAAACTCCCATGGAAGGTTCGGAACTGTATAAAAATGTACCCTTTTATTTTCTCGTTCAACACTCCCACAACCCGCAACACAACAATTACGATTAGACAGTTTTGTTGTTTTATGGGAGCAATTATTTATAGGCTCCATTCTACAGGCATCATACGAGGTTGGAGTAATGTGTGACCCGAGAGTTGCGATTTTTTGTCACTAACCGGCGCCACCAGAGATACTTGCCTAGCGTATACTGTCAATTTGGTTGGAAAAACTGAGTTTGCTATCTATGATCACTCCCAGATTCTTTATTTTAGAGACCTCTTCAAGTTGGTGGCCACCCAGTAGATAGACAGCAGGGATCGGATACGAGGCACGAGAGAAAGTCATGGCTGCACACTTCTGAATGTTCAGACTAAGCTTAGTAGTCTCGCACCAGTTCTCGAAAACCACAAGATCGAACTGAAGGGTCAGGGTGTCTAACGGACTCGATAGTTCTCGAAAGATTTTCAAATCGTCAGCATAGAGAAGAAAGTCAGACCTGAGGTTGTCATCAATATCATTGATAAAAATGTTGAACAAGATAGGCTCAAGATGTGAACCCTGAGGAACGCCAGAAGTCACATGAAACTCTTCCGAAGTGTGTCCGTTAGCCCTGACCTGAAGACATCTGCCAGTCACGTACGACTGGATCCAGTCTAGAGCTTTGCCCCGGACACCATACAGTTGGAGTTTATGAACCAGGATATGATCGTCCACAGTATCAAACGCTTTACTAAAATCGGTGTATATAGCATGGACATCCAGTCCTCTACTTATTGAGTTTAATATGCAGTTGGTGTAGAGAAATAGGTTTGTCGAAGTAGTTCTGCCCCTGACGAAACCATGCTGGTTATGCACAATGATATTACTGAACGCCGCGGTGAGTTGCGGACATAGTAAGTTTTCAAGAAGCTTAGCCAGGGATGATTGTACACAAATAGGCCTGTAATTAGATACCTCAGATCTACGTCCAGGCTTATGGATAAGGCTTATGTATGAAAATTTCCGAGTTACCGGAAAAACACCCAATTCCAAGGGCTTACTACAAATGTGTGTCAAAGGTTCACATAATCCAGCAGCACAGTTTTTTAGAAGAAGATTTGGTAGTCCATCTGGTCCAGCACCCTTCTTAATGTCCAGGTTAGACAGTGCCCTGTAAACTCCGTCGAAGTGTACGTCAAACGAAATTAGGTCAGCAGTATACCCAGTTTTGTTGGTTTCATCAATGGCCTCAGGGATATCAGGATCAGTATCAATATAAACATTCTGAAAAAAAGAAGCGAAGAGATTGCTGATATCAGTGCCATTGCTCCCCATCTGATTATTCCAGGACATGGTGGAAGGAATGTCAGTGTCATTCCGCCTGGTATTCTTTACAAACCTCCAAAATTCCCCAGAGTCATGACGTATGGAATTTTCCACCTTAAGCACATAATCCTTGTAGCAGAGAGAGCTGAGATACTTGCATTCGTTCCTGTAGTTACGAAAGATATGATAAGTATCACTTGTTTTAAGTTTCTTATAGTTTGAGTGCGCTGATTTCTTAAGCTTAATCATGCGAATTAGGTCACCAGAGAACCAACAAGGATAGTTGTTTTCAATCTTAGAATGAACTGGGACAAATTGCATAACGCCTTCATAGACCTTACCATAGAACCAGTCAAATTTGTCATCTAAAGAAGTCAATCTGTACAGGTCAATCCAGTTAGTTCTTAGAAACAACAGGTTAAGCGAAGCATAGTCCCCCTTCTTAAATAAATAGAAAGGTTCAGATTTAGGAATTAGGCGAGGTTGAAAATCAAAAAGTATACCCAAAGCAGGATGCGGTTTGTCTTCGATAGTAAGCGGAAGGACTCTGTCCACACAAGCCTCAACATTACAAAAACAGAGGTCCAGGAGACGTCCTCGATCATTCAGGGTGCGGTTAAGTTGTTTACAGCAAGCAAAATGCATGTTGTCATAGACAAGTGCCGTGCAGTCAACTGGGGGATAGCTGCTTGGAAGATTGTAGTCCCCTAATATTAATAATTTAGAATCAGGAAACTTCTCTGTGATATTAGTTAAAGTTTCAAGGTGTATTTGGAATGGTTCAGGAGGCGATGACGGTGGGATGTAAATACAACCCACAATCAGATCACAGTTGTGTCTTTTGATTTTGATGAATATTTGTTCTGTTATGTCCGAAATTTTACAAAATTCAGTTCTTTTAAAACTTCAATGTCTCCCTTCTATTTTCTACCCATTTTGAAGTTACCCAAATTATTTGATTATTCCGTAAATTTGAATTTCGAAATCATTTTAAAAGGAAAGACAAATATAACAATGCAATACTAAGGAATGCGGAAACTGATGAGCTCGCATGACAGTCACACTAAGGCAGTATGGTGAAACCCTACGCCAAAAGTGCTGATATGCAATAAGAGCACATGAGTAAAGTCCAAAGAAATAAAGTAGGTCGATCACACCAGAATTTTCCACCAATCGAATTAAGTTTCGTGGAGCCTCAAAAGTTTATCTCTATGGTAAAGTCCACAGAAAAAGTCAGTCTGGACACACCTGGGAAGTTGATAAGATCTTGGTGGAAATTGATTGTGGAATCGATCTACCTTTTTGGTTCTCCATAAGTACTAGCTCGCAAAAAGTCGATATTACACTCGGTGATCAATTGAATAACAGTAGATTGGTGATCGGACCAACCAGCGTAGGGACAACTGTCCTAAAATCGAAAATAGCATCACTTCTTACATTTTAAGAGATTTTTCACATTGTATCCGGGTGTGATCTTTCTCAAAAAGACAATAGAACATTTATTATATAAACAAATTATCAAGTGGGTGAACGTGAACGGATGAAGAGTATCCATAATAGTATCCATACTGGTGGGGAAAAATAGTCCGCTCTGCCGAAGGACCCACATAGCGACTGAAATTTGGCAATAGACAATAATTATCTACAACAAAGTGAGTCACATAATTTACTACATTACTCCATTAGAGATAAGAAGCATTCCAGGGAAATGAAATAAATTAGCTAAAACTTTTATCAAACCTCTAAGAGCCTGAAATAGAGAGGGAAATTTATTACTTTAAATTATTACTGGAAATCCTGAAATAGCAGAAATTTGTTTAACATTCTCAAAATCTAAAACTGTGGTAAAAGTATTAAAATATGAATTTTCTGTTTGGGATAAAAACACCATTAGTAAATCATTTATACACTGGAAATCTTATCATCCTCTCCTATTCCATGTCTGTCATTCAATCCTTCTCAGATTACGACACCTGCATGTAAAAATTAATCAAGATAAGAGCAAAGAAAATTACTTAGCGTCGTCCAAAATTAGGAGTAGAACTAAATTAATATAAACATTAATTTGATTTTACTCATACAATTCTAGCTTCTTGATTTCAGAAGTTAACATTTAAGTTATAAATTCAGCCATTGACGCACAAGGCGTTCTCTGGTCATAACAGTTCTAGCCTGTTGCTCACGATTGGTATAGGCTCTGCAGGAATATTACGTTTCACAGGCTTAAATATATGACAAAAATCATGTAGGCGCGGTAAATCACCATTGTATCGCCCTTTGAATGTCCGGTAAGAGGCATTTAGGTATACCTTAGATCCTGTGGTAAAAACGAGAAACGAAAGAAACCTATCGAAAAATCTCTATATTATATCGATATTAGCCTAAGAGACCGATATTGATATTACCGTAAGATTGAAACAAACGCGCCACCAGTCAGTGCGGCGAAAGAAGGAAATATGCGTGCGAAGCAGGCGCTGCCGGACTTGTACACTGTAAAAAGTACCTTGAATACTAGACTAATCAATTTAGACGGAATAATGCCCAAACCCTGAATTTATTGCCACAAGTATAAAAAAAATACCAGTATTTCCGGAAAAATACGCTGAATAATATACATAATTGTTGATTCAATGTTTAACCAAGAACTTATTAAAAACTATCAATTAATTGGCCGTAACGCCAAGAACAGTGATATTTTCGATGTCAGTGGACGAATTCCAGAAAAAAAAAATTGCAGGGGGTAAAGAAAACGATTGTCTACAAATTATAAGCGAGAACTATAAGTCCAGAGCGAATAATTACTCCGGAAAAAAATGTTGAGCTCATTATTTTCATATGTCACGAAACGATCAGCTGTTTCTCCGAGGTTCGGCCCATCCTGCACGCGCAGCGCCCTCGCTAACGCGGGATGCGCAGTAAATTCGAACTGACTCGGCGTGACCAGTTCAGAAAAGAGTTCCAATTTTATTAACTAATCACTTTAAGAATGAATTATGGGACGGATTTCATCATCGGAATAATAACAAATCATTCATGTGTTAGATCAAATGCGGAGATAATTTATTTAATCTTTACAAATACCCATTAATTTAATAGGGAAAATAATAATTACTGAGAAAGGTAGGAGCAATTATTTTATTGCTCCTACTTTTATAGCCATGGGTGCCGCCATACCTTCTTCATCTTTTTCTACTTTTTTTTACCATTTAGAGGTAAATTACCGGTTCCCTACCATATATCGGCAAAAAACTCGAATTTGTCGAAAATGCCCATCCCTCATTACTAGGTAACTTTTAAGTATAGAGCACAGTAAGAGCTACGCAACTACTCTGATAGATATTTCCCTATCTGCTCCAGATTCATACTGAAAACTGACGCTCGGCAAAAGCAAACTTAATCTAGCTGACTACTTCAGTAATAAATTACAATTCCAGTATGATTTATGTATGTTGGAATAAGTTTCATCCCTGGCGGATCGATCAATTATAGAAACGACTTGTGCAGTATGTCGATTAGTGGTCGAGTACAAGTCGATTCTGATTTGAAATAATCGACCAAGTACTGGGTCGATTGCCGGCCGACTAGAATTCATTTTTTGCCCCAACCAGGGGAGGAACTCTGCGCGTTATGTGAAAGCAGATAAAGATATAATTTCGCTCGCGCCAGGTGGGGCGATGGTCTATGTTTATTTGTAAATATTGACCATTTCGATGATTTTTAAGAACACTTGAACGGGTTGGTCAATATAGCGCGGTTGTGGTAAAAAGTACTCCAAAATAAAAAAAACACTTATTGCGGATGAATCTAGAATTTACCGAAGAAATTGTGTTGTGTTCATTATGAGTATAATTTGTAATGGATTTCAAATATGTCCATGGTGCAAATTATTCGTGCTGAAGAGGATTATAGCTGCTGTTCCGATTCAGGGAAAATAACATCATGTTATTCTTGGATGACATTAAATACCATTACAGGTGTGCAGAATTATTATTAGGTGAATGTATATTACTGCAGGGTATAAGTTCAGATTTATATCGATATAAATCGCAAAATAAGTGACATTTCCAGAAGTAAACAATCACTCGATGGCTTAACCTCGGACATTTGTATTTTCCACCAAAATGAGGAACGTTAGATCCCGGCGCCATTTGTGCTAAGTTTTGGCCGGCCAACCTAATTACCACAACGTCGCCATATTGACCACCCCGTCCAAGTGTTCTTAAAAATCATGGAAATGGTCAATATTTACAAATCAACCTAGACCGACGCCCCACCTGGCGTGAGCGAAATTATATATTTATCTGCTTTCACATAACACGCAGAATTCCTCCCCAGGGGGGGGGGACACTTGTTGTGTACCTTTTTATGGTTCCTGCAATAACTTTCAGGTGGCGGGTCCGTTACAAAGCACTCTGCTCTGTAAGTGCGGGAGTTTTCAAATAAGCTGAAACACAGATTTGAATTCTAATATCAATATTGGATTTTAATCGAAGTTCAATTTCTCGTATTTAACGAACTTATAATTATGCAGCGTTGTTATTAATTATTAGCGTTCTTTCTCGTAGCCAAATTTAATCTAGGTTCACAATCAATCTTGTCTTTTCAAGTCGAAGGAAAATTCTAACTCGGAGATCTTAAGCAACTATTTTTCAACTCGTTGTTATCGATTCCATATTGGTAGAGGAACTGACTTATGATTTTTGCCAGCCCGTTTATCGCTAACCTTTCGAAGCATCCATGAGGCGTTAACGATTTAAGAGGGTAGAGGGGATCCAGGAAATCATCAACTAGGAAGAGGCCCAAAAACGGTGGAGGCGGTAACAAGTTCCGTCAAGGAAAAGAGGGAGTTTCCGATGATTTCCCGCTGCGTGGGGAATCGATTTCTGATGGGTATCAGCCCCCGGTGGTAAAAAAAAATACACATCACGTGATTGACCTGAGGTTTCAGGCTGTAGAAAGATAACAGCTGCAAAAAGACTTACAAGGCTAAATCAATGCCTTCAATCGAAACAAAACATTTTATGATAGTTTTACCCTGGTACGTTTAGAATTGAGGAAAGAGGGATTAAAATTCGAAGGAGAACCTACGCACAACTTCACTAATGCGAATTTTATGACAGGTAATCGTTTGGAACAAAACCTAAAAGCGGAAACAAGGTAAGTTAAGTAACAAATGGGGTTTGGCCCAAGCTCGTGACACGTAAGTCCCAACGACCCAAAAATATCAGAAATGGAAACAATAAAATATAAGGTACCTTTTCGGAGCGATTCTTTGAAGGGTCATGTTTAAATTGGAGGACAGTTATTTACTTTAGGGCCTGCAAATCCGCTACAGCTGTGGGGGGAATATGTTGATGAACACCTCATAAATACTTCTCTTTCTAAAAATATCTTTGACATAAAAACCTATATAACTTAATTATAATACCCAATTATTATGATCATTCTGTAATTGGATTATGTGATCCCTAATTTTACATTCGAGTAACTGATTAAAACTCCCATTCTGTTCTCTCATCTTGCATTCGAATTTTGCCTCTCTTATTCTAGTAAAATGGCTGATTATCTAGGGACCTTTATATAGAACTATATGAAACTAGCCGAGCACGTTACACACTCCACTTTGAGCGTTAACGGCACATATCCCAATCCGCATGGCGGCGCCGCGATTGTTAGTACGAATAGGGGGAGGAGCTAAGATGAATGATTCTCTCAATTCGTCTTAGAGTTCATTGATGAGGATTTAATAGATTATGTACAAGCAGAAAGAAATGAGACTCATCATATGTCAATAAATAATTTATTTCATACAAAAACTATAAATGAAACAAACAGAATATTATTTTTTTTCAATTTAATATAGTGTTAATAAGATATTTCAGAACAAGCACCATTTCGCTGCTTTTTTTTTTGATTGGTTAGATTTCTCCTGCTCATGGTTAAAACGATTACAATATAGTGGCATTCGATGCATTGTAAAATGGTAAATGATTTGCATTAATTTTTCAGGGGCATGCTCTTTACATGGGAATGCTAGCTTTTTTGACTCAAAAACTTCATTCAAAATTGCTTCATAAGGATTATGCGTATCGCGATGCTTCTGAAAACAGTTTTCTAAATAGAAAATAAATCGAAAAAGATGTGAGTTTGGGTGATACAGAATAGAATTAGGAGTCCATGGGATTAGAGCTGCTTCTGGGAGAGTAGGACCGTCAGAGGGATTGAGGAATGCATTTTTGCATGAATTGCAATGTTCGAAGTTCATGAAACGTTTGACTAAGTCTAATGTTAAAGAATATAAAATACATTGTGTGGCACCCGGCTTGGAATAGTCGTGATCCATGATGTCTTCCATGCTCCACTCATCATTCTCTACTATTTTATGAAGTTTTTCTAGAATCTCCTTCTTCTTGATAGTCATATCAGATTTTGTGAAAATAGATTTTAAATCAGACATACTCAGGAGTGGTTTTTGTCCATCAATTTTGCTAATGGAACAATTGCCAGTTCTTGGGGGTTTTATAATGCAGAAGGTGGAGAGAATTTTGTATAAATGAAGGAATGTAGGTGTAGACGAATGATCATTGCAACCACCAGCTTGCCTTATAGTTCCAAAGAATCGCTAGCAAATGCAACAGAACCAAAGCATTGGAAAAAAACAGTGAATAAAATGCACACAAAAAAAATATTGTCACTTCAATGCATTACTAGAGGAAAGGATGAGAGAATGGTGGACAGACCGAGAAAATGAAGTGAAATGTCTAAAAAAGCAATTGTGCAAGGAAATTATTATGAACAAACTCTTTTAACCAAAAAATATAGTTGAAAAAAACTAATGAAAAGCCACAGATGATGTCCTCCCACCCAGTTTAACACAATTTCGACGTATGAAAAAGAAGAGCAAGGCAAACCTCCAAAGCATCCTGATTAATTCTTCCCGTAAGAACGAAAGGGAACTTGTATTTTTGTGTTAAATAATCGACGATACCCAATGTTGACATTGATGTCACACGAAGACCTTGGGCGGTATCGGAGGTGGGGAATTACTTAGCTGCAATCTTTCCATCCTTGACGTGTTGCTCCCAAGCATTGAGTCTATCTAATACGCTCTGGATTACCTGAAACAAACAAACAATGTGATGTTTCGTGAAATAAGTTTGGTATCAAGAAAAATTAATGAATAAATCATAGTTTGATCCACATACTTCGTAATCAATATTATTAGGAGCAACACCTTGCATCTCTTCTTTTCTATCTAATGCATCGAAAAGATCATTGATCCACTTGCAAAAATTAGCTGTTTCTTGACTTTCCTTCAGCTCAAGAATGTGTTGATAGGCTTCCAATCCACGATAAACAGACCTGCTGAATATCTTAACAGTATATGAGTATTAAGTACATGAAATGTAGAGATAAGCCAAATTTATTGACATTATTTTCCTAAATTAGTTAATATCGACAAACCTCAAGATTGATTAGAGTTTCAAATACTAACTAGTTTCATCAATTCAGACAAATTACCTGAATTGCCAGTGAGACTCGCATTTTTGCAGAATTATTCAAGTGAATATGATGTCCAGTTAATTTTGGGCATAAAAGTGGTTGACCGGGTCCAGCAGCTTCCTTATCCTTTTCATGGAGAACTTTAATGGGATCCCACTTTACTTCTGACACATTGAATATAAATTCCATTTTCAGTTAAAATATCGTAGTTTCCTCATATACCTTTAACGATCCTTTCCCTTCCAGTCTATTTCTTATACACTTGACGAGGTGAGGTGTATCAGAAACAAAGAAGACTTTTTGCTCGTCATGCATTGGATGATCGAAATAACATTTTGTCTCTTCAAATTTTCCACTAACTTTTATGGACTCGTTGCTCCAAAATTTGCGGTTGGTCCGGCCACCATCAGTTATAACCCTATGAATTTTAACTCCAATATTTTTCATTAAAATTATTGCTTTTAATATTAAAGGGACAAGTTCATTTTCCTTCACGAGTCTTTTTGAGGCAAAGACTGCAATCGGCTGAGTGTAATTATCAAAAGTTGGTTGGAACATTATTACCAAGTCATGATTGGCTCTATCGTTGAAAGTAGACGATTGTGAGTCGTCTGGTGCGAAATCTTCAATCTTATAATCCACTGTAAGTCAAATCGCTGCTGTTGACTCTCGCACTTTCTCGGGTAAACATCTGATCCAGTAATAATATCCCATGTTTTTGCGCTTCTTTTTGAGGCTTGAACGAGAGTTCTAGGAGCTCAAAAAATTTTGGATCAAATCCACATGTTGATTTCATTCCCCCTAAATATCTAAAATATGAAGCGTGTGATTGAAAAAAAATAGGTATTTTGCTCTAGTACAATGACCGACGAAAAACATTGTGGGATGAGTATCATACCTGCGCACTGGCCGGATTGACGGAAGTAGTAAAATCTGGTTGTCGTGCAGACAACAGTCTGTAAGTCGATGGGGACTTCACGTCCATAAGTAATGCAAGATCCATTCATTCTTCGCTGTAGCGTTGCCCATTAGATGTTTTACATTTTGCTGAAGAGATAATTTGACTCACCAAAATTTGTTGATTCTCCGAAATTTGACCAGCTGTTAAGAGTCCTGCTAACTTTTTATTTTCTATTCGAGTTACTTGAAGGCGACTCTCCTCAACTTCTTCTCTCAGCTTCTCAATAATTTCAGCAGGCAGTTCTTTACTTCTTGTTATATTGCGAACAGTTGTTTGCAACCTCCGCCATTCTTGGCGCCTCGGGGGAGATAGGGGAGTCCTCCTTTTTGATGAAATTCCATCTTTGTTCAACCTTGCAATTGACTTCGCCACAGTGTTTTTGGCTGTTTTACAGAGAGAGCAGATTGGACTACTGGTGACAATAAGAGGACAAGCAACGTGTCGCCATGAGACACCAGCATCTTTTTTCACCGTTTCGCAGTGAATCCATTTTCTCTTGCGAATGAGACCCACTACAAATTACAGCATTATCCAGCGCAGAAAGAGCCTGCTGAAACATCTCCACATTTTTTGTTGTTGAATTGCTCAATAACTCAATTTTGCAGGATTAACTTCTTCCTCCAAAACATTCACATGTACCTGTAAATCTTTAGTTATTGCAATTTGTTTTACTGCATATGTCTTCAACCTGTTGCCAACACAAGTGGTACTCCATTTAGAGGCCAATACTCTTTTGATTGGCCGAGGTTTATACTCCAAGGTCCAGCCGGGCAAAATGGACAGGTGTTTGATGAAGTCTTCCAACTTAATGGGTGGAACATTTCTCAGTTCGTTTTCCTCACCACTCATATCGTGAGCTGATAGAGTCTCGGGTAATGGAGGTTCAACTCCAAAGAGGCTGGAAACACTTTAACTTGACGAAGTAACATCGGAACTACAGCAACTAGTTGGTGGAGTTTCTGCTCTTATGGGTAAATCACGATTCCCAAGACTGGAGTTTGAATCATTTAATTCTAAATTTGAATGGATCTCACCAATTGTCCACACAAAATGAGAAGGAGCAGCCCCTGGCTTACGTCGTGCACGTTTATATGGTTCTTTCATAATCACTTTGTGGGTTAATACTTCATGAAGCAGGAAGTGATTGTGGCAAATGGGATCCCCAGTTTTGAGTTGTGGCAATTTTGTTGCTTCTTTTCACGCTTATAATTCTCGAAACGGTCTTGATGCGGATAAGAAGGGTCCCTTATCCGAATTAGAAGCGTAGCCAACTCTACAACCAAGTACTTTGCACTTAGGCATTTCTAGAAATTACTGAACTGAACTGAATTTTTGTATACTTCACTTTTATTTATTCAAATTACGTTTACTTTCACAGTTTTCGCAGGTTAGAGTGAACACGATAAACAACGTAAACAAGGACTAACGATGCGGATGACACACCGCGGATTACCCTAGCGGACCAAGTGTAAAGTTCAACTCTACAATATTTCCAAAATTTTAGAGTTGGGATAGAGTTGAGTGAGAGTTCGTCTTTTTTATCAATTCTTAACACTTAATGAATAACGAAATGAGGTTTTGAGATGTCATCATCGTTTTCTCAACATTTAATGCTATTCAAAGTTAAGAGTTGAATGTTTTTCTGAATTTTGGTATTATGCCAACTCTATCTCAACTTTATACCGGGATAGAGTTGAATGTTGGACTTTGCGGTTACTTTGCCCCAACTCTATCCGAACTTTGTTTCGGAATAGAGTTGAAAGTTAAATTTTAGGGTAACTTTCCTCCAACTCTATCCGAACTTTATACCAGGATAGAGTTGAGTGTTGGAATTTGGGGTTACTTTCCCCCAACTCTATCGGAACTTTATACCGGGATAGAGTTGAACGTTGGACTTTGCCCCAACTCTATCCGAACTTTATTTCGGAATAGAGTTGAAAGTTGAACTTTAGGGTAACTTTCCCCCAACTCTATCAGAACTTTATACCGGGATATAGTTGAATGTTGGAATTTGGGGTTACTTTCCCCCAACTCTATCCGAACTTTATGGCGGGATAGAGTTGAATGTTGGACTTTGCGGTTACTTTGCCCCAACTCTATCCGAACTTTGTTTCGGAATAGAGTTGAAAGTTAAATTTTAGGGTAACTTTCCTCCAACTCTATCCGAACTTTATACCAGGATAGAGTTGAGTGTTGGAATTTGGGGTTACTTTCCCCCAACTCTATCCGAACTTTATACCGGGATAGAGTTGAACGTTGGACTTTGCCCCAACTCTATCCGAACTTTGTTTCGGAATAGAGTTGAAGGTTGAACTTTAGGGTAACTTTCCCCCAACTCTATCAGAACTTTATACCGGGATATAGTGGAGTGTTGGAATTTGGGGTTACTTTCCCCCAACTCTATCCGAACTTTATACCGGGATAGAGTTGAATGTTGGACTTTGCGGTTACTTTGCCCCAACTCTATCCGAACTTTGTTTCGGAATAGAGTTCAAAATTGAACTTTAGGGTAACATTCCCCCAACTCTATCAGAACTTTATACCGGGACATAGTTGAGTGTTGGAATTTGGGGTTACTTTCCCCCAACTCTATCCGAACTTTATACCGGGATAGAGTTGAACGTTGGACTTTGCCCCAACTCTATCCGAACTTTGTTTCGGAATAGAGTTGAAAGTTGAACTTTAGGGTAACTTTTCGCCAACTCTATCAGAACTTTATACCGGGATATAGTTGAGTGTTGGAATTTGGGTTTACTTTCCCCCAACTCTATCCGAACTTTATACCGGGATAGAGTTGAATGTTGGACTTTGCGGTGACTTTGCCCCAACTCTATCCGAACTTTGTTCCGGAATAGAGTTGAAAGTTGAACTTTAGGGTAACTTTCCCCCACTCTATCCGAACTTTATACCGGGATAGAGTTGAATGTTCGACTTTGAGGGTACTTTCCCCCAACTCCATCCGAACTTTATACCGGGATAGAGTTGAAAGTCAAATTTTAGGGTCACTTTGCCCCTACTCTATCCGAACTTTATACTGGGATAGAGTTACATGTTGGACTTTGGGGTTACTTTACCCCAACTTTATCCGAACTTTATACCCGGATAGAGTTGAGATTGGAACCTAGGGGTTTTAAAAATTTCATTCTATTTTTAAAAATTTAATTCAAGAACATTGTGGATTCGGCCAACTCTATCCCGACTTTATCACAATTCAACACAGTGTTAGAGTTGGAAGTTAAACAGCAGAGTTACTTTACCTTAACTCTATCCGATCTTTATACCAGGTTAGAATTGAAAGTTGAACTTTAGAGTTACTTTGCCCCAACTCTATTCAAACTTTATACCGGCGTAGAGTGGAATGTTGGACTTTGGGTTTACTTCACCCGAACTCTATCTGAACTTTATACCGGGTTAAAGTTGAGAATTGATCTTTGGGTTTTTAAAAATTTTGTTGAATTTTTTTTCAATGCATTCAAAAACATTTGGCTTTCAGTCAACTCTATCTCAACTCTACAAACGGTTAGAATTGAAAGATGAACTTTGAGGTTCCTTTGCCCCAACTCTATCCCAATTTTATACCCGGATAGATTTGAATGTTAAATCTTGAGGTTACTTTGCCCCAACTCTATCCGAACTTTATACCGGGTGAAAGTTGAGAATTGATCTTTCGGTTTTTAAAAATTTTATTGATTTTTTTTTTTTAATTCATTTAAGAACATTGAGGTTTTGGTCAACTCTATCCTAACTCTACACACGGTTAGAGTTGAAAGTTGAACTATGGGGTTAATTTACCCCAACTCTATCCAAACTTTATACCGGGATAGAGTTGAAAGTCAAACGTTGGAGTTACTTTACCCCAACTCTATCCGAACTTTATACCGGGATAGAGTTGAATGTTGAACTTTGGGGTTACTTGGCCTCAACTCTATCTTAACTTTATAACAGGATAGAGTTGGATGTTAAACTTCGGGGTTACTTCTCTCAAACTCTATCCTAATTTTATACTGGGTTAAAGTTGAGAGTTGAGAATTGATCTTTAGGTTTTCAAAAAGTTTATTGAATTTTTTTGAAATTCATTTAAGAACATTGAGGTTTTGGTCAACTCTATCCCAACTCAAAACACGGTTAGAGTTGCAAGTTGAACTTTGGGGTTACTTTACCCCAACTCTATCCGAAATTTATACCGGAATAGAGTTGAAAGTTGGACTTTGCCCCAACTCTATCCGAACTTTATACCGGGATAGAGTTGAAAGTTAAACGTTGGAGTTACTTTACCCAAACTCTGTCCAAACTTTATACCGGGATAGAGTTGAATGTTGAACATCGGGTTTACTTTTCCCCAACTCTATCCGAACTTTATACCGGGTTAGAGTTGAGAGTTGACCTTTGGGGTTACTTTACCCCAACTATATCCGAACTTTATACCGGGATAGAGTTGAAAGTCAAACGTTGCAGGTACTTTACCCCAACTCTATCCGAACTTTATACCGGGATAGAGTTGAATGTTGAACTTTGGGGTTACTTGGCCTCAACTCTGTCTCAACTTTATAGCAGGATAGAGTTGGATGTTAAACTTCGGGGTTACTTCTCTCCAACTCTATCCTAATTTTATACCGGGTTAAAGTTGAGAGTTGAGAATTGATCTTTAGGTTTTTAAAAAGTTTATTGAATTTTTTTGAAATTCATTTAAGAACATTGAGGTTTTGGTCAACTGTATCCCAACAAAAACACGGTTAGAGTTGAAAGTTGAACTTTGAGGTTACTTTACCCCAACTCTATCCGAACTTTATACCGGGATAGAGTTGAATGTTGAACTTTGGGGTTACTTGGCCCCAACTCTATCTGAACTTTATAACAGGATAGAGTTGAACGTTGAACTTTGGGGTTACTTTGTCCTAATTCTATCCGAACTTTGTACCCGGTTAGAGTTGAGAATTGATCTTTGGGTTTTTAAAAATTGTATTGATTTTTTTTTTAATTCATTTAAGAACATTAAGGTTTTGATCAACTCTATTCCAACTCTAAACACGGTTGGAGTTGAAAGTTAAACTTTAGGGTTTTTTTCCCCCAACTCTATCCGAACTTTATACTGGGATAGAGTTGAATGTTGAACTTTGGGGTAACTTTACCCCAACTCTATCCGAACTTTATACCGGGGTAGAGTTGAGAGTCGAACTTGGCAGTTACTTTGCCCCAATTCTATCCCAACTTGACACGCGGTTAACGTTGAGAATTGTTATTATCAACTCTCACCCAACCCTATCCGGACTTCATACTGGGTTAGAGTATCGAGTCCGTTTTTGGGTTTTCCAGAATTTTATCGAATTTATTCTCAAATTTATTTAAGAACATTGAGTTTCCGGTCAACTCAAATTCCAACTCTGTCTCAACTCTACACACGGTTAGAGTTGATAGTTGAACTTTAGGGTTACGTTGCTCCAACTCTATCCGAACTTTATAAAAGGATCGAGTTGAGAGTTGAACTTTGGGGTTACTTTTCCTCAACTCTATCCGAACTGTATAACCGGATAGAGTAGAATGTTGAAATTTGGGCTCACGTTACATCAACTCTATCGGAACTTTATAACGGGTTAGAGTAGAGAAAATTAACCTTTGAGTTTTTAAAAATTTCATTGAATTTTTAACAAAAATTATTTAAGAACATTGAGGTTTAGGGCAAATCTATCCCAACTCTACACACGGTTAGATCTGAAAGTGGAACTTTGGGGTTACTTTGCCCCAACTCTATCCGAATTTTATACCGGGATAGAGTTCAAGGTTGAACTTTGGAGTTACTTGGCCCCAACTCTATCAGAACTTTAGAACAGAATAATTGAATGTCGAACTTCGGGGTTACTTTGCCTCAACTCTATCCGAACTTTATACCGGGTTAGAGTAGAGAATTGATCGTTGGGTTTTTAAACATTTTATTGAATTTTTTAAAAATTCATTCAAGAACATTGAGGTTTTGGTGAACTCTATCCCAACTCTAAACACGGTTAGAGTTGAAAGTTGAACCTTGGGGTCACTTTATCCCAACTCTATCCGGGTATAGAGTTCGGATAGAGTTGGGGCAAAGTAACCCCAAAGTGCAACATTCAACTCTCTCCCGGTATAAAGCTCGGATAGAGTTCGGGCAAAGTAACCCCAACATTCAACTTTCAACTCTACCTGTGTGTAGAGTTGGGATAGAATTGATCAAATCCTCAATGTTCTTAAATGAATTTTAAACAAATTCAATAAAATTTTTAAAAACCCAACGATCAATTCTCAACTTTAACCCCGTATAAAGTTCGGATAGAGTTGGGGTAAAGTAACCCCAAAGTCCAACATTCCGTTCTATCTCGGTATAAAGTTCGGATAGAGTTGGAGCAAAGTAAACCCACAGTTTCACTTTCAACTCTAACCGTGTGTAGAGTTAGGATAGAAATCACCAAAACCTCAATGTTCTTAAATTAATTTTTTAAAAATTCAAGAAAATTTTGACAAACGCAAAGTTTGATTCTCAACTCCAACCCGGTATAAAGTTCGGATAGAGTTGGGGAAAAGTAAACCCGAAGTCCAACTTTCAACTCTATTCCGGTATAAAGTTCGGATAGAGTTGGGGTAAACTAACCCCAAAGTTCAACATTCCACTTTACGCCGGTATAAAGTTTGGATAGAGTTGGGGCAAAGTAACTCTAAAGTTCAACTTTCAATTCTAACCTGGTATAAAGATCGGATAGAGTTAAGGTAAAGTATCTCTGATGTTTAACTTCCAACTCTAACACTGTGTTGAATTGTGATAAAGTCGGGATAGAGTTGGCCGAATCCACAATGTTCTTGAATTAAATTTTTAAAAATAGAATGAAATTTTTAAAACCCCTAGGTTCCAATCTCAACTCTATCCCGGTATAAAGTTCGGATAAAGTTGGGGTAGAGTAACCCCAAAGTCCAACATGTAACTCTATCACAGTATAAAGTTCGGATAGAGTAGGGGCAAAGTGACCCCAAAGTTCAACTTTCAACTTTAACCGTGTGTAGAGTTGGGATAGAGTTGACTAAAACCTCAATGTTGTTAAATGAATTTGAAAAAAATTTAATAACATTTTTAATAACCCAAAGATCAATTCTCAACTCTAATCCGGTATAAAGTTCGGATAGAGTTGGGGAAAAGTAAACCCGAAGTTCAACATTCAACTCTATCCCGGTATAAAGTTTGGATAGAGTTTGGGTAAAGTAACTCCAACGTTTAACTTTCAACTCTATCCCGGTATAAAGTTCGGATATAGTTGGGGTAAAGTAACCCCAAAGGTCAACTCTCAACTCTAACCCGGTATAAAGTTCGGATAGAGTTGGGGAAAAGTAAACCCGAAGTTCAACATTCAACTCTATCCCGGTATAAAGTTTGGATAGAGTTTGGGTAAAGTAACTCCAACGTTTAACTTTCAACTCTATCCCGGTATAAAGTTCGGATAGAGTTGGGGCAAAGTCCAACTTTCAACTCTATTCCGGTATAAAGTTCGGATAAAGTTGGGGTAAAGTAACCCCAAAGTTCAACTTGCAACTCTAACCGTGTTTTGAGTTGGGATAGAGTTGACCAAAACCTCAATGTTCTTAAATGAATTTCAAAAAAATTCAATAAACTTTTTAAAAACCTAAAGATCAATTCTCAACTCTCAACTTTAACCCAGTATAAAATTAGGATAGAGTTTGAGAGAAGTAACCCCGAAGTTTAACATCCAACTCTATCCTGTTATAAAGTTAAGATAGAGTTGAGGCCAAGTAACCCCAAAGTTCAACATTCAACTCTATCCCGGTATAAAGTTCGGATAGAGTTGGGGTAAAGTAACTCCAACGTTTGACTTTCAACTCTATCCCGGTATAAAGTTTGCATAGAGTTGGAGCAAAGTAAACCCATAGTTCAACTTTCAACTCTAACCGTGTGTAGAGTTAGGATAGAGTTGACCAAAACCTCAATGTTCTTAAATGAATTAAAAAAAAAAATTCAATAAAATTTTTAGAAACCGAAAGTTCAATTCTCAACTTTCACCCGGTATAAAGTTCGGATAGAGTTGGGGCAAAGTAACCTCAAGATTTAACATTCAAATCTATCCGGGTATAAAATTGGGATAGAGTTGGGGCAAAGGAACCTCAAAGTTCATCTTTCAATTCTAACCGTTTGTAGAGTTGAGATAGAGTTGACTGAAAGCCAAATGTTTTTGAATGCATTGAAAAAAAATTCAACAAAATTTTTAAAAACCCAAAGATCAATTCTCAACTTTAACCCGGTATAAAGTTCAGATAGAGTTCGGGTGAAGTAAACCCAAAGTCCAACATTCCACTCTATGCCGGTATAAAGTTTGGATAGAGTTAAGGTAAAGTAACTCTGATGTTTAACTTCCAACTCTAACACTGTGTTGAATTGTGATAAAGTCGGGATAGAGTTGGCCGAATCCACAATGTTCTTGAATTAAATTTTTAAAAATAGAATGAAATTTTTAAAACCCCTAGGTTCCAATCTCAACTCTATCCGGGTATAAAGTTCGGATAAAGTTGGGGTAAAGTAACCCCAAAGTCCAACATGTAACTCTATCCCAGTATAAAGTTCGGATAGAGTAGGGGCAAAGTGACCCCAAAGTTCAACTTTCAACTTTAACCGTGTGTAGAGTTGGGATAGAGTTGACTAAAACCTCAATGTTGTTAAATGAATTTGAAAAAAATTTAATAACATTTTTAATAACCCAAAGATCAATTCTCAACTCTAATCCGGTATAAAGTTCGGATAGAGTTGGGGAAAAGTAACCCCAAAGTCGAAGATTCAACTGTCTCCCGGTATAAAGTTCGGATAGAGTTGGGGCAAAGTAACCCCCATGTCCAACATTCAACTCTATTCCGGTATAAAGTTCGGATACAGTTGGGGTAAAGTAACCCCAAGGGTCAACTCTCAACTCTATCCGGGTATAAAGATCGGATAGAGTTGCGGTAAAGTAACCCAAAGTTCAACTTTCAACTCTAACCGTGTTGATAGTTGGAATAGAGTTGACCAAAACCTCAATGTTCTTAAATAAATTTGCAAAAAACTAATAAAATTTTTATAAACCCAAAGATCAATTCTCAACTACAACTCGGTATTAAGTTCGGAAAGAGTTCGGGCAAAGTAACCCTAAAGTTTAACTTTCAACTCTAACCCGGTATAAAGTTCGGATAGAGTTGGGGCAAAGTAACCCTAAAATTTGACTTTCAACTCTATCCCGGTATAAAGTTCGGATAGAGTTGGGGGAAAGTACCCCCAAAGTCGAACATTCAACTCTATCCCGGTATAAAGTTCTGATAGAGTGGGGGAAAGTTACCCTAAAGTTCCACTTTCAACTCTATTCCGAAACAAAGTTCGGATAGAGTTGGGGCAAAGTCACCGCAAAGTCCAACATTCACCTCTATCCCGGTATAAAGTTCGGATAGAGTTGGGGGAAAGTAACCCCAAAGTCGAACATTCAACTCTATTCCGGTATAAAGTTCGGACAGAGTTGGGGGAAAGTAACCCCAAAGTCCAACATTGAACTCTATCCCGGTATAAAGTTCGGATAGAGTTGGGGGAAAGTAACCCCAAAGTCCAACTTTCAACTTTAACCCGGTATGAAGTTCGGATAGAGTTGGGGGAAAGTAATCCTAAAGTCCGACATTCAGCTATATTCCGGTATAAAGTTCCGATAGAGTTGGGGGAAAGTAACCCCAAAGTCCAACTTTCGACTCTAACCCGGTATAAAGTTCGGATAGAGTTGGGTCCAAATCCTAAAGTTCAACTTTCAACTCTAACCGTGTGTAAAGTTGAGATAGAGTTGGGCAAAACCTCAATGTTATTAAATAAAATTTTCAAAAATGCAAAAGTTTCACTCTCAACTCTAATTTCGTGTAGAGTTGGGATAAAGTTAGGCATAAGAACAAAGATCAACTCTCAACTTTAATCGCGTGTAGAGTTGGGATAGAGTTCGCCATAAGTGCTTTACCGAAAAGTGCTTAATTGAAGAAAAAAAAAACAAAAATCAAATATTTAGTTTTACTCACTGTAGAATTGTTCATAAGATCCAAGTTCAACTCTCAACTTTTACATAATGCGAATTTGGGAAAGAATTGACCAACTCTCACTCAACTCTCACCGAACTCTAAAATCTTGGAAAAATGTTTTGCCATGGATTTTGTATAACGATAACGCAGAAAAACATATGAAATACACTCATTTTACATGATACAAATTATTTATTTATTCTATTCAAACGATTGAACATAACTGCCTGCTTCCATATTGTCAGCGTTCCATTTTGGAAATTATTTAAATGGAAAATAATAATAATTTCTCGAATTCTAAGACATTGAACTATGTAAATGATTAAATATCGAGTTAGTGACTTGCCAATTTTTCGGGAAGTTACCTGGAGCGGGATTTGTTTAACTTCCCGGAATAGGGAAGTTATTGTAAGGACCCTGAAAATCGAAAGTGAAATTTTCATGATATTTTCACTTTTCTCGACGTTTCACATCATCCTGAGCCGTTTTCCGAAAACTGTTTGTATGCGTGTGTGTGTGTGTGACCAAAAACTTTTTTTACGTTTCCGAAGAAACCAACGTAGCGATTTACGTTTTTTTTTTTTTTGATCGACGCTACTTACTATTCTCCAGGTCTGACAGGAACGATTTATGCGACAAATGATTCGTTCAATTGTTACTAACAAATTCAATTGTTTATATCGCTCTATTACAAGAACGGTTTGAGATACGAAAAAAAGTGTTGAATGAAAGTTATTCCCCGCCACAAAATAAACATTTGACGCTTTATGACTTTTTTTGATAACACCCGTAGTTCATTGTTAGTAACAAAAACGATTGTTTATATCGCAGCGGCGTGAGAACGGTTGAAGATACGAAGCAAATTAGTTGATGAAAATCGTTCCACACACGAAAATACCTATTTCATATTGTATAACATTTTTTGCTAACACCGATAGTTAATAGTTAATAACAAATTTAATTGTTTAGATCGCTTCATCGCAGGAGCGGTTTGAGATACGAAAAAAAGTGTTGAATGAAAGTTGTTCCTCGCCACGAAATACACATTTGGCGTTTTATGACTTTTTTTTGTAACACCCGTAGTTAATTGTTAGTAACAAAAAAGATTATTTACATCGCAGCAGCGTGAGAACGGTTGAAGATACGAAACAAATTAGTCAATAAAAGTTGTTCCACACACGAAAATACATATTTGATGTCGTATACCTTTTTTGCTAACACCGATAGTTAATAGTTAGTAACAAATTCAATTGTTCAGATCGTTCTATCGCAAGAACGCTTCGAGATACGAAACAAAGGGGGTTATGCAAGTCGTTTTACACGTAAGAATTCACATTTGACGTTCCGTGACTTTTTTGCCAACACCCATAGTTAATTGTTCTTAACAAATTGTATTGTTGACCCAACTACTTCATATTAAGAATTATAATTTTTTTTAATATTTAGAAATTTCGGAAACTTTATAAAGTCTTTCATTTGAGACATGGACGGAAATTGTGGATATACTATATACGGCGGAACGATCGGGAAGTTATTGGTTCGACCCGTAGAGGGTCATACCCACATCCCATTTATTTCTTTTCGATTCACAATTGATCTTTTAAGTATGCTAAAATGCTTCTCGTGGAATTCTGAACAAATGTGTGTGTGTGTGTGTATATATATATGTATGCATGTATAGTATATATGTATGCATGTATAGTATATATGTATATATGTGTGTAGCCATATTTCTGAGGAACCATTTCTCACGATCGAAGGGCACGATGAAGGTCATCGACAATGCAAACGAAACAGTTTCATACAAATTACATTTTGCATAAAATTAATGCTATATTCGTGTTGTTATAAACAATTTCAACCGTTCATGGCGCTCTATCGCGAAAACCGTCGTAGATAGGAGAATTAGTATAATAACAAAGATTGTTCCTTACGTCAAAACACACATTTTTTGTTGAACGACTTTTTTGCCTAATTAAGTTCCCGATTTTCCGAACATTGTAATGCTCCTGAAAATGATTTTTCAACTTCCCAATTTTGCGGGGAGTTATTGTAATGACCCCTAAATCGAATTTATGTTCGTTTCGCTTCGTAACATGTGTGTGTGTGTGTGTGTATGTACCCAAATTTTTGTCCAGCGACTTCTCGCAAAAAACGACTTGACCGATCAAAATTATCGAGTTCGGAATCAGAGCCTCTTCATGAAACTTATAACTGATTAGATTTTGGTTGACATTGGTCGAGCAGTTTTTTAACTTCCGGATAGGGGACATTATTAAAATGCCTCCGATTTTCGAAAATGGATTTTTTGACATATTTTCACGTTTCATGAAATTTCTGATCATTTTAGACAATTTTTAACAAGATGTATATGGGGCATTCCACGTGAAATCGTCGGACTGGGAACCGGATGGGCTCGGATTTGCATAAAAATGCACATATCTGTTCCTCAGCCCAAAAAAAAGACACGAATGTTTTCATTTTTTTAAATAAAAATTTTAACAACAATTATATAAACAAATAGAGATATCTCAAATACGCCATTTTTCATTTGAATGAAATTTGAAATATATATTCTGCATTGATTAACGATCATTTTGAAAAAAAAATCGTTAGAGGATCTTGTTAGGGGATTTTTATTTGAATTTTTGAAGTTAAAGTCACCAGAGAAGTATTATTGTGACAATTGACCACTGATAATTGTTTAAGTTATTATGGTGGTTGTCGATAATGTGAACAGAAAAAAGTTAAATCTGCATATAAATGACCCCGGGAAAGATGTTAATTAAATAAACAAAAGTAAGGTTTTAGTAATTTTTATAAACAAATGATGATAACTCGAATATTATCAATTCTATGAAAAAAAAACATAATAGACAAAAATGTTGTACGGAAAATTCTGCCCAAAAAATGTTAACATGCAACATGTATCCAATTTCGTAATCGACCCGCATGGAGTGGAAAGAAACAGCTCTATAGAGCGCCTCAAGCCGGCCTTTGTCGTAAATGGGACAGCAGCAGAGCAAGGGTCAGCCAGCTAAGCAGCCACCAGCATCTCCGACCTGCTCACCAGATCCAGCACCCTCTACGTCAGAGCCTATACCTGCGAAAAGAGTATCGTTTCCTGGCCACACGAGCAAGGACACTGGAGGGGAAGTAAATGTGGCGGTACCGAACCGAGCTGTCCGACGCGCTGCCTCGACGTCGGCAAATCTTCGAGGACGAACCACTGATGGAACATCTCTGACGGAAAACCTGCAACTAAAAACATATACAATTGACTCTGCCACTAGGGCACTGCGTGGAACCGGACGTTCTACTGCCGTGTCCCACAAGTGACCCTCCTCTACTTCTCCCACCCCCGCATGCTAGTAAGCGAAGTGAGGTAGCATTCGAAGGCACGCGGGACCGTTTGCACAGTGGTAGGGAGGCGGCGCTTGGGGAGATTGTGAGTGGTGGATTCATGACGACAGTGACTATAGGGATCCATCAACTTGTGGGACGTGCACTAGTGGGGGAGTTGACGGTAACGATAAACCACTCACGGAAAACATATCACGGCAAGCTACCGACGACAAACATATAACCTTAAAAACGTCGACGCCAAATGTTGGATTCAAATTTTTGACGGCGCTCCGCTGATGAGAAACCTTTTACAGCAAACGTTCCACGTCTAACGTTTCACCGAAACCGACCTCCCACCGAATTCCGAAACCATCACGCGGAGTCACGTTTAGCGTTACCCAGGGGTTGCGACGTGGACGCAGTGACTCGGTGCCCCCAACGAGCAAAACACTATGCACCGACACCCTACGAAACTACATTTTTCTCAGCTTCCTCACCAAAAGAATTTCAACGCCAATCCTGTAAAAAAAACAAACGCATTTCGGAATCGGGAGCATCTCGACGGAAGAGAACATCAGAGCGCTGAAAAAAATGATGACACTATTTGCAATCGACGTACCTGCTAGCCGGTCTGTGTTTCTATTTAGTAATCTGCCAGTCTGCCCATCTATTTATTTGACTGTGTGTGCGTTTGTCTCGTATGTCTGTCTCCCCCCGGCTCGCTGCCTACATATGTCTGCCTACTGCTATTTCTGTGCCTATGTACGTTTACATTCGTGTGTCTACTTGTATACCTATCTGTCTGCGTATCTGTCTACCTCTCTGCATGTCATCTTGTATGTGTTTGTCGGCCTGTCTGGACACTACAATGAGCATTACTGATTGCTCACCTTTTGTAATTTCTTATTTTTACTGTACCGTTTGACCTGGTTCTTAGCTGCTTCTCTATTATTAAATTTAGTCCTGGAAAAAATTTTAACTTTCACAAGGAATTTCAACGCTGCCCTTCGATGGTTGTAACAAGGATCACTCGGTTGGAGCCAATCGGGAGCAGACAGTTGAACCGCTTTTGCAATCTCTAGGGTTATATTTTCTAGAACCGATGCTGAACTCCAATGCTTCTTCCAAGTGACCTCGAATCTTTGCAATTGCAACCCAATCACTTCGGAAAATCCCTCAGTGGGGCGAGTAAGTTTCGTAACAACCGGTGAATCTACACTAATCACGCTACAATCAATATTATCATATTCGCGAAGTTGGATGTACAGCTCGTCTTCTGAAGCAACGTCCATAAGAGATTTTGTCATAGTTTCTTTACATAACGAACATTTGTTTACACCTTTGTAGGCCACATAACCTGCAAAGAATGTAATCGCATTCGTTTCATAAAGAGACGTTTCTGGGCGTTGTTCGAAGTTATTGAATGCTTCCACAAACTCTGTCATACCATCCTCGGCATTCATGTCGCTAGACTCATGGAGAGGGCGGACTGAGATCTCGTCAAATGCGAGTGAAAT
Organism: Asobara japonica; assembly: GCA_026005395.1. NCBI lineage: Eukaryota > Metazoa > Arthropoda > Insecta > Hymenoptera > Braconidae > Asobara > Asobara japonica. Next base: position 3,509,014 of record BQMI01000112.1, read on the forward strand.
GGGTGATGGGTTTGTCCCTACAAGGAATTCACTATCATCACATCAAATATTGCCGTTGTTGCCAATACGTACGTAGCCCATTGGTAGAATATGTCGGGTAGAAACACGTACCATGCGTGCTGTGGGATTCTGGCAGTTGCCATTACGCGCTCGAAGAAGACCAAACCCATGTTCTGTGCCATCCTGATTTACCCGTGAAGTAACAAGCTTGAAGTTGGGAATCTCACTTAATATCGACCTATAAAGATTAAGAAGGACATTTGCAGTTAACTGCAGTCCTTGAAAGCCAGGTAAAACCGTAAAACTCTTCTTCTGAGGAATTCTCCACAAAGTACTCCATTGTCTCAAGTCCGAGATCAGCTCTTCAATCTGAGGATTCTGTGATGATAATGGCCTCCTATTAGGATTTCTATCTAGTAAGCCAACTGAATTACAGGCGTCGATTATGTGATTGAGCTTCTCAGCGAAGTTAGCACTATTTCGCCAAGTGCTTGAAGCAGAAGTCAATCCAGACGACTCCATTGAAGTCCCCCATAGCCTGATGGCTTGGGCATAACGATTCCCGAACATTAGAAAGGCTCGTTTGACATTCATACACTGGAAGTTGTTTGGAGATATGTGAATCTCGGTAATATGACTCAATAAGTTGGAAGTACCTAGACTCTTATCGAACTCATATGTCTTGAGGAAATCATCCCATGAAACGATCTTTTGGTTATTGGCCCAAATGCTCCCTTTTTTCCTTAACCCAGCTACTATTCGTTTAATCAAATGGGGAAAATCGAAACCTACGAAATAGAGTTTGCCTCCAATTGAAACCGTCGCTTGCTCAATATTCACGTTTGTCTCCTTCTCCCCCGCGATATCTCCTTATCTATGATATATAGCATAGTAAGTTATTAGACAAAAAATGAGGCTTTTTCCATAAGCAACATTTTTTTATCACAACGTTTTTGCCTATCTCTACCCATTTTTGCAAAATAGCCGTTTAAACAATAAAATTGTGATAAACAGATATACCTGACCTGATTTTGCAAAAACGGTAGTCATATTCGTTATTAGCACCTCTCAAAACATGGAATGCATCGATAAAATCTTCTGGAGCTTTCCACGCATACAGAAGTGACACTGGCGTATGGACTAAAATCGCAAAACCTTAATTTGAGTTTTTCCATACAAAATCGACCGAAATGTCTTGTTGGGGTTCCAATTGAAGAGTATCCGTCCACTTGGGCGCAAAGATTCAATCTTAAAATAGTGGTCTGAGCATGTGTGTGCACCATGCGGGGCACAAACAAAACTTCCCGATTTGGTATTTCAGCACAGCACGATTAATTACTGTGACCCCTCTCAGTGTCATAATGAAAACTGCTCTAGTTTTCTCCGAAACCTCTTACCCTCCATTCCCCATGGAAATACTGTGATTGCAACCTTAATAGCGACCGTGTCTTCATTCGTTCAATTATTATAATAATGCTTGTTCAAACGACCACACCTGCTGAATTATGCAAATTATGACAATATAAATTTCCAATTAAAATCTATAATGAAAAATTTATTCATTATTTTCATATAATGAATACTTTTCATGACAACGCTGGGTTCCTTCGTTCACTTATTACATATATAATTGTTGAGCTGGCCGTACCTCGTTAATTATGCACATTATCGAGAAAAGTAATTCTATATAAATTACGTATTTTTATATGGGGAACCACTTTTCTCAGATAAATTTTGCGCTAACTCTGATAGTTTATGCAGTACAACATTATAAATAATTGGACAACACCAATTTCATCCAAAATCTAATCACTTCTGAGTTATATGAAGACGCTTTGAACCCGATCTTGATAACATCTATAACTTCATTCGTTCACGAGAAACCGTTGCGCGAAAAATTTGTACAGATATACACACACACACACACATACACACAGACGCCAACTCAGAATTAGTCGGGGAGCATTTTGCTGTACGTAAAACCCTAGTAACATAATGAAACAACAAATTTTGATTTCGGGGGCATGACAATAACTTCTTGGAAAATCGGGAAGTCAAAAATTTAAGTTAGCCTCCCCATAAGACCCCAATGTTAAATTTAGCCAAAATCGAAAAAAAAAATTTGACTTAGTCGACCCAAAATTGACGGAAATATCTTCTAGGGGTTCCAATTGGATAGCATAGACGCGCAGGGGGTCAAACATTCGATTTTAAAAAATTTAAGGTTGCCTCCCCATAAGACCCCAATGTTAACTTTGTCAGAAAAAAAATAATTTGAGTTTTTCAGATTTGCTAAAATCTGCAAAATTCAAATTCAATTTTTCGCCCCGAAATCGACAGAAACATCGTCCTGGGGCTCCAACTGAATAGTGTTCGTCGACTTGGGACCTTAAATTCAAACTTAAACATTTAAGTTTGCCTCCCCATAATACCCCAATGTTGAGTGTGGCCAAAATGGAGAATAATCAACTTAAGTTTTTCGTTTCAGAATCTACCGAAATGTTTTGCGGGAGCCCCAATTGAATTGTATCCGTCCACTTGCGGCCGAATGTTCAAGCCTAGGAAATTTGAGTCTGCCTCCCCAGAGGCTCCCAACGTTAATTTTGGCCAAAATGGAAAAAATTAACTTAACTTTTTCGACCCAAAATCCACGGAAATGTCTTCTTGGGGTCCCCATTAGATAGTAAACAGTCACACGGAGCCAAAAATTCAATTGAAAGAAAATTCAAGCGTGCCTCCCCATAACACTCCAATGTTGCCAACTTTGGCCAAAATCGAAAAAAATGAATTTGAGTTCACGGCCCAAAATCCATAGAAATGTTTTCTCCGGAAAATAATTGAATAGTATCCATGCACTTGGCCCCAAAAATTCAATTTATGAAAATTCAAGTTTCTCCCACCATAAGACCCCAATGTTAAATTTCGCCAAAATCGAAAAAAATTAAGTTTGCCTCCCCATAAGACCCCAATGTTAAATTTGGTCAAAATCGAAAAAAAATTAATTTGACTTTTTCAACCCAAAATCGGCGGGAGTGTCTTCTAGGGGTCCCAATTGGATAGTATAAACGCCCAGGGGGCTAAAAATTCGATTTTAAAAAATTTAAGTTTTTCTCCCCATAAGACCCGAATGTTAAATTTGGCCAAAATCGAAAAAACTTAATTTGACTTTTTCAACCGAAAATCGATGGGAGTGTCTTCTAGGGGTCTCAATTGGATAGTATAAACGCCTAGGGGGCCAAAAATTCGATTAAAAAAAAATTAAGTTTGTCCCCATAAGACCCCAATGTTAAGTTTGGCCAAAATCGAGAAAAATTAATTTGACTTTTTCGACCAAAAATCGACGGGAGTGTCTTCTAGGGGTCCCAATTGCATAGTCTACACTCGCAGGGGGCCAAAAATTCAAGTTTGCCTCCCCATAAGATCCCAATGTTAAATTTGGCCAAAATGATAGTGTGATAGTGTGTGTGTGTGTGTGGAAAAATTTGGAATAAATTCAGCGCTATCGCCTTAGTTATTACTGTTACAAAAAAATGCAACAAAAAATTCTTGTTTCTATATAGGAAACACCTTTTAGTGAAAAAAATTTTCTGTCGTTCTTACCGTTCGTTTAAGGATGTTCGACCGCTATTCGCCATTTTTTTTAATCTTTTGACCATTTATCCCAACTTTTGGGTTTTCTTGGCGGAAAAAAATGTACAATTTGTGCATAACATTATTATTTATGGGCTCTCAAAATTTTATCACCGTAAACATTTTTTTGAGTTTTTTCTCTACGCTTGTATGGAAATTCACAAAACTTTACACAAAACGCTGAAAAATTGGTCTGCGACAATGAAATTTTAGAAGTTGATAGAGAATAAAGCTACTGAAAAAATGTACATTTTTTCCGCCTATCAAACCTGAAAGCTGATTTTTGGTGAAAGGAGAAACACATCGATTAAGTCGTTTACGCGGAGTCGTTGGCAAAAAATCATTCGGATACAAACACGCACGCACACACACACACACACAACCCTCATCTGAAATTTGGCAGGCTGATGTAAAATGTATCGGCAAAGTGCCCACAAACACCTCCCGTTGCATCCCTTCATCTCTATACCAGAAAAAATCGAGTATGCGATGAATGACGCGACCGCGCGAAGTAATCCGCCTAATGGTAATCGCAATAATTCGCCCGCGAGAATTCGCGGAGCCTTGAGGACTCTATCGGTGATCCCGACAATTCACCCGCTAATTAAAAGTTCGCCTCTCTCTCCCTAATTGAGATAAAGCAATGAAACAAAGCTAAGTCGAGATTTCCGTTTGTATTAAATTTTAAAAAAGGGGACTGTCCGAAAATTCTAAGGCCATACACACAAAATTTTATTTTATAGAATATTAAATAATTACCTGAATGTTGAATCCACTGTTGACGTCGGGTGTCATCCGATGGGAATCGAAAAAGACGTTCATTGTCCCCTAATACCATACCACAATTTTTATACGCACACACATCCCGTGTCGGTACTTTTCTCGACATTGTTTCCAAGAAAAGAAACAACAATTCCAAAAAATTGCACTAATAAATTGGGTTGAGTTTCAATTTTAATGTAGTTGCTGCTTGCTTGAATGACAAAGCTCAACTGACTCTCCCTCATTTTACAATGTTTTTTTTCGGAAATAGATTTGTTTTGTTTTACGAGCCATTCTGCGCATGTTGTGACAAAAATCAAAACATAAGTTCCCGGAACAATGCGCTTGTCATTTTTATTTGGATTTCCGACAACTCAAAGGTTTCCTTTATTTTCTCCAATTTTCTGTATATTAAAATTTGTTATAAAGATAATTTATTCCACTACGCAAATAAAAAACCAATAAATACAAAAAACATACAAGATAAAAGTGTTGATTTTTTTACCTTGGCGTGACAATTGTGTAATAATTAAGTTTTTTAATTCTGAATAATTAAAAACTGTCAGCAGTTTCGTCAGTAATTATATTGGTTAATCGCAATCAGTGATCAATTACTGATCCTCCGGAAAAAAAACAACGGTAAAACTGTACAGGAATATAAACCGGATATGTGTGTGACCCTCGACGGGTCACAAAATGAACTTCCCGATGTGTTAGTCGGTGTATGTGTGTGTGTGTGTGTGCCCCGGGTAGCTGCTGTCTCACCATTCCTTCAGGGGGAGTATCGGACACCCACCCATCCGGCTGCGGCCAACTCTCATTATTTTTAGGCCATCGAAATTCTGAACACAGGGTAAACCTCCAGAAACCCCATCGCTACTATGGCGGGCGCCTATGGTCGACGCCCCCCCCGCGCTGAGTTATGTTCTCATTTCATGGGTACCACCGATAGCACACACGGAAAGTTCGTACTATCGGTTGGAATCCACGAAAAAATCGTCAGTGCGCACGAACTCATAACTTTTAACGTATTATGCAGATTTCTGGTTCTACCCATTACATGAAAGCCGTGTATGTGTGTGTGTGTGTGTCGAAAAGTTGGAAAAAATAAACGCTATCACCTTAATTATGAGAGCTACAAAAAAATTAAAGCAACAAAAAATCTTTGTTCCTACATGGGGAACCACTTTGATTTCAAACTTTTCTGTCTAACGGTTAGGGTTCGTGTAATAGAGCCATGTAAACGATCAAAATTGTTAACCAGTGCTATTGTCCTGAGCTATGAGAGTTATGAAAAAAAGTCATACAACATTATGTGTGGATTTGTATATACGGAATAACATTCATTATATACTTCCTCTCCTATTTCTAACGGTTGTCGCGATAGAGCGTTCCAATAATTATAGTTGTTAATAACATACGAACATACACACACACACGCGCACACAGACACCCCTTATCGCAAATTTGCTAGAATGATATAACGCATCAAGAAAGAGAAAAATATTCTATTTCTGAGACTCGTCATTATCGGGGTCATTATAATGACGTCTTTAAATCCGGAAGTTAATAATTCAATATTTATAAACATTATAATCATATATGATATATCATTTATCATAAGTTAAACAACTCCCGCTCCAGGTAACTTCCCGAAAAATTGGCAAGTCACTAACTCGATATTTAATCATTTACAGGGTATGTGTCTTATAATTCGCGAAATTATTATTATTTTACATTTAAATAATTTCCAAAATGGAACGCTGACAATATGGAAGCATGCAGTTATGTTCAATTGTTTGAATGAAATAAATAAATAATTTGTTTTATGTAAAATGAGTGTATTTTATATGTTTTTCTGCGTTATCGTCATACAAAATCCATGGCAAAAAAAAATCTTCAACTTTGTAAACTAACATTCTTGCTTTCCTGCAATAAATTTATAAAAATCCATTTCTCCCCTTTTTTCATTATTTAACCCGTCAATATATTATGATTGGGTAATTTTTCCCTATTTCTCGCGCCCAAGAATACGTTTTAGGGATTAAATAGCGCTCAAACACATTTATCTACAAATTCAAACGTTCATCTCAATTATTTCAGATATTTACCGACGGTATTATCTGAGCGTGCGACAATATCGGCCGCGCCGGACAGATCCAGACAATTTTGTGGTTGATGGTTTTCTACAGGCGTTAGCAATCTCCCCTATAATCTCTGTCCATACGAATTCTTTAGGACGGTTTTAGACTAAAAAACGACATAAGAGATTGCGATTCTCCAGAATAATATGAGGAAGCTCTATAGAATAAGATTTCCACAATTCCAAAAGGAATTCGTCGTGAAAAGGTTTGTTGTATTGCAGATTTCATTTTTACGGAGAGACTATAGTCTGTAGCTACTATCAGTATAGTAGTGTAGAACCGTCCATGTGCTATTTCATATGCATCCATCATCCTACGGGAGTTGCGTAAAAGAAAGAACATGCAAATTCAGCTTTTCCATGGCTTTCATTAGTCATTGTGTTCGTTCGGTCAAATTTTGTGAACACAGTGTCTATTCACACGCTCCACTGTAATTTTTTACCGTAGCTCCACGGCAATTCTGGTCGTGGATCTACTGAACTTCTTTTTCGCAGTGGATTCACGGCATTTTTTACCGTGGATCTACTGAACTTTTTTGTGTAGTGGATTCACGGTATTCCTACCGTAACTCTGCGGTATATTTTGCTGTGGATCCACCGAATTTCATTTCCACCGTGGATTCGGGTATATTGCTATAAATGTACTGGATTTTCTTTTTGTATTGGATCTACAGTATATTTTTTTTAAGGATGATAGGGCATCACGTCAAAAAAAGTGATAAAAATCGGAAAAAAATAATTTGTATTAAGTTTCCCCTAAAAAAAAATTCAGTAAAAATTTCAAATACTTTAGAAAGCTTTTGTAGGAGATACTCAAGTTTGAACTTACCATAGGTTTTTATGGGGAAAAGCTTTAAAAAAAGTAATAAAAATCTTAAACTTTCTGGGTGTACTCGCAAATGTTATTAAGATTTTTTGTTTCAATTTTTTTCTAAAAACATTAGGAAGCTTTGCGATTTTTAAATGAATTATTTCACCCGTCTAGTTGCAAAAATTCTCCCTCTCGTTCAACATGACAACGCCTGATACTTCTCTATAGCCTGGTCAAAATACCCCATCATCCTTAATCTGATATACCTGAAGTTAGTGGTATATCTACACTGTGTAAACGTATTCTAGCGAGATTGAAGTTACTTCAAAGAAGAAGCCCGGCGATTAAATTTTTGCCTGACATTCAGTAGCCGGCTGTTGAAAAATGTAATTTATGTATTTTTCGACGAATAACGATTTTTTGATGAAAGAGACAACGAATTCAAAATAACAATTTTATTGAGAGCCCTGCTGGGGCAACATTATGTTCCTGACAGAAATTTTGTTGCATCAAAAATTAGAAAATGTGCAATCAAGTTTGACAGTTTGGAGGATTGCATCGTAGAAGTCAACGATTCAGATTTGGGGCTTTTACATGAGTAGGTACATGGAAAGCGACGCTCATGAACAATTGATGCTTGAGGTTCGCACAAAAAGAATCAATGATGATTACAAATGTGTAGCCCGCTGCAAGAAGAATAATGCCAAGAGTTCAAAAGTTATCTGCTGTGATGGATGTCTGTTTTGGTGGCACTTGAAATGATTTGAGAATGGCACTTGAAGGTGATTCAAGTGATTATTGGAAAGCACCAAATTTGGAATCAACTTTTTTTGAGAGCACCTAATTCGGCGGGACTCCTAGACCTATTAAAGTATCCGATTCGGTTCCTGATACCAAAATATATTGACTCAGGTCATCGGGGCAGGTGATTATTGGAAAGCACCAAATGCGGAATCGACTTTTTTCGAGAGCACCTAATTCGGTGAGAGTCCTGGGCCCATTAAAATGCCTGATTCGGTCCCTGATAGCAAACTCCATTGACTCAGGGCATCTGGGTAGGTGATTCAGGGTACTATGGGACAGCACCAAATTTGCAACAATCGCCATTGAAGAGCTCCTAATTCGAGTATTCAACCCACATGAATTAGTTGGTTGCCCAGGACTTTGCCCAATTATTATGAACAGTAAATTAATGACTTTAAAAAATTGTTTCTCGTCTGCATTTCAAAACACCAAAATAGCACCTAATTATTCCGCACGGGTTTTTTTTGTCTTCTTTATAAAAGGGATGTACTGCTAACTCGAGCTTCCGATTTAAGGTATATTGATAGGTTCAGGGTCCACGAGCTTGACCCTATATTGTGGTATTCATTTGGAAGAGTATTTTTGTCTCTATAGTGAGGATTTTTTTCTACAAATCTGTAAGTTTACTGAAGCAGATATAATTGATTGAAAATCACATAATGCAAGAGTAAAAATGTCTCAAATGGAGAAATTTTACAGGAAGTGTGGCATTTATGCGAAAAATTCAGGAGCTTCCCCATAAAAAAAACATACCACTATATAGAACAAGCTGTCAACTGCATCTTCTGAAAGTTCAAGCTTGATCCTAAGTTCGAGGATTTAATGAAACCATTAATAAAAAAACTCCGATTTACCGTCGCTGGTTCGTCAGTGTCATGGCGGCTGGATCTGGTGATTTTTTGCTTCCGAATGGAAGCATTGCAATCGGTCAATTTTGACTTTCGCTAAGTATGTTTGTAAACGATATATAATGCTTTAAAACGTAAAAATACGAAGTTTGAGCATAGTGTCTGTATGCATCAATTTTTTTCGAAAATTTTCACTTACAAAATTTAACATAAAACGGACTAAATTTCAAGAATAAAATCTGAAAGAATTACAAATTATTGGTATTGAGTACATATATCTGTGGGCGCAATTTCAGTGAAAGCTGTCCGTAAGTTTCTTAGAAATCGTTTTTTTTTTGTTTTTTCTTCGAACGCTCATATCCCAGAAACCAACGGTTTTTTTTTTAAATTTCCCTTTTATCAAAATATGCGTCTCAATGAGATCCAGGGAATGGTTGAAGAACATCTAGTAGGTTGCTCACAAGAGATTCGAGATATTTCAATTTTTCTGTTTTTTACAATTTTCTTTGCATTTTGTTTTTGTACCCACGCGAGCGTCCGCAAAAATTGAGATAAAAACTTGAAATTTGGAACCAAGTTTCCTCTTCTTGTGGCTAATCCTATTGAATGGCGATTTGATCGTATCATTAGTTTTCCAGATTTCAAGTTTTTTGTTTTCACGGTTTTTCTTCTATTTCTCGATAATTATTCAACCGATTTTGTTATTTTTTTTTTAAATATGTGCCGTGACGACATCTATGATATGGTTGGAAAACATTGAGTCTATTAGTTTGGGTAATAGGAGATATTCCTATTTTTGAACTTTTGACTTTGGTTTTACTTTTTGTGTTTGTTCGCACTCTAGCGTCCGCAAAAATTATGATAAAAACTTGAAATTTTAACCCTTAAGAGATAGCGCCTCCCCACCGAACGTAATCGGTCGCGTGATGGACGCCGCGCAGCCGTATATTTCTGAGTACGGCGTTGACGGATCCGTATTTGCTCTAACAAGGAGCCTTGTAAGTCCACGGCTCCGTGTAGGACGATTTGATAATCAAAATGTACATTTATTGGCAATGTATCTTGCAATCTTCGATGTATCAAATACCCAGACGAACGCCGGTACCCTAAACGAAAGCCGGCAACGTCGCGCGAAAATTTTCTACGACGGTAGTGGTCGCACGGTGACCGTTTCGCAGCAATTCCCTAATTTTTCTCCATTTGAAAATTCTTTTTAATTAATTCGGCAAATTGAACAGGGCAAGATGGTGTGCAATGACATGATTACATATCAAGTGAGGAATACCTAAATTGGCGTTCCGTCAAATACAACAGTTTATTCGAAAAATAAGAAAAACTGCAGCGAAATGCACACCACGCGACCTCTTAAGGGTTAAACAGAGGTTCCTTTTGTTACGGCGAAGAACCATATTGAATGGCGATTCAATCGCATCATTAATTTTCTAGATATCAATTTTTTCATTTTTACCGTTTTTTCATTACTTCATTTCTCGATACGTATTCAACCGATGTTATTTTTTTTTTCAAAATATGAGCCTTAACGAGATCTATGAAGTGGTTGAACAACCTTGAACCAATTGCTTCGGATAATATGCGGTATTCCTGGAAAAAGCTTTTTCAATACGGGAACATTTTCATGTTGTGTGCAATCGGACCATTCGGAAGCTTACCACCAATGAAATTGGAGGAAATAATAAAAACGGTGACATATTTGACGCATTCGAATGGGGGGACCCGAGGACCGCCTGCTTGTTTTCCCCTAGTATCTGAAAGTGTAATGGCCGCTGCTAGCTGTCAAAACATTGCCGCCAGAGTACAATAATAATCGCGAAAGGATATTAATATTTTAGCCAAAGCCTCCAGCGATTTTCGGCGTTGATCGTAATGCCTTTTTTTATGAACTGTCCACCCCACTTCAGTTGGTTCATTGTGGTAATTTTCACAACTGTCACAATTCCCGCGCATCAACCTCGTGGATTAGGTTAGGTTATCGGTGAGGGTACTAACGTCTAGAGATACGCAAATGACTTTCCGTATAAATATTTTTTATAAAATAAATCTTCATTCACTATTAATATCGGTTGCAATAATTTTAATATTATTTTTAAAATTAACTGAGAGGGTTTCCAAGCTGTAAATATATACTCTAGGAATCCAAAAATGAACATGAATTTTCACTAGGCTGTACTTCCGACCTTAACCTATCAATATACCTTAAGTAACTTCAATCTTGCTAGAATACGTTTACACAGTGTGGATCTACCACTAACTTCAGGTATATCAGATTAAGGATGATAGGGCATTTTGACCAGGCTAGAGAAGTATCAGGCGTTGTCATGTTGAACGAGAGGGAGAATTTTTGCAACTAGACGGGTGAAATAATTCATTTGAAAATCGCAAAGCTTCCTAATGTTTTTAGAAAAAATTGAAAAAAAAAATCTTAATAACTTTTGCGAGTACACCCAAAAAGTTTAAGATTTTTACCACTTTTTTTAAAGCCTACAGATTTTTTTCAACGCTTTTCCCTATAAGAACCTATGTTAAGTTCGAACTTATCTCCTACAAAAGCTTTCTAAAGTACTTGAAATTTTTACTGAATTTTTTTTAGGGGAAACTTAATACAAATTGTTTTTTTTTCAGATTTTTATCACTTTTTTTGACGTGATGCTCTATCATCCTTAAGAGCAAAATATACTGTAGATCCAATACAAAAAGAAAATCCAGTACACTTACAGCAATATGCCCGAATCCACGGTGGAAATGAAATTCAGTGGATCCACAGCAAAACATACCCCAGAGTCACGGTAGGAATACCGTGAATCCACTACAAAAAAAAGTTCAGTAGATCCACGGTAAAAAATGCCGTGGATCCACTGCGAAAAAGAAGTTCAGTAGATCCACAGTGAAAAATGCAGTGGATCCACGACCAGAATTACCGTGGAGCTACGATAAAAAATTACAGTGGAGCGTGTGAATAGACACTGCCACGCTTTGCATATTCACCCTAGGCCATGTCTGATTTCATGCGGTAATATCCACATGAATCCGAGCATTGCCAGAATCATGAACCCTCGCGCTGGTAGCCAGGCTTGTACCTATCATCGGCCAGACTGTGATTACATTGGCATCGAGCCTTGTGCCGATTTGCGCACTTACGTTAGCACAGAGAATATCTGTCGCTTGTTGCTGTTGTTCTCAAAATCTGCTATGAAAACCTATACCTGAAACACGTCGCTAACCCCACTACGCTAGTTGCGTTACTATACTACGGATCTACGTTTAAGCCGGGGATAAAATAATGCTGTACTTTTTAGGGAAAATCATATTTTCAGATTGCCTTTATAATATGTCTAGATTATTCGTTGCATAATTATTGAGAATAAGAAGCACATGTTTTTTATGCAAACAAGTGAGTTGTAAATCTCCATTGAAGAGCCTACTTCAACTCGCAAGTATCACTTGGTTGAAGATCAAATACCAATATCGGGTCAACCCAGATCCAAAACCCTTGAGATTACCAAAGAAAAATTGCGAAGTAATGTTTACGAGTAAATTTACATTCCAAATTCGGAGTTGCTAGCAGGTTTCGGTAAAAACTTGACCCTCAAAACCCGAAAGTTGTTTGTTTTTATTTTTGTATACTTTTATTCCAATGGGAGTTAATCGTTCCTGAATGATAAGGACTTTAGGATTATGAGAACTAAAAGGAAATTTTAAAAATTCGTTCACGAACCATAACGATTACTGACAATAGAGCATGTAATCTCGAAAAAATTGCAGGATATATCATGAGTCTCTAATTATCCGGTTTTCGGGAAAATTATTTTTTTATTAACCACTGTTGTTTTTAATTTTTGTGTAAATATAAACGAATTTTTGCGTTTCATCGTTTCCTAAATATCCAACAATTCTCTTTATTTTCGGTGAGACAGCTCAAAGTAAAGGAGCGATAACAAAAATATCTCACGGAGGAATTAAGAACTGAAAAATTCGGACGTTATTATTCAAACAACGTATGCAAGTAGCTTGGTCGATAAGCATTTTCTATCTTCCTTAAATTGAAATGTGAGTTTGTAATGAAAATGGAGGCAAAAAAACATAGACGATTACGAAAAACAATTACTTAGGGGAGGCGGGCATTGCACCGATAGGCTTGTTGGACCGATAACCACCGTTTACAATTACTAGCAGGCAAAACAAATTTTTTTTTGCGCAACTGGAAGCATGGCACACCGTTACCTAGTATCCATGATAATTTCAAAATTATATTCGTTCAAAGCCGATAAAATATGGGTCAGCACATTTGACGTGATTTCGAGGTAAGAATTTGCGTCTAGAATATTTAAGCTTTTTAACATTTTTAGTCACTACCAATTAGCAAAAAATTATGAAATGTCAACGCGCAATTCATTAATCTATCGTTGGACATCCACTTTTTTGTGAAATCTCTGCCGGCGAATTAATTATTCATTACTAGGGGGCTCCGCCCCCTGCTCGCTCCGCTCACCAACCCCGGGTGGGGCTTCGCCCCCCACGGCTCGCTCCCCTCTGGAGTTAAGCCCTCTCTCGCTCCCCCGGGGGGTGAACCCCCCGATCGCTCTCCATTTTGGACTGAAATTGAAAATTGATACTACACAACTCGATTCAATTTTTATCATTTTTCATAGTTTCTTTTCGGCTTGGAACCAGTGGTGTGGTAGATAGCAGATCTGGTGCGAATCGAAAGTTGTCTACTAACCACAGAGAATCTTGCGGTAATCCTGGTTGCGGGCATAACTCAATGATTAATAAATTCCAAATTCACCCTGAAATCTGATGAAATCCCCCCTGATTTATTACCTCAAATAATTGGTTTTCATTAATTTTGAATTCCACTAATAATTTGGAATCATTTTACTCCTGCATGAGAGCATAACAAAAAGTAATTTCAAGTTACTGTGAGAATATTGGCACTTGGACTAATTTAAATTTATTTCTTCATTGGTGACGTAGACGAGGATCCGGAGGCCATCGAAAGAAAAACAGAGCTTGATTATTTCAGAAAAGTCATCTTCCTTCTCGATTCATCCAGGCCGGCCGTGCACTGATGTATGCTGCTATTGTTTTGGCAAATTTGGGTCACTCGATACGCCAATGCATTTGGCTCAAATGAAATCTGATGAGAGAAAAAGAAAAATTTTAAGTGTTGAGAGACATCTAACTAAGGATTCGTGTTTGTGTGATGCTTGTTATCGTCATGTGGATAGAAAATTTAGTGATTGGATGATTGTCCTCTTCAAGCATTTTTACAGTTTCCCAAGTTATGAAATTAATTTAAAAAAAAAACAAATTATGCAATATATTTTTATAGTATTCAAAAGTCAAGGAAAATGGGAACTCGAATCGCTTTTGTAAAATCATAATTGATAGAATGAATACTGCTTCGAATACAGGTTTTACAAAACATCAAATCTCCTATTAAATACATCTTGATACACAATGTCATCTATTTTATCATCAAGTGTTTCATCATATCCAACGATTTTAATTTGTAATCCAGATGGAGTTCGACATCTGGAGAGAGCAACGTATAACTGGCCATGACTAAAAATTGGTGATTTGTGATCTAAATAGAATCCAACTTGATCGAAAGACTGTCCTTGTGATTTGTAGATTGTCATCGCAAATGCCAATTTCACAGGAAATTGAGTTCGGTGTAAAACAAATGGAAGCTCTGTGTTGTTCTTTGTATTTAAGGTTATTTTTGGAATCGTCACAGAATCGCCAGCTTTATCTCCAGTCAATATTGAACAAAATAATACTTTTTTTGTTATTTTACGAACAATGAGACGAGTTCCATTACATAAACCATCGGCAATACATATATTTCGTATGAGCATCACCACTGCCCCAATTTTCAACTTTAATTTGAACTTAGGCAGCCCAGATAAATTTAATTTATTTAAATATTCTGGTTGGAATCGGAACATGATATATTCACCACTAATGGCGTCATTATCACATGAGGTTGCAATATCTTCTCCAATTGACTCTATCGTTTCTCCAGGGAATTGGTTCAACACTTGTTCATTCAGCATATTCACTTGATCGTTCAACGCAGCCAGAAGGACTGTTTTACTATGATTTTGTTCATCAAAATTTCAATTGTATAAAGTTTCTATTAAATCACTACAGATAATATTTGAAGGGATAACAAATTGAGATATTTTTCCGCTTCCAACATCGAGTAGAACTTTATTCCAATCTTCCTGGTTAATGCGCATGTTAATTTTCAAAGTATATTGTTTCATTAGGCTCCAAAATTGAAGTTTTGTTACACATGCTTGCACAATTTGTTTACGATTTCCACGTTTCACAATTGGTAAAATTTGTCGGAAATCTCCACCAAATAAAATACATTTTCCTCCAAATAATTCATCCAAATTCATCAAATCCCTCAAAGTCACGTCAATCATTTTCAAAGCTATAGCTGGAATCATTGAAGCCTCATCCCAAATAATAATATCAACCTGCGTTAAATTAAATTTCGCTCTTTTGGTTAGATATATAGGACTAATATCGTCCTCATTATCTGGTAAATTTATAGGTAGTTTAAAGAATCTATGAGCTGTTCGTCCGTCAGGCAATAAAATAGCGGCAATCCCGGTCCAGGCTATAGAAACAATATTTTTTTCCGCACTTCGCCAATAATGGTACAGACATTTATACAGGAAGGTTGTCCCAGTTCCACCTGGACCATCTACAAAAAACAGTTTTTGCGTTCCTCTTTCGAAACAGTCAATTACATCCAAAAATACTTCTAATCGATCCTGATTCAATTTTTTTTTTAATTCGGAAGCTACGATAGAGTGCTGGTCACGTGTCTGATTATCTTCAAATTCATTGAAAGACGATGTTAATTGACTTCCTTCAAATCCAAACGATAGTAAAGATTTATCTTCACTATTTAACAATCGCTCAATCTCTGTGAGAGCTTCTCGTTCTGTAGTTCGATCACATAAATGATTTCGATATTTGAACCAAAGCCGTCTCACGTCAAGATTATCAAAAGTCAGTAAAAGATAAGCAAAAAAACTTCGAAGTGATCTTGGCATCATCGCAGCGGAGCATTCATCCATCACCTCTTCGTTAATGTGGCATCGATATTTTCCAAGTAAATATGGATTGTAGGGTACTACCATCGAGTTATCCACATGAATAATTTTCTTATCTACTTTTCTGGAGTAGACATACCATTTATGTCGATTGTCCAATCGTTTATATTTTGGAAATCCATCTGATTCAATTCTAGTCTCGGATATGAATTGTTTTGGGAAATTTTTTGAGCACTTCTTCTCTTTCAGATTCCAACAAAGTGTTTTGTTACTATGGGGACCATGCAGCATGTGTTGCATTACCAAATCAAGCAAATGTGGATATTTTCGGGAATTTCAGCACTTATAAACCTATCAATTGCTTCTGGAGTAAGCTTTTTATTCTTCTGAGACAGAATGAATACACAATGTGCATGCGGCAATCCTCGTTTTTGAAATTCAATAGTAGCCGTATAACCCAGAATATTTCCAAACACTCGACCAGATTTCATCTCATCTAGAAACTGAAGCATATTTTACATAAAAAATTCGACAAACAATATGCGCTATATCTGATGTAGAAAACCCTCTTGATAGTGTTTTCAAATATTTTACAATCTCACGCCATTTAGGATTTGCTGTTAATGTTATGAACAAATCGGGTCTGCCAATTACGTTTGATACTGCTATGGAATCTGGGAAATGTTGACATTTTGCTCTAGGCCCACCATCAAATGATGAAGGAAGAATGATTGCTTGACCGAGCCGTACACTATTTGAAGTATTCATGAAACTTCCTTCGATATGATCTGCCAAACCTTGAAGAGTTTCTCTACGGAATTGATGCGGATTTGCTCGGACATAATTTAATCTGTTCCACTCGGTTACGATGTAAGCATACAAAATATATTGTTGAGTTAATTTTCCAGCCATAGTAAAAGGGTTGAATGAGTTATTTCGTAAAACTGTCAACTGCCATCCAAAATACTGAACTGATGTGACTCTTCGATCATTGGTATTCACATTATTTTTTATGTTAATTGAATAACCATCTTGTGCGTTTGGAAACAGTAAAGGAAACAACATTGGTTCAGCATATTTGGATAATTTATGCATGCGTTGACACTGCATAGCATTTCGGGGATAAATTCGGAACTCGATGGTCTGTGGAATATTTCCATCCTTTCCTGTTATTAATATGGCGCCCACTTCAGATCTTGCACCTAGTCCAGATGGAAGCTGATACCGCTTTCCATCTTTGCTCGTGGACGAAGAATATCGAAAATAAAGTGTTGGAGCTGAAATGCTACTTTGATTATACATATCAAACAAATTTTGATATGCTCTGACATACTTATTATTCGCCATTATCTTTTGAATCCTTTTCATGACCTTTTTACTACTATCTTTAAAATTTCTTAATTTCAATGCTTCATCTGGTTCGCATAAATAAATTTGAGCATTTCGAGGAATTTGGTCCTTGTTTGGAAGAAGACTGGTGGTAACCATAGCATCTACATGACCTTTAACTTTCATCGAGCCTACTCCAGCATGATGAATTTCTTCTTTCGGACAAAACGAAGCCATCGCGAAAGAGTTATTATAGAATCCAATATGTTTCCGGAACTTTCTCCCTCGTTTACTATTTGCCATAAATAATCTTCGTAATTTATCTGGAAAAATTGGTGGAGCATCTAAATTAATTCTTCCTTTATGACAACAATTGTATTTTACTCTTCCACGTTCTGATCGAAACGATAATGCACCCCAAAATTCACGTTCCTGATCTAAATCCCCTATAAAAGCAATTGTCGTGTCTTCGGACCATTTTTCTCCAAGGAATTTCTTTCCTTTCTTCCTTCTCTGGTAATAATGCCGATTTCTTGTAGAGATCTCATTTTTTTTCTTTCTTCTATATCGTTCTTGTCGCTTCCTTTTGCGTGTTACATCATCATCAATATTTCTTCTTTTATCCCTATTTTTTTTCTGTTCAGTTCATTTGTTGCTTCAACCGATATTTCAGAATTGGTTGCCGATAAGTTTTGACCAAAATGAGACCACTTTGTAGATTTACATTTTTGATTACTCCTCCTTACAGTCATTACTCGGACATCACTGGAAGATAATCCAGTTTGAA
This sequence comes from Asobara japonica, assembly GCA_026005395.1. Lineage (NCBI taxonomy): Eukaryota > Metazoa > Arthropoda > Insecta > Hymenoptera > Braconidae > Asobara > Asobara japonica. The sequence continues at coordinate 3,527,222 of BQMI01000112.1, forward strand.
TATTATGTGGAAAAAGATTTGCAATTTTTCTGCCTGTGGGCATTACGACGTTCCCTGCATCGTCTTTGACGTTCTCTCCATAACCTCCGCTTTCTCTCATCCGATGACATTTCATGAAACTGACTGAAAGTTTCGAGTGCCGAACAACAAACCAAATAATCAGCAGATGAATCCAAAAATCTGGAAATGTGAAACAAAAAAAAATTCTTTATATAAAATATTATTTTAAATTTAGATTATTTGGATTTTACGTTGTTCTTAGAATAAAAATGAAAATAAAAATGGGTTAAAATTGAAATAAAAATAAAATTGACGTGTAGTTCCTGACGCGCCAGAGAAGTGAAACTTCAGAAGGAGAGTATGAATTTTTTCTTATCCATGTGAAATAATACTTTTGGTAAAATGATGAAGGTGTAGAATGGTAAAAAAATTGTAGGACAGGAGGAGATTAGAACATTTGATTTTGACTTATCATTGTAAAAAAACTTCCCCGCCTTTCTGCTGTCAACCCCCGGCATTCGTCCCTCCCGCACACTCAACCCTTCCCCCCCCCCCTGCATTCCACCTACGCCCGCAATCGGAATCCTTCGGCACCCTTCGGAATCCTTCGGCACCCTTCGGAATCCTTCCGAACCCTTCGGAATCCTTCAGCACCCTTCGGAAATCTTCGGCATCCTTCGGCAATCTTCGGGAACTTTCGGAATCCTTCCGGAATCATTCGGCACCCTTCGGAATCCTTCGACCATCGACCCTCGCCCCCCCCCCCCAACCTCGACCCACGCCACCCCCCAACCCACGACCCTCACCCCCCCCCCCCCTCCCGACCCTCACCCCCACACCCCGTTATGCATATAGTAGCATAAGAAGTTCAAGTATGCCCTCGCCTTCCGGCTTTCCACTCCCGACCTTTATCCCCCCCCCCCTCCCAGCACTGGGCCATCACCGCGCATCCAACCCTCCCTCCCGCATTCGACCCTCACCCCCCCTCGACCCTGGCAACCCCCCGCATTCGACCCTCCCCTCATTACACCCCCCCCCCCCCTTCGACGTTAGTAGCCAATTAGATATATAGACTGAATTCACGTACCAATTACGGGAAGTTATGTAAAATTTGTACTGTTCTAGTCTGAAACTTTTAGGTTCCATTCTGAATTTTTTTTCGTTTATTCTAGTAATGCCCGTTTATTCTTGTAATTGAATTCAATTTAGAAGCCAGACAGAGTAAACTAAACAACAATGCTAATTCAATCATTCATTATGCCGCATAATGGCTTCATAGTCAACATTTTTTAACTATAAAAAAAATAAAAAAACCAATTAAAAAAATTTTCAATCACCACGTTATGTCAAATTATTTTTGTGTTTTGTTCGTGAAATTTACCTGTGAACGTTCAAAATTGAGAAGGATGATCCGGAGTTGACTACACCATAAAGTACTCACAGTAAAAAGGCACCAAAATATTAATATGAAAAATAAAAATAACCTCCAAAAACGCCAGACGAAATCTAAGCCAAAATGAAGATCTCGTACCAGATTTCGAAAGACTATCAAGAATATGAATTCAGAAATATAACCCCTGAAAAAAAAGAATATAATGGTGCAACGTTGAATCAAAACAACATGAATCAATAGGAATTATCTTTTATTAAAATTACAAAGCCATCTAAAATATTTTCCGACATTTCTATTTTGATCAATAATTTTGAGATGTTAATTTCCTCAATGAGCGGTTGATTTCATCCGTGAGTGACGGACCCCAAAATATTCATCATAGTAATTATTTCGTAGCTTTTGAATTCCCATCTTCTTTTTTCTGTTTGTGTCCTTTTGACCTCCTCTGCTTTTGTTGTTCATGTTTCCTAGATGAAAAAATTATATAGTTTTTATCCAATATTTAGTATTTCCAGCGATGTCAGCAATTATATTGCAAACTGAAATATTTTTCTATTAAAAAAATACCTAGTCTTTTCGCCAATTTCCTTCCAATTTCTCCATTGCCTCAATCACAGCATCATCCCAACCGTTATTGAGAACTATTGAGTAAAATAGATGGGCATAAAGGTTCATTTTTCATCAGTAGAAATGTACAGTTAATTAGGTTAAGACATTCTTCATCAACAAAAAAAATCAAAATTTTATCAAAAACACTTACTCGTGCCGTTTCTGAAAGCACACTTTACAGAATTTGTTGTACTTACGATCTTTAAAATTATCCATTGCGCTTGAATATAATCAGGATCCTTTCCAGTGTATGAATTACAAATTGCTACGGATACCATCACTGTTTTGTTGGTCTCCGATCGTCAACTATCAGCGATAGAATAATCCAACAAATCGAAAATGTCATGAACATAAATTACTCATTTCTCAACATTTAGCATCTTACGGTTGCAGCCCCACCCCCTCAGCCTTGCGTTGCGCAATTTAAATTCTAGCGTTGCCTTAGCTTTTGCACACCCCACTTGCATTCCCTGTGTTACCACCCGCGTATCCCCCCGCCGCCACCGTGCATTGCGTGTGTTATCTCCCACCGATGCTTTATAGCCCCTACCCCTCCCCCTCTATACACCCCTCCATCTATATCCCTCCTCCACCTCTATATCCCGACCTGACCCTATACATACCCCCCTCCCCCTCTGGATCCCCCCTCTATATCCCGCCCTGACCCTATATATCCTCCCTTCCTCTATATCCCGACCTGACCCTATATATCCACCCCCCCCCTCTATATACCCCACTCCCCCTCTCTATATCCCGACCTGACCCTATATATCCACCCCCCCTCTATACACCCCACTGCCCCTCTGTATCCCACCCTGACCCTATATATCCCCCCCCCCTCTATATCCCGACCTGACCCCATATACCCCCCCCCCTAGCGTCGCCTGAATGTTTGGCCTTATTTTTTTATTGTATAGAGAGATTTATCAACAGTCCACGTGTGTGTGTAGGTCCGATATGTCAGTGTGTGATGTACCGATAGCTCGGTGTGTAGTACTGCCGGTCGAGCGACAGCTGAGACTGGTGAATGACTGAGCGGCCGAGCGGGCCGGGCAAATTAAAGTAAGGTTACCAAAGATTCTAATCATTATTTTAAAGATAAATGCGTTGGGCTTTTTGTATTTAATATGATTAAGTGATAAACACAGTTGACAAACCATTATTTATTAAACACCTCCTGGGAGAAGCGGCTACCCAGAGAAATTACCAACTTATCGGTACTAAAAACGGCATTATCGGTACACCACACCACTGCGCGCAGTACCGATAAATCGTAAATTCTTAATACATTGCATATTTAAATATTTTGAGTGCGGGGGGGCGCTAGGATCGCGAAAAGTGGCGGTTTGGCTGGAAAGTGGGTCCGCGATTTTTGGCCAAATTGGGAAGGTCGTAGGAGTGAAATAGGGCGGAAAGTGTAAGAAAAGTGTGGGAGGAGGGCTGCGGCAGGCTTGTAAATGAAGGTGAAGGTGTGGGTGGTATGCGGGAGGCGATATCGCGATTGAAAGGGGCTGCCCGGAAAATGGAGGTTAGAGTGAGCGACAAAAGAAAGAAGAGATAGAGAGTGAGTTTGAGCGAGAAAGGCAAGCGTTGGCGAGGGAAGCCCTAAGATGGCACCACGAGGGATGAAGCAGAGGCGAGTGTAAGAAGGGACTGGGGGGCCAGAGTGGCAGTGAACCGGTGATAAAGAAGAGATGGAGAGTGTATTTAGCGGGAAAGGCAACTGTGGAGAGAGAGACAGTGAATTTGAGCGGCAAAGCCAAGCGTTGGCGGGGGAAGGCCCAGAGATGGCACCACGAGGGATGAAGCAGAGGTGAGTGTAAACAGGGACTGGTGGGCCAGACTATGTGGGGGGGGGGGCCAAGAGACGGAGGCTATGAAGAACTGAGTTCTTGAAAGAGAGGAGGCAGTGGCCCCAAAACGACTGGGATGAAAAGGAGAGGCAACCGAGAGGAATCGAGACCAGCGGGAGTATGGGCTGGAGGAGAAAACGACAGTGAGAGAAGAGAGAAGAGTCATACAGAGGAGTAGTGTAAAGTGCTGAATGGTGAAAAAGGGGAGAGGCAGTTAGGTGCCGTAAGGAAATTGTGGGGGGGGGGGGGGGGGGGGGGGAGCTTGTTGGTGTTGAAGTGTGGATGGATGGGAGTAAATTTTTGTTGCGGCGAGAGTGCGTAGGTTTAAGGGGGAAAAATGTGTCCAAAAAAGAATGAGCGAAGGGGTAAGAAGTGGAAAAATGAGTGTGGCGGAAAGGGATGGGTAGAAAAGTGAAAGGCTGCCGGCCCAATGAGGAGACAAGGGGGCAGTTGTTAGCGGACAGAATATAAAGGACACAAGGCTGCGAGGAGGTGGTGAAGGGTGGAAGTTTGGGGATGTAAAAGGAGAGAAGTGGGAGGGTTAGGGGGGCGGGTCGGGCGAGTGTTGTATGTAAGGCAAATGTAATACCTTTATAAGGGAAGAGGGAGAGGGAGGGAGGGTGACAAGCTAGAGAGTAAGGCGGAAGCAGAGGAGAAAGGGGGAGGATGGCTCAGGTATAAGGAGCGGAGGAAGTTTGGGCCAGTACTCCCTGACGACCGGAAGGAGGCGCCAAAGCGCGGGCCTCTGGTCCTATTTGCGAGGAAGACACTCCAGCGATGTCATTCCTCGCCATCAAAGTCCCTGGACAATCGCGGCGAATAACGGCCTAAGAACCGGGCGAACCTATTGGAAGTAGTGAGAGTCGCCTCCACCACCACAACAGGATGCGGGGGGAGGCAGGGTGGGAGAGGGAGTGTATGTATGTATGTATGTGTGAGGAAGGTATGGGGATGTGAGTGGAGATGAGAGAGGTATGGAGGAATGAGTGAAATAGTTCATGGAATCTTATGTTTGATGAGTGAATGGACAATGTAGTGAGGCTCTTATAGCGAAACATTTGGATATGGGAGAGACAGAGAGTGAGGAGTGTTGTGAGGGATGTGAGAGAGGAACGAATGACTTATTGTAATAGCCTAAGAAAAATTTCATACTTTTGGGGAAAGGGGAAGGGAACAATATGTAAAGACCCGAGAGGGTATACATTATCCAAAATAAATAAATAAATATGTTGAGTGCTAATAATTCTTGGTTTTGCAATATATTGTAGAAAAGGGTTCAATGAAATTAATTCAATAGTTCATTGGCGCTTATTCGAGTTAGAAGTTCGAAATATCTATGGTTTCCCTTAGCCTATCGGTACAATGCCCGCCTCCCCTATTTATAGAAAAAACGGAGGAAGAGAAACGTTGATAATTGAAATAATTGCATTTTTTCCCAAAAAAAACTATTGCATTGAATGCTTATCCTCACCAATAATTAGATTCAATTTCTTTTGCAAAACAATTTTCTTGTTCATATTTGTTAATTATCACATCGGAATGTTGCGATATCGCCATTACAGCAGAAATATCTATCAAAAGTGAAGACAATCAACATATAGCGACCAGACAGATGTTCTCAGAACATCTCATAATGTGTCTCACGGGCACTGAAAACTGTAGAGAAAAAAATTGTATAAAACACTTTCGGTTGTTTTCATTTCGTGTTTATTGTACCAAAAAATTTCATTTGTTTTATTCACCGTCGACTTAATATAATATAATTTTATTCTTCATCTTTCGTTATGTCTTATTCGTCTTTAAACATGTATAATAATAATATAGTGTATTCCTTGTTATTGTTTCTAGGGTTTTGTTTCGGTTTTAAACGAAAATCTGGAAATAATGTCTTTGAACTAGGTAACCCGCAATGAAACTGAATCCCATTCAAATAACGCAATCTTCTTTAATTTTGGAAGTCCTCCACGTTGTTGCGTTCGTTCGTTGACAATACAACACCATGTGATGTGCATTTGAGACCAGTAATATCAACGAATTCCCGCGCAACACCCTGGATACATTTTGTATATTCTCCTTCCCCCTAGGAAACACTTTGTTTCCTATGGCACTTATTCATTGTTAATCTTTCAAACCCAAAAACCTCCTACCATGATTATGGCTCACCTAAAAAATGTAATCGAAATATTTGTTTTTATTTTGCTGAATAATGGTACTTCAAGTTCGATAAATGAAAAGAAGAAACAAGATAGATGGAATATTCAAGGCAGTTACGCACAATAAGTAACGCAATTGTAAAAAATAATTTTTCATTTTATTCTCTATTATTATCATTATTTTATTTCTCTTCATGTTCATCGAAATGTCGTTCACTCTGAAAAATTTCAAATTTTTCCATATTTAATTCATCATTATCAGTTTTTTGCCCAGTAAATTGCGATTCTCGCTAGGCATATGAATACAAATTTCACTGGAATAACAATCACTAAGTAATAGAGATTTATATAATTCATTAAAATATTGTAAATATGTGAGATCTTCGAGCATCATATCATCCCGATTGGTGACGATGTGTTTAGCTGTTTTTTTTTTCAATTTCATTGAGAAATACACGTGAGTCTATTCGGTGTAACCGAAGAATGAGAATTAGCCGTTCAATTATTGTAATGCGCAGTTACGATTAATTGATTGATTGATTGATTGATTGATTCATTGATTACATTGTTGAAAGAAATTATAATGGTCGATCTGGAAAGAATGGTAAGTTAAAAAAAGGTACACGCCGAGGAGGTTGAGCTTCCAAAATATCACCATGATGTGAGGCATTGGTAAAAAAAAAAAATAAACAAACAAACGTTAACTTTAGACAATGAGATACAATAGAACCCTCGAGATATCTTATTCGGACAATTATCAGCTAACCATCAAGTTTGACTAGTTCATCATTTATAATGGAATTAGTCAATTATACGCAATATAACGTGCTGTTTCTCAGAGGATTTTGATGATTGAAAAAGAGAATAATTCGGTATTGACAAGGTAAACAGACGCGTAGCCATCACGATTCTCTCGATTAATTGATCAGAATAAGAGAGAGGAGGAGAAAGAGGGAGAGATAAAAATCAGTTGTTTTTTGCCTCTTTTTTTCCGTCATTTTTACGTAGAATTTTTGTAAAAAAATAATAACGTCGGGATGCCTACGCTTGCTCCCAATTATGTACTAAAGGTTAATATCGTTAATATAATTTATTACCTAAAAATAGACTATATATTGCTTGAACTTAATCTAAAAACCTCTGCAATTAGAAATCAACAAAACGAGAAATAACGTTGAATGTTTCGTCTTCGTGTTTTTTTTTGTTTTGTTTTTCAACACGCAAACTTTGTGTTTTTCATTTCTATATAAAGTACGAGTAACATCGAACGATTTTCAAATGAATGCAATTCAACGGATGGGAAATCATGCTTGTATGTTTTCTTCGTTCGCAACGAGATTACGCATCGGTTTGAAATTTTCCGGAGTCTACAAAGGAATTTGAACAATTTCATTGACGTTTTCTTTCTTCTTTTGCTGATGGCTGCAAAGTGTTGATTGAGATTACAGAGGAAATTCGTGTGTTGATGAGTATTTGGTTACAACTCCATATCTTGGGCCTCATCCTCGCTAAAATCACTCATCGAGGATTCACTGTCTGATGACATACCATTGCCGTTACCGCCGTTTTCCTGGTCCCGCAATGCTTCTTCTGTGGCGTATTTCCTCACGTAATCTGCAGGCGATATTAACAAATGGTATTAATTCCAACATGTTCCACAATGAATACTATGGTTCACAAGACAACCTTCCCTATATTTTTCAATTTTTTGAATTAAGTTGTGTAAAAATTCAAAATTGTAAAATATTTCAAAAGTTTTAGAAGTTTTTTCGAGGATTAAAGTTTTTAAATGTTATGACAGTTCTTCAATTCTCCAAAATATCTACCAGCTTCTACTTCTTTCAATTGTCCCAAAGCATTCGCAATCTGGGAAATATTAAATAGGTGTTAGTTTTTTGACAGAAATTTTCAAATTTTTACAATTCTGCGTCATGAGATTCTTCATTGTATGGGCCTTCGCCATGGAGGATTCCAATGTACCCTGTTCCCATCATATGATTTACATTATTAATTATTATTCCAGGTAGATAAAGTTATTGCCATGGCCTCAAAAAATATATGTTTAAATTTAATGTGTAGAGACACACGTAATATTGTTCAAAGGCTTCTTACAGAGACGCGCATGGAGTCCTATGTGACACAACCGGAGTATCTTCATGTAACATAGCCTAAATTAAGGATGTTTTACACCCTTCCACTTGTAGACCCTCCTCAGCATGAAAAATCATTCAAGGCATCTCCAGACCAACCAGCCTCTTCGCATTTTCAAAATAGCACTGTTATAAAATATTCCATATAAAATAAAAATTCAATTCCGCCAATTGAACCATCAATTTCCACATATATTAAAGCCAATTCTATCTTTTAACTTTTACATGAACAGCTAAAAAAACTAATGAAATGATCCACCTTCAAATTGTTCTATGACCCCCCAATTATCTGTAAATTCATCATCAAACGGCTATAATTATCGTTTTTCAGACTTACTAATGTCATAATCTCCTTTCCCATCCTAAATACATTTTTCCTTCATTACTTACAATCCCTTTCAACATACTGTTGCCATCAACCTAAATTCCTATTTCGCCAAGTCTAGACTCCTATCCCCCCAAGTCGAGACTCGTACGTTATTAATAACTACGCTTACTCCTCAACCTTACCCATAGAAGGTATTTGGTATATAAGGAGGTCCCTTCATGCGAACCATTATCATTACCCTACAAATAGTAACCACATCACATCATTGATATATTTCAAGATATTAAGAATAGTACCTCGTTTGTTCAGCAAGAACTTATAAACGCATTTATAGTTAAAAGTGAATTTGAGTGCCTACACAAATGAAGTATTTAGCCATTACGACATTTAATTTCGTTAGCATACAACAAAATCTGAACCGGGTGGGCCGGTTTGGCGTCAGTATTTATTTTGAGTCGGTGTCGTGCGGACGCATGTCTACCGCTCTCTGCGAAATATAAATTTCTAACGTACAGCGCTTACAGTACAGTGAAATTCTAATTCGAGTAAAAGTTTTGGCACAAAAGTGTCAAACTTAAAAAACCTCATAATTCCCTTGGCTCCAAAAAGGAAAGCCAAAATGAGTCCTCCGATGGAAGACCCAAAAAAAACGAAAAAAGCCGCTACGAAACCTTCGACTAGTGCGAGTTCAGTTCCCGCTCGCCTCGCCAAACCCTCCGACACTTCTGATGGACCTCAAGAGACTCCAAAACAAACTTCTGTCCCTCCATTAATCATCGAAAATGAAAAACTGGAGACAAAAAAATTAATCAATTTTCTGCAGAGCAACGCCGCAGATAAAAATTTCAAGATGAAATTTAATGGAAGTACCACGATCGTCCATCTACGAACGCTCGAGGACTACAACAAAATCGCAAGTATCCTGAAAAGGCAAGACATCAATTTTTTCACTTTCGGTCTTAAAAGTGAGCGACCGAAAAAATATATTCTGAAAGGGCTTCCAAGCAGTTTTTCACAAGACGAAATTCAAGCCGAGTTATCAAAACACGGCATCAACGTACTTTCCGTTCGCCAGTTCGTGAAAGTAAACAAAGACGGAGACACCAAAGAAAACAGGCCACTACCGATCTTCGCTATCACGGTTGGCCCGGAAACAACCTTGAGCAGCTTCGCTGAAATCAAAACGATTTTCTACCATACATATAAGGTAGAAAAATATGTTAAATCCCAGCAACCTACCCAATGCTTTAGGTGCCAGAGATTTGGCCACGCAAGCCAACATTGCAACCTGAACCTGAGATGCGTCAAGTGTGCGTCAAACCACGACGTAAAAGCTTGCACTTCCAAAACCCTGAAGTGTGCAAACTGCGGACTCGCCCACACAGCCAGCTATAGAGAGTGTTCCATGCGCCAAAAATACATGGAAACTCAACAAAAACGAGCTCAGTCCGCCAGACCCAGGCTTGAATCAATCGATTTGCCCGCTACACCTCACTCAGCCACGATCCAGAATCTGGAAAGGAAGACCCACTTCCTCCAGTCCTGGAGCCAACTCCGACTTCTACCACCAACCTGTCTAGGCCCACTTACGCTTCGTTCTGCCCATCGGTGGAAACCGCGAGAAGGAACGTTGCCGCACCCACTGCTGAACCTGGGACCATCCCAATGGAAACACTTGTTCCGGAATCTTCTTTAAGTACCACTAAAAACTATATAATTACAGCGAAGCAGGTCCTTGACGAGCTAACAACCCTTAGAATTCCCGAAATCCTTTCAGAGCTGAAAGAGATGAGCTCTAAACTCCAAACAGCCCTTACACCAATTGATAGGATCACAATCATCGCATCCTATGTCCACCTGTTCTCACCCTCTTCAAACACACCTACGATTCCCCAGCATACATAACCAACATATTAGCAATTAATATTTTCGCGCTCAAGCCTAATCTGGACGAGTTATTACACATCGTCCATAGAAATAACATCAAAATTTGTCTGATTTCAGAAACTAAGTTAAACAGCAAAACGAAGAAAATTAACTTCCCAGACTTCTCGCTGATCAGGGAAGACAGAACGGCCGAAGCAGGTGGTGGTATTGCGGTGGCGATCCACAAAACCTTGTCACATAGAACTCTTCCGCATGATCTCCTGTCGCTCACCGAATACGTGGGAGTAGAGGTCCAAGTAAACAATAAAAAAACGAAGATCTACTCGATCTACAATCCACCGGATGTCTCAATAGATACAAACCTATTGAGGCACCTACTTTCCGATAGTACTCCAACAATTATTGTTGGAGACTTAAATGCGAAGGACACTGCTTGGACCTCTGCTAGGCCAAACGAATCAGGTAAGATTCTCTAAAAATTTTTGACGGAACAAAAAATTAATCTGCTCTTTCCAGACGTTCCTACACACTACCCTCATAATTCAAACACTCCTAGTACTATTGACCTCTTATTAACAAACAACATCTCTATGATTAATAATTTCACCACACTTTCCGAATCCCCATCCGATCACCTACCATTGTTTTTCTCCCTATTTGGCCGACCAACTTCACCAGAATCATCAAAAAATTTAAACTACGCGAAAACCGACTGGAATAAATTCAAGGATACCTTAAATGATGAGATTTCTACACGAAACCCTACTTGTAACAACACTGAAGCAATAGATCAACACATAACACATTTCACTCAAGTCATTCAAACAGCCCTGGATTCCTCCACTCCCATCCGCTCAACCAAATCCACCCACACTCCTATCCCACCCGAAATAGCCTCATTAATAAAACTAAATAATTACACTAGGTCAAGATGGCAAAAAACGCGAAATTGCTACCTTAAATCCGAAGTCAATCAGCTGATAAAAGAAATCAGACTTAAATTAACCGAATGGAAACAATCATCTTGGGACAACAAACTCAGAAACATAAACTTAAAAGATCACTCTATTTGGCACGTAGCAAAATATTTTAATAACACCGGTAAAAGAAAAATCCCCACACTAAAGTCGAACAACACACTCCACACAGAAGACCAGGATAAGGCTAATACACTTTGCAAACACTACGCACAAATACACGAATTATCGGCCTCCCGAGGCAACAAATCTTTTGAACAACAAGCCACAGGTCATGTGAGAAAAACTATCCTCAAAGCCCCTATCGAAACTCCCATTAAATTCCTTACTAATCCCCGTGAAATCATTTCCGCTATCAAAAAACTAAAAAATAAATCAGCCCGGGGTGTGGATAATATTCCCCATATAGCAGTAAAAAACCTCCCAATTAAAGCAATAAGTTTACTAACAAAGATATACAATGCATGCCTCCTCAGACAATATTTCCCGGAACTCTGGAAAGGAGCGGTGGTCATTCCGATTCTAAAGCCTGGTAAGCCCCCTTCGCATCCGGTGAGCTATAGGCCTATTAGCCTCCTACCGGTATTGGCTAAACTCTTTGAGCGAATAATTTTAGCTCGTCTCAAAAAACCCATAGAAGAGTTACAACTAATGCCTATCAATCAATTTGGTTTTCGATCAGAACACTCGACCTGCCACCAGCTGGTTAGAATTACGAATGATATAAAATCCGCGAAAGACCGGAAAGAAGATACCGTTCTTCTTCTCCTGGACAGCGAGAAGGCCTTTGATTCTGTTTGGCCCACAGGCCTTATATACAAACTCGAAGGATTAAATGTCCCTAAATATCTATGTAAAATTCTACTATCATATCTCTCAAATAGATATATCCGAGTTCGAGTCGAAACTTCGCTTTCGGATAAAATAGAAATTGTTGCGGGAGTCCCACAAGGGTCTATTCTCTCGCCTGTTTTATTCAACTTGTACATTGCTTCTGTTTTTAGCAGAATTCCGAGAAATGTATCCATTGCAGGCTATGCTGATGACATTGCTTTGTACTCAGCTAGCAAATCGATCAACAAAGCTATTAGAAGAATAGAAAATGCTGCTTCTCTCACAATCAGTGAATTAACGAAATGGAAAATTCAAGTGAATGCTGCTAAAACAGAGGCAATCTTATTTACTAGTTCCAAGGCCAAGCCGACTTTAACTATTCGTAGCGATAAGATCACACCAACCGACTCTGTAAAGTATTTAGGCTTACACATCGATTCCAAACTCCTGTGGAAAAAGCATATATCTGAAATCAAGGTCAAGACTAAAGTTATCCTAGTAAGATTGTATAATTTGCTAAAATCACCCGCGCTCAGTCAATCCCTCAAACTTACTCTCTACAAAGGAGACGGGGCTTTGGCGTAGTGGGTAGAGTGTCTGCCTACTATTCTAAAGGTCCCGCGTTCGATTCCCGCTCACTGCAAAATATTTTTTCTGAAAAATATTTTCCCACGGACTCCGACCGATGGCAGGAACATTCCGTGTGTGCTATCGGCAGTATCCATGAAGTGAGACCGTGAGCCGGAACCGAACGCGACCCGTCGCGCGGGGGGGGGGGGGAGGGAGGGTTCCATCGTAGACGCCCGCCATCGTATCACAGGGGTTTCTGGAGGTTTACTCTGTGATTAGAAATACGATGAGCTGAAATGGCGAAGTCGGCCCCAGCCGCAATGGGTGGGTACTCTGATCCGTAGTATTGCCCATGAAGTAATGCCTACCAGCGGTTACGTGGGTGAATACGAATAGAGAAAGAGTGGAAAAAAAAACTCTCTACAAAGGGTTAATTAGGCCCATTATCACCTATGGTTGTCCTGCCTGGCACAATGCAGCGAAAATGCACTTGAATCATCTTCAAGTGATTCAAAATAAATTCCTACGAGTAGGAAATTTTAAAAGAAGAACGACTATTGTGGAAATACACGAAACGCTCGGCATGACAACCATAGGCGAATTTATCGATAGAATAAATGAGACATTTAAATTTAAGCTACAATCCCATCCTAATCCCCGGCTCCAAAACATCAATATTAACATAATCAATAAGTCCCGCTGACCACCTGTTTTGTCCCACCTTTCCATATATTCTTTTCTCTCCCGCCCCTCATGCACCCATTACTTAGAAGGTTTTTTAGAAGTCATTTTTCCTTATATCGAGTCATCATGTAAATAATCACAAATATCTGTAATAATGAAAAATTAGGTTACACTTCTTTCAAATTAGATATAAAGCCAACGGCTGGTGATCTAGAACGTAGCACTTAAGATATTAATACTGTATATAGTATGTATATATGACAAATGTTAATAAACAATTTTCAAGTCAAGTCAAGCCGGTTTGGCGTAGTGGGCTAAAGTGCTCTGCCTACTCCAAATCGATCCTAGGATCATGAGTTCGAATCCCGCTGTGAGCGAAATTTTTTTCAAAAAAAAAATTTTTCCTCACGCCGCTCGAGTGGAACCTACGAACCGAAAAAGTGAACAACAAGAGTGCATCCCAAGAGTCCAACAGTTTACAATCGAATGATCCTACCCTCAATGTAAACAATGACATCCGTAACTTTGAGGTACACAGGAAAAAGTCGTGAGCATCTAACGACTATAATAAGTCCAGAGCCGTCGCTTATGACCCTGGCAGTTCCACAGCGACGTTAAATAACACCATTAAAAAAAAAAAATCTGAACTTACACCAATTTCTGGACAAATCGAGTTCAAATTAAAAATTCGTGGTTTTTTTTTCATTCACAATTGAAAGCAAAATATGATGCAATTTACGCCAAAATACCCTAAAATATTTCATGTAGAGAATTTCATGACCGAATGGTTTTGCACTTTTTTTCTTTAAACGAACAAAGATTTAACAAACATTAAAAGAGATTACCAAAGATGAATTATTTTTCTTTTTTTAACGAAAATTGGAATAAGTTTTCAAAGAGAAATACACGAGTCGTTTAAGTGAAGAACACATGGCATAAAACCTGAAATGGGGAAAATTGTTTTTTTTCTGTTGTATGTTTTTATACAATCAAATAACATCAACACAACCACTGATTGCCTGTTGTTATCATTTCTTTAACAAAAAAAAAGTATAAGAGCCAAAGAAAGTGATAAAGAAGTTTTCAATGTGGGGAAAGATGAAGCATACCAATTTGCCCAGAAATAAACAACATTCAATGATAAACAAACTGTTGATAAGCCAAGAATTATATCGGTTCGTGGAAATTTGAATTAGAATCCGGCAAAAACTTCATAATGACAAATTCTTTTCAGAACTTGTTTTCATAGAAAAATCATTAAAAACTCCGCAATGGTTGAAATCATGACATTTTCATTACGTGTTGTTGTGCATGAGTGAAAATGATTCCCAAAATTGCGAGGCATATTTCCACTCGCATTTTTCGGATATATAATATCAAAGATTATAGACAATGAAAGAGAGGAATTATTATCATCAATTATGAATGTCATCCCTGATAGATTCGGCCGAGACTGCTAACTCTCGGAATGGACACTGAAACGACTCTCGGATTTTCGGAGGTTAGGGCGCCCCACTGCCGAACTAACTCTCGACCGACAGTGCATCCGAGTATTGAGTATTAATTAAGAAATTTAATATTCAGTAATGTTTAATTAACGATGGGTACGGATGGGGGGTGCATTATGGTATTTGAAAGTAATTTAAACATTGCAGTTAGCACTCTCGGACCAACTCTCGAACAAGACTCCAATCCGAGTCGCTTATGGATTAGCAAATTAATTTAAAAAAGATTTTTTTATTAATCGGAGGGACTGGGAGTATGCTGAGGGTGATATCGGGACCCTCTGTCAGTAGAGGGGGAAATTGGACAGATTTTTAATCATTGCTGAGAGCACTCTCGGATCAAGTCTTGGGCGAGACTCCACTCCGAGAGTGGCTTATGTATTGGCAATTTAATTGTAAAAATATTTTTATTAATTGGTGGGACTGTGGGAAGCGTGTGGGTGATATGGCGACCATGTGTCAGTAGGGGGGGGGGGGGGGATTGGACAGCTCTTTAAACATTGCTGAGAGCACTCTCGGATCAAGTCTTGGACGAGAGTCCCAATCCGAGAGTGGCTTATGAATTGGCAATTTAATTGTAAAAATATTTTTATTAATTGATGGGACTGTGGGAAGCGTGTGGGTGATATGGCGACCATGTGTCAGTAGAGGAGGGGATTGGACAGCTCTTTAAACATTGCTGAGAGCTGTCAAATCCCCCCCCCCCTCCCACTACTGACAGAGGGTCACCACATCACCCTCGCCCTTCTCACAGTCCCACCAATTAATAGAAATATTTTTAAAATTAATTTTCCAATTAATAAGCCACTCTCGGATTGGGACTCTCGTCCAAGACTTGATCCGAGAGTGCTCTCAGCAATTTTTAAAGAGCTGTCCAATCCTCCCCTCTGCTGACACGTGATCGCCATATCACCCACACACTTCCCACAGTCCCACCAATTAATAAAAATATTTTTAAAATTAATTTTCCAATTGATAAGCCACTCTCGGATTGGGACGCTCGTCCAAGACTTGATCCGAGAGTGCTCTCAGCAATGTTTACAGAGCTGTCCAATCCTCCCCTCTGCTGACACGTGGTCGCCATATCACCCACACACTTCCCACAGTCCCACCAATTAATAACAATATTTTTAAAATTAATTTTCCAATTGATAAGCCACTCTCGGATTGGGACTCTCGTCCAAGACTTGATCCGAGAGTGCTCTCAGCAGAGTTTAAATTAGTATCAAATCCCCCGTCTACCGACGGAGGGTCTCCATATCACCCTCACCCTACTCAGAGTCCCTCCAATTAATAAAAAATATTTTTTAAATTAATTTGGTAATTCATAAGCGACTCGGATTGGAGTCTTGTTCGAGAGTCGGTCCGAGAGTGCTCACTGCAATGTTTAAATTACATTCAAATACAATAATGCACCCCCCCATCCCTGCCCATAGTTAATTAAACATGATAGAATATTAAATTTATTAATTAATACTCAATACTCGGATGCACTTTCGTTTGAGTTAGTTCGGCAGTTGGGCGCCCTAACCTCCGAAAATCCGAGTCGTTTCAGTGTCCATTCCGAGTATCGGACCTACTCCCGGACAGTCTCGGTGTCATCCGCCAGAGATCTTGGGAAAAAATCTAATTTTGAAAATCTAATTAACAGAAACCCAAATTCATCCCAAAAGACTTATCGAGATACTACAAAAGTACAAAATTGAACATGAAATTTGAAAATTATATTTCACCTGCTACTTTTTTCTTGTACTCCTCTGGCTTATGAAGATACATGGCAGCGGCATCCCCATTGAGTGGATCAATTGGGTTGGGATATGTTAACAACTGAGGCAGGAAAGACTCGAAAATATTCGAGAGATCTGTAATAAAAAAAGTTCTATAGTAAACAAATCTGGCTGTTTTGGCATAGGCTGATATATATTAAGAACAAACATACAATGTGGTGCACATAAAATTAGCAGTTTATTTTCGTCTACAATTTCCCAGATATTGGACGTATGGGCCACTCCACTAATTATCGATGCATGTATCGTCTTTCTCCCCACTCAGCGTTAATTTGAAAATAGCAATGCTGTTCATTTCAAATTTGGTTATGGGGATACGCAGTACATTAAAATAAATGGGCTGTGGGTTTGACGTTCCGCGAGGCAAAATTATAACTTCCCGATATCTGCGTGTGTGTGTATACTTTCTTTTGGATTTTCAGTAAACTCCTTTATGTTCAAAATTCAACTACCTCTGGATTTAGTGCCTACCTGGCTGTTCGGAAGGGACAGCAAAAATTGGTTTATGACTTTTCTTATTTTGTTCTTTTTTCTCAGGTGAAAAATTTAATTCCTGCGTTTTTCCCCAAACCACGGGATCTTGTCAACCCATGTGTACAGAGGGTTGAGACTCAGGGGGTGGACGCTATTTTGGCACTCAGGTATACAGGATAAGTGTCAATACTTGGATTTTAAGGGTTAGTTGTGGGTAAACTACTCTGTCAAGCGCACGTACCTTCTGACTGAGTAGAATCAAGTAGTAATTCTATTATTAAGTACTATTATCAAATAAATAGTTAAATTCAAATATAAATAGTGTCTTTCTGCTCATTTTCAACCTCATAATCCAACACTTTCTTTCCAATCTCTCATTTTTCTCACCATAGAGTTCTAAATGGTTTCAATTGTTTATAACGCTCCAACGCCGAAACGGTTAAAGATACGAAGAAAGTAAAAACACATAAAATATGTATTTTTTCATAAGGAACAACATTTATTAAACACATTTTTGCGTATCTATAATATTTCAGGGGATACAGCGTTATAAACAATTGAAATTGTTAATAACAATAGAAATCATTGTTATTTCACTTTGACACTCCTTGCCGACCTGGTCACCATGAGACGCATCGATTAAAAAAAAACCAAATTGGCCCATTGGTTCTTCAAGAAACGTTCGACAATGTTTTCATGTCCATAGTCACACACACACACACATATATATATATATATATATATATATATATATATATATATATATATATATATATACATACGAACATGGTCGGGGCTTTGGCGTAGTGGTAGAGTATCTGCCTACACCTTCAAAGGTCCTAAGTTCGCGCCCGGCCGCCGGAGTATATTTTGTCAAAATATTTTCTCATGAATTCCGACCGAAGCATAGGAATGTTCCGTGTGTGCTATCGGCGGTACCATAAAATGAGACCGCACGGCCGGGCGGGAACCTAACCCGACGCAGGGGGGGGGGGGGTGGTTCATAGGCGACGGCCATCGTAGCACAGAGGGTTCCTAGAGGTTTACCCTGTGTTTAGAAATACGATGGCCTAAAAATGGCTAAAGTCGGTCCCAGCCGGTCCGGTACGCCCCCTGAAGGAATGCCAAGACGACAGCTACCCGGGGTGTACAAGCGAGAGGGACGGAAACAAAAAACAAACTAAACGGGATGTGGGGTCAAACCAATAACTTGCCGATCGTTCCCCCGTATGTATTATATTCAAAGTTTCGATTCATAGCCTAAATTATGAACTTTTGAAACCTTTCAAAATTTCCAACTATTAAAAAATTTAGAATTTTTAAAATGTAAAAAGATTTTTCAAAAAAATAGTCATAAATCGGCTGGGTCGTTTATGTTCCAAATCTAATCAGGTCTAGTTAGGCGGAAATCTATCGAATGAGTATAAGAAAACCAAATCGGATAATTGGTTCAAGAGGAATCGTTCGACAAAATTTTGCTCACATACACACACACACACACAGGCAAACATCGTGCTGAGAATGGTTCGAAACGTTTCTAAGGGTCATGAAACGTAGAGATCAGGTGAAATTTCCGATTTCGATTTTCGGACCCATAACAATAACTTCCTTCAAGATCGGGAGGTTAAGAAAAAAACATACGAACATGTTTCAGAAAACATATCAGCATGGCATAGAACATCGAGGAAAAGTGAAATTTTCACTAAATTTTGACTTTTGATTCACGGGGTGATTATAATAACTTCCCCTACATCGGGAAGTTGAAAAAAACGAAACGTGGGTATTCCTGTAGAAAAGTGGTTATCTCCACCACAATTGGATTCACGCAAAACCTTATAAATTACTTAACTTCCAACTTTCCGATCTTCAGGAAGTTATAGTACAATGACGCCGATTCCAGAAATCCTTTTCATGCTATGTACGTGGACTTCTGAGTATACTAAAATAGTTTCTTACAAAAGTTAATATGCGCGTGTGTGTGCCTGTGTGCGTGTAGCCCAAATTTTGTCCACCGATTGCTCGCGAAGGAAACTCTCAATCAAGTTCATTGCCTCGGAATTGAAGGGTCTTCATGTAACTTCGATAGGATTACTGTGAACTTTCTTTCACTGACCCCTGATTGGCTTTCGCGTCTTCGAATTTTCACGTTTGCAGTGTTTTTCGCATAATCAAAAGATCCCTCACGCTGGAGTGGCCTAAGCACCCGGTTCCACTAAATCCCATCTCTGAAGATAGTTCAGCTCTGTCAGTCTATTATTTTATCTCGAACAAAATACAGAACACAGGAATAATGAATTTATTCTTCAATCACGACCCTCTTGACCTTTCGAACGGTCTACAATAAGTGTTGCTTTTGTCGAACTTTGTAAGTCGCCAGCCCTAACGCCAACATTTACCGAGAGCTGCGTAGATTTTGGATAAAATTTGTCCATTTCGTAAATTGTTATTAACCATTTCAATTATTTAAAATGCTCCACCGCAATGGTTAGCACTAAACGGATCAATATATGTAATAATTCAATTCCTACAATAAAATGAACATTTTACGTTTTATAATTAATAAGGAGTAATTACGGGTAGACTGTCCTCGGGCGACGGCTGATTCGGGAGCTTGTTTCGTTTCGGCAGATTGCTGACTAAATATTGTCAAGATGTCGAAAAATGGTTTAATTTTCAAGAATTTGAAAAACAAATTTAGGGCTGTTCCTTAAGACATATCGTTAAAACATTGAATTGTGTTAATGTTCATCCCTATAAATTAAGATTTAAAATTTGATGACGGACTTTCTGGACGAAAAAAATACCAAAAAGTATGCCAAAAAATGCCATAATTGGCGGAATAACCCACATAATTTTGTCATGTACTAATTGGTTCGTTTTTTTATTATCCGTTTGTGGTCAGTGATTGCTATAAAATCAATTATTTTTTACCATAAAGTGCTGTCCACGCTTGGTTAATAACGTCAAGGCATACCGTGCCAGATACTTCGTCGATGTTTGGATGATAAACCTTATTGATAAAACCAATCGATGGCGATTTGAACGGATAGTGTTCAGGTAGATGAACTCTCACTTTCCATATTCCACCCTCGTACGGCGCTGAAACCCAGAATAAGTCATATTTCATTAAATATAAAAAACTTGGATATACAAAAATGAAAACTCATGTTTCCACAATTTTTCTCAGCCTGTGTAATATGTGAGTGTTGTAAGGTGAATCATATACTCTTCTGTCAGAGAACATTTTATTTCCACATGATTCGTATATAATAGGGAAATAGCTTCGTTGTGAGTCCAAATACAATTGATTAATAATGATTTATTAATCATATGTAACGTTACATTCAGGCGGTTCGGTCTGTAGGTATCATAATTTCATTTCTAAATCATTTGAATGACTGATGAAAGAATGCAAATTAAGAATGACCTATTCTCTTTCACGATCAAAATTCCAATAACAAATTTTCCGTTTTATGAGGATAACCGGCTTTATCTGTCTGTTGAATAAAAGAGACTGAATTTCAGTAATGAAATTAAATTATTAGTTCGTTACTTTTGCAGTATTCCCCCAAACGTATAGTTTGAGAATTGCATACAAACGATTCACTGTTCAATAGAGGACTTGAACATTTGCCAAAATTACTTTAGAAACTGAATTTACAAACAACCAAGAAATTGTGAGCCAACAATTGAGTACATAGAAGTTTTTTTCTCTGTAAAGGAACTGGTAGTTAAGAGAACAAGAAATAATTATTTATTTACAGCAATGCATTGTTTTACGTATGGATGATATTGAAATACACTGGTTAACGAGCGGTTCCATAGGAAAGAAACAGTTTCTTTGTTTCAAATCTGAAATTTTAATTTTCTCAAGACTGAAAAGTCTGTGCATCAAAAATTCCCAACATAAGAATACTCGTCACATATTTCTGAAGATAACAAAATAAATTGGAGTGTTTATTATGAATAAAGTGGGCGAAGATGGTTTAGAACAGAACGTCATAAAGTCCATAGTATAACGTTGAAAATTGGTGATAATGATCAGAAGTATGCTACATGAATTCGTACATGTGGAATTTCCAAGAAGTCAAAACAATGTCAACTGAAGCATGCAATTCCGTTTCGTTATTTGATTTTCTTCCTAAGAAGGAAATCTCTTGTCCTGTGTACTCCTCACTACTTAATTCATGCAATTGGTCAAAACTGAAAGAGATCCGAAAGCATTTCGAAATATCAGGTCCAATGTTTCCGGGTCAATTTGTCCTAATTTATTCCTACTTTGAAATCGTAAAATATCCACTATTCATGAAAACATTTTGGTGAGAAGAATAATAATGTAAGAAATGGTGTACACTACATGTATCCCTCGCCTCTCCTACTACTGTTCCACAGGTGAACGGGCACTCGAGGAAAGTGAAAATGTGTTCTGGATGAATTACAACAACAATTATGAATTTCGATTTTGTACAAAATAGAAAGGGTTGCGCATTTGATGGGGAGAGTCGCACATCGACGCGGTTCGATGCTAGCGAATGGAACAACCGCGTACAAGTGATGAGGATGATCCACTGACTTACTTTTTGCAGTGTGCAACATATTCCGAGGACACTCTTCCTGTTGGAGTCGTCTAACTTTCAAAATGCGAGAAGGAAAAATGGTACAGAATCTTTTGACGGGTGTTCGAAAGCGCTTTGACCCACGCGCTTTTGCCCAACCTCCTCGATGAAAATTACGTGGACAAATTACCACGAGCACTGTGGTAATTGCTGTTCAGCAAAGACTAGGAGCATAGGACTTTATCGGACTCGGTCATGTAATGCAAGTGGAAGCATTTCTAATCTACCTAAATAGAAGTTTTTTCCTTTGAAAATGTGATCAGAACAAATCATATATAGCTTTTATGTAAGTCCATTTAGACTCGAGAGCGACCCTAGATCAACCCAAAAAAATCATAAATACTGAACTAAATGAAAAGAGGGTTTAGCTAGGAAAGTTTGCTTTTGTAATTGTTATAGTATTATTCATTTTTGAATTTTTCATCAATTTTAATTATTTTTAACACATTAAAAAAATACCGCGCAATCAGAGTGGGGTTTTAACGTTCATACAGTGCTGATAGGTGGCGGTCGAGTGATAAACAACGATCAGGTGTTTTGTACAAGTCTAGAATAACCTAAAATGTCGTCGCGACAGTGTAAATATGATGCTGATGCATTTTGTTATATATGTGGGCAATTTATTAAAGTTCGAGATATAAAACATGAATTAATTACATCTCACGTTCTCTGTGAAGCTTGCGAAGCATATTTTAGCTGTCCTGTCCGGAATCAAGACAAGACATGGGCTCCACATGTTGCTTGTAGTTATTGTAAAAGATGTTTGGAAGGTAAGCAAATTTTAATTAAATGGTGAATTAAATATAATAGATATATTAATTTCTATTTCTATATTTTAGGCTGGTATCGAGGTGAGAAAAGGTCTATGAAATTTGCAATACCAAGAATCTGGCGAGAACCAAAAGACCATGTAAACGACTGCTACTTTTCCATTGTGAATCCGAGTAAAAGACGTAGAGGTAAAAATGCAAAACCTATCGAATATCCTGACCTTGAATCTTCATCTACTTCAGTCACACACGACCTAACACGACCAGTACCTGAGCCACCGGAAAAATTATCGCAGAAAAGTAGCTTATTTCTTAGTTCTCATAGAAGTAATTCCGATAGGGAGTTTTTACCGACACCAAAACAACCAAAACAGCATTTCGTCACTACAAAAGATTTTAATGATTTAATTAGAGATTTAAATTGAAGAGTGGCGCTGTGATCGCGGTGATTGACAGATGTGGGAGAGAGTCGTTGGGCATTTTTTGAGTAATTTGGAGGAGTTTGTAGTGTTTTTGAGGGGCGAGGGTGAACGGTATGAGGAGCCGATAAGGAGAGGTATCGGTGGATGATATAAGCACAAGCGATTGAGGGAGGAGGCGTGTGGTACATCGACCTAAAGGTTCGGTACAGAGAAGTGAGGTTGGAATGATAATTGAGCGGGAAAACGCTGAATGGCCGGTCGTCGGAGGGGGAAAGGGGCGTCGCAGGGCGATGGGGCAGAGAGTACAGTAATGGCCCCGGGAGATGGCGCCACCGGCAGCAACGGGAATACTGGCGGCAAGCGGCTGATACAAGAAAAAAAGGAGGAGTCAGCCAAGAGACCAAGGGGAAGGCCTGTGAAGGTGATTCCCCAGGGGGGTAAAATTGAGACTTACTTTTTCAGGGATAGAGGAAACAAGCAGGTTTTTGCAGGACAAAAAAGCCTGCGCACACCCCCGAAAAGACTAAGAAGCCTCAGTGTGCCAGAAGGAGAGGACACCAGAAGGAGGCGAAATGAGGAGCAGGTCAGTGCAAATGATAGTGAAGCGGAGAGTGTAGGAGAGGTAGATACAGAACTGCTCGGAGGGAGAACCCCGGAGAAGCCTGTGAAACTCTCAAAAGACATAGGATTGAACACAGAGGGGGCTATGATGAATAAGTGTCAGGAATGTGGAAAATGGGGGACATACAGTGAGAGGGGAGAGGCATGTGACTTAGAAAAAGGCTGGGGGCGCTGGAAAGTATGGTGACGGAGGTACTCCACGAAGTGAGCCAGAAGGAAGTGTTCAAAGCCGACATGCTCAGTCCGTTGCTAAATGACACCCTTAGTGAATTGCGGATAGATATGAGGAAGATGGTGAACGAGGTGGACACAATGAAGAGTGGGGTAACGACAGGTTTAGATGACGCAAGGAATAGCATGGAAGAACTGGGACGAGCAGTGGGGAGACTGATGGATGCAGGGGTGGGGTTTGTTGAGAGATAAAAGGCTCAAGTGGATAAGAAACGGGGAAATAGTGGGAGTACCAAAAACCAGGAAAGAGGTGAAGAGAAGAACGAAAATCCAAATGCCAAGAACAATAACAGAGGCTTTACAAGTCCTCTTAGCCAGGTAGTTTCAAGTCAGTTAACCCAAAACTCAACGAAGCCGCAGGATAGGAGGGAACAGAGTGCCAACACGTGGGCCCAAATTAACTCACAGGAAGGGCCGACAACAAACAATGAGAGTGGAGTCCAGGGCGAGGATATGGACTGGAGACAAGGGGCTCCTGAGAAGTTGAAAGAGGTGGAACTCGGATATGAGGGGAAGGAAAGGAGAAGGAGGAGGAATAATATAATGGTCAGAGGCCCTAAGTCCCCAGCTGGGGTGGAAGCGGTGGAATTGGTTGGTTCAGAAGTGTACAGGGAGGAGAATTACTGTGATTTCGGTGAGGAACCTCTCCCCGCAGGGACTTTTATTTACACTGGCTACTCATGAGCAGAAGAGGCAGATTATGAGAGGGGATCGACTGAAAGCACTGGCGAACGAAGGAGTCGAAATCATGGATCTGACGTTTAGACAGAGGCAGGTGGAGGGGCATCTGAGAAGGCTAGCTGCACGGGCGAGAGAACTGGGGAAGAGAGCCTTGGTCAGAAGCTATCAGCAGAACATCTGGGTGAACGGGATCAAGTACAACTGGGCGGAGAGGCTGGCAGAGCTGGTAGAAGACAAGGTGAGCCAGAACAACGGGAACAGAGCCACTGATCGGGAGCATCGGAGAATGAACAGTGATGGACTAGGGGGTAGTAAGAATTCGAGTGAGGAGGGGATTAGCGGGTACTGACAGGATGATACGAGGGGTGGAAGTGACTTTGTCAGGGCTACTTGCTGGAACGTAGGAGGGCTAAGAGGGGGAAAGATTTCGAGGGTGTGGAAAGATATTGCAAAATATGATGTGATAATTTTGTTAGAGACTCATATACTTAAAAAACTGCAGGAAGGTCTGATAAGGAAACTGGACAGTATTACCAGTGATTTTGTATGGGCACAGGAAGCTGCAATTAAAAATTGTACAAAGGGCAGGGGGATGGGGGGCATTTTAGTAGGGGTAAGAAAGAGCCTGGAGAAAGTTGAAATTAGTACTTGGCCTAATGGGGCAGTAGTGGCGGGGATAAAGCTAGGGGGGGGGGGGGCATAAAGGTAGAATTATCGCGGGCTATAACAATGTGGGCATTGATAAGATTTTGGGTGATATTAGAAGTAAGATTGAGCATGGTAGGGCGACACGGGAAACAATTGTGGTAATGGGAAATTTTAAGGCGAGAATCGGGGAGATGCAAGCGGGGGATGAGGAAGAAAGATTCCAAAGAAGGTCTAGGGACAAGGTGGTGAGACGGGAAGGAATACAGCTTGTAGATTTCTGTGATGCAGAGGGCCTATTTGTAGCAAATGGGGCCACTAGGGGGGACTGGGAGGGAGCCATCGCCTTTGTCGGGAGTCGGTGATTGATGTGGTACTCCGCGAGAGGAACCTCAATGTTTTGAAGGAGATGAGTGTATGGCCCACGATCGACTCTGACCACCTAGGGGTAGCAATTGCACTGGAGGGACCTGGGAGGCTGGACAAGGCGGAAACAAGGAGAAAAGGTAAGAGGGAGGAAGCGGTAAGGTCAGCAGAAGGGGAAATGAGACTCGTGTGGTCTCGGGAGGGTAAGGAGGAGTTCCAGAAGGCCCTGGAGGACAGGGAAATTCGAAAAAATCGCGTGTGGGGAAGTGCAAACGAGCGTTGGGAATGGATAAGGGAACTGCAATCAAGGAAACTGCGGAAGAAGTGGGCATGACTAAAAGGATTGGGAAGAGTCGGACGAAAGACGAACTCTTTTGGTGGGGTGATGAGTATAGGACTCAGAGAGCGGTTGTTTTCAGTAAGCTGAAGACCTTTTTACAAAGCCCCAAAAAGGAGGATAAAGTTGAACTAGGGGAAGAGAGAGGTAAGTTACGAAAAATGGCTAAGAAGAGAGTGAAAGAGATTGCGGAAGAAAGACGAAATCGAGTGAAAGCAAGCAGAAACATGAGCGATTTTTGGAAGGCGGTAAATGCATGCAAAATGAAAACAGAGAGAAAGGGTGAGTCGATTTCCGCGGAGGAGTGGGTCGATCATATGGAGGCATTATTAGGGGGCCCGATGCGGTAAGGGAGGAATGGAGAGACTGAGAGAAGTGTGAAGAACGATTGGAGGTCGAAGACTTGGATGGGGATATAAGCCATGAGGAACTTTGTGGGGCCCTAAAAGGCTTCAAAAATGGGAAGGCGCCGGGGGAAGATGGGATTACGGGAGGATTCCTGAAGTACCTGCCAGATAACTGGAAAATGGAGCTCTGGCAGGTAGTTCAGGAAGCATGGAAAAGTGGCTCATTGCTGGAGGGATGGAACGTGGCCCGAATATTCCCTATTCACAAGGGGGGGGGGGGGGGGACGAAAACGATGTGAGTAACTATAGGGGCATTTCCTTACTCAATCTAGGATACAAACTGTTGGCAAGTATCATGGCGAACCCACTGAGCGGGTATTTGGAGAGAGAGGGTATGCTCAGGGAAAGTCAGGGTGGGTTTCGAAGGAGGAGGGGCACCAGGGAACAAATTTTCATCCTCAACACATTAATTGGGAACACTATAAAGCGAAACAAAGGGAAGGAATACGCGGCTTTCATTGACCTCAAAGCGGCGTTTGACACGTTTGATCGCGATCTTTTATTCGAGAAATTATGGGGCTTGGAAATTAGGAGACGGTTTTATCACATGGTCAAGGCCATTTATGAGACATCGGAAAACGAGGTAATCACTGGAGGGGGAATAACGCGCAGGTTCCAAACAGGGAGGGCAGTAAGGCAGGCGTGTCCATTGCGTCCGATTCTTTTTAACCTATTTGTTGATGACATTGATGATGGATGGGAGGGGGTTGGTGGTGGGGAAAGAAAAAATTTTCTGCTTAAAATACGCGGACGATATTGTTGTGGTCGCGGATGATGCAGCGGGGTTGCAAAATATGTTAAGCACGGCGGAAAAATATTTTAGAAAAAACAGGTTGGAGATTAATGTCAAAAAGACGAAGGTCATGGTGTTCAGGGGTGGAAGACGGAAGAAACAGGGTGAAAAATGGCGGATTTATGGAAAAGAGGTGGAAGTCGTCAACAAATTTAAGTATCTCGGGTATTGGTTTTCGACACGGAATTCGCATGGGGAACATATACGTAAAATGGCCGGAAAAGGAGCGAGGGCGGTTAATGCTGCGTGGGGGGTAGCCACGAGTGCGGGGTTGAGTTCACTCAAAAGTCGCCTTTACATACTGAACTCGTTGGGTAAGTCGGGAGCGCTGTACGTGACGGAGTTATGGGAGTTGGAAGCGAGAATACCCATGGAAAGAGTACAGAGTAGGGCTGTCAAGATGGGGATGGGAGTCTCCAGAAACACCCCGGACTACCTGTGGAAAGCGGAAGGAAGGGCTTATTGCACGAAACTAGAAGGCGAGGCCTGGACTTCCTGGGAGGAGTGAGTTCTTTGGACGGGGGAAGACTTGTCAACACATGCCTTAAGGAGGAGCTGCGAGATTAGGACAATGCTAATCCCTCGGGATGGGGCAAGGAGTTGAATAATGCTCTGAATGACTGGGGAGGAGAGGAGTTTAGGGAAGTGCTGAAAGGGGGGGAACTGGAGAGGAAAGAGTTCAGGAAGAAGCTGGAGGAACTCCTGGAGAAAGGAGCAGCGAAATGCCAAGTAGCTGATGACGAAAAGATTCGCAACTCCACGTTTAATTCACTCTATAAATACTTAGAAAGGCCGCAGGAGAAGGGAGGGTATTGGGAGGTAAAGGGAATATCGTGGGGAGACAAGGTAATGTGGGCTAGGATGCGATGTGGAAATATCGGGAGGGCAGGAAATAAGGGCTACTCGGATGTAAAATGTAGGCTCTGTGGAGGAGAACGAGAGGACTTGGAACATCTCCTACAATGCGGAGTAGTCAAGGGGGGCAAATTGAAGGAGTGGTGGGAAGGGTGGAAGTGAGTCGATCGTGGAGATGTTGAGGGGGAATCCAATCTCGGAACTCTGTAAGTTGGTAAGAGAGTGGGAGAAAATGGTGAGACGGTTGGAGATGGGCAATGATCCCGATAAGGCAAGCTCCTGCTGCACGCCGCGGTAGTATTTGACCTTTCTAGAATAGTTGCTTTTTCTCTTTTGTTCTTTGTGTCAAAAAATCTCTGGGGCTGAGGAAATTAGTTTTTTAGCTGAGTACTCCCCAACAATCGAACCGACGACGAGGTGATGGCTTCGTGTATCTTCGATTTGCTTTTATGGGCTCAGGCCCAAGGGAACTGCCGGCCCTACAGCGGTCTCGGCGTCCCTACACCACTAAGTCCCTAGATCACTCTGGCGAAAAAAGGCGCAAGGCTAGGGCATTTCAAGTATTATATAGCGTGTGTTACTTTACGGTAACTTCCAAAGTTAGAATACTGTTTAATTTTCTGTTTGTACTTCTTTTTTCCTTTCCATCAAAATATTGTATTACAACTGTTTTCTTTGAAAAAATGTTTACTAGTAGTTACGTAACTCTATAAGGGGACTGGGACGGGGAACAAAATGTAAAAACCCGAAAGGGTATACATCTGATGAATAAATAAATAAAATAGAGACTTAAATTTGCCGAAAAGTAAAGCAGAGCTTTTAGGCTCTCGCTTAAAGCAGTGGAATTTGCTTGATGATGTTAATGTCACGGATCAGCGGACTAGGCATGAAAGATTCTCAAAATTTTTCACAAAAGAAGATGGACTTTGTTTTTGCAATGACATAAAAGGTATGTTGGAGGAAATTGGTATAGCTTGTGTTCCTAGCGAATGGCGGTTATTCATTGACAGCTCTACAAAAAGCTTGGAAGCTGTTTTATTACACAACGGAAATAAATTCCTATCTCCTCCAATCACTCATTCAGTACATCTTAAAGAAAATTATAAAAGTGTAAAAATTTTGCTTGAACGTGAAGTATCGCGAGTATAATTGGCAGCTCATTGGAGATTTTGAAATGGTGTGATTTTTTATGGGACTTCAAAGCGGATATACAAAGTATCCGTGTTACTTGTGCTTACGGGATAGCAGAGCGGATGCTAAGCATTGTACGCAACAGTCATGGCATGTAATACCAGAACTTTGTGTCGGAAAAGAAAACGTAAAATTTGAGCCAATTGTTGAAGCGGAAAAAGTGTTAATGCCGCCTCTGCACATTAAGTTAGAGTTGATGAAACAATTTGTTAAAGAACTGGATCAAACTTCAGAAGTTTTGGAATATCTAAGAAAATGTTTTCCAAAGTTATCAGAAGCAAAGGTTAAAGGTTTTTATTGGTCCGCAAATCAGACAGATTTTCACCGATGAAAAATTTCTAACGTTGTTGAATCCTATTCAAAAAGCTAGTTGGAGCAGTTTTAAAGCAGTGGTTTCTGGACTTTATAGAAATAACAAATCTGAAAACAAAAAACTAGTTGAAAATATGCTAAAAAATTTTGACGCTGGGCTGCAGGATGTCATTAAAAGTACATATGCTGCATGCTCATTTAGATAAATTCAAAAACAATAGGGGAGCGTATTCAGAAGAGCAAGGAGAACGTTTTCACCAGAACATTATGAGCTTCGAACAACATTATCAAGGCCAATACAATGAAAACATGATGGGAGACTATATTTGGGGTTTATTGAGAGATAGTCTCTATGAACATAAAGGAAAAAGTAAAAGTGTGCACTTTTAAATTATTTTCTACTTTTTTGTCATGGTAGGTAAAACTCGATAAAACCGATGAAAATGCTCATTTGAATGGTTCCATTTTTAATTAAAAATTGGGACCCCAGATTCTGACAAATATCGTTCAAGCGGTTTCCTGACTGAAAAAGCAAACTTTTTCATGCTATATAGTTTTTTTCGTCTAACTACGACCTAAAGAATTGAAATTTAATGCCTTGAAGTCAAAGTCAAATTTTGTCTTGACCCGTGTAATTTTTTAAGTTATTGTGGTGGTTTTCAATACTGTGAACAGAACAAAAATAAATCTGCATATAAATGACCCCGAGATAGACGTTAATTAAATAAACAAAAGTAAGGTTTCAGTAATTTCTATAAACAAACGACCATAACTCTAATATTATCAATTCTATTAAAAAAAAACATAATAAACAAAAATGTTGTACGGCAAATTCTGCGCAAAAAATATTAACACACTTTTTGCGTAAAAATGACGGTTTTCGTGATATTACCGCAGAAATGCTAATAATCAGTTCCCATCCTTCGTATCCTTACTTTTGTTTATTTAATTAACATCTTTCCAGGGGTCATTTATAAGCAGATTTAACTTTGTTCTGTTCACATTATTGAAAACCACCATATGGAAATCCTGCCGCCCTAGATTATCCTTGCATAGGGATCGAAGGATGCCCCAGTACCCCTAAACGTGTAATATTGCTAAGCCGGTTTTCTCCACAATTATAGAAGTGAATTGTTTTGTCGTCAATTTAATCAATTCAATTCCGATATTAAACGGTTCTTATGTATTTTGCAATACTTCGGTTAAATATTAGATTCATATTTCAGCTTTCAACTCAAACCGGATCAATAAATATCGCTAATTATGCTCGGTCCACGTACCTCCGTCACGCTAGCAAAACAAGGTCATTTGGGGTCAATTTTTTTTTTGCTCTGAATTATGTGCTAATTATTTGCGAACTCCCAAAATTATTTGCTACCACCGGTAAAGGGTAAATAGGGGGTGCAAAATGACTCAAATCGCGCCGCGCGCTGATCCATAGAACATACCGCCCAAAGTATGTTTTATGTGCTCACCGGAAGATATGCAGGTAACTCATTTTCATTCCAAAAAACTATTGCTAAACATTATTTGCTAAGCGACAAATGCCCCATACATAACTCAAGTGCATTTCCCACTACCCGACTGACTAAAATCACCTTTATATGACCCTGGAATTATGTGCCCATCAACTACAACGAGCAACAAATTGTTCCAGTTGACCAACATCTATTAAACATTATTTGCTAAGCAACAAATGCCCCATAGATGACTCAAATGTATTTCCTACTATTCGCGTCACCAAAATCACCTTTATATGGACCTGGAATTATGTGCTCGTCAACTACAACGAGCAAGAAATTGTTCCAATTGGCCAACATTTATTAAACATTATTTGCTAAGCAACAAATGCCCCATACATGACTCAAGTGCATTTCCTACTGCCCGACTCACTAAAATCACTTTTATATGAACCTGGAATTATGTGCTCGTCAACTACAACGAGCAAAAAATTGTCCCAATTGGCCAACATTTATTAAACATTATTTCCTAAGCAACAAATGCCCCATAGATGACTCAAATGCATTTCTTACTATCCGAGTCACCAAAATCACGTTTATATGGACCTGGAATTATGTGCTCGTCAACTACAATGAGCAAAAAATTGTTTCAATTGACAATCATTAGTTAAAAATTATTTGCTAAGCAACAAAAATGCAATTTTTTGTGCACATGAAAAGTTAGCAACAAAGATCATGTACAATGCAAAAATATTTTATTTATAATATTTGCTAATGAATGAATAATCAAAAAGCAACTTAATTGTCCAGTGTGACGTACGCCCGATTGGATTGACTTATTAATGCTCACACATTTTTGTGCCCATGAAAAGTTATCAACAAAGATCATTTGCAATGCAGAAATATTGTACTTATATTTGCTAAGGAATAAATAATTAAAAATCCACATAATAGACCACTGTGACCCATGACCGATTGGATTGAATTGGTCATGCTCAAATATTGTTGTGCTCATCAAAAGCCATCAACAAAGAGAGACATTCGCAATGCAAAAAACGTTTATTCATAATATTCGCTGATGAAAAAATAATTAACAATCCACTTAACTGATGGCTGTGACCGATGATAGATTGGATTGATTCATTCCCAGGTAAGAATGATGCATCTTGACGATGGAAACAAGGCTGATTCAAGATAGATCATCGAGACGCGATGAACCAGTCTGGAATTTAGCCTTATTCGGCGGTGAAATTCATTACTGATTGAAGACTGACAGTCAATATTCGCTCGAGTCTCGTTTGAATATTGATGTAGTGTGGATCAAGGCTCGGGTATATTTTAATTAGTCCAGTCTGGAAGCCAACCTTTTTCAGTGGTCGAGTTCAATTTCGATTCAAGCATGAACATCAATGTTCGCTCGAGCTTCGTTCGAGGATTGATATACATACAAGTCCGCCTGAGCTCAGCAATGCTCGGTATACCGAATATGGCGGCTTGGGGTCATTGTGTCAGGGCGTTTGATGTGTCATGTCTGTGTACATACTACGTAAACGAAAGTTTCATAGAATTGTGAAGAAACATGTGATTGGTTGGGTAATTGTGACAGTGAAATTCGATTGTATTACATATAATGGTGTGTATTTTTGAAGAAAATAGTGAAAAAACAACAATGACTAAAAAATTGTAGAATCTAGTGATGGAATAAAAGTTTAAGACTGCCCTATAATGAAATTACTTGGGCACAAAATTGATACAAAAACAGGAAATTTGTAGGAAGAAAGAACATCAAAGTTAATCAGATATTTTTATCTATTCTTTTCTAATTCTCGTGACTGATTCATTATTTTAATAATCGTATGTGCACATATAAATAGTATGTACACATGTAAATAGTATGTACACATGTAAATAGTGAATAAACGTTCAACATTTTGAGCTGATTGATATATCAATGTATTCTTTAGGATTGTTTATGCGTTATGTAACCCATTCAAGCACGACTATTCAATCAACACTTTCAATGAAAATGGAGAAAATGCAGAAACCTAGATTATAGATCAATGCTCGATCCAGTCATGATCAAGCCTCGATTGAATCTCGATGAAGCACCCAAATTCGATCGACGTTTGATCGGAGCTCAATCAAGGCCATCCATATAAAGGTGATTTCGGTGACGCGGATAGTAGGAAATGCATTTGAGTCATCTATGGGGCATTTGTTGCTTAGCAAATAGTATGTGTTACGCATCAGCGCGCGGCGCGATTTGAGTCATTCTGCACCCCCTATTTACCCCTCACCGGGGGTAGCAAATAATTTTGGAAGTCCGCACATAATTAGCACATAATTCAGAGCAAAAAAAAATTGACCCCAAATGACCTTGTTTTGCTAGCGTGACGGAGGTAGTCAACGTAAAACCACCAATATCGCTAGGTTGAGCGCTGAGGCAGTGAAACCTCAGTGCTTGACAGCTTGTTAGGGAAATACGGCTTGTTGAACAAAATCATATGAGTACAATATTAAACAGTGGGCTCATTAAGACGTTCATTCATAGGTATATAATGGTTGGAATGTGTCACGAAATCAATGAACAGGGTCTAGTTCAGATGACAAAAAAATGATTTATCACCCATATCTAAACCGAATCATTTACGGGACCCATAAATGTAGTGAAATCATTGTTAAACAAGTAACCATTATTTCAACCATATCTTGCAACGATAGGTTCAGACTTAATGAGAGAATTGGAGAAGTTTTGTTTGAATAGACTTAGGTTGGAAGTTGATTCGTTTTTCCGGTATGTAGACGATATTATGACCCCTATATCTGAGGCAAAAATTGATCGAGTTTTAAGGATTTACAACAATTACAGTGATAGACTTCAAACTCACACATGAATCTGAAAAATCCAGTAATCTAAACTTCCTTGACATTTCATAATTCGAAATAATAATGGTTTTATTTGACTGATATAAAAAAATTTAAAATTCATCAACACAAAATTGAAAGCATTAAGTATGGAATTATTCATTATTAAGGTACTTTCTAAGCCTCGTCACTGACATTCTACATGTTGTTTTTGTGTATCAATTGCAAAGAACACCCTTTCTCACGCTTGGTCAAATTTTTTGAGAATTTTGTCCGTATTAATTGAACAGATTTGAGTACATAAAGTAGTACATGATTAGAGTGGAGCAGAGCAAATATCTCGATTTTTCACCGGGAGTTACTTGCCTATAAAAAAGTTTGACGTTCGACCTGCTAAAATAAATATACTACTTGGAAGAACCATTTTTTATCTACATCTCATTGAAAACTTGACTCACTTTGCCTAGGAATTAGTTATGAAAAACGCTCGCGAATGGTTGTCAAATCGCTTTCTCACTAATTGTGACTTGCCCAGAAAATGGCGTCCCACGAGAAATTCCCTGAGAATTTGAGAAGTTGCATTGGACGCCTCAGCCATGCTGACGAATTGAGCCTCTACTGTGGACTGTGCTCCTATCCGCTGCTTCTGTGCCTTCCAACTCAATGGTGCTCCACTCATCAGGAACAAGAATCCCGTATATGACCTTCAATCCATGGAGCAATTCCCATAGTCAGCATCCACAAATCCATGTAGCCCCATGTCCGATTTTCTATAGACTAATGCCAGATTCCTCGTCCCTTGCAAATATCGAAGCACTCGCTTTGCTGCTCCCCAGTGTACTGCCGTTGGAGAATCATTAAACTGAGCTAGCATGCTCACCGTTTGTGCTATATCTGGTCTCGTTGCCACACTCAGGTACATCAGAGATTCTTTGTTTTCTCAAGCTTCATTCCAACGCAAGCTGGTGTAGAGACTGGATTGCAGTTTGACATCTCAAATTTGTCCAACAAGTCTGCAATATACTTCGCCTGATGGATTTTAATGTTATTATTATTTTTGCTCAATTTCAATACCTAGGCAATAGCATGCCAAACCTAGGTCCTTCATCTCAAACTCCTCCTTCAATCTCTTCTTGATACGGTGTAGACACTTATCCTCCTTTGCCATGATCAAGATCTCATCCACGTATATCAATACCATTACTTGACCTTGACTTTTGTGTGGTACGTAGACGCATGGATCCAGGTCTCTCTTCGATCCACGGCGAACTGACCCAGATGCAACGTCACCTTCCTGGGAGTCCACTTCACTGGACACACTCGGAACCATTCTGAATTGCTTGGCTGGTCTTCCTCATCCGCCCTTTTTAACCAACCTCGGTCGCCCTCGTCCCCTTTTGAAGATCATATTCGGACCAATCTCTGTTTCGATCTCAGAGGAGGATGCGTACATTAAAACTTCGTTTTCAGGTTTTTCCGATTCCCTAACTTCCGATGCCAATTTTTGAACTCCTACATGAATGAATTCCTCCAGAGTGGGCCTGGGTGCTTTCCTGGGAAATTCGTCGAACATCTTGATGTCTCTCGAAATAACGATTTTCGCCTGACTTGGAACCCACACCCTATAGGCCTTAGCATCCTCAGCATATCCAATCAATCGTCCCTCGACTGATCTGTCTGTTTATTTTCCTTTACCGGGTGTTTTATCTAATACATAAATTTTTGCACCAAATGTTAATAGATGTTTAACATCAGGCATTTTCCCAAACCATATCTTGTGAGCTGATTCACCTGCTTGGACACCTATTCCAAATGTAATTTGCAGTTCCAACTGCCTCAGCCCAAAATGACGGGGATAGATCAGAATCTAAAACGAGACATCGTGCCATTTCGTTCAAGGTCCTATTACGACGCTCAGCAATCCCATTCTGTTGGGGTGTATGAGGGACTGTAAACCTACGCTGTATCCCTTCAGATTTTATAAGCTCATTGAACTGCTTACTGCAGTACTCTGCTCCATTGTCAGTTTGCAGACTCCTGATCTTTAATCCCGTCTGTTTTTCTACATAGCTTTTGTACTCCTTAAACTTGTCCAAGACTTCACTACGCTGCCTCATGAAGTAGACCTTGCACCAGCCACTGAAACCATCAATGAAGGTGAGGAAATATTTTGCCCTCCTTTTGATGCCACTCGCATAGGACCACAGATATCTGAATGAACTATACCAAGCTTTTGGCCGAAACGCTCATCTCGATTTTTGAACGGCTGCGATACTAATTTCTCTCGAATACACACTTCGCACGGACCCAAGCTCTCTGAACTGCTAAATCCTCCTGAAATTAACCCAGCAGAAGCCAGCTTCTTCATGTCTCGTTTATTCAGGTGTCCTAATCGACGATGCCACTGTTTCAGGCAAATATCACGTTTCTCTGAAGCCGTCTGTGCATATGCTGTTGCCTCCCTTACATAATAGAGGTCACCTATACGGTCTGCTACCAACCGGGCTGACCCATCCGATCCTTTGACAACAGCTCCACCTTTTGTGAAGATTGCTTGATTACCTCTGTCAGTGATCTTCGCTACAGTCTCCTCCAACCACACTGACCTCGACTCTCTATGAAGCGACGCCAGAAACCTAACGTCCCCTCTGGCATTACACCCGTGGAACTCCGATTTGCTAATCTCACTCGCGTACAGTCATCGTTTCGCAAGTTCTCAAAATTTTCCTTGTCCTTGTAAAGATGCGATGTGTTACCGCTATCCAAATACCATGAGCGTAGTCCTGTGGCACCGACCAGGTGCTTAGCTTCCTCTTCGATAAGGAAAATTTCCTCCCAACTTGATGGGTCCTGAACCTTTACGGACTGCCCCATAGCTGCTGTGTTGCATCGACTGGCAATATTCCTTCTCCGATTACATTTGTAGCAAATCCTGGTCTCGACTCGATGTTTCTCCTTATTTGGTTTCTTGAACCCAGCATTTCTCCTCACTTGACGATTGGCCAATAATGCACCAGCAACCTCCTTCTCCCCAGAATTCATACGATTACTTTAGTCTCATATTTTCACCTTCAGCGTATCAGGATCCGGCAGGTCATCTCTTGACTCAATTGTACATCTGAAAATTTCATAAGACGAAGGTAAGCTAAATAGTAATAAAATACTAAGTAAGTCTTTGTGGATTTCCACTCCTATTGCTGCCAATTTGTCCACTGCCTCGAAAAACTTTGCCATGTGATCCCTCACATCCTCCCCTTCCTCCATTTTTCCAAAATAATCTGACGTAGGAGAGTAGCTTTTCGAGCTAGACCCGTGGATGCATACGTAGACTGTACTTTATCCCATAATTCCTTGGACGTTACACAATTCTTAAACTGGCTAAGTAACGTTGGGGTAATTGTTAACAACAGATCTGACCTGGCTTTACGATCCTCACGTTGCCAAGCAGTGTAGCTTGCTTGCGATGATGCATCTCTACTGTAACCGTCGGTGCTGGTTTATCTCCGCTGACATAATCCCACGTATCGTGTTTTATCAGCAATGCCTCGACTTGGAGTCGCCACGTGTCATACTTTTCCTTTCTAAAGATACTGGATTTTAGTGGAGCCAACCGTGTTCTCCATAATGCTCGTTATAACCTTTCCAAATAATTTTTCTCGGCTTCATATAATCACAAAACTTAAAAGTTCAACCTGGACCCATAACCTGTTGGTATTTGTTGAGATAGGCCAGGATTTTTGGTAGAAACTCACGAGGTTTATTCGAAACTAAGTCACATTCATTTTTGGGTTATGTGCGGGAGAGATAATTTTCTAACGTGGTTTTCACGTGGCTGAGAAATATACAGTGATAATAATAATAATGATAACGCCGCAGCGGAAACCAAACTCTAGCCTGTGTAATAGGCGCAACTGAGCGGGAACATTTGAATACTC
Organism: Asobara japonica; assembly: GCA_026005395.1. Classification (NCBI taxonomy): domain Eukaryota; kingdom Metazoa; phylum Arthropoda; class Insecta; order Hymenoptera; family Braconidae; genus Asobara; species Asobara japonica. Next base: position 3,564,933 of record BQMI01000112.1, read on the forward strand.
TTCAACACCCTCAACGTAGATCCTGACCCCCGTTTCCAGAACTATTATTGCTTAAGAGACCTCGGAGTAAACAAAACACTACCAAAATGCGGAGAAAACTTTGCGCCATGAATTCTGGTGCAAAATTGGGTGAAAAAATCTGATACATATCTTATAAAATTTGCAATTTTTATAAGAACCGAATGAAACTAGATGCGAGTGTTCTGAGAACGAGTAAGAATATTAATATGGATATTTATTTAGCCTCCGGCTACAATTATATACATTGTTCATACAAAAATATTGCTCATACATTTTATATTACTCCGGGTTTAATCTCAGCTCTCAATAATCTCTTAAACGTTACCAACTTCTCCGCACTCTTTGTTACATCACTCAATTTGTTAAATAAACTAAATCCATATACGTTAATAGATCTATCTGCAGTTCGAGTTCTATTTCTATAGACTAGCAGTTCGTTCTTTCTTTTCGTATCATGCCTGTACTCACGTTTATGTATTAATCTCGTTAAATAATTCGGCGTTAAATCATTTACCATTTTATGAACAAAAACAAAAACATACATTAAACTTGATTCTTTCTTCAATTGACATGAAGCACAACGTATCTAACATACTTCGAATTGATGTATATCTGTTAACTCTCAAGATCACTCTCATTGCTCTATTTTGTGTCTTTTGCAATAGTGCTAAACTTTCTTTATTTAAATTAATTAACAATGATGAACAGTACTCGTAGTGCGGCGCTATAATCGATTTAAACACTAATACTTTGGTATAATCTCCTATATGGTTAGATAATCTATAGAGCCAGCTTATTTTCTCACTAACTTTTTTGGCAATGTATTGTGCATGCTGTACACAACTGAGGTTCTCATCGATGACAACTCCTAAATATTTCGTCTCTTTCACTTGTTCAATTTTATCTTTCTCTATTTTGATTACAAAATCATGTTGAACACTTTTCTTTTTATGTCTCAACAACATAAGAAACGTTTTCTTACAATTGACATTTAAGCTATTCACATCTAACCATTTTTGCATTCCTGCCAGCGTTTCATTTATTATCATTTCAATTTTTTTTTCATCTCTATCTGAACAGTATAATATCATATAATCAGCAAATAATTTAACTTTGCAACCATATTTCTCAGCTACTGTTACGATATCATTGATGTATAGGATGAATAGCAATGGCCCCAACCTGGATCCTTGTGGAACTCCATACTTTACTTCACGTTTCTCTGATATTACATCACCGAATTTAACTTGTTGAGTTCTTTCATGTAAATAATCTTGGAACCAGCTTAGAGCATCGCCGTCTACCCCATACATCCGCAATCTTTCGATTAATCTACCCCTGTTTATGGTCTGAAAAGCTCTTTTAAAATCTACAAATACCACTCCTACCATTTTACCTCCATCCATCTGACTCCTCCAATCACTCATCGTCGCCTGAAGCGCAGTTTCACAGGAATGTCCTTCTCGGAATCCTGACTGATTCTCAATTATAATCTTATTATCATTCAAATGTTTTTCTAGTCTATCTTTAACTATTTGCTCTAATATTTTTTCGCATTCAGGTAACGTGTTGACTGGACGGTGATCTTCAGCTCTCTTACTATTTTGTCCTTTCGGTATCGGGTGTATCACAGAATTCTTCCACACCTTAGGAACTTTTGCTAATTTTATACTACAGTTAATTAAGCTGTTCATTAAACCTTTGTTGTTTTTCCAGACTAACTCAATCATTTTCGTGCGAAATTTCATCATTTTTACCTTTGTTTTTATCTAAATTTTTAACCATATATCATCAATTTCTTTATCATTTGCTTCTGTTAATTGAGTTGTGACGACTGCCAAAATCTTCTAATTCTATTGCAAAAGAATTAATAATAGACATGAGAGAAATAATGGACACAATAAGATTTTGACATTCGTCGATGTCTCTAATGAGCATTCCACTATAATGACCTACGTAGCCGACGGCAATGATTGCGCTAATGAGCTTTTAGAATTATCATATAATGGAATGCATTAGGAACTCGGAAAGTATTCACTGTCAAAAACACAAATGATGTACCTAAAAAATTTCAAAATCTTTTAAACTGATTAATATGAAATTATGAAGTTTCGAAAACTGTTTCGTTTCAAAACACAATGACCAAATGTTTAAAATATAAAATTGCTATTCTGTTTTTACTAAAGTTTGTTTGCTATTGGTTCCAACAGTTGACTCATCCTCAAGTAGTTATTGGTTTCAATACTAGACGAAAGAGGTTTGGATAAGATTGAATCCGAGGTTCATTCTGTTATAAATTATTTTGTGCTCAGATGTTAAATCAATATTTGAAAGTTAGCAATAGAATCTCACTTCTATTGTTTGGATGATTAAAATACAAATTTGACCATTTCTGGCATAACAGAGTCATTACTGTTACCGTACTACATTTTAGCAAAATATCATTACTCTCTTTTTTATCAATGTCATCGACAATATCTTCAACATTCGTGACAAAATACTCATTAAATTTATCCGCTATTTCAACGTTACCCCCGTAACATGCATCTCCAAACCTAATTTCTCTGTTATTTGAATCTACATTATTACCTATAACCAACTGTTTAATATTTTTCCACATTCTTTTTGGATTATGCATTTCGGACTCTATTGTTCGTTCGTGATACGTTTTCTTAGCAATTCTTATTTCTCTCACAACTTTGTTTCTCAATTTTTTATAATTGGACCAACTATCTTCACTTCGCTTCGCTTTTGCTTCATAATCCATTTTATCTCTATCTTTTATCAACTGAGCGATGCTACTATTGGAACCATTTTGTACAAATTCGTCTCTTTTTATTATTCTTATTTTCAATCACCGGTACTATATCGAAGCTATCTTTAATTAAATTAATCATCTCTTTTGTTTTCACATCTATATCACCCGGTTGTGAATATTGACTATACCATTTTGTATAACTCTCATCAAGTTTCGTTTTTAACAATTTATCATCTAAACAACTAAAATCTCTACTGAAAGAGACACCAGAAATGTCATTATTTATTTGAAAATTATTTACATACTCAGGTAAAGTAACTTTGACAACTGAATGATCCGATATTTTCGGTGAGTCTAAGACTTGTGTCTTGATCTTCACGTTTGAAAAAACTAAATCAATTATTGTTTCAGAAAAACATGTAACTCTTGTGTATTGATTTACTCGTTGTTTCATACTAAAACAGTTCATTTCTTTTATCAACTTTTTCGCGTACTGTCTCTCCTTGCTGACGTCAATATTAGAATCTCCTACTACTATAACTTGTCCTTTATCAACTAAATTCTCTACTTCACGACTCAATCTATCAATAAATATTCCATCGCTTTGGCTTGGTGAATGATTCAGTGTACTAATAATTAAACCATCAAACTGATTTTTCAATTTAATACTACAAATCCAGACATTGTTTTCAAATTCTCCTTCATTCGCTACATTCTCGATCTCTTCAAATTTCATATTTTTTTTAAATATAAACAATAACTCCACCTGTTCTTCTATTAGTCGTATATCTTTTAACACTCGTATATCCCTCAATACAAATCTCATGTTCACTAATTTCAGACGTTACATACGTTTCCGTTAAACATACAATATCTGGAATACTATATGCAATTAACCACATCAGCTCATCTTTATTATACAGCAAACCTTGAATATTGACCATCAGCAAGGTAGGCTCAGTACGCTTCTTCACATTTAGTAATTGCTTATCAGTACAATAATTGATATTCTTTTGAATTCTGTCTAACATTCTCTTATAGAACTCGCACGTGGTATCATTGGCACAATGATTCACTTTCATTCTCGTGATCTTATACTCTATTAATATTTTCCTACAATTTACACATTTTTTCGTCTCATTTTTACAATCTTTCTCGACATGACTACCCGCACACTTTCTACACTTCACCTCACTTTTGCAGTCCTTAGCAAAGTGAAAGAATCCCCAACACTTGTAGTACCGTAGTACGCTGACACAGTCAGAGACTCTGCACTTGCTCCAACCCAGCTTCACTCTCTGCTTCTCCAAAATCAATTTGTGCAATTTGGGATCACAGTCGATGATAATCATTCCACTGTCTTTTCTTTCACTTTTAACTTTTTTCTTTATCTCAAATTTAGTGCCAGTCTCAAGTGTCAATACATTTTGTCGTTGAATCATCTCCACAATATCCGTGTTCTCATGTGAAATTATTTCGTCTTCAACGTCCACAATCTTAATTTTCGCTAACTTTTCATTCGACAACTTGATCTCATATTTATCACCCAAATTTTGTTTTAACTCATCCACAAGTTTATCGGTACCTCTCTTATCATCACATCCAATGACAACGCGACCATTTTTAGCTTTATTCACTTTATCCACTCCCAAACCAAGTTTCACCATGTCCACATTTTTCTTCACTTGTTTTAAAGTCTCATTACTATCTTGTTGCTCTTTGGGTTGAACAACAATAGTCTCCAATCTGGATTTACTCGCCTTTTCTGCATATGATTCACTCCACTTTGCTTTCACTTGTTGCTCACTAGTTTTATTTTCACCAGCTGTAGACTCTTTGAGTAGACCAACCAATTTTTTTACCTCTCTGCTCACTTCTGCTTTCACCAGTGCAAACACACTCTCCTTCAGTCCTTTTATCTCATGCGCAATAAATATCCTGAGTTCCAGCATCTTCTCATCTTGATCTAAACGCAGTTCATTAATTCTTTCCATGATATTGCCCATTCTATTGAATACATCATCGTCCTCAGCATCAGTTTTCCTCTCTGTTCTCTTTCTTTTTGCTGACCTTCTAGAGTCAACACTCTCTATATCGGCTTCTGGATCCCCCGGGCACTACTCTCCATCAAGAGCATACCAATGTTTCTTTTTCATGCACGCTTTATGAAATATGTTTTTACATATGGGACACTCCTGTGGTGTTTTTAGATTTGTCTGATGACAAACATAACACTCATACATCGTGAAGTTCAATGAGGTTAACACCGGCCTCTTGTACACAACAGGCGTAAACCTAACCTCAACGTGTTTCGACCGACAATTCTCACTTTTATTCAATTAAGATGACACACACGATGTCAAATATTACGTCAATGTTTTTCACACTTTATTATTCATCTGCTCATATGATATTTGCAAATAATACTGTTGATTAATCACCATAAACTATGAAATTCGCAACAGGTACATTTTTACACGTGCACACACAATAATAATTTTCCATAATAAATGTTTAAAAACATGAACTGATTGATAGATCTAGGAGTCTCTATCTTGGCTGGTTACCCCCTCCTTTTACTCCAAGATGGCGGCGACCACAATTGTGAATCCCGCTCATGTTTTTAAACATTTATTAATATTATTTCTCTCTTTCAGAACACTCTCATCACGTTTCAGCGGGTTTTTATAAAAATTGAAAATTTTATGAGGCATGTATATGAGTTTTTAAATTGGATCAGAATCCATGGCGCAATGTTTTCCCCGCATTTTCGTAGTTTTTTTAATTTCGAGGCCTCTTATTAATCCAATTTCAATGAGACATTAAAAAGTGTCTAATATACGTTGAGACGAAGTGAACGTCCAAAGTACGTCGAACACATGCTTGGACGTTGAAGGAATTTCGACGTCCATATATCATTTGGGTTGGAGTGGGTTGAAAAGACGGTGAAAAATTGGCGGCATAATTCAACATCAAAGGAATGTAGGTTCAAAACGTTGAAACTACACCCGCGGACCCACTAAAATTTCGATTAATCCTTGTTAATTACTACATAATTGTCTTTAACAGCTCCATTGACAATGACCACCTGAGTGTGACAAACTTCTCAAGAACTGGATAGACCACCAGAAGATCACCCTTGACTTTTAGCACAGTCAGAAACATAATCATCAACCCCAATGACAATACAACAGTGTGATTAATCAATATCTAACAACTTCATATTTATTCTTTATCTCAGCTACGAAGGGATGACGAAAACGGAGAATATCTCTTTGAAGGCAGTTTTCTGATGGTTTATCACGCTTAGAAAGAGGTTATCATCCCATGTATCAGTGTCCCTTGTTCATTCTTTAACGGTAAGTTCTTAATGAAAGTTCCTGCTTTTCTGAAGGGTGACAAAACTCGAGGAAGACCTTCTGCAGGTTCACTCATTTTTTCAGAGTTGTGTCACTCAAGACACATCATCGACCAAGCCCTCAATAACAATTATTTATTCATTGCCAAGAATTCATCAATTAAAATCCCTGTGTTTCTGAAGGCCGGCATAACTCGGGGTGGATTCAATAGAATCCACTCAATTATTCCAAGTTTTGTCATGCCTTACTATACCCGGCCTATGTTCACTCATTGAATTGTTCAGTAATTTGTTGACTATAAACCAATCGCCAGTGTTGGATATCTTAGTAGGCGAGCACATTCGTACTTAACATTTACGAGTTTGCTTCTTATTCAGAAGAACAAAAAAAAATTATTTTAACCTTCTAATCTCCATTGCTGTGCTAGTTAAAAAAAACCTAATACACCGGTGATAATCAAAAAGGACTCATGAAAAAAAAAGTTGATTGAATATTCTTTTAATGTATTACCATATATAACGATTGTATCCAAATTGAGACTCGATGATGACTTCCTAGTGACGCCGAACGGTGTGTCATGTAATAATAGACGACGAACGTGGACCGGAAAAAATGGCCCTTCAATTTTACCGACTATTTGGATAATCAGAGTACCATAAATTATATAAAGATAATAATCACAAATGTGAATTCTAATACAAAACAACTAAGCGGAAATTCCTTTGTGCCATCGAAATGGATCGTACTGATCTTAACCTACTATTTTTTTATCTAGTTTTAAATAGTGTATAAGTTCAATTGACTAAATTAGGATAAAATCTTCACTTTAAACAGCACAATAACTCTGCTACCCTTCTGACTCCCCCCTGCCTCTAGAATTTCCCTGAACTGCGGAATTTGATACTGTTGAATGGAAAATATATGCTCAGCGATTCTCTATAACTCTCACTTTGAAAGTCGACTTTTTTCCGAGAGCTCGCGGTATAATATAACAAATAAGAAAAGTTTCACTGGTGTGCGATAATAATTTAGTTTCATGTCCAATGAAGGAGAATGTGCAGAAAAACGAAGTTCACCTGAAACTAGCTGTGAAAGTGTATTTTTGTTGTAAAACATAAATGATGGTTGATCTGGCGGAAAATAACAATGGGTTCTTATAAATATGAGGAAGCCGACGAGGAATCATCCACAGAAGCCAGTTGGCAATTGCTCAACAACGCCAATAGACACGCGTATTCGCACGTGACTAGAAATATGAAATAATTTAACGGTCTTTCAATGGTTTGACCAACACTGCATTCCCATTCAATAGTAATATAAAAATCGATGTTATTTGTAAATTGGAAAAGTTACGCTCGCCGCGATTATTAAATCGTAAATCAGGTCTCTAACGTGATTAAATTGCATTACGGGACTTGAACGTCCTCCTGGGGGTCTATTCTCGAGTTTTGTGAACGGCGTATCACCCGTGAATGTGGCGCCGTTCACTTTTTTGCCGCGATCGCCTACCAATTCGTGCTTGAGCTCGCAGCAAAACAGTGAACGGCGCCACATTCACGGGTGATACGCCATTCACAAAACTCGAGAATAGACCCCCTGGTAGTACCTAGCTGCCTTACCCTGTCCATTGCCCCCCTCCACCACCCGCCATTCGCGAAGGTCCTTTTTCAGCTCTCTCTGCACATGGAGAGGAAATTCTCTCACAAATTAGTGTGCTATTCAGTAACCCATGGAACAGCAGGGGAATAATAAAAAAATTCTGACATGGAACCCTAATTTTCAAGGGAATCCCATAAGTAATTGATGAAAAGTAATGTATTACCTCAGGAAATTGGGGTGGCTCGTCTGAATTTTCGATCGGAACGGCCAATTTTGTTGATACTGGCTAGCACATTGAATTTCATTGCAAATTGCAAGATATTGTTATGTATGTTTCTCTCCGTGCATTTACCCGGAAGGGGAAGAGAAAAAAACAATTTCTGTGGGAAATACACAGCCGAAATCAGGATCACAACAACAATTGCGCTGATAAGATTATACCATTCCCTAAGAACACTAGGCCGTAGTCAAAAAATAGACCTTACTTCAAACGAAGAATTGATAAGACCAATTATCATATAAGGTTGTCCTGCCTGGCAGATTGCATCGGAAACCCACTTACACCAATTCTAAGTCACCTAAAACAAACTTTTACGAGCATTAAGGAATTTTGAAATGAGAAATACGTTTTTCCATTTGCAAAACGCACTAGGCATAACAACCGTGGGTAGATTTACAGATAAAATCAGAGATAGTTTTAAACTGAAGCGACAAATCCATCCAAATATTCACCACCCTGCATCAATATTGATGAAAAGTTAATTTGGTCTCGTGAACCAAAACAAATCTTCCACCTCTCTCTTTATAAACTGAAGCCCTCTCTCTGCTCGTCTTTTACTTATAAGGTCTTTAGAAAGGCATTTTTTCCTCATAGCACATGAAACTGTAACTATACAAAGTGATTTATTCCAATTGAAAATTATTTTGAATTTTGTTCAAATTAGATATAAAGTGACTGATGATCAAACATAAATTATTTAAGATATGAATACTGTATAGAGGATGTATATATTACTAGCTTTGCTGTGGCATATATCAATTGGAGAATTGTAAATTAAATAGTGTGAATAGACAACCCTTGTTCACAACTTTAGGGGACGAAGTTCGAAAAAATCCGTTCTTAGTGGGTGGCTACATCACAAAAGGAACGTACTGTCAAAATTTCATGTTTTTATCTCCTGTAGTTTTAGCTGTGCGTTGATTGATGACACTGATGAATTTACTTGTTCTTTTATATATGTAGATTTATGACAATAAACCATTTTCGAGTCAAAAGCCAAAGCAATCGCCGTGTGGTTAGAGCACTGGCCTTTGGCACGCGAGGTCCGAGGATAGAATTCCCGTTCCCGGAGAGCTTTCTTTCGGTACAAGAGTATGGAGGTGAGCAGCTTGTAATTCATACGGATTCATGGTCGAACGGGAGTTTCATAAAAAAAACGGCCCTATAACTTGAGATTGTCCATCAATGCTCCTTCAGTTACTGGATAAACCAAGGCATATAATGCCCATTAGTCATTGTATCCATGGTTGAAACTTTATGAATGCTGTACAATTTGGGAAAAAATCGGTTTCCCCAATTTCATTGATGTTTTAAGGAGTAATGTTGGATTTTCAGTAAAATTATATATGTTCAAATTTCAACTACCTCCACATTTAGTGTCTACCTGGCTGTTGGGAAAGGACAGCATCAATTTTATTACTTTTATTATAAGCAAAATTACTGTGCTGGTTTTTCCCTGCACAACGGGATCCTGTCTACAATATCTTCAGAGGGTTGAGACTCAGGGGGTGGACACTCTGTCGGCACCCAGGTATAGGAGATAATTGCAATTACTTAGTTTTTTAAGTTGAGGCCTACGATGGCTCGGTTGGTTACGGCGATGGATTCGTAACTCGGAGGTCCTGCGTTCAAATCCTAGCCGTGCTGATTGATACGAGCACCAATGTAATTTATTTATAAGTGCTTTGTTTACAAACACATCGTAGGCCTCCGTCGCTGATTAGCAATTCAGTAGAGAGCATAAAAAAAAAAAACTTAGTTTTTAAGGTTCAGTTGTGGGTAGACCACTGCATCAAGCGCACGTATCTTCTGACTGAGTAGAATCAAGTATTTTGAATAAAAAGTAAAATTCAAATATTAGCTGTGTCTTTTTACTCATTTAAACCCCATAATCCAACACGTTATGGGCCCAGTATAATACGCGACAAGTTTAAATTTTGTTTTTTGTGTGTGAAAGTAGTGATCAGTATCCAATCAGTGCGAAATTAAAATTCAGGAGACAATGGATAAATTAAATCGGAACATCAAGCCGTTTAATGGGGAACGGTACAACATTTGGAAAACCAGGATTGAGTTTTTGCTGACGGAATTAGGAGTAAGCAAAGTACTGGAAACAGAGCCTCCAAAAACTGACAAAGATGAGTGACAGAAAGCTGAAAATACTGCTAAAGGTATTATCGTGGCCAATCTAGCAGACTCGCTTTTACATTTTGCAAAAAAGGACGAATCTGCGAAGGACATGATGGAGAGACTCGACGCCACCTACGCACGAAAAAGTTTGGCTTCCGAAATGGCAATTCGTAAGAAAATACTTACGTTTAAATTAAAAGGGCACCACGCTGATGAAACATTTTTCGGAGATGGATGAATTCTTTGACGAATTCCTGGCTGCTGGTGGTACATTGAACGAGAAAGATAAAGTAGCCCATGTGCTTCTTAGCTTGCCTAGTTCGTACAACAACATCGTGACGGCCATTGAGCAACTATCACCAGATCTTCTAACTCTGGCTGATATTAAATCAAAATTACTGGACTTTGAAAGGAAAAGACGGCAAGAGCTTCAGGACACAAGCGCGAAAGTGTTGAATGTGGAAGTGCAAAGTGGAAGACAATAACATTCGAGGCCGTTCAATAATCATTACAATAAAATAAGAAATCAGAAGAAATTTGTAACTTGTCATCACTGTGGAAAACGAGGACATGTAATGGCGAATTGTTTCTTCAAGCGAAATAATGAACCAAGACAAAATGATAAGAGAAAACCAACCGCACATATGGCAGAAGCAGAAGAACCTAGGAGTGCAAATACCATTTCTAGTTTTGCTTTTATGGCAGGGGGCAATCTACCTGAATTAGAGATTAATAATATTTCTTTCATTTTGGATTCCGGAGCGACTGACCATATTATTAATAGAGCGGATTTGGCCGCGGGTTTCAATAAACTGGCAACACCAATAAGAATCTCAGTGGCGAAAAACAACGAATTCATCACGGCAACAAAGCAAGGCAACCTGAAGATGATCAGCGATCAGGGCATTAGCGGAACACTGCAGAGCGCCCTTTACTGCCCAGACATACCTAATAATTTGCTGTCCGTCACTAAAATGCAAGCAGCGGGGTATTCTATCATATTTGATGGAAATGGCGTCCGAGTAATGAAAGAGGGTAAGACGGTCATCTGTGGTAAGTCAAGTAAGCAATTAATTACTATTAGATTCTCGATAGATACAAAACAAGCCAACACTGCGAGTAGGAAAGGAATTATCAATTATGGCATGGGCGACTAGGACATATAGGAAAACATAAATTTTTGGAATTAAAATCAAACGGTATGGTTCAAGACATCGCGAGTTTAAATTCGATAATACCAGACGAGAAACTTTGCGAACCGTGTGTCCAAGGAAAACAATCGCGATTACCATTTAATAAAGAAAAGAATAGAGACCATACAAAAAGACCGTTGTTTATAGTTCACTCAGGTGGCGCGGGCCCTATCACTCCTACTACGGTGAACAAGAAGAATTATTTTGTCTTATTTATAGATCAATACACTCATTATTGCGTATCATATTTAATAAAATATAAATCAAAAGTTTTCAATGTATTTAAAGATTTTGTCGCTAAAAGCAAATCTCATTTCAATTCAAAATTCGTGAATCTATATTGTGATAACGGGCGAGAGTATTTGTCAAATGAGATGAAGAACTACTGTACAGAGCGAGGCATTTGTTATCACTTGACGGTCCCTAGAACCCCACAATTAAATGGTGTGGCTGAACGTATGGTGAGAACCATAACAGACAACCCAGAACAATGTTGGTTGGGGCGTGTTTAAAGAAAGAATTTTGGGGAGAAGCAGTTCTTACTGCTACTTACCTAATAAATATATCACCAACCAAAGCATTGAGAGATAAAAAGACACCATTCGAAATGTGGCATGGTAAGAAGCCAATATTAAAATATTTAAGAGTATTCGGCTCAACTGTTTATGTCCATGACAAAATTGTAAAAGGGAAATTTGATATAAAATCATGGAAAGGTATCCTAATCGGATATGAGCCGAATGGTTATAAAGTTTGGGATAGTGAAAAGGCAAAATTTGCTGTAGTGAAGGACGTCATTGTTGATGAAATCGATTTTAAAGAATCGAGACCCTCGTTGGGGGAGAATGATAATACAAATACCCATTCAATGGGGCAAGTACCTCATGAGCCTGCGAGTGAAATGCCACAGGGAGTCCACAGCCAGGTAGAGCTGATGGATATTGAGAATACAGGCGACTGTACAGACGTGTGTTCTCTATCATCTGATAAAGAAATGGCCCCTTCTCAAGTTGACCCTAGAAGGAGTGATAGAATTAAAGATCTACCCCCAATTTCATATGAAGAAAATTATATTCCGGAAGATTGCGTTTTATCTGCTTAATCGTGTGACGGGATTCGAATAATCCCGCCGCGCGACTGCGCATCTCGCTGATCGGCAGCGCCCCGAAAGTATCGCGGCGTAAGCTAGCGTTAGCGAGATGTTCATTCGTGTTTAACCGCGCGCCAACGCAACACCTACGACCGGAATAGAAAAGACGCCGGGACCATAAAAAAAATTAGAAAAAACACTCAGGTAGGCTTACGCATTGTTTTTTTTATTATTCTCTTATTATTACACCAAATTTTGAAAAATTTAGTGGCGAGATTCGAGACGCGTTTAATACACGTCCGGATTATGATTCGGCCAATAATTGACTCCCTTTTGTTTGTTTTTTTTTACTTCAAATCCCGCGGCGCGAATTTCGGAAGAGTACGAGTAGATTTTCTTATTTTTTTTGTGTGAGGAAAATTGGCTTTGAAAACTTAGAAATGGGGAGTTATCGGTACGGGACAAAGGAGGGAAAATATTCACTCGTGTAAGAGTGATTACGTCATTCCTTTGGAATGTATTATTCGTCCAAATTCCGGGAAATTTGGGTGCGAAAATAGACGGGTCGATAATCGAGTCACACAATAGGAAGAAAGATGATTGCTCGCGACTCTGTAAATTCACTGTGGATATAATGGAAAATCAAAATTATTTGGGTTTCGGGAATTTATGAGTTGTTAAGGGACAAAGTTTTTTGTTATAAAATTACGCGATTTCGACCGGAACGTCGTAAAACTAATTCGAACTATTGTTCAAGATTTTTTGTGAGTTTGTCGTAAAATAATAATTTCGACCGGAAAGTCGAAAAACTAATTAGGTCATTAATCGGCATCTTTTTGTTGGAAAATTACATTCTCGACCGGAACGTCGCAAAACTAATTCGAACCATTGTTCAAGATTTTTCTTTTGGGTTTGTTGTCAATGTATGCAATGTCGACAAAATGTTTCGAGTCTTTGTGTGAGACTTTTGATGTATTTCGAGTCTCTGAGTGAGACTTGTGTTTATTATAAAATAATTTCGAGTCTTTGCGTGAGACTTTTGTTTAATTTCGAGTCTTTGAGTGAGACTTTTGTGTTATTATAAAATATTTTGAGTCATTGAATGATATTTTGGTTCTGTTATAAAATTAAGCCTTTTCGACCGCAATGTCGATAAACTATCTCGAGTCAGGGAAGGATAATTTTGATTATTAGTCGCGATGTTTTTTTTTTGTGTGAAAAATTGTGTTTCGACCGGAAAGTCGAAAAACTAATGAGGTTAATAATCGACAATTTCCTTGTTGGACAATTCATGCACCTCGACCGTGATGTCGATAAACTATCTTCGCTATTGAGTGTTCTTTTTTTGTGGGTTAGATCATTATGTCATTTGGTTCATTATTGGATTTTTTTGTTCGTTACAAGGTTATGAATCTTCGACCGGGAGGTCGAAAAATTATTTTAGGGAAAATTAACATCTTTTTTTGTTTATTGCGAAATTATATAATCTCGACCGCAAAGTCGATAAACTATCGCCTTATGTGCGGCCCTGATTTCGTTTTCTTTTGCGTCTCCTTTAACTATTATGGAAGGATGAATTTCGACCGCGATGTCGATAAACTAGTAGTTTTAAGTTTGATCGCGATTTTAGATTGAATTAGCTTTTTCGGGTTGGATTCGACCTGGTTTTATGGGATATCACGTGAGCTTCGTGTACTTCAATTAATCGGAATTGAAAAGTTTTGAGTTTGTATATTTTGATTGAGTCTTTCGAGTTTATGCTTTATTTAGGTGTTTTTTTTAGACCAATTATTCCCTAACATCTCGACCCACCCCCATCTACCATAAACCCCTCCTGAGCAGCGCGGGACATACCGCTTCCTTTCCCTTAGGTTTAGTTTAGTTAAGTGAGATTAAGTATTCGAGATAAGTCGAGTTTGCGGTTACGGTAAGTGACGTTCACTCCTTTTCAGTTTTAATTTTGAATATTTTGAGACTTTGCGTTTAGAGAAATTTCGCGTCTGGAGGATTTTGCGTTAAGTTAGAAACTCTCGCGTTGTTGGTTCGGCGTAGAAACCAACTGGCGCCCAAATTTTGAGTTTAGGTTAAGTAAGTTTTTTTTTTATTTTATTTTTCACTAAGGAAAATCGACGCGAAGGTGAATGATGTTTTGCCCATGCGAAATGTCACGTCACAATCGATGATAACCCAAATCCCGAAAACATTTTATGAAATAAAATTTCGTGAAGATGGGTTTGCATGGGAAAAGGCGACTAAAAGCGAATTAGATTCTTTGTTAGAGAATAAAACTTGGACGATAGTATCTAGACCAAATGATAAAAATATAGTTGATTGCAAGTGGATTTTCTCTGTCAAAACAGATGAACACGGGAATTTAGCTAAATATAAAGCTCGATTAGTTGCGCGCGGATTTTCTCAAGAATATCTTGTCGGTTATAACGAGACGTTCGCACATGTGGCTAGGATTGCAAGCTTTAGATTGATATTAGCTTTTACGAATCAATTCAATTAATTACTTCATCATATGGATGTGAAAACTGCATTTTTGAACGGTAATCTTAAAGAAGAAATTTTTATGAGGGTACCTGAAGGTATACGATGTACTGAAGGCCAGGTATGTAAATTAAATAAGGCCCTTTACGGATTAAAGCAGGCGGCACGTTGTTGGTCTGAAGTATTCGAGCAAGCCCTTAAGAAGAAAGGTTTTTCTAATTCCCCAGTAGATCCATGTATTTATATTTTAGATAATGGTGATATCAAGAAAAACACTTATGTAGTATTGCATGTAGATGATTTAGTGATAGCGACTGCAAATTTAGATAATATGAATGATTTTAAAACATATTTAATGGAACATTTTGCTATGGTCGATTTAGAAGAAATAAAATTATATTTAGGAATCAGAATTAGAAGAGAGAATGATCAAATTGCACTAGATCAGAGTTCGTATATTAGAAAAATTTTGGAAAAATTCAAGATGGCAGACTGCAATGCAGTAAGTGCTCCTTTGGAGAGTCGACTCGATTATATAGCATTAAATTCAGATAAAAGAAATTATATGCCATGTAGAAATGTAATAGGATGCCTAATGTATTTGATGGTATGTACGAGACCCGATCTATGCGCATTATGGAAATGTCTCAAAAGGGTACTCAAGTACTTAAAGGGCACAATAGATTTAAAATTAGTGTATAAAAAGAATAATTTCATGAATGTGTTGGTTGGTTATGCTGATTCGGACTGGGGTAGTGATGAAAATAGTAGGAAAAGTACAACAGGGTATATATTTAAACTATTTGAAAATTGCACAGTTTGCTGGAATACCAGAAGGCAATTATCAGTGGCAGCTTCTTCTACTGAAGCAGAATATATGGCTCTTTTTGAGGCAGTCAGAGAAGCCCGGTGGTTGAAGTCACTACTACAGAGTATTCGATTAAAAATGGATGATCCCATAATAATTTATGAGGACAATAATGGTTGCATCAGCATAGCCAATAATCCAACCAATCATAAGAGGACTAAACATATAGACATTAAATACCATTTTTCCAGAGAACAAATTGCTAATAATTTAATCAAATTGGAATATATTTCTACAGGACAACAGTTAGCAGATTTGTTCACTAAGCCACTACCAGGACCCAAGTTTTTAGAGCTCAGAGGAAAAATTAACATAAAATAAATAATTAATGTATATATATGTATTATGTAGTGGTTTGATTAGGTTTTTCTGGGTTTTCACTAATCCTATGCAGCAGATGCTGAACCATATATATTTGTGCCCAAGATATAGTCAGAAGGTACAGAAGTTTGTTGACAGTAGTAGCATTGTATTTTATTAGTAGTCATTTAATTATTTTAATTTCGACCGATTGAATTTTGAGGGGGTGTGTTTAATTTTCAGTAAAATTATATATGTTCAAAATTCAACTACCTCCGCATTTAGTGTCTACCTGGCTGTTGGGAAAGGACAGCATCAATTTTATTACTTTTATTATAAGCAAAATTTCTGTGCTAGTTTTTCCCTGCACAACGGGATCCTGTCTACAATATCTACAGAGGGTTGAGACTCAGGGGGTGGACACTATGTCGGCACTCAAGTATAGGAGATAATTGCAATTACTTAGTTTTTAAGGTTCAGTTGTGGGTAGACCACTGCATCAAGCGCACGTATCTTCTGACTGAGTAGAATCAAGTATTTTGAATAAAAAGTAAAATTCAAATATTAGCTGTGTCTTTCTACTCATTTAAACCCCATAATCCAACGAGTAACTCTCTAGAATCCACTCTAGAATCATGCAGAAATCGATTTTTTTTTATTGGCCTCAAAAATAGTTTGAAACGTGTAGAATAAGGGGACAAAACATTTGAACATAAAAAAAAATTGTTCATCGAACTTTTTCATTAGTTCATTAGTTCACCAGCCGACAATTCACTGGTAAATTATCAACAATTTGTCGAGCTTAATGAGAACTTTTCAATGGCATGGGATAAAATTGTTTCATGGGTAGATCACGTGATGAAACTTCAAATGCGTTTTTCTCAAAATGTGGTTTTTGAAAATGGCACGCAGCATAACTCAGAAAACTTTGAATATTTTCACATGAATTTTTCACCACATATGTAGAATACCATTCCGCAGTGCATGACGTACGGGATTTTTGGGCTGTTGATCAGGCGATTTTTAATTCACAAAAACTACGATTTTTTTCCCTCGAAAATCAAAACTTTTCTTCAATCCATCGTCAATTCCACAAAAATCGTTATTTTAAAGAATCCGTACGTCATCCACTAGCTATCCTTACCTAGAATAAGTGTTTTTTTTTGTTATAGGTTCAAAGTGGTGACCGTTCTGGTTCGTGCCGCGGGGTGCTTTGGGCGTAACACGTCTTGGGAGCATCGCCCGAGTGCCGCCATTTTGTTTTTTTTTTAATTAAAAAAAAATCATTTTATATGCTTAAATATATAGTTAAAACATATCCAAATTTCGTTTGGTTATTCCCATCCCTTCCATGCAAAAAAAATCACAAAAAACGCGTCAAACTGTGTGGCTACAGTGGTGGTACCCCTTAATTTAAATTTGGGAACAATATGTTTTTTTTTAAGTCGTGAGCGCATTATTGCAGTTGATGCGCCGATAACAACAAACCGATCAAAAAAAAAAAAAATATATGTTTTTCTTACATAATCTGGATGAAATTTCCGGTTAACAGTCAGTTTCGAAATATCTTTCCGCCATATTTTCTTAAATAACTTAATCTCGGTAATAAGTCTGTGCGCCCATTGGGTAAACACAAAAATGTTTATGTTTCTTCTTTCAAGATTATAAAAAATTACGAAATTCTGAGAAATTAGTATAGTCGTCGACATCGCAAAAATGTATAAAATTTGAAAAGAATAGCGTAATTAGAAAGACACTGCTTCATGCAGCCTTGGTGGATGTGGAGTCAACGCTCAACCTAGTATTAGGACTATCTTGCAAACGGTTACAGGTATGTTAAAATGTGCGATCAGGTCTATATTTGGTACATCACCGTATATTTGGTATGCACCGTTTACGTTGTATAATTGTTGCCTCTTCTTTCCCTACATTGCTCGAAAATCATTTTTAACACTTATTTGGAGTCTCTTGTCCCACAGAAATGTGATTATAAATTACTCATTTTACAATAAATACTCTACGTTTAGTCATTGCCTTCAACTGAAGTGATATTTCATGTTAACCATTTAATTATTCGTTTTTTTGCTTCAACTTATACCGTTTCTTCGGCCTCTCTTGAAATAATGTGTGCTTGTCGCTCACTTGCACGCTCAATGGTCGTCCGTGCAACATCTACCCGTGAATGCTCGTTGATCTTGCAAGTTAAGAAAAAAATTATAGACTATCTCTAACCATTCTCGCAATAGCACAATTTAAATAATTAACCGTTCAAAAAATGAATTGTTCATCACAATATATTAAATAGCGCCGTCGTCGCCGCCGGCGAAATTGTGCTAACATACACCCCCCCCCCCCCCCCCAGGTCCGCCGGCATACACACACACACGTTTAATCAGAATTTGTCCGGGATTATTTCAGTAGACCTAGAAGATTGTTTGCTGAAAATACATTTTTCAAAGTATAGGTCATCAACGTGTTGAAATGAGGCCGTTAAAAAACGAAATTCGCACATCATATTCAGTATTATCTTAGAAATATTCCTATACTGTGGCTTATCAATAAATTCGCGGGGAAAAATAATTGACATTGAGTGTTTTCATTTTTTTTTCTCTGGTTAAGGTAGTTTCTAAGCCTCGTTCCGGAAGTAGGCTCAACTCAGATTTCATGATTCAATAATTTTTTTTTTGCTGCGAAATACGTCTTTGAACAATTAATTGAATTGAAAAAAATAATGTAACGAATATGACGATACATTTGCGCTCTTATTCAAAATGTTTTTATCATGAATTCTTTATATGGAAAGTATTTTGGAAACCCTAGTTGTCACTAGGCCCATCAACATAACGTGCGAACATCGCGATATTCATGAATACATAACCTCAACAATGGCGCAACACGCGGAGAGATTTCGATTAAATGGAATATCCTATGGTAAAAAGGAGAGACGAGAGAAAGTATCGATATATATCGAAAACCGTAAGACCGAAACCAACGTCACACGAGTCAGCGCGGCGGAAAAACGAAATGCGCGTGCGAAGCACGCGCCACCAGCCTCGTTTATTGAAAAATCCCAGCTTGAACGACGTAGAAAAACTCTTGATAGTTTGGGAAATTATAACAGTGCAACCTCGTTGTTACCTCAAACTTCGCATCCCACAACTCACACTGTTTTGACAGCTGTGAGCCGCCATGCCACTTCTCAAATTCTCGGGGAATTTCTAGTGGGGCGCCATTTTTTGGGCAAACCACAATTAGTGAGAAAACGATTCGACAAACATTCGCGAACGTTTTGCATAACTAATTTCTAGGCAAATTGAGCCAATTTTTCAATGAGACGTAGATAAAAGATTGTTCTTCCTAGTGGTATATTTTTTTCAGAAGGTCGAACATCAAACTTTTTTATAGGCAAGTAACTTCCGGTGAAAAATCGAGATTGTTGCTCCGCTCCCCTCTATGTGTTGATATCTTTTTAATTAGTAGGCAAAAAATTCTCCAAAAATCTGAGCAGACGTGCGAAAGGTTGCTCTTTGCAATGGATACAAAAAAACAACATGGAGAACGTGAGTGACGAGGCTTAGAAACTACCTTAAATAAAAGTCTTTGTTTTCCTCGTTAGAGAAAAATCTTTTATTTGATAACCCTTATTTTAATCCCAGTCGAATTCGATCAATTCAATTTTCGACTAATTTAAAAGTCAAGGATAAATTCGATTGACCCCACATGATTTATTTTTACCTTGCACTAAACGACATGTGAAGGTCAAATCGAATGTTATATGATATTTTCTGTTTTACGGTCCCATAATCGTGGTCCTCCCAAATAACAAGAAAAATTCATTGTAATGTTGGAGCAATTAAATCCGAAAATGAACATGAATTTTGACTAGGGTGTACTTCCGACCTCAACCTATCAATATACTTTAAGATTCATCTCAATATACAACTACAAATCCGAAATTTGAGGACCACATACTTTAACGATTACTTCAAAAAATCATTTCAAAACTTTCAGGTAGCAAAAGCTGGCACTGCCAAAGTATCACACCCAAATTTGGTAAATAGGAATCGAAAGTGCTACTTTTTTTGATAATTTTTTCTGCAAAAAAAAATTTTTTTAACCCTTTTTTTTGTTTTTTTTTTTTATGGCCGTGTCAGAATTTTATTAAGCTGGCACGGCCATCGATAAAAGAGGGTAATTAGTCTTTTTATCATTATATAAAGGGTGTGTAAATTCAGGAGCATCGAGAAGGGTTTTCCTCATCCATCAAAACTTCCATTAATCATTAATTAACAATTTACGCATAATTAACCAAAAATAATCCTCCAGGAGAGTAACGATTTCAACCCTAACATTCAGACATCTCAAAAACTTCAGGGACATCTTCAGAATACTCCTCTGGGATTTTCTCACCCCCTTCCCCCCATTTAAAAATAATTGAGTAACAATTTATTATTAAATAGTCTATGAACTAATAATGGAATTGGTTGATTACTTGGGCCCCGAAACTGAGCAAATTCTCAAACGGCAGGGACATCTCCAGCATACTCTTCTGGAATTTTCTCACCTCCTCCCCAACTCTTTTTTTTTGTTTTTTTTTTCATGGCCGTGTCAGGATTTTATTAAGCTGGCACGGCCATCGATTAAAGAGGGTAATGAGTCTTTTCATCATTATATAAAGGGTGTGTAAATTCAGGAGCATCGAGAAGGATTTTCCTCACCCATCAAAACCTGCATTAATCATCAATTAACAATTTGCGTATACTTAACCGAAAATAATAATCCAGGAAAGTAACGATCCTAACCCTGACATCCAGACATCTCTCAAATTTCAGGGAGATCTCCAGAATGCTCTCCTAGAATTTTCTCACGCTCTCCCCTCTAATTTCAAAATAATTAATCAACAATTTATTATCAATTAGTCTATGAACTAATTATGAAATAGCTTGATTACTTGGGCCCAGAAGATGAGCAAATTCTGAAACGCCAGCAGTCCCACCAGAATACTCTCCTGGAATTTCCTCACCCCCCGGAATTACGAAATAATCAATCAGCAATTTATTAATAATTAGTCTATGAACTAATTATGAACCAGCTTGATTACTTGGGCTCCGAAGATGAGCAAATTCTGAAACTCCAGGGACTCCTCCAGAATACTCACCTGGAATTTTCTCACTCCGCCCTCCCCCCAATTTCGAAATAATTGTTCAACAATTCTTTCTATGACCTAATTATGGAACAGCTTGATTCCTTGGGCCCAGAAGATGAGCGTATTCTCAAACTCCAGGAATCTCTCCAGAATACTCTCCTGGAATTTCCTCATACCCCCCCCCCCCCAATTTCAAAATAATCAATCAGGAATTTATTATTAATTAGTATATGAACTAATCATGGAATAGCTTGATTAGTTTACCCCCGAAGATGAGCAAATTCTAAAAGTCCACGCACTGCTCCAGAATACTCTCCCGAAATTTTCTCACTCCTCCCTCCCCCCAATTTCAAAATAATTAATCAACCATCCATGATTAATGAGTCTATGAACTAATTAGAAAATAGCTTGATTCCTTGGGCCCAAGAAGATGAGCGAATTCTCAAACTTCAGGAATCTCTCCAGAATACTCTCCTGCGATTTCCTCACCCCCCTGAATTACGAAATAATCAATCAGCAATTTATTAATAATTAGTCTATGAACTAATTATGATATAGCTTGATTACAAGGGCCCCGAAAATGAGAAAATTTTAAAACTCCAGGGACTACTCCAGAATACTCTCCCGGAATTTTTTCACTCCTCCCTCCCCCCAATTTCAAAATAATTAATCAACTATCTATGATTAATGAGTCTATGAACTAATTAGAAAATAGCTTGATTACTTGGGCTCCGAAGATGAGCAAATTTCAAAACTCCAGGGACCTCTCCAGAATACTCTCCTGCAATTCAGGCCGGGGGGAGGGGGGTGAGTGACTTCTAGGAGAGTATCCTGGAGCAGTCCCTGGAGTTTAAAAATTTTCTCATCTTCGGAGCCCAAGTAATGAAGCTATTTCATAATTAGTTCATAGACTCATTAATCATAGATAGTTGATTGATTATTTTGAATTTGGGGGGAGGGACGAGTGAGAAAATTCCGGGAGAGTATTCTGGAGCAGTGCGTGGAGTTTTAGAATTTGCTCATCTTCGGGGGCAAAGTAATCAAGCTATTCCATGATTAGTTCATATACTAATTAATAATAAATTCCTGATTGATTATTTTGAAATTAGGGGGGGGGGGGGGAGGGTATGAGGAAATTCCAGGAGAGTATTCTGGAGAGATTCCTGGAGTTTGAGAATACACTCATCTTCTGGGCCCAAGGAATCAAGCTGGTTCATAATTAGTTCATAGACTAATTATTAATAAATTGCTGATTGATTATTTCGTAATTTCGGGGGCTGAGGAAATTCCAGGAGAGTATTCTGGAGAGATTCCTGAAGTTTGAAAATTCGCTCATCTTCTGGGCCCAAGGAATCAAGCTATTTTCTGATTAGTTCATAGACTCATCAATCATAGATAGTTGATTAATTATTTTGAAATTGGGGGGAGGGAGGAGTGAAAAAATTCCGGGAGAGTATTCTGGAGCAGTGCGTGGAGTTTTAGAATTTGCTCATCTTCGGGGGCAAAGTAATCAAGCTATTCCATGATTAGTTCATATACTAATTAATAATAAATTCCTGATTGATTATTTTGAAATTGGGGGGGGGGAGGGTATGAGGAAATTCCAGGAGAGTATTCTGGAGAGATTCCTGGAGTTTGAGAATACACTCATCTTCTGGGCCCAAGGAATCAAGCTGGTTCATAATTAGTTCATAGACTAATTATTAATAAATTGCTGATTGATTATTTCGTAATTCCGGGGGGTGAGGAAATTCCAGGAGAGTATTCTGGTGGGACTGCTGGCGTTTCAGAATTTGCTCATCTTCTGGGCCCAAGTAATCAAGCTATTTCATAATTAGTTCATAGACTAATTGATAATAAATTGTTGATTAATTATTTTGAAATTAGAGGGGAGAGGGTGAGAAAATTCTAGGAGAGCATTCTGGACATCTCCCGGAAATTTGAGAGATGTCTGGATGTCAGGGTTAGGATCGTTACTTTCCTGGATTATTATTTTTGGTTAAGTATACGCAAATTGTTAATTAATGATTAATGCAGGTTTTGATGAGTGAGGAAAATCCTTCTCGATGCTCCTGAATTTACACACCCTTCATATAATGATAAAAAGACTAATTACCCTCTTTTATCGATGGCCGTGCCAGCTTAATAAAATTCTGACACGGCCACAAAAAAAAAGAAAAAAAAGGGTTAAAAAATTTTTTTGTTGCAGAAAAAATTATTAAAAAAGTAGTACTTTCGATTCCTATTTACCAAATTTGGGTGTGATACTTTGGCCGTGCCAGCTTTTGATACCTAAAACTTTCAATGTTTTATTATTGTATTATGTATTATTACAAAATTCGCACCGCTCATGTACGAAAGAGATATCAATTGAATAATGCTTGAAAATTACGCAACGTGGCCTTTGCAAAGAAAATCCGAGGACAGGAGGTGTCTCACGCTTCACTGATGACATTGATTAGTACCCAGTAACTATAACATTGTCACTCAAAAATGCTGCACAATGGTATTTTTTTCGTCAACGATTTCTCACGCAATTATGCGATTCAAGATGGCGCAATCGTTACGCTCTTCACGTAACTTAGATCTAATTAGATTGTGCTTGTAATTGGTAAGATCGTTTGACAAAGGAAAAAAAAACACAGAATGGAAATTTTGAACGTATCCGGTCGAGAATGAGTCTGTGTGCTGGAAAATTCTTCCCTTTTTATTATGATATTTTATATTCCTCAGATTATGATCGATTTTTCACGTACACTCAAGAACTTTCACCTTCGCCTTCATCTGTGTCTGCCTACTATTCTAAAGGTCCCGCGTTCGATTCCCGCTCACTGCAAATATTTTTTCTGAAAAATATTTTCTCACGGACTCCGACCGATGGCAGGAACATTCCGTGTGTGCTATCGGCGGTATCCATGAAGTGAGACCGTAAGCTGGGACCGAACGCGACCCGTCGCGCGGGGGGGGGGGGGGAGGGAGGGTTCCATCGTAGACGCCCGCCATCGTATCACAGGGGTTTCTGGAGGTTTACCCTGTGATTAGAAATACGATGAGCTGAAATGGCGAAGTCGGCCCCAGCCGCAATGGGTGGGTACTCTGATCCGTAGTATTGCCCATGAAGTAATGCCTACCAGCGGTTACGTGGGTGAATACGAATGGAGAAAGAGTGGAAAAAAAACCTTCGCCTTCATCAGTTAATGAACTATTCGCGATTTGAAGACAAACGAGACCTGATTTTTCCAACGTATGTATACCTGGCCGCACCAAGTAGCAGAATGCAATTTTTAATGTTGCATAATTTAAAGCTCATTTAGAGCTAATTTAATATGTTATATGAAAAAAAAATTCCCGCTGACGCGGTTTTGGAAGAAAAATGAGTTGAGGCTAGCTTCCATGTAAGCTGGCAGAACAATGGATAAAAAATGAGCAGAATTTTTTTTTCTCCTGCTCAGGTTTTAAAACTAATTTAGAGCTAATCCAATGAAACCCGTTGAAAAAAAGTTCCCTGCTAACGAGGTTTGGGGAGAAAAATGAGTTAAAGCTAGCTTCCATGTAAGTTATGCTTCCGTGGAAGTTATGAAAGTAGGAAAACTTTATAGGAAAACTTTTAGGAAAAGCATATAAAATTAACTCCGAATTAGTTTAAAAAAATAAGTAGAAGAAAAAAAAAGTTCTGTTAATTTTTTATTCGTTATTTTGATTGCTTACATGGGAGCTAGCCTGAACTCATTTCTCTTCCCAAACCCCGACAGCGGGGAATTTGTTTCCAACATATTAAATTAGCTTTAAAACCTAAGCAGGAGAAAAAAAAATCTGCTCATTTTTTAGCCACTGTTCTGCCAGCTTACATGGAAGCTAGCCTCAACTCATATTTCTTCCAAAACCCCGTCAGCAGGAAATTTTTTTTCAACATATTAAATTAGCTCTAAATGGGCTTTAAATTATGCAACATTGAAAATTGCATTCTGCTACTTGGTGCGGCCAGGTATACATACGCATTTTTCCACGTTATCTAGGACCATGAATCAATTGAAAAGTACTAAAAAAAAAGAGCAAAAAACTTGCTTGATGTTTTTAATTGTGAATATTGAATTGTTTTGTCATGTTCACATGTCTCAAACTGTTTTCACAGTAGACTCTCTGTAATCGCGGAGTTTCCATCCATGGCTGCTCCTCAATTATGAAAATTAGGAACCAAACCTGTAAGACCTAATGTGTGGACTTCTGTATGAGGAGCATTCTTTATGTCAAACTTTTGCCGTGACCAGAAACCGTGTTTACAACATTTTGGTAGAAACATTTCAATTGTTGACAACAACGCTACAGCATCTACAAATCCAAAATCACTGCGATATTCATGTTCTACATCCTCGAATTAGTATATATTGATATGTTTCATCCATGATATGCATTTAAGGATAAAAGACGTATGACAAGCTAGCAGTAAAATCGAGCAGAATCGAATTTTCTTTATTGCATCAATTTGGGCTCTTTTTGAGTTAATTTTGAGTGAAAAGAAAAAATTTTGAGCTCACCGGTATCAGCTCAAAAATCGTGTTACTGCTAGGTTTCGCGCAACCTAGCAGGAAAAACTTTAAAAATGAGCAGAATCAAATTTTCTTTCTTGCATCAATTTAAGCTCTTTTAGAGTTAATTTTGAGTGAAGAGAAAAAATTTTGAGCTCACCTGTATCAGCTCAAAAATTGAGTTACTGCTAGGTTTCGCGCAACCTAGCAGTAACTTTTTTTTTTAATGAGCAGAATCAAATTTTCTTTGCTGCATCAATTTAAGCTCTTTCAGAGTCAATTATGAGTGAAGAAAAAAACATTTGAGCTCACCTGTATTAGCTCAAAATTTGAGTTACTGCTAGGTTTCGCGCAACCTAGCAGTAATTTTTTTTTTTAATGAGCAAAATCAAATTTTCTTTGCTGCATCAATTTAAGCTCTTTTAGAGTTAATTACGAGTGAAGAAAAAAAAATTTTAGCTCACCTGTATCAGCTCAAAAATCGAGTTACTGCTAGGTTTCGCGCAAGCTAGCAGGAAAAATCTTTAAAAATGAGCAGAATCAAATTTTCTTTCTTGCATCAATTTGAGCTCCTTTGGAGGTAATTTTGAGTGAAGAGAAAAAAAATTGAGCTCACCTATATGGGCTCAAAAATTGAAGCCCTGCTAGGTTCCGCGAAATGTAATAGGAAAATTCTTAAAAATGAGCAAAATTCATTTGGGTTTGTTGCATCAATTTGAGCTCTGTTAGAGTTAATTTTGAGCGGAGAGAAAAAAAATTGGGCTCACTTGTATCAGTTCAAAAATCGAGTTACTGCTAGGTTTCGCGCAACCTAGCAGGAAAAATCTTTAAAAATGAGCAGAATCAAATTTTTTTTCTTGCTTCAATTTGAGCTCCTTTGGAGGTAATTTTGTGTGAAGAGGAAAAATTTCGAGGGCACCTATATGGGCTCAAAAATCGAGTTACTGCTAGGTTTCGCAAAAGCTAGAGGGAAAATCTCTAAAAATGAGCGCAATCAAATTTTCTTTGTTGCATTAATTAGAGCACTTTTGGAGTTGTTACGCAAGGTGATGGTCGTTGTCGAAAGTTGTTCCTGAGAGACACACATCGTCTCAGACTAGGTGAGAGGGTGGCTAATGAAAATGTCGAGAAAATTCGGGCTAAATTAGCTGATAAATATGTTCAAGATAACGATGGAGCATGCCCTCTCATTCCCAAACCATCAATTTTACGTGGAGCTAAGGCTACACACACAAAGTCCAAGTATTGGGATGAGGATCCCATAATCGCTCTGTCTCTGATGCAGGCTACTGTCTATAAAGAAGAGATACAATTTCTATCAGTGGTGCCATTCACTGTACATTACTGGACCAATATCCAGCGTCAAGCATACAATGCATATGCTTCCAAAGGGCATCCCTGCGCATTTATAGATGCAACTGGGAGTATTTACCCGAAATTTATTAAATTTAATGAGGTAAAAACTGCCAGTTCATTTTTATATGTTATCGTTGTGAATTTCAATGGAGAACAATTTTGTGTGGGTCCAGTTTGAACCCATTTTAAAAATTCCAATGGGGTAAAAAAGGCAAAAATCTTTATTAACGTGGCCGTTAAGTATCCATTGACCAATGATAAACCAAAAAAGATAATTTAATGAATAATGGTATGTACTATAATCCTGTATGTACTGAAAATCGTATGTACCAATGAAAAGCCTAGTTTAAAGTTCACTCAAACTACATATAAAGCTAATTGCTGGAGATCTAGCATTAACAATTTAACACATCGGCATGTAGCATATATACATTATAAATGACAATAAACTTTCAAGTCAAGTGAAGCCCTATGTTTTAATTACAAGGTTTTGTAGGAGTTATTAACTTCCCGATAGGGAAGTTATAGTAATCACCCCGAAATCGAACTTTTTCATTTCGGCCTGTAACTAGGGTTTTAAGTATACCAAAATGATCCCCAACGAATTCTGAACAAATGTCTGTGTGTGTGTGTGTGTGTGTGTGTGTGTGTGTGTGTGTGTGTGTGTATGTGTGTGTAAAAAAGTTTGATCCTAGGTTTCTCGCGAACGAATGAAGCTATTGAGGTTTTCAGGGTCGCAATCGAAACATCTCCATGCAAAATCGAGGGGATTAGATTTTGGATCAAATTGATGCACTATATATATTGTTATTAACAATTTCAATTGTTTATAATCTTCTACTGCCTAAACTATCAAAGTTAGCGAAAAATTTCTGAGACAAAAGTTATTCCTCAACAATGAGGAATTTGTCCTCAACAAATGCAACAATACACATTTTATGTAGTATAACTTTTTTTGCTAATTTGCATAATTAAGGAGGTATAGGAGTTTGAAAAATGATGTGTGTAATAAGTGAAAGAATGAAGCCATGCAGGCCATTAGGGTCTGAATCGGAGTGTTCTAATGTAACTCGGAGAGGATTAGATTTTGAATGCAATTAACCGTATATATATATTGTTATAAACAATTCCAATTGTTTATAACGTTCTATGGCGAAAATCGTATCAGCTAGCGGAATGATCACTAAACAATAGTTTTTACGCATGCAAAAATACACATTTTATGTTGAATGACTTTTTTCCGTAATTCGCATATTTAAAGAGGTATGGCCGTTTAACCAATTACGTACATCATACGAGAAGAACGAACGTAGCTGCTCATAGCTTCTCAATGACCCAATGACAAAACCGAATCATTATGTGCTTTTCAAACTAGTGTAATTGAATTTTTCATTTGCTAGAATTGAACTCGGATTTTTTATATCATCGTTGCTTTTGCTCATCACCATGGTTGCGTTCTGATGCTGTAGTTAAATACCAAATCGGCAAGTCTTGTTTGTGCCCTGCATGGGGCACACACATTTGTACACCACTATTTTTCATTTATATCATACCCAACTGTAAATCCATATAATCCTGTCTACTAATGAAGAATTGATTGAAAACATGCTTCAAATTAGAAATAAAGCCAATGGCTAGTGATCTACTATAAAATGGTTTCTGACATCGATACTGTATATAGGGGGTCCTAGAAGTATATGCTGATCTGGGAGGGGAGGGTTCAGAGGGTGATTCTGAACAACAAATTCCTTTTCCACTTTTTGATCAGAAGTACCCCTGAAGAGTTCTGGGGGTGAAAACGTGAGCCAATGACGCCACAGCGATCAGCTGATCTGCGCTTCAGTGCCCGTAACGCATACTCGCGCGTAAATACACCCACACCCGCACACATACACACACACCCGCGCAAACACACAGACCCAAGTCGGGGCTTTGGCGGAGTGGATAGAGTATCTGCCTACTGCGTCAAAGGTCAGAGGTTGGCGCCCGACCGCCGGAGAATATTTTCAAAAATATATTCCGATGAAAATGGATTCCGATTGAAGCAGAAACGTTCTGTGTGTGCTATCCGTGGTACCCATAAAATGAGACCGCCCAGCCGAGCGGAAACCTAACCCGACGCAGGGTGGGGTCCAACATAGGCGCCCGCTATCGTAAAACAGGGGTTTCTGGAGATTTACCCTGGGTTTAGAAATACTATGGGGAAAAGTCAGCCCCAGCCGCATGGGTGTCCAGTACTCCTTCCTGAAGGAATACTTAACGGCCGCTACCGAGGGGAGGACCAACGAGAGGGACGGAGACAAAAAAACACACACACACACACGGTTGACACACTGGAGCAAATCCGATGCCGTGACGTAAATTGGGCCCCCTGAAGTGAAAGTAATTTCTTTTCCCGGGGAGTACCTTTTACTTCAGGGGCCCATTTTACCACCGGTTTACCCCAGAAGATTCATGTTGTTTCAGAAGGTCAGTTGTGTTTTTTTTTTTTCCACTCTTTCTCTATTTGTATTCACCCACGTCCCCGTTGGTAAGCATTACTACATGGGCAATACTACGGATCAGAGTACCCACCCATTGCGGCTGGGGCCGACTTCGCCGTTTCAGCTCATCGTATTTCTGATCACAGGGTAAACCTCCAGAAACCCCTGTGATACGATGGCGGGCGTCTACGATGGAACCCTCCCCCCCCCCCCCCCCGCGCGACGGGTCGCGTTCGGTCCCGGCTCACGGTCTCACTTCATGGATACCGCCGATGGCACACACGGAATGTTCCTGCCATCGGTCGGAGTCCGTCAGAAAATATTTTTCAGAACAAATATTTTGCAGTGAGCGGGAATCGAACGCGGAACCTTTGGAATAGTAGGCAGACACTCTACCCACTACACCAAAGCCCCGTCAAGGTCAGTTGTGTGTGCGCAGGCGTCCGCATGTGAGGGTGTGTGTGGGCTGGTGCGGGAGCGTGCGTGTGTGTGTTTGCAGGCGTTAGTATGCGTTACGGCCACGAAAGCCCAGAGCAGGTGAACGCTGTAGCGTCATTGGCTATTCTTCACATCCCCAGAACTCCATAGGGGTGCTTCTGATCAAAAAGTGAAAAAGGGATTTTCCGTTCAGAATCACCCCGTGAACCCACCCCTTTCGCATCAGCATATACTTCTGGGACACCCTGTATAATAGTATATATATCATAAATGATAATAAACAATTTTCAGGTCAAGTCAGGTATAGTGGAGAACGCTCGAATTCAATTCTCCGCTGGTTCAATTTTTTTCTTCCCATTTCTGAACTTAATTTTCTATAAATTATCCGTTAAATTCCTTATATTGCAATCGCTTTGTTTGTCGATCATGATGTGGTGAACACCAAATTCTAGCTTTTCAAAAAAACTAGGAGTAACTCCATTTTTGAGCTGATATTGGTGAGTTTTAAATGTTTTCTCTCCACTTAGAATTAACTCAAAACGAGCTCAAATTAATGCAATAAAGAAAATTTGATTCGGCTGATTTTTAAAGATTTTCCTGCTACCTTTCGCGAAAGCTAGTAGTAACTCCATTTTTGAACTGATTGAGGTGAGCTCAAAATTTTTTCTCTCTACTCAAAATTACCACTAAAAGAGCTCAAATTGATGCAACAAAGAAAACTTGCCTGTGCTCATTTTTAAATATTTTTCTGCTAGCTTGCGCGAAACCTAGCATTAACTCTCGTTTTGAGGGGATGCAGGTGAGCTCAAAATTTGTTCTCTTCCCTCAACATTAAGTCTAAAACGGCTCTAAATGAGACAACAAAGAGAATTCGATTCTGCGCATTTTTACAGATTTTCCTGCTAGTTTTCGCAGAACCTAGCAGTAACTGGATTTTTGAGCTGATTGAGGGGAGCTCAAAATTAACTCGAGAAGAGCTCAAATTAATGTAACAGTAAATTTGATTCCGCTAATTTTTACAGATTTTCCCGCTAGCTTTTGCGAAACCACCCAGTAACTTGATTTTTGAGCCCATATAAGTGCGCTCGAAATTTTTCCTCTTCACACAAAATTACCTCAAAAGGAGCTCAAATTGATGCAAGAAAGAAAATTTGATTCTGCTCATTTTCAAAGATTTTTCCTGCTAGGTTGCGCGAAACCTAGCAGTAACTCGATTTTTGAGCTGATACAGGTGAGCTCAAATTTTTTTTTCTTCACTCGTAATTAACTCTCAAAGAGCTTAAATTGATGCAGCAAAGAAAATTTGATTTTGCTCATTAAAAAAAAAATTACTGCTAGGTTGCGCGAAACCTAGCAGTAACTCAAATTTTGAGATAATACAGGTGAGCTCAAATGTTTTTTTCTTCACTCATAATTGACTCTGAAAGAGCTTAAATTGATGCAGCAAAGAAAATTTGATTCTGCTCATTAAAAAAAAAAGTTACTGCTAGGTTGCGCGAAACCTAGCAGTAACTCAATTTTTGAGCTGATACAGGTGAGGTCAAAATTTGTTCTCTTCAATCAAAATTAACTCTAAAAGAGCTTAAATTGATGCAAGAAAGAAAATTTGATTCTGCTCATTTTTAAAGTTTTTCCTGCTAGGTTGCGCGAAACCTAGCAGTAACACGATTTTTGAGCTGATACCGGTGAGCTCAAATTTTTTTCTTTTCACTCAAAATTAACTCAAAAAGAGCTCAAATTGATGCAATAAAGAAAATTCGATTCTGCTCGATTTTACTGCTAGCTTGTCATACGTGGATAAAAGGGTCGTGGGCGTATAATGTAATGAAGCGTTTGTTTAAAATGACCTAGACGGAGGGGGAGAGGGGCGACTTTTATCTTCTGGAGATAGGAGTGGGATGCAGGCCGTGGTGGCGGGGAAGCAAATGGGACAGAACGGAAGGGAGAGGGGGGATCCGAGGGTCCAATAACCATGTGACGTAATATTTGAATGTTGCCCATAAGCTATTTTGTTTATTCAATTTCGTAATCACTAGCCCCGACCACTATATCGAAAATTTGTCTTAGACAATGCATATTGATGGAAATTCATCACATTACATATTCGCCCCAAACAATCCAAGTCTATGAGAATTGAGATGAAAATTCACTGTGGAAATATAAAGGTGGGTGAAAGGTGGAGGTACAAATCTTAAAAATAAGGTTGGAATACCTGGGACGTCATTAACCAGATCTAGAATAATGACATCCATTACACCCAAACAGGTGCTTTTCTGACGGCAATTGAGC
This sequence comes from Asobara japonica, assembly GCA_026005395.1. NCBI lineage: Eukaryota > Metazoa > Arthropoda > Insecta > Hymenoptera > Braconidae > Asobara > Asobara japonica. The sequence continues at coordinate 3,597,262 of BQMI01000112.1, forward strand.
TCCTCTTTTTTATTACTTTGACCCAAGGATATAACCAATTATGGATAGTTATTATTATTATAATATTATGAACAATAAAATAGAATTCAGTGGCGAACTGGTAAAAAGAGATAAGTCACTTTGACATTGCAGTCAGTTTTTAAAGAAAAAAGATTCTTCCATTGCCCTCTACAAAAAAAGCGTACCCATTAATTTCGCTACCTCCCTTAAGTTGAAAGATGTTGATAAAAAACAAACAACTATCACGTCATGTTTGTCATGTCGCTACTGAATTGAGGGCATGCAAAATGATTAAAATACTCACTTCCACGTGGCCCATAGAATTTAACTGAAAACTCGTTGAGCCCACCGAGGATCGTCACCTCGTGTTTACTCTCTATCCTGTAAAGAAATAGCTAAGGAAAACATATGAGAGGATCATGTTTTCGAGCTATAGATTCAAGAAATCTTGCTCCTTCTGCGGAGAATACTTGAAGAGAATCAATATCTCACATTGTCGTTGTTATGGTAACTTAGGCACATACACTGCGTAACGCACTTCCGTCATCTCAATTTGCCTTACAATCCATTGCATAATTAATTACCATCAGAGACATCAAGAATGAATGACCTATTATATGACAACAGTTTAGTATTCATTTTAGCCAATTTCTGATAATAGATATGAGTCGTGAGAATGTCGTCTTTATAAACTTGAGCAAAGTTTGATTAATCATTTTTATTGCGTATTACGCACACTTATCACCCATCAATGAATTTCAACTGATCGTTCATGAATTTATATATCTCCCGACTTCTTCATAATCAATGATCACCAATGAACTTATCTCTTAATAAGTTTCAAGTGTGTCGTCAACAAATCGTGTAATTGTCTGATTGTGAACTTTCTTCGATTAAATATGCCAATTCTGCAAAAACAGAAAGGAACGAAACGAAAACAATGATACTGGTTACAAATACCTGATGCTTTAGTGCTACTACCTAATTAGGTCCAATCCTTCAGTTAGGCAGTTAATATTTTTTCTTGTCAAGTAATATAAATAACCCAGCAACCTTGTAATCCATCCCCGTAAGAATTCACAGGCCATGTAGAGTAGCAAGACATGTAACTGTCAAAAATATACAGAAAATAACAAAACTTTTTTTTTTGCAACTGACTTTGAATGCAGCCGAAGTAAAACGCCAACAAGCAAGTTACTTCGAATGATCACAATTTTCTATCAAGCATTAGATTGAATTAATTTATTAGGGAGTTGCGAACGAGTTGTCGTTGTCTTATGACAAGTAAATGCTGTGTTCCTGAAATATTTGTTTTTAGTGTAGTGGTGTAACTGTTTTTATTTCACGTAAAAAATTGTGAGTTTTCAACGATATCATAATCTGGCATTTCTCAACGATTTGTCAAACTAAGAAAAAACTCTTTAAATTGAATTTCCTAAACAAACGGATTTATTTCTTAAGTTTTACTTAAGGAATATATTAAGCATATGAACTAAAAAAGCGGAGTGAACTGTTCCTAAAATCCATATTATTAAGGTACTTCGAGAGCTATCATTGATGGTGAAAATTTCGCAATGAGCTACTGACCCCAAATTTGGATCATATATTGTTGGATACATAGAAAAGAGAATCTCAAGGTCCCAAGGATTTGGACCACGCCGTTTTTGAAATATGCGTGGTCAAAAATTGAAATTTTGCATTTTTTCCATTTTTGACCACGCATATCTAAAAAAAGGCGTGGTCCAAATTCTTGAAACTTTGAGATTCTCTTTTCTATGTATCCAACAACATATAATCCAAATTTGGGTTCAGTAGCTTATTGCGAAATTTCCACCATTTATGATCGCTATTTCATAGAATGGTTTGTTATTACAAGCAAACAAAGAAACGAATCAATTCAGGAAACTACGGAAGCAGCCGTGTATGTATTAGTATGCAAAAGCTCCTCGATAAATACATCTGACCTTGGATTTGGACAACTCCGAACGAAAATGCGTCGGCGGATATTCGATGTGAGTATTAGTACACCGCCACGAGGCAATAGCCACGAGGCACAATGCCAAATGCACTCTTATTTTTCGTCCTTCATTTACAAACTTTAATCGGCGACTGAACGAATCAATTTATCATCCATGTTTTGCATCCTTCTAATCACTATTTAGATTTTTCTGTTCGGTTTGAATTCAACTATGGAACAATTTTTATTTGAAACTTTTTGAACAGATTACAAAACTTCAGGAGAAGAAAACAGAAAAATGATAGGAGAAATTAATTGTATGAAGCATTGACTAATGGCAAAATGCGGGAATTTTTTCATATCAATCTGATCATAGTTAGAAAAGAATAAAACGTGACGATGACGATGAGAGGGGAACGCTTTATATTTTTCATTTAATTCAATGAATATTTTGCTAGAAAATTAACAAAAAACGAGAAACTCGACGGAAATGTTAAATATCTTGAAATGAACTCGATACCATCTTCCTCTAAAAATCCAAACGATATTCACCATATTCATTAACCGAAGTACTATAAAAAGCTCCACAATGCACGATTAAACTAGTATTTGGATCACGTTGGACACATGAAAATTTGTAATTTCCAAAGATGCTCGTCATGGACATTTCTGACATATCCATCATCACAAAGAAATCGCAATAACTCGAATCATTGGCTTTGTATACCTTACAAAATAACGCCATGAAGTGCTGTGAAAAATATATATTCATTTTCTGCTAACTTAAAAGATGTCATTCAAAATTTTATGTCTTGACTTGGCCAAATGGATAAGCTCAACTTGTTGGCAACATGTTTTCAGTTGTGTAGTACACAACACCGTCGACAGAACAGTGAATGCCTATACTAATGTTGTGCGCACACAAAACGGTACAATCAGCTGGTTAAAAACAGCTGTGACCCGTCATCGGTGTACCACGAAGTTAAATGCCCCCTCACTTTCAAGACCCAATTCAAAATACTCGATGTTTGCTTTACTTCCTTATCCCGAAAAATGCGAGTTTACATCTGGCAGATAAACTTCGTACGAAAGCCCCGAAGATGCGGGCGAAATTACGGGGTGGGGAGGGGGAGGGGGAGAGGGAAGAACAATAAACAAGGAAATGGTATTTTCTCGATTTTTTAAAAAAGGATACAACTTGATGACATCCGTGTCCATACGTCGTTTGCCAGCACTCGGGGACGACATGATTCTCAATTTATTTATTGAAACAATGGGTGTAATCACAAGTCGAAGAAATCCTCGAATTAATACGTGAAATGTGTCCACAGTTTCACGATGATAGTTCCTCTAGCCACTATCACTCCCTCTCTCTCTCTCTTTCACTTTTGTATATTTTGTTCTACCTCGTGTTCCCCTCTCTCACGCAACTTTAATCAGCCCGACAGTTCGTGACTGCTGCTCACAGGGGAAAAATAACAAATAAATGAAACGTTAAAATGTAAATGACAAATACGAAACACACGTCGAGGCTTCAGTAGGCCTGCATCACACCTTCAGCTGGATTTATTGGCAGAAAAATAAACTTAACGCTCAACACTATGCCATCAGTTGATTCACAATGTTGCGATTATTTAATTTGTCGTTTTTGCGGATTTCCCGTATGTTCCGCAAATGTCAATGGAATCCAACAAAGTCCCCTATAACACTTGCTCCCATATGGGGCCCTCTACGATCAACAAAAAATGGAAAAAAAATTCTAGTCTTTGTTCTCTCTCGAGTATCGGTTCATCGTCATCTCTTTCGCACTCGCACACAAGGCGTATCTTCCTTCATTCACCTCGCAATGAAAATACACTTGAAAAAGAATAAAGGGAAATAAAAATGGTGAGCAGGAGCTAATTTTTTTTTATCAATTAACCAATTCGGGTTAAGTTGCCGTGTTAATCGCTAGTATACGCAAATGTGGCTTACTGGATATTTTCAGTGAAGATGCATTTTTGGGGGAAAAAATAACACCTAACGACCTGTCAAGGCAATGCCAACGATATCCCCCCCCCAAACCAACCGCAAATCGCTATCCACTTCCAACTGCGTCCAACTTTGCCTGATGGCACACTGCGCCAGCAATCCAATGCGATGATGTTGTCGTGTCCCTTATTCGTCTATTTTCGTCTATTCTCGGAAATACGAGGGCACGAGAGGGAGAGAGAGAGAGAGAAATGGTAGATTTTTAGGTTGGGCAAACTAGAGATAGAGGGCGACTGTTTCCACCGCACGTTTAGGGGTTCAGTGTTGCCAACGTGGAGAAAGGACAAAATGTGATTTTGAAAATTTGGAATTCTTTCGAAATAAAAAAAAAACTTATAGGATTCAATGGTATTCTTGCATTAAAAAATTAAATTTGTAAACTTTTGGACATTCGAGGAGAAGAATAGACAATTGTAAACATTGACCATTATGACAGATTTTGAAAACGTTGGATATCACAAATGAGCGATGTTACAACAATAGGAACTTTCGAAGTTACGAATTCGAAAGGCAAACAACATAAGCAGGGTGAATGTGACCTATCGGGGCCATACCAATCATTGCCTGATTTAGTAATTTTCTTCATTATTGCGATGTTTCTACACAATTTCCGTAAAAGCTCAATAGAAACGATATTCAAGTAATTTTGTAGGGAATTCAGACAAGTCCGAAATTCGATGCGGTCTAGCATTGTTCGGTAAAGTGGCTAATTTTAAAAATAAAAAAAAATATCCCGATGTCGGCAAGTTATAGTTGTAATGGCTAGGCTTTTAATTGTACTATAATGATCCCGATTAAATTTTGAGATGAATATTTGAATGTGTCTGTGTGCGCTGTATGTAACGCTGGTTTTCACACGATTACCTACGAATTAACAATTCGATTGAGGTCATTTAGATCAGACTCGCAAGGCGATTATATTTTGGATAAATTCGCCCTAGTTATAAACAATTGAATGTTTATAACGACATATCTCAAGAACGTTTGTCGCATCAACAGAAAAAGCTCTATGAAAAAAAGGACTCCTGACAAAATTGAATATATATATTCAAAATTGAATGTGTAGCACAGGCCAAGTGCACATTCAGAACTCTTCTTCTGATTATCTTATACACCCGATGCCGTGTTGAAGGAATCTTCATTATAAACCCATCTATGAAAGAGTTCGTGCATGAATGCATTAAATGAAAAATAGCATGCCTCCTTTATTAGATGCCCTTTTATAATAATAATCATGAAGTATTTAGTAGAATGATAATTTCATCATTGTATTGAACTTGAAACCTGGTTCCTTTCTGAATGATCTTTCAGATGCCATTATATGGATGGAGTCTGCTTAATTACTGTTCTAGTACATAGACCGTCATTTCTCATATGATTATCAAACTAAATATTGATGGAACAAAATGATATCAATTGGGTTTTGTTGCCCTTTTCATGCTTCCTTCATTTCGTTCTGAATGATTTTCGATTGGATTCTTAGTATCGATTCTGCACGCATTTTGACAATTAAATTGTTAATAACTTTTGTTTGTATCGGTTATGGTTGATACGACCTCTGAATTCGGATTCAGCGTACCAAAAACCATAATGAAATACCAAGCAAAGACGACCAATGGCATTCAAAAGCGATGTACAGCGTATGGACTACAGTGGGTCTTTAGTGATCCGACGAAATCCACTGTTTTTCATTTTTTTTAGATCACATTTTAGAAATAAAATACTTTATATTTTTTATAAAACGAATTTTTAATGCAATACTCAATCTTTTTTACTGAAAATTGGCGAAGACACGAGAGTAAACGCGTGTAGATGGGCATATACGTGTGTATGTGTGTGTGAGTTCGTATATCTGGTATTTTTATCTCACAAGCCCAAACGCGCGCTGTATTACGACGTGCAACTTGAAGTAAAAACAATTCGTTTCCGAAATTGAAGATACTGTTCATCATCGATACTGAAAACATAAGAGCTTTCAGTTTTCCAATTTGGAGCAACCATCTTTTGTTTTTTTTGTAATTATCGCATACATATAAAATTTCCAACACTGGACAGAATACGTAAAACACTTGAAACTTATAAAACTACATGAGTTATGACAACTCGAACAATTGTCATACTTCCCTGATGGACCCATTGAGTGCAACTTGATTCGGGGGATCAACTTGTGCGCGCACTCGATCACTACTTGATCGCTGGTCTACTGAGAAAATATATATGTGGGTCAAAAGTCATTTCTTTCGGGATTCTCAATATACATGACTTTTTGATGTTTTTTGCTTTTTAACTTCCCGATCTTAGGGAAGTTATTGTTATGGGTCGGAAAATCGAAATTGTAAATTTCACTTGATCTCCACGTTTCATGACCCCTAGAAACATTTCCAACCATTTTGAGCGAGATGTTCGTCTGTGTGTGTGTGCGTATGTGACCAAAATTTTGTGGAACGATTTCTCCCAGACAAATTATGCGATTTGGGGTTTTTTATACTCATTGGATAGGTTTCCGGCTAACTTAGTCCTGATTAGATTTTGAACGTAATCGACCCAGCAGTTTTATAGTTATTAACAAATGAATTGTTTATATCGCTGCGTCGTGAGAACCATTGAAGATACGAAAAAATTATTCAATCAAATTTGTTCCACACACAAACATACATATTTAATGTTTTATAACTTTTTTGGCTGCCACCGATAGTTTATTGTTATTAACAAATTCAATTGTTTAGATCGCTATATTGTAAGAACGGTCAGAGATACGCCACAACCCAGGTGGGAATTGAACATGCGATGAAGCTTGATCAAAGCTTGGACGAGGCTTAACTAAGCTTCGCCAAAGCTGTGTTATGAAGCCTCGGTCAATCTGTGCAGAACATGCGAATGTAACACCAATCCCAGCTTAGAGAATAAGCTTTGTCCTAGCTTTTGGTTACGTAGGTTAATGCAAGCTTCGAACTTTATCCTCATTCAAGCTTCGGACTTTATCTTGGTACAAGCCTCGAAATTCATTTTCGTCCAAGTTCCAAAGTTTCTCGTGGTCGAAGCATCGAAATTAATCTTGGTCCAAGCTACAAAATTTATCTTGGTTCAAACTTTGAAGATAGGAAGATTGAGGTTGGACCAAGCTTAGTTGAACATTTGTTTCCAAGCTTCGGTTTAGGTGGTGCAGAAATCCTGGATTTATATATGAATCCAATATTAAGCAGAGTTTCGCTGAAGCCGGTAAATCGAAATTAGGAAAAATATGCTTCACTCCAGTTTAGTTCAACCTTCGTTCAGAAGCTTGGGTGTAGATGGTATGAGCAATCCGGGATTCATGCTTGTTAAAGCTAAGATTCAAAGCTAACAAAGCTCAGCTCGGACCAAGCTTAGCACAACATGGTTTCTGAAGCCAGGGTTTGGATGATTCTAGTAAGTTTGGATGTATGTATGTGTCCAATATTGGACGTAGATTGGATTCTGCTTGTGGACCAATGCTAGGGACGCTAAGATTGAGCCAAGCTTGGCACAAGCTGGGCCAACGAAGCTTGGATATCTTCGATATAACTAAGCTTGGTGTGATCTAGGCTTATGCATGGGATGAAGCTATGTCGAAGCTATCAAGTCCAAGCTCCGGCATCGAAGGTCGGACCAAGATTGATCGCATCGTTCAAGCTTCAAATTCCCCACCTGGGAATGTGTCAAATGAAAGTCGTTCCACACGTAAAAAAGCACATTTGATATTGTATCACTTCCTTTGCCAACACCCATAGTTAATTGTTATTAACAAATTGAATGGTTTATGTCGCTCTATCACGACAATAATTAGAGATACGAAATGAGGTGTTGAATGAAAGTTGTTCCACACGTAAAAGTACACATTTGATTTGTTATGACTTTTTATGCTAACACTCATAGTTTTTCATAAATTGAATTGTTTATCTAACTCTATCGCAACAAGAATATATTTTTAAAAAATCTCTTTATACTACTTTTACTTTTAACGGTCTTTATTGCAAGAAACCTTACAAGTGGCCATTGCCCGAAGGCCTTCAGCCGGGTATAAACAATATTGTCATTCTGAAGTCTTAATTACAAAAGTGAAAAAGAAAGGGGAAAAAATGATAATAAAAGTAAAAGATAAAGGTAATACTAAGGTAGTTGAGTATTAGTTTTGTCAGTAAATTGTACATATATTTGTATGGGGTGATAATGGTACATTTTATTGTGTTGAACGAGTGTAAGAATGGGAAGAAATACAGAGCGATTATTGTTGCTGTGACAGAGTTTGATCTCCCCAGGAGTCATTGCCATATTGTTCGATTCGAATTGCCTGCAGACTTTCCAGTAGAGTATTGGATATTTATAGCGTGATCTGGTGTGTGGATCACGGTTGTGGCAGAGGTCAAAAATATGGTCCAGCTTATTCAGTGCAAAATTTGTTGTTACTTGGTTAAATCTGTCAAGGATGGGTTCGATTTGGGTGCGTTCGTATAGTAGGGCATTCGAGGGGTTGTGGAGGGGATTGGCGGGGTGGCGAATTTTTGTCATTTTACGGAGGGTAGTCCTTTCGGCGACACCGATTATGTGTTGAGTCCCAGCTCTAGCAAAGAGGAGAAGGGGGTGGGCATAGTCTAGGATGGGGCGACATATTGCCTTGTATATTTTGACAACGTGTTTTGTGTCAAGACCTTTGTCTTTATATGTTAAGCTCCGAAACTTGGCGCCTCTGGCGATACAACGTTTTTTTATGATGTTAGCATAAGATTTAAAGTTGAGGTTGTAGTCGACCTGGACGCCAAGGTAACTTGTGTTGATCTCTTTATATTTTAAGCATTATAAAATGTTACAGATCTGGTAATTTTGAGAAGTTTAAAACGTTCACAACTTGAGACGCATACCGATATTTTGTAATTTTTAATCAATTTTATTGGATTATGTATACTCTCTCGGGTCTTTACATGTTGCTCCCTTCCCATTTCCCCAAAGGTACAAAGTTTTCTTAGGCTATTGCAATAATTCATTCAAGTTACACTCTTATACCATATTAGACTCAAATCCCTCCACTCCTTCGTTCCTCTTTCATATTCATCACCACACTCCTCACTCTCTCTCCCATATCCAACTATTGTGCTATAAGAGCCTCACTACGATGGCCATTTACTCACTAAACCCAACATATCTGAATTACCTCACTCATTCCTCCATTCCTCTCTCATCTCTACTCACATTCCCATTCTTTTCTCACACATACACACATATATATATCCCCCCCCCCCACCCACACTGCTTCCTCCCTCCCCCGGCATCCTGCTGTAGCGGTGGGGTGACTCCTATCACTTCCAATCAGTTTGCCCCGTTCATAGGCCGTTATTCGCCGCGATTGTCCAGGGACTTTGATGGCGAGAAACTACACCGCTATACCTGAGCCTTCCTCCCCCTTTCTCCTCTGCCTCTGCCTTACTCTCTAGCCTGTCACCATCCCTCCCTCCCCCTCTTCCCTTACAACGGTATTACATTTTTCCCCCTTATACTCAACACTCGCCCCACCCCCCCCCCCCCCCCCGCCCTATTTGTTATAACCCTCCCACCTTCCCACACTTCAACCCTTCAGCACTTCCTCTCTATCTTGTGCCCGCTATATTCTGTCCGTCATCAACCGTTCCCCTTGACCCCTCATTGGGCCCTCACCGTTCAACTTTTCTACTCCACTCTTTCCAGCCACACTCATTCTTCCACTCCTCCCCCCTTCGTTCATCCTGTTTTTTGGGCACATTTTCCCCCTTAAACCTACGCACTCTCGCCACTACAAAATTTAGACCTATCCATCCATACTCCGACACTAACAAGCCTACCACTATCCACTGAGCACTCCCCCTCCCCACCCCACAATCTCCTTACGTCACCTCACTGCCTCTCCCCTTTCACCACTCAACACCTTACACCACTCCTCTGTATGGTCTCTCCTCTCCTCTCACTGTCTTTTCCTCCTCCAGCCCCTACTTCCGCTGGACTCGATTCCTCTCGCTTGACTCTCCTTTCCACTCCAGTCGTTTTCCTTCTCCTCTCCCTTCTCCCTGCTCTCTCGCCGTCTGCGCCTCTGGTGCTATCACTGATTTTTATTGACTCCCCCAACTCCTCCCGTCTTTCCTTATACTTGGTCCGTATTCACGCCAACTGATTTTACTCCATAAAAACCTCTCTTTCTCCCATACTTGGTTTTCCCTCTGCCTCAAGTACTTGACCACCGCCGCCTCTCTTTCTACAACTCAGTTTTTGGTGGTCTCCACGTTTCCTCTTCACCGCTTTACTGCCACTCTAACCCCCCTGTCCCTTCCTACACTCGCCTCTGATTCATTCCTCGTGGTGCAATCTGGGCCTTCTCCTGCCAACGTTTGCCTTTCCCGCTCAAATTCACTCTCCGTCTCTTCTTTCTTTGTCACTCCTTCTAACTTCTACTTCTCGGGCAGCCCCTTGAAATCGCGATATCTCCTCCCCCATACCACCCACACCTTCACCTTCATTTACCCGCCTGCCGCAGCGTTCCTCCCACACTTTTCTTACACTTTCTTACACGCACACTTTTCTTACACGCACAAGTTGTTCCTCTGATATCCGCAATCAATGAGTAATCGATAGATCTGTCGGGGTTATGAAAACTAAACCCGAATCGATAACCAGATATCAATATTCGATTTTAATCCGTTACAATTTTCGCCGCAAAACGCCAGTACGATTTGCATGTCATGATTTCCGAGATATTTCGACTCTAACAATGTTCATTTATGTATATGTATCTTCTTAAATTTTCTTGAATCTTTATATAAAAAAAGCATGCACTGAAAAGTGTCATGGCGGAGAGCATGGTAATTCAATCATTTGATTGGTGCAAAAAGTGTCATGGCGGTCGGCATCGCATTGGATAATTTGATTGGTGCAAAAAGTGACATAGCGGCGAACACGGGAATTGGATCATTAGGATGGCTGGTATTCATGTAAAGTTTATTATGCTGGTAAGTCAGTAAGTCAGTTTTAATATGGCATTTGATAGATGGCGAGATCAACGAAAAAATGTTTTTCAAGAAGCTTGTAATCTGCTTGAAATAACACAAAAAAATCCTAATAAAGTAATAAACGTCGGGGTTAGATAAACAATTTCGAATGATTGATAAGCGGCATTGGGATAAAAAAAAACACAATAAACGGGATGTGGGTTTGACCCTCTACGGGTCGAACCAATAACTTCCCGATCGTTCCCCCGTATATGTTATATACAAAATTTCGGTGTGTGTCTCACATTGTGAACGCCTTAAACTTTTCAAAGTGAAGAAATTTTAAAATCTCTTTATTTAGAGATTTTCAAAGAATATATCCTTTCTTGTGATAGGGTTGGATAAACAATTCGATTTGTGAAAAACTATGAGTGTTAGCATAAAAAGTCATGAACAATCAAATATGTCCTTTTACGTGTGCAACAACTTTCATTTAACACCCCATTTCGTATCTCTAATCATTATCGTGATAGAGCGACATAAAGCATTCAATTTTTGAATAGCAATTAACTATGGGTGTTGGTAAAAAAAGCCATAAAACATCAAATGTGCATTTTTATGTGTGGAACGACTTTCATTGGACACTTCGTTTCGTATCTCTAATCGTTTTCAGGATCGAGCGATGTAAACAATCCATTTTGTTAATAACAATTAACTATGGGTGTTGGCAAAAAAAGTGATAAAACATCAAACGTGCATTTTTATGTGTGGAACGACTTTCATGGGACACTTTGTTTCGTATCTCTAATGCTTCTCAGGATAAAGCGATATAGACGATTCATTTTGTTCATAACAATTAACTATGGATGTTGGCGAAAGAAGTCAAAAGATCAAATGTGTATTTTAATGTATGGAACTTTTTATATTAAACACTTTTTTTGTATCTCTGACCGCTCTTACGATAGATCGCTATAACCAATTCATTTTGTTAATAACAATTAACTATGGGTGTTGGCAAAAAAAGTCATAGAACATCGGATGTGTATTTTTTCGTGTGCGACGACTTTCATTTGCCACATTGTTGCGTATCTCTAACCTAAAATCAAATGTGTATTTCTTGGCGGGCACAACTCTCATTGTACACTTTTTTTCGTACCTCAAACCGTTCTTGCGATATAGCGATATAAACAATTCAATTTGAGTTCGGCGGGAAGCGCAAACTAGGACGGACGCACGCGTTCGCTCCTGTTCAGTGTTCCACCTAAACCTTTTCACTCACTTCCATCATTATCCCTATTTTACACTTATCCTTCCCTATTACATTCCTTTCCATTCCTCTCCCAGTGCAAGTGAAAAAAGTTACTCTGTTTATTGGCGTTCCGATAATTAGTAACAATTTTGAACAATTGCCATCGTTCTCCAACAATCTACCCCTTTCTATTGGCGTCATACGAAGTCATCTATCTACCATATCGGCTGATGACAATATCATCAGCCAACCACAGCAACGTCCCTATAGAGGGACAACTCTGTCTATAGGTTTAGCTGTTTTGAGGTTTCCCAGAGTAATGTAGTCACCACAATATATATGTTAACACTAATATTTATTACTCAATGATAAAGATAGTAATACAAAAATAACTTTTGAATGCACGGAATTATTCTGCTTCACGTGTAGCGTTTCAGTTACGAATATATATCTCTCGGGATTAGGGTTTGTTTTCGCGGGCGACGGATTGCGCCTTCAGGTCGATCGGCGCGCCGCGCCGTGGCCGGGGTGTGATCCGCAGTGATCGGAGTCGCCACATAGGGATAACGGCGAAGTTGCCATTTGAGCAAGAGCAAACTAAGAAGAAGAAGAAGAAGACAATTCAATTTGTTAAGAACAAGTGAACGGATAATTTGTTGAAAAAATCATTCCTTTCAGACCTGGACACCACAGATACGCGTCCATCAAAAAAAAAGGAAATCCCTTCGGTGATTTCGCCGGAAACGTTAAACAATTTTTTTTGTTTACACACATACAAACACTTTTCTGAAATCACTTCAGGATGATGCACACCGTCGAGAGACGTGAAAATTTCATTGATGTGGCAATTTTCATTTTCGGACTCATTACAATAACTTCCCTAGATCGGGAGGTTAAAAATCATTGGAATACAAAAAAAAAGCATTGAAATACAAGAAAAAAAAGCAAAAGAGAGAAAGTAACCAGATAAAAACGTATTAAAAAAAGCATTGAAATAAAGAACAAAAAATGAAAATAATAAAAGAAAAACTCAAAAATAAAAACAATTGCATTCATGTAAATGGTGATAAAGTAAAATTTGAACAACTTTTAAGTACATAATCAGCGCAGGAAAAATGATATCAGTTTGGTTCGAAAGTCTGCGAGGTTCAGTTGGCGACAACATAGAATGACCTTTATGATTGACTCACAAAACCACGATAAATGGGTTTTTTTTATAAAAAGAAATGTGAATGACAATATGACACATATTTCAATATACCTTGGAATTTAGACATTGAGGAAAATCAAAAAAGGAGGGGAAAAACAGGTACTACGCGGCCGCGCGCACTGCTAGTAGGAATAAATAGAGATAGAGACTACCATTGTCCGCGAAGGCGCGGCTGCGCGCGCATTTCGGCGTGGCAAAATTTCGAGATAGATGGATTCTCTATCGATATCAGATGTATCTCCTTTTTATAATAGCAAGGATACTAGGATTGTTTCGCATAAGCGGCTCGACCAATTTAAGTTTGTTTCCTCCCATGTATACCCTGACACATGATTTGATTTTTGCATTTATCTCTTACCATCTTCACTTTACAGAAACCTGTTAGAACACATAAAAATGTTATCACGTAGTTTCTTAAAAAAATGCTTATTCTATTTTTAGGGGGAAATTATTGGTTTCACTCGTAAAAGGTCATTATCCACATTCCGACAGTCGGCATTCGAGTCACCCCCTTGTAGTTATATGGACAATATAACTATAATGAAGAGCATGAATTTATATGTTTAATGGTGATGAGATAATATAATGCTTTTAAAATTGCTTGCTGCCAACGTAATCTAAATTTATAATAATATTATGAGAATCCTCATCGGAGTAAATATTGTTGTTAAGTTGAGGCTTAACCACATCTAGAATCTTCGAAATATTAGCCGACAAATGAAGACCAAAATGATGGCTTGTGGGAAATAATACGCTTGTTGATACTGTGATACTGTATTTGTGCTAATGATATTTCAAATAAGATTGTACGGCACTGTATATATTATTATTCATTCCTAAAGAAAAAAGTGAAATTAAAATAAATTTGATATGACGAATACTCAAATTTTCATTGTCAAGGGGAAAACAATTATTTCCGTTTTGGGAACCTAATGATCAAAACTCGATTTTTCGAAATAAGTGAATCACTTCGCTTCGCAGTTTGAATGCCGTAAAGGGTATAGAGAACGCTAATGTTTGCGTACATGGAGTGTTTTTAACTTCTCTGAAAAATATCAAACTGGGGTCTGAAGTCGACACTTCACGAAATATCATGATAAATATATTCGACCTGTGTGTATAAAATGACTCATTTTCAGTTACACAAAATGAAAGTCAAAAAATTTAGAAAACGGAGTTTCAAAAATTAACACACATGTTAAATATTTGCGATTTTTTGGTTCTAAATTTTGAAAAGAAAAATGAAGAATCTTAAGTATGAAGACATTTGAAAAAACGTTAAAATTCTAGAATATTTTAACAAGTTTGAAAAGTTACAAGAATATCCAGTCCCAAAATCTGAAAGGTGTCGAACACTTGAAAAAATTACATACATTGCAGGAGAAATCCACATTAAAAAAAAAAAATTCAAAAAGTGTAAAATAAGGAGGAATCATTAATTTCAGAAATAACTAGTGGGTGGGATGTATTTGTGCCCTCAGTGAGGGCACAATGCAAACTTCCCGATTTGGTAACTCGAGTTTTTCAGATCATGTTTGTTTCAAAAATTTACGAGACTTTTTACTTCAGAATTTACTGATTTTTTTTTTCATTTCTCTATATGTCGCTGCCTTTTGTGATTTTTTTCATAATCAAGAGATAACTCCCTCTTCGACGTGAAGGCCATTTACTTCTCATTAAAGCCTTTAAGTCTCATTCAAGCATTTTAAAACCACGAATATAGAACAACTACGGTGAAGAAGTTCAATAAGCCCGTATGTCTGGCTTCACTCGACTTCACGTTCCATGGCAGCATTCATACACAAAAGTGATATAGAAGTATTATATTCTGAGTTGGTCCATGTTTACTGTAGAGACCAATTTTTGCGATCGCCGACGTCATCGAGTCTCCATTCATGCACTCATCACATGAAAGTCAATACACCTTAAATGTGCATCTTTGTCTGAGGAACAATTTATGTTAACAATTTTTTTCCGTACCTCCAAACGTTTACGAGATATAGCGTTATGAACAATTGAAATTGTTAATAACAATATATATTCTGAACCAATATCTATCAAAAACTAATCAGGGCTAAGTTACATGAAGGCGCGTCGATTGAGACCTCGATGGCTTCGATTGGTGTATCCACTCGTGAGAAATCGTTGACCAAAATTTAGGGCACATACATACACACACACACGGACATTGACTCAGAATTTTTCGGGGGCCATTTTGGTACCCTTAAGACACCAGTTACAGGTCGAAATGAAAAAGTTCGATTTCGGGGTGATTACAATAACTTCCCTATCGGGAAGTTAAAAAAGGAAATCAACCAATTATGTTTCAATGGTACATGCGTTGCGTCTAATGTTACAACGTGGAAATTTTTGAATATTCCAACAAGTTCAGGAATTTTAGAGAAAACTTGGAAACACTTGGAAAATTAGAAAATGCCAAATTTTTTGCCATTAATTTCGAAAATAACCCGCCGGTCTTATGGATTTGTACACACGCTCAAAATACTTTTGTAATTCTTGGTTAACATGTTTTTTCTCGAAGATCTTTCCAAATCTCAAGTCCTTGTGGGGAAGCTGGAGGAGAACGCCGCGTGCTCTGTGCGCGCGGAATTCAAACACTGAAGCACCATTCGCATATTCCACCTACGGTTATATCTTTATTACGTAAGTTAGAAGAAAAAATCATCGGAAATAAAAGGTTCAATTTTGCATAAGGAATACTTTATATGCGCATTTTTTCAGATTTGCAATTGTTCTTTAAGTACGCTCTGTTATAAACATTTCACATTATTTATAACAACAGAAAATACTGGATTCCAAGTCTACTGACAACAATCGCGTTACTAGTTCATGCATACTTGTGGCGTTGCACACAACACGCACACATTCGCGCAAATATCTTGAAATTTATTTTGCATCCTTTTAGTATATTTGAAAGATGATTTACATAGCGAAAAAAACGATTCTCAAAATCTGTGGGATTACAGTAAGGAAGCCGAGTAACGGCAGCAGTGCAGATAATTACACATATTGGTGAAATTTGCCATTTTCTTTTTCAAATTTCTCACATCTTCTAGTTTATCCTTTCAGCAAATCGGTGATGACGCTCCTTCTATTCGTTTCTTTCCAGCTGTCTGTACTCGATTTTTATTCCTTTGCTTGACTATATCCTCTGAGAGAGGTAAGTGTCGAGCCTGTACTCGATGGAAGGGGGGTTCGTAACATTTCCATTCAAATCTTATCGTTTCTATATATAGTGAGTTTGGTAGAAGAGTGCTCGTGGGTTCGGTGCCGAAGTAATCCGTTCGTATTCATCAACATGAGAGTGGGGACTTCGGCTTAAAAACCGAAGAAAGCTTTATCGTAATACGCATTTTATTCACGTTGGCCTACGCTTGCGCATGTGCAGTGTTGGCATAGTCACATTCCGCTGACCGTTGGGACTCGACCAGTCGTAAAACGTGTTTCTGCGTGTCGGCGCACGTTCGGAAGCAACTTCCTGTGTTTTGTGTTTTACTATAGTGTGATGTGCGTACTCTGAGCCGGAGTGTTCATCGTAAGCTAGGCCTTGAGTCTCGTCGGGTCTCTTCACATCGCCCTTTCACATAAAAAGGACGAAGCGTCTCATCGACCTAGCAAGCCCAAGACTAAAAGTACTTGATTCTGTCGAAATGAGCCTGGCAACGTCATTTAAACGCTCAGCGTCTGGTATGTACACTCCAAAGAAATTGAGCATAATCATGGCCAAGACAGTCAACGATAATTATTTGTTAATATCCAATATTCAGCTTTGATAAATGCAGAAGCTTGGGAATCACGAGGATCCGAAGATGATGGTGAGTCCATTTTTCATTTTCAAAAACGGGATAACCACAGTATGGTGAATAATACATATGTAATAACAGTGAAAAAAATGAAAACCGCCAATAAGAAACTGTTGGAAAAAGCAGTTGGAATATTATGTCAGATGTTATAACATAAAAATTTAATTTTAGTCATTTTTAGTTCAATTGAGTATATTGTATTGCAAATCAGGACTGTTTGATAATCCCTTTAATTGGTTGTCGAATCTTTAGAACAAGGTAATAATGCGCCAGAGTCAAAAAAGCCGAAGTACTCTTGGTACGTGACGCTCGAGAGTGAAACGCCGGACGGAACATCTGATGATGAGAGTGATAATGAATCTATTTACAGTGTTCAGGATCATGAAACTGGTAAGTTCCTGAGCTTTCAATTTGTTCGACAAGTTATGGTGTATTTTTCTGTTATTGGCAATTTCGTAGAAATTGAAAAATGTAAATTTTAAAACGTGTATAAGGAAATTAATTTTCACAAATTAGAGAAGGAAAATAGAATTAGGAGTTTCCAAAAAAATGAAATTACAATATTGTTGCCTAGATTTTTATGTAGATTTTCTTGAAAGTAAGAATTCGTTGATGGAGAATGTCTACGGCATAATAAATTATTGTTACATTTGCAGAGTACGTTCGTGACACATCGGATACCTCGAGAAACACGTGGGTAAGCTCCGACAACGGAGACATGTCCGTGCAAGTCGAGTATGAGGTGGCGTCGATGTCTGAGTCAGACAATCCATTCTTTAATAGTCTGTCCTCTTCTGATCCTGAGGTTCTTATTCAATTTATTTTATTTTTCAATAATCGCAGCATGAGACGTTCAGTTGTAATGATTTCAAATTTCTGTTCAGTCAATTTTCACTGAATATTGAATATTAATTCTTCGATGAAATTTGTCACCGAGTCACTTGATAATTGGCAATGAAATAATTGTTAATATTTCATGTAAAGATTCCAGTTTTTACACTATAGTCTGCAAATTACGTTATCCCAATTACTTAATTGAGTCATTTTATTCAACTTGTTCGTATGTGAGTATAATTGTCTAAAAGAATTTTATGGTTTCAATAGGAATTATTAAAAATGTTGATAATTCATTCCAGTATTCAAAATTTTCTCCCTGCATTTTTGGTAAAAATTAAATTTCAAATTTATGTTATCCCAACTCCAAATATTTTTCAACAAACTTTGAATGTCTACAGTGGTTACGATATCTTAGTTCTGTAATTGTTTTTAGTAGGTAGTCCTGAATTCTTGACGTATTTAAGAATTATTGGACGTAAAATTCATGGACTGGTCTTAGATATGGAAGAATTCTATACATGGAAATGCCGCTTCCTTTAAATGCTAAGATATTCGCCGAAATTAAGATGCAAGACATTTGTTAGAATCTGAAAATCTCCGAGACTGATTCTTGTTACTTTTGATTTGAAAAGGAAAAATTAAGACCACTTTTGATATTTTCAGTTTGGCAAGATGACTTGAGTGAGATAAAATCTTGCAAATTGTCTGCGCCAGTTTTTAATGGATTATTATAACATGATAATTTCAAACAGGTCACATATTCACGACAACGAACCGGAATTTTAGCCACAATTGTGTTTGCCTGTCTCAAATTATCCCATTGAAAATGATCATAAATTGATTTTCTTATTATGTCCTGCCATAATTTATGTTTCGGAATTGATATATACAATGAATTTGCATTAACTTATTTATAGTTTGTGTGAATTTTCATTTCACGGACTCAAAAAAAAATATGTTAAAAAAAATCCATTGTATATGTCAAAATAAAAACCCGGTAAACGTATAAAAAAAAAGAGGGACCCCGAATTTCGTGAATTATACATAATTATAGCAGGTTATGAGTGAACAATGTCAAACTTGAGAAACGCAGAGCCATAGGGGTATCCGAATACGTAAATTTTACTACATTAAGTGGGGCATTTTACAATTTCAGTCAACACTGCCCCATAAACTGTCTTAATCGCGAAAATCCATTAATGAAACGATATTGTCTTATAGCTCCTGCTCCTAGTGGCACACAATAGCAAAGCATAATATAATTGATTTATCTATTTATTCATCAAAACTATATGCCCCTGGCGATTGAACTTACACGCAACATCCACGCTACCATTCACTGTGGGATAAACGAATTCTTGTAATGGATGATAAATAAGTGACTAATGGTTCTGAATTGCTCAAATAGTTCATTTTCAAATGTTTAATAAGTACTAAAAGGTTATTTTTTACCTATTTTTAACAGAAAATCGACATACACGCAATACCGTGTATCCTAAATCGTCAGGGGTGCTAATTGTGGAACACTCAGATTATTCAGGATCAATTTTGAGACATCGAATATTGCACATTGTAATGATTATGCTACACAATTTCTTGGGACAACACGATCGTGGACTTGAAAAAAATCGATTTTTTTTTTGGCTTAAGACAAATCATTATAATTTCTATTTGCATCGCAACATCAACACGTTTTTCTAGATCCATGATCTTCGAAATCGCGACGCAACGTTTTTGTTTCAATATTAAATGAAGGTGCCTTATACTCGAAGTCTGGTCGTTCCATTTAAGAAAAAAAGGTATGCAAAAGCCGTCTGTTTTAGTTTTCTGAGTCTAAAGTTTTTATGTGAATTACCCTAAAAAGTTTTTCTCATTAAAGCAGTATTTTCAGAGAATAAATGGGATGTGGATTTGACCCTCCGCGGGCCAAAATTATAACTTCCCGATGTCTGCGTGTGTGCGTGTGTGTGATTCTTTCCAATCTCTCCGTTTTTCTACCATAGAGCGTTCGAAATTATTTTAATTGTTTCTAATGCTCTAACGCCGAAACCGTTAGAGATATGAAAAAAGTCAAAGGACACAAAACATGTATTTTTTCATAAGGAACAACATTTATTAAGGACATCTTTGCGTATCTATAACATTTCGTGAGATACAGCGTTATAAACCATTGAAAATGTTAATAACAATAGCAATAATTGTTATTTCACTTTGACACTCCTTTCCGGGCTGGTCACCCTGCAGACGCATCGATTAGAAAAAAAACCTCAAATTGGTCCATTGGTTCTTCCGGAAACGTTCGACAAAGTTTTCATGTCCAAACACAAACACACGAACATGTTTCAGAAAATGTGTTAGCATGGTGTCAAACTTCGAGAAAAGTGAAAATTTCGTGAAAATTTCATTTTTCATTTTCGGGGTGATTACAATAACTTCCCCTAGATCGGGAAGTTAATAAGTCAAGAGAAAGTTTAATGAACATTCTTCATTATAGTTCCAAAATGTGAAGAAAGTTTTGCAAATTTCTGTAATTCGTTGGTTAATATTTTTTTTTGCAACATAGAAGACAGGAGTACTGCCATCATGTTCAATGACACGGGAATGCTCCTCGGACCATTTCTCACGTGTCAATTCATTCCATAATAAATAAGTTCCGCAAAACAAGAAAAATAATTGAATGAACAAAAAAAAAATCAATTGTCGAAGATGCAAATATGAAGTTTCATGAAATGAACAGGAAGAATTGAAAAAAAGGCAACAAAATATGTCGAATATTATATGGATCGAACAAAAGACATCCAAGTAGGAATCAATAAATAAAACGAATATATAATTCATTGAAAAATGAAAATATTGAAAGATCGATATTTTGTGCAGCATGCTCCAAAAATTTGACAACGTCTTCACACTTATAGTAATCTAAAATTTAGTTCAATTTTTAATGTACTGAATTGTGACCACAAATACCTAATCGTGAAATGAAAGAATAAAATACAAATAAGAGAGAAAAAAATGAATGATGTCGCAATCATCCCGGCCGATTTGAGTGAGTTCCCGGGTTTACGATGGCCATAATATTCATCAATTCTTCAACTTCTAGGTTTATGCTCAAATCTTTCACCTTAAAAATAATTTATCATCGTTTCAGGATATACAACCCCAAAGAATATTCGTTGCCCTTTGCGAATCCGATGTGGATCAAGCGGATAACAGCTCCGACTCTCGTTCATCATTTGACAGTGAGATTGGCCGTGCCGATTACTGGACCTGTGTTCATTGCAGCATGAAGAATAACAATCCCTTATTTCCATACTGCGAAAAATGTTACCAAATTAGAAAGAACTTCTTCCCCCCTCGGCCAAAATGGAAAAGACGTCGAAGTAAAAATCCGTTAGAGTCCAGTACAAAATCGTCAGACAAGCAAAATGTTCTTCGAAATCCCCAGGAGGAGTTAGTGAAAATGGATTCTGGATTGGGCTCGAGTCAGGGAAGTCAATCGATCTCAGAATTTGATAGCGAAAGTGTAATGTCATCTCAATGCACAAATACGATTTTAACAGCCTCACCATCTTTCCTAAAAAATTCTGTTAACGTTATTGACTCTAGACTTGATCCCACTAAGACATCTATCTCAAAAGATTCGCCAAGTGATGATGAATCATTTGCGAGAAATAAAATTGACTTAATGCAAGAGAGGCTAAAAACTGAAGATGATGCAGATAATTTTTGCAACATGTGCACAGTCAGGCCCAAAGATGGTGCATTTGTACATGGTAGAGCATCACACGTATGTTGCTGCTACAAATGTGCTATTAAAACGTGGAAAACAACGAAATATTGTCCGATTTGTAATAGAAAAGTTAGGAGTGTATCGAAACTTTATTTCGTATGATGTTGGAGCATTAAACAATGTATATTTTGCCAAAATGTGTTCTTTTTCACGATACTTGATGTATCGTAAATTCTGGAAGGAATATTATGGATAAGATGAGAATGAAATAAATGTGTCCAGGGATGAATAAGAGAAGAATCGATAATTAGGAATCAATGAGTATATTTGATAATCTATTTTGAGTGGATATATTTTTTTAAATGAGCGTATGTTACTGCTTATGCAGGTGTGCTAGTAAAAAATTTAAAAATGTGAAAGACTGTCCTACTAGTAATGTAAATGGTCAAAGTCATATGAAACTACTGATCATGATTGCGGTCTATTGAAAAATGGTACATTTGCAGAAACGTGTTGAATGTCGTGTTAGTTTATTTTTTAAATTCTAAGAATAATCCCATCAGTTATCTTTGCATAAAGGACTTGAAAGAACGGATAGAAAACGTTTGCAGAATAGAAGATCAGGAGTAAATTTGGGATTCTTCGCTTATCCGGTTTCTGGAGCAGAGGCTCTTTAGTACGGATTCATTTTACAACAAAGAATGGCGTGTTCGAACTATTTTGAACTTTTGGGGTATCTAAGAGGATAGGTAAATAATGCGCATTTGTAGAATTCGAGCCCTTAAACGTTCGGTTTGAAGAGTGATATGTTCCAATAGAGAAAAAAACTATTGGTAATCAATTGGAAATCGTAATACCGCCGGTGAGTGTCACTACTACTGACAAACCTATGAAGCAACAGGAAAACCACATAAATGTGCGTTTTCAAACTTTGTTTTCGATGAATTTTTTTGAAAGACGCTATCAGAATCTAAGTCTAGATTGTATATGGCATTGTTTTTTGTTGCAAACATGTGTTTTATTGAAGTTTCTACCTATTAGGAATTAGCTCGAATGTATATTTTATATATTCAAAATAATAGCCCGAATTTTAATTTCATTAATTTAAAATAATCGCAAGTGGCAAATTCATTTGAGGCTCATTCTTACAATTCAAAGTAATAGTTCGGAAGTGATTAGAGAGGTTCTCAAATTTAGATATTTTTTTTAGTAACCCTCCTACTACTTCTTTTCCCTGTTGGTATTAAACTTCACGTTGATCTATTGATAGTTTCTAAAGAAATAACCATTTGTCTTCCCATGGTTTTTTATGTTGTCGAATATTATACAGATTATTGCATTGGCAGGGGGCCGTGCAACTTCCATTCTCCTGGTTAGGAAATGATCGATTCCAAATTTCTGTATTTAAATAATTGCGAGTTATATTGAAGAGGAATACTTCATAGTCACTAACGGATTTAAAATGCACCGGATTTCAACAAGATAACATTCAGATGAAATATTTTAATTTAAGAAGTTTTTGTTGTCCAGTCCTCCTGTTACCCAGTCCAATGACGCGAGTCATGGATTATAGTTTACTGAATTTCTATTGTTAACTTTGAAGTTGATGCTGGACTGTTGAAGATGAGACTGTTGATGTTGAGATGATTGCACGAACGCTGAAGTAAATTTTCGATGGCCCCCGAACCCTGTCTATAGAATACCGAAATTCCCGGAATGGTCCAGTCGATGTACGAAAAAATTATAGGAACCTGACAAAATTTCATCGAAGGACATCATGAATTTTTCACGAATATCGTTAGGTAATATTTGACACTCGTGCGTCAAATGAACCAAACGATGAGTATTAAAATTAGATTTCTTTCTTTGAATTTTCACTTGGTCCTGATTGATTGTTACAGGGATCTTATACGGTTAAAAATTGATGGAATTGCATGGGAAATGAAGTTGGACTGAAATTTTTACTCATCGTAATAACGTAAATTCAATTTAAGTATTGACTGATAATTCAGTAGTGAAGTGTTAAAAAAACATCATAAGTAACTGTCTCGTTGCAGTTACTTTTTACTGAAGATGTCGAAGGTAAAGGAGGTAACGGAATTTAAATAAAAACTTTTTTCAAAGAGAAAAGGGGATCGGCCAGAAAGGTCTGTATGCAAATAATGCTATCTATTTTAAATTCCCAGACATTAATTAAAAAATGCATGCAATCTTGAAGCCATTTCGCTATTGAATTCCGTTTGAAGTGATGTAAAAATCCATATAAACGGTGTGTCAGCGGTTTTCACTGCTTAAATTGAATTGTTGGCAGAACCACTGACTGCCATGTGACGAAAAGCAAATGTAACGTTTCGGAGAAGGGTTCGTGGGAGGAGAAATAATGATAAATACATGATAAGGAAGATACCTGACTAAGTGCCTGTTTACCATTGTTGGCTAAACAGAATTTTTGTGTTAGTAGAGTACCCCTTTCTATCAATACAGTAAATCTAGAAAAAAAAACAAAATAAATTTTGATTGAAAAACGTCAAGTAACCATTTTATTGTGTTGCTGATTATCTCTCTGGTATCTGAAAAAATAATGAAATATAAAAGAAGCGCCAAGTGAAATATACTTATGAGCAGAAAAATTAGCACAGGCAAGACCAAGATACTTGGCGCGGCCGTTTTTGGCTTATCAATGATCACTGTTGAGTATCACTTAATAATAGCGAGCAAACAGGGAGTCTAGCTATACAAATTACAATAAGAATCTCACTGAGTATTAGTACCTACTCAGCGAGCGAGTCGTCTTCATGTTGGTCCGTTCCGCCAACCGCGCCAAGTATCTTGGTCTTGCCTGTGCTAATTTTTCTGCTCATAAGTACATTTCACTTGGCGCTTCTTTTATATTTCATTATTTTTTCAGATACCAAAGAGATAATCAGCAACAAAATAAAATGGTTACTTGGCGTTTTTTTAAACAAAATTAATTTTGTTTTTTTTTTTCTAGATTTCACTACTGGGGCATTCTTTGTCACACCGGCCACTCATTTTTTCGACCATCAGCGATTTCCTTCAAAAATTTTTCTCAGGTTCTGGGCATGGAAAAAACCATCCCTGATTTTTTTTGAATTTTAGTACTCCTCTCTCGATTTTTTATAGGGGAATTTTGTTTTTTCGCTAAAACAACGAATAACTCCGGTTCTATACGTCACAAAAAAAAAGTTCAAGACAAAAAAGTACGTCCTTTTTCTGAGCATCAACATAAAAACAACGTCACATATGGGAAACCAGTGCCAACCCCATTTTAGCGATAACAAAAACTAAAATATTTTTTTTCCATCTTTCGGACGCTCTCGATTTTTAAAATTTTTTTATATGTTTTGTGTTGAGGTTTCAAGAGGCTACACAAAAATTTTCATCGTGGGATCTCGAAATTTGAATGCAATACGTTATTTTTTCCCCTATTGAATCTAATTAAATTGAATATTTCGACATTTTCACCTTAATCTAAGCACAGAAGCCAATTCTTACTAATAACCGTTTTTGTAGAGCGTAATGAGCACTATAAAAAATATTCAATAACATTTTCCCGCATCTAGCTTCAAATCGGAGATATGCATTGAAAATCCTTCTTCAAATTGGATTATTTAACACTTTTATCGTAATATTCCGTAAATTGAGTCTGATAGCGATATTTAGAACAAAAATTCGTTCCTCGCACAGAGTAATTGGATGGTTATGTGAGTAAATGATCAACAGCTGCCAACTTCCTATGGTAGCTTTATTTTAGATGTCAACTGAAAAACTCAATTTTTTCAATCTTTCTATCTTAAACAATCATTAACGAAATCGTTTTTTAATCATTAATTACTTAGTTTTCGTTTTCTAGATTGACGTGTTGACTTCTTAGGAAAAAAATCGCATTTTAAAGAAAAAGAAAATCGCCTCAAACAAAGTCGATTCTCTTCATGCAACACGTGATGAATAACTCAATTTGAAGAAGGATTTTCAATGCATATCTCCGATTTGAAGCTAGATACGGGAAAATGTTATTGAATATTTTTTGTAGTGTTCATTACAACGTTATTAGTAAGAATTGGCTTCTGTGTTTAGATTAAGGTGAAAATGTTGAAATATTCAATTTAATTAGATTCGATAGGGGAAAAAATAACGTATTGCATTCAAATTTCGAGGTCCCACGATGAAAATTTTTGTGTGACCTCTTGAAACCTCAATAGAAAACATATAAAAAAAAAAAAAAACAATCGAGAGCGTCCGAAAGGTTGAAAAAAAAATATTTTAGTTTATGTTATCGCTAAAATGGGATTGGCACTGGTTTCCCATATGTGACGTTATTTTTATGTTGATGCTCAGAAAAATTTATTTTAGATGTCAACTGAAAAACTCAATTTTTTCAATCTTTCTATCTTAAACAATCATTAACGAAATCGTTTTTTAATCATTAATTACTTAGTTTTCGTTTTCTAGATTGACGTGTTGACTTCTTAGGAAAAAAATCGCATTTTAAAGAAAAAGAAAATCGCCTCAAACAAAGTCGATTCTCTTCATGCAACACGTGATGAATAACTCAATTTGAAGAAGGATTTTCAATGCATATCTCCGATTTGAAGCTAGATACGGGAAAATGTTATTGAATATTTTTTGTAGTGTTCATTACAACGTTATTAGTAAGAATTGGCTTCTGTGTTTAGATTAAGGTGAAAATGTTGAAATATTCAATTTAATTAGATTCGATAGGGGAAAAAATAACGTATTGCATTCAAATTTCGAGGTCCCACGATGAAAATTTTTGTGTGACCTCTTGAAACCTCAATACAAAACATATAAAAAAAAAAAAACAATCGAGAGCGTCCGAAAGGTTGAAAAAAAAATATTTTAGTTTATGTTATCGCTAAAATGGGATTGGCACTGGTTTCCCATATGTGACGTTATTTTTATGTTGATGCTCAGAAAAAGGCCGTACTTTTTTGTCTTGAACTTTTTTTTTGTGACGCATAGAACCGGAGTTATTCGTTGTTTTAGTGAAAAAACAAAATTCCCCTACAAAAAATAGAGAGAGGAGTACTAAAATTCTAAAAAAAATCAGGGATGGTTTTTTCCATGTCCAGAACCTGGGAAAAAATTTTGAAGGATATCGCTGATGGTCGAAAAAAATGAGTGGCCGGTTTGACAAAGAATGCCCCTACTTAAAAAAAAAACCTCAAATAGGCGATTCTATCAATATATATTAGGATATATTTTCCAATACGAATACATGCTATATGCTTCACCATAGTTAGCGGGGGTGTGGAAGATAATTAAAACAATCATATTGGTATTGCTTCCTTTTTCAATGGTGAACAATGGAACGTTATCTATGAAACCTTGGTATGCGTAGTATTTGCAAAAACAAATTATTAAAAAATAACCTATGATTGTCGGGGGGAATTGTTGCGAAAAATCGGTAAAAATCAGTTGGGTAGAGAATTCAATGGTAAACAATAGTAAAATATTATTATTGCTAAAAAAATTTGTTAACTATGGTCAAGTGCAATTATTAATTATTAGCGTGGTCTTTTGAAGGTTTTTGAACCCATTTTCCCGAGTTTTGTCACATTCAAAAAGGTCACTATCACCTCGTATGACAATTAAAATTGTTAAGTAATTAATCATGATTTATTAATGAACGTTTCTGCACTTCTAAGTGGTGACAAAATTCGAGAGCGGTCTTTTGAAGATCCACCCATTTTTTCCAAGTTTTGCCACATTCAGAAAGGCCACCATCACCTTAGATAACAATTCGAATTGTTAATGAACTAATCATGATTTCCTCTCCCTTCCGCGCGGATATTCCATTGAATATATATGCAAAAATGAAGTTATTGTAATGACTCCGAAAATGAAAAGTGCCAGATCCATAAAATTTCACATTTCTCGACGTTTCCATCATCCTGAAGTGATTTCAGAGAGGTGGCTGTATGTTTGTTTTTTTTTCTACTCTTGCTCTATTCGTATTCACCCACGTAACCGCTGTTAGGCATTACTACGGATCAGAGTACCCACCCATTGCGGCTGGGGCCGACTTCGCCATTTCAGCTCATCGTATTTCTAATCACAGGGTAAACCTCTAGAAACCCCTGTGATGCGATGGCGGGCGTCTAAGATGGAACCCTCCCTCCCCCCCCCCGCGCGACGGGTTGCGTTCGGTCCCGGCTCACGGTCTCACTTCATGGATACCGCCGATAGCACACACGGAATGTTCCTGCCATCGGTCGTAGTCCGTGAGAAAATATTTTTCAGAAAAAATATTTGCAGTGAGCGGGAATCGAACGCGGGACCTTTAGAATAGTAGGCAGACACTCTACCCACTACACCAAAGCGTGACTTGACTTGACTTGACTTGAAAATTGTTTATTAACATTTGTCATATATACATACTATATACAGTATTAATATCTTAAGTGCTACGTTCTAGATCACCAGCCGTTGGCTTTATATCTAATTTGAAAGAAGTGTAACCTAATTTTTCATTATTACAGATATTTGTGATTATTTACATGATGACTCGATATAAGGAAAAATGACTTCTAAAAAACCTTATAAGTAATGGGCGCATGAGGGGCGGGGGAGAAAGGGATATATGGAAAGGTGGGACAAAAACAGGTGGTCAGTGAGACCAATTTGCTTTCTTATCAATGTTGATGTTTTGGAGCTGGGGATTAGGATCGGATTGTAGTTTAAATTTAAATGTCGAATTTATTCTATCGATAAATTTACCTATGGTTGCCATGCCCAGCGTATTGTGCATGCCGACCATTTTATTATCCATAAAGATTTATTTTAGACAAATTGAGGATGATTTAAGTGGGTTTGTGCTGCATCGTGCCAGGCAGGACAGCCATAAGAGATAGGTCTGATTAACCCTTTGTATAAAGTAAGTTTCAGAGATTGACTGAGCGTTGGAGATTTCAGCAAATTATACAATCGTACTAGAATAATTTTAGTCTTGACCTTGATATCAGATATAAGTTTTTTCCACAGGAGGTTGGAATCAAGGTGTAAACCTAAATATTTCACAGAAACGGTTGAGGTAATCTTATTGCTACGCAAAGTTAAAGTCGGTTTGGCCTTGGAGCTAGTAAATAAGGTTGCTACTGATTTAGTAGCATTCACTTGAATTTTCCGTTTATTTAAATCGCTGATTTTAAGAGAAGCAGAATTTTCTATTCTTCTAACAGCTTTATTGATCGATTTGCTAGGTAAGTACAGAGCAATGTGATCAGCATAGCCTGCAATGAATACATTTCTAGGTATTCTGTTAAAAACAGAAGCGATGTATAGGTTGAATAGTACACGGGAGAGGATATCCCATTGCGGGACTCCCGCGACAATTTGAGTTTTAACGGAAAGTAGTGATTTGACTCTAACTTGAATATATCTATTTGAATTTCTGATTCTGACCAACTCGTGGCGGGTCGAGTGTTCTGAACGGAAACCGAATTGGTTTGTAGGTATTAAGTGTAGCTCATCGATAGATTTTATGAGACGTAATAGAATTATTCGCTCAAAGTGTTTTGCGGGTACCGGTATCAGACTGAGTTTGAGCGCAAAAATGTTAATGGCTAAGATATTTATTATGTTTGTAGGAGGATCGTGGGTGGTTCAGCGGTGGATTCGAACAGGTATGCATAGGATGCGATGATTGTGATTTTATCAAGGGGGGTGTCAGCTCTTTGGATTTTAGAGATCATGTTCTTAATCTCTGAGAGCTTTTCGAGAATTCTAAGGGATTTTAGGTCATCAAGGACTTGTTTCACTGTATTAATAAAGTTTTTACTTGTACTTAAATGTAATGGCGGATTGTCAGGCTCCATCGGAATGGTCCTAGGTTCAGCGGTGGGTGCGTCAACATTCGTTCTTAAGGTTTCCATCGTTGGAAACCAAGAAGCGTAGGATGGCCTGGGCATCTTCGTGGCAGTAGAGATTGGCGTAGGCTCGAGGACTGGAGGAGACTGGAGAAAATGGATGTTGCTTTCCAGGTTTTGCATCGTAGCCGAGTGTGGGGTAGCGGGCAGTTCCCGCTCTGCTCTTTTTGGTGCTGGTGGTTGGACTCTTTTTTCATGAGTCTCCACAAATTTGGTTCGTGAGGCGCACTCACGATAGCTCGCTGTGTGAGCTAGACCACAATTTGCGCACTTCAGGGAGTTACTGGTGCAGGTTTTGATGTCGTGATTGCCTGCGCATTTCACACATCTGGGATTTAAATTACAGTGCTGACTTGCGTGTCAAATTTTTGGCACCGGTAGCACTGTGTTGGTTGTTGGGTTTTGAGGTATTTTTCTATCTTAAATGTATGATAGAAAATGGTTTTAATAGCAGCGAGGCTGCTCAAGGTTACATCAGGCCCAACCGTAATTGCAAACACCGGTAGTGGCCTACTCTCTTTGCTGTCTCCGTCCTTCTTTGTTTTCACAAACTGCCGGACTGATAATACCTTTATGCCGTGTTTGGATATTTCCGCTTCAATCTCCTGCTCAGTAAAACTGGCGGGAAGACCTTTTATGATAAATTTCTTCGGACGCTCACTTTTTAGACCGAAGGTGTAAAAATGTAAATTTTGCCTTTTCAGGATACTTGCGATTTTATTATAATCCTCCGTCGATTGTAGATGGACGATGGTGGTACTACCATTGAATTTCATCCTGAAGTTTTTGTCCGAGGCGTTGACTTGCAGGAAGTTGATTAATTTTTTGGTCTCCAATTTGTCATTTTCAATAACTATTGGAGGCACTGATGTTTGTTTTTGAGCCTGTTGTGGCCCGACAGGAGTGTTTGAAGGTTTGTTGAGGCGAGCGGGTTTACAGCTCGCACTAGTTGACGGTTTAATAACGGTTTTTTTAGTTATTTTTGGGTCTTCCACAGGAGGAGTCATTTTGGCTTTCCTTTTGGGAGCCAGAGGAAGTTTGAGATTTTTGAAGTTTGACACTTTAGTGCCAAAACTTTGACAAGATTTATAAATTCACTGTACTGTAAGCTCGGTACGTTTGGAATTTATATTTTGTAGAGAGCGGTAGGCATGCGTCCGCACGACACCGACTCAAAACAAATACTGACGCCAAAGCCCCGTCCGACTGTATGTGTGTGTGTGTGTGTGTATGTAAACAAAAACTTTGTTTAACGTTTCCAGCGGAACCACCGGAGGGATTTCCTTTTTCTTTTTTTTTGATTGACGCGTTTCAGTGGTGTCCAGGTCTGAAAGGAGTGATTGTTTTAACAAATAATTCGTTCACTTGTCATTAACAAATGTAATTGTTTATATCGCTCTATCGCAAGAACGGTTTGAGATACGAAAAAAAGTATCTAATGAAAGTTGTTCCCCGCCACGAACTACACATTTGACGTTTTATTTACTTTTTTTGCTAACACCCGTAGTTACTTGTTAATAACAAAAAAGATTGTTTATATCGCAGCGGCGGGAGAACGGTTGAAGATACGAAACAAATTAAGTAATGGAAATTGTTCCACACACAAAAACACATATTTGATGTCGTATAACTTGTTTTCCTAACACCGATAGTTAGGTGTTATTAACAAATTCAGTTGTTTAGATCGCTCTATCGCAAGTACGGTTGGAGATACGAAACAAAGTGTTGAATAAAAGTCGTTCCACACGGAAAAATACACACTTGATGTTCAATGACTTTTTTTGCCAACACCCTTAGTTAATTGTTAGTAACAAATGGTATTGTTTATTTCAGTACTTCATATTAGGAATGATAAATTTTCTTAATATTTAGAAATTTCAAAATAGTAGATTACATACCTAGGCCAGTTAAGTAAGGAATTACCTCAGATCACATTTAGTTGTTGACCGAGGTGAAGCCGAGGTCGACAATAATGTGATCTGAGGCTTTCTTACTTGCTGGCCGAGGTGTGTATACTATTTTTCTGCTCGACGAAGCCGGAAAGCGGTAACTTCGTTTAGCGCAGCGGCCCGAAAGTTACCGCTTTCTGGCCGAAGGGCAGAAAACTTTATAAAGACCATAATTTGAGACATCGACGGAAATTGTGAATATAACATATACGGCGGAACGATCGGGAAGTTATTGGTTCGACCCGTAGAGGGTCACACCCACATCCCGTTTATTGTTTAACGCATCAAACTCAAAATTTGGAGTTTATTTTGACAGCTAACCTCAGTCACTAGCGCGCATTTTCCGATTTCGGTCAGTTGGCCCACGTGGCCTTACCCCCACTCCTCGTTCAGCATAGACTCGCGAACTGTACAACCCATCATTAACAATTGCACTTGACCATAGTTAATAAATTATTTTAGCGTTAATAATTTTTTCCCATTGAATTCTCTACCCAGCTAATTTTTTTATTTTTTTTGCACCAATTATAGGTCCTTTTTTATCATTTGTTTTTGTGAAAACTACGCATACGAAAATTATATAAATAACGTACCATTGTTCACCATTGAAAAAGGAAGCTATACCAATACGATTGTCATAATTATCTTCCAATCCCTCCGCTAACGATGATTCACTTAGCCGTGGAAATGAACTGCGGCGCCATACCGTAGCCGAGTTATCTAGCGGTTTGGGGGTCGGCCAAACGCCGAGAACTGAGCCTCTACTTTATTCGGTCAATTCTCTTTGGCGCGTACAACCTGACGTGAATGCCAACTTCAGGTTACAGGCAACTTGCAAACTTGATTCTGTGTGAAGAACTTGTGAATCGCCAAAAATGTACATAAGAAAAAATCATTGGTATGTATCTACGTTAATAAAAATCCAAAAAGTAAAGTAGAGATACGAGTGGAACAGGCATACGCGATTTATATGATAAAAGTGACGTTCTTTTCCGCGTAATTAGTGTCAATTCATTTTGAATAGAATGTTTTGATCAAGGCGTAGTGGTGGGGGTAGTTGGGAAGTGTATAGATACGCAGCAGCTCTCGGCCGGTTGGTCTGTTTCTGAGATGAGATAAGAAGACAAGAGGGAATGGACAAATAGGTGAAAAAAATGGTTGCTTGGCCGATACGCTGCCGCGTATCTCGATTATTTCAGTTGTTGAATAATATCTACATAGAAGGCGCTGGCGCCTCCTCGATAACCGGAAGTTATGTATTTCTCATTTTTAAACCAAAGCATTATTTCCCTATCGTCACGGGAGCTAGTCATCGAGAACCATTAATAGAAATTAAAATTTGTTAAAACCACGACATCGGAATTTATTAACTTTCCGATCTAGGGGAAGTTACTGTAATCACCCCGAAAATCAAAAGTGAAATTTTCACTTTTCTCGAGGTTTGACACCATGCTGACACGTTTTCTGATACATGGTCGTGTGTATGTCTGTGGACATTAAAACTTTGTCGAATGCTTCCTGAAGAGCCAATGGACCAATTTAGGGGTTTTTTTAATGGATGCGTCTCCATGCCCTACCATTTAGGATACACGGTATTGCGTGTATGTCGATTTTCTGTTAAAAATAGGTAAAAAATGACCTTTTTGTACTTATTACATTACACAACATTTGAAAATGAACTATTTGAGCAATTCAGAGCCATTAGTCACTCATTTATCATCCATAACACGAATTCGTTTATCCCACAGTGAATAGTAGCGTGGATGTTGCGTGTAAGTTCAATCGCCAGCGTGGTGACCACCCTGGCGAAAATTTCCCCTTAAATTCTTAATCGCCAATTGGAACACAGGTGTGTTATTGCCGTTCACCCATGTTTTCCAATCGCGTCGGTTTGAACCAAATGAAAGCTCCTGGAAATAGTGGTGCAGGGAACTTAAGGAGCCTGGCCCATCCTTTCATTCAGGTGCCACGGCGGGCTCAGCTGCCCGGAATAGGATTTAAGGGGTTTGGATATTTTGCCCGTGGAATTATATTTTCGCCCCAGATTTCGTCATTAATCATCAGTTAATTATATCATGACTACGTATCAGTTAATTATATCGCGAATCATGGATATGCTAATTGGATTGAAGGCTGCCGCCCCCTCAATTCACATAACTTCATTAGGATGCAATAAGGCCGGGTTCAGCGGCCTAAAATAGGATTTAAGGGGTTTGGATATATTACTCGTGGAATCAGGTATGTACCACACATCTCGTATTTTAACCTTAATTAATTATTAAGCATATCGTGAATCATGGATATGCGAATTGGATTTAAGACTGCCGCCCCCTCAATCCCCATAACTTCATTGGGATGCCATATGGCGGGTTCAGCGGCCTAAAATAGGATTTAAGGGGTTTGGATATATTACTCGTGGAATCAGGTATGCACCACATATCTCGTATTTTAACCTTAATTAATTATTAAGCATATCGTCAATCATGGATATGCTAATTGGATTTAAGGCTGCCGCCCCTTCAATTCCCATAACGTCATTGGGGTGCCACGGCGGACTCAGCGGCCCGGAATAGGATTTAAGGGGTTTGGATATATTAATCGTGCAATCAGGTTTTCACCACACATTTCGTATTTTAACATGAATTATGCTAATGGATTTGAGGCCGTTGCGTCCTCATTTCCCATAATTTTATTGAGATGCCTTGGATATTTTGAATATTTTGCTTGTGGAATTATCTTTTCGCCCCAGATTCCGTCATTAATCATCATTTAATTATCAAGCATATGGCGAATAATGGATATGCTAATTGGATTTAAGGCTGCCGCCCCCTCAATCCCCATAACTTCATTGGGATGCCACGGCGGGCTCAGCGACCCGAAGTAGGATTCAAGGGGTCTGGATATTTTGCCTGTGGAATTATATTTTCGCCCCAGATTTCGTCATCAATCATCAGTTAATTATCAAGCATATCGTGAATCATGAATATGCCAATTGAATTTAAGGCTGCCGCCCCCTCAATTCCCATAACTTCATTGGGATGCCACGGCGGGCTCAGCGGCCCAAAATTGGATTTAAGCGGTTTCGATATTTTACTCGGCCATTTATTCATTACCAAAGAAAATGATATGGATTGGTTCACTTAGTAACTGCAATTATTATTCATCTGCTGATGTATTACATCCTTGTTTCGATTTACGCTGCGAGCGGTAAATGTACACTAACCTTAGTTCTATATAAAAACAAGGACGAAAAATCAAACGCGTTGGCAAACCCTGGTGAAAATTTCCTGGTGAGAACTGGAATGTTTATTCATCTGGTGACGTATTACATTCTTCGGCCGATTCCTCGTCGGACGAGGATGAACCTGACGAGGAACGCGACTGTGGGGATTTCTGGGGACTCGTTTTTTTCCTAGCATCTTCAACGCTATAGGTGCAATGAACCACCGGAATGGACTCCGATAGCGGTGGAGGTTCCGGTAAATTGGTGTCCTTTATGCAGGTTTTTTCTCGAATCGTGCAGTGTGGCTTGGTAGATGTTTTCGTTTGTTGCTTCTTTGTTGAGGGCTTTTTCTTCTCATCCACCCTTTTTTAAAATTATTTTTGCATGTCTTTGGAGGTTTCTTGTGTGCATCTGGAAATAGTATCTTACGTTATAAGTGCGCGAAGCGAGGGCATATATGCGGGTAGGCTGTGTAAAACCAATCAGTTAATTGTTATTAACAATTTCAATTGTTTATAAAGTTCTACTGCATAAACTATTGGAGTTAGAGCGAAGCGTATAGGAGAAAAGTTGTTCCCCATATAAAAATACGTATTGTATGTGGAATGACTTTTTTCTGTAATTTGCATAGTTAAGGAGGTATACTTACGCTCTGGTTTGGGCTGTCTGCTCAGATCAGATAAGGCCAAGAGTAAGTGATCATCCAATGCTTCCAACTCGTACTGCAAATCGGCATCATTGGCCCATCCTTTGTAAGACGTTAGGTAATATTTAAATATGTCTGCAAAATGATTAATTTAGCTAGCACTACTGTCATTTAGGCACCCGTATAATGAGAGGAGGTATGGGAATAGGTTCAGACTAGCTGCACGGAAAGAAAAAAAAACATAATTATTAGACCCCTGGTGACTAATCTGAGGACGAAATTTCCGTGAGCCCAAAAATTCATCCCAGTGAGTATAAAAACTATCCCGAAACAACAGAAAAAGTCGGCCCAATGCGACTAAATTTTAGACTATAGGAGTCTAATTTTTCGACTCACGGAAATTTCGTCCTCAGATTAGTCACCAGGGGTCTAATAATTATGTTCTTTTTCTTTCCGTGTGATAGCCGGATCTGGCCGGATCGATATTGGGTGCATATTGAATAGTCTGCTTGATCCGATTAGTGGGACAAACATGAACTAAATAATTCCGAGAATAGATCGTGTGACATATGATGGATCCACGGACTAAATCAGTAGATAATTTTACCAGCAAAAAAATGACTCTCAGATGCCATGTCATCGGTGGACACATAATGTGTCTTCGGGAAAGTTTGTTCATCATCGTCACGCGGAATTTGAGAGGTGCGCGAGAATCGTGACAGAAAATGATGTACAGACCACTTCAGCATATGTTTTGCATTGCAACGTTTAATTATGATATCGGTTTGAAAAGAACGCCAAGTTCCTGAAATGCGCTGATTTTATGTTGAAGCGGCTAAACTGGACACAATTTTCATATGAAACTGTGAAAAAATGATCCAAAATGAAACAAATCATGGAAAAGCTGTGTCAGGCTTAACGGACTTGGCGCGATTCACCTGTTACGGGCGCGCAACAATATGTTCACGTATTTTGACCTGACATTCAATTATTCATTTTTT
Source organism: Asobara japonica (assembly GCA_026005395.1). Lineage (NCBI taxonomy): Eukaryota > Metazoa > Arthropoda > Insecta > Hymenoptera > Braconidae > Asobara > Asobara japonica. The sequence continues at coordinate 3,633,797 of BQMI01000112.1, forward strand.
CTCGGACCCGATGGAAACGTTCGAGGTCCATATGATAGAATCTCGATCGAAAAAATACACACACATCGAATGAGAATTTACTCAGGTCTTCGAATTACTTCTTGTAACCGAATGAATCATAAGGCTTGACTCGAGCCAGGTCGGATCAGAACCTGACTGCAATTTTTAACTTTCCGATAGAAAGTTATTGTAATGACCCCGAAAATGTCAGATCGCTGAAATTTTCACTTTTCTCGGCGTTTGGCATCATCCTGACACGATTCCAATGAAATGTTTGTGGGTGTGTGTGTGTGTCTGTACGTATGTGAGCAAATCTTTGGCGAACGGTTTCTCGTAAATGGCTGGACCGATTTTAATTTTTTTTTTCAAAAATTACGTCTCGCCGAGGCGGTATTCTGAAAGGATTTTTTTAATCGGCCAAGTAGTTTTTTAGTAATTGACAAAAAACCACGATTTTAATTGTTTATAACGCTCTATTACATGAACGGTAAGAGTTATAGGAAAAAAATCTAAATGAAAGTTGTTCTTCATGTAAAAACAAACATTTTGTGTTTTATGATTTTTTTCATAACACGCATAATTAAGACTATAGCGCTTAATTAATTCGATATACTCAACGACATGATATCACGCTATAACACAGACACCCACAATTATCGGGAAGTTATAGGTTCGGCCCGTAGAGGGTCAGACCCACATTCCATTTATTACTCTGGTTATCACGGTGAGGGATATAGATCGTCAGCGTATGTTGAAGAGGAATTTCGTAATGGGATACATTTCATTGTATGACGGTGTCAGCAGCATCTCTTTATTATCGGGAATCGCCGGAAATAACTATATTGTACTAGAAATTATTCGAGTTTATACCAGTTTATCCACTCAGTCGGATTGCGTACGCGGTTTAGTCCAGTGGACCTCAATTATTGAAAGCAATCATTGTGAGACTGACCCTGAACGCCCAGCGAATAAGTTGCTTTGGAACACCGGAAGAGGAATCAGAAAGTACTAATATCGAAATCTATGTGAGACAAAATAAAAAAGGATATATGGATATTGGAAATATATTCCGTCCAATAAATTGTATTATTGCCTCTTAAAGCCATGAACTCGGTGGCAGGAAGGGCTTCTTTCGTCCGTCCAGTACGAACAGACTTAGTTCCAGTGATGGAGAAATCTCGTACTTTTTCTCCAAACATTGACCGTGTCATGTCTTTGACGAACGCCGATGGCGTCTTACTTCTGACAGCAGCGTCATCGTAATCTTTTTCGGTAGCCATACTCCCTGGCCTAGATGTATTCTCAATTCCCATTTCAAAAATGAGAAGTGGCCAGAGTTAGATATCCGAGATTAATAGCTACTTTCCGTAAAATTTAATAGGAGGACTTCCATTTCCGGTGTGAAATGTGTGAGGACAGAAGCGCTAGTTTTTTTGGATTTTTCGTCCAGAAAAAAATGAGGGAAAAGGTGAAGGGAGGTAAGGGTGTGGGTAGTATTTTTGAGGAGAGCGAGAGTAAAGGTAGCATAGAAAAGTGTATGAAGACAGTGCGAAGAGTGAAAAAGGTGGTGTGAGAAGAGTAAGGTTAGAAAGATGAAAGGGAGTGTGGTGTGTGAATGAGGGATGGGAGGGTGTGGGTGTAAGTGAGTGGGTGCGTGTGGAGAGTAGGCGTGTGGAATAAGAGGCGACATCGGAAGTCGGTGAGAATAAGGAGAGAATATAGGTTTCAAGGCCGGTTCGGTAGGGTAAGGTTGAGTGATTAGGAGTGATGTGTGATAGGAGAGTGGGGATGGTGGATGGAACGGATGAAAGTTCGAAAGGGTCGGGGGGTGAGAATGAGTGTGTGACTAGGAGAGGGCGAGAAACAAATGTAGAAAGATCGAAATTGGACACGGCGAGGTGGTCGTCGATGTTAAATCTTGCAGCATGCAGAGCAGGTGGAGCAGGAAGCGATGGAGAGTTTGGAGTGGAGAAAAACATGAAAAGAGAAAGGTAGTGCATAGAAGGGGGAGAGGAGGAGGAAGAACCGAGAGGACGGTTTGAGAGCAGTAAAAAGGCAAAAAGAACACCGGAGGCTATGAGGAAGAAGGAGATCAAGAACAAGATAAAATAGGTATAGGAGATTTGGCATCGTTAATCATCTCGCTGAAGAAGGAGATAGTGGGGCATTTGAGTGAGGTGCAAGAGCAAGGAGGGGAAATGAGAGGTGAGGTAAGAGGAATGAAAGAGAAATTGACTGAATGGGGAAACGAATGGAAGGAATAGAATAAGAGGATGTAGGCGAAGATAGGAGAGATGAATGACAATGGCAGGATGAAGGAAGAAGAGAGGAGAGAGGAAATAAAAGAGATTGAAGAGAGGATAGAGAGATTGAAGATGCGTGTGGATGAGAATGTTGAAGGACATGAAGGGGACTCCCAAAGTCAGGGTGATATGGAATGGAGAAAGAGAGTGTGGGTGCTGGAAGATAAACAGGAGAAGGAGGAGAGACAAAAGATGAGGTGCAGGGGTTGTTGAGTTCGTTGGGGTTGGAGGGAGTGATTGAGGAATCAAGAGTGATAGGGAATGGGGACGGAAGGAATGAAAGGAAGTTGGTGCGGGTGAGTTTGAAGGATATGGATGCGAAAAGGGATGTAATGTTGAACAAGAAAAATTGAAGGAGAGAAACGAAACGATTGAAAACGACTTGGTGTGGAGGCAGAGGAGAATAAAGTGGGTAATAGAACGCGAAGCGAGGGAAGGGAGAGCTACAGGAAAAGTGGTAACTTATAAAGGTGAAAGAGTATGGATTCATGAGGAAGTGTGGACGTGGTGCGAAATGAAAGGGTGTTTAGTTAATGAAGGACAGCAAGCGGGGATGGAAGGGGATCAAGGAGGGAGAATGGTAAGTGTATATAGGGGAGAGAGGAAGGATTCGGTAGAAGTAGGTGAGGAGGGGGGAGGAAGACAGGTAGGAAGGAGCGGCGGTGAGACGAGGGAAGGAGAAATGAAAGTTGCAGTGGAGGGAAAGAGGGAATGCAAGGTATTGTTTCGGAATGTGGGAGGGATGGGTAATAACGATGAGAGTTTTTGGAGGTATGTCAATGGATGGGTTGTCGTGATGCTGTGTAAAATGTGGATGGATATGGAAGGTTGGAATCGAATGTGGACAGAGTGAGTGAGACTTTGGATGAGAGTGGAAGAAGAATGGGGTGGATTAGGAGGCTGGAGAAATTGTGGGAGGAGGCGAGGATTCGACGGGTTACAGGTGCGTGCGGGTGGGATTCGTGGGGGATGATGTGATGAAGGAGCACGAGGTGCACGGAAACGAAGGCCCCCCTTGTTCTGGTTCTGGCTTGATCGGTATACAGATAGGTTGATAAGAGGAGTGACGTGTAAAGTAGAGGTTAAGTTTAGGTTCAGAATATATTATGTAAGTATAAATGTATTATGGAAGTAAAAGAGGGAACGGAAACCCTGGAAGAAGTCCGTAAAAGGAATAAATATATTTAATCAAAAGTCATAAAATTTAATAGGAGAGAGTAGCTAGCAAAACCGATCACTATAAATATAAATAAGGTAGTAAAACATACTCCTTCCTCATCTTTTCTCCAATACCCCGGTTTAGGAACTTGTTCGTCCCGTGCTAGTCGTTTTGCAGGTCCCGAGCTGGCTCATCTACATTTAAGTAACAATTGTATAATGACTGAAACTCTCATTTACAGGACCAAGTCGATGTAATTTTGAATTTCCATGGGTCAAGCTATCTTGTTTTACATTTTTATACATTCTCGTCAAATACTTGAGAACATCGAAAGGGTATGCAGGCCACCTAAGAAATAGTCAACTATCATAGACGGCAACGGGTTGAGTGAATAGAAAAACTGCATTTTGGAGGGACTTATTGCGAGTATCTAAACATACCCTCCAGTGACTTCCACTCATTTCCCAGTTCCTGGAACCCTTGACTGACATATTCCTTCATTTCCTCGATAGCTTTCGCCATTCCATCTATCTGCATTGCCAGATGACGATGTTTTTTCACCACCTTCTGGTTTGTCTTCTTCAGTTCTGCAAACTCTTGCTGCATTGCATGCAACTGGGCCTGCAGGTGATCCTTACTTATGCTCCCCGATGTCACTTTCTTGTTCTTTTTGGACTTCTATGATCATACAGGGTACAACTTTCAAGATCTTACAAGATAATTTTGCGATCTGTCCATGCGGAATTTGGGAAAGTTGGATAACAAAAAAGTGTGGAGTGTGAACTGGGCACTGGGGAGTCGATGGAGAAGTGTGGGTTGAGAAAAATAAGCAGCCAGACAGGCAGTATTGGCATAAATTAGCGTGCGAAGTCGAGGTTAGGATGGAGAGTGAAAAGGAAATAGTGGATGAACAGAGTCAGGACGGTCTTTTCTTAGAGCGGGAAAAGACGAAAAACGTGGGGTCATCAGGTTTTAGGGCGTAGGGGAGACGGGAGATGGCGACACCGAACGGGACCGAGCAGAGGACGAGGCAGGGGGTGGGAAAAGCTCGCACAAGGAGAAAGTCCCAAAAGAGGTAGAGAAACCAGAAAAAAGGAAAGGGTCCGACCCAGGAAAACGGAAAACGCAGAGTAGGAAATTAGAAAAAACTATCAGTGTAAGGGAACTAGTAATATTCCAGGAGGCAATGAAATACCACGTACGCCACCACCACACAGTGTGAGGAGCGAAAGTGACACAAGGGAAGGAAGAGGCTGGAGGAAAGAGAAAGACCTGGAAGGTGAGAGAATAGATGACAAGGAAGAATCGGAGGTCACGGGGGGAAAAGGAGAGGGACGCATCGAAGAGAGAGGGAACAACGAGAAAATAGGACTGGTAGAGGTGACAGGGAGAGAGGAAGGATCAAGCACATAGGACAGAGGAAATAGAGGAACACAGACTGCAGACTGGCAAGAGGATGAAGTGAGGGACCTATTGAAGGAAGTGGAGAAGGAGAAGGAGGTGGAGAGAGAAAAGGCCGGGATGAACGAAAAAGTGACTGTTAGAAGATTGCAGGAATGGATGAAAGAATGGGAGAGAAAACAAATGATAGACTGGGAAGAGAGAATGATGGATCTAGAGCAACTACTGGAGAGAAAGTTAAGCAACAGCAGAAGAAGTGGCCCATGCCGGGAGTGTAAAGAAGGAAGAGAGGAATGGAATATGAGCAGGGAAAAGTTGGAAGGCACGTTAGAGGACATGCAGGAAAAGCTGAAACAGACCGAGGCAAACGTGGGAAAACTCAAAGATATGGTGAGAAAGTGGAGGACGATGGCAGAAGGTGGGAAGGACGGAGATAGACGGTGGCCAGGAAACGATGGAAGGAAGGAAAGGAGTAGGAAAAACGGGATTGAGCACGGGAGAAAGAGGAAAGGAGAGAAGGAGAGGAAGCGGACGGAGGCAGGCACTGGAGGAGAAGGAGGAAACGGTACCGGAGTATGGATGCTCGGAGAGGGAGGATAACGTCAGTTTCGGTGTTGAGAATGCGGAGGATGAATCAGCAGGAGGGGATAGGGAGGAAGAGGAGAGAAGACAAAGAGAGTGGAACTGGACGCCGACGGGAGAAAGGGAGGAAGGAGTGTATGGAAAGGAAAAGGGGAGAGAGCAGATGCAGCAGGCTGAGTATAGGCAGGAAAACGGCTCACACTACTGGGCGAAGGGAAAAAGGAGGAACCGGAAGAGTTTTGCAGGAAACAGATGGAATTGGAGATTAGAGTGGATCGGCTGCATAGGAGGGGGAGTGGGGGAGGGAGAGTGAGGGTGGAGGAGTTGGAACACAAGAAAGGGATAATGATGGGGCAAACAAGACTGATGGAAAAGGGATGGGAAGTATACTTATCAGATGACTTGACGGAAAGGCAGACGGAGATCAAAAAATGGCTGGAAGACCAGGGAAGGGGATGGAGGATGCTGGGTAAGGTAGCTTGACAGATGGATCGTGGCTAGAGTGGGATGAACTGGAGGGAGAGCTGAGGGCGGAGGAGGACAGGAGGAAAAGGGGGCCGGCAAGGCCCTTTTACACAAGGGGCTATACAGAGGGAGGGGGATCCCCGGCCACTCAGATGTATATATTGGAACGTGGAGAATGCAAGTAATGTAGGCAAAAATAAGGAGATATGGGAAAAGATGGACGCGATACTGTTTCAGGAAACTCATCTGGAGGGGAAAGAGATGAGGAATTGGATGGAGAAATTAGATCGGAGGTTTAAGCGGTCTGGGAAGGCGGCCAGAAGGGAAAGCGAGCGGAGGTCACCTAGTGGGAATCAGGAGGACATTAGAGGCAGAATGGAGTACGGAGGAATGGCAATACTGAATGAAACTGGATATAAAGGACAGAGGAAGTGGGAACAGATAGAAAATAGTGAGTACATACAATAATGACAGGGAACATATGGGTAAGGTGTTGAAAGTGCTACAAGAGATAGTGGAGGGTATGGAAGGAGAGGGGGTAAAGGCTTATGATATTAGGGTACTTGAACGCAAGAATAGGAGAGCTCCAACGGATGGCCACATGTGTATAGGAGAGGGCGGCCCAGGACAAAACAGTGAGGTATGGAGGGAAGAAGCTGATGAGTTGGTATGAAGAAACGGCGATTCTAGTGGAAAACGGCAGAGCAAGGGGAGACGAAGAGGGGGCACTCACTTTCATAGGAAAGGGAACAGGGCTGGAGAGCACGCTTGATTATGTCATGGTGAAGCTAGAAGATGAGGAGAAGCCAAGATGGTTCATAGGAATGGAGATTGGACAGGAAGGATCGGAGTATTTGTCAAAAATTTTCAGGTTAGAGTGGAGACAAACGAGAGAAGTGGAGGAGGAAGAGAGCGGGAGAGTGGAGAGACTAAAATGAAAGAAGGATAGGGAGGAAAAATGGCAAGAGAATTGGAGCAAGAGGCGACGGGACGGAATGAGAGGTGGGAAAAATTGTTGAGGATAACAGTGAAAGCAGCGGAGGAAGCAAGGATGAAAGGAAGGAAAACGAAAAGGGAAAGGCCGGAATGGGACAATGGAGAGTACAAGAGGAGTAGGAAGAAGATGTTCAGAAGTCTGAGAAGATTCGGCAAGGGGAGGGGTCCGAAGCACTAGCTGGATTACAACAGGGCCAAAAGGAAATTGGGGGAAGTAAGGGGAAGGCTAATCAAGGAATGGATCGAGGAAAAGCAAAAGGAGGTAGCAGCAAGCAAAACAATGGCAGAGTGGTGGAAAGCCATGAACTGGTTCAGGAGAAATAGGAAAAACGGAGTAAACGGGGTAGCGGAAGAAAAGTGGAAGAGGCACTTTAGGACCCTATTGGAAGCAGTAGAAATAGACGGGGGAAAGGGGGAGAAACTTAATGAAGGAACGGCAGAAACAGGCGAGAGGAGAAGAAGAGGGGGTTGAGGCTCGGGGCAGAGAGAGAGACAGACACCGGGAGACGACAAGGCGGAGTATCCGGAAACAAACGAGGCGAACAGGGCAGTAAGACGAAGAAGAGGAACAAACGGAGGAGCAGAAATCGGTACTGGACACGGACTGGAAGATAAGGGGGGCAGTAGAGAGACTGAAGAAGGGGAACGCGGCGGGCGGGGATGGAGTGACCGTAGAATTCTGAAAACTTACCGGAGAGAGGGAAGGAAGAGCTGAAAGAAATTCTGAACGAAGTGTGGAGAGAGGAAGGGATAATAAGCAGATGGCGGCTGGCCACAATCTACCCCATTCACAAGAAGGGGACATGAACTTAGCGGCAAATTATAGGGGCCTCGCTTTTGGACATAGGCTATAAGATACTGACAGGCATAATGGCTAGGAGGCTGGGAAAATGGCCGGAGGAGGAACAAAAGTTATCGGAGGCGGAGGCGTGATTTAAGAGCAAGTATTCGTGCTGAATACGCTGATCGGAAAGCAGCTGAGGAAAAGAAAGGGAATGTGGCATTTGTAGACCTCAGGGCGGCCTTTGACAAAGTGGATAGGACAAGCTGTGGGAAAAATTGCGGAAGCTAGGTATAGAGGGAAAATTCATAAGAATGGTACAGCAAATATATGAGGAGACAAGGCACAGAGTAATTACAGGGACGGGAATGACGGAGGAGTTCAGAACGGAAAAAGGAGTAAGGCAAGGATGCCCGCTTAGCCGGATACTGTTCAAGATATTTATTCAGGACTTGGTGGAGGCATTGGAAAATAAGAAGGAAGGCGGGATGGCGATTGGATTGAGGGCTGGCGGGAAGGTATACGTATTGTTATACACAGACGACGCGGCACAGGTTGCAAAGAGAGGGGAAGAACTAAACGGGATGTTAAAGACGTTGGAAAAGTGTTCGGATAGGAACAAGATGGAGGTGAGTACGGAGAAAACGAAGGTAATGGTGTTTAGGAGAGGAGGCACGAGGAGCGCGGAGAACTGGTACTAGAAAGGAGAGGAAATGGAGGCAGTAAAGGAGTTCAAGTATCTGGGTTATTGGTTTACCGCAGGGAACCGATGCACAAGACACGCCACAAAGTTGGCAGGAAAGGCTCAGATACTAATCGACAAAGCATGAGGCGAAATGGGGAGAGGCAGGTTAAGGAAACTAAGGAGGAGACTTTACTTCATGGGGGCCACGGTGAAGGCGGCGGGGCTACATCGTGTGGAACTCTGGAGTGGAAGAGGCAGGAGATTGTGGAAAAGCTGCAAAAGAAATATGTAAAGGCGAGTATGGGACTGACGAGATATACGCCGGACTATATATGGAAGATGGAGGCTGGAATTCCAAGTGTGGAAGTACAGGCGTTCAGGAAGGGCGGCGGGGTTCTTGGTGAAGGTCAACAAGATGAAGGAAGATAGATGGTCAAGGAGGTGCCTAAGAGAGGAACTGAGGGGGATTAAGAACGGACAAGCCTCGAGATGGGGGCAAGGGGTGTTGGAGCGACTACGAGAGCTGGGCGATGGACAATTCCTGGAAATGTTGTGGAGGGGGGAGAACTAGGGGGCCACAGACAGGATTACGGAACTGGTAGAGGTTATGGAAGACCAGTAGAAGCAGAAGGGCTGGGAAAGGATCAAGGGGTCAAGATATTACAATTACTACAGAGAAATCAAGGACAGTGTAGAGATGGAGGAGTATTGGCAAGACGGGAAGCTGGACTCGGAACAAAAGATCACATGGGCCAGATGGAGATGTGGGAACACATTGAGGGGCAACCAACCAGGAGTAGAGGAGAATGGATGCAGGGCATGCAGGAAAGAAAAGGACACTGATAGAAAAAATCTTTGACACCAACAATCCATTCTCTGCAGACAAGAGATTTTGTTTGCAAAAGCTTAATTCTCCAATTTGGCAGGAAATCCTCCACATGAGGATGTTTGAATGAGTTCCAAATGTTACCAGAACTTTACATTACGCAGTAAAAACATCAGATATCGACATGTGCAACGTTTATATAGAAAAAAGTGAAAATATAAAGTAATAAAAAAAATATAATTTCAAAAAGAGACATTCCATAAACTGATACTTAACATACTCATTCTGAAATATCTGACTATCGTAAAACATAAGAATTATAATAGACGGCATGAGGCACAAATGCCGCTCAGATGTGAGCATTCGAAAACAAATCTCTTGTCTCAAGAGAATGGATTGTTCGTGTCAGCGATTTTTGGAGTTTACTCCGTTAGAATTGATTCATAGCCCGCCGTATGAAAAAAAGATGAGCAGTGAAATCGAATATTAACTAAAAGTGAAGTCGTTACACTGTCTTCTCCGCACTGTATTTGCGCAACTCAGACTGTGATGCGCATACCTTCTCACGGAGAAGGCTACGCTGGTTTCAATATATGTATTAAATATCAACAGTCAGTTTATGAAATTTCAGATATTTGCTTTTTTATTCTCATGCAGAGAACTATTCTGATATTTATTTATATTTATACTGAGCAAGCAAATAAATTTAGTCAAAAAAGTTAATGAAATAGTGTAACATATGGAAGAAAATAATTCAAGTGATGATGAAAAAAATTAAAAAAACAAGTGGATGCAGTTACCAGGTAGGTTATGTACTAATTTCTGCGTCACTAATTTCTGACTGTTTGAAAAGAAGTATGAAATAAAAAAGTTCATAATTAAAATGTACTGTGGAAGTTTCACTTCTGCCGATAAAAATGTTCGGAAATCAAATAAAATAAAATAAAAGTATTGAATAACGACGATGATATTTAAAGAATTGATAATATTAATATTAATAGTGAAGGGAATAAATGTAAATAGGTATAGATTGAAGTATATACTTCCATAAATTTCAGTTTATTTACCCTCCCAACCCCCTTTGGTATATATTCCAAGATAATTATTCTGAAGGAGTAAACTCCAGCCGCGCGTCGGAGCTGACACACATGGTTTTTTCTATCAGTGGAGGTACTGGAACATGTAGTAGAATGTAGTGTGTTGATGGGGAGGCTAGACAATGCCGAGGAGAGATGGCGGATACGATCGAGGCAGCAGGGGAGCAGAAGACACTAGAGGAACAGAATGATCATGATACTGAGGGGGCGGACAGACAGAAAAATATGCGGAAGACTGGGGAGGATGAAGAAAATGCTCAAGGAATTGGAATTGGAGAGAAACGAGAGCTAGGGGGGGGGGGAGAAGGAGGGCTGGAAAGAAGGGAAATAGGAGGAACGAGACTGGAATGAAGGATAGAGGGGAGTGGGAGGAGTGCAAAAGATGAAGTGGGGATATAGTGAACCAAAGACTGGCGAATGCAGTATGGGATATAGAGTCAATTAAATGTTAAGATAATAGTAGTTAAGTAAATAAATGTAAACTGGAGATAGAGACTAAGGAAATATGTAGATGTTAAACAAAGAAAAACATTTATAACACCAAAAGAAATAAATTCTATTCTATTGTAGAGAAAGTCATGAATATGATGAACTACCAGCTATTTCGCATTTATCTTTTTTTTCCGCGGTTGCCTTAATTCCGTCTCAGTTGTGTCTGCGTCCCCACAATTCTCCTTTCTGATATGGGCTTTTGCATTCTGTATATGGAGAAAAAATATAGACCGCAAAAGGTTTATGCCTATGAACGTACCGATACATGTAATATGCTAAGAACCAACGCCAGTTGTGAAATACACGTAATGATAACTTGGATAAGTTGGAAGAAATCGACAATAATCAAAATCGTAAGTTTTGAAATGTTTGTAGTCCACTCTTCATAGACCAATTCCCATTACTTGAAAGCTAATAACCAGAACGAACTTGCATTTGACATACACCTACCCCTCGTCAGTGGCGGCACACCTAAAAACCCCCATTTCTAAATATCGGCTCCGAATACTAACTACAAGAATATTTAGTATTCAGTCATTTCTTGAATACAAAGTGACAAGTATTTCGTATTGAGTCAGTTCCTAAATACTAATTGAAAAGTATTCAGCGTTCAGCCGTTCTTAGTGAACACTAAATACGGTAAATTGTGCGTCGTCTACACGCGCGACGAATAAGCAAACATCTCGTGACTGTAGTTGAATTTTTTACTCCAATTTCAATCTTTAATAGCAATTCTTAATTTTAATTTTTCCTTTTCAATTTTGGAAATCAATCAATCCGGAATTCTCTTGTGTCTCGTATGGTTAAATACTAAATATTTTCCGGCAAGTAGTAAACAAATAACTATATACTAAATATTTTTGTATTTAGTAGTTGGTATTTAGTAAATACTAAATTGCCCTTTATTAGAATCGACTATATGATAACATTTAAGATGTTCACTATGTTATTACATTCTTGAACTTCCCAAATATTGACTTAACGGATAAAACATAGATATACATCAATTGTGCTGTCATCTTGTCTTCTCAAACTATTAGACAGCGTCTCCCCCGCTGACTCGATGCCATCAATTGTGCTGTCATCTTGTCTTCTCAACCTATTAGACAGCGTCTCCCCCGCTGACTCGATGCCATTGCTTCCTGATGGAGGATCAGTTCCGATGTGCTCAGTAGAACCTGAGTCGATAAGAGTCTTTTCGGAGTCCGAAACTTCCGTCGACAATGACTCCATACTTCAGGGGGTGGCGTAACGGTCTTACAAACGTTGTCGGCATGCGCTTCATAATCACAAGAGATTTGCTGCGAAGCCCGTTTGTATCATGTTAATTTTTCCACAATTATCTAATAGTTTGCGCAGGTAAAGGCGCGAGCAAAGAAAATCCCCACAATGACAGCCTGGACAACATTTTTCCGTAGTGACTTTTACTTTTCCAAGTTCGGAACAGGGCTAATACCAATCCCTTAACGAGCAAAAGTACAAGGCAATACGGAAAAGATTAAATCTTGTTAACTAAACGCGACTTCATCGTACCACGCGGTCAGAGAAACACATCGAAACAAATTTGTAAATACTATACTTTACTTGGTCCCCTGTTATGTCCAAAATTTCATAAAGATTAATTGATTGAGAATTTTGATGTTTCCCTCCTATTTTCTATACATTTTGAGGCCCTAAAAATTAGTCCATTATTCTATTATTTTTAATTTTGAAAGAAGAATAAATCCAACAGAGCAATACGAAAGAAGGAAACTGATTAGTTCGCATTACAGTCACACCAGGACGGTACTGCGAAATCGCTACGCCAAAGGTGCTGACAATGCAATGTGAGCATATGAGTAAATTTCAACAGATAAACGTAGGTCGATCACACCAGAATTTTCCACCAATGAAAGTTAGTTTCGTGGAACCTCGAAAAGTTTACCTCTATGGTAAACTTGACAAAAAAAGTCAGTCTGGACACACCTGGGAAATTGATAAGATGTTGGTGGAAATTGATTGTGGAATCGATCTACCTTTTTGGTTCTCCATAAGTATTAGCTCGCAAAAAGTCGATATTACACTCGGTGATCAATTGAATAATAGTATATTGGTGATCGGACCAACCAGTGTAGGGACAACCGCCCTAAAGTCGAGAGTAGCATCATTTCTTACATTGTAAGAGATTTTTCATTTTGTATCCGGGTGTGACCATTCTCAAAAACACAATAGAACATTTATTATATAAGCAAATTATCAAGTAGGTGAACGTGAACGGATGAAGAGTATCCATACTGGTGGGGAAAAATAGTCCGCTCTGCCGAAGGACCCACATAGCAACTGAAATTTGGCAATCGACAACTCAATAGACAATAACTATCTACAACAAAGTGAGTCACATAAGTTACTAAATTACTCCATTAGACATGAGAAGCATTCCAGGGAAATCTAATAAATCAATTTAAAACATTTATTAAAATTCCAAGAACCTGAAATAAAGAGAGAAATTCATTACTTGAAATTATTACTAGAAATCCTGAGATAGGAAAAATTTGTTTAACATTCTCAAAATCTAAAACTGTGGTAAACAGTAGTGAAATATAAATTTTCTGTTTGGGACAAAACACCACTAGTAAATCATTTATACACTTGAAATCTTGTAGTCCTCTCCTATTCCATCTCTGTAATTCAATCCTTGTCAGATTACGACACCTACATGTAAAAATTCATCAAAGTAAGAGCAAAGAAAATTACTTAGTGTCGTCCAAAATTAGGACTAGAATTACATTAATATAAACATCAATTTAATTTTACTCATACGATTCTAGCTTTTTGATTCCAGAAGTTAACATTTAAATTATAAATTCAGCCATTGACGCAAAAGGCGTTCTCTGGTCAAACCCCCCCCCCCCCCCCCTTTAAAGTAACTATACGTCTTTTCTTCAAGATTTTCATGCCGGGAATTGATGTGTAAGCAAGAAAGACTCACTTTTTCATTATGTGCTTCCAATTCTTGCAGGTTTACGGCCAGATTCACATCACTGGTAATCTCGGATGCGGAATGCATTTTTACAATGGGGTGCAATCGTTTCCTCTGAGTTTCCATCAGTAGCCTTAATGCTTCTTCTGGCTCTGCGTACCATATATCCGTTCAATTTCGAGTTTGTGACGTATGATTGAGATATTGCAATCAAGCATGAAATACTTGAAGAAAGTATGTCATACGTATAATACTTAAATTAAGTACGAAATACTTTAATGGTGGAGTGAAGTATGAGATATTTCAAGAAATTATGAAATAATTGAATCAAGCATGAGTGAAGTCGGACATCACTGGCGAACCGGTCGATTGTGCAATGGACTTGTGCAGTATGTTGGTTACGTTTCGAGTGCAGATCGATCCAGATTTGGGAATAATCGATCCACGATCGACCAAATACAGAGTTGATTGCCGGGCGAGTGGAGTTAATTTTTGTTTTGCAACAAACAATAAATCTTTTTTTTTGGACACTCAACATGGCGCTATATACTTGAAACAGTCGAACTCATCTCAATATCTCTTTTCTGGTAGAGTCTCGTTATGGGCGAGTGTCTTGTTATGTATAATGGTAAGACTCAATATACGTACGTTAACCTAGCACGAAAGCAGAATGCCATTATCAATATTCCATAATTTACAGCTTATTTATGGCTAATTTACTGCGAAGAAAAATTTCTGCAATTATCGTTTTGGCGGAAAATTTGTTTCTGCCAACTTGAACCTAAGGTAGCAATACAACAATTGTAACCTGAACAGAAAAAAAATGCAATCAGATTTTAAACCCCATTTAACCCCTTTCGTACGGCGCTGATACCGCGCTATCCGTTCGCATCGGCCAGCGGCCTCCCGTCGACTCGAATGCGCTTTTCAATACACGATAACGTCTATACATAACATCAGAAAATTATGAAGTAAAATTTATTGATGATCTTGATCCTTCACGAAAAAGTTGTTCAACGCACAGTATTTTTTACTTATATTTTTCTAGACTTTTTAAGACTGATTGTTTTAATTAAATACTCCAACTGGTTACCGAGATCGGCGATTGTCAGCATTTTTGAAATAATGAATCAGTGATTCATTAAATCCAAATTTGATTCACGTTCTCTGACAGAGGGACTTACAAAGTATGTTTGGTAAGAATTTTAGAATTTGTTTCGAAGATTTTCCCGAAAAAACGAGAGGTTTGAATGCATCCAAAATGAAATTCAGTTTCGTAATGTTGACGTATTAGGAAAAAATATAAAAAAATATTTAAAAAAAAATCAAGTTGCATTGTGTTGACAAGCTCATGTACTTCATGGGATAGATTTCAGAATTCCGATATTTATCACAGTAAGGGAGGAAATTAATTTTTATGAGTCACGAGAAGGGTTTATATGATATATAGACCCTTCTCGTGAGACCCGGCCGATAGGATAAGCTCTGGGGGCTATATGAGGTAAGGTAACGGCAGCAATAGACGAAACACCCCAGTAGAAGAACGATTCCACCGTTAATTAGAGATTGTATAGATTACAGCAAAATTAAGATAGCTTTGGTTCGAAATTATCAAGAATGGCACCAATTTGGAATAATGCAAGGACAGTTTTATTTGAATTCATTGAGATTTTGTGTGTTAAAGCACCGTTCATCTACTGGTCTTAACCGTGCGTCTACTGGTGCCGTCACCCTATAGACTCCGTACTTGAGGGGTGAAAGCTAAGTTACGACGATTCTCGAGAAACGGTAACACCACCAGTAGATGCACGATTCCACCTTTCGTTAAAGATTGCGTAGATTGCAGCAAAATTAAGATAGTTTTAGTTCTAAATAATCAAGAATGGCACCGATTTAAAATAACGCAATGACAGTTTTAATTGGATTCATTGAGATTTTGAGTTTTAGAGTACTGGTCTTAACCGTCCATCTACTGGTGTGTGTACCCTATTCCTGCAATTATCGTTTTCACAAAAAGTGCGTTTCTGCCAAAATGCACGAAGAATTTCGGAAAACGCCGTACATTCGTTTCAAATGAGATTTGAATTCTGGGTGCAATTTTTTTTCTGTTCAGTACAATATTTTTTTTTTTGCTAGTTTACGCGCAAGTTGACAGTTTACATATGTGATCAATAGATGATTATCGTCGGCAAGACGCTATATTTTTTGCCCGATCATCCCGAAAAAAAGTTGGGATAAATGGCAAATAGCGGACGAATATATTTATGGATATTAAAAAAACTTTGTCTTACCTCCTACACTGGAAATGCATATTTCTTGTCCAGAACTTTTGATCAGGTATTTTTTGGCTTTATCAAGGCCCTTCTCACTGTGATTCATTGTCGCTGTCGCGATGACGTCCCATTTTTGGGTTTTGGTGTATTTCACCAATGCATAAGGTTCCCGCATTGCCATTAGTGATATTACTGATCCTGTAATGGAAAAAAAGATAGGGGAGAGTGGAGCAATGCACATACGTGGGGCAACATGGACAACTCACAAAATTTAGTAGGGATGGGATAAAATAGACATATGGAGACTATACAACAATCGATTTCCCATCAGAACTCCACGTTTAATGGTGTTTCTGACCTTTCTAGACTATTTAAAATAAAATGTCTATGTGTGTGTGCCGATGTACATATGGGCAATTCCATGCCAACTCAACCAACATTTTCAAACTGCATCTTCGATTTTTTTGAAAATTTTATACCTGGTAGTAGTGGTTGGGATTAACTTCTACGATTTTTTTCAATTTTTTCTATAGCGCCATTGACAAGCTAGGAATTTTTGAAAATCTTATTTTTGAAAAATCGCTTGTTTAAAAAAATATTCATAACTTTGCAAAAAATTGGCCGATTTTGATATTTTTTTTTTCAAAATTTTTGTTTTTCAATGTACTTTTCGATTTAGTGGGTGAAAATGGAATTTGATTGCTATTATGGGGACATTTTTAATTTTTAAAAATAAATCATGATTTTTGCAAGTGTATGACTGAATCGATTTTCCCTGAATCTTTATATAAAAAACTGTCGGCCTTTCGATAAATTTTAAGCCTATCCTCATTATGGGCAGCTCAGGGGATCTATTTTTTTTTATTTGTTGATGATAAAAATGGGCATTTTTTGTTATTTCGAACGACTTGTATAGTGAATGATTTTGATTTATAAAGGCGTTCTACATTCACTTCACATGGGATTTTTATAAGGTGGTTTACCTAGAATTCCTAAATTTTTGTACTGAAAAATAAAATATAATATCCTAATAGCGAGCATTATTCATGAACAATAAAATAAAAACGTAAGTGATGAAAATCATGAATAAAGAAACAAACAATAATCAAACCTTCAAAATGGTTGAAAATAGAGAGGTATCACCGATATCATCTGCAAACTATGGCCTGAGGGAAAAATTACTATAAAGAAATAACAAATTATAGAATTTAGTTCGCGCATTGTATTGAGTGATTCCAAAATTTTATTATCCAATATCGGTAGTCGATAATATCTGATCTCTTCATTATCGACATCTACCTAACCTCTCAGTGATTGAATCGTTCGATTAACTTCATCTTTCTTCGGATCAATTAATTACGCCAATTATGGAGGCTCCTGTGCCGTTTAATCGGTGTTGTAATCCTCTGCACCGAGAAAAATGTGGTAGATCCCATTATTTGCCCATAACGGGGAATGTCGTTTGCCGATTATATCGGTGATGCTTATCCATTTTCAATTATTTTGAAGGTTTGAATTGTTTGTTTCTTTATTCGTGTTTTTTATTGTTTACTTTTTCATTTTATTGTTCATAAACAGAGCTCGCAATTGGAATGCAATAATATTTCATTTATCAGTCAGCAAACTCCACCACGAATAAAATTTTTTAGAAACAACCTTAATTTATTTGGACTTTTTTTAAGTTTTCCATTAGTATTATAAGAGTGTGTTGAAAAAAAATTAAGCGATGTGGTATTGCAAGGTAAACTATCTTACAAAACTCCCACGTAAATTGAATATAAAAAGGCTTCATAAATAAAAATCATTCACTATACAAGTCGTTAGAAATAACAAAAAATGCCCATTTTTATCATCAAGAATTAAAAAAAAATAGATCCCATGAACTGCCCATAATGAGGATAGGCTTAAAATTTGTTGAAAGGCCGACAGTTTTTTATATAAAAATTCAGGGAAAATCAATTCAGTCATACACTTTCAAAAATCATGATTTATTTTTTGAAATTAAAAATGTCCCCATAATACCAATCAAATTCCATTTTCACCCACTAAATCGAAAAGTACATTGAAAAACAAAAATTTTGAAAAAAAAACATCAAAATCGGTCAATTCTTTGCAAAGTTATGAATATTTTTTTAAACAAGCGATTTTTCAAAAATGAGATTTTCAAAAATTCATAGCTTGTCAATGGCGCTGTAGAAAAAATTGAAAAAAATCGTAGAAGTTAATCCTAACCAGTACTATCAGGTATAAAATTTTCAAAAAAATCGAAGATGCAGTTTGAAAATGTTGGTTGAGTTGGCATGGAATTGTCCATATGTAACCAGAAATTTCGCGAAACAATTTCTCCTGAACAAATTATCCGATCAAGGTTCTGTATGACGCAATCGAAGCGTCTCGCCGTAACTTAGAACTGCTTCGTTTTTGGTGCATATATCTCTGCTGGTTATGATTACTCGCAAGTTCAATTATTGATATCACGGTTGGGTTTGCTCATCACCATGGCTGCGTTCTTATGCTGTGCTGAAGTACCAAATCGAGAAGTTTTGTTTGTGCCCTGTATGGGGTACACACATTTCCACACTACTATTTTATTTTGTAATTATTGCTTAATTGTTCATTGAAAACAAAACAAGAAAATACGTTTTTTTCACCTTATGAATAGTCATGCGCAGTTTCAGCCAAATCCGAAACCAGTTGGTTCCAGGTCCGGCGATTTCACGTGGAATACCACATATATATGGGGCATTGCACGTAAAATCGTCGGACTGGGAACCCGATAGTCTCGGATTTGCATAAAAATGCACATATCTGTTCCTCAGCACAAAAAAATACACGTATGTTTTCGTTTTTTTTAATAAAAATTTTGACAACAATCATATAAACAAATAGAGATATCTCAAATACGCCATTTGTTATTTGAATGAAATTTGAAATATATATTCTGTATTGATTTACGATCATTTTGAAAAAACGCCGTTTTGTTCTGACGGTTCTACCACCTTAATTATGCACATTACCGGAAAAAGTCAGTAAATATTACATGTGGATCTTTGTATGAGGACCAATTTATGTGAATAGATTTTTTCCCTAACTCCAACCATTTACGAGATATACGGTTGTGAACAATTGAAATTGTTAATAACAATATATATTCTGAACCAACATCCGTCAAAAACTAATCAGGGCTGAGTTACATTAAGACGCGTCGATTGAGACCTCGATGGCTCTGATCGGTGTATCCAATCGTGAGAAATCGTTGACCAAAATTTAGCGCACATACATACAAACACACACACACACACACACAGAGTGACGGGGCTTTGGTGTAGTGGGTAGAGTGTCTGCCTACTATTCTAAAGGTCCCGCGTTCGATTCCCGCTCACTGCAAATATTTTTTCTGAAAAATATTTTCTCACGGACTCCGACCGATGGCAGGAACATTCCGTGTGTGCTATCGGCGGTATCCATGAAGTGAGACCGTGAGCTGGGACCGAACACAACCCGTCGCGCGGGGGGGGGGAGGGTTCCATCTTAGACGCCCGCCATCGCATCACAGGGGTTTCTGGAGGTTTACCCTGTGATTAGAAATACGATGAGCTGAAATGGCGAAGTCGGCCCCAGCCGCAATGGGTGGGTACTCTGATCCGTAGTATTGCCCATGAAGTAATGCCTAACAGCGGTTACGTGGGTGAATACGAATAGAGAAAGAGTAGAAAAAAAAACACACACACACAGAGAGAGACTCTGACTCAGAATTCTTTGGGGATCATTTTGGTACTCTTAAGACACCAGTTACAGGCCGAAATGAAAAAGTTCGATTTCGGGTTGATTGCAATAACTTCCCTATCGGGAAGTTAACAATCAAAATCAGCATCGACCGCCACTCGAAACTCAATCGACATACTGTGCAACTCGAGTCCACAATCGAAACTGGATCGAAACCCAATCGACCAGCCCGCCAGGATTAATTACAATACCTCCGTCACGCTAGCAAAACAAGGTAATTTGGGGTCCATTTTTTTTTTGCTCTGAATTATGTGCTAATTATTTGCGGACTCTCAAAATTATTTGCTACCCCCGATGACGGGTAAATAGGGGGTGCAGAATGACTCAAATCGCGCCGTGCGCTGCCGCGTACCACATACTGTCAAAAATCAGCGGATATGCTTCTATATTTATGTGCTCACCGGAAGATATGCAGGTAACTCATTTCCATTACAAAAACTATTGCTAAACATTATTTGCTAAGCAACAAATGCCCCATATATGACTCAGGTGCATTTCCTACTATCCGAGTCACTAAAATCACCTTTATATGGGCCTGGAATTATGTGCTCATCAACTAAAACGAGCAAAAAATTGTTCCAGTTGAGCAACATTTAATAAACATTACTTGCTAAGCAACAAATGCCCCATATATGACTTAAGTGCACTTCCAACTATCCGAGTCACTAAAATCACCTTTATATGGACCTGGAATTATGTACTCGTCAACTACAATGAGCAAAAAATTGTTCCAGTTGAGCAACATTTATTAAACATTATTTGCTGAGCAACAAATGCCCCTATATGACTCAGGTGCATTTGCTACTATTCGCGTCACTAAAATCACCTTTATATGGACCTGGAATTATGTACTCGTCAACTACAATGAGCAACAAATTGTTCCAGTTGAGCAACATTTATTAAACATTATTTGCTGAGCAACCAATGCCCCATATATGACTCAGGTGCATTTCCTACTATTCGAGTGAGTAAAATCACCTTTATATGGGCCTGGAATTATGTGCTCATCAACTACAACGAGCAAAAAATTGTTCCAGTTGAGCAACATTTATTAAACATTATTTGCTGAGCAACAAATGCCCCATGTATGACTCAGGTGTATTTCCTACTATCCGAGTCACTAAAATCACCTTTATATGGGCCTGCAATTATGTGCTCATCAACTACAACGAGCAAAAAATTGTTCCAGTTGAGCAACATTTATTAAACATTATTTGCTGAGCAACAAATGCCGCATATATGACTCAGGTGCATTTCTTACTATCCGAGTCACTAAAATAACCTTTACATGGGCCTGGAATTATGTGCTCATCAACTACAACAAGCATATCCGTTGAATTCAAATGGATTTGGAACCCGGGAGACGTTGTAGAACTAACCGGCCGTTTGGAGCACACCCTGCAGACGAAAGTGGACTAAGAATTCTAAGGAAACTGGAATCGAATCGACATCTCACGGTACTGGTGACAATACAAACACTTAGCAGTCAATTTTAAAAGGCGACCGTAGTGGAACAACAAGTCCCTGAGTGGAAAACCAAAGACCAGTGGGTGCGGATTAAGGTATCGAAACCTGACACAGCCAAAGTATCACAATCGAAATTCGCAATTAGGATTCGAAAGTTCTAATTTTTCAATAATTTATTCCGATGAAAAAAAAATTTTCAACTAATTTTTGTTTTGTTTTTTGTGGCTGTGTCAGGTTTTAATTAAGCTGGCACAGCCATTGAGAATAAAGGGTTAGAATAATTTTTTTTGTGTTCTGAGTGGTGAGCAAACCTGAAAACGTTCAGTGCTACTTTGCTCACACTACAAAATATTCAAAATTTGTTATTTTAGTGTAATTAACAAATTGATGATTAATTCATAAGCTCAGTCATGGCGAGGCATTCAAGTACTCAAAATTCCAGACAGAACATGAATAGACCTCCATAAGACCACTCCAGAGTTTTGTCACCCTTCAACAAAGCAGCGACCTTGATTAACAAATAATTGTTAATTAATAAACAATTGATATTAACAGATCAGCCACTTCTCTCCTTGTGGGTGTGACAAAACTTGGAAAAAATAGGTGGACCTTCAGAAGGTCACTCTGGAGTTTTGTCACCCATTCGAAGTGCACAAAAACTAATTAAGAAATTATGAGTAATTAATTATCAATGGTAATTATCATCTAAGGTGATGGTAGCATTGCTGAATGTGACAAAACTTGGACAAAATAGGTGGACCTTCAGAAGGCCACTCTGGAGTTTTGTCACCCATTCGAAGTGCACAAAAACTAATTAACAAATTATGAGTAATTAATTATCAATGGTAATTATCATCTAAGGTGATGGCAGCATTTCTGAATGTGACAAAACTTGGAAAAAATAGGTGGACCTTCAAAAGGCCACTCTGGAGTTTTGTCACCCATTCGAAGTGCACAAAAACTAATTAACAAATTATGAGTAATTAATTCTCAATGGTAATTATCATCTAAGGTGATGGTAGCATTTCTGAATGTGACAAAACTTGGAAAAAATAGGTGGGCCTTCAGAAGGCCACTCTGGAGTTTTGTCACCCATTCGAAGTGCACAAAAACTAATTAAGAAATTATGAGTAATTAATTATCAATGGTAATTATCATCTAAGGTGATGGCAGCATTTCTGAATGTGACAAAACTTGGAAAAAATAGGTGGACCTTCAGAAGGCCACTCTGGAGTTTTGTCACCACTCAGGAATGCACAAAAGTTAATTAACAAATCATGATTAATTAACTAACAATTGTAATCATCATCTGAGGTGATGGCAGCATTTCTGAATGTGACAAACTTGGAAAAAATAGGTGGACTTTCAGAAGGTCCCTCTGGAGTTTTGTCACCCATTCGAAGTGCACAAAAACTAATCAACAAATTATGAGTAATTAATTATCAATGGTAATAATCATCTAAGGTGATGGTAGCACTTCTGAATGTGACAAAACTTGGACAAAATCGGTGGAGCTTCAGAAGGCCACTCTGGAGTTTTGTCACCCATTCGAAGTGCACCAAAACTAATTAACAAATTATGAGTAATTCTCAATGGTAATTATCATCTAAGGTGATGGCAGCATTTCTGAATGTGACAAAACTTGGAAAACATAGGTGGACCTTCAGAAGGCCACTCTGGAATTTTGTCACCACTTAGGAATGGACAAAAGTTAATTAACAAATCATGATTAATTAACTAACAATTGTAATCATCATCTGAGGTGATGGCAGCATTTCTGAATGTGACAAAACTTGAACAAAATAGATGGACCTTCAGAAGGCCACTCTGGAGTTTTGTCACCACTCAGAAATACACAAAAGTTAATTAACAAATCATGATTAATTAATTAACAATTGTGATCATCATCAATGAAAATCGAAATCAATTTGCGTTTTCTGCTTGATGTTAAAGGCTTGACGGCTTAAATTATTTTTATTAGTAATCTTGATTGAAAGCATTATAAAAATGATGAA
Source organism: Asobara japonica (assembly GCA_026005395.1). Classification (NCBI taxonomy): domain Eukaryota; kingdom Metazoa; phylum Arthropoda; class Insecta; order Hymenoptera; family Braconidae; genus Asobara; species Asobara japonica. Next base: position 3,657,084 of record BQMI01000112.1, read on the forward strand.
CACTCGAAATGTTAGCGTACACATTTCTCAAACTTTCGAACTTCATAAACCTAAAAATGTCTGGAATTTTCACCACCTCCAATATTCGTAAAATTCCGAAATTTACCAACGTATTTCCAATAAAAAGGACTGAACATGTAATAAAATTTGAAAAGTTCAGCGAATTAAGTAACTCGAAATTGAAAAATCTTCAAAATTAAACAACTTATGAAAAGGACCAACTTCAACTGAGTACCCATCGTCTAATTCTTTTAAAGCTTTCAATTTTATGTGTAATTGAATTTCGGTAGTTTTGCGTTTTTGTTTTACGTCGTTCATTATGACGTTTTTGGCCTTTTTCGTTTGTAAACAGAACACTGGATATGGTCGAAATTGTATAAGGATTGCCTTCGGGCTTCAGCGCCGAACTCGCCCGAACCATCCGTTTTGCGCCTCCGCAGATGGAAACCCGAAGGCAATTCTTATACAATTCCGACCATAGTCTACTACGGATATACTACGGATCAGAGTACCCACCCGTTGCGGCTGGGGCCGACTTCGCCATTTCAGCTCACCGTATTTCTAATCACAGGGTAAACCTCCAGAAACCCCTGTGATACGATGGCGGGCGTCTACGATGGAACCCTCCCTCCCCCCCCCCCGCGCGACGGGTCGCGTTCGGTCCCGGCTCACGGTCTCACTTCATGGATACCGCCGATTGCACACACGGAATGTTCCTGCCATCGGTCGGAGTCCGTGAGAAAATATTTTGCAGTGAGCGGGAATCGAACGCGGGACCTTTAGAATAGTAGGCAGACACTCTACCCACTACACCAAAGCCCCGTCTGTGTTTGTGTGTGTGTCTGTATGTATGTGTGTTTCCGAAATTTTGATCCTAGGTTTCTCACGAACGAATGAAGCTATCGAGACCGTCAATAGTGGAATCGAAGCATTTTCCTGTAACTTAGAGGGGATTAGATTTTGTGTGAAATTAGTGGAGTATGTATATTGTTATTAACAACTTTTATTGTCTATCACGTTCTATTGCATAAACTATTAGAGTTATCGCAAAATTTATATGAGAAAAGTTGTTCCCCACATAAAAATGTGTATTTTATGTGGAATGACTTTTTTCGTAAATTTGCATAATTAAGGAGGTATGACCGTCTCAACAATTATGTCTGTAGTAAAAGAACGAATGAACACAGCGTCGTCATGAAGGTCTCAATCGCAGCATTTCCGTTCAGAATCGAGCGGATTGCATTTTGGATGACATTCGTGGAATATATATGCAATGTTATTAACAATTGCAATTGTTTATACAATTCCACTCGGTAAAATATTAACGTTGTGCCATGGATGCCATGGGTGTCATTCATAGATCTCTTTTATTTGATTTGAACTATTACCGCCACTGGCGATTTTTGTAGCGAGTTCCCCCTCCCCAACTGGCGGGATCTGGCGAGTTCCCCCTCCCGATTGGCGTGAAACCCCAGTCCGAATCTGGCAACCCTGCTTACAACCTCAAAACGTAAGAAAACCGCGTAAAGTACGTTAACGGTGAAATCCAAGAGGACGTCATCAGCCATTTGTTTAGTAATTAACAATAATTTGTTAATTTAGAGTTCTGGTTTTCTGAAAGGTGAGAAAATTCGGGGGTGCCATTCTGCAGGTCCACTAAGTTTTTCAGAGTTTTGTCAAACCCAGGAGACGCGAGTGACCGAGCTGTCAATGCCAATTGTTTATCAGTTGACAATAATTTGTTCATCAAGATTTCTGCTTTTCGCACAGGTGACAAAACTCGGGGGTGGGCTTATGATGGTCCACCTAATTTTTCAGAGTTTTGTCACACTCAGAAATACTACCATCACCTCAGATGGTAGGTACCATTGTTAGTTAATTAATGATGATTTTTTAATTAACTTTTGTGCATTCCTGAGTGGTGGCAAAACTCCAGAGTGACCTTCTGAAGGTCTACCTATTTTTTCCAAGTTTTGTCACACCCAGAAGGAGAGAAGTGGCCAATCTGTTAATATCAATTGTTTATTAATTAACAATTATTTGTTAATCAAGGTCGCTGCTGTTTTGAAGGGTGACAAAACTCGGGAGTGGCGTTTTGGAGGTCCACCCAATTTTCCGGAGTTTTGTCACCTTTAGGAGGGTGCTCAACAACTCAGCTGGTAATGACCATTAAGAATCAATTAGTCAATAATTTGTTGATTAACTTTTTTACACATCTGGAGGGTGACAAAACTTGGGAGTGGCCTTTTGGAGGCCCACCCAATTATCGGGAGTTTTGTCACCTCCAGGAAGGCTCTCATCAACTCAGCTGGTGATGACAATTAATAATTCATTAATTAATAATCTCTTCATTAATTTGTTTGCACATCTGGAGGGTGACAAAACTCGGGAGTGGCCTTTTGGAGGTCCACTCAATTTTCGGGAGTTTTGTCACCTTCAGGAGGGCTCTCATCAACTCAGCTGGTAATGACAATTAAGAATTAATTAGTCAATAATTTATTGATTAACTTTTTTACACATCTGGAGGGTGACAAAACTCGGGAGTGGCCTTTTGGAGGTCCACTCAATTTTTGGGAGTTTTGTCACCTTCAGGAGGGCTCTCATCAACTCAGCTGGTGATGACAATTAATAATTAATTAATTAATTTTTTTGCACATCTGAATGGTGACAAAACTAGGGAGTGGCATTCTCAAGGTCCACATCATTTCTTCCAGAATTGTTACTGTCAGGGGGATATCCATCATGATCACTCATTGAATTAATTATTAAAAAAAAAAAAAAAATTTAATATTTTGGTGGGTGAGCAAATTCATTCTCACGATTTCCGAGTTTGCCCACCATTCAAAACAACAAAAAAAAAATTGTAACCCTTTTTTCTTGATGGCTGTGACAGCTTAATTAAAACCTGACACAGCCACAAAAAACAAAAAAAAAATTAGTTGCAAATTTTTTTTTCATCGGAATAAATTATTGAAAAATTAGAACTTTCGAGTCCTAATTGCGAATTTCGATTGTGATACTTTGGCTGTGTCAAGTTTAGATACCTCGCGGATTAGGCGTGGCGACCTAGGCAAAAGCCCACACAAGGACTTCCCAAATTCGAACTATGTTTGCTATGGCAGCCTTGGCACTGTAGAGCATGTGCTGGTTTCTGAAAATGCTCGGGAAACTATACTAAAGGCAATACTTGAAGACATGGTCAACTGGCTGGCTCCAAGACCAACTTATATGCATCCTGGACCAATGGGTCATGGGAGTTCTTCGAGACAGACCTATAGGGGCCTTCTGTAACTACATCCAGGCATTCTAATAGGCGACAAAGGCCAAGAAGCAGAGACTGTCAAGCCAAGAAACTAGCGGGAGATAACCACACTTTACAAAGCCTCTGGTGATTATTATATCTTATGTTTGATATTGTATATCTAAACCAAAAAAAAATCAAGTCTTCTGGGTTTCACATACAACGTATAAGTTTCTATGGAACTGCACATGCCTATAAAAGACGAAAGCCCATACAGTGGACTCAAGAACTTAGTTACTTGAATAACACATATATATTCTACATATATTTGAACAACAAATATATACATAAAATAAACACAAGGAGATATTTTTGGAATTTGGCCTTAAACACTACAAAAATTTCAATTTTGTCACTATTGTTGGTTCAGGAAAAAAAGTTCAGTAACCATGCTTAGCAGTTGACCGTCTCGTGCAAAATGTCTCATGGCTATGTTAGGAATCACGGGCCACAGATTATATAGTATATAGGACCCTTACTGGTAGTACTTTCTCCGATGGTTTGCAGAAACGGACAGTTTTGTCATAGTGCATCCACTTGCCTTCAGTTAGCGCATAACTACTGTAGTGACCAACAGGTTCCTTATTGGGATTAAATTTGTTATTTCTGATCCCCGAGCGCTTGGGCAGCTCATCACCAATGAACCCTCTCAAGTGAAAGCTTTTCGAGGATCCAGACATTTGGAAATGTTGTGGGAGGGTATGTAGCTTTACATGGTCACACATCATATATCGTGATAGGATTTCTAATAGCACAAAATTATCAACTGGCATGAAAGATTCGACTACTTTTTCAGTGCAGTTAGCGGGTAAACACCTTCCGGTACCTGTATAACCGATAAACTCCTCGACTTCCCTTTTGATCCACGAGAACGGTGGCGCGTGCTTCGCACGCGCATTTCCTCTTTTAGCCACAGTGACTGGTGCGGCGTTGGTTTCGGTCTTACGGTTTTCGAGATATTTCGTCTTACGCGATATCGAGATATTTCGAGATTTTTCTTCGCCTCTCCTTTTTACCATAGGATACCTGTATTGGTACACTGTAATGAAGAGCGTGCTACTGTATCGGATTACACTCGTTTGTGCAGGTAATCATCTTTTCCATAGCAATTATATTTCCGCCAAATTTTGTAGCCATTTCCGCAATAGAAGCAAAACAGTCAATTATGTTACTACCATTTTCATTCTCTTGAGGGAAATTGCAAGAAATGATTTCGGACCGATCCACGAATGTTTTGTCTGTGATGCCTTTAGTGCCGGCCTCCCAAATCAATTGACTGAAATCATTATCCGATCCATACTTCTCCATGGTCTCAGCAAATTCTGGAGAAATTGTCGTGGCAAAAATAAACACAGTGCGTCCAGAGAACAGGCACGAATAATGTGTACAATGTCCCCGTTTATTTCAATGTATTCCATTTTTCCTTTTGTCTGAGGCGTAATAAGAAGTGGTCCTCGAAGTGCTTCCAAACTTCCTTTTTCTCGATTCACTGCTTTCGCATGTTTTTGGACTTCATTTCTCCAATTATCCGACGCTAGAGCATCGCATAGTCTCCGCTTGTTTGGCTTCTTGTCACACTGAATGCATATTCGACCATGATCTGGCTCTTCGAAGTCAGTAAATAAGAGCACTGAGCAATGTTTATCAAAGTGGATGCCAATTTTGCAAATCTGCAACGGAACAATTTTCAATTAATATTTCTAGTTTTCTCAATATGAATGCTTTTTGAAACTTCTCGGAGTATGTTATGAGGTTCACTATGAACCAATTAATATTCTTGCTGGGCTGGAGAATCATGCGCATAAAAATAAAGTAAACTTCCATCGATGTTAGACTGATGAAAAAAAAAATTCTAGTTCATTGCAGTTTAGTCTACACTGCCAACGACTCATAGGCAAACAGCAAAAATATTGTTTCGGCTCAAGGTATTTTGGACGCTGAGGCACTGTGGGAAATGAGTGGTTTTTTTGGAAAACGCAATCTCCGAACAACAAAATTCAACTCTGATAAAAAACATAATAGGGCGTTGCTCTTCTAAAAAAGAATACGAAACTGAAGAGGCTGTTGATATATATACATATATATATATATATATATATTAGGCCTCGTCATTTTTAATTTTTTTCTTTTTTTTTTCCAATGACAACCTAAAATATTAGTATTCTACATAATAATGATTATGCAGAAGGACGGGCGCAGTCGGATAATTTTAGAGAGTGGCGCATCGAGACTGTTAAAAATTATTTTTCACTGAGCCGAGCACGATTATTGACGAAAATGGTGATACTTAGAGTAATTATTCATGAAAGCTTCTTTGTGGAGAATCCCATTTGCTGTAAAAATGTTATCCTACTATTTTTTGTTTAACTTAATAGTTTGAGAGATATTGGCAATAAAGTGGTAATTTTCAAAAAAAAAAATTAAATGACAAGGCCTAATATATATGTGTATCTGATCATTTTTCAACTCATTTTTTAAGGAGTAGTGACATTATTATAAAACGACCAAGAAAAAAAGTAGCAAGCGTCCTCTGATCCATAGAGTTTGTACCACCTACCACGGTAACGCTTGATACAATAGCAAGCGGGCGTCATAACCTGTAACAGTACTAAATGGAGCGGACTCCCGAGAAACATTGAGAAACGCGAGAATTTCCCGCGCAAACCCCAGGCTCCCGTAGCTCCCGTCAGCTGTTATGACAGGGCTACCGCTAAATCGAGTGACGTGTAATAAAATGTCATTGTTCGATGCTGTTTTTAATTATATTTCCATGCGTATTGCAATCAAAATCATTTTTCGCGCTCTAATTTTTTCAATCTTTTTCAATTTTGGCTGTAGCAAGTACTAAATCGTCAATTTTTTCTATTTTTTACGCAAAGATTGTGAATTATGTGATTACTTTTCAATCAGTTTATTTATAAAAATTTACCTCTGGATTAGTTCCGGCTACATCAATACTCGTTTGTTGCATCCAAAATACCTTAAACAATCTTTGTTCTCAAAGATCATTATTTACGATTAATTAATTCTTACTATGTTAAGATGATAAATCTGACCATGTTGACATGGTGATTTTTACAGTCTTAACATAATAGATCTCACTATGTTAACACGGTAATTCTTACTGAATTAACATAGTACCATTTACTATTTCACATAAACGAATTTACTAGGTTAGAATGCCGAAAACTCGTTCACTATGTTAATTTTTTAACATTTAACTGTTTTTTTATTTCCGAATGTTTGTTAAGCATATCCTGACGAGTTAGAAGATTATAAAACTTATCGTCTTTTAACACTTCGACACTGTAATGCATTGACAGTCGAATATAGAATCGAAAACATCAACAACGAAGGACTTACCGCACATATCTTCGATGTTTTAATGTGATTTATACATTTGTCACAAGCTTGTTTCGAATTAGCGGCCATTGATGCGGACCCTCATTGACTTTTGAGGATGGTTTTAAAGCCGAGATTCTAAACCTTTCATCGGAGATGTGTAATGCCTCAGATTTGGATTCATCTGTTCTGCCCGCTGTCTGCGATTCGTCTGATGACGGTGAATCCTGGTCTAGCTCCATGCTTTCCAATAAATTGCCTCCAACATCAATCTTTCTACCATCAATGTAAGTTTTATGACTTTCTACGAAAGTGTCACACCTTACAGGTAATTGCAGGTTCCGCAAAACTTCAGTTTTCAACCTCTCAATTTCTTTTTCAACAGCCTCACATGATCTTGGCAGTAAAGCTTGACCAAAGCGATCTTGTGTTGCGTTCGACCATATCGGTAGGCAACCGATGTCCTGTACCACTTTTTCTGCTAACATTGGGCAATACAACGGATTAGCGTCTAATCCGGAATCAGCTGTAACGATTGATAATGCCTCTTCGGAAATTTTAGCGCCCCACTGGGAAAATTGGCTCCATTGTTTCTCCATTCTTCCGTGGAAATCGCAAGAAACATGATCCGACTTCAGGGAGTCCCGGTAAACCTCACCAATACTGGTCCCAATAAAGAGGCGTTCCAGTTTGCCTCTCTCTGCCGAGCATGCAGACTTCTTACCGCTGTTGGTCAGGCCATTGTGTTTGCTATAAGCAACGATAAGTGTGCTTTTGATGATGCAAGCAGCTCCTTGCAGTGACGTGCATTTGATACACAATACATCAAGCAGCTGTTGGCACACCTGCCTCGTTTTCACACTCAAATTGGACAAGATAGGGTCATAGGCTCTCAGATATTGATCCATATCGACTTTCACGCAACATGAGGGCGGGGTATCCTCAAAAAATGCATCAGCATATAGTCGGTAATGGACCGAAACCCTGCGAAAACTCTAAGACACCCTTCTCTTATGGCGGTAGAACCATCGGTGATCACAGCGCTTGGTAAGGGTAACCCCAGCTTCTCAAGCCAGTCCAACAGCCATGAATAAATCGATAACGCCGACTCGGATTTCGCCATCATTTGCCCCAAGGTGATGCTCCCCCGTAGAGTTTCGGTGGCAGGTAAATAAACCTTCAAATCCTTGGACCCTTTAGAATCCGCCGTCAGTAGTGGTTGGATTAGATTGCTGACAGAAGAAATGGATAAAGTTAGTTGATCACGTGACAATTCCGAGTACACATTGGATTGGTGCCGAGTGCAGTAGTTGATGTAGACTGGAAAATTCTGAATAACCAATATTTCACCTTCCATTGTGGTACTTTTGAGTAGGTGCAACGACTTCATCGGATCCTCATCTAAGTTTATCGATGTGCTTGCGTCTTCCTCAAAGCTTATGAGCGCAGTCTCCGATAGGGTGTGTTCTGTGTTGTCACCTTTTTTGGTGCCATCGCTGGACTCTGGACTTGCTGCTTTTGGAGCAGGTCGTTCACCGCATAGGAGTTTTCCGTGCTCGCGAATGACACATTGCACTTCCATTATTCCATCCTTGGTTTCCCCTGTTCACTCGATTGTAGCTCTACAATTTTCACAGGATCCCTCGAAGTGAGCAGCGGCCTTCGAATCTGCCACCCAGTGATACGAAAAATGAAACTCACATTGTATTCGGCTGCACCTTTCGATTTTAGTATTGATGAACTGTTGCCATTCTCCTGTTAATAAGCATGAAAAAATAATGTAATCAGTAATTAGTTTATTGATAATCTAAGGTGATTACGGAGTGAATTATGATGGTGAAATGGAAAGGCCCAAGCATATTGATTTTAACATGAACTATCAACACTTTCCAATTTCAACTGTAATTTTCAATTACAATTTCCATTTGCAATTCCAACTGTCAATTTCAATTTTTAACTCCAATTTCAATTTGTATCGGCAAAATTTCTAATTCTTAAAACTTGGAACTTTTGAAAGTACAAACGCTTGAGCTTTGAAAACCGTTGTTTTCGAATTTGAGATTTGAAATTGTTTAAAGTAGAAACTTCCGAAATTTTACCCTTTTTACATGTCAAAGTTTTGCACATTGACACTTTTTGAATGTAAATTGTTAAAATCTGAAATGTATTGATGAGAGGATTTTTTAAATTCGCAATTCTTGAAAATTGAACCTTTAAAAATGAGTTTTTCATGTTGTTCAGGTATTATTGAATCGATTCGTCTTTCCACAATTGCATTTCACATTTTATTTTATTCAATTGAAAAAATGCTCACATACGCTAAATTTTTATGATTAATGAGAGTAACAGAAAAAGTTTTTTATTTACACTTTTGGCATTTTTGAAATTTACAATTTTTCAAATACAAAATTGCTGGGATTCGAAAATTGATTTTTTTATAAATGAAAATTTCCATCAATGGAAGCTATCAAAATTTGGTTTTGTATATTGAAACATTTCTGAATCGATTCTTCTTCTCAGAATAGCGTTTTGCGCTTAATTTTATTTAGTTGAAAATATTCTCGCATACGTTGACTTTTCACCGTGAAACAGAGTAACAGAAAAAACTTTCGATTTTTAATTTTCAGATGCCCATTTCACTCCGTCCCTGGTGAATTTTGTGAGAAAATGTGATTATGAACATTGCCTCAGCCCCCCCCCCTTATATTCTCGAATTGGATCGATTACAAAAGTTTTATTATTTTTCCATTTTTTCGAATTTTGAATGTTCTTGAATTTGAGTTTGAACGATGAGGGCGCGCATTCTACAGGCCAATGAGCAATGAGAATCGAGAGCGAATGAAAATCTGATATGAGAAATGGCGGTGCCAATCAGAATCAAACAATGTCAGCTGAACTGGACGGTCACATGACCTGGTCGGTTTCAATATATGGGATAGTACATAGCCACCAGTATATTTTACAAATAATTCAGTTCATGTGAGAAACGCTGTCTGTAGACATTTTTATATGTAACTCTGAAAAGACTGAGGAAGAAAGACTTTGGAATGAAAAATCCGAGAGAACGACAAAATGTACTCCTCCCACCATGGGGCACAGGCGCCATGCAATGGCGATAGAGCAATCATTCGGATGCAGTTTTATATTGCGATGGTGGGGCTGGTTGCAAACCCAGTCGATAACTGATTAAAACAGCTCTCGAGTAATGCAAACTTTAAAGAATTTTGAAAACTATTGGAAATAGCCACGATGTGTTATTAGGTTTTCCCTTTACAGTTTTTGCCCTATTTATTTATCCTTCAACTTTGAAAAAAAAGCTTGAAGAAGAGAAACTAATACAGTCTCTTATGGAGAAATCAAGAATTTGGTTGCAAGACATTACGAGTTGAAGATAGAAATCTGATTTTTTTCACTGAAATTAAAAAAAAAACAAAGTTCATTGATGTTTACTAAAACACGATTTCTCTTTTATTTTTTTTTCTATCAAATAATAATGGGTGACTATCGTAGAGAAAGACTGATCGAAAATGATATGATAACGCCGTCTCAATCAGCTGGAGACTTGGCGAGAGGGGAGGATTTATTTTGAATTTGAGGTTATATTGGAAGTGACCGAATGTAATCGGATATAGTTCACCTTTTTTGAAGTTCCACTTTGGAGTAGAGCAATTCCTACTTTTGCGTTTTCGTTTTCTTGAAATCATTGCTTGTTCCTGTACAGGTTCAAATAATCTTTCAACATCCATCACCGATAAGAACAGACCATACCGCCAAGTTTTTTCCTTATTTTCCGAGGTTGAATCCAGTTCCGATTTATTAAGCAAATTCTCGACATTGCTCAGATCAATATTTTGGATTTTCTTTGGTTTTTGGTTCCATTTAGGCCACAGAATATTCCGCATGTCCTCATGGTTGCAGGAGAGGTATGCACGAACGCAGCGTTCATTTTTTTTAAACTGGCCTAGATCAAGGTGAATTTGTTTCCAAATTGGATTGGATGTTGGGCTAATGTGTTTCCCGTTGTCATCAGATAGAAGATCCCTGTATCTTAAAAATACCTCTCTGCATTCCTGTTTCGAGAGTTTTCGTTTCCAGCCTACCTGATTTTTCTCGTCGGCGTCCATCATGAAATTGCGAACCTCCACATTAACAGCCCAGCTGAATCGTTCTGAGAAGCGTCTCCCCACCACCTACGTTCTCAGGCAGTTTCCTTCGCGCTCTATCTGATGCGCACCAGATTTGCGCAATGGTGCTTATTTAAGAGCACACTGGCTGCCCCCCTCCTACGGTACGTCCGTACCGCTCTATGGACAGTCCCTCCATATACCCCTCACGCGTTGGCGCTGCCTGGTAGGGGCCTTCGCTAATGCATGCTAATGCAGCTTCAGGGAAACCAAACTTAGTGGCTACTTATAGCGGACAAATAGGCAGCAGGTGGAAAACCTTCCACGCGCTTCGCACGCGCATTTCCTCTTTCCGCCACACTAACTGGTGTGGCGTTGGTTTTGGTCTTATGATTTTCGAAATATTTCGTCTTACGAGATTTTTCCTTGCTTCTTCTTTTTATCATAGGAATATTGTGAAAATCGTCATCGACACGTACTTCTGTGTAGTATGTTAGTACAGGTACAAAGGTCGAAAAAAGGTCGTCAGCTTTTGCATGCAGTAAGCGAAGTTATTGGGATAAGTGGAATGAGAAGTGTAATCCCACAGCGAACTATTGAAACACACTTTTCACCCATTGAAGCACGGAAGTCTAAAACCGTCTCGCTGTGAGCGGAGTGGGGAACAGTCATAGTACTAGTGTTCCATAAGAGAAACATAGCGCAGCACGTACACTACCTTAAAAATACAGATAGTGGAGAATATGAGCTTGCTGCAATGGATTGTAGAAAACTATCCAATCTTGAATACCACGCGTTGCTGATGACCGACGAAGGCAGTTAAATGAGATTTAAGAGTAATTATACACAGAAATTGATCCCACAAAACCATTCTTAATGAAATACTATACATAAAATGAAACAGGCTACACACTATTTAGAGGGCACTAGAATCTTTCTGATAGGGCGTCCCATACCTAAAATCAAACAAATTGATGCTTTTCTTACAAAATATTTACCCTATTGGCACCGTTCGCATTATGTACTTTATTATTTTCTAATTCACTTTTTTGAAATATAAATGACTCTTATTTGGTAGTTAAATTTTTCAGATTACAAACTTATTATTTTTCCAAATTACCTCTCATTTACGATCCAATTCTTCGGACTATGAAATCCTCAATCATTTTGTATTCCGATTTTTCAGATTTCAAATTTAAACTATTGGCCCCCCTCTTCGTACAACTTTATCATACATGGTAAATTTCTATTTCGCCGAGCCTGTGTATATAAGTTCTATCCCATCTATTTTGCATAAAGGAGTAACTTTGGGACAATTTTTGATTTTTCCTTGCGGATGTTCACTTGTTTGATATCGTGGAGAATTCAATTAGCATTTCGTAGAGAGTATGCCTTATACACTCCAAGCATGTCTTCACCTACTGTGGATGTCAGCGCTTGTTTTTTCAAAATTCGCTAAAAATGAATTACACCCTGCAGATTGAAGCAGACATCTTGGGAACATGTGGAGTCTATGCGTAGCTTCTTTGGGATGCGGTGCACATCAATTGTAACCTCCGGTTCTGTTACCTGATCATCAATTACCTCAATGAACAGGCAATCATGAGGACTCAAGACACTGGACTTTATTGATGCATAACAGTCCTCGGCGGGACACTCACCCATACTCTCGACGATTTCATTATTTTGGGCCTGTGATAGAGCCTCAAAGGATATTTTACAGAAAGGCTCTGTATTGGTCACAATTTCGCAGCCGTTGACACAATGAGTTGAAATCGATAAACTGCGTACATTCTCAAGCAATCGCCTCGCTAAAACCTCCACCGCACATGCACAATTGATTACAACTGTTCTTAGATCTTTTCTCAAAATGTGACCAGTTCTCCGCTCATGAAAAATTTCTGCCAAAATTGCATATCGCTGTGCGTAAGTTCTTGAGCTGATGTTAGTGTTTCGCGTGCACCTCTCATCAATCATCTTCAAAAAGGCACTTGAATCCTTGTACGCATTAACAACATTCACATGAAAGTCTTCATTGTCCGTAGAAGCTGTGACCACTACTTGATGCATCGCATCGAATGAAGACGTATTTTCCACGTTTAGTAATTCCTCATTTTTCTTAAAGGGTTTCAGTTTTGTTGTATGAGGTGGTTTCAGAGTAGGAATTTTTCTCAGGGCTGGTTTAGGGTGGTAGAAGTTCTTAGGATACGTATCTCGAAGCCAATGACCTTTATGTTGAGCTTTAGTCTGAAACGATGATGTTCGAGCAGGAGCGTTGGCATTGTCTGCTGGGCCTGCAGACTTGCAACGGTTTTGTGTCACTGAGGCTATTGACCCGTCGTAAATCTGCAACATGTACAGTCCAATCCATCAAATAAATATTGAAGATTAGAATCTTACACAAGTTAAACTAACAGACACTGGTTATATTGTACATACAATTGTGAGTTATTGAACGAAGCAATGAAGAAAAATGGGTTTTGCCTATTTTTTTTTTTGACAATTAATAGTCTTTTCCGGAACCACCTGGCAGTAACTCAATCTTTGGGTTTTAAAAATTCAACCAATAGTGTATTGTACCCCTAGGGAGTAAAGGTACTTGCTCGCCAAATCTCATTACTACCCTCGGCTTCGCCTCGGGTGTAATTCACATTTGTCGAGCAAGTACCTTTACTCTCAAGGAGTACACGATATTTTATGCATCGAGGAAGCAAAATGCGATTCCATCGAGCGAAGCGAGGTTGGAATCGCGCACTTTGCTCCCTAGATGCATAAAAACAATTTAGTTCCACTGATAATTAAGTCTGAATGGGCTCTGATTTATGCAACAGAAAAATATACATTTTGTTGATTTTGGTGGAAAATAAGATAATTTTAATGAAGAAATAGCTTTTAAAGACCGTGAGGATTTTCACCATTTCAAGCCTAAGATTATCCATGGAAAACTCGGGAATTACAGGTTGTGTAACACAACCGATCAAAATCGAAGATTTGCAAATACATAATTATCACTTCACATAAATCTCCACTGTGCCTTTTGGGTGAACTCGTAAACAATGGAGACTGACAGTCAGAATTCTCAAATGTTGCTTCGTGCCTTTCTTCATTTGATGATTTTGAAGGTTCCTGTACCTGCCTTTCAATTTCTTTCGAAACTTTTGCGCGGAAAAGCTTCAAAACTGGCTGTAAATACTGATTGTGTAAACCAACAAAGACATCAGGTGGTAGAGGAGCTTGAAAATCTTTAAGCATCAACGTTTTTATTAATCGAAAAGTTCCTTCCATACCAGCCGTGCTTGCAGGACATCTCCCATAACCAAATAAGCTTTGAAAAGTGCATGACCAGATATGCAACCATGGGATATCCTCTTTTAACAGAGGATCTGCAAATTTTTTACAGTAGTAAGGGTTGTCCACCTTGCCTTTGGCGTTTTTGATTGCCTCTAAAACTAATTTTTCTAATTTTTTTCCCCAAGCATACCATAAACTCGCATCCGAGTTGTCATCAAAATCGGCATCCAAAGGATCTGATGACGTTGCTTGCTTGTCCAGTTCCTCTTCACTTAGAGAGTTCTTCGAAAACATTTGTAGTGAAGAGCTTGTCGATGTAATCTAACTGTACCTGACAGGCAGATCGCTGCCCAGTCGCCGTTCTGCCCCCCGTTTTACTGAGAGCTGTCATCAGTACGGCTCTGACAAGTTTCTCTGCGTGTTCTTTACTCCGACATAGGACCAATTTGCCGAGAGCTGCCTTATAAAAAGTTCTAATTTCTGCTTTGTCATTGCTCAAAAACTTCACCCACTTCTTTAAAAAATGCGCAACGCCAATGCGCACATAACACGATGGGAGAGGTGTGGCTTTCAAAAAAGAATCAGCGTACGCGTTGATCGTGAAGAAGGATGTGAATTCTACGAATCCCTGCCTATATTAAGGGCCGCGCGCAGTCCGATACAACTTCAGCTGGTGAAGGCAGCTCCGAAAGCTCGCGATACTGGGTTAACCAATTTAAGACGGCAAGAGTATTATGCTCAGAACTCAGCATCTGGGAAACTGGAACTATTCCTAGAGGTGTTGACAGAATAGCTTGGAACAAATGGATAGGACCTGACTTGGACTTGTCGGGATACTGAACTGGCCTTATTATAGACCAGTATCGTCTACCTGTATCGTCGAGTAGAAGAGTCAGTGGGTATAATGTGGCTAGTTCCTTGGTAACCTTCTTCTGCTGTTCGGTGGTATAGGTCACTGCGAACGGAAACTGCCGTATCATACAGATGGTCGGCGTTGACTCTAACGCTCTCATTTTTTGCAAAGCTTTGATCGGATCACGATCCAATCGTTTTGCCGACGCCATCTGATACTTCAAATTTCGAAGAACATCTAAATCTGGCAAAATTCCCGGCTCAGGGTCTCCTTCATCCATGATATCATCTGCTAAATTGAGGTGTACCATGTAGGCAGAAGATTTTTGTAAAGTTTGACCGATTTGTTGCCTGACAATGCCGCGGAGGGGACGCTTCTTGCAAATTTTTTTTTCATCGCTTTTAGTCAGTGTGTACTGTATAGTGACAACATTGTCTGATATGGAAATCTCGCATCGAGCCCTCGACCCACAGGAACATGTTCCCATGATGTGACCGGATAATCCTCGAGCATCTAAGTAGTTACTTCGGAACATATAACCGCAGGATCTCTTAGACTTCTCCCAAATTTGCTTGCACAAAAAACTCTGCCAGGCATCTGTGAAACAGTCAACAAAACACAGAATATGAAAATTAAAATTTCAACTAGTAGTGTGCAAATGTGTACCACATACCGGGCACAAACAAAACTTCCCGATTTGGTATTTCATGGCACCCAGGGCACCCATGGCAATGAACATTATGAACAATTGAAATTAAACAATCTATATACTGCACCAATTTCGTCAAAAATCTAACCAGTTCTAAGATATATGGAAACACATCGAACGGGACTTTGAAAACTTCCATAACCTCTTTCTTTCATGAGAAATCGTTGCGCAAAATTGTGTACACATACATAAATTTATGAAACAGACATAATCTCGAAAACTCAAGTTACCAAATCGGGAAGTTTGCATTGTGTTCTCACTGAGGGCACAAATACATCCCACCCACTAGTCCATTTTATATTTTTTCCAAAAGACCGACATGTTACCTTTCTTTAGGGCTGCTTTCGAATTACGAGTTTCAATGAGTTCGTTGAAATTTCCCAATGGAACTCGAATGGGAAATGTAACGGCTACAGGACTATCCATGTGCTCCCTTACTGTGTAAGTCGAATCTGGGTCCTCACGAGGTTCCGATCGTTGGAAATCTTTGTTTCCGGTAGGATGTTCCGTATCCTTACAGTACTCTGGGCACATTGCTTTCTTGATGTTGTCCTGATTCCAGGTAACATACGGATGGGAAACTCTTTGTGTTATCAATTTCCCCGGCCATGGTCCTCTATATTGCAGAAGATTTTGAAGCCACCCTGTTGTCTTTATCAAAAATTTCACTTCGATGGGCTGATAGTACTCTCATCATCCTCTCTCGATTAATTACACGAGGCCGACCTCGTTTGGGACGAACGAAGCGATTGTCTTCTTGTCTGGGAGTTTCTTCTGCCTTCCCATTCATCGCACTTTTTATTGACAAAAAAGTACCAACCACAATTAAATCACTTGATTGCCTTAAAGTTGAAATGTCTCACAAAATGCACTGGCTCCGTTTGACACGTGCACCAACAGGTTATGTATAGGCGATTGTGAATGTTAACCGATCGGGCTGGTGGGCCTGTCCCCACTCTGCCGCTGTGTATGGCGCGCCTGGAGGGGGGAAAGCGCGGGATTCAAACCAACCACTGAAAATGGAGAAGCGTCTGATGTTCAGCATAGTGGGGGAAAGCTCATCGGCGTGCTCAAAGACGATGGACTAAACCAGAGGCTCAGATCAGCTACATATAGCTACCGGCGCAGAATGGGTAAACTCAATTTTTTAATACGAAAATCGCTTGGTGGTTCGATGGTGGTCAAAGGTGCTACATTTTTAATCATTTGGTGGTATTGGATTTTTTTAAATGGCATATAGCCAGCGGATGAGATTTACATATATCGAATGGTGGAACCGTCAATTTCACCAGAATCCTATGGTGGTCAAAGGTGGTCTAGTACCAAATTGATTATTGCCTTATTTTTATGATTAATGAATGAAAAACTATTTGCCGCTCGTGCATTCTCGGAATTCTCATGCGTTTCGCCCCCCGCCTTCTAGCGGGCGAAGAATTTTGCTATTTCAATAAAAAAAACGCGTTGTACATTAAGAAAATCATTTAGTCATATTTGGTTAAGCGTTCTTATTATTTGGAAAATGATAGTTAATTAGTAATAATTAAAAAACAATAAAGGCGTATAATTGGAAAAAATGGCAAAAAAATATTTTTTTCTGCTCTCATTTATGTACAATAATTTGGCCAATGCAATAAATTTGTTGTCCCAATTTGGAAAAGTTCAATTAAGTCGAAAATTGGTAATTAATAAAAAGGAAGTCATACCTTTGGATCAGGTCGGTCTAATTGACCCGCCACATATAACTTTTGATTAGTTTTTAATTCTTTTTTCATTGTTTGGGATGTGTAGACGATCATCGTTTCATGATTAATTTTATTTGTTTGACGTTATTTTTTTTATAACAATTTTTCAAAATTCAGCTAAAAATTAAAAAACGATGACCCCCCACCCTTGGAATTTTTAATTTTTTTTTTTCAAATTATAGATAATTGCTTGTAAATTATTCTTCGATTGTCAAAGGTTTCAACCGTTGTTTACTTGTGCGGGAATAATTAAGTTTCCCGTAGCAATCGTGTATTGGCGCCTGAGGAGGGGAGGATTTTAACAACGGCTGCCTAACAGCTGGTGATTATTTTCAAACAACTGGAAACAGAGTCGATTGATACTTTGTCCTTATCTGTTATATATTTAATCATAGAAATTATGGGTGTCATGGGCAGCCATCATGGATGCCATGATGGATGCCATCATGGATGCCATGATGGATGCCATCATGGGTGCTTAGCAAAGAATGTTTAATAAATGTTGCTCAACTGGAACAATTTTTTGCTCGTTGTAGTTGATGAGCACATAATTCCAGGCCCATATAAAGGTGATTTTAGTGACTCGGATAGTAGGAAATGCACCTGACTCATATATGGGGCATTTGTTGCTTAGCAAATAATGTTTAGCAATAGTTTTTGGAATGGAAATGAGTTACCTGCATATCTTCCGGTGAGCACATAAATATAGAAGCATATTTGTTGACTTTTGGCGGTATGTTCTACGCATCAGCGCGCGGCCCGATTTGAGTCATTTTGTACTCCCTATTTACCCCTTACCGGTGGTAGCAAATAATTTTGGGAGTTGCTAGTTAGCACATAATTCAGAGCAAAAAAAAATTGACCCCAAATGACCTTATTTTGCTAGCGTGACGGAGGTAATTACAATCCCATGTGTTTAGAACACTGTACCTCACGACATATTATGCATACGCAAAAATATGTCGAATAAATGTTGTTCCTTATGAAAAAAATACATATTTTGGGCTATTTTACTTCTTTCGTATGTTCAACTATTTCACCGATAGAGCGATCTAAACAATTGAATTTGTTAATAACAATTAACTATGGGTGTTAACACAAAAAATTATATAACATCAAATATGCATTTTTGTGTGTGAACAGCCCCATGGCGAAGAATTCCCCTTAGATATTATGAACAAAAAGGAAATGTAATTGGAAAATGGGTGTGCTATGGCCGTTCACCCTTATTTGCAACAAGCTGACCCGGTAGACTTCGTCCCACCTTAAGTAGTTATCTATATTGGCATCACAGCGGAGAAATGAAGTTCCTGCTGGTGATTGAATAAAATTCGTTAATCAGTATAATCGATTTAATCTGTTCTATTTACACATAAACTAAATCACTTGAATAATTAACTGGGAATGCTTTTTCGCAACATATTTTCACGTAATCTGAATTACCTGAACAACTATCTAAGAACTTTTTCATAAACTACATCTTTGGTTTTGTTTTTTGGCGCGTAAACAAATAATGATGATGGCTTTCCAACACGTGAACATGCGACGTACATTTGTCCGTGCCCAAAACAGGGGAATTCCAAATTGATCCCACAAATTTCCAGCAAGACTGGCCTTGTGATTTGTTGATTGTCATCGCGAACGCCAGACGCACTGGAAATTGCAGCCGCTTGAATTCGAAGTGTAAATCAGTTGGAATCATCGGAATGCGTGGAATCAAAACATTCGCTCCCCTGTACTTGCCGTTGATAATGGTCGCCTCGATGACATTATTCATTAAGTTATTCACTGCCAGTCTTGTTCCATTGCATAGCCGGGGTTGATTAATGTTACGTAACATGATGATCACTGAACCAACTTTCAATTGCAAATTGTGAGGTGGTAATCCAGACAATTCCAGTGAGTTCAAAAACTCTGTAAGATAGTTAACTACTTTATCTTGGTTGATCACCGTGTCAATTGATTTGAAGGAAAACAACTGTCCCGGAATGAAATTCTGAATCAACATCTCTGTTTTTTGCCTCCAATATAGCTCTTTCACTCAGCCAATCATGATTTTTGAAATTATGGGATATATCCGGAAAGACACTGTGTATGAGATCTTCTTTTGAGTCTGTCGACTCACAAAAATCGCTGGACAATGTGATAAGTCCTGTTGAAGCATCAACCGCAACTTTTCCATTCCCAACATTCAACAATTGGTTTGAAAATTCATCTGCAGTACGATCCTGTTGCAAGAAAACTCGCATGTTCGTTGTTAATCGTAGTATTTTGACATGTCGCCACAAATTGGATGATTTCAAACACGCATTCAGCTCATCAGCGGCAGTGGATCGGGGAATAACCGGAAGAGTCTGCCGAAAATCACCGGATAATAGAATCATTGCACCACCAAAAATTTTTCGGTTATCACGAAGATCTTTGAGTGTCCAATCTCTAGTGACCTCTTGTGAGCCATTGTGCATTCGTCCCAAATGATCAATTTACATGTTTGTAGAACCTTCACCATTGCGCTATTTTTGGAAATATTACATGTTGGTGTCCCATTGATTTGCATGTTTAGTGGTAAGTTTAACGCAGAATGTGCAGTTTGTCCACCTTCTAATACAGTTGCTGCTATTCCAGATGAAGCCAATGCTACGGCAACTGCATGCTATGATCTAATCTTCGCCAAAATCAATGAAATCAAAAAGTCTTTTCCGTCCCTCCAGGAGCATCTAGAAAGTAAACACCACCAGTTCCATTGTTCACACTTGTCATCAAAGAATCGTACGCTATCAATTGTTGTGGATTCAACTGTGAAAATTTTCTACGTACTTCTTCAGCTAGTGATTCAGTATCGTATTGTTGTTCTCTTTCCAATTCATGGTTGAATGCATCGTGCATTGGGGGATTAGGTGATATCATGCCCAGATGCAATAACACTGTATTCCCCATCAATAAACACATATCTTCGATCTTGATCAGTGCTTCGTTATGCATTTCTGCGTTCATTTCCAATGTTGGATTTGATTTCTGCTGGCGCACACGATGCAAAATATCTTCAGACATGTGGTCCTTATATGTGGCCCACAAATTTTGTGGAGCCGAAGGAAAACATGTACATAGAATGATCGCAAATAACGTGCGAATTTGATTTGGTGATGACGATATAACTGAATCTCTGAGTGTATTATCCCAATGTGAATCGTTCTTAAGCAACTGTAAAAGCTGACATGCCTCACGATAAGTTTCACACAGATGCCCATTAACGGTTCTCAGACATTGAAACGACGTCGGACCATGAACGTTTACCAACAGTAATCGAAGATAGTAATATTCAGCGTTACTTGTGTGCACAGTGTAGATGCGGCCAAGAGCGTCTGAAGAAAATACACCTGGATGTCCTTCAACGGGTATCCCTTGTTTCCGACGTTGGAATGATTTCGATGCTGCATTCCATGTATAATAGCGTGGCATTTCAGCATACATTAAAGTGCTAGCAAAATGATCTGTTTGGCAAACAGAGAAAAAACTTGTCAACGTTGTCGACGGCGCCTGAGTTGCTATGTTCTCTGCATTTTGTGGATTAAAATACACTCGTTGCCCATTTTCGACATGTACTGCCAAATGTTGAACTGCAGGGTATCTTTCGTGGATAGGAAACGAACAGATACGCCAAATCGACTCATTATTGCTCACATAGCGACCCATCTGATACTGAGATACTTCGTCTTTCTCATTTTGAACTCCAAAAATGGCCATGTCACTCCTTTTATTTACATATTTACATATGTACTTGATCGACCATACACACGATGTTTGACGATGAAATCCATTAGTGACTTCAATTTTTGTTTAAAAACTCTGGCAATGATGTCATGGCTGTCAACTGATTTTTGGCCAGTTAGTAATTCTCTCGTAATTTCTACCCACAGAGGGTTACATGTAAATGTTATAAATAGGTCCGGCCGGCCATAATATCTTACATACGACATCGCATCTTGCGCGTACTCATGCATATGGCGAGGACTTCCGATGTAAGTCGCTGGCAAAATTGCCATCCTTCCCAAATTATTGAGATCACCGTCGGCGTGGATTGCATCGCAGGGATGAATGTACTGTTCAGATCGTAGCTGTTTTTGGTTCAAACGAATATATGTTAATCGTTCAGTCGCGATTTTGACATACATGTCAACGGCGAACTGATGGAAGTGGCTGCAGCACTTCAAAATGTGATTCTCTTCGCCTTCACGGATCATAAGTCTGTATGAATAAAAATTCATAGCACTGACTTTTTTGTTGGTTTCGGCTTCTGTAAAAAATGAAAGTATGCTAATTTTGGTCCAATATAAAAAATTATTTGGCCCAACGATTTTTCATCCCATCGTATTTTGATTCCAATAAGTGTAGAGAATAGGAAAATGCAATAGAATAATTTCTCATAATGTCTATACTTTCACAATTCCTCAAATATTTAACATTTTCGATTTCAATTCTCGATTTAAATTTTCAATTCAGTAGCGGAGTGGCCAACTGAGCCAACTCGATTCGTAGGTAACGTTCAGTTTTCACTGTGCAAATCGAGTTGGCTCAGTTGACTACTTCGCTACTAAATTTTCAAATGTTCATTTCAATTTCACTCTTCATCTTGCATATCAACGCTAATTACAATGTCAATTTCGTTTGTAAATTTTAAATTTAAATTTAAAATTGTGTATTCGAATTACAATTTCAATTTTCAATTTCAATTTTCAATTTCAATTTTCAATTTCAATTTTCAATTTCAATTTTCAATTTCAATTTTCAATTTCAATTTTCAATTTCAATTTTCAATTTCAATTTTCAATTTCAATTTTCAATTTCAATTTTCAATTTCAATTTTCAATTTCAATTTTCAATTTCAATTTTCAATTTCAATTTTCAATTTCAATTTTCAATTTCAATTTTCAATTTCAATTTTCAATTTCAATTTTCAATTTCAATTTTCAATTTCAATTTTCAATTTCAATTTTCAATTTCAATTTTCAATTTCAATTTTCAATTTCAATTTTCAATTTCAATTTTCAATTTCAATTTTCAATTTCAATTTCAATTTTCAATTTCAATTTCAATTTTCAATTTCAATTTTCAATTTCAATTTTCAATTTCAATTTTCAATTTCAATTTTCAATTTCAATTTTCAATTTCAATTTTCAATTTCAATTTTCAATTTCAATTTTCAATTTCAATTTTCAATTTCAATTTTCAATTTCAATTTTCAATTTCAATTTTCAATTTCAATTTTCAATTTCAATTTTCAATTTCAATTTTCAATTTCAATTTTCAATTTCAATTTTCAATTTCAATTTTCAATTTCAATTTTCAATTTCAATTTTCAATTTCAATTTTCAATTTCAATTTTCAATTTCAATTTTCAATTTCAATTTTCAATTTCAATTTTCAATTTCAATTTTCAATTTCAATTTTCAATTTCAATTTTCAATTTCAATTTTCAATTTCAATTTTCAATTTCAATTTTCAATTTCAATTTTCAATTTCAATTTTCAATTTCAATTTTCAATTTCAATTTTCAATTTCAATTTTCAATTTCAATTTTCAATTTCAATTTTCAATTTCAATTTTCAATTTCAATTTTCAATTTCAATTTTCAATTTCAATTTTCAATTTCAATTTTCAATTTCAATTTTCAATTTCAATTTTCAATTTCAATTTTCAATTTCAATTTTCAATTTCAATTTTCAATTTCAATTTTCAATTTCAATTTTCAATTTCAATTTTCAATTTCAATTTTCAATTTCAATTTTCAATTTCAATTTTCAATTTCAATTTTCAATTTCAATTTTCAATTTCAATTTTCAATTTCAATTTTCAATTTCAATTTTCAATTTCAATTTTCAATTTCAATTTTCAATTTCAATTTTCAATTTCAATTTTCAATTTCAATTTTCAATTTCAATTTTCAATTTCAATTTTCAATTTCAATTTTCAATTTCAATTTTCAATTTCAATTTTCAATTTCAATTTTCAATTTCAATTTTCAATTTCAATTTTCAATTTCAATTTTCAATTTCAATTTTCAATTTCAATTTTCAATTTCAATTTTCAATTTCAATTTTCAATTTCAATTTCAATTTTCAATTTCAATTTTCAATTTCAATTTTCAATTTCAATTTTCAATTTCAATTTTCAATTTCAATTTTCAATTTCAATTTTCAATTTCAATTTTCAATTTCAATTTTCAATTTCAATTTTCAATTTCAATTTTCAATTTCAATTTTCAATTTCAATTTTCAATTTCAATTTTCAATTTCAATTTTCAATTTCAATTTTCAATTTCAATTTTCAATTTCAATTTTCAATTTCAATTTTCAATTTCAATTTTCAATTTCAATTTTCAATTTCAATTTTCAATTTCAATTTTCAATTTCAATTTTCAATTTCAATTTTCAATTTCAATTTTCAATTTCAATTTTCAATTTCAATTTTCAATTTCAATTTTCAATTTCAATTTTCAATTTCAATTTTCAATTTCAATTTTCAATTTCAATTTTCAATTTCAATTTTCAATTTCAATTTTCAATTTCAATTTTCAATTTCAATTTTCAATTTCAATTTTCAATTTCAATTTTCAATTTCAATTTTCAATTTCAATTTTCAATTTCAATTTTCAATTTCAATTTTCAATTTCAATTTTCAATTTCAATTTTCAATTTCAATTTTCAATTTCAATTTTCAATTTCAATTTTCAATTTCAATTTTCAATTTCAATTTTCAATTTCAATTTTCAATTTCAATTTTCAATTTCAATTTTCAATTTCAATTTTCAATTTCAATTTTCAATTTCAATTTTCAATTTCAATTTTCAATTTCAATTTTCAATTTCAATTTCAATTTCAATTTTCAATTTCAATTTTCAATTTCAATTTTCAATTTCAATTTTCAATTTCAATTTTCAATTTCAATTTTCAATTTCAATTTTCAATTTCAATTTTCAATTTCAATTTTCAATTTCAATTTTCAATTTCAATTTTCAATTTCAATTTTCAATTTCAATTTTCAATTTCAATTTTCAATTTCAATTTTCAATTTCAATTTTCAATTTCAATTTTCAATTTCAATTTTCAATTTCAATTTTCAATTTCAATTTCAATTTCAATTTCAATTTTCAATTTCAATTTTCAATTTCAATTTTCAATTTCAATTTTCAATTTCAATTTTCAATTTCAATTTTCAATTTCAATTTTCAATTTCAATTTTCAATTTCAATTTTCAATTTCAATTTTCAATTTCAATTTTCAATTTCAATTTTCAATTTCAATTTTCAATTTCAATTTTCAATTTCAATTTTCAATTTCAATTTTCAATTTCAATTTTCAATTTCAATTTTCAATTTCAATTTTCAATTTCAATTTTCAATTTCAATTTTCAATTTCAATTTTCAATTTCAATTTTCAATTTCAATTTTCAATTTCAATTTTCAATTTCAATTTTCAATTTCAATTTTCAATTTCAATTTTCAATTTCAATTTTCAATTTCAATTTTCAATTTCAATTTTCAATTTCAATTTTCAATTTCAATTTTCAATTTCAATTTTCAATTTCAATTTTCAATTTCAATTTTCAATTTCAATTTTCAATTTCAATTTTCAATTTCAATTTCAATTTTCAATTTCAATTTTCAATTTCAATTTTCAATTTCAATTTTCAATTTCAATTTTCAATTTCAATTTTCAATTTCAATTTTCAATTTCAATTTTCAATTTCAATTTTCAATTTCAATTTTCAATTTCAATTTTCAATTTCAATTTTCAATTTCAATTTTCAATTTCAATTTTCAATTTCAATTTTCAATTTCAATTTTCAATTTCAATTTTCAATTTCAATTTTCAATTTCAATTTTCAATTTCAATTTTCAATTTCAATTTTCAATTTCAATTTTCAATTTCAATTTTCAATTTCAATTTTCAATTTCAATTTTCAATTTCAATTTTCAATTTCAATTTTCAATTTCAATTTTCAATTTCAATTTTCAATTTCAATTTTCAATTTCAATTTTCAATTTCAATTTTCAATTTCAATTTTCAATTTCAATTTTCAATTTCAATTTTCAATTTCAATTTTCAATTTCAATTTTCAATTTCAATTTTCAATTTCAATTTTCAATTTCAATTTTCAATTTCAATTTCAATTTTCAATTTCAATTTTCAATTTCAATTTTCAATTTCAATTTTCAATTTCAATTTTCAATTTCAATTTTCAATTTCAATTTTCAATTTCAATTTTCAATTTCAATTTTCAATTTCAATTTTCAATTTCAATTTTCAATTTCAATTTTCAATTTCAATTTTCAATTTCAATTTTCAATTTCAATTTTCAATTTCAATTTTCAATTTCAATTTTCAATTTCAATTTTCAATTTCAATTTTCAATTTCAATTTTCAATTTCAATTTTCAATTTCAATTTTCAATTTCAATTTTCAATTTCAATTTTCAATTTCAATTTTCAATTTCAATTTTCAATTTCAATTTTCAATTTCAATTTTCAATTTCAATTTTCAATTTCAATTTTCAATTTCAATTTTCAATTTCAATTTTCAATTTCAATTTTCAATTTCAATTTTCAATTTCAATTTTCAATTTCAATTTTCAATTTCAATTTTCAATTTCAATTTTCAATTTCAATTTTCAATTTTCAATTTCAATTTTCAATTTCAATTTTCAATTTCAATTTTCAATTTCAATTTTCAATTTCAATTTTCAATTTCAATTTTCAATTTCAATTTTCAATTTCAATTTTCAATTTCAATTTTCAATTTCAATTTTCAATTTCAATTTTCAATTTCAATTTTCAATTTCAATTTTCAATTTCAATTTTCAATTTCAATTTTCAATTTCAATTTTCAATTTCAATTTTCAATTTCAATTTTCAATTTCAATTTTCAATTTCAATTTTCAATTTCAATTTTCAATTTCAATTTTCAATTTCAATTTTCAATTTCAATTTTCAATTTCAATTTTCAATTTCAATTTTCAATTTCAATTTTCAATTTCAATTTTCAATTTCAATTTTCAATTTCAATTTTCAATTTCAATTTTCAATTTCAATTTTCAATTTCAATTTTCAATTTCAATTTTCAATTTCAATTTTCAATTTCAATTTTCAATTTCAATTTTCAATTTCAATTTTCAATTTCAATTTTCAATTTCAATTTTCAATTTCAATTTTCAATTTCAATTTTCAATTTCAATTTTCAATTTCAATTTTCAATTTCAATTTTCAATTTCAATTTTCAATTTCAATTTTCAATTTCAATTTTCAATTTCAATTTTCAATTTCAATTTTCAATTTCAATTTTCAATTTCAATTTTCAATTTCAATTTTCAATTTCAATTTTCAATTTCAATTTTCAATTTCAATTTTCAATTTCAATTTTCAATTTCAATTTCAATTTCAATTTTCAATTTCAATTTTCAATTTCAATTTTCAATTTCAATTTTCAATTTCAATTTTCAATTTCAATTTTCAATTTCAATTTTCAATTTCAATTTTCAATTTCAATTTTCAATTTCAATTTTCAATTTCAATTTTCAATTTCAATTTTCAATTTCAATTTTCAATTTCAATTTTCAATTTCAATTTTCAATTTCAATTTTCAATTTCAATTTTCAATTTCAATTTTCAATTTCAATTTTCAATTTCAATTTTCAATTTCAATTTTCAATTTCAATTTTCAATTTCAATTTTCAATTTCAATTTTCAATTTCAATTTTCAATTTCAATTTTCAATTTCAATTTTCAATTTCAATTTTCAATTTCAATTTTCAATTTCAATTTTCAATTTCAATTTTCAATTTCAATTTTCAATTTCAATTTTCAATTTCAATTTTCAATTTCAATTTTCAATTTCAATTTTCAATTTCAATTTTCAATTTCAATTTTCAATTTCAATTTTCAATTTCAATTTTCAATTTCAATTTTCAATTTCAATTTTCAATTTCAATTTTCAATTTCAATTTTCAATTTCAATTTTCAATTTCAATTTTCAATTTCAATTTTCAATTTCAATTTTCAATTTCAATTTTCAATTTCAATTTTCAATTTCAATTTTCAATTTCAATTTTCAATTTCAATTTTCAATTTCAATTTTCAATTTCAATTTTCAATTTCAATTTTCAATTTCAATTTTCAATTTCAATTTCAATTTTCAATTTCAATTTTCAATTTCAATTTTCAATTTCAATTTTCAATTTCAATTTTCAATTTCAATTTTCAATTTCAATTTTCAATTTCAATTTTCAATTTCAATTTTCAATTTCAATTTTCAATTTCAATTTTCAATTTCAATTTTCAATTTCAATTTTCAATTTCAATTTTCAATTTCAATTTTCAATTTCAATTTTCAATTTCAATTTTCAATTTCAATTTTCAATTTCAATTTTCAATTTCAATTTTCAATTTCAATTTTCAATTTCAATTTTCAATTTCAATTTTCAATTTCAATTTTCAATTTCAATTTTCAATTTCAATTTTCAATTTCAATTTTCAATTTCAATTTTCAATTTCAATTTTCAATTTCAATTTTCAATTTCAATTTTCAATTTCAATTTTCAATTTCAATTTTCAATTTCAATTTTCAATTTCAATTTTCAATTTCAATTTTCAATTTCAATTTTCAATTTCAATTTTCAATTTCAATTTTCAATTTCAATTTTCAATTTCAATTTTCAATTTCAATTTTCAATTTCAATTTTCAATTTCAATTTTCAATTTCAATTTTCAATTTCAATTTTCAATTTCAATTTTCAATTTCAATTTTCAATTTCAATTTTCAATTTCAATTTTCAATTTCAATTTTCAATTTCAATTTTCAATTTCAATTTTCAATTTCAATTTTCAATTTCAATTTTCAATTTCAATTTTCAATTTCAATTTTCAATTTCAATTTTCAATTTCAATTTTCAATTTCAATTTTCAATTTCAATTTTCAATTTCAATTTTCAATTTCAATTTTCAATTTCAATTTTCAATTTCAATTTTCAATTTCAATTTTCAATTTCAATTTTCAATTTCAATTTTCAATTTCAATTTTCAATTTCAATTTTCAATTTCAATTTCAATTTTCAATTTCAATTTTCAATTTCAATTTTCAATTTCAATTTTCAATTTCAATTTTCAATTTCAATTTTCAATTTCAATTTCAATTTTCAATTTCAATTTTCAATTTCAATTTTCAATTTCAATTTTCAATTTCAATTTTCAATTTCAATTTTCAATTTCAATTTTCAATTTCAATTTTCAATTTCAATTTTCAATTTCAATTTTCAATTTCAATTTTCAATTTCAATTTTCAATTTCAATTTTCAATTTCAATTTTCAATTTCAATTTTCAATTTCAATTTTCAATTTCAATTTTCAATTTCAATTTTCAATTTCAATTTTCAATTTCAATTTTCAATTTCAATTTTCAATTTCAATTTTCAATTTCAATTTTCAATTTCAATTTTCAATTTCAATTTTCAATTTCAATTTTCAATTTCAATTTTCAATTTCAATTTTCAATTTCAATTTTCAATTTCAATTTTCAATTTCAATTTTCAATTTCAATTTTCAATTTCAATTTTCAATTTCAATTTTCAATTTCAATTTTCAATTTCAATTTTCAATTTCAATTTTCAATTTCAATTTTCAATTTCAATTTTCAATTTCAATTTTCAATTTCAATTTTCAATTTCAATTTTCAATTTCAATTTTCAATTTCAATTTTCAATTTCAATTTTCAATTTCAATTTTCAATTTCAATTTTCAATTTCAATTTTCAATTTCAATTTTCAATTTCAATTTTCAATTTCAATTTTCAATTTCAATTTTCAATTTCAATTTTCAATTTCAATTTTCAATTTCAATTTTCAATTTCAATTTTCAATTTCAATTTTCAATTTCAATTTTCAATTTCAATTTTCAATTTCAATTTTCAATTTCAATTTTCAATTTCAATTTTCAATTTCAATTTTCAATTTCAATTTTCAATTTCAATTTTCAATTTCAATTTTCAATTTCAATTTTCAATTTCAATTTTCAATTTCAATTTTCAATTTCAATTTTCAATTTCAATTTTCAATTTCAATTTTCAATTTCAATTTTCAATTTCAATTTTCAATTTCAATTTTCAATTTCAATTTTCAATTTCAATTTCAATTTCAATTTCAATTTTCAATTTCAATTTTCAATTTCAATTTTCAATTTCAATTTTCAATTTCAATTTTCAATTTCAATTTTCAATTTCAATTTTCAATTTCAATTTTCAATTTCAATTTTCAATTTCAATTTTCAATTTCAATTTTCAATTTCAATTTTCAATTTCAATTTTCAATTTCAATTTTCAATTTCAATTTTCAATTTCAATTTTCAATTTCAATTTTCAATTTCAATTTTCAATTTCAATTTTCAATTTCAATTTTCAATTTCAATTTTCAATTTCAATTTCAATTTCAATTTTCAATTTCAATTTTCAATTTCAATTTTCAATTTCAATTTTCAATTTCAATTTTCAATTTCAATTTTCAATTTCAATTTTCAATTTCAATTTTCAATTTCAATTTTCAATTTCAATTTTCAATTTCAATTTTCAATTTCAATTTTCAATTTCAATTTTCAATTTCAATTTTCAATTTCAATTTTCAATTTCAATTTTCAATTTCAATTTTCAATTTCAATTTTCAATTTCAATTTTCAATTTCAATTTTCAATTTCAATTTTCAATTTCAATTTTCAATTTCAATTTTCAATTTCAATTTTCAATTTCAATTTTCAATTTCAATTTTCAATTTCAATTTTCAATTTCAATTTTCAATTTCAATTTTCAATTTC
Source organism: Asobara japonica (assembly GCA_026005395.1). Lineage (NCBI taxonomy): Eukaryota > Metazoa > Arthropoda > Insecta > Hymenoptera > Braconidae > Asobara > Asobara japonica. The sequence continues at coordinate 3,687,296 of BQMI01000112.1, forward strand.
AATTTTCAATTTCAATTTTCAATTTCAATTTTCAATTTCAATTTCAATTTCAATTTTCAATTTCAATTTTCAATTTCAATTTTCAATTTCAATTTTCAATTTCAATTTTCAATTTCAATTTTCAATTTCAATTTTCAATTTCAATTTTCAATTTCAATTTTCAATTTCAATTTTCAATTTCAATTTTCAATTTCAATTTTCAATTTCAATTTTCAATTTCAATTTTCAATTTCAATTTTCAATTTCAATTTTCAATTTCAATTTTCAATTTCAATTTTCAATTTCAATTTTCAATTTCAATTTTCAATTTCAATTTTCAATTTCAATTTTCAATTTCAATTTTCAATTTCAATTTTCAATTTCAATTTTCAATTTCAATTTTCAATTTCAATTTTCAATTTCAATTTTCAATTTCAATTTTCAATTTCAATTTTCAATTTCAATTTTCAATTTCAATTTTCAATTTCAATTTTCAATTTCAATTTTCAATTTCAATTTTCAATTTCAATTTTCAATTTCAATTTTCAATTTCAATTTTCAATTTCAATTTTCAATTTCAATTTTCAATTTCAATTTTCAATTTCAATTTTCAATTTCAATTTTCAATTTCAATTTTCAATTTCAATTTTCAATTTCAATTTTCAATTTCAATTTTCAATTTCAATTTTCAATTTCAATTTTCAATTTCAATTTTCAATTTCAATTTTCAATTTCAATTTTCAATTTCAATTTTCAATTTCAATTTTCAATTTCAATTTTCAATTTCAATTTTCAATTTCAATTTTCAATTTCAATTTTCAATTTCAATTTTCAATTTCAATTTTCAATTTCAATTTTCAATTTCAATTTTCAATTTCAATTTTCAATTTCAATTTTCAATTTCAATTTTTTTCAATTTCAATTTTCAATTTCAATTTTCAATTTCAATTTTCAATTTCAATTTTCAATTTCAATTTTCAATTTCAATTTTCAATTTCAATTTTCAATTTCAATTTTCAATTTCAATTTTCAATTTCAATTTTCAATTTCAATTTTCAATTTCAATTTTCAATTTCAATTTTCAATTTCAATTTTCAATTTCAATTTTCAATTTCAATTTTCAATTTCAATTTTCAATTTCAATTTTCAATTTCAATTTTCAATTTCAATTTTCAATTTCAATTTTCAATTTCAATTTTCAATTTCAATTTTCAATTTCAATTTTCAATTTCAATTTTCAATTTCAATTTTCAATTTCAATTTTCAATTTCAATTTTCAATTTCAATTTTCAATTTCAATTTTCAATTTCAATTTTCAATTTCAATTTTCAATTTCAATTTTCAATTTCAATTTTCAATTTCAATTTTCAATTTCAATTTTCAATTTCAATTTTCAATTTCAATTTTCAATTTCAATTTTCAATTTCAATTTTCAATTTCAATTTTCAATTTCAATTTTCAATTTCAATTTTCAATTTCAATTTTCAATTTCAATTTTCAATTTCAATTTTCAATTTCAATTTTCAATTTCAATTTTCAATTTCAATTTTCAATTTCAATTTTCAATTTCAATTTTCAATTTCAATTTTCAATTTCAATTTTCAATTTCAATTTTCAATTTCAATTTTCAATTTCAATTTTCAATTTCAATTTTCAATTTCAATTTTCAATTTCAATTTTCAATTTCAATTTTCAATTTCAATTTTCAATTTCAATTTTCAATTTCAATTTTCAATTTCAATTTTCAATTTCAATTTTCAATTTCAATTTTCAATTTCAATTTTCAATTTCAATTTTCAATTTCAATTTTCAATTTCAATTTTCAATTTCAATTTTCAATTTCAATTTTCAATTTCAATTTTCAATTTCAATTTTCAATTTCAATTTTCAATTTCAATTTTCAATTTCAATTTTCAATTTCAATTTTCAATTTCAATTTTCAATTTCAATTTTCAATTTCAATTTTCAATTTCAATTTTCAATTTCAATTTTCAATTTCAATTTTCAATTTCAATTTTCAATTTCAATTTTCAATTTCAATTTTCAATTTCAATTTTCAATTTCAATTTTCAATTTCAATTTTCAATTTCAATTTTCAATTTCAATTTTCAATTTCAATTTTCAATTTCAATTTTCAATTTCAATTTTCAATTTCAATTTTCAATTTCAATTTTCAATTTCAATTTTCAATTTCAATTTTCAATTTCAATTTTCAATTTCAATTTTCAATTTCAATTTTCAATTTCAATTTTCAATTTCAATTTTCAATTTCAATTTTCAATTTCAATTTTCAATTTCAATTTTCAATTTCAATTTTCAATTTCAATTTTCAATTTCAATTTTCAATTTCAATTTTCAATTTCAATTTTCAATTTCAATTTTCAATTTCAATTTTCAATTTCAATTTTCAATTTCAATTTCAATTTTCAATTTCAATTTTCAATTTCAATTTTCAATTTCAATTTTCAATTTCAATTTTCAATTTCAATTTTCAATTTCAATTTTCAATTTCAATTTTCAATTTCAATTTTCAATTTCAATTTTCAATTTCAATTTTCAATTTCAATTTTCAATTTCAATTTTCAATTTCAATTTTCAATTTCAATTTTCAATTTCAATTTTCAATTTCAATTTTCAATTTCAATTTTCAATTTCAATTTTCAATTTCAATTTTCAATTTCAATTTTCAATTTCAATTTTCAATTTCAATTTTCAATTTCAATTTTCAATTTCAATTTTCAATTTCAATTTTCAATTTCAATTTTCAATTTCAATTTTCAATTTCAATTTTCAATTTCAATTTTCAATTTCAATTTTCAATTTCAATTTTCAATTTCAATTTTCAATTTCAATTTTCAATTTCAATTTTCAATTTCAATTTTCAATTTCAATTTTCAATTTCAATTTTCAATTTCAATTTTCAATTTCAATTTTCAATTTCAATTTTCAATTTCAATTTTCAATTTCAATTTTCAATTTCAATTTTCAATTTCAATTTTCAATTTCAATTTTCAATTTCAATTTTCAATTTCAATTTTCAATTTCAATTTTCAATTTCAATTTTCAATTTCAATTTTCAATTTCAATTTTCAATTTCAATTTTCAATTTCAATTTTCAATTTCAATTTTCAATTTCAATTTTCAATTTCAATTTTCAATTTCAATTTTCAATTTCAATTTTCAATTTCAATTTTCAATTTCAATTTTCAATTTCAATTTTCAATTTCAATTTTCAATTTCAATTTTCAATTTCAATTTTCAATTTCAATTTTCAATTTCAATTTTCAATTTCAATTTTCAATTTCAATTTTCAATTTCAATTTTCAATTTCAATTTTCAATTTCAATTTTCAATTTCAATTTTCAATTTCAATTTTCAATTTCAATTTTCAATTTCAATTTTCAATTTCAATTTTCAATTTCAATTTTCAATTTCAATTTTCAATTTTCAATTTCAATTTTCAATTTCAATTTTCAATTTCAATTTTCAATTTCAATTTTCAATTTCAATTTTCAATTTCAATTTTCAATTTCAATTTTCAATTTCAATTTTCAATTTCAATTTTCAATTTCAATTTTCAATTTCAATTTTCAATTTCAATTTTCAATTTCAATTTTCAATTTCAATTTTCAATTTCAATTTTCAATTTCAATTTTCAATTTCAATTTTCAATTTCAATTTTCAATTTCAATTTTCAATTTCAATTTTCAATTTCAATTTTCAATTTCAATTTTCAATTTCAATTTTCAATTTCAATTTTCAATTTCAATTTTCAATTTCAATTTTCAATTTCAATTTTCAATTTCAATTTTCAATTTCAATTTTCAATTTCAATTTTCAATTTCAATTTTCAATTTCAATTTTCAATTTCAATTTTCAATTTCAATTTTCAATTTCAATTTTCAATTTCAATTTTCAATTTCAATTTTCAATTTCAATTTTCAATTTCAATTTTCAATTTCAATTTCAATTTTCAATTTCAATTTTCAATTTCAATTTTCAATTTCAATTTTCAATTTCAATTTTCAATTTCAATTTTCAATTTCAATTTTCAATTTCAATTTTCAATTTCAATTTTCAATTTCAATTTTCAATTTCAATTTTCAATTTCAATTTTCAATTTCAATTTTCAATTTCAATTTTCAATTTCAATTTTCAATTTCAATTTTCAATTTCAATTTTCAATTTCAATTTTCAATTTCAATTTTCAATTTCAATTTTCAATTTCAATTTTCAATTTCAATTTTCAATTTCAATTTTCAATTTCAATTTTCAATTTCAATTTTCAATTTCAATTTTCAATTTCAATTTTCAATTTCAATTTTCAATTTCAATTTTCAATTTCAATTTTCAATTTCAATTTTCAATTTCAATTTTCAATTTCAATTTTCAATTTCAATTTTCAATTTCAATTTTCAATTTCAATTTTCAATTTCAATTTTCAATTTCAATTTTCAATTTCAATTTTCAATTTCAATTTTCAATTTCAATTTTCAATTTCAATTTTCAATTTCAATTTTCAATTTCAATTTTCAATTTCAATTTTCAATTTCAATTTTCAATTTCAATTTTCAATTTCAATTTTCAATTTCAATTTTCAATTTCAATTTTCAATTTCAATTTTCAATTTCAATTTTCAATTTCAATTTTCAATTTCAATTTTCAATTTCAATTTTCAATTTCAATTTCAATTTTCAATTTCAATTTTCAATTTCAATTTTCAATTTCAATTTTCAATTTCAATTTTCAATTTCAATTTTCAATTTCAATTTTCAATTTCAATTTTCAATTTCAATTTTCAATTTCAATTTTCAATTTCAATTTTCAATTTCAATTTTCAATTTCAATTTTCAATTTCAATTTTCAATTTCAATTTTCAATTTCAATTTTCAATTTCAATTTTCAATTTCAATTTTCAATTTCAATTTTCAATTTCAATTTTCAATTTCAATTTTCAATTTCAATTTTCAATTTCAATTTTCAATTTCAATTTTCAATTTCAATTTTCAATTTCAATTTTCAATTTCAATTTTCAATTTCAATTTTCAATTTCAATTTTCAATTTCAATTTTCAATTTCAATTTTCAATTTCAATTTTCAATTTCAATTTTCAATTTCAATTTTCAATTTCAATTTTCAATTTCAATTTTCAATTTCAATTTTCAATTTCAATTTTCAATTTCAATTTTCAATTTCAATTTTCAATTTCAATTTTCAATTTCAATTTTCAATTTCAATTTTCAATTTCAATTTTCAATTTCAATTTTCAATTTCAATTTTCAATTTCAATTTTCAATTTCAATTTTCAATTTCAATTTTCAATTTCAATTTTCAATTTCAATTTTCAATTTCAATTTTCAATTTCAATTTTCAATTTCAATTTTCAATTTCAATTTTCAATTTCAATTTTCAATTTCAATTTTCAATTTCAATTTTCAATTTCAATTTTCAATTTCAATTTCAATTTCAATTTTCAATTTCAATTTTCAATTTCAATTTTCAATTTCAATTTTCAATTTCAATTTTCAATTTCAATTTTCAATTTCAATTTTCAATTTCAATTTTCAATTTCAATTTTCAATTTCAATTTTCAATTTCAATTTTCAATTTCAATTTTCAATTTCAATTTTCAATTTCAATTTTCAATTTCAATTTTCAATTTCAATTTTCAATTTCAATTTTCAATTTCAATTTTCAATTTCAATTTTCAATTTCAATTTTCAATTTCAATTTTCAATTTCAATTTTCAATTTCAATTTTCAATTTCAATTTTCAATTTCAATTTTCAATTTCAATTTTCAATTTCAATTTTCAATTTCAATTTTCAATTTCAATTTTCAATTTCAATTTTCAATTTCAATTTTCAATTTCAATTTTCAATTTCAATTTTCAATTTCAATTTTCAATTTCAATTTTCAATTTCAATTTTCAATTTCAATTTTCAATTTCAATTTTCAATTTCAATTTTCAATTTCAATTTTCAATTTCAATTTTCAATTTCAATTTTCAATTTCAATTTTCAATTTCAATTTTCAATTTCAATTTTCAATTTCAATTTTCAATTTCAATTTTCAATTTCAATTTTCAATTTCAATTTTCAATTTCAATTTTCAATTTCAATTTTCAATTTCAATTTTCAATTTCAATTTTCAATTTCAATTTTCAATTTCAATTTTCAATTTCAATTTTCAATTTCAATTTTCAATTTCAATTTTCAATTTCAATTTTCAATTTCAATTTTCAATTTCAATTTTCAATTTCAATTTTCAATTTCAATTTTCAATTTCAATTTTCAATTTCAATTTTCAATTTCAATTTTCAATTTCAATTTTCAATTTCAATTTTCAATTTCAATTTTCAATTTCAATTTTCAATTTCAATTTTCAATTTCAATTTTCAATTTCAATTTTCAATTTCAATTTTCAATTTCAATTTTCAATTTCAATTTTCAATTTCAATTTTCAATTTCAATTTTCAATTTCAATTTTCAATTTCAATTTTCAATTTCAATTTTCAATTTCAATTTTCAATTTCAATTTTCAATTTCAATTTTCAATTTCAATTTTCAATTTCAATTTTCAATTTCAATTTTCAATTTCAATTTTCAATTTCAATTTTCAATTTCAATTTTCAATTTCAATTTTCAATTTCAATTTTCAATTTCAATTTTCAATTTCAATTTTCAATTTCAATTTTCAATTTCAATTTTCAATTTCAATTTTCAATTTCAATTTTCAATTTCAATTTTCAATTTCAATTTTCAATTTCAATTTTCAATTTCAATTTTCAATTTCAATTTTCAATTTCAATTTTCAATTTCAATTTTCAATTTCAATTTTCAATTTCAATTTTCAATTTCAATTTTCAATTTCAATTTTCAATTTCAATTTTCAATTTCAATTTTCAATTTCAATTTTCAATTTCAATTTTCAATTTCAATTTTCAATTTCAATTTTCAATTTCAATTTTCAATTTCAATTTTCAATTTCAATTTTCAATTTCAATTTCAATTTTCAATTTCAATTTTCAATTTCAATTTTCAATTTCAATTTTCAATTTCAATTTTCAATTTCAATTTTCAATTTCAATTTTCAATTTCAATTTTCAATTTCAATTTTCAATTTCAATTTTCAATTTCAATTTTCAATTTCAATTTTCAATTTCAATTTTCAATTTCAATTTTCAATTTCAATTTTCAATTTCAATTTTCAATTTCAATTTTCAATTTCAATTTTCAATTTCAATTTTCAATTTCAATTTTCAATTTCAATTTTCAATTTCAATTTTCAATTTCAATTTTCAATTTCAATTTTCAATTTCAATTTTCAATTTCAATTTTCAATTTCAATTTTCAATTTCAATTTTCAATTTCAATTTTCAATTTCAATTTTCAATTTCAATTTTCAATTTCAATTTTCAATTTCAATTTTCAATTTCAATTTTCAATTTCAATTTTCAATTTCAATTTTCAATTTCAATTTTCAATTTCAATTTTCAATTTCAATTTCAATTTCAATTTTCAATTTCAATTTTCAATTTCAATTTTCAATTTCAATTTTCAATTTCAATTTTCAATTTCAATTTTCAATTTCAATTTTCAATTTCAATTTTCAATTTCAATTTTCAATTTCAATTTTCAATTTCAATTTTCAATTTCAATTTTCAATTTCAATTTTCAATTTCAATTTTCAATTTCAATTTTCAATTTCAATTTTCAATTTCAATTTTCAATTTCAATTTTCAATTTCAATTTTCAATTTCAATTTTCAATTTCAATTTTCAATTTCAATTTTCAATTTCAATTTTCAATTTCAATTTTCAATTTCAATTTCAAGCTGCAGGGAAATGGAATGCAATTCATGTTATTGTTGAGTTAAAATGTTAAATGTACCTGTTAGCGGATTAATCATTTTGCTGTTAAAATGATAACCGTCTTCGCCTTGCCAAAAGATCAGAGGATATTGTAGTGCATCGTAGCTCCGGTGCGTTTCAGATACGCGTTTCAATGCATTGCTGCGACAATGAAGAACGATGTCTCTAGAGTGCAAAATTTCCCCGACAATAATCACAGCAACTTCGTCGAGCGTTGGTGAATTGAATCTTACTGCGTGCTCGCCAGCTGGAGTTTTATCGGCCCTGAAAACGATATTATGATTGTCCGTTGGCATCCGATCCAACGCAATTTTGAACAACTTAATCAATTCGTTATTCTGATGAAGAAACGTTTGTAGATCTTCGACAATTTCTCGTTTCGTGTGTGGGTTATGAGCACGACGTTGATTGACTTCACTTTCCGAATTACCCATGAAATAAATGTGTAAAAACTGATGATCCACATCTGGCGATGGCAACAACGCCCCTAATAAGTGGTATATTTGTCCTTGAATCGGCAATTAGAATATGCAATTGATTGGTTCTATTTATTCTATTTTTTTGTGTAATTATCCATTACGCGAAAAAAGCTTTAGTTGTAATGAGTACCTTGAAAGTAGGCATAAAATTTTCCTGTATAATATGAGAAGCGCCGAATGACGTCATTTGGAAGCAATTGTTGTATTTTGTAATGTTTGTCAAAAAGTGTGTAGAGTTCGGGCTTGTTCCTGAAACCAATCCATGTAATGGCTCTGGTGGCGGTACTAATTGCGGCAATTTTACTTTTCCACCTGCACAACATAATCCAGGAGCTTCTTTGCTAAATTTGAACGCCTTACAGTGTGGACAGACGCTTGACATTTGTCCAATCATCACTGATTTGTCCGCACTGTAATCAATTTCCGGATCGTAATGAAATACCGCTCGTTCCAGGTTTACAGAAACATTACGACGACGCAATCCTTCATGGTCCTTGTGTCGTTCTTGGTGACGATGCACATGGAGTGTACGACTTTGCTGTATTCTCAACCTGTTCATCTGAGGTTCATTATCAGTCACTCTTAATCTAGGATGACGACCATTTTCATTGAAGTCCTCTCGCTGTTTATCAGTTTGATTTAAATGAAAAGTTGATTGCCGTTGTGTTGCATGACTGCGACGACCTATGTCCGCTCGTCGTTTTCTTGGTATTGGTAATAAACACTAAAACAGTACAGGATTAATCTTAGAGGATTATTTCACTAATGATAAATACTAAAAAGATATAGGGGTTGTTTTTACGGAATTATTTCACTCTTACAAAAAACACATTGTACTTCTCTCAAAAACGCGGCTTCACTACGCAGATATTGCTGTATTTTTTGTATTCCTGTACACTAATACACTAATACTCTAATATGCGGTTAGAGAAATGACATAAACAGATACCATCACAACCCCAAAATATTGTTCAAAACATCAAAACAAATGATAGGCAGTACTCACCAGAATGTCATAGAATTCTCGAATATACAAAATCGGATTTATTTACCATTGCTTCCATATTTACTGTAATTTTTTTACTTTCTGACCACATATATGATCAAAGGAATAAAATAAAAAAAAATCGTTTAAATCGGTTGACTCATTTCCGAGTTCTAGCGTTACAAAGTCATATCAATTCATTTATATATATTTAATAATAATAATAATAATATATATATATATAAGACAAGATAAGATAGATAGATAGAAGATAGATCGATAGATAGATAGATTGATTGAAAATAAGGCAACAACAATTGGAAATAAGGGGGAACACCCATTTTCCAATTACTGTTTTTTTAAAATAATATGTAAGAGGAATTTTTCACCAGGGAAAACAATCCAATTATATCAAATACAAAAGATTTTTAACTTCCCGATCTTGAGGGAAGTTATTGGAATTGGTCCGAAAATCGAAATTGGAAATTGCACCTGCATTTTATGAATACTGCCTGTTGTAGGAGTGAGTAGCGCGGATTGACGGTGGCGCTGGGGGGCTGCAAGAGGGGGTACCAAGATGGCGATCGCGAAAAAGCCTCGATCATAGTGCTACTGAATAAACGTTGATTATCGTAGATAGGACGTGTCGATTTATTATCCGGACCTCCTACACATATTACATGGCGCAGTGGGTACAAAACCTAAATCAAAAACAGTTGTGAACGTGATAAACACGGAAAATAAGTGAGCCCTTGAGAAGTCGTTAAGTGAAAATGGCTGGAACCACGCCACTGAATCTAGAAGCGCCAAATCCTTTATGCCTAGACGGAAATTTGGCTGAAGGATCGAAAAAATGGATCAAAAGACTAGAGAGATACTTAGTAGCTACGGAGTGCGCATCAAAAGCAGATGAAGTAAAAATAGCAATACTGTTACATTGTATTGGCGACGACGCCAATGAGAAATTCGAGACTTTTGAGTTGACAAGTGCTGAGAAAAAGGTGTACAAGACAGTGGTAGAGAAGTTTGAAGAATGCTGTGCTCCAAAGAAAAATGAAACTATTATCAGACATTTACTTTTTCAACGTAAGCAAAAAGATGGTGCAAAATTTAACGATTTCCTGGCAGATTTACAAAAGAAAAGTAGTGATTGTGAATTTGGCGCTATAAAAGACAGTTTGATTAGAGATCAGATTATCTCGGGACTGAGAGACGTAAAATTAAAAGAGAGACTATTGAGAACTGAAGATTTGGACGTGAAAAAATGTATTAAGATGTGCAGAACGACAGAAATAGCAGAAGAACTGTTAAAAACTTTACAAGAAGAAGAGACAGATATTGCAGTAGATTATGTGAAATCACACAAAGGCAAAGAAGGAGGTGGGCGACATTTTCCATCGAGAGCATCGCAGCAAAGTGGACCATCAACGAGACAAACAGAATACAAAGAAAGACCAATAGAGCGACAACAAGAGCCATCTAGGGAGGCGACGTGGAGCAGAGACCAAGGAGGAGAGCAACAGTCGACAAAAAGATGTGGAAATTGTGGGTATCAGCCAAGTTTATATAGACGACATTTTAATTTGGGCTAAAGACCTAAAAGAACACAATAAAATATTAAGACAAGTATTGGAACGTGCCAAAGAGTACAATATTAAATTAAACAGAGACAAATGTGTAGTAGGGTCGAATAGAGTTAGATTTCTGAGTCATATATTTTCTGATCAAGGTATAGAGATCGACGATGAGAAAGTGAGGGCAAGTAAAGAAATGAAAACACCACAAAGTCCAAAAGACGTCGAGAGGCTACTGGGAATGATCAATTATGTCTCGAAGTACATCCCAATGGTATCTGAGTATACAGTACCGTTAAGAGAATTGATTAGAAAAAATACAATATTCAATTGGACGCAAATTCACGAAAACGCGTTGAGACAGATTAAAAAATTGCTAACTTCGAGTCCAGTGCTACAATTCTATGATGTCAATATACCCTGTGTACTTAGTGTAGACGCGAGCAGCACAGGCGTGGGTGCAGTCCTTTTACAAAATAATTTGCCAGTAGCTTACGGGTCTAAAGCGTTGACTAAGACGCAACAAGCGTGGGCTCAAATTGAAAAGGAAATGTATGCAATTGTTTTTGGGTGTGAGCGTTTTCGAAAATATATTGTAGGTAAAGAGGTAACTGTGGAGAGTGACCACAAGCCCCTTATTCCAATTTTCAAAAAACCCATGACTGAAATACCTGTAAGACTTCAGAAAATGAGACTCAGATTACAAGGTTGTGACTAATGTAGAATACAAACAAGGTAAATATTTACACATTGCAGATGCACTGTCGAGAGCACACTTGCCGGACAGTGAAGAGGACGAAAAAGATTTAGAAACACAGATTCTTCTAGTGAACTATCGTGACTATATGAGCGATGGGGAATTAGATAAATTTGTGAGAGAAGCAGAGAAGGACCCAGAATTACAAACAATGAAACATTTTGTACAATTTGGATGGCCAAGCCAAACCAAAATACCAAACGAGCTCAAACATTATCAAAAAAATAGTCATGAAATATTTTACATGGAGGGAATTTTATTCAGGGGAAACCAGATGATTGTACCTAAGACCTTACGTCGCGAAATGCTCGATAAACTACACTACAGTCATCTGGGGATTGAAAAAACTAAATCGAGAGCACGTGAAATTTTGTTTTGGCCTGGAATGTCGACAGAAATTGAGGACATGATCAATAACTGTGAAACTTGCTTACATTACAGGCGTAGCAATACAAAAGAGCCAATGTTACCGCACGAGGTACCTGATGGGCCTTGGATTAAATTAGGCACAAACTTATTTTTTTACAAAGGTGATAACTACTTGATAGTCGTGGACTACTTTTCAAAGTACGTTGAGATAGAGGCCTTGACGAAAACCACCAGTGAGGAAGTAATCAAAAAACTAAAAACAATCTTTTCACGCTTTGGAATTCCAAAAACTTTGATCTCAGACGGCGGTCTCCAGTTCAATTCGCGAGAATTTGGGGAGTTCACGAAAAAATGGGACTTTAAACATGTTAAATCCTCCCCAGAGTATCCACAGAGTAATGGACTAGCTGAAAGACACATTCAAACTATAAAAAAGATCTTGAAAAAAGCAAACTTAGATGGAAAAGATCCGTTTCTTGCCTTACTGGAGTTTCGCAATACGCCTATCTCACACCTTTTAGGCTCGCCCAATCAAATTCTGCTAAGGAAAAACGTGGCGGGGTTATTACCAAATACTAGTGATAATTATAATTCGCGCTCTAATTGCAAAGCAAGGCAAATCTTACTTGACAGACAACAAAAGCAGAAAATCTATTATGACAAAAGTGCGAGAACGCTACCTGAATTGGAAAGAGGAATTGAAGAGATGATTAGAATCAGAGACTTAAAGAAAAAGAATTATGAGCAATCAGGAGTAGTAATTGAGAGAAATGAAGAACCCAGGGCATACCGAGTTCGCACTGACTCGGGTAGGGTTCTCACACGAAATAGGAAATATTTGATAAATAATTCAGACCACTATGAATTCAAAATTGAACCAGAGGAACATGTTGAGGAGGATGAGTCAAATCATGTGGAACTGTTGGATTACCCAGGGAGTCATAATGCTGGGAATGAAACAGTTGCACATTCAGAAAACTCACCTGAACCATGTACAGAACTTAGCCCAGAACTGAGAGTGACTCGATCTGGACGAACAGTCAAACCACCTAATCGTTACGGACAATGGCTGTCAAAGTAGACCTAACTCGTTATATTTAAATATCAATTAAGATAAAAAGGGAGATGTTGTAGGAGTGAGTAGCGCGGATTGACGGTGGCGCTGGGGGGGGGGGGGGGCTGCAAGAGGGGGTACCAAGATGGCGATCGGGAAAAAGCCTCGATCATAGTGCTACTGAATAAACGTTGATTATCGTACATAGGACGTGTCGATTTATTATCCGGACCTCCTACACATATTACACTGCCGATAGGTCGGTATCTATGAGAAACTATTTTAAAAACCTAGGACCATTGAAGTAGTAGGCACATACTCTACCACTTCGCCAAAGCCCCCACTGTGTATGTGTGTGCCTATGCAAGCAAAATTTTTTCAAACGATTAAAAGTAATAGGAAAATGGGTGGTCCCCCTTATGCCAATTATTGTTGCTTTATTTTCAATTGGAAATGAGGGTGAACGGCCACAGCACACCCATTTTCCAATTACCTTCTTTATTTGTTCATAATATCTAAGCGGAATTCTTCGCCCGGGAAAGTATTTATTTACAATATTAATTTTTTGTTTCAAACATTATTTAAAAACGGTGTCCATATTGCCCACCCTCCCCCATCGTTATTAATAATTCGAATTGTTTATAACATCCTGCTGCATAAACTATTAGAGTTGGCGAAAAATTGATAAAAGAAACGTTATTCGTTCCTATTCTAATCGTATCCTTATATATAAATGAGAGCTTCAATCAAATAAATCGATTATCGGAATCGAACTCGTTATATAAAAATCCACATTTTGTGTGGAACGATTTTTTTCTATAATCTACATAATTAAGGAGGTATGGCGGTCTGAAGAATTATGCAGGGAATATCCCTGGCAAAAAATTCCCGTTAGATATTATTCAAAAACAAAGTAATAGGAAAATGGGTGGTCCCCCTTATTTCCAATTGGTGTTGCCGTATTTTCAATTGGAAATGAGGGTGAACGGCCATATCACCCCATTTTCCAATTACCTTTTTTTTTTGTTCATAATATCTAAGGGGAATTCTTCGCCAGGGTACCCTTTCATTTTTAATCGCAAATGTTTCAAATAATATCTACTCCAGATAAGGCTCTTGTGATTTTTCTGGTATGATAACGGACTTACCTGCCCGATTTTCCTTGACGGTAATGCCACAAAATAACGTCGTCCTTAAAACACAGTTCACCAAGTAATTCACCAAGACAGTTCACAAAGATAATTCACAAAGACAATTTACGCACTTTCAAAATATTCAATGTAGAAATAGTGAAAGTGTAGAGCTGGCAAACCAAAGAATCTAAAGACGCTTCATAAAACAATGGGGGTTGCGACAGTACTGGGTTAATTGGCGAGATTCATGTGCTGGGTGGTAATTTTTAGCAAGAACGGCGGGAATGGTCTCAATGTACTCAATTGGTCCCTTATTGGTCAAGTAGGGGCCCACCCAATAAATCTGCCGATAAGGGAAGGAGTGGGGATTGCCTAATCCCCGTGGAATTCGGTACTGTGGCAATCGCGTTTCTCATTTTATAGCAAAACCCGGTGACGCAACTGCTGCTAGCCATAATTGTGCAAACTGCCGAAAGACCATTGAATGAAAAGTCAATTGTCTTTATGGATTATCTTTATTTATAAATTGTCTTTGTGGATTATCTTTATAAATTGTGTTTGTGGATTATCGCTATAAATTGTCTTTGTGAACTATCTTTGTGAACTGTCTTTGTGAACTGTGTTTTATTTTGTGGCATAACCATCAAGGAAAATCGGGTAGGTAAGTCCGTTATTATAGCAGAAAAACCACAAGTGCCTTATCTGGATTAGATATGTGAAACATTTGCGATTAAAGAAGAAAGAGTATCTGGAAATATTGTTCACACATTTTTTAAATTTGAAATTGTCGTGATTTCAGACGATTGATAATTTTGCTGTTCATTTTGCACGATTATTTCAATTGCAATCATCATGACAGCGCTAGTGTCATTCCTTCACCTACCCTGGCGAAGAATTCCCCTTAGATATTATGAACAAAAAAAAAGGTAATTGGAAAATGGGTATGCTGTGGCCGTTCACCCTTATTTCCAATTGAAAAGAAGGCAACATCAATTGGAAATAAGGGGGACCACCCATTTTCCTATTACTTTTTTCTAATAATATCTAAGGGGAATTTTTCGCTAGGGTACCTGAAAACATTGTTCACACATTTTTTTTTAATTTGAAATTGTCGTGATTTGAAACGATTGATGAGTTTGCTATTCATTTTGCACGATTACATCAATTGCAACCTTCATGACAGCGTTAGTGTCATTTCTTCACCTACCCTGGCGTAGAATTCCCTTTAGATATTATGAACAAAAAAAAAGGTGATTGGAAAATAGGTGTGCATCTTCAATTGAAAGTAAGGCAACAACAATTGGCAATAAGGGCGAACACCCATTTTCTTATTACTCTTTTTTTGTGAAATAATATCTAAGGGGAATTTTTCGCCAGGGTTGAAGGTGAGGAAATATAACAGTGTGCATTGAAATCCGCGTCTGCATAGCTCAAAAAAATGTTAAAAGTGGGGCAAGATTAGTTTTTACCGAATTGTGAAATTTTTTTGGAATTTTTTGTCATTTATTTAATCGCTTTTTAGGAAGCTCAGTTGCACCTGATGCATATGTTGTTTGAAAGGAGATTTTTCGTTGTTATTGTGATTATTATAGTTAATGCGCGGTCATGTCACGACCGCACATGCGCAAACTACTGCAGTTCGGATTTTCGAATTTAAATTTGAAAAATGTATCCTTATTTTGATTTGGGTGCTTAGGGGTGGGAAAAGTTTCATGCTCATCCCCCCCCCCCATGCTCGTTGTGTTCTGGTCAGTAGAACAAAGACCTTGTAAGGTAAGCAAATATGAAAAAACTCCGGGCTATGTGTAATCATTTAAGGGGTGACCGCAGTGAAACTTCGAAGTCCTCCCCCGGGCTTCGGCCCCACCAATCGGGTTTGGACATATAAAGGCATATCCAAATAAACGGGGTGTGGGTATAACGCTCTACGGGTCGAACCAATAACTTCCCCATCGTTTGGTTGGCGGAAAACATAGCCCTGGAAAAAATAAACCCAGAAAAAATAGATCGGAAAAAATAGACCATGGAAAAAATAGATCCGGAAAAAAAGACCTAAAAATGAGGATTGTTCCCGAGCATGGGAATTCGGTATGGGGGTTTCTGTAACCAGCCCCACCATCGCGATGTAAAAACCACACCCGAGTGGTGTGGCCCAAGTCTTTTTTTCCGAGTTCTTATTCCCAAAGTCTGTTTTTTCGGACAACGCCCATTTTTCGGTCTATTTTTTCCGAGTCTATTTTTTCCCGGTCTATTTTTTCCGGTCTATTTTTTCCGGATCTATTTTTTCCAGGGCTATTTTTTCCTAGATGTTTTATTGCATAAACTATGAGAGTTAGCGTAAAATTTATATAAGAACAGTTGTTTCCCACATAAAAATACGTATTTTATGTAGAATGCCTTTTTTCGATAATTTGCATAATTAAGGCGGTATGATCGTCTCAAGAATTATGTATGTAATAACTAAATGAATGAACCCGGCGCTGTCATGGAAGTCTCAATCGAAACCTTTCCGTTCAGAATGGAGCGGATTACATTTTGGATGGCATTCGTGCAGTACGTGCAATGTTATGATTGTTTATACCGTTCCACTGGGTAAAATATTCAAGGGAGGAATCTTAAGAAAATTATCCCTTATATGAAAATACACATTTTATGTGGAATGGTTTTGTTCCATAATTTGCATAATTAAGGGGGTAAGAGCGTCTCAACAATTATCCTCCATAACGTTAGCGGAGCAAGGTCAGAAATTGTCACTTTTTTTCACCAAAATTACGTACTTTTTACGTGTTTTTTAGGTGCCGCATTCGAAAAATTGGTGCTCCACCCCCAGGGGTGAAAACCCTAAAATCAATAGTTATTAAAAATGTTGGTACGACATAGTTACGTGCTTTTTAGGTGCTCCACGATAAGCATGACGAAAATGAGGGGAAAGTCATTTTTACCCTTGATTTTCATTATAAAGGTTTAAGGGTAGTAAAAATAAAATTCAGAGTCAGTACATAGTTAGTAGCCCCATAATTATGTGCTTTTTATGTGCTCCACGGATAACATGGAGAGAATGACGAAAAATTTTTTTTTACCGGAAATTTCCATTGAGAGGACTCTAAGGGTCGAAAAACTTAAATTCAATGCACATAAATAGTTAGATACCCCCTAATTATGTGCTTTTTATGTGCTCCACGGTGAGCATAGTTAAAAGGGGGGGAAACTTATTTTTATTAGAAATTGCCATTAGAGGCCTCTAGAGGGGGGGGGGGGGTACAATAAAATTAATAGAACGGAAATAGTTAGATGCTCCATAATTATGTGATTTTTATGTGCTCCACGTTGAGCATAGTTAAAATGGGGGCAAAAATTATTTTTATTAGAAATTTCCATTGGAGGCCTCGAGAGGGGGGGGGGGGGGGGGGTAATAAAATGAATAGTACGGAAATAGTTAGATGCTCCATAATTATGTGCTTGTATGTGCTCCACGGTGAGCATAGTTAAAATGGGGGGATAATTATTTTTATTAGCAATTTGCATTAAAGGCCTCTAGGGGGG
Organism: Asobara japonica; assembly: GCA_026005395.1. Classification (NCBI taxonomy): domain Eukaryota; kingdom Metazoa; phylum Arthropoda; class Insecta; order Hymenoptera; family Braconidae; genus Asobara; species Asobara japonica. The sequence continues at coordinate 3,705,041 of BQMI01000112.1, forward strand.
GGGGACAATAAAATTAATAGTACAGAAATAGTTAGATGCTTCATAATTATGTGCTTTTTATGTGCTCTACGGTGAGCATAGTTAAAATGGGGGGAAACTTACTAACTTCCCGATCTAGGGAAATTATTGCAATGACCCCGAAAATGAAAAGTGTCACATCGATGAAATTTTCACTTTTCTCGACGTTTCACATCATCCTGACACGTTTTTGATAAGGGTTCTGTATGTGTGTGTGCGTGTTTTTTTTCCTCCGTCCCTCTCATTTGTACGCCCCCGGTAGCGGCCGTGTAAGCATTCCTTCAGGGAGCGTACCAGACACCTACCTATGCAGCTGGGGCCGACTTTCACCATTTTTAGGCCATCGTATTTCTAAACACAGGGTAAACCTCCAGAAACCCCTGTGCTACGATGGCCGGCGCCTATGATGGAACCCACCCCCCCTGCGTCGGGTTAGGTTCTCGCTCGGCCGGGCGGTCTCATTTTATGGGTACCGCCGATAGCACGCACGGAAGTTCCTGCATCGGTCTGCATCTATAACCGTTATTGCGAAATTTTATTTTCAATAATACAGTTGTTATCAACAAATAAAGGAGGGATCATTTTGCAACAAGGGTCATATTTGTAATCAGCGCTCTCGGGAACAAAGTGCTCGTACCCAGGTGCAGGGAATAATTAAAACTGAAAAATATTTTTTTGGATATTACACAGGATCTATATGGTTCCTGACCCACTATCAATAAAGACTCAAAACTTTTGGTCTTAATCAATCAATTTTTGTGAATTTTTTCAGATTTTTTAGCATGAGCGGGTCGAAATCGGTTTCAAAACTTTATTTAAAAATATGGGATAAATGAAAAAAATCTAAAAAAAACCTGGATGCATTTTTAACCTCAGAAAACAATTCTGGAACGAATCGGACAAGATTTGGTTTTAAAGGGGTAAATTTGACATGGTATACCCCATTAAATGCAGTTAGAAGGGCATTTAAATTTTTTTGCAGTTAAAATTGCAGTTGTGGACTCATGTAAGGCATCTTAAGCTGGCAAGGCCAAAGTAGCAAAACCAAATTTGGTCAATTGCATTGTAATCTCTTAGTTTCTCGTGAATTTGTTTCGAAAATTTTAAATTTTTCTTGTTTTTTAGGGCTTCGCCAAGATTTTATGAAGCTGGCAAGGCCACCAGAAAAAAACTTATATTATTGTTTTTTGACACATTTAGGGGTTTCGCAAAGTCGGGTATGCCATGCTGCAGTTTGCAACACTCGTAGATATTGAAAAAAAATTAATTAACAATCTATATGTTGTGAACCATAATTAATCTCTTAGATATATCATAAGCATTGAAAAATACGAAATCATCATAACTCGACCTCTGGGAGTTTGCAAAAGTCCCAAACCCCATCCAAAATGTCATTAGCATAACTTAATTAATTAATTAAGAACGTGTACGGCTAGTACTCCAACGGCCATCTTGGTCCAAAAAAAACTCTGTAAATCACGGGACAGCATCAGCTCGTCCTGCCAGACTTTGCAAAAATCTCAAAAGTCATCCCAAAGATAATTAACATGACTCGATTAGATAATTAATTAGGCACGTGTGTGGCCTGTACTCCAGCGGTCATTTTTACCTGCAAAAACCTCTCCAAGTCAGGGGAGACCCTCAGCTCATCCTTCCCTTTACGGCTCAAGATGGCCCCTGGAGTACCTGCCGTACACGCGGTTAATGAATTAACTAATTAGATGTGTGATTATGTGTTTGGAATGGGTTTTGGGACTTTTGCCGTCTGGAGCGATGCTCTGAACCTATTCCGTGATTTACAGAATTTTCTCTCGGACCAAGATGGTCGCTGGAGCACTGGCCGTGCACGCGCCTAATTAATTAAGTAATTGAGTAAAGTTGATTATTCTTGGGATGGGTTTTGAGGCTTTTGCAAAGTTTGGAGCGATTTTCTGAACTTATCCCCTGATTTACAGAATTTTTCCCGGACCAAGATGGCCGCCAGAGCACGGGCCATAGACGCGCCTAATTGATTAATTAATTGAGTCCGGATAATTATCCTTGGGATGGGTTTTGGGACTATTGCAAAGTCTGGAAGGACGAGCTGAGTTTATATCCTCATTTGCAGAATTTTTCTCGGACCAAGATGGCCGCTGGCGTCCTGGCCATGCACGCGTCTAATTACTTAACTAATTAAGTCATGGTAATTATCTTTGGGGTGAGTTTTGGGACTTTTGCAAAGTCTGGAGCGATGCTCTGAACCTATCCCTCTATTCACAGAATTTTTCTCGGACCAAGATGGCCGCTGGAGACCTGGCCATGCACGCGCCCGATTAATTAACTAATAGAGTCATGTTGATTATCCTTGGGATGGGTTTTGGGACTATTGCAAAGTCTGGAGCGATGTTCTGAACCTATCCCCCGATTCACAGAATTTTTCTCGGACCAAGATGGCCGCTGGAGTACTAGCCGTACATGCGCTTAATTAATTAATTAAGTCATGTTAATTTCCTTTTGGATGGGGTCCGGGATTTTTGCAAACTCGGGGAGGTCGAGTTATGATTATTTCGTATTTTTGAATGCTTATGATATACTTAAGAGATTAATTAAGGTTCATAACATATACATTGTTAATTAATTTTTTTTCAAAATCTGTGAGTTTTGCAAACTGCAGCATGGCATACCCGACTTTGCAAAACCCCTGAATGTATCAAAAAGCAATAATATACGCTTTTTTTCCGGTGGCCTTGCCAGCTTGATAAAATCCAGCGTAAGAAGAGATTACAATGCAATTGACCAAATTTGGTTTCGCTACTTTGGCCCTGCCAGCTTAAGATGCCTTCAAAAATTTCATACGGATGTGCTTCAGGGTCTTCCAGTGTGTGTGCATATATTCCGTCGGCGTGAATTCCTTCATCATTTTTCCAGCAAAGAGAGATAAGTTGTACGATGAAAAGTAAACAATAGATTCCAATTTTGGGGAACAATAAACTATAGCCATTTTTTATGAACGAACTGATTCTGAGCATGACAAAATGTTAGTTTTGTGAAAATTCATTTTTTAAAGTAAAATTGGGCATTTTTCAACAACAAAAGTTCAATTCAATTTTCAGTTTTGGGTTATATAATCGACGCATCAACTGCAATGGTTCGTAGCACCAGCTTTGGAGTTTTAATAGATGTTAGACGCTGACGACGGTTTTCCTCTGTAACTGAAAGTTATGAGTTTCATTCGTTAACAGTGAGAGTAGGCCACTCAGTTGTAAACTGCTTTTGGTACTTATGGAACTTTTGAGGGTGAACAATGTCCTTTTGTGGTGCCCATTATTTGACTAAAACAAATAATCCAGAAAAAATCCTCCGATACCAGGGCTTAAAGCCGGGACCTCCGTAATCGTAAGCCCACACCTTACCTACTCCACCATACAACCGGATAACAACAAAAGTGCATTGCGGTTTTTTGGAAAAAAACACATCTTTTACCATCGAAAATTAATTTGGAACTAATTTATGCAAAAATCTATGTATTTATTTGTGCGTGTTAACAATAACGTCGGAGAGTTAAGAATTGAGATATAATCGTCTCTTGTGCTACTGAAAACATGTACCAAAATTGAATCTCGTTTTGTTCTGCAACAACGACCCTTAACTGTGTATTAAAGGGTAAATTGACTTCCACGATGTTCCATTTTCTTTGACCTCCTGTGCCTTGTCATGCATTATGTTTGTAGTTACCCAGTGTAGAGTTGTCATAGAGTTAGACATAGCCGCAATTCTCTTAAATGAAATTGAAAAAAATTAAATGAAATTATTTAAAACCCACGGTTCTACTCTCAGCTCTAACCCTGTATAAAGTTTGGATAGAGTTGAGCAAAACCTCAATGTCCTTAAACGGAATTTAAAAAAATGCAAAAGCGCCCCTCTCTACTCTAATTTGGTGTAGAGTTGGGATAAAGGTAAGCCTAAGAACAAGGCAGAACTCTCAACTTTAACCGCGTGTAGACTTGGGATAGCGTTCGCCATAATTGTTTCACCGGAAAGCGCTGAATCCAATAAAAAAAATTCAAAGTTCAATTATTGAGTCTTACCTACTGGAGAATTGTTCATAAGACCTAAGTTCAACTCTCAGGCTTTACCTGATGCGAATTTGTGAAAGAATTGATCAACTCTTACCGAACTCTAAAATCTTGGAAAAATTATTGAGTTTACTCGATTCTCACCCAACTCTACAGTCGGTCCGTCAGGGTAGTTCTATGGAGCCGCTTCGTTTGCGGTGTCGATGACCTTGATCGTCCTCAAATACACACACACTGACATTTATTTAGAATGCCACGGGAAACATTTGGTATACTTGAAAAACCAATTAGGCATCGAAAAGAAAAAAATTGATTTCGAGAGCATTACAATGACTTCCCGAAAAATCGGAAGGTTCCTAACGTTTAAAAGTAGAGTATACTTCGAAAACTCATCGTCTCTAGTATTTAATATGTGTCGATTTCTTAACCTTATAACTAGCGACGCATCGTGTAATCACTCCCTCCTTCCGCTGAAAATTATTGATCACGAGACAAATATAAATTCACTGTTTTTTTTCAGAAAATTTTCATTGAAACGATATTGTGGAACTCATTGGACGAGCGAGACTCTGAGGTATGTATTCGATTGCATGTAGCAATATATTCAAGGTTGCGAAACAATATAAGATTGGATGGATAAAGTTTCACAAATAATTGGAGACGTTATATACTTCGAGTGATTTCGTTTTTCAGTACCAAACACTACGTTTTGCGTTGTACTAAATTTCTCACATGTGACAATTTTGAGCGAGGTAACGCAATTTTGTATTCTTGCCCACACTGAGGGAAAAATGTGGGATTTACAACTATAGAATAGAGTGACATAAGACCTTGAGCATTTTCGTGCTATCGTGGTCTCCAAGAACCGTTGTTCTGATTCCATATTAATAGAATTTCAATTTCTATCTTGATTTCATCTCGTGTGTGTTTTTCCCACAGGAGGTTGCAATCAATATGTAAAGCTGGATGTTACAGAGTTTCTTGGCGTAATTCTATTAGTCCGGATTATTCTTAAGGTGCGACTGGTCATGGAGATAAATATCATTGCTTTTGTTTTCGCAGCAGTCACTTGAATTTTCCATTTCATTAGTTCGCTGATTGTCAGAGAAGCTGCGTTTTCGATTCCCCAACAGATTTATTCAGTGATTTGTGAGCTGAGGACAGAGCGATGTCATCACATAGCTTGCGATGGATCGATTTTGAGAAAATCTGCTAACACCAGAAGCAATGGCCAGGTTAAATAAAATAGAGGAGGGAAGAGACCCTTGTGGGATTCCCACGAGTATTTCACTTTTATCCGATCGTTAGGTTTCGATACGGGCCTGAATATATCTTTTATGCATCTAGGGAGCAAAGTGCGCGATTCTAACCTCGCTTCGCTCCATAGAATCGCATTTTGCTTCCTCGATGCATAAAATATCGTGTACTCCTTGAGAGTAAAGGTACTTGCTCGCCAAATGTCATTACTACCCTCGGCTTCGCCTCGGGTGTAATTCACATTTGTCGAGCAAGTACCTTTACTCCCTAGGGGTACAATATACTATTTTTGAGATATGATAAGAGAATTTTGCATAAATACTTTGATCACTAACATCGAAATTGAGATCACTATGTTTGTAAATAAGACCTGTGGTTCATACGGAATCAAGAGCCTTCTCGCTGTCAAGAAGAAGCACAGTGTCTTCTTTTTTATCTTTGGAAATTTACATATCCTTTGTTGTTCTAACCAGTTGATGGCAAGTCGAGTGTTCTGATCGGAAACCGAATTGATTCGTGGGCATTAAGGTAGTTTTTAAGCCTTGTTGCGGAAGTAGGCCTCAACTCAGGTTCATGATTTACGGTTTTTTTTCTGTGAAATACGTGTTTGAACAATCAAATTAATTGAAAAAATGAGTTAACGAATGTGATTATATATTTGCGCTGTATTCAGCATGTTTTACACTAGGCCAAGCAACATAACGCGCGAACATCATGATATTTATGAATACATAACCTCAACAATAGCGCAACATGCGGAGAGAGTTCGATTAAATGGAGCGTTAATTAAAAAATCCCAGCTTGAACGACGTAGAAAAACTCTTGATGGTTTGGAAAATTACAACAGTACAACCTCAAAAGTTGTTACCTCAAACTTTGCATCCCACAACTTGCACTGTTTTGCCGGCTGTGAGCCGCCTTGTCACTTCTCGAATTCTCCGGGAATTTCTCGTGCGGTGCCATCGTTTGGGCACGCCACAATTAGTGAGAAAGCGAATCGACAAACATTCGCGAACGTTTTTCATAACTAATTCCTAGGCAAATTGGGTCAATTTTTCAATGAGACCTAAATAAAAGGTTGTTCTTCCTAGTGATATATTGTTTTCAGCAGGTCGAACGTCAGACTTTTTATAGGCAACAAACCGATATTCAATTTCAAACTTCCGATGAAAAACGGAGATATTTGCTCCGCTCCCCTGTCATCATGTACTTCATTATGTACTGATATGTTTCTAATTAATAGGCTGAAAATTCTTAAAAAATTGGAGCAAACGTGTGAACGGTTGCTCTTTGCCATGGATACAAAAAAAAAAGTGTGTGTGTTCGCCACGCACGGTAGAAGTGAAACTTCTGACGTTGAGTGTATAGCATCTGCAGAGGGAGGAGGAGAGAGGAGATTTTTAATTATACAGAGCCAACAACTTTTTTTTTTTTAATTTCTGATGACCATAATCAATGTCATGAGATTAATATCCCAACATGAATAATTATTCGTCTTTATATATGGGGCATTCCAGGCCAAATTTACCATTTTGAAACCTGACCTTGTCTAATTCAGTTCATATATTTTTTTCTGGATGCTAGACGATGAAAAATGTACTCTAATTTTTTTTTAGATTTTTTTGTTAATTAACGTTTTTTAAATAATTTTTTTTAGCCAATTTCCACCTGCCATAATGTAAAAATCTGAAAAAATTCACAAAAATTGACAATTCAAAAATAAAATTTTTGAGCCATATTAAAAAATGGCGTTCGACATAGATCATCCGTTATGGCCAAAAAACCGTTTTTTGTATATTTTTCTCCATGAAGTCCCAGAGAAATGAACAAGTTTGCATGATGACATGATATTTTTGAGATTTCTGATGATGATTCTTGCAATTATCTTTGGAATAAAATGATCCTTACAATTCTCATTAGCAATTCTAATGGTTTATAGCACTTTATGGCAAGAACGGTTATAGGCAGAAAAAAAGTCTTAAACGGATGTTATTCCTTATGTAAAAATACACATTTTATGTGGTATGAATTTTTTTTCTAGCTGTGATAATCTAAAAGATATTGCCAATTAAAGCTGCGAAGGATCAAGAAACGAAGGATACTCCTGTGGTTCGATTTTTATAGTTTCTTTTTCTTCACAATACTCGGATAAGTACAATTATTAGAACTAGAATAAGGTTTCACACATAGTCGACCATCCACATTAGGAATCACGGAATGAATTTTTTGTGTGCCTGGAATCGTCTTTCCTAGTTCAAAGCGACTTTTCAGAAATTCTTTTGCTGCATCGTACTGTTCTTGAGGACAATATTTCACAGTAATGTTTGGCAGGTGGTTAGGGTGATCGGCCCATTCGAATAGTTGCTCTGGTTTTGTTATCTGGCAATCAAGAGGAAGTTGTAAACTAGCTCGTGCTGCTTCTCTCTTCAATGTTCCTCCGACTCCATCGCAGGGCCCTTTACCATGTGCAGTGGCGAAGTAGTGATGTTCAGCATCAATCCCGTAATCATCTTTGTGATGATACAAGTTTAGAAGATATTTCCAGTTTTTGAACTGTTGTGGTGCTCCGTCGGAGAAATAGTGAACCTTCGTGGCGTTCTTGTTGAGAGTTCTCATAAAATCAATTACAACTTTTGAAAAAGCATACACTGCAGTTGCATCGTGATTCAAGCAATTGGATATAATTACCAAACTTCGATGATTAATCACCTCGTTTTCCCTAAAATAGAGCACAACTGGATAGACTGTGGCTGCATCATTATTCCAATGAAATCCTGGTGCAGCTTCTTGCACTACGAATGCATAGTTTTCTGCATAGTCACAAACAGCCAAGAATTCATTGGCTTGAAGTGACTCTTTTGTCTCCTTCATGAAGGATGCCTGTTGCTTAGCGATAAAATTGTGAGGCACAAGATTTTGAATCGTTTCGCAAAAAGTGTCGATAAAGTCATCAGATTTCTTGATGAATTCTTCTAGATTAGCACGCGTAGTGGATACCCAATTCTTATAGACTACATTCGAAATGTTATTCTCCTCAAAAATGGTCTCCAGTAAATCATGCAAAACTGATGTACCAGGACAATCAGGACATTGACCAAGATAACAGTTTGGTGATGGATTGGAACATACGACTAACTTAATACAGTCACGATAATCATCCAGAGGGTGAGGTGCATCTTCCGACAACCCTTTCAAATTAGCTCCTAAAAAAACCAGAAAAGAACAAAAATTGTAAAATAAAAGGTTGGTGAGACACAATCTTGATTTGAGGGATTTTAATTTAAAAGGGAGAAATTTAAATCACCTATCATCATAAGCTTCACATTTTGGTGAATAGAACACACACACACCGTATGTGTGCCACTTCCACCTGCCAAAACACAATGTTTGGGTCTTAGTGAAGCAAAAATGGAGAAGCCAACTTTAGCCTCGGGATATTGCGTGCGGTAGTCCTCATAAAACTCCTTCAAACTGGATAAAATTAGCCGTTTCTGCACATGGATACGTGTGTTCTCCTCAGTTCTAACCGACACAAAATCTTTCATGCCTGGCATAAGCGTAGTCCCTCGATCGTCATTATAGAATGCCAGTACCATGGTCCTCGTATTTTCAGAGACAGCTCGACCTGCAGTGATCATCATTGAAATGATGACATAATAGAATAATATAGGGACATTCCATGCCAAATTTGTTGTTTTAATGCCTGACCTTTTCGGAATGGTTTGATTTTCTTTTGTATGACTCTCTATGCTGAAAAAAGCTCTGACGTTGAATTTTTGTGATTTTTTTCAGTATTTTCTGAAAAAAATCTAGAAAAAATTCTGGACATTCATCATACAGTCATAGAAAAAAAAGTAAAACCATTCCGAGAAGGTCAGTGTTTAAAACACTAAATTTGGCATGGAATGTTCTAATTATAATGAGATAATATTCATACTGAAAAAAAAATCAATATGAAAATGATAAATTAAAAATACTATACATTTCATGAGTCTTTCAGCCTCTATTCTTATAGCACTTCATTACCTAGTTTTTTATCTGGCATAGCCAAAACTCCCCTACATTCAGCAAGCTCCTTCGCTTTCTTTGCCATATATTTCGTCGCACCCATTGCCTTTGCCATTTCTCCTGCACTCCAATGTGATGGTAAAATTGTGAGGATTTGAATTTTTTCAGAATTCGTAGTCGCCGCATCATGATATTTTTTCATTAATCTGTCAAGGATATCTTGAAGATCACGAGTACTACTGTTGGCCATTGCATCACAATCGACGCCCAATGATGATCTCAAGTTGGTAGCTATTTTCTCCACCTTCTTATGTATCCATGATTCATCGCTCAATTTTTTCTTTGGAATTGGAGACTGATCTAATATTCCCAGAGCGTCATTCATTGCAGGTAGTCGCGTATTAATACTCAATGGAGTTGCATGTAGAGTTTCTGATGAAGTAGCTCCTGAACCTAAATCATAGAAATTGATATAGAGTCAGTTATAAGCAAGGCCCGGAAGTTGATCTATTTAAAAATCCTTCCTCTAAATTTTGTATTTTGTAAATAAGAGAATTTCAGAAAAAATTAGGGAAATGTGCCAGAGTAAGAGTCGAATCTATATCTCCAGATTGCCGGTCTGGCGCTCTCCCTATTAAACTATCTGGAATTTCTATAATTTCCATTAAATTTCACTTTCTTTTATTCTTTTTCAAATACTAAATTCCGACCCTTCATAGGCATGTCAAATAATCGTACTAATAATTTTTTTAGTATTAATTTTTCAATTAAATCAACTTCCTGGCGCTGGTTATAAGAGTATAAGAGAAAATATGGAAATTTCAAGATCTTACTTAATGAACTCAAAACATTCGACGGTCCACTGCTCGCAAACGATTTTAGAATTTCTTGAGGATACAGTTCCTCAACATTCATATCATTGTCAATCTGCGCTTCTTCATGTTCATCGTCGCTATTTGCAGCAGGCGCTGGTGGTGGATCTGTGTTTGCGAGTTCATCATCGGCATTTGAAACAGACGTTGATGGTGGTTCTGCGTATAGTAACTCCATCCTGCAATCCACACATAGCCTATCCATATTTCCCAAATTCCAGGTCGTGCACAATCTTTTTGAAGGTGGCCGCAACCCTTTTTTCTTGGTGTGATTCGGCTTGTTTAATGGATTGCAGCAACGATCACCATGTTTCACGGGGCCCATGTTATGTCTATCAACAGTGCAACGACACAACCGGAAAAAATATTGACATTGTATTTTTAAGGGAACATTGAGTGTTATGATGGGAAAGCATGTTGTTGAATTTGGTGGCTTACCACTGAAAATCTCCCGAAAAACTGCGTCCGTTGTGTCTTTTGACAAAAATTTCTAAAATCGAGAAGTATATAACGTAGGCCGCCTCCACGAATTTCACTTTGTTATTTCGTCGTAACTCAGGAACTATGTAAACCTCTTTTAGTTATTGAACACCTTAATTGATTCAATTCAATTTTTTTATTTTCCGAGGGGAGCACATGCGTCCATTTTGTTGAGTTTTGGAGCACTGCGATGGAAGGGGGAAACGATTAATAAGGTGGAACTGGTTATTGTATTTCCGCAACGGTAACCCTCTGGCGGGCATTACCGGATTTTCTTGTGTGCGTCGGTAAAGAAGGAAATGTGACACGTAGGAATTGAAGCACAAATTGGGTATCTTTGCTATTTTCTTTCAAATACTTTGATTCTAATCTAATCAATAATTAGATTTCGCTATCTGCTGAGCTTCGATCCGCAATATCTTCTAGAATATCACAACTAGAAAGGAAATATATAAACTGTGTATTTTTACATAAGGAACAACATCCGTTAAAGACTTTTTTCTGTCTATAATCGTTCTTGCGATAAAGTACTATAGACAATTAGGATTGCTAATGAGAAGTGTAAGGATCGTTTTATTGCAAAAATAATTGCAAGATTCATCATCAGGTATCTTAAAAATATCATGTCATCATAAGAACTTGTTTATTTCTATGACACTTCTTGGTGAAAAATATACAAAAAATGGTTTTTTGGCCATAACAGATGATCTATGTCGAACGCCATTTTTTAATATGGCTCAAAAATTTTATTTTTGAATTGTCAATTTTTGTGAATTTTTTCAGATTTTTACATTATGGCAGGTGGAAATTGGCTAAAAAAAAATATTTAAAAAACGTTAATTAACAAAAAAATCTAAAAAAAAATTAGGATACATTTTTCGTCATCTAGCATCCAGAAAAAAATATAGGAACTGAATTAGACAAGGTCAGGTTTCAAAATGGTAAATTTGGCCTGGAATGCCCCATATACAGTATTTTCAATATAATTTGTTCCATTTCGTTGTTTTCATGAATAAAATTTACAATAGGATTATGGTAGCTAAAATAAGAAATAAAATTGTTACATTAAAGATTATCGATATTTCAAGTAAAAACTGCGTCGATCGTAGCATCTCCCTTCGTATTAGAATCTTGTCTACTGTTAATCATATCCAATGGAAGATATTCTGCTGCATTTTTCTTTCTATTGGTCAACATCACCACCTGAAAAATCATTGAATTAAAGTTTTGATTTTCTCGAAACATTCTTCAAATATGAACAGTGGATTTGAATTTATTTTTATCGCTCATTATTTTCTTTAAACCCAGAAAAATAACTGACCAGCTGCTAACTAATATAAAACGTACCTTTAGGTAACCTAACACTACGTGCATCATTTTCAGCGTTCTGGGCCAGTTCCAGCACTTGTCACTTTTTTAGAGTATCCTTCTATTTTTTACTATTTCAAACTATTTCAAAACACAATCACTGTCACCTTGACATATTTACACAAATTCAAAATACACCAACGTCAACAATACGAAACAGCAAACAGAACAGTGACAGTTTGGAGAGTTGCTGACTGTTATACACGGACGCTAACACACAGGCTACCAGGTAGCTGTGTGCTCAAGTAGTCGCATAAGGCACACAGACCCCTATCGCCTCCCTGCTCCCCCCTCCATAAGTGCCTGCCTGATATAGGAACGCTTCAAACAATGGAAACGGCAGTGCGCACGCGCGCCACTGCGTAAGTTTTGTGACACGCGCAACAGTGAAAATACTCGCATAGGAAGTTTCACTTCAACAAACATGTAGAACGTGAGTGACGAGGCTTAGAAACTACCTTAAATGGAACTCGTCGATGGATTTTTTGAGACGACACTTATTAGCTCGAATAGTTTTGCGAATACCGGTAAAAGGCTAACAGGCGTGTAACTTACCGGATAAGATGGGGGCTTACCAGGCTTGAGAATCGGTATGACTACCGCTCCTTTCCAGAGTTCCGGGAAATATTGTTGGAAGAGGCATGCATTGTGTAATTTAGTTAGGAAACTAATTGCTGTACTTGGGAGGTTTCTCATTGCTATATTATGAATATTATCCACACCACGAGCTGATTTTCAGACGACTGTAGAGATTCTGATAGAATTGATGTAAACAGCAAAAACACTGGACTTTTTTGTTTAACGTTGAATGTCATATCAAGAATGTTCAATTAGTAGATTACACAACATGTGCACGGTTCGTTGCACGAGCCTACCGCCAGTGCTGCAATTCCATGAGTTGCGAAACTCAAACCCCCCATGGTACACGGATCGATAACGGAATTGACTTGTGCAGTATGTGGATGAGTTTTCTACTACAAGACGATTCGGATTTGAAATAATCGACCCAGGATCGACTAAGTATCGGATCGTTGCCGGTGCAATTCATTTTTTCCCCCAAACTAACTCACGATCCACTTAACACCAAGTCGATTGTCCAAAACAACAGAAAAAGAAGCAGGTCGTCCTCGCCCCCCCCCCCCCCCATTCGAATGTGTCAAACATGTCACCGTTTTTTTTATTTCCCCCCATTTTATTAGTGGTAAGCTTCCGAATGTTCCGATTGCACACAAAATGATAATGTTGCAGTATTGAAAAATATTTTTCCAGGCGAACGGAAGCAAAAACAGGAATATCTCATATTACCCAAAGTAATTCTTTCAATGCTGTTGAACCAGTTCATAGATCTCATTAAGGCTTGAATTTTGGCAAAAAAATCGGATGAATACGTATCGAGAAATGAAGTAATGAAAAAACCGTAAAAATGAAAAAATTCAAATCTAGAAAATTCATGATGCGATTGAATCGCCATTTAATAGGGCTCTTCGCCATAACAAAGCGAACCTCTGTTCCAAATTTCAAGTTTTTATCTCAATTTTTGCGGACGCTAGAGTGCGAACAAACACAAAAAGTAAAACCAAAGTCAAAAGTTAAAAAATAGGAATATCTGATATTACCCAAACTAATAGACCCAATGTTTTTCGACCATATCAGAGATCTCGTCAAGGCACACCTTTTGAAAAAAAAAAACAACAAAATCGGTTGAATAATTATCGAGAAATAAAATAACAACCGTGAAAACGAAAAAATTGAAATCTGGAAAACTAATGATACAATCGAATCGCCATTCAATAGGATTCTTCGCCACAGCATGAGGAACCTTTGTTCCCAATGTCAAGTTTTTATCTCAATTTTTGCGGACGTTAGCGTGCGTACAAAACCAAAAAGCAAAGAAAACTGTTTAAACTGAAAAATTGGAATATCTCCTTCTTGTGAGCAACCTACCAGATGTTCTTCAATCATCCCCTGGATCTCGTTGAGACGCATATTGTGACAAAAAAGAAATTAAAAAATATCCATTAGTTTCTGAGATATGAGCGATCGAAGAAAAAATAAAAAAAGTCGATTTCTAAGAAACTTACGGACAGATTCCACTCAAATTGCGCCCACATCGATATGTACTCAATACCAATAATTGATAATTTTTTCAAATTTGATGCTCAAAATTTAGTCCGTTTTATGTTAAATTTTGTAAGTGAAGATTTTCGAAAAAAATTGATACATACAGACACAATGCTCAAACTCCGTATTTTTACGTTTCAAACCATTATATATAGTTTACAAGCATAATTAGCGAAAGGGAAAATTGACCGATTGCAATGCTTCCATTCGGAAGCAAAAATAGGAATATGTCATTGTAAACATACTAATTGACTCAATAGTTTTTGCCATATTACCGATCTCGTCAAGGCACACATTTTGAAAAAAAATAACAAAATCGATTGAATTGATATCGAGAATTAAAATAAAAACCGTGAAAACGAAAAAATCGATATCTAGAAAACTAATGATCCGATCAAATCACCATTCAATAGGGTTCTTCACCACAATAAAAGGAGCCTTTGTTCCAAATTTCAAGTTCTCATCTCAATTTTTGCGGACGCTAGCGTGCGTACAGACAAAAAAAGTAAAACCAAAATCAAAAGTTAAAAAATAGGTATATCTCATTGTACCCAAACAAATGGACTCAATGTTTTTTATCGAGAAATAAAACAAAAACCATGGAAACGAAAAAATTCAAATCTGGAAAACTAATCATACGATCAAATCGCTGTTTAACAGGGTTCTTCACTACAACAAAAAGAATCTTTGTTTCAAATTTTAAGTTTTTATATCAATTTTTGGGGACGCTAGAGTGCGTACAAAGGCAGAAAGCAGAAAAAACAGAAAAATTGAAATATCTCCAATTTCTTGTGAGGAACCTACTAGACGGTCTTCCACCATTCCCTAGATCTAGTTGAGATGCACATTTTGAAAAAAAAAATTAAAAAATATTCATCATTTTCTGAGATATGAACCGTCGGAGGAAAAAACGAAAAAAGCGATTTCTAAGAAACTTACTGGCCGATGTCAATGAACTTGCGCTCACAGGTAGATGCGTTCAATACCAATAACTTACAATTTTTTCAGATTTTATTCTCAAAATTTAGTCCTTTTTATGTTAAATTTTGTAAGTGAAGATTTTTGAAAAAAATTGATACATACAGACACTATGCTCAAACTTTGTATTTTTACGTTTCAAACCATTATCTATCGTTTACAAGCATAATTAGCAAAAGTCAATATTGACCAATTGCAATGCTTTCATACGGAAGCAAAAATAGATTTTTTTTAACCCAAAAAAATGAAGACCAGTCGACCGGCCATCGATTCGGTATTTAGTCAATCATGGGTCGATCATTCCAGAAATCTGCATCGGTTTGTACTCAAGACGTAATCGACATACTACCCAAATCGATTCCACAATCGACCCGGCCGCCATCCGTATTTCGCACACTATTTTATAGGACGGTATATCGGTTTCCAGTGGGCCCGCTGATTTCGTACGGTACTCAGAAACCTAGTGTCTTTTATGTGTAGAGACTCAACTGGAACCCCTCGGCTTCGCACATGTATGGTTTAGATTAGATTTTGAAAACACACTTTTGACAAAATCCCATAGAAAAATTATGGAATCGGTTTAATTGTCGATCGATGCGTATCCACGGTTTTGGCTTACTGGACATTTAACTAGTGGCGCGCTATGTGTATGTCCCCATCGAGGATAGGCATGAAACTTCCGGATTGCTACATTATCTACACAGCTCTATCTTCAAAATGTATACTCTTTGCAGATGATATACATGGATGAATTGACGCTGACATTTTCAAGTAGGATGTTTTATCATAAAATGTTGTACAAAGCCCGCGCAGTTATACCGGCCTAAGTAGTGTTTTGCAATAGAGGATCGATATTGAATTCTTCGGTTCGATTCACTGCAGAGTATCGAAACTTTTGATTATTGGAGCCATAATAATACGTTTTCCTTCGGGAAGTTAATAAAAAATTCATAGTTTCTCGTACCAATTAAACTTCCAAAGCAATTCGGACCAAAACAAAACAAGCTCATCTTGGTCGCTGATCTCCGCTCACATGGATGCCTAAGATAGTGAGAACGCAAATGTGGTGAAAGAAAATTTATAGAGAAGTCATACAATCGACGGATTCTGCAGAATTTCCCTTTTCGGCGATTCTATAAAGAATCTACCATGAAAAATGAGTAATCCTGCCTGATGGAAACAAGTAACCCTTCGTGCATCGATCCATTTTGTCTCTTCCTCCATTTTGACTCCTGCTCCTTCATTTTTCCCCGTTCGCCCCAATGTAGTCAATATTGAAGTTTTATTATCTGATGAAGCAAGTATATGTATAATTGCAGGAAATGGATTACCCCTCAAATGCAGCAAGCCGCAATGAGCAGGGTATTGGACAGGAATAAAAAAATCAATATCGAAAAAGGTATCTGTTTGCTAACAATTCTCATGTAATTGTCCCAAATCGAACTGACAGGTCAAGAAAGAGGAAGAAAAGGATCTTAGATCAGGTGGATATATCGATTGCAAGATTGGAGAGTAGAATTTAGAAACGTTTTCAAATTTACAATCCTCATGCTGACAGCCATGGTAATAAAGATGAGACATCTGATTGGGATTCACATGATTCACTGGAAAACGACGGCCAATGTGCACTGAACTCTACTTCGGAGGTCAGTGTCACCAGCGACATACCTGTGGGAAATGTGTGTTCGGTAGAGGAAAACATGAATGCACGGAAGAATCGAGGAACTCAATCGAATGAGGAATATGTTTCGGAGGATGAAGAGCAACTAAGGAACCACTCAGTAGGTAATCTTGGGCATGTCGAGAATCCATCATTTGCGAGTGATACAACAGTTTCGTCCAACGATAAACAATCTGATGACTACGAGTCAAGTGACAATTATACGTGAGACGATGAAGTAAAATTCAATTTCAATGCTGACCGTGTCGATGGAAATCGAATTATGTTTCCTGCCGCTCAAATATCGGTATCAGATCTTTTACTGATGATATGTACTTTGTCTGTAAAAGATCGGTTCGCGAAGAAAGTTCAACAGGAGCTGGTAGAATTTGTGAAGGTATTAGCGGGTCCTGAATTGACGGGTTGGAAGGCATCCAATTACCATTTATCACGAATCTGTGACCTTCCACATGACAAAATGACCATACATTGTTTGTGTGATACATACGGGGAACTGTTGACCTCACGTAGGAAAACGGAAACTACAATGAGCACAATAAATACCAGATGTGAACAATGTCAGGAAGATAAAGTAATCAACCAGGATACATGCAACCAATTTATGTCCATTGACATTGGATATCAGTTGAAACTTATTTTGAATGAACCTGACGTGTAACAAGATTTATTCGATACAATAAACAGCATCCAAAACCGATCCGAAGATGGAATGATAACAGACATTTTTTCCGGTCAGTAATATAAAAAGATTCAAAAACATCACCCGGTAACTCTAACATTGAACATAGCAACCCATGGAGCTCCCCTTTACAAGAGTTCGGCTCGATCATTTTGGCCTATCCAGTTACATATTAATGAATTATCCCCGAAAATTCGTTTCAAAAATATTGCATTGGGAGGCTTATACTTGACGACTCAGGAGCCCAAATATCATTTTATGCGAGTTTACTTTGCTGTAATGCAGGAGCAATTGGAACGCTTGCAAACTCACGGAATCAAATTTATGCGTGGATCGACAGGTGAAGAACACACTGTTAAATTTCGGTGTCTGTTTATTCGTATGGACCCAGTTGCAAGACCTGTGGTGCAGAACCGTATGCAATACAATGGATGTAGCTGGTGCTATGAAAGGGGTAAATGGGTGGAAGGCAGTGTGAGGTATTTACTGTCAGATAAGTTGCCGAAACACCGAACTCACGAATCTCATTTGAGAGATATCAGGGAAGCAGTACAGACCGGACGAGTGGTACATGGGGTTAAGGGTCCGACGATCTTTTCTGAGATACCACACTGCGATCTCGTGTGGAGCATGCCTCCTGATTATCTCCATGGAATCCTTTTAGGAGTTGAAAGAATGTTGTGGACCAAGTGGAGAAGTAGTAAGTCATTAAGTGCTCAAGACCGATTAACTATTGATCAACGTTACCTTCAAGTAAAGAGACCCCAAGAGATCCATCGCTTGACCAGACCGATGAAGCTTTCAGAGAAATTCAAGGGCAATGACTGGAAGTCAATGTTATTGTATGACAGTATCCCAATCTTAGACGGCATCCTTGATGAAGAGAAACTTGCGTCGTATTGTCTACTGGTAGACTCAATCGGAAGATACCTTGGAACACGCATCAGTATGGACGATATTCGGCCATGCAATATTCAACTTTTACAGTTTTTTGCAGATTGTCAAAAGTTTTACGGACCAACGATAATGACGTTCAATATGCATACGGTTTTACATCTGGGAGAAACAATAATTCGGTGCGGCCCTTGGTGGGGTTATTCCACTTTCCCATTCGAAAACGGGATATTCCGTATTTAAAAACATATCTCATCTCCCGCGAATGTGGCTCAGCAGATTGCTGTTAACCACTTGAAGCGCAAAATCATGAAGTCAAATATTAAACACAATAGCCAAACAACTGCAGGCCGAGACTTTTGTTCAAATTCAGTGGAGCCAAAAGCCTTGAAAACGTGTTTGACAATGGACAATGGATTAATTGTGATTGGGACAGGTGTGAGAAATCACAAAATATCCGAGTTATTAGCTCAATACTTGAATTGTCCAGAAGCTCCAGTTATGTGTTATAAGCGCTCATATTTTAAGAGGCCATGGTACTTCTAAATTTCCTCTAGCACTCTTCAGTTCTCCGAGATGGCGCCACTGACAACGCCATCTATGAGTCGAGAGTCGACTCATTATTGACCAGCCGGTAAAATTTGGGTCGGTAAAGAAGGCATCCATATGCCCATTGAAGAAAAATTTCTTCCATCGACCGTTACTATCGATACTAATCGAGATAATCGATATTAAACAGAAAATCTTTAAAAAATTCTAACATACGAGTGGCGCATGCCATTTGAAAAACAAAAAATACGGGTCTATTTTTTTCATACATGCCTTTCAGGAAAAAATACTAGACTATCCTAGGATCGGTATCTAGTGAGTTTTTGATTACAAAAATCAATTTTTTATTCCTTTTCCATCAAGGCTAATCGAAATTCGCTCAAACTTATGCTTTTCAGGTAGGCAAGGTACATTTGCATGAGCAAAAAATATGTTGTGGTAGAAGGGAGAAGATGCCTTCGTGGAAATTCGGCCCACAGATTATGTCGAAAAATGTCATTAAATGACGAATAATGACATGAAATGATGAGTTCATCGACCTTCGACAGATTATGATACAGCCTGATTTTGTCGAATCTTTTATGTCATTTTCCGACAATATATGATATTTTGTAAGCCTATGGAGCGACATAAAATGTCAGATTTCGACATTTCTTGCAAATTCGTACCGATTTTGACGAATTTTTCATGTAATTTCCCGACAAAATAGATACTATTTGGTAAGCCCATGGAATGACATAAAATGTCAAATTTCGGCATTTTTTTTAAATTCGTATCAAATGACATATGACCGTTTTTGACGATATTTTTCATGTTATTGCCGGACAAAAGAGATAATATTTTGTAAGCCCATGGAATGACATAAAATGTCAAATTTCGACATTTCTTGCAAATTCGTACCGATTATGACATATAACCGATTTTGACGAATTTTTTCATGTCATTTCCCGACAAAATAGATACTATTTGGTAAGCCCATGGAATGACATAGAATGTCCAATTTCGGCATTTTTTTAAAATTCGTACCGATTATGACATATGACCGATTTTTAGGAATTTTTTCATGTCATTGCCCGACAAAATAGATATTATTTTGTAAGTCCATGGAATGACATAAAATGTCAAATTTCGACATTTCTTGCAAATTCGTACCGATTATGACATATAACCGATTTTGACGAATTTTTTCATGTCATTTCCGAACAAAATAAATACTATTTGGTAAGCCCATGGAATGACATATAATGTCAAATTTCGGCTTCTTTTTTAAAATCGTACCGATTATCACATATGACCGATTTTGACGAATTTTTTATGTCATTGCCCGACAAAATAGATATTATTTTGTAAGTCCATGGAATGACATAAAATGTCAAATTTCGGCATTTTTTTTTAATTCATACCAAATGACATATGACCGATTATGACATATAACCGATTGTGACGAATTTTTTCATGTCATTTCCCGACAAAATAGATACTATTTGGTAAGCCCATGGAATGACATAGAATGTCAAATTTCGGCATTTTTTTTTTAATTCGTACCAATTATGACATACAACCGATTTTGACGATTTTTTTCATGTCATTGCCGGACAAAATAGATAATTTTTATATCTATATAAATCTACATACATAATATTTTGTAAGCCCATGGAATTATATAAAATGTCAAATTTCGACATTTCTTGCAAATTCGTACCGATTATGACATATAACCGATTTTGACGAATTTTTTCATGCAATTTCCCGACAAAATAGATACTATTTGGTAAGCCCATGGAATGACATAAAATGTCAAATTTCGGCATTTTTTTTAAATTCGTACCAAATGACATATGACCGATTTTGACGATATTTTTCATGTTATTGCCGGACAAAAGAGATAATATTTTGTAAGCCCATGGAATGACATAAAATGTCAAATTTCGACATTTCTTGCAAATTCGTACCGACTATGACGTAATATGTTTGACTTCCATAAACATTGCATGATTTCCTGACGAAATATACAATTTTGTGTTAGATCCTAGAATGACAAAAAATGTCGCCTTTCGGCAGAAATTGACATTCTTTCTACGTCTTCTTTGGACAGATAATGTCGAAGACCAGCCGGTAAAGACAGATTGGTCGTTCTTTCCGAATGATCGATTCACGATGGACCAAATACAGAGTCGGTTATTGGTCGACTGGACTCATTTTTTTTTTATTTATGTTTTCCACTCTTTTTTTCTTTTCCGTGCAGAAGACGGCAAAAGTATGATTTATCACGAACGGAACCATTCGACGGAGCGTCGATAGTTCGTCGATTTCTGAAAATCGAAAATCCCCAAAAATCGAGAGTTAGTCGACAGATCATTGACCGTTTCAAAAATGGGGGCCAAGCTATGACTTGATCATTCTGGGCGAAAGCATTCTTGGGACTCTCGACTAACAATCGATCAGTGAAAATTTTCGGCTGTTACACCTCTATCGACAGGTTTCGATAAAATTACAAAATATTCAGCCATTGCAAAACATACATTAGCGTATGGTATAAACGGATGAGTTCCATTTTCATCCCTCTGACAGTGCCTAGGTAAAATTCTGATACTGTTGAGTATCGATATACAACCATGAGCTGTCATTGAATGAACCTGTCACCTGTCTGATTTGTATCAGGAAAAGTGATAGGTCTCAGTTTAACTGAACATTTGTAGCATCTACACTATTCAATTACATGCAATTAAAGGATAGTTGCCATACTAGGTAAGACATGCAACACATATTTCCTGACTTATAAATTCTACAAAGATAAAGCAAGTAGCGTGTATACAGATCGTGAAAACTATATCCACAAGACGTACTATTTTAAGATTTCAGCGTGTATAGTGCACTAACCTCCTTTATAGCCAATGCACTTCCATGCTTAACCCATCCTCGGCCCTGCGGGTCAACGTGACCCGTTAGTTCAGTTTGAACGCTGATATCCCTCTGGAAAATTCAAATAACGGTTCTATGGCCCTTTGGTCAGAATTTGGGTGATCGAACTATAGCTGTGGGTGGTTTCCGCACGATTTCGCGCCCTCACGTCGCAAAATAGATAGACTTTTCGACGAGCCCTATAATATAATTTTCTCCCATGTTTAGCTATGTTTCAAGAACCTCACTTTCAAATTTTACCCGATATCGAAGATGTGACAAAATACAAATTTTTGGTCCAACTTGATTTTGTAAATGAATGAAAAAAATCACCAATTCTGTTTTAAGCATGTTAATAATTTTTTAGTTCTTGTTTTTTTTTATCATCGGATATCATTTAAGTACGTCCAAAGTTTACGTTAGAATTTTTCCAGAGCGATCAGTGCATTCACGTCTCAATGTCGAGTGGTCGAAGTTCGTCTGAGGTCACATCGACCCGTAGTGTCGTATTTAATTGGAAAAAAGGTGTGTCGAGGAAGGGTTACAACAATTCATTAATAGTATTAATTATGCTGCTCAACACGTCTTTTAAATGGAATTGTCATCAGACGACAATTTCCACAGTGGAATTACAACAGTAACTCATTGGCCGTATGGTCAAATCATACGTGATGTGATATGAGAAAAACTACGCACCTGTTTGAGGGTTGATACGGCAGGAGAGCTCGGGTTAACGAGCCCATACACGTTGGTCCGATCCTAAACATTTTGAATAGTGACAAATTTATTCAGCTTATAAAATTAGCTTTCCTACGATTCGTTTTCATGTTCCCGAAACAAAACATATAGAGTAAATGAATATCATTCAAGGTCTTAAATATATATTGTCCGTTTACTTCTTTTCCTGCCATGCACTGTAAGCAGAGAAAGAACAGTCGAAAAATGACATTATACGTGGCGAATAAGGAACTCAGGTACGCAACAAAAATGGACTCCGCACAACGACGGCGTAACATCGGCTACCGTCTTTATCATTGCGTGTTCCCCATTCGGGACACAAACAAAATTTCCCGGCTTGGTATTTCAGCACAGCGCATTCAATTTATTCTTCCTCAATATACCACGGTTAACCAGTGTGACAACGAAAACTGGCAAGCTTGGGAATTCCAAATCGACTAATTTGTGAAGCAGTTAATTATGAGTATTTCAGTAGACGTATGGTGAACAGAGAATGATACTTATGCGTGTTTCATGAGTGGGTTCAATTCGTCATACCTTCTTAAGTATGATAATCATGGAAAAAAGTCTTTACAAATTAAATATCCATTCTACTTACACAAGTTCGATTTGAGACTTTCTGCCATATCTCTCACTGTTTTTAGTATAGAACCTTATGGACAATTGAATGTGTTCATAGGAAAACCGTTCCGCAAAATTCTGGATACATACATATTGGGGATACTGCGGTATAGAAAGTTGTCCTTCAACTAGTTTAAGCCAAGGGGTATTGTCCCTTATTTTTTCATCATTTTGTTTCTTTTGTAATTCGTAAAATCTTTGATTTGTTTTCAATAAAGTTTTAAAAAAAAGGGAGGAAACAGAAAGAAGGAAGCGTGAGGAAGGAGGTTGGCTTCCTTCTTTCTCTTTTTTTCTTAAAAAAAAAATACATACATACATACATACAGACAACAACTGAGAATTAGTCGGTGATCATTACAAGGACTTCCCCACAAACTGGCGAAGTTACAAATATCAGTCACTACATATCTGTAAATTTTATTCTTAATGGAAAAATTGTGGGAACATCATTGGGCACTATGGTCGGCTGTAAGGTGGATATTGTTGACCCGAATAAGGGTAGCGAAATACAGGTGGTCCGTATGGTGGCTGAAGCATGTATGCTCCGGGGAGTGTCGGGGGATAAGGCATTTGGGAATGAGGGACTTGTGGCGAAAATGGAACTTGTGAGAGAGGATAATAAGCCTGTTGGGTTTGAACTGGGAAGGACGAAGGTGGTGGGATTGGAAGTGCCTGCATTGGGGTCGGCGGCATAACTGGTGGCTGAGGATGTGCCCAGGACATTGTCGTGGGTATCTCTGAGTGTCGAACTTTATATTCGAATTTCTGTAACATAATAAATAACAAAAAGAATTACGTACGAAAGATTGAATAGTATCAAATTTCAAAAATTTAAGTGTGCCTCCCCATAAGGTCCCGTCTGCAATCAAATAATAACAAAAAATATTGAAAACTTAAGAAAAGAGTTACAAAATGACAACAATAAAATTACGGTTTTTAACTTCCTGATTTACGAAAGTTATTGTCATGATCCCCATAATGTAGTGTCTCAGAAATAATTTTTTTTCACTTTTCTCGACGTTTCACATCATCCTAACGAATTTTAGATGAGGGTTCTCCGTGCGTGTGTGTGTGTCTATTAGGGTGCCAGATAAAATACCTTTCATTCGCCCGCTGGATATGTTCCAAATAAATCAAAAAATTTTCCAAGTTTCACTTTTTTTATTTAAGTTCAAGGCGACGCCAAGAAGCTCTGCTTTTCGCCATAAGAATAACACGGTATTTTTTTTAAATAACATGGTGATTTTTTTCTGCCAATACATCTGCTAGTACATCATCAAAAATCTGAACGTATGATCAATTATGAAACAAATGTTGTACTCCGTAGTGGCATTTTCGTTGCTTCGTTTAGTTCTTATCTTAACCTGGTTTCGGTGCAGCTATTTGGTTGAAGAAATGAAAAACTGCAAAATCTTACAATTTCGTTCATATATCGTACAAAACTCGATTCACAGAAAAATGGTAAAAAACCTTTTCGATTCGGCATCAAACAATCTGCAAAAAAGTACTGTTTGAAATGTAGCAAGAAAATCGCCATGTTAAGCTTCAAATCGATCGAGTAATTTCGGATGACCTCGGGGTCATTCGAATTTGGGGTAGATCACGTAGAAAATCCGCAACACGTACGGTTTTCTTCAGGATCTGTACTTCAACCAGAGCAGTTCATATCTATAGTTTGTACCTAGAGCCCGTTTCGATAGTTAAAATCAAGCATTTAAACATACTGTGAGAGAATGAGAAGTTCAACGGTTTTTCGAGTACATCATCTATTGAGACTTTATTTTGTAAAATCACCCGAGTCTTAGAATTTCAACGAGGTATTATTTGAGATATGCCACGTGATTAATTCCACGAGTAATAATTTTGTATATCGAGGACACAAGGCTCACGCCTAATAAAGTCCAGCACCAATCGGTTTAGTGGAGTTTCGTGTAACCATTATTTTCTACCACTTCACCTAATCCCGGCAAATTTCATAGGTATTCCTCAAACAAGTATTTTTGACTTTTATCTGATAAATACTTCCGAAATGATACAATTCGCTGTTTTCGAAAATCATATAAGTCAAATTTATTCACTTTCAACAAACAGTTTCTTCACTTGACTCATAGTCACTCGAGTGTCATAGTCATTCTGTTGATTCCCGTTATTAATGAATGAGGAGTGGCAAGTAGAAAAAAATCATTTCTCGCTAGAAATTTTTTTAATGTACTTCTGCAAGAACTCGTCAGCAAAACCGATATACCACATTTTTGAAATGTGCAAAAAAATGTCAATTTTAAGTACTGTGTGGTTGGGTACGTCATAAAATGAATTTTAAATTTCGAAATTTCCTACCATGCCATTTTGTTAGATATGAAGTCTCACGAACTAAAATTCTGATGTTTTTCGAGTATTTTTTTCATATTTCATAATTCAGTAACAAAATGATCATCTGAGCTATGTCCACTTATGCTTTCATTAACTTTATATCGAGAACGGACGAAGATCTGAGGATTTTCAAAGATAACATATTGTTCATGTGACTTAGATCTATAAGCAAGGTTTTGATGATACTCTTGGTACCATCAACCCTTCACCAGATTTTGGGCCTGAGATTAATAAAGGCGTAAGTGGACTTGCATCTAGTTGGCCACTTCGCTGCTGAATTAAACAAGCCGACGGTCCTCGGGTCCCCCCATTCGAATGTGTCAAATATGTCACCGTTATTTTTATTTCCTCAACTTCATTGGTGGTAAGGTTCCGAATGGTCCAATTGCACACAAAATAAAAATGTTCCAGTATTGAAAAAGCTGTTTCCAGGCGAACGGAATCAAAAACAGGAATAGCTCATAGCACATTATCCAAAGTAATTGACTCAATGTTATTCGACCAGTTGATAGATAACGTTAAAGCTCACATTTTGACAAGAAAAATTGGATGAATACTTATCGGGAAATGAAGTAATAAAAAAAACCGGAAAATGAAAAAAATGAAATCTATAAAATTAATGATGCGATTGAATCGTCATTCAATAGGGTTCTTCACCATGATAAAAGGAACCTCTGTTCCAAATTTCATGCTTTTATCTCAGGTTTGGCGGTCGCTAAAGTACGAACAAATGCAGTAAGTAAAACCAAAGTCAAAAGTTAGAAAACAGGAATATCTTATATTACCCAACCTAATTGACTCAATGCTTTTCAACCATATCATAGATCTCGTTAAGGCACACATTTTGAAAAAAAACAACAAAATCGATTGAATACTTATCGAGAAATGAAATAAAAACCGTGAATACGAAAAAATTAAAAGCTAGAAAACTAATGATGCGATTAAATCGCCATTCAATAGGGTTCTTCACCACAACAAACGGAACCTTTGCTCCAAATTTCAAGGTTTTATCTCAATTTTTGAGGACGCTAGAGTGCGAACAAACACAAAAAGTAAAACCAAAGTCAAAAGTTAAAAAATAGCAATATGTCATTGTACCCAAACTAAGTGACTGAATGTTTTCCAACCATATTATAGATCTCGTTAAGGTACATACTTTGAAAAACAAAAACAACAAAATCGGTTGAATAATTATCGAGAAATAAAATAAAAACCGTAAAAACGGAAAAATTGAAATCTAGAAATATTATCACATCGCTATCCAACAGGGTTCTCCACCACAACAAAAGCAATCTTTGTTTCCAATTTGAAGTTTTTCTCTCCATGTTTCGACACGCTAGAGTGCGTACAAAAGCAAAAAGCGAAAAAAAAAACATAAAAATTGAAATATGTTCAATTTCTTGTGAGCAACGTACTAGATGTTATTGGATCATTCCTTGGAGCTCGTTGAGACGCACATTTTGATAAAGAAGAAATTAAAAAATATTCATTAGTTTCAGAGATATGAACGATCGAAGAAAAAACAAAAAAAGTGGATTTCTAAGAAACTTGCCGGCAGATTTCACTGAAATTGCGCCCACAGCTAGCTGCACTCAATACAAATAACTGACAATTTCTTCAGATTTTATTCTTAAAATTTAGTCCTTTTTATGTTGAATTTTGAAAGCGAAGATTTTCGAAAAAAATTGATACATACTCACACTATGCTCAAACTTCGTATTTTTACGCTTCAGACTACTATATATCGTTTACAAGCATGATTAGCGAAAGTGAAAATTGAGCGATTGCAA
This sequence comes from Asobara japonica, assembly GCA_026005395.1. Classification (NCBI taxonomy): domain Eukaryota; kingdom Metazoa; phylum Arthropoda; class Insecta; order Hymenoptera; family Braconidae; genus Asobara; species Asobara japonica. Next base: position 3,732,421 of record BQMI01000112.1, read on the forward strand.
TGCTTCCATTCGGAAGCAAAGAAACTAATTCACAATCAATATGGTATAAAACCATAATTAAGCTCAGAAATATACCAAAACCATTCAAAAATAGAAAATTATCATAACTCGACCTCCGGGAATGTCCAACGGTCCCAAAGCCCATCCCAAATGTAATTAACATAACTTAGTTAGTTAATTAATTAAGCGCATGTATGGCTAGTACGCCAGCGGCCATCTTGGTCGGAAAAAACTCTGCCAATCAGGGGATAGCCTCAGCTCGTCCTTCCAGACTTTGCACAGGTCCCAAAACCCATCTCAAAAATAACTAGCATGACTCAATTAGTTAATGAATTAGGTGGGGTCAATTAATTAACTAATTACCGGGTGTTAACTATGTTTGAGATGTGGTGATTTAATTAATTAAATCTTGTTAATTACATTTTGGATGGGGTCTGGGACTTTTGTACAGTCGGGGAGGTCGAATTACGTTGATTTCGTATTTTTGAATGCTTATGATATACTTAAGAGATTAATTAAGGTTCATAACATATAAATTGTTAATTAATTTTTTTCCAATATCTGTGAGTTTTGCAAACTGCAGCATAGCATACCTGACTTTGCAAAACCCCTAAATGTATCAAAAAACAATAATATAAGCTTTTTTCTGGTGACTTTGCCAGCTTGTTAAAATCTTGGCAAAGCCCTAAAAAACAAAAAAAAATGATAAGAAAAATTTGAAATTTTCGAAAAAAAAATCACGAAAAACTAAGAGATGGCAATGCAATTGACCAAATTTGGTTTCGCTACTTTGGCCTTGCCAGCTTAAGATGCCTCAATAACTCCAAATTTTAGCGGGAACGGGTATATGTTTTCTGATTGAAGGAGATAGATGGCATCGAGACGAATATTAAAAAAACTAGTGGTTTGCAAATGTCTGTGCCCCCTACGTGGCACAAGCAAAACTTCCTGATTTGATATTTCAGCACAACATAAGAACGCAACCATGGTGATGAACAAACCCAACAGTGTTATCCATAATTAAACTGGCATCTAATAATTACTGCTCGCGATCGATTCAGTTTGATTTTTAAGCACCATACTAATATTCAACTGGAATTCATCCGCATAGTTACCCTTCCTACCTCTGTACTTTCTTCATTATCCCGCTCTTTGACATCATTCCCGCAATTATCAACATATCCATTTGCCATGTATATTCTAGTTCAACTCGCGATAAGTTCTAACCTATATTGAACTAGTGGTGTGCAAATGTGTGTGCCCCATACGGGGCACGAACAAAAAACTTCCCGATTTGGTATTTCAGAGCAGCATAAGCAGGCAACCATGGTGATGTGCGAACGGTACAGTGATATCAATAATTGAACTTGAGACTAATAATTACTACACGCGATCGATTTAGTTTGATTTTTAAGCCCCATAAAAATATTCAACTGGAATTCGTCCGCCTAATTACATGTCTACCTCTGTACTTTCTTAATTATCTCGCTCTTTGACATCCTTCCCGTAATTGTCGACATCTTCATTCGCCAAGTATACTCTAATTCGACTCGCGATATGTTCTAACCTATATTGAAAATAGTCATACTGCGTGTGCATTTTTCAAATTGCTCAGACGACCATACCTCCTTAATTATGCAAATTACGGAAAAATGTAATTGCACATAAAAAGTGTATTTCCATATAAGGAATAATTCTTGTTTGAGAAGTTTCCCGATGACGTTAATATGTCACCCAGTGGAACAGTATTAACAATTCCAAGTGTTAATAACATTGCATATAGTGCACGAATTCCATCCAGAGTGTAATAGGCTCGATTTCGCACGGAAACGCTTCAATTGAGACCTCCATGACAGCTCTGGGTTCATTTATTGACTCATTATATACATAATTGTTGAGACGGTCATACCGCCTTAATTATGTCAATTGTCAAAAAAAGTCATTCTACATAAAATACGTATTTTTATATGGGGAACAACTTTTCTCATATAAATCTTGCGCTAACTCTAATAGTTTATGTAATAGAACATTATAAACAATTAAAATTGTTAATAACGTTGCATATACTGCACGAATCCCATCCAAAGTGTAACACGCTCGATTTTGCACGGAAAAGCTTCGATTGGGACCGTCGTGACAGCGCTGTGTTCATTCGTTCACTTATAACAGACATAATTGTTGAGACGGTCATACCTCCTTAATTATGTAAATTGTCGAAAAAAGTCATCCTACATAAAATACGTATTTTTTTATGTTGAACACTTTTCTAATATAAATTTTGCGCTAACTCTGATAGTTTATGCAATAAAACATTATAAACAATTAAAATTGTTTATAACATTGCATATACTGCACGAATCCCATCCGAAGTGTAACCCGCTCGATTTTCCACGGAAACGCGTCGATTGGGCCTGCCATGACAGCGCTGTGTTCATTCGTTCACCCATTACAGACATCATTGCTGAGACAGTCATATCTTTACGTTTCCGACCATTCTACATCATTTGGAGGCAAAATTAGAAAATATCATAATTGAACGATTGCATAGCTTCCTTTCGGAAGCAAAAACGTATAAATCTCTTCAATTTTTGACGTTGTTTCGATGAAACGAATAGAAAAATTAATTGAATGAATGATCAAATACAGAAGTGTTTTAAAAATAAATCAACGATTAGAATTTGGTTTTTCAGTATTCAATTTTCCATCAACGTCTAAATTCGTGAAGAAAAAAATTGAAAAATAAAAACTTCCAAATTTTTCACATCGTTTGCGATCAAACAATGGAGATGTCAAACAGTTGAAAACAGAAATTTTGAAAAAAAAACAATAACATTATTTCCACAATTTTTTTTTTCTATGTAAAACTGGATCAAATTTGTATAAAAATCTCTAATTTTTCCTATTATTTCAATGGAACGAATATAAATTTGTAATTCGGAACATTAATCAAATGAGTTATAAAATATAGAATAGAAATGGAAAAAATAATTAAAATTTTAATTTTTAATCTTCAAGTTTCCAAACAATTTCTAAAACCCCACGTATGTATACCTAGCGGGAAAAACCAGCAGAACCGAAATTTAAAAATTGCATAATGTGCAGCTAATTTTAAGCTAATCCTATACACGTCATTTGATTTTTTTACTGTAGCCGTTCGTGGGAAAATCGCGTCAATGCTAGCTTATCTGTAAGCTAGCCGGAAATCTATGAAATAATTTTGAAAACCGAAATTTCCAAATTGCATCATATGCAGCTCATTGCAAGCTAATTTTATATGCGTCATTTGATTTTTTTGCTGTAGCCATTCGTGAGGAAAACGCGTCAATGCTAGCTTATCGGTAAGCTAGCCGAAAATTTATAATATAATTTTTAGCTCATTCAGAGCTAATTTTGTATGCGTCATTTAATTTTCCTGCTGCAGTCGTTAGCAGTCATAAGCTAGCCGGGACATATAAAAAAATTTTGTAACCATTGTCACATCCTGGAAAATTTCGAGCTCATCTAAATCCCATGTAGCCAATTTACTCATTACCTGCTTCCCATAGTTTACAGCAGGTGCACCAAGTTTTTTACCACTTGAATGATGATGAATATCATTAACAACAATTAAAAAATTAAGTTGCTGCTAGCTTTTTTGAGGATTTAGCAGTAACATGTGAGAAAAAATGAATAGAGAACATTTTTTCTTGTCACATATTTCAGAGCTCATTTAGTGCTATTTTGTGAACGAAGAAACGAATTTTTAATTTTTTTTTTAACAATTAAACAATTGGGTTACTGCTAGGTTTTTGCAGAGTTAGCAGTAACATGTAAGAAACTAGTGATGTGCAAATGTGTGTGCCCCATACGGGGCACGAACAAAAAACTTCCCGATTTGGTATTTCAGCGCAGCATAAAAGCAGGCAAACATGGTGATGAGCAAACTCTACAGTGATATCAATAGTTGAACTTGTGACTAATGATTACTACACGCGATCGATTTAGTTTGATTTTTAAGCCCCATAAAAATATTCAACTGGAATTCGTCCACCTAATTACCCTGTCTACCTCTGTACTTTCTTAATTATCTCGCTCTTTGACATCATTCCCCTAATTATGGACATATTCATTCGCCAAGTATATTCTAGTTCGACCCGCGATATGTTCTAACCTACATTGAAAAAAGTGATACTGCTTGTGCATTTTTCAAATTGCTCAGACGACCATACCTCCTTAATGAGGCAAATTACGGAAAAATATAATTACACATAAAAAGTGTATTTTCATATAAGGAATAATTCTTGTTTAAGAAGTTTCCCGATAACGTTAATATTTCAACCAGTGAAACAGTATAAACAATTACAATTGTTAATAACGCTACATATAGTGCACGAATTCCATCCAGAGTGTAATAGGCTCGATTTTGCACGGAAACTCTTCGATTGAGACCTCGATGACAGCTCTGGGTTCATTCATTGACTCATTATATACATAATTGTTGAGACGGTCATACCTCCTTAATTATGCCAATTATCGAAAAAAGTCATTCCACATAAAATACGTATTTTTATATGGGGAACAACTTTTCTGATATAAATTTTACACTAACTCTAATAATTTATGCAATAGAACATTATAAACAATTAAAATTGTTACAAACTATATATGGGGCATTCCACGTGAAATCGTTGGACTGGGAACCCGATGGTCTCGGATTTGCCTAAAAATGCGCATATCTGTTCTTCAGCACAAAAAAAACACACGTATTTTTTCGTTTTTTTTTACAAAAATTTTAACAACAATTATATAAATAAATAGAGATATCTCAAATACGCCATTTTTGATTTGCTTGAAATTTGAAACATATATTCTGTATTGATTTACGATCATTTTGAAAAAAAGTCTTTATAGGATCTCGTCAGGGGAATTTTTCATGAATTTTTGAAGTTGAAGTCATCAGAGAGTATTATTTTTGACAATTGACCACTGATAATTTTTCAAGTTATTATGGTGGTTTTCAATAGTTTGAACAGAGAAAAGTTAAATCTGCGTATAAATGACCCCGGAAAAGATATTAATTAAATAAACCAAAGTAAGGTTTTAGTAATTTTTATAAACAAATGATCATAACTCGAACATTATCAATACTATGAAAAAAAATATAATTGACAAAAATGTTGTACGGGAAATTCTGCACAAAAAATGTTAACATGCTTTTTGCGTAAAAATGACGGTTTTTTTTATATTACCGCAAAAATGCTAATAATCAGTTCCTATTCTTCGTATTGGCGTACAAAAATGGTGGTAATATAAAGAAAACAGTAACGTTTTTCTGTTCACATTATTGAAAACCACCAAAATAACTTTAAAAATTATTAGTTGTCAATTGTCACCAATAATCCTCTCTGATGGCTTCAACTTCAAAAATTCATAAAAATTCCTCTGACGAGATCCTATAACAACTTTTCTTCAAAATGATCGTAAATCAATACAGAATATATGTTTTAAATTTCAAGCAAATCAAAAATGGCGTATTTGAGATATCTCTATTTGTTCATATAATTGTTGTTAAAATTTTCATTAAAAAACACGAAAAAATACGTGCTTTTTTGTGCTGAGAAATAGATATCCGCATTTTTAGGCAAATCCGAGACCATCGAGTTCCCAGTCCGACGATTTGACGTGGAATGCCCCATATATACTCCACCAATTTCAGCCAAAATCTAACCAGTTCTAAGTTATATAGAAACGCTTCGAACGCGACCTTGAGAACTTCTATAACTTCATTCGTTCATGAGAAATCGTTGCGCAAAATTTTGTCCACATACATACATACACACACACATACACGCACACACACCCACACAGACATTTGTTCGGAATTCGATGGGAAGCATTTTAGTATACTTAAAACCCTAGTTACGAATTGAAATAAACAAACTCGATTTAGGGGTCATTAAAATAACTTTCCGAAAAATCGGGAAGTTAAAAATGAACAGAAAATATTTTTTCTTGTCACATCTTTTAGAGCTCATTGAGAGCTATTTTTTGAACGAAGACATTAATTTTTAGTTTTTTTAACAATTAAAAAATTGGGTTACTGTTATCCCGTTTACCGGCAACCGTTTCCCAAAGAATCACTCACATACAAGTACACACAGAACCCTCATCTAAATTTTTGTCAGAATGATGTGAAACGTTGAGGTTTTTTGCAGAGTTAGCAGTAACATGGGAGAAAAAATGAACAAAATACATTTTTTCTTGTCACATCCTTTAGAGCTCATTTACTGCTAATTTTTGTGGGAAGTAAGCATTTTTTTTTTTTTTAACAATTAAATAATTGAGTGGCTAGCTAGCTAACAATAAAATAGTTAACAGAATACTTTTTTTCCCCATATATTTTCAAAAAGAAAATTGATCAACCCTTATCATTAATAATTTTCTTTATCATTGCTGTTGAAACAACTATTTTACCTGCTCTAAACCATATGACAATTAGATGAGCTCGAAATTTTTCAGAAGGTGACAATGGTTACCAAAATTTTCTAGAGGTATTCCGGCTAACTTCCATATAAGTTAGCATTAACGCATTTGTTTCATTAATGACTGCAGCAGGAAAATTAAATGAGGCATACAAAATTAGCTCTAAATGAGCTGAAAATTATTTTATAAAGTTCCGGCTAGCTTACAGATAAGCTAGCATTGACGCGTTTTCCTCATGAACCACTACCGCAAAAAAATCAAATGACGTATTTCAGCTTAGCTTGAAATGAGCTGCATATTATTCAATTTTGGAATTTCAGTTTTCATAATTATTTCATAGATTTCCGGCTAGCTTGCAGATAAGCTGGCATTGACGCGATTTTCCCACGAACGGCTACAGTAAAAAAATCAAATGGCGTGTATAAAATTAGCTTCAAATTAGTTGCATATTATGCACTTTTAAAATTTAGATTCTGCTGGCTTTTCCTGCTAGGTATACACACGTTAAAAACCCTAAGAAACAATGGAACAAATTTTAGGATCTTTTGTGTTTTCATCTGAAAATCATTCAAATTTGAAGAAAACTAAATATACATACTTTTGCAACCAAATTGACTATTTTTTGCAATTACAGAATAAATAACCGGGATGTACGCGGTACCCTGGACGGTTCGCATCATGAACTTCCCGATGCGAGGCTGTTCGTCCGTCCGTCTGTGTGTGTGTTGAAAATTTGGGATAATTTAAACGCTATCGCCTTAATTATGAGGGTTACGAAAAAATTCACGCCACAAAAAATGTTTGTTTCTACATGTGGAACCACTTTTATTTGCAACTTTAACTTCTAGCTCTTACTGTTCGTGGAGTAGAGCGGTATAAAACAGTTAAAATTGTTAACCAGTGGTATGTCCTGAGCTATGAAAATTATGGGAAAGTAATTTAACATTGCGTCTATTTTTGTATAAGGAATAAGGTTAGGAACTGTTTCAAAACATAAGGAATTGTTTTTCAACATTGACACTCCTTTCTGCCCTGGACATCAGTCACAGGTAATTTCACGTCAAAGGAGAAACAAATCGATCGAGCCGTTTACCGGGAACCGTTTCCCAAAGAATCAATCACATACAAGTACACACAGAACCCTCATCTAAATTTTTGTCAGAATGATGTGAAACGTTGAGAAAACTGAAAATTTTGGATTTCTGAGACACATCACTATCGGGGTCGTTACAATAACTTCCCTAAATCGAGAAGTCAAAAGTTTCATAAAAAAAAAAACATTCAAGAACCAAAAATGCTAAAATGAGGATTTTCAATTTCTTATATTCACTATCAACAAATCATTCAACTTTGAGCCTTTAGTATAGAAAAAAAATGATAACCAAAAAGCATGACGTTTTCTAATTTTGGCTATTGTTTCAATGGAATGAATGGAAAATTATAGTTGGAAACATCAATTAAACTACTTATAAAGATTATTTTACAAAAGGAAACAATTAATTAAATAAAATTCTGTTTTTTTTTTTAATATTCAACTTTTTCAGGAATTTTCCAATTAAAAAAATAAAAACTTCGAAACAGTTCATAGTGTAGCAATACAAATGAAATAAAAATCAGTCAAATTTCGGTCTTGATCTTCAATTATGAATTTCCTTTCATAATTTTCAAATTCATTTTTCCCATATTCATGGGTGCATGTGTGGAAAAATTCCAAAAGCACGGTTTGGTAAGTAATGTAAATCAACCGCCAAGAACGCGCTAGTGAACCTAAAAAATTAGTGCCGAAAGCAATCTCGCCTGTTGAAGTTCCTTTAGGCTTTTTTGCAGCTTCCTGTTCTTGGTTTCGGCTCTTTTAATGCGTCTGCTGGTACGTTTAGACGTACCGTAGGGCTTAACCGTCGATATTGGAACCCTTAGGACGCCTGAAGGGGTGGGGAGAGTGACAGCAGGTGGGGTTTCAGCTGTAGCAGGACGGGCAGTCACCGTTTTGCCTTGAATGTTGACCACAGTAGCAGGAGGGGTGAGTACGGCAGCAGGAGGGGTTATCACGGCAACAGAAGGGATGGACATGGTAGCAGCCTTTCTGTGGACAACTGGAGGACCGGCGTTGTGAGAGATTGGAGCAGGGGCACAAGGGGGTGAGACCTGACTAGCACGGATGATCCGTGACGGACGAGCATTTATTGTTGTCGCAGGAACCGTGTTTGATGAGGACGAGTTCGCCGCACGTTTGGAAGGGACCTGCATGTTTTCCCTCTTGCTCTGTCGTACTGGTTTTCTGTGGGGTTTTTGCGACTCTGCTGACTCAAATGCCGTTTTCTTCCCCTTGCGTCTTGTTACCGTCTGCCATGGTACTTGTCCAGGTAACTGTAGCCTTCCGGTGATTTTCCTGGCTGTAGGCTCGGTTTCCACCGGCTGCATGTCTGGCTCTGCATTTGGGTGGGTTTGCACCGGCTGTATGTCTAGCTTTGCATTAGGCTGGGTTTCTGCCGGCTCCATGTCCGACTCTGCTGGTAGTTGTACTGTAATAATGACGAGGGAAAGGTTAGTTTCTCTTTTCTTACAGGAATCATTTTCTTACAGTAATGCTACAGTACAGTATTATAAAGCAAGGACATCTTTACATTTTCCCACTAACATCCTCCCAGTAACATAACTACCCACTCACAGCCACCTACCCACCCACTCACATCCACCCATCAACATTCACCCACCCATTGGCATCCACCCACTAACAGCTACCCACTCACCCACTAACACTGACCCATTAACACTCACCCATTGGCATTCACCCACTAACAGCTACCCACTCACATCCACCTACTAACACCCACCCACTGATGTCCACCCACTCACATCCACCCATCGAGATTCACCAACTAACATCTACCCACTAACACTCACCCAATGACATCCACCCACTAACACCCATACACTCATTCACCTACCCCACCTTCCCACCCACTCATAACCATTTGATGGAATTTCTCATAACATTCTCCCCTCCCCCTCTATTTATGCTAACCGTGGAGCACATAATTATGGAGTATCAAATTATTAAAGTACCTTCCAATCAATTTTTCCCACCCTTGGTCTACCGCTATAAAAATTTCCATAAAAAAATTTATTTCCAGAAATTGAGGGCTAAAAAAAAAAGTGACGTCTTTCAACCTCGTCCCGCTATATTCATGGAGATATTTTTTTTCATGCGGGCATTGAATTATTGCATCAATCGTCATAATACGGGATTTTTTGTTATTTTTCTTCATTTCTAGTTTGTAATGATCTAATTAAATAAATGTAATGAAAATAATTATTATTTTTCGATACGGTGACAAATTTGCCAAAATGAAAATTTGCCAAAATTTGCGTTTACTCCATTCAATTAGTATATTAATAGCATAAATCTTACCTGAATCCATGATGGTACTCTTCTGATGATCATTTGGAGCACACAAATCTGTTCACTAATTTTTTCACCACGTTTGCACGTCTTCCCGGCGTCCTCAAGATCTACGTGTGTCCAAATCGACAATGGAGGAATACGCCCGTATGCGGGACCGTCGTCCTTCCCAATGGCCACATCCAACATGGTGGGCTTCCGCTCATGTCTACGCCAATCACAATTGTCAAATCTCTAAAAGATGAGATATTTGATTGGCTCAGAACGAGTAGTTTAAATTTGGACTAAAGTTGACCGAAAATTATAAAAAAAACATGGTGGATAGCCGAAAGTTGCCGAACTCGACCCGCCGAAATTTCGTAGGCTCCCCCACCCCCTGTGCCGCTGTAGTTTGCGACAGCTATCGCAAATATACTCGATAGCGCCCACTAGAAGTACAATTGTTGGTCGTTATCGGCAAACAACAACAATCCTTCCCTAAAAAATTAAATAGAAAAGTGTTGAACCCTGGAATTGTTTGTGACAGTGCTATAGAAAATATTTACGTTGTTTGTGGCTAATAATCAAGCATTCCATTTTATAATATAATCTAGAAAGTCCGCCAACCATATTATGGGAACAGCGGCGAAAAAGAAGAAGAAGCATTCCAAGAAATGGTCTTGTATATTCAAGTAAGTATATGTTATTACAATCGTCATTCATTTATTGCTAGATAAGATCACTCAGATAACATCGTGAAGTTGATTGGTAATCGCGTTTGCATCGATAAACATCGATATTTGCAATATCCATTCGGGTTCAATTTTCAAAAGTATGACAATTTTTCGAGTTATCATAGTTTATGTAGTTATTGAAAATCATATACACGCATAATATTTTTCGACGTTCTGTTAAGTTATGAAGTTTCGAGCGCTTCACATATTCTGGCCAATGTTGAAGATTCTGTATGTACGCGATAATTAGAGAAATAAACGGAATGTGAATGTCACCCGCGGCGGGTCGCATCAATAACTTCCCGATAGTCTGTCTGTGTGTGTATTTGTGTGTAGCTAGTCAAGTTGTATATCAGTTACGCAAATTCGACTAGTGACCTATTATTATGATTTTTATCGATATCTCGTAGAATATGATACGTAGTAAAAAAAGTTATAAAACATGAAATTTGTAATTCCTCATGAGAGGGACAACTTTGGTTAGACACTTTTTCTGGTATCTATCACCGTTATAAACAATTAAAATGGTTAAAAACAATTGAACGGATGGGACAATTGCAAAACCAGTCCTTTCAGACCTGGAGACCACTGAAACGTTAATAAAAAAAAAAAAAAAAGAAAATCCCGCCTGTGGTTCCGCCGGAAACGTTAAACAACGTTTTTTGTTTACACACACACACACACACATACATGCATACATACATGCATACATACATGCATACATACATGCATACATACATGCATACATACATATATACATATACACACATACATACGTACATACATATAGACACTTTTCTAGAATCACGTCAGAATGATGCAAAACGTCGAGAAACGTGAAAATTTCATCAATCTGGCACTTTGCATTTTCGGGTCATTAGAATAACTTCCCTGTATCAGGAAGTTAAAAACATGAGATACGTGCTCCCATTTTCCATGAAAACATCGACAAAATTATAGAAAAGGAGCAAGAAGCCTCTAAGACTTCAAATCAGCAAAACCGGGGAGTCCCGACGCTTGGGGACTCCCCTTCATGATCTGGTCTGTTCACTCAGTTATTCCAAGTTGTTCTAGTAAAGTTGATCCAACGTTACTAGATAACACAGGTTAAACGAGTGCGATGTTAGGTTAGTCATGTCGCTGGACACAAACTCTTCGCTTCGTTTTTCAATGGTGAACAATGGTACGTAATTTATGAAATTCTGGTATGTATATTTTTTGAAAGAACAAATTATGAAAAAAGGGCCTATCATTGGGGGCGGGAGGAATTGATGAAGAAAATATGAAAAAAGTAGTGGTATAGAGAATTCAATGGTACACAATGGTAAAATGTTATTAACGTTGAAACAATTTGTTAACTATGGTCAAGTGCAACTGTTAATAATGAGTTCCACAGTTCCAGAGTCTATAACTGAGTTTATAACGCTCTACTGCACAAACTATTCAAGTTAGCCGAAAATTTGTATGAGAGAAGTTATTCCCCATATAAAAATACACATTTTATGTCGAATTGCTTTTTAGCATAATTTGCATAATTAAGGAGGCATAGCCGCCGGCACACTAATTCATGTAATGGCCGAATGAATACTTTTTGAAAACCGCGTCCGCCATCTTGGAAATTTTTAGTAGGGGTTCCAAAAAAGTGTCAAAATTCGTATGCTCGACTCAGAATTCGATTTTGAGTCGATTGAGATATACTTGGCGAGACTGGTTTTCGGAAACCGCGTCCGCCATCTTGGAAATTTTTAGTAGGGGCTCAAAAAAAGTGTCAAAATTCGTATGCACGAGTCGACTCAGAATTCGAGTTTGGGGCGGTTGAGATCTACTCGATCTCAGCTCACGGCCCTAGTCATGCACGATGGCGCCATACGTGGCAGGGGTAGTCATTTAGCTTGTTTCCATAATGTGCATAATTAAGGAGGTACGGTCGTCTGAGCAATTTAAAATACGGGAACAATGCATATCACCAGGATTATTCCTACAAAAATGCACATTCACTATGACTGTTTTCAATATAGGTTAGAACACATCGCGAGTTGAACTGCAATGTACTTGGCGAAAGAATATGTCGACAATTGCGGGAAGGATGACGCTCTAACAATCATCTGTGCTTTAAACGTGAATTAATTTTCCATTAGCTTAATAACTGGATACCGAAAATGGATTCACGTTCAAAGCATAGATGATTGTTAGAACGTCATTGTTGTGTATAAAGGTAAATTTACGACCCCACCACTCCGATCACGCGGAGCGTCTCAAGCGCCGCCTTTATACCGATCTCAACACGACCCAGAGTTTGTTCTCGGATATGAAACCCCTAGTTCAGCTTCCTGGTCTATTCTTCATGGGAAAATCCCTCACGAAACCGTTGTGATAGCCTTGGATTGATCTAACTAGAGGCTTAGTTCTTGAGGTTGGGGAGACGTTAGCAGAGGGGCTAGTATCACTTCGATATAGAGGTGGCACTAGGCTCGATTATCTATGAGGAATACAAAGAGGTCCAAATAAACAAGAGAACAAGGCGTGTTTATAACAAACTATATTTATTCTCAAAAGCTTTGGTCAACGAAATGGCATTATAAAAATACGGGAGGGCCACAGCTGTGGCGTTAGCAATAGTGTAGGTAAACTAGAACCTTAACCTTAAAGTTGAGTCCCCCCACAATGTTCGCCGCGAGAGGGGAAATGCTTTCCCTATGGCCGTGGTTGTGTAGTATCTTTCCCTAAATTGGATGTCTGAAAAGCCTTCAAAATGATTCACTGAGTGTATCATAACGCTGTGAACAAAAATTACCTGCGCCAATCAAATAATTACTTACATTACTCATTACAAGCCAGTTATGTTACTCCAATGTCCTACACAATACATTCATAAACCGCGCTCAGGCTAACAGTCGTCGTCATTCTTAACCACACCCGGCGAGGCTGCGGGGGGGGGGGGGGGGGGACTTAACTTCAACTTCAACCATGAGTTAAGTACGGTCAACTTAATTGAAAACTGGCCTTTAGTGATTGAAACGGGGATTTATGTTAAGTCATAGATTTGTGGATTTCCATCCACATCATTTTTTAATGCACTCTTATTGCCACAATCATGACAGCTAATTTTTTTCGAAATTAATTCCTGACAAAATATCGCGCATTGGTTGTTTGGGGTAGTAGGTAGAAATGTTCTACTGTGCACAATTTTCAGAGTTACCACTATATGAATGGATAAATCGGATGTAGGTCTTATCCTGTAGGAGTCGAATCAATAACTTCCCGGTCGTTCCCCCGTATATGTTATAAGAAAAATTTCGGGTGATGTCTCACCCTCCCATTATAAACCTTTGAAACTTGTCAAAATGACCGAATATGTCAAATTTTACCATTCTTAAGAATTTTAAAAAATATAACCTGTTTTGCCATAGGGTTAGATGAACCATTCAATTTGTGAATAACTATGGAATGTGTTAACATGAAAAATCATAAAATGTTAAAAAAAAGCGTAGAATATGAAATATGTACTTTTGCGAGTAGAATAACTTTCATTGAGCACCTAGTTTCGCATCTCTAACTCTTCTCGTGCTAGAGCGACATAAATAATTCGATTTATTAGTAATAAGAAACTGCGCATGTAAGCAACAAAAAGTCATAAAACCTTACACGTGTGGAGCGACTTTCATTCGACACTTTGTTTCGTATCTCTAGCCGTTCATCCGATAGAGCGATCTAAATAATTGCATTTGTTAATCACAATGAACTACCGGTGTTAGGAAAACAAATGCGGTGTGTCATGAAGACACGCGACAGAAGTGAAACTTGATAAGGAGTAGCTGAAATAATAATTCGACTTTTCGGTTTGATGGGAGAGAAAGCATTTAAATTACTAATGAATACCAGTCAATTACCCATTTCAATTTATTGACATATGCCCGTCTAGTCCACGTTATACGGATCGTCTCATGGATGTTATTTCTATTCAAATAATCAATTTGATTTATTTATCGGTTTTTTAGGTTTATAATTAGTTTTAATATCAACCATAATATTTTGTACAACCATTCTGCTATCTGCCTGCTGTCACATTTTTTTCAGCTGATTGGAGCTGTTTTTATTCTCCATCTATTATTCAGCTGGAATATAGCTGTTTTTATCCTCAGCTGTTCCGAGCTGTTTAAGGTGAACATTCAGCTGCAGATTAGCTGTTACTCCTGTCAGCTGCTCTTTAGCTGTTTTTGATAAATATTGAGCTACCGGCAAGGCGGTTGTTTTACCTAATCTGTGCTGTTATCTTGCTGTTAATTGACTTATAGCTAATATTTTAACCAACGACTTTGCATTAGCAGCACCCTCTAGTAAGTTCTTAACGAAATTAGTTAGCGAGAGTAGGTCGTGTTTGTACATAGTTACAAATACTACGAGAAAAGACTGTTCTGCCACAAATAGGGGAATTCCCGATAAACCGCGAAAGAGCTAATATCTGACACTCATTATTTGAAACAAAACGCGCCTTTTTTTAGTAAGAGTGAGGATTATTAGCAATTAGTCACAGAAAATATTCAAAAAGGACGTAGCGATAGACAGCGAAAATGAAAACGAAAAGACAATCCAGACGTGAAGTGACTGCGAAACGAAAAAATCAAAGACATATCAATGTAAAATCAGATGTAAGTGAATCTGAAAATGTAAAGAATCTGAATTTCGCTCAAATACAGCCAGGTTACAAAGCTGAAATCTTGGAAACTAAGAAATCGAAAAGTTTGACGTGGAAAATTCTAAAACGTGTCGACTCATCTTATAAAACTATCTTGTTCTCTTTAGAGAGGGAAAAGAATCGCAGGAGGATGTAGAAATTACGAATGCATGATGAATATCGGATGAAAGAAAATGAGCGATTCAGGAAGTAGCTACAACGTAAGCGGCGAAATGACGAATACAGAAAACAAGAGAATGAAAAACAACGGCAATATATTCAGTCGAAGGGAACAAACGATGAATTCAGAAAGCAGGATAATGAAAAAAACTTGAGAAATATACGAACCAAGCGGAAGGAAAACAAATTCAGACAAAAAGAAGGCATGAAAAATCCCAGTAGAATGGTTGCTATTCGACAGCGAGAAGGATATCGTATCAATGAGCGTAAGAGAAACATTATAAGAAATCGTGTGCTACGTCAAATCTCGAGAGTGAGCGCACAATGTTACGCGAAATAAGATATCGAGAAAGAATCTAAGATACATTAAAAATGAAATGTCACGAAACATTGCTCGGAATGAAACGTTGCAATCCGATGGAGTGTATAAACAAATTGAAAAGTTATGTAATCGGAAACGAATGAAAATTAATCGTTCGAAGAAACTATATAAACCGAAAGAAAAAGTAGCAAATCTCCAAAGAATGAGAAAATCACGAAAAAATGAGCAATATCGAGGCTTGGCGTTAGAAAAAAGATGCAATTTCACATAGAGAAAAAAAGAGCAATGGATAAATTCAAATTCCGTGATAATCCGAATATGCAATTTCAGAGAAATGAAAATGTAAGTCCCACAGCTAAACTTATGCTTAAATTTCTACACTTTCGTTCGAAAACGCCTTCATTCGTATGTTGTTCCTGTGAAGGTCTCTTTTTCCTATGTTCGGTGGTGACACTGAACGAACGAGAAATGGCTGAAAAGTATGGTATAGAGTTTTTGACGCGGCTGAATAGTTTTCAATCTGGATTTATTTGCCATACCTGCAAAAACTATGCTTATCGTGGACAAATTTATGAATTATCAACGAGTAATGGTTTTTAATTCAGACCAGTTCCAAAGTGCATTCGAGAACTGTCTGATCTTGAAGAGAGGATAGTAGCACGTTTGTTAAATTTCATGCAAATTCGGGTCCTGAAGCCTTACGCTTTAAACCCTCAGCTAGGTCTAAAGGGTAAATACAAAAAAGAAAGTGTTGTAAATATCTAAGTTGATATAAATGATATGCTACAGGTATTACCACGGAAATATAATGAAATGCAGATAATCCAAATCGAAGTGAAGAGACATATTGAACATAAAAGCCATTACATGTTCGTATCAATTAGGCCGCGTATCGTTTGCGACGCATTGAAATATTTGATCACTACGCCGTTACACGAAAAATTCAACATCAAAGTAAATTAAAAGTATGTACAAACGCATGAAGAGGATGATTGTTCAATAAGTTTCATAGTTGACAGTAATGATGTTATTGATGATGAAAACATAGCAGGACCAGTTCACAAAAGAAAACAATCGCCATGCAGAATGTAATAGTTGATGATCAGGTCGACGATTCGATCGAAATGACTGACGAATTGATCAATTTCGAACAAATAAATAATGATAACGTTTTGCTCATAGACCACAACGCCGAGGTAGTAGAAAACTGCGCACCAGTTGTAAATATAGTCGCTCCGGGGCAAGATAAATCCCCATTGGCATGGCATAAAATGGAAGACTTGGATGAATTGAGTTTCCCAAGAATATTCAGTGGGTACTCATTCAATGTATCAAAAAATGATTCGTATTCAGATCGTATGAAATCTGAAATCAGACGTTACGATCGCCGATCATGTATTCCCTCGAGAATTTTGTTCATGGCCAAACAACATTTAGAAATGACATGCTCATCAAGTATAGATATTTGTTTGAGACGGACTAAGAGAAACGCCGATAGACACATAAATGCAGGGAATGCTCTCTTTCAAAATTCAGTGAGTCATGTTAGCAACCGTCGACCCATTTATTATTCAATGGGGGTAGTTCTCAAAACTACCCTCATGGGAGTTTCAGACTTTCACTAGTTTTCCATGTCGCAGAAAATTCGTAATTGGTTTCAAATGAAAGCTCAAAATTCGTTGAGTCATGTTGACATCACCGAACTCACTTATGAACCAATGGGGGTGGTTCTCTAACTACTCTTGCGCGGGTGGCAGGTTTTCAACAGTTTCCCATGGTGCAGAAAATTCATAATAAGCTCCACATGGGAGCCCATAATTTTCTGGCCCCCTAACACATGAAATGTGTATTTTTTACCCATATTATTTTCCTCCCCAAATACTTCATTAAAAAAAAAAAATGGAAAAAAAAAATTTTTTGCGCAGAAAACTAACTCTCAAATCATAGATCATTTCTCTTGCACCGCGGATCTCATTTGAGCATCTTGTCCGCCTAGCTTGACGCCCAATTTGCAAGAATCGATTCTTCGGTTAAACTATTTGTGCAGAAAATTTTTGGCTTGCGCCGAAAAGAAGCTCGTAAAAAGCTGGTAATTTGAGAATTTTTTGGAATCGATCTGGCAACCCTGTCCGCCTAGCTTGACGGAGCTATTTGTTCGGTACTGATAAGTGGAAAATTATGAGTCTAAATTCATAGTTCAGAAAAATCATCCAAAAATATTTTATACTCAATATCGTTAAGGACGCGAAAAATGATTACCGTTTCAGAATTATAAAACAATAGTTTAAAAATATTGTTTTCAAAAAATGTAGAAAATTGTGTGGGGTAAGGCTTCCTATTCAAGCAAGCGCATACACATAAATGAACATCGTTAGAGTCGAAGTATCTCGAAAATCGTGACACGGTTTATTTTTCAATCGTCATCCATTTATTGCTTGATCAGATTAGTCAGGTAACATCGTCAAGTTGGTTGGTAATCGCGTTTGTATCGATAAACATCGATATTTGGGATATCGATTCGGATTTAGTTTTCAAAAGTATGACAATTGTTCAAGCTGTCATAGCTTATGTAGTTATTGAAAATCATATACACAGAATATTTTTTGACGTTCTGTTAATTCATTAAGTTTCGAGTGTTTTACATATTCTGTCCAGTGTTGACAAATTTTATATGTACGCGATCATTACAGAAAAAACAAACGATGCTTGCACTAAATTGGAAAATTGAAAGCTCTCATTTTTTCGGAATCAATGATTAACAACATCTTCAACTTCGCAATATATATTGTTACTTCAAATATCAAATTGTAATTCAGCACGTGTCCGGGCTTGTCAATATCTGATAACGGGGATGTGAGCGTGAGCCTCAAGGGGTCGCATGAAGAACTTCTCGATAGTCTCTGGTTGTGTGTGTGACGATATATGTTTTATTGAAATGAGCAAAACAATAATTTACCTTGATAGAAGTAAGTCTCCCTGAACTGTGTTTGTTTTATCTTCAACGTCTCTGATCCACTGTGGATATGTGGGCTTGTGGACCATGCGCCGTAGCGCATTCGCATGATAAAATACAGTAATTTGTGATTATTTACAGTAATACTCGATATAGGGAAAAATGAGGACTCGGCCATTCTGATGATCTCTGAACTGTGGTGGATTCTTAGTATAAGAGTTGTGGGTGTGTGGTGTGCATGCAGTTGTTTATGCTACAGTAAATATCATCGGGTACCATAGAGGAAAATGCATGAAACCTTTATTATAGAAGCTGATTCTTAGCTAGGAAAGCGTAAAGAAGGACCACTAAAATATATGCTCAAGTATCATGGCTTGTTTGGACATTACGATGAATCTCAACATCTCGAGATCCAAGTATATTCAAAAGCCTCATGACGATCTTTTCACCGAAGAAGCGGCTCAATTTTCCAGCAATAATCTGCAGTATCGACTCGAGATGGTGACGGATTATTGGTATAAATTTGAAATCACGCATGAAAAATTGGTCTCAGCTGGCGGGAAAATTGATGATGCGATGGAGTTACCTTATTTCAAGAATAAGTGCTTTGAGAATACGCTCACTATGCATGATGACGCTCGATTGCAACTGCTTCAGCTCGTTGAAAAACGAGGATTATCGTCTAATCCTCGCTGCTCAACCGATCCAGTTCCATTCCAGCAGGCCTACGCTAAGTGTTACTTGCCTGAGATCTCGCTCCCAAAATTTTCAGGGAAATATGCAGAATGGCACTCCTTTAAGGATTTGTTTTCCTCAATGGCCGGCTCAGTTGTGGATCTCTCCAACGTCGAGAAGATGCACTACCTGCGTACGTGTCTTACGTCAGAGCCAGCTCATCTCATAGCTAATTTCAAAATCGCAAATGACTCATTCAATACGGCGTGGGATCTCCTCCTCAATCGTTACGAAAACAAACGGCTCCTCATGTCAGCTCGGGCGATGGAAAGCATGGAGATCCACTCGCAGAGCCGAGTATCGCCTTCCAGCCCTAAGTCTCCACCGATCAGCTCTAATAAACCGAATGTGACTCAACAGAAGCGAATGGGATCAGCTTGTGTGTTTGCAGCCAATACTCAGGTGAGTCAGCCCAACTGCTCGGCTCCAACAAATCCACCAAAAGGAAAGGAACCTATCCTTGCAGCCCTTGTGACAAGGATCATTATCTCTCCTCATGCGCAGCCTACAAACAACTTTCACTGGCAGATGGTCAAATGGTAGTACAACGCCACTATTTCTGCTATAATTGTCTTGGCAGACATTCGGTGAAAGATTGTCGCTCAACAATGAATTGTCAGTATTGTGGGCAAGGACATCACTCACTGCTTCACAAGGCAAGGGAAGCTCCAGGGCCAGCTCAGGTGTTGAACCAACTCAAGGACAACTCAGACATTAGGAAGGGAGTTCCTAGTGTCACCTACAAGCATCAAGCAGACTCAGCAGCTCCTACAACTTCAGCTGAGGCGGAGCCCTCGCAATGAAATTCAACCCAGGAAGCCACTTCGTGCTCAGCTCACCAATCAGAATCAGCTTCACCTAGTCGACCTGGAGTTTTACTCGCCACATGCATTGCTCAATTAACATGGCCAAATCAGTCAGCTGACCAGGTCAGACTTCTCATAGATCCAGGGTCCGAGATTTCTATTATTTCCAAGAAACTCGTTCATCAGCTCAGGTTGAAAAAGACCAAAACTTCGCTCCGAATCTTAGGGATTGGTGATGCGGCTTCTGAGGCAGCATCAGGTTCAGTTGAGCTCACGATAGAGTCCACTTATTCCTCGTACGCTCTAATGGTTACGGCCTATGTGCTCAGTCGGCTCACAACGTCCTTGCCTACATTTTCATCGCAACAGCTCACTTGGGATCACCTTCAAGGACTTCAACTCGCTGATCCAGGTTTTCTCACGCCAGCCCCAATCGACATACTGCTGGGAGCAGATGTCTATGGACAACTCATTCGGCCTGAGGTTATTTTCAAAGGATCTCATCCGCCCACGGTTCAGCTCACACATTTCGGCTGGATAGTATTTGGGCCAACACAAGGCCAAGTTCTGGCTCCAAGAAGATGTTTGGGAGAGTCCAGGACAGCTGATTTCAGATGTCGAAGCTCAGTGCGAGGAACACTTCCAACGCAATCATTCATGTGACAACTCAGGCCGCTAGGTGGTACGGTTACCACTCAAAGATTCACCAGACCTGCTCGGAGACTCACGATCTTCTGCTTACGCTTGCCTTCAACGACTCCTCAAGAAACTCTCTCATGATAAACAGTACTACAGACTCTACTCAAACGTCCTCAAGGAGTATGAGGATCTCGGGGGCCTGTAACGCCAATAGGATGACCTTAGCACATGAAGTTTCGGCTTCAGGAAGGTTGAGGGTCCTTGACGGTACGCAGGTCTTCCAGGCTCTCTCCTTTCCGGAATATTACTTTCCTCACCATAGAATTCTCAAGGCAAGCACTGAAACGACCAGGCTCAGGGTAGTTTTCAATGGATCAAGTAAGATACGCTCAGGAAGATCGCTCAACGACATCATGCACACTGGAGCCAAGCTCCAGAAAGACATCTCAGAAGTACTGCTCTTTGCACGACGCCATCATCTCATCTTCATGACGGACATCACTAAGATGTTTCGTCAAATCAATGTTCACCCCGACGATTGGCCGCTCCAACAAATTTTATGGACTGATCCAACAGGGGACATCGCCACATAGCAGCTCACCACAGTCACATATGGCACTCGCTCAGCTCCTTTTCTCGCCTTACGAGTTCTCAACCAACTTGTGGAGGACGAGGGTTCAAAATTCCCCCTGGCAATAGAGCCGCTCAGCCAGGGAAGATATGTAGATGATATCTGTGGAGGTGCTCACACCCTAGAGCAATTGATCAGGACTGCTCAACAAGTGACTCAATTGTACTCGTCAGACGGCTTCCCATTAGCCAAATGGCATTCCAACAGCTTAGATTTCCTCAATTCAATTGCTCCAGATAGTGCCTCTTACGAAGGTCGGCCGATAGAGAAATCACTCACCAAGATTTTGGGGGTCTCATGGCATGGACTGCTTCACATTCTCGACTGCTTCGTTTGAATCCAGCTCAATTACGAAGAGAATTATACTCTCAGAAACCGCTCAACTCTTCGACCCATTAGGATTCATGGCCCCAATAGTAATTGGTGCCAAAATACTATTACAAGATCTCTGGATTCAAAAAATCGGCTGGGACGAACCAGTCCCACCGATAACTGCTCAAAGATGGCGACAGTTCAAGAACGAACTCTCACAGTTGTCAGAGGTCAAAGTACCCAGGTGGCTTGGACTGCTCAAGGATTCACGCGTCGAAATCCACGGATTTTCCGACGCATCGCAGGTGCCAATGTCAGCCATCATCTACCTGAAGGTGTCCATCAGATAAAAATGCACGTTCGAAGTTTTATGACTTTTTTCGCCAACACCCATAGTTAATTGTTATTAAAAAATTAAATGGTTTATGTCGCTTTATCACGACAATAATTAGAGATACGAAATGAGGTGTTCAATAAAAGTTGTTCCATACGTAAAAGTAAACATTTGATTTTTTGTGCTAACACTCATAGTTTTTCACAAATTGAATTGTTTATTCAACTTCGTCGCAAGAAAGGATATATTTTTGTAAAATCTCTGTATATTTTAAGAATTATAAAATTTCACATATTTGGTAATTTTGAAAAGTTTAAGACGTTCACAATTGGAGGCACAAACCGAAATGTTGTACATAACATATACGGGGGAACGATCGGGCAGTTATTGGTTTGACCCACAGAGAGTCAAACGCCCATCCCGTTTATTATTCATTGTTTCTAATGACGTCATTGGTGGTCGTCGTATTGTGGGATACACATGCTACGTATATGGACATATGACGATATGCTCATTGATGTACTTCTACTGTTGTAGTTTGACACGCTTACTTGTTTAATCGCAATGGACACTAATAATAACAACATGTGCTTTAAATCGCTGTCAGAAATATGTCTAAATACAATTATAACCAATTCAATATTCCTCTCCTTGCTAATGAGTTCCGTGGCATATATCGATGGATTTGTCTCATATACCGCGGCCGTAACGCTCTCCTCGAGGGGTCTTATATTTTTGCTATAGAATTTATCAAAATACCAATTTTAATTGTTGTAATGCGATGAAGCTATTAGTAGATACTCGATGCCCTGCCCGTCTTGCCGAAGACTATGCACAATAAATTAAAACATTGTTACTCATAATTTTCAGATATTTATCAATTTTGGTTGACGAACCACAGAGACTGGAAGGATGTTCACAAACTCGATTCCCTCGCCGTCTTGCCGAAGACTATGCACAATAAATTAAAACATTGTTACTCATAATTTTCAGATATTTATCAATTTTGGTTGACGAACCACAGAAACTGGAAGGATGTTCACAAAGTCGTAGAAGAAAGTGAAATGATACTAAAATACATCCAAGAGAAAATTCAGGATATGGACAAAGCCCCAAGGAAGAAGGTATCAAAAGCCATGCGCAAAGCCTCAATACCTAAAATTCCAAAACGGATGTAATGGATATTGAAGGCATAAATGGCGTGTAATAGATAAATTAATTATTTATTTCAGTATGTATACCCTCTCGGGTTTTTACATTTTGGTCCCTACCCATATTTCGCCCTATGAAGGTTTTGCTTACTTCTAATAACACAAGGTTCACATATCACATTATTGCATTCATTCATAACTACTTATACACTATACTCACAGAAACACGCTCCATCCCTCTATACAGAGAATCCGCACACATACTATCCTACTAGAACCCGGTATACACTCACATACAGACATACTATTGCTCTACCCACTTACTATTGGTATCTCTACCCATGAACAGAAATTGAAACAAAAGGAGACAAATGTAAATAAAATTAAAATAAAAGAATCAAAAATGTAATGTGTAATGTAATGGAATCCCACGGAGTTTTAACCTTTTTCCGCTTTGGATATCCAGGGACTTGCTCATTGTGATTAAGCGGCGCTGCATCGTCACGTCGACTGCATTCGCTCCTTTGAGTTTAAACCGAGAATACATGGCAGCCATCGTCCCGCCGTCTAAACGGTTATTAAACAGTTGTCCTTCAAATCCCCGTCTAGGGAATCTTCTAACTTCCTTCCCCTTTCTAGAAGCTGCATACGAAAAAAATGGTGTGTCATGAAGACACGCGATAAAAGTGAAACTGAATGATTGGATCAGCAAGGATTATTTAATTTTCTATGTTTAGAGGGAGAGGAATCATTTTAATCACGTGTCAAACACTTCTTGATAGTAAATATTAATTGATTCATCATAATAATTATACTTTTTTCAAGATATAATAATATTAGTATGAATACGATGAATTAAATCTCAATCAGCTTCACCTTCATTCTCTGGTAGACTCTTCATGAACGAAATGATAGGTTTGTGGTGACTAAAATAGGTAATGAAGACTCTTGACTCCAAATTTTCGATGTAACGTGAGAAAACTGCATCGATCGTGGTACCATGGCGTGTAGTCGATTCAATTGGTGAATTGTTCATTTCCAATGACAATTTCTGTTGCAAGAACTGAATTAATGGCTTGGAATCCTCTGAAGCAAAATTAACATTAAAATCTCCACCTAGAATCATAGGTATTTTGTCCAGCTCTACTCCAACTTCTGCAGCCCCCACTGGAGTATACGGCAGCAAGTGAAGCTGAATAAACTCTATTATTTTCGCCATCTTCTGATTTGGTGAAATATAGAGTGCTATAAGCATAATTCGCTGTCCGCTTTCTGTGCGACATTCAGCTGCACACATTTCTCCAACAGATGACAACCCAATTGAAAGCGATTCTAGTTGTTTCAAGTTCAGGTCCATATTGGGTGTCATGATGTTCGTTCCATGAGCAGTATTGCAAAGTATTGCGACACCCCCTGCTCTCACATTATGTCTTTTGAACTGTACGACACAATTAAAATTGGAAACATCAATTTCTTGATCGTTTTCCTTCCACGTCTCTGAAAGTATCAATATATCAGACCGTAGAATCACCGGATCATTGAAATCTCCGCTATGAGCTCCTAAGCTTTGGCAATTGAGGGTTGTTATTGATAAGCCTGGTCTGCTGATGAACTCTCGGAGAATGTCAGTCAAAGTTATCAATGGATTTGTTGATAATCTTCTAAATTCTGATTGTAGCTTGTCCATTGATTGAGCTTTTTTCCGTCCATGATAAAATTTGTTCTTTCCATCCTTCGCAACGATGTACAATCCCTGTATACTTGTGACACGGGACAAGGCTACGTAAAGGAGTTGTTGTGAATGTGTCTTTTCGTATTCATAGACGATTTGATTAAACGTACCACCTTGAGACTTGTGGATAGTAATAGCACACGCTGATACCAATGGCAGATGATTTCTTTTGACGAAAATCGTTTTATTATTGTTCGTATATATCGTAGAAGTTCTTCGTGCAATGGGAACTGCCGTGTGGCTGATGTTGTTTGCTTGGATGAACGCAGCAGCTTTTCTCCGGATCTTCTGCCCCGTCTTTGGTGAATCTGGAAATTCCAGCCACACACGAGTTACTGCCCCTGCCTCATGAGTTTCGATATGAACTAGTTTACCAACTGCGCCGTTTGCTAAATCATCCGAGACATCCAGATTGGTTGTTATTATATACCATTTATCTAACACCAGTATTATCTCGTAGGGCAGACCTCCAGTGTCTATTACCGTTTTTTTATGCAATTTTTGTCGTACAAATGATTGTTGCTCAGCATTATGGCAGCCGGTGAATACATCAGTAGCTATTGAGACTGTTTTATTCTCTGCAGAATTAAGAATTGTCAAATTGTATTCGTTTACAGCATTATTTGTCAAATATAGCCGAATTCCATGTGGACAAAGACGATCTGCTTCCTCTCTTGTATAAAAACGAGATTCGATTAGGTGTATCTGTTCTTGATCCAATTCTTCGCCATTTCCAATTTTAGTTAATAAAGAGGAGAAATCAGCATTCGCTTGTCTCATGACTTTATCCAATTCATGGACCTTCAAGTCACGCCAAAGTGTTGGTGCTGCTATGCGTCGTTTTGTTGCTTGATAGATGGGTGTAGCACGAACTGGAGGTAACTGACGCAAATCACCTATGAAAATGATATCCATTCCTCCAAAATTATCTTGGAAATTTCCTGTTATTTGTTTTAACCGTGCGTCAATTTGAGACAGCAATTCCGCTCCTACCATACTGACCTCATCGATGAGTATAACTTGGACGTATTTGAAGAGCATTCTGTACTGTTGAGCCACTTAAATTGATAATGGTAATAGTTTGGAAAGGGATATTTTCAATGCAGTGTGGATTGTCGTACCATCAATTGCTATTGCAGCCTTTTCTGTTGATGCACATGCGATGTAAGCATTGCAAAAACCATCATTATCTGTGAAGCGGTTGTAAATTTCCATGAGGAGTCTAATGAGGAATGTCTTCCCACATCCTGCTGGCCCAGTGAAGAAAACTTGGAGTGATGATCGGTTTGATGAGAGGAGATTAGCAATCACATGCATCAGGAGTGCTTTCTGCCTCTGATTGGCCATTCTCATTAGTTCATAAAATTGTTCATTAGACATTAAATTATCCCTCTTCTTTGCGATAGCACCCAGTTTGTTAAGTGTTGCTAACCGCAGATCATCGTTCATTATGTGGTCAGCGTTATACAATTCTTGAAAAGGATTTGCTTCCGGAAAAAGGCGACCTACGTTGTCTCCTTCAGCATCATCATCTTGATTTAATTCATCTTCACGACACAACTCTCGGCATATCTCGATGGTTTTCTGGATATCTAAATTCGATGAGAATTCTTTATGTCGCTCCAAAATCAATATTTCGATGTCGTCGTAAATCTGTATGAATTTAGTTTCTGCAAGAATTTCATTTTCTTTGTCTCGGAATGGAATATACAAAGTCACCATTTCCCGTTTGTATTCATTGAAATCATCAGCCATGTCGTAGTTTCTGTACCGAATAATCCGAGGTTCTTTCCTTCGTGTCCAATTCCCCTGATTATTCAGTGTGTAAAGAGCAACAAACTGGGCCAAATTGACATCTTCTAGCTCTTCAGGTCTCTTTTCGTACTTGTCAAACCAATTTTCTTTCCATATGTTTGTTGCATCATCATCAGCATCCATTTCATTGAGTTCTTTCTGAGTTTTTCGAATTCTTTGTCTTTCGATCGGCCATATTGTTGAAATATAGGTAACAACTGAAGAAGACTTTGACATCGGTTAACGCAGAAGGTACCATGCAGCTTCCTGACTGGTAATTTCGACAGTATTTAGCATGTCAACGGTCATTTTCCTAGTAATTTCGACAATATCGAACTCTGGATGTTCATCCATTATTTTAGTGATGTTACGTTGGAGATTGCTAATTCCACGGTTCGTTTTATTGACGTATTCCACTACGTATGCAGCACATGAGTATTCTTCGGTGATAAATTGCACATCCATGTTTGATTTCAAAATATTGAAAATGAATGGGTTGAATGGATTGTGCCACTTTTCCATGGGTTGACGTTTAAGAAATACTCTGGGACGATTGATGCCAGCTCGAAGCACATTCATGTAGTAATCATCTGATAGTATTCCATTTCCCTGATAGAAACTATCAATATCAGCATAGTCATTGTTCTCTAAGTTTGTTCTTATCGTGTTGTAATGTTGTTTATACGTGTGGAATCCTGGTTCTTCTTTCTGCATTGGTGTCAGTATAGTTGTGTATCTGCATGGCATGAATGGAGCTTCAAATCTGCATTTTTGATGAGCGTTCGCAGCTAATTTTTTGTAACATGTGAACGTGTGCTTATGTGTCTGTAGTTTGATGTTCCCCGACGATTCTGAAGTGGCCACTGATATCTATGTATCAACTAGTTCAATAGCCTTTAGTCGGTCAGCACCTAGTGGATCCGCTGGAGCATTCTCAAGCCATAGCAGAATGTGTGCATGGGGGCTCCCACGATGCTGGAATTCAATTCTTTTAAAATAATGGACAACACGATATTTCCCGAAGGGAGAAGACTTTTTGGACTGAAGTATGTTCATTATAACATTGATGAGCTTATTAAAATAGATGGCACATGTTACAGCATCTTCATTGATGAGTGTGCTCTTTTCAATATAATGGAGTTCCTGAACATCTTGTTCTGTGATTTCTGCTCCATTATTCTTCAATTTATATAATAATTGTAATAATGAGGGCCAACCAACTTCATTAGCACTCATAGTTAGGAATAACGTGGGTTTTCCGAGTTGTCTGATCATTGTGAATAAGTCTCTCCTTCTTTCAGCCCAATACCAAGTCGAGTTAGGGATACAACGTAGAAAAGCCAAGTTGCTTTCTATACAATGATATATATACTCCTCTGATTGAATTTGTTCACGT
Organism: Asobara japonica; assembly: GCA_026005395.1. NCBI lineage: Eukaryota > Metazoa > Arthropoda > Insecta > Hymenoptera > Braconidae > Asobara > Asobara japonica. The sequence continues at coordinate 3,760,659 of BQMI01000112.1, forward strand.
GTAATTTTTGTGTCTTTACCTACGTGTTTAAAAGCAATGGACTGTCACGGACTCTAAACCTCATAATTTTCATTGCCATATAGAGTAAATGATGAGGTGTAACGTCGATCAGATCTCCTTAGCTCACTGGTAGCCATCATGAATGGAGTCACATTGAGATCTTCACTAAAGCGCCGGAATTGTCCGAGATAGATAGTAGGGAAAGATAACTCTTCTGCATGCTCATCAAATAATAGACTGTGAGGGACATTCATTTCTCCAGGAGCAATCCTCAAATATTTATCATCATTCCAGAGTAATGTGTGGTGCTGAGCGAACAGGTTCTCCTCCATGGGGATGTCTTCACTCATTCTTCAAATTCACTCAAAGTCTTCCGTCTCATTCTCGCACGATACACGAAGGCCTCTCACTCTCGCCCGATAGACGAGACGTAAGGTAGTCCGTCTCACTCTCGCTCGATTCCCGGAGGCCTCTCACTCTTACTTACTACGTTAGAGCGAGCGTCACCAAAAAGGTTGCCGATCGAGATTTCAAAACCCTCCCATAAGAAGTTTCACTTCAAAAACAAAAAAGTTGAGAGTTCAATTATAAGAGGGCTGCGCTTCAGGCAAGATGGACACCTTAGCCAAGATGGGTCCCTCGTGCAAGATGAACCCCTGGGCGAGATGGGCCTCTGAGGCTATCTGGCTCTAGCAGACCATCATCCCTTAGCGGTCCATCTCACCCTATGTGCCCATCTTGCTCTAGTTAGGAGTGAAGTTGAGCTACGACCAACTCTTATCCCACTTTTAACATGGTAAGAATTAAGAGTTGAATTTTAAGGGTTACGACCACCTCGTATCCAATTCTTAACTAGGTAAGAGTGAAGAGTTGCATTTTGAGGGTTACGCCCAACTATTACTCAACTCTTGACTAGGTCAGAGTTAAGAGTTGAATTCTGAGGATTTCGACCAACTCTCATCTAAACTAGGTAAGAGTTAAGAGTTGAGTTGTCGGGATATGACCGACTGTTACCAGGTCTCACCGGAGAAAGAGTTGAGAGTTAAGTTTTCGGTATATGATCAACTCTTTACCAACTTTGTGCGAACTCTTCACTGCGGTAAAAGAGTGAAGAGTTGAGAGTTTAGTACGGAATATGGCCAACGCTTGACAAACTCTTCACCGCGGTAAGAGGTAAGAATTGGGACTTGAGTGCACGGAATATGACTGACTGTTTGCCAACTCTTAACCCGGGTAAGAGTCAACAGTTGAGTTTTCGGGATATGACCAACTCTCTACAAACTCTTCACAGCGGTAACAGTTAAGAGTTGAGACTTGAGTGCACGTAACGTCTGAAATCTCAACTATTAACTGCTACGCAAATTTAAGAGTTGGGTAAGAGTTGGTCGTAACGTCTGAAATCTCAGCTATTAACTCTTAGGAAAAGGTAAGAGTTGGGTAAGAGTTTCTCCTACCCTCTAAAATCTCAACTCTCAACTCTGCGGAAGAGTTAAGAGTTGGGTAAGAGTTGCTCCTAACATGTAAAATCTCTACTCTTAACTTTTAGCAAAAGTTAAGCGTTGGGTAAGAGTTGGTCGTAACGTCTGAAATTTCAACTCTTAACTCTTAGGGAAAGTCAAGAGTTGGGTAAGAGTTGGTCGTAACCTCTAAAATCTCAACTCTTAACTCTTAAGAAAAGTGAAGAGTTGGGTAAGACTTGCTCGTAACCTCTAAAATCTCAACTATTAATTCCTACGCAAAGTTAAGAGTTGGGCAAGAGTTGCTCGTAACCTCTAAAATCTCAACTCTTAACTCTTAGGAAAAGGTAAGAGTTGGGTAAGAGTTGCTCGTTACCTCTGAAATCTCAACTATTAACTCCTACGCAAAGTTAAGAGTTGGGTAAGAGTTGGTCCTAACGTCTGAAACTCAACTATTGACTCTTAGGAAAAGTTAAGAGTTGGGTAAGAGTTACTCGTAACGTCTCAAAATCTCAACTATTAACTGCTACGCAAAGTTAAGAGTTGGGTAAGAGTTGGTCGTAACCTCTAAAATCTCAATTCTTCACTCTTAGGAAAAGTAGAGCGTTGGGTAAGAGTTGCTCGTAACCTCTGAAATGTCAATTCTTAACTCCTAGGAGAAGTTAAGAGTTGGGTAAGAGTTGCTCGTAACCTCTGAAATCTCAATTCTTAACTCCTAGGAGAAGTTAAGAGTTGGGTAAGAGTTGCTCGCAACGTCTGAAATCTCAACTCTTAACTCTTACACAAAGTGAATAGTTGGGTAAGAGTTGGTCGTAACCTCTAAACTCTTCACTCGTAAGAAAAGTTAAGAGTTGCTCGTAACCTCTAAAATCTCAACTCTTAACTCTTAGGGAAAGTTAAGCGTTGGGCAAAAGTTGCTCGTAACCTCTGAAATCTCAATTCTCAACTCCTCGGAGAAGTTAAGAGTTGGGTAACAGTTGCTCGTAACCTCTGAAATCTCAATTCTTAACTCCTAGGAGAAGTTAATAGTTGGGTAACAGATGCTCGCAACGTCTGGAATCTCAACTATTAACTCTTAGGAAAAGTTAAGCGTTGGGTAAGAGTTGCTCGTAACCTCTGAAATCTCAATTCTTAACTCTTAGGAGAAGTCAAGAGTTGGGTAAGAGTTGCTCGCAACGTCTGGAATCTCAACTATTAACTCTTAGGAGAAGTCCAGAGTTGGGTAAGAGTTGCTCGCAACGTCGGAAAGCTCAACTCTTAACGATTACACAAAGTGAAAAGTTGGGTAAGAGTTGCTCGCAACGTCTGAAATCGCAACTCTCAACTTTTAAGAAAAGTTAAGAGTTGGGTAAGAGTTGCTCCTAACCTGTAAAATCTCTACTCTTAACTTTTAGCAAAAGTTAAGAGTTGGGTAAGAGTTGGTCCTAACTTCTAAAATCTCAACTCTTCAGTCTTACGAAAAGTGAAGAGTTGGGTAAGAGTTGCTCGTAACCTCTACAATCTCAACTCTTAACTCTTAGGAAAAGTTAAGAGTTGGGTAAGAGTTGCTCGTACCGTCTGAAATCTCAACTATTAACGCCTACGCAAAGTTAAGAGTTGGGTAAGAGTTGGTCCTAACGTCTGCAACTCAACTATTGACTCTTAGGAAAAGTTAAGAGTTGGGTCAGAGTTGCTCGTAACGTCTGAAATCTCAACCTTTTACTTACTACGCAAAGTTAAGAGTTGGGAAAGAGTTGGTCCTAACCTCTAAAATCTCTACTCTTCACTCTTAGGAAAAGTTAAGCGTTGGGTAAGACTTGCTCGTAACCTCTGAAATCTCAATTCTTAACTCCTAGGAGAAGTTAAAAGTTGGGTAACATTTGCTCGTAACCTCTGAAATGTCAATTCTTAACTCCTAGGAGAAGTTAAGAGTTGGGTAAGAGTTGCTCGTAACGTCTGAAATCTCAACTATTAACTGCTACGCAAAGTTAAGAGTTGGGTAAGAGTTGGTCGTAACCTCTAAAATCTCAACTTTTCACTCTTAGGAAAAGGTAAGCGTTGGGTAAGAGTTGCTCGTAACCTCTGAAATCTCAATTCTTAACTCTTAGAAGTTAAGAGTTGGGTAAGATTTGCTCGCAACGTCTGAAATCTCAGCTCTTAACTCCTAAGAGAAGTTAAGAGTTGGGTAAGAGTTGCTCGCAACGTCTGAAATCTCAACTCTTAACTCTTAGGAAAAGTTAAGCGTTGGGCAAGAGTTGCTCGTAACCTCTGAAATCTCAATTCTCAACTCCTAGGAGAAGTTAAGAGTTGGGTAACAGTTGCTCGTAACCTCTGAAATCTCAATTCTTAACTCCTAGGAGAAGTTAATAGTTGGGTAACAGTTGCTCGCAACGTCTGGAATCTCAACTATTAACTCTTAGGAAAAGTTAAGCGTTGGGTAAGAGTTGCTCGTAACCTCTGAAATCTCAATTCTTAACTCTTAGGAGAAGTCAAGTGTTGGGTAAGAGTTGCTCGCAACGTCGGAAAGCTCAACTCTTAACGCTTACACAAAGTGAAAAGTTGGGTAAGAGTTGCTCGCAACGTCTGAAATCGCAACTCTCAACTTTTAAGAAAAGTTAAGAGTTGGGTAAGAGTTGCTCCTAACCTGTAAAATCTCTACTCTTAACTTTTAGCAAAAGTTAAGAGTTGGGTAAGAGTTGGTCCTAACTTCTAAAATCTCAACTCTTCAGTCTTACGAAAAGTGAAGAGTTGGGTAAGAGTTGCTCGTAACCTCTACAATCTCAACTCTTAACTCTTAGGAAAAGTTAAGAGTTGGGTAAGAGTTGCTCGTACCGTCTGAAATCTCAACTATTAACGCCTACGCAAAGTTAAGAGTTGGGTAAGAGTTGGTCCTAACGTCTGCAACTCAACTATTGACTCTTAGGAAAAGTTAAGAGTTGGGTCAGAGTTGCTCGTAACGTCTGAAATCTCAACCTTTTACTTACTACGCAAAGTTAAGAGTTGGGAAAGAGTTGGTCCTAACCTCTAAAATCTCTACTCTTCACTCTTAGGAAAAGTTAAGCGTTGGGTAAGACTTGCTCGTAACCTCTGAAATCTCAATTCTTAACTCTTAGGAGAAGTTAAGAGTTGGGTAAGAGTTGCTCGCAACGTCTGAAATCTCAACTCTTAACTCTTACACAAAGTGAAGAGTTGCGTAAGAGTTGGTCGTAACCTCTAAAATCTCAACTCTTCACTCTTAAGAAAAGTTAAGAGTTGGGTAAGAGTTGCTCGTAACCTCTAAAATCTCAACTCTTAACTCTTAGGAAAAGTTAAGTTGGGTAAGCGTTGCTCGTAACGTCTGAAATCTCAACTCTCAACTCTTAGGAAAAGTTAAGAGTTGGGTAAGAGTTGGTCGTAACATCTGAAATCTCAACTATTAACTGCTACGCAAAGTTAAGAGTTGGGTAAGAGTTGGTCCTAACGTCTGAAACTCAACTATTGACTCTTAGGAAAAGTTAAGAGTTGGGTAAGAGTTGCTCGTAATGTCTGAAATCTGAACTATTAACTGCTGCGCAAAGTTAAGAGTTGGGTAAGAGTTGGTCCTAACCTCTAAAATCTCAACTCTTCACTCTTAGGAAAAGTTAAGAGTTGGGTAAGAGTTGCTCGTAACCTCTAAAATCTCGACTCTAAACTCTCAGGCAAAGTTAAGCGTTGGGTAAGACTTGCTCGTAACCTCTGAAATCTCAATTCTTAACTCCTAGGAGAAGTTAAAAGTTGGGTAACATTTGCTCGTAACCTCTGAAATGTCAATTCTTAACTCCTAGGAGAAGTTAAGAGTTGGGTAAGAGTTGCTCGCAACGTCTGAAATCGCAACTCTCAACTCTTAAGAAAAGTTAAGAGTTGGGTAAGAGTTGCTCCTAACCTGTAAAATCTCTACTCTTAACTCTTAGGAAAAGTTAAGTTGGGTAAGCGTTGCTCGTAACGTCTGAAATCTCAACTCTCAACTCTTAGGAAAAGTTAAGAGTTGGGTAAGAGTTGGTCGTAACATCTGAAATCTCAACTATTAACTGCTACGCAAAGTTAAGAGTTGGGTAAGAGTTGGTCCTAACGTCTGAAACTCAACTATTGACTCTTAGGAAAAGTTAAGAGTTGGGTAAGAGTTGCTCGTAATGTCTGAAATCTGAACTATTAACTGCTGCGCAAAGTTAAGAGTTGGGTAAGAGTTGGTCCTAACCTCTAAAATCTCAACTCTTCACTCTTAGGAAAAGTTAAGAGTTGGGTAAGAGTTGCTCGTAACCTCTAAAATCTCGACTCTAAACTCTCAGGCAAAGTTAAGCGTTGGGTAAGACTTGCTCGTAACCTCTGAAATCTCAATTCTTAACTCTTAGGAGAAGTTAAGAGTTGGGTAAGAGTTGCTCGCAACGTCTGAAATCTCAACTCTTAACTCTTACACAAAGTGAAGAGTTGCGTAAGAGTTGCTCGTAACCTCTACAATCTCAACTCTTAACTCTTAGGAAAAGTTAAGTGTTGGGTAAGAGTTGCTCGTACCGTCTGAAATGTCAACTATTAACGCCTACGCAAAGTTAAGAGTTGGGTAAGAGTTGGTCCTAACGTCTGCAACTCAACTATTGACTCTTAGGAAAAGTTAAGAGTTGGGTCAGAGTTGCTCGTAACGTCTGAAATCTCAACCTTTTACTTACTACGCAAAGTTAAGCGTTGGTCCTAACCTCTAAAATCTCTACTCTTCACTCTTAGGAAAAGTTAAGCGTTGGGTAAGACTTGCTCGTAACCTCTGAAATCTCAATTCGTAACTCTTAGGAGAAGTTAAGAGTTGGGTAAGAGTTGCTCGCAACGTCTGAAATCTCAACTCTTAACTCTTACATAAAGTGAAGAGTTGCGTAAGAATTGGTCGTAACCTCTAAAATCTCAACTCTTCACTCTTAAGAAAAGTTAAGAGTTGGGTAAGAGTTGCTAGTAACCTCTAAAATCTCAACTCTTAACTCTTAGGAAAAGTTAAGAGTTGGGTAAGCGTTGCTCGTAACGTCTGAAATCTCAACTCTCAACTCTTAGGAAAAGTTAAGAGTTGGGTAAGAGTTGGTCGTAACATCTGAAATCTCAACTATTAACTGCTACGCAAAGTTAAGAGTTGGGTAAGAGTTGGTCGTAACCTCTAAAATCTCAACTCTTAACTCTTAGGAAAAGTTAAGAGTTGGGGAAGAGTTGCTCGTAACGTCTGAAATCTCAACGATTAACTCCTACGCAAAGTTAAGAGTTGGTCCTAACGTCTGAAACTCAAATATTGACTCTTAGGAAAAGTTAAGAGTTGGGTAGGAGTTGCTCGTAACGTCTGAAATCTCAACTATTAACTGCTACGCAAAGTTAAGAGTTGGGTAAGAGTTGGTCGTAACCTCTAAAATCTCAACTTTTCACTCTTAGGAAAAGGTAAGCGTTGGGTAAGAGTTGCTCGTGACCTCTGAAATCTCAATTCTTAACTCTTAGAAGTTAAGAGTTGGGTAAGAGTTGCTCGCAACGTCTGAAATCTCAGCTCTTAACTCTTACACGAAGTTAAGAGTTGGGTAAGAGTTGGTCGTAACCTCTAAAATCTCAACTCTTCACTCTTAGGAAAAGTTGAGAGTTGGGTAAGAGTTGCTCGTAACCTCTGAAATCTCAACTATTAATTCTTAGCAAAAGTTAAGAGTTGGTCGTAACCTCTGAAATCTCAACTATTAACTGCAACGCAAAGTTAAGAGTTGGGTAAGAGTTGGTCGTAACCTCTAAAATCTCAACCCAGCCAACAATGTACCGGTAATTTGTCGGAAATTTGTCGTTGAATTATCCGATTTTTTACCGATATTTTCTCTGTAAACAGACGACAAAATTTAGGGATAACAACTGATCATCAATCTGCCAATCTTCACAAAGGTATTCCTGGAAATTATCTGTAAAATTCAGTAGTAAATTTGAGTTAAAGATTTGCCGTTAATTTTTTCGGTAAATGGATCAGAAAATAATAGAAAAACTTCCGCAAAAGTAACCCGATCAATTTGACCGGAAATTAACGGATGAATTTCATCGCAAATTTTGGGGTAACTTTTACCCAAACTTTTGGGACAAATTTTATCGAAAATTTTCGGATAAATTTTACCGAAAATTTTCAGATAAATTTTACCGAAAATTTTCGAATAAATTTTGCGAAAAATTTTCTGGTAAATTCTCCTGGTGATGTTTAGTAGATAAATAAGGGGGGTTCGACTCCAAAGTGAGGATCTGCGCAGGTCGTCGCTGTGGGTCAGGGGGGGGGGGTGTGAAAAAGGGAAATTGACACTTTTTCCCAAACGAGTGGTATTTCGGTACAACCCTCGACCATCAAATCAAAATCTGGGGCACATTGGGGGGCTACAGGTTGCCGCATTGCGCGTTGAGTGGGTGACGTCACCCCCTACCCCGCGCGGTCTTTCGGGAACGGCCCATCCCTCGGGCTCCAAATTAAAATCTGGGGTACATTGGGGGGCCACAGGTAGCGCAATGCACGTTGAGTGGGTGACGTCACCCCCTACCCCGCGCGGTATTTCGGGAACGGTCCATCCCTCGGGCTCCAAATTAAAATCTGGGGTACATTGGGGGCCACAGGTAGCGCAAAGCGCGTTGAGTGGGTGATGTCACCCCCCACCTCGCGCATTATTTAGAGAACGGTTCACCACTCAGTCGCCCGAGTCAATTCTGGGGTGCAGTCCGACTAGGTCCTTCCATGATGGACCTATCTGTGAACCGTTTGAGCGGGAATCGAACTCGGGACTCTATACACTACCGTCCGAGCGGGAATCAAACCCCGGACTGTATACACTACCGTTTGAGCGGGAATTGAACCCCCAGACGGTAATGCTGACGAATGTAAAAACTGCATTCCAGTTATCTCGAGTACTTCCTTCACGCGCAGGTTAGTAGCGTAAACAAAAGTTTCAAATTACTTTTGTTATCATGAAATGTTTTAAATTTCATTTCTCAGAAGTACTGTGGGAGCCGTCCTCTGTAATTTTCCACGCAAGACACTCCTCATGATTGGTGTGTCTGATTGAAGGGAAGGGGATTAACACATGTGACCCATCAGTATAAATACTCTCATGTGAGAAGCATTGCTCAGTATTTTGTGGAGTCTCAAGTGCCTTATCCAGCAGTTGATGTGAAATTTCCTCAGAGTTTGAAGTGCAAAATAAAGTGAAAACTTGTAGAGTTCTGCACTATAAAATCTTCAGTTTGAAACATTTCAAATAATCTTCATGAGTGACCGTGCCATGGCGTCATATGAGAATGTGAACAAATTTGCTCGTGGGGAGGTTATTTACGAGACAAAGAGCATGCGAGAGTTGGATATCAACACCTGGTACAAAGTTGAGGATTTGAAGACAGTTACAACCCGATACGGAGAGAAGGTTGTCGCAATGTTGCAGGACGACCTGCGCATTTACTTGCCTGGACGAGTGTGCGAGAGACTCCTGAAGGAGAAGACTGAATACGATGAGCTCAAGGCTGATGCTGTTAGAGGGATCTTAGCAATCCGCTACTTGGGAGGAAAATACCACTTCTGTGAGTTTACGAAGAAAGTGGAAGCTTAGAGAGATACGGGGAATAAAAAAAAACATGATGTACTTTGAATAAAGAAACAAAAAATATAGAAAAAAAAAATATTGTGTTCTGCTTATTAATTCCTTCAATTATGCTATTGTATATTTACTCTAATGAGGATATTTGATGTAGGAAGTGGAAATAACTGCGCAAGGGGAGATATACATTGAGAATATTACAAGTGTTTATTTTTATTTTTTTTTTTCTTTTACAAAAGAGTATAACTTTTTTTTTTACAATTTTCATATTGCAAATGACAGTCTCTCATTTTTGCTCTTTATAACGATCTTCCCCAATGGCACCGTATTTTCCTGAAGCAGCTTATCCATGATACGACTTGCTGCCTTCCAGAGTCTTTGATTTTGCGAATTCTTGCTGAAATCGTGCTGTTCGTTTCTGCTGCTCCTCCAACCAAGAGCTCCCGCTAGACTTCTTGCCCTGATCACGCTTATCCATCTCGCATCCAGTCAATGGTTGAGTAGTGAATGAGTAGAACTTAGTCTACGATGCTCTTATAATTGCGTTCGAATACTACATTTCCGAGAAATGAGTGCTTGAAATTGTAAACATTTCGAGCAAAGAGCCTCTCACACACTTTTACATACGGAACAATTTTTTATGAGTGGTGGAGGTTGACAAGCAGAGTGATGTAGCTGACATCTTCGACAGCCTGCAATATCTCTATCCTCACGCATGTTCACTGGTAATTGATCTCAAGCGTCCTCGATACTCTGCGTAGCAAATAACAGCAGGAATTTTTTAGCTAGGAATGAAATGTCTTCCATGCTCATTCCTTGCAGACTCTTTTGTGTACAGAATGTGTCAAGGGATTTGTGGAGACCAACAGTATGTCTCTTCATATACCAACGTTTCAGACGCTCAACTGCCTCAACAGCACAAATGTATGGTGAGGCAGCAAAACTGATCATATGATTGGAGCATCTAGAAATCTCCAGTTCTGACAATTTTGGACACCCCAAGTCTTCCAAGTTCACCACAGGTCTATCATCATCCAAAACCTCTTGTAGCCACTGCTTCTTCTGCAGTCCCTTCACGTACACAGTAGTCACATTTCCAAGCAATTCCTCCTTGAGCACCTTGTAGATGTCAAAGTATGGTACTTTGCCAGAATTCCAAGTGATCCCATATTAGTTCTTGATGAGCCAAGTATTTGTATGCCTCACTTCACGTGAGAGATTCTGCCACGAGTACGGTGGTTTGAAGAGCCTGCACTCAATTTCATGGGAATTGTCAATGTAAGCCATGGCCAATTCTTTCAAGATAAAGGAATTCCCATCGCCTTGAAACCCCTGCATATCCACTATTGCCTCCATGTTTTTACTATGTGCTCCGCAAGACGACTGATGACTCCAACAGATATTCCATGCATTTTATCTGTAGACTCAATTGATTGCGTCATTCTTCATGCGCAGTATGACTGGAGTTCCTGGAAATGGTTCAAGGCCCTGCGACGCAATTCGCTCCTCTCCATCCAATTGACGCATGCGCAGCGGCTGTGCTCACGTGTGTGTGTGTGTGTGTGTGTTGGGGATTATAGCGGTCTGTCTTCTCTCACTGAATGTTCAGTTTGCATCATGAAGCCGTTGAGTCCAGATGAAGTGAAGTGTTTGTGCGAAAGTCCACCATTCGCGGTGGGCTATGAGGATATTCTGGTGAAATATTACGGAGAAAATCCACCGCAAAAAGCTCGTGACTGTCTCCACGATTTCCTGGAGCTCGCCGAGAGTTTGGATCTGTTGAAGATGTGTACTGTTGACGATGATGATGAACGGAGCTTTGAGGATGAGGAATTTCTGATGAAATGGTCACCATATGTTTGTACCTACGATGAGGTCATCATTAAACACTACGGATATGATCCACCCGAAAGACTCTGGAATTTTCTGCAGGATTTCCTCGAATTGCGAGAGAACATTGTGGAGATCTATAAACGACGTAAATTGTTCAAGGATGAATCAGGAAGGAGTCAGGATGAGGAGGAGCAGCTTCCTACGGTGAAGCACAGTTCTCAGGAGGAACCCATAGCTAGTACTTCCTATGAGCCCCCTCTAATGCAGAAGCGACAACTCCATCGTCAACCACAACAACACTCATATTCAAACAAAAAACAAAAGAGGAATAATTGGAAAGGTTCTTTGTCCTCCAAATAATCACACATACATTGAAAAAAATCGTTGTTTATTCATCATAATAAATGGTTTTTACATTCAAAATGGGATCATCATTCACAATTAGATTAAGGTTTTCACTGTTCCACTGATTGGATGATACTCGACGATGCGGTCGTGTATGATCAGACAGTAGGCTGCTGTTTGCGCCGGGAAATTTCGATCCGACTCAAATTCCAGGCGAATATCCACTGGTCCGGATTTCAAGTACTCGTTTTGCTTGGAGCAGTCGATGACGATAAGTGGTGCGTAGGTTAAAAAATTTGACTTGCTCAGAAGTGGTTCAGCCCCTTTAGGGTAGTAAGAGCTTTGAAAGTTGGTGTACATGTCGTAAAGTAGAGCATACTGATTATGAGTGATATCAAGATTGAGATTTCCATAGGGGTAACTCTGAGAATTGAGAAAGAGTTTGACGTCACGCACATTGCAGTGATCGAATCGGCTGGCATTTCTGGTGGCTTGATTCTTGCGATTGGTCTGGAAGCCGAGAATGATATAGCGCGGTTTCTCCAGTTGCGTCGAACACTTCACTACCCAGACATGTTTTGAGGTGGCCGGCAGCAGCGGGTACTCGTAGGTCTCCCAGGCGCGGAAACTGATGGCAATCGCTGCGTCCTTGGCAACGTAATTCAGCAGAGAGATTTTCTTGGCGTCAGCGACCTTGATGTAGGTCACTCCATTTTATCCAAGGAGAGTTTGAAGGCCTCAGGTGCAGTATTGAGGGGTGGAGTTTGCACGACTGCATTCGCATCGGTGTTCCCGCGCGTGAGTACCAGCTTATGCTTGGCGTTGATGATAATTCGACCATAGTCCTCAGCGAAACCCAACAACATACTCAGCGGTATGGAGATGTCAAAATAACCTTCATTATCGATGATTGCTGATTCACCATCTTTGAGTATCCAGCCTGCATTTTCCATGGAAGTAGCTTGACTCGGTGCTTGCGATATGTAATTCTTCATGAGGGTGGTGAGCCCTACATTTTTACTCCTGTCGATGACAATGGCATTGAGTTCATAGCGCACCTCCTCAAACAGGTGGAGGATAGCGCAGTTCACCAAACGCGTGTGCTCAACAGCTGTTCCATCTGCTTTAGTCAATCGACCATGTACATGAAGCGAGCTCTTACTCGGCAGCAAGCACAAATCCTGATGCTGGACAGCAATGCGAATTTCATCATTGTTGTTGAATGTCGCGGATGCGAAAGGCTGATGTGCATGCATCTCATAGTGAGCAACCGATTCGTCGAAGACGATAGGTTTTTGAATTTTCAAGATTTCCTCCATGGTTTTTTTTTTCTATCGTAGACGATGACATAGGAACAGAAAAAACTCCGCACCTTCTGCCTCACACTCTTCTTCTTTCTTTTTGCACCCTCAGCCCCAAACTCTTGAGGAATTTGACGTTCTGTGATGTCAATGGTTTGATGGGTCTTCGCCGACTGCTTTGACTTGGCAATGATGACTCACTTTTATACAGATCACCCGATTTGCTATCGAACACAATACCCATTAAGACTTTATATGTAAGCGTATTGTTATCACTTCGGCTCTGAAGTTCACCAATTGGCCCTCTTGATCGACAATCCTCACTTGGAGATGACCAATTGTCTGCACGGTGATCGGAAGGTGAATGATGCTCGACGGCACTTCCACGATCTTATATCCTGGTGGAACTGATGGGAAGAATTCATGTATAGTGTGCACTCGTTGCGCATTGTTGTATGCTCCAGCGGTTATGTTGCACTCCACTCGCAGGGAATTTATCTTGAGTATACGCACAGGGGAGTCTGATTGGTGAGTCACGTGAGCCGGTAGGATTCTGCGCGTGAAGCCTAACAATTCACCAATAGAATCAATCTTCTCAAAATTCACACGTTCACTACACTTGATCACACTCTGCAACGTGTTATTATTAGGCTTGAGGCTGAAGGATATGTTGTAGTCATGGAGTTTCTCCATCAAGTACATCTCAATATCATCGATCTCATAGCTTCCCGTGGGTATGTCGATTACTTTATTACCCACGTAGAATTTATTGTTGCCAGTGTCGATGTTTGGAATGGAGTTGAAGGTTAGCAACTCCGTCAGTCCTAGAGTATAGTTCCTGAGCGGGGACAATTCAATGGGTGGGAAGTAGTGACTCTCCAGCACTGACGAAGTGCCGGTAAGAGTTAGAGTGAATGATTCACTATTCTTTGTTGTCAGCACTCAACTGACTTGTGTGTGACAGTTCACTTCGATTTTATAGCAATTTTGTCGCCATGGAGAAATCTTAGACAGAGGTGACCACACACCACCGTATCATAATCTTGGTATCGTTCGTGATTATAATGGACAATGCTACCACCACCGAAATATTTCATCAAATCCTGTGGGGGGCGGAGATTACCGAAGCTATCAAAGTATACAATTTTCTTCTTGTGCTTTCGGTAGGCAACCCAGTGTGTTCCCGCCCCCTCCTTGTTGTCAAGATTGATGATTGCCGACTCGTGTTCGCGGGGGCCATTTCTTGGCATGTCGTTTCTCATGTAGACACCTCGAAAGTGTGGAATCTTCAAGGTTTTGGCGTATCTCAACAGGTCGGCATCAGTGAGCGCTCGGTGTGGTAGCTCTATACGTTTTTTTTCTTCTCACCCAAGTGGAGTCTCAAGCCCTTCCTATATGGCTTCAAGTATAAGCCTTTGCCCAATGCAATAGCTTCCATAGTTCGATTATGTCGTGTACTCTCTTGGAGGGCTTTTTTAGTTGCATTCGAGCTATTGATGGCTTTTGCGATACCAGCAGCGCCACCTGCCAGTGCTCCAGTAGCACTCAAAGCTGCAAAAAGCGGAATGAGAAAGGGCAGCACACCTCCAATTTTACTTGGCACGGGCAAAATGCGCGGCAGTCGCACACGTTTCCTTCCGCCTACCGTTTTCACCGCATGACGTGCACCTTGCAACGCAGTTCTGATGGCATTTGGTCCTGACTGCATTGAGGTCTTGGCTGCTGCGAGGATTTGTCGCAGCACCACTTGCTTCCCGTGCCCACGCCCACGGCGTTTCTTACCACTCAGCCTCCCCCTTGCACGACTTTTGAGTCCCATACCGACGGAGGTTTTCATCTTCATCATGTTGGCGACAGTCCAGGCTGCTGCTTTTTCCCCAAGAGTGGCGTTCTTTGCCAAAACACGTTTCCAAGCACGTTCCGTAAGAATGCTGTCAGCTGCGTGCCGTGCAAAGAGGTTTTCTCGATTTTTCGAGTAAGCTATATCGTGCTCCTTGCAAGCTGCGTCTAGGGGATTGATGCCAGGATCACCTCGAGCCAATCTTTGCTGCAGTTTCGTACCAGGGCCACAATACTGATAACCAGGCAGGTGCAATTCCACGGGAAGTTTATTGATGATCCTGTTCACGAGTCCTCGACCTTTCTTGCGTTTGCATCCATTCATGTTCAGATGACAACTGATGAGTGAGGCTATAAATACGAGGGCTTTATAGTACTCTGGGCCAGTTGCAATCCATAAGGAATGGCACTCTCCGCTATAAATAACTCATATTTATAGTCCTGCACTCAGTCATTCGCCATAAACTTCAGAGAGCAGAAGATCAAGCTCCCGATAATGAATTTTGACGAGTTCACACCTCATCAGAAGAAAGAACGAGAAAACAATCGTCATGGAGCCCTCTTGCCCAGCAGTGTGCGTGCAGTGATTTGTGGTCCCTCCAACTGCGGCAAGACGAATGCCCTACTAGCCCTCATAGTTCACCCCAATGGTTTACGTTTCGAGAATATTTACGTGTACTCAAAATCTCTCAATCAGCCCAAATATGAGTTACTGCGGCGACTAATCTCTCCCATCAAGGGTGTAGGCTACTTTGCATTCAGTGAGCACGAGGATGTGATTAGACCAGAGGATGCTCATCCCAATTCCATCATGATCTTCGACGATGTGGCGTGCGAGAAGCAGGATAATATGCGAGCATTCTTCTGCATGGGTCGACACAAAGATGTAGATAGTTTCTATCTCTGTCAAACTTATGCGCATGTTCCCAAACACCTGGTGCGGGACAACACTAATCTCCTCATACTCTTCCGTCAAGACGATATGAATTTGAAGCACATCTATCAGGATCATGTGAATACTGACATGTCCTTTGATGAGTTCAAAGGCTTGTGTGCCAAATGTTGTGCAGAGGACAGGCACAGTTTCATGGTCATCGATAAGGATAGCGAAATCCATGAAGGACGCTACCGTAGAGGCTTCGACTCCTTCCTCAAGAGATAAATACACCCAGCGTACGACTAGTTAACATGCAGCGCCAAATTTTGGAGAAGGAAACAGGCCTCCTACATCGTATAGCTGAGGCGAGCAATGCTATTCGCCGCAAGCATAAACTGCTGAAATTGGGAAGAGAGAGCACACAGGAGGCGATGAGTGAATTGTTCAAGCCTATGGTGACTCCTCTCGAGAAACTAGTCAAATCTGAGGTGATGAAAGTGCCTAAAGTGAAGCATGAGAAAAAAGAGGTGCCCTCCATGCTACAGACTCATGACTTTGACACTGCTATTGGAGATGAGTCATTTGATGAACCAACAATGGTCAGTACACCTATACTCGAAAGAAAAAAAATCTCCCCAATTAAAGTCCTAAGTGAACAGGAGCGTATTCCATCCATTAAGGTGGAATCTCCTCTAAGCTCACAACACCTTCTTCAGAGATATCTCAGTCGACTCAATACGGAGCGTGAAGCTCAGGATTTCGATAAGGAGTTTGGTATACGCAACTTGAAGGAGGGTCTGAAGATTGGTGATTCTATAGTGACCTTCGATGCGAATTTCATGACTGTAAAGGATGAAACGTACCCACTGACACCTGGTCTGCTTGAATTAATATTCAAAAAAACGCCGAACTTAACTCTCATCACAGAGACTGATAAAAATACCTATGGAAAAATTATTCTCAGCGCTTACTACCAGACCAATAGACCTGTTCGAACGAGCAGTAGCATGAAATATCAGACAATCATTAGAAATCTGCTCACGTCTGAGAAGCTAGGCATGGCTCTTCCACGCAATATGCTCGTATCGAATGCACCAATGGATTACGTCTACTGGGATGATCCAAATGAACTTGTCAGCGGGAAATCTCAGTCACACCAATGAAATCATGTCTATAGTGGAAGAGTTGCGTGAAGCTCGCATCATATATTAGACCATAGCGGTAAGAATTGAGTATCATTTGGAAGATGAGTGTCGACGTGTTCGGGCGTCCCTTGAATCAAGGGAAGAGTACTGTCAGAAGTGTGCATGGTCTTCGTGGTGAAGGGTTCAAAGTGACTGCTGACGGACACTATGATATGGATAATCGAAGACTCACTAATGTTGGTAATGCAGTGGCAGAGACAGATGCAGTATCTGCTGCAATGATACGTAATGTAGTGAAAGAAGAGATTCGTCTCATGTATAATGTGATTGGGTCCCTGGGTGCCAGGATTGATGACATTCAGAACATTATCCAAACATTTGAGGAGAATTTGCGGAGAATGATGAGGGAGCACACTCTACGCGAGGAGGATGTACAAGAGCAGATGCAGCAAACCTCTGGCCTCATAAATCAACTGGATAGCAAACTGTCAACAGCTCTTAACACTGACATAAAATTCATGCTGGAGAGCCTGCATAGATTGATACTCAACCAATTTTCTATTCTTCACAAGGATATAAATGATGATTTGGCGCTACGTAATGCAGAGATAATTCACAATCTGGATACTCGTTTGATTGCATTGGAAAATGGACAAGGCAGCAGTGGTAGAGGAGCTTCATAGACCTGCTCGACGAAACTATCCACGACGTCGAGTTGAGGTGCTCGGATTGGATGATACTTGGCAAGCTGATCTTGTGGAAATGGGTGCATATGCTCGCGTGAATAAAGGCTACAAGTACCTGCTCACAGTCATCGATATTTTCTCCAAATATGCGTGGGCTGTGCCCACCAAGACCAAGAATGGCAAAGATGTCACTGCTGCTATGGAATCCATATTGGAGCAGGGTCGTATCCCACAAAATCTGCATGTCGGTCGAGGTAAAGAATTCTACAACAAGGAATTCCATCTGTGAACGTTTCAATCGCACGCTGAAAGAGAAAATGTGGAAGCAATTCAGTTTGCAGGGAACCTACAAGTGGATGCCTATTATCACAAACCTTGTGCAGGTCTACAATGCCACCAAACATGGCACGATTCGCATGAAACCCAAAGACGTTACTGCTGATCAGGAGAAGTATCTCTTGCAACACGTCTACGGGAAAATGAATGCCAATCATGCAAACAGGAAAATCAAGTTCAAAGTTGGAGATAAGGTGCGCGTCAGCAAGTACAAGAATATCTTTGAGAAAGGGTACACGCCCAACTGGTCAACAGAAATCTTCGCAGTAGCTGAAGTTCAGAAGACTAGCCCCGTGACGTATAAACTCTCTGACTATGAGGGTAAGTCGATCGAAGGCGGCTTCTACCAGGAGGAGTTGACTAGAGTCAAGTACCCCGATGTGTACCTTGTAGAGAAGGTGCTCAAACATTCTGGAAGCTTCTTACTTCTAATTAAATACTGGTCTTTAAGTAAATTTTCATGATTGAAAAGACAGTCTTTGTAATCATCCCAGGTGATCGTTTTCAGTGCCGAGTATCGCACTCCTTTTGCTCGTTTCTTCACCTTCTCCTCATCATGAATCTTAAAGACGTACGATTTTGCTCTTAAACCTATAAACTCAGTCATAACCCGTCCATTACACTCATCCTTCATCAGTCCCAATACTTTCTTATTTGCAAGCGGCATTCCGTAAACATTGTCTTTTGGGTAGTCTGACGTGTCAAATTTTTGAATATCACGCTTCATACACTCGTACATATCGGGAATTTTAAACTCATAGAGGAGACTGTCCGTGTCTGTGTACATCAATTTAGCCCGATCTCTAAAAACTGACTTGACATACTGATAATGGAAATCATAGATGAACGTCTTTGAAATGTCGAGAATTGAGAAACCAGCGTAAGTGGGTTTGTTGAAGAATCTCTTTGTTCGATTCAATTGGATAATCACCATATCATCATGGACGATGGTGCAGCTGTGAAAGTTGGGTTGGGCAATGAGAGCTTTCGCTCCATATCTTCCCTCCCATTTGATCACCAACTTCACCTCTTTCTGCTTCCTGACATTTTCAATGGTTTTACCAAATACTGCATTGTTCATCAATTTAAAAAAATTCTTCTCAAACTCATTGGTAGATTGCTTCCTCAATTCTGCATTGAGGTCGATGTATGGTTTCATCCAAGGCGTCTGATTGAATTCCAAAACCCTATGGATTTTAGTCAATTTCATACCCAAATTCAAGCATTGCTGGAGATTCTTGAAGTGAATGACATAATTTTTCTTGGGGAGCAGAGTTGTCATCAATTTGCAAGTTTTCTTATGGGGGGGAATGGAATGTTCTGGGCAGAGGGGTAAATCCTTGTGAGACTCGAAGAGATCCTTAGGATACTCCAAGTCCACTTCAAGGATGTACCCTTTCGAACCCACATCTGGAATGGTGTGCACATCGACAATTGATGGTTCGATCCATTGGAATGACCCCGTGGGTAAGTATTGTGACATAGCTGCACCGTACAAGTTATTCACGTCAAAGTACATCAGGTAGGATGTCTCCTTGGTGGGATCGAAATCCTCCCCCATGTACTTGTTGTTGGCACGAGCGTATCGATTGCAACACTGAGCCACCCCACCTCGAATGCCCTTCTCCACGAACAAGTACATTTCAATGTCAGTTAGAAGTTCGAGACTGACACCAGTGCATTTGAGCATAGCATCCAGTGCTAATCCTGGTGCCGTGTAGTAGTGAAGGGGGTCAAGCTTATAGACGGATAAGCAAGTTCGTCGGAAATTTTGAAAAATGTCTGCCAACAGCACCACATCTGTAGCCAAATACAGGTCTGAGTAGGCACCCAAAGATGTAATCCCAAAAACGTCCCATACTCTCTGAGCATGCGCATAATCCTCATCAGATACGCTCTCATCATTCAATTTTGAGTAGAAGTCATTAATTGGAGGCAATTGAGGGTCGTTGAGTTTTTCCCAAGAGTCAACGTACTCATAAGGAAAAACTCCTTTTCTATTTATAAGTTGGAATTTATTCTTATCAATATTGCAGTACTTCAGGGTGATGGATTTGTTCTGATCCGTGAGGTAAGAAGCTAATTTCTCTAGACTACTCGCCATGAATTTGAAAGAGTCAAGGAATCTGAATTGGATGTGTGTACTATCAACATGCTTGGTGAAAGAGATATACTTTTCTTTGTTGATGGGCAGCAAATCTATATGACCGGAAAATCGAGTAGCCAGAAGTTGAATTAAAAAGTGTGAATCGTAGCCAGAGAGATTGTGGAACACTACTGGGATCATGTGAGAGTCCCTGTAGTTGAGATTACATTCGGGGTGAGCTGGACCGCGATACTTACCAGTCAAGTGACAATGATCGCGGTGCCTTGTCTCAGTCCCTACAAACGGGTTCTCACAGATGTGACAATTTGGAGCACTAATGAAGTCAGCAGCTTGTTGACTGGTGAGTGGTGCCATCGGTATGTTTGTGCTTAAAATAACATCGACCTCAAGTGCAATTCGCAACAATTCATCTATGAACCATTCAATGCACTGTGGTCCACGATTCATCTTGAATTCTGAGCGAGAGTCATCATAGTCACAGTGCAAGTAGAAACCCACACTGTGAGGAATATGCTTCTGACACAGTGAATCATCATCATCGTTCGCTGGAGACAAAATGCACTCCAGATCGGCATAAATCACAAATGGAACCGACTCCCTGAACAGATGGTTCTTGAAACTCAAAATATTCTTACTCTCCTCCGGTAGTATCATTTTACAATTGTTGATGGCAAAGCAGTCTTCTCTATGCATCTGCATCGATTTTTCAGTAATGAAATGTGCCAGACAATGATCGCAAAAATACATGGCAGCTTTTTTTCGTTGCGATTTCGAGTTGCGATTTCACTAATCGGGACAAATTTTTGATCAAAGCGAAATGATAGATTGTCTGACCATTGCTTTGCAGCTGACTATCATCATAAAGCAAGAGGAGATGAATCGTGTCCCACACTGATCTATGCTTAGTTAAATATAAAGGAACAATTTCATTATCATTATCAATACCATAAACATTAATTGACAGTCCATTCATATCCTCGAATTTCGGGATGTCCTTCAGTTGCATCGGAAACTTCAGGCCTGCATACTTGAGTTCCGTTCCATCAGGTAGAGTTGCATCAGCGTCATGTGGATAGGACGTTATTCGCTCGGGATGTGATGTTGCAGGATGGAGGGCAGCAGTGATCGACCACAGGAAACAGTACTCGTCATTGTTCATGACGTTCACTACTGACCCCTTCAATTGGAGATGTTTCGGAACTGAGACGAACGTGCTCCATCCCGCTGACAAGGGCTTGTAACTGTTCATACTTATAGTTAGATTCATGATCTCACTTAATGTCCAGCCCGAATCTCTCTCCTGGAAATTCTCAACCTTGGCGAGCAATCGTTCCGTGAGGTTTTCATCAAACCATTCAGCGATGTTGGTGGTTGATAGGATGACTGCATTCCTGGTGTTGAAGTATTTAGTTTCCTCAATAACTTCATTGGGTTTTACGATTTGGAATTTGCAAGCCAGGACTCCATTAGCTTTAATATTACCCTGCTGCTGTAGGGTTTGCTGCAAATGATTAATGGCTAAGGATTTTGCGTCTTGCAGGAAGGCCTTGAGATCTTTATGATCCAGGTTGATCACTGCACCTGTTCGTATTCGACTTCGAAAGGCAGAATCCACATCCTTCCAGAGAACGTGAGTCGCCCCAGGCTGAGTTGCACTCACTCTACCACCATAATGTACCCTACCTTTGATTTTAACCTTTTCGCAATAATTGTGCAGGCTGACAATCATGGCTTCGAATCGTCTCTTTTCACCGCATGAGCTATCATTCGACCTCTCCTTCAAAAGTTTACGGAAGTGACCAATGTACTTCTTGCACGAATGAGCCCATCCATTAGACTGTACAGCAGGAGCATTCTTGTATGCATTGTTGAGTATTTCTAACATCTTCACGCACTTTTTCACCTCCATTGTTAATGAGTTCAACGTCAATCACATAGACTCTCAAGACACTGCACTTATAACTGCACACTTAGTTATTCAACGTCAAGTCGCTCTTAACAATCTGTTTTACCGATGGTTACACACACTGCTTGTCCGTACAAAGACTGATGACAGGCTCAATGGTAACGGTTTTATATATGAGCTCAGAGGCGCTTTTCAGAACTCTGGTGAGGTCATATCGCTCTGCAACCAGAGCCTTATCACACAGATCATGTTTCTCCAACATTTCTCACTGACGCAGTTTCTCGGAAGAATGGTGGTGGAGTCTTATCGCTCTGCAAATAGTTTCTTATCATACAGATTCTGTTTCTCCAACGTTTCACACTGGATCATTTTTCGGAGCACTGATGAAGTCTATCGCTCCGAGTAGGTTTCACATCTATCACGGATCATGTTTCACTGATTTATTTCTCAGAACTCTAATGAAATCACATCGCTCTGATGTATTCTATCCCGACTCACATTTCTCCAACGCAGATATTGGATTACGTCTTCTCACCCAGTATATCGCCGTGAGTCAAGTTCTTATCACACAGATCATGTTTCTCAACCGTTGTCCGCCAATTCAGTTTTTCAGAACAATGGTGAAGTGCTATCGCTCCGATTATGGTTCTCTAACGCAGTTCTTGGAACACTATTTTCTTTCCACGCAGTCGTCTGACTCACTTAGTACCTAAGTGGGGCATAGCATATATAAAACAATCGTAAGGGTCCTAGCAGTCAGTCACTCTGAGAAAAAATCATTTAAGACATCATGTCTTTTTCTGAGATATTGCAAGCACGTATGTATGAACGTCAGGTTCCCTACACTGAACGCATACGTATCACCGAGAAAATACGATGTATCAGTCAAAACAACTGTTACAATTCTCATGTGCATCACAGTGAAGTGCAAAAGCGTAATGAAGGACAATGGTTAATACTCAGGGAACATGGCGGATTCAAAATATGCTATACACACGTAATCTGCACGTGTCTGCATCCCAATTCAGTCATTGAGCATCTTACTCTGAAGCGTAAACCTCCATCACTTGTGAGCATTGCAGCCAGTTCTGTGCTCAATCATGATGACAGGCTGGATATCTGTGATATGAAATTTGTTGGTGATATCTGTGAATATAACTCGAAGGTGATGTTTTTCATGTTCTGTCCAAAATCGAAGATTTATATCCAGTCCGACTCAGACTATGAGGAAGATGAAAATGCCTATCAAATTCTTTCGGTTTACACGCGAACTGCAGCGAGACAAGTAAATGTTTATTACTGTCGTCAACGAACGTGCTGTGATTTCCCCAGATCTTGCATCTTTCAACCAGCACGACATATCGCTGAAGTTTATTTCAAAGACATGTTAGTATTATAAGTTGAAAGAGGAAGATTTTTCGTGCGTAACTATTTATTGTTGAAAAAAAAAAAAAAAAAAAAAAGACTAAATATGTACCATAATTTCTGAGAATAATAAAAGAAAATGTGAAAAAAAAACTACGAACTATGTTTGTTATTCACACCTGGAAATGATCAAAAAGGATTAGGAAATAATAAGATGAAGCGACCCTTTTTTTTTTCTAAAATTTATAAAATTTTTATTCAAATGTTATGAGACATATATGTAATAAAAATATTTTGTATTTCATACAAAAATATATGAAAATATATATATATATAAAATGAAAATGATTTGTTTTTTTCTTCTGTTTGCTGAAAACCGGAATCATCTGCAACAAATAAAAAAACAAGATAGATTTTAGAAACCTGGAAAATGGCTTTACAAAAAAACAAATTAGTCGTGTACATATAGAAGCAGGAAATTTACCTATGAAAAATATCGCAAGGTGTCAGATGGTGATGATCTGACCACCTGCAGGATATAACTTCCCATGTCCAACGCTTTGAGGTGCATGGTGATCCCTACCATGGTGAGCACGATCGGTAGGGTTTCACCAGTCCACAATCTGTTCATGACCTTAGAGCACACCTCCTGCAAGACGAAGTAAGAGAGCCGTATCCACAAGTCTCGTGGAATAACCATGTTCAAACGTCTTGAGTACACGTAAAGAACACGTACTGTACGCTCCACGTGTACTTCTTCCCCCATACGCTGAGGGGGTGATGGAATGCGTGGAGGTGTTGGAGGCTGAGGGGGTGTGCCGTTCCTTGCTGACATTTTTTTTTCCGTCAATCTGCGAAAAAAAATGAACAACCAACAAAATGATAACTTGAAAAAAGAACGGTTGCAGGTGACCGTTTTTTCAATCCCCCAGTGATGTATGCACACACACACACACACACACACACACACACACACATGTACTTGCGGTACCGAAGGTAGGATCCACCTCGCCTAAAATACTAAAGGGGGTACAGTGTACCCCAGATTTTAATTTGGAGCCCGAGGGATGGACCGTACCCGAAATACCTCGCGGGGTAGGGGGTAACGTCACCCACTGTACGCTCATTACGGTACCTGTGGCCCCAATGTACACCCGAATTTCAATTTGGTGGCTGAGGGATGGACCGTTCGCGAAATACCGCGCGGGGTAGGGGGTGACGTCACCCACTGTACGCTCATTACGGTACCTGTGGCCCCCAATGTACCCCAGATTTTAATTTGGAGCCCGAGGGATGGACCGTTCCCGAAATACCGCGCGGGGTAGGGGGTGACGTCACTCACTCAACGCAACTGAAGGCGGGAGTGGGGGGTAGTGTGCTCTGCCAACACCTTGTGGTAGCCATAGGTGGAAAAAAAAAATTCGGGGGGTAGGATCCACCTCGCCTAAAATACTAAAGGGGGTGCAGTGTACCCCAGATTTTAATTTGGAGCCCGAGGGATGGACCGTTCCCGAAATACCGCGCGGGGTAGGGGGTGACGTCACTCACTCAACGCAACTGAAGGCGGGAGTGGCGGGTAGTGTGCTCTGCCAACACCTTGTGGCAGCCATAGGTGGAAAAAAAATTCGGGGGTAGGATCCACCTCGCCTAAAATACTGAAGGGGGTGCAGTGTACCCCAGATTTTAATTTGGAGCCCGAGGGATGGACCGTTCCCGAAATACCTCGCAGGGTAGGGGGTGACGTCACCCACTCAACGTGCATTGCGCTACCTGTGACCCCAATGTACACCCGAATTTCAATTTGGTGGCTGAGGGATGGACCGTTCGCGAAATACCGCGCGGGGTAGGGGGTGACGTCACCCACTGTACGCTCATTGCGGTACCTGTGGCCCCCAATGTACCCCAGATTTTAATTTGGAGCCCGAGGGATGGGCCGTTCCCGAAATACCGCGCGGGGTAGGGGGTGACGTCACCCACTGTACGCTCATTACGGTACCTGTGGCCCCCAATGTGCCCCAGATTTTAATTTGGAGCCCGAGGGATGGACCGTTCCCGAAATACCGCGCGGGGTAGGGGGTGACGTCACCCACTGTACGCTCATTACGGTACCTGTGGCCCCCAATGTACCCCAGGTTTTAATTTGGAGCCCGAGGGATGGACCGTTCCCGAAATACCGCGCGGGGTAGGGGGTGACGTCACCCACTCAACGCGCAATGCGGCAACCTGTAGCCCCCCCCCAATGTGGCCCAGATTTTGATTTGATGGTCGAGGGTTGTACCGAAATACCACTCGTTTGGGAAAAAGTGTCAATTTCCCTTTTTCACACACACACACACACACACACACACACACACACACACATCAGACACTTGAGAAAATTCTCAAATTTGGAGAGTATGTTAAAAAATTTCAAAAAAATTTGCTGTTAAACTTCACTACCCTCATATTACACACACACACACAATATTTAGTACTCTTCTACTTACCTGAGTTTTTGAAATTTCCTGCAATTAGTGCACTTTTCACCACAAATTCGGACGATCTGCACACAATGAGATCTGTCATCGAACTGATGGCGGATATTTTTTAATTATGTACCGCGTACGTATGGAAAATTTTCGGTCGAGGCTCCCACGACCAACTAATTTCTTTCCACGAAAAACATAGAGCATTTTGGCTTTATCAAAAAAAAAAACAATTTGAAGCCGTCTCAAATTGTATTTACGCGCGCGGTACTTAGCAAAGGGTGTCCGGTAACACAGAGATATGGATATATATTTATTTCGTTACTTCATGCACATGCGTAGATCCCCCCCCCCTCCCCCTGACCCACAGCGACGACCTGCGCAGAAGCACATGCGCAGATCCTCACTTTGGAGTCGAACCCCCCTTATTTATCTACTATGTTTTCTCACCAAATTCCATCCAACTGGAGTCAAACAGGATTGATCTAAGTAGAGGCTCAGTTCTATAGGTTCTATAGGATGGGATGACGCCAGCAGAGCGGTTAGTTCCACCCCACTGCCTGGCGTCGCTAGTCGTAATTGCTAGCCCCGCTCGGCTGCCCCAGGTTCCACTGTCAACGGAACAGGTCGTTGTTTACAGGTATGAACGGGGTTTTGTGTATTTTTAGTTAGTGTGTAATTTTAAGTAACGGGGGAAATAAATGACAATTTGGTATGGAGGCCCGTCGCGAAATTCCTCCGCGGTTTTATTTTTTGAATATG
Source organism: Asobara japonica (assembly GCA_026005395.1). Lineage (NCBI taxonomy): Eukaryota > Metazoa > Arthropoda > Insecta > Hymenoptera > Braconidae > Asobara > Asobara japonica. The sequence continues at coordinate 3,786,642 of BQMI01000112.1, forward strand.
CAGACTGAGTGGTAAAATAAGGAATTCCAGTCCCCATCCAACATTCCTGGCTAAATTCCCAGGCCCAGCGGATCCGGCGGTGACCTACGGAGGTGGGAAGGAGGGGGGGGGGGGGGTAGCGAAACAAAGGTCCCTCAAATTGCCAGGGGTGATTTCCACCACCCTCACCACCCCCCTTCCGCCGGGCCTGTAAATTCCCTAATCTGAATATTAAAAAAATAAAACGGGGGATGAAAATGAGAATTGTTATGTTTCCCCCACCAGGTAAAAACCCATATCTCGCGTTGTAATAGAGATTAAGGAATGAAGCAAGGAATGTTCGATGGGAAATTGCTTTCCCCAATTAACACCCCATTTTCATCCCTTAATATGCATACTAAAAAAATAGAACCGCGGTGGTATGTCGCGGCGCGCCGCAGTAACAAATGGGGATTTTTATGTTTCCCAGTTTCCCCCACTAGTTAAAAAACCAGATCTCGCGTTGTAAGATTTTGAACGGGATTCGTACGGTATATGCTGTTATTAACTTCCTCATTTATCGGAAAATTATTGTAATGACCCCCAAACCGATTTTTTTCCTTTTGCTTCGTAACTAGTGTTTTAAGCGTACCGAAATGCTTCCCGTCGCATTCTGAAGTTTTCGTGTGTGTGTGTGTGTATGTTTGTATGTATGTATGCACGTATGTAAATTTTTGCACAACGATTTCTCACAAACGACTTGACCGGTCTAAATTATCGTCGGTCGGAATCAGAGCGTCTGCATGAAACTTAGAAGCTTAGAACTGATTAGTTTTTGGTTGAAATTAGTCGAGCAGGTTTTTAGTTATTAACAATTGAATTGTTCATAACGGTCTATCGCGACGACCGTCGGAGATAGCAGAATAAGCACAATGATACAATTTGTTCTCCACGTCGAAATTCACATTTTATGTCTAATGACTTTTTTCCATAATTTATATAATGATGGAGGAAGGGTTATTTGAACTCATTCATGTAATGAATAAATGAATGAAGTCATCGCCGTCATTAACGTTGCGATGAAAGTATTTGAATGCAGAATAGAGTGTCAAATATTTTAGATAAAAATTGGAGGAATATATACATCGTTATTAACAGTCGAATTATTTATAACCCTCTATTGTAAAAACGCTGGGAGATACAGCTGTAAGTAAGCAGAAAGTGGTCAATAGAACTTATTCTGTAAATGGAAATGCACATTTAATTCTTTATGATTTTTTTCCGTAATTGTGATAATTAAGATGGTATGACGGGTTATTCATTCTCAAATCTGCAAGCTTTCCTTGTGACCGTAACAGAGATTCTACTGATTAACGCCCACTAGTTAACAATTCCACTTGTTGATAACGCCGTAGCGCCGAAGTCATTCGAAATACAGCAACAATGTATACAATCAAAGTTGTTCCTTACACAAAAAAGCACATTTCATATGTTATGACATTTTTTGCCACTTCGTATGGTTTCGGAGATATCGCAAATTGAAGTAGAACATACTTTCCGAGTGAATATGTCGACAATTGCTAGAACCCTGTCAGAGTCGGCGGGGGAATTGAGTAGGTGCAGAATTAGGGTAATTAGGTGGACGAATTTCAGTGTAAAATTTCTAAGAGTTAAAAAACAAACTAAATTTATCCCGTGCACGATTATTCCGAAAGTTATTGTAATGCACCCAAAATCGAAATTTGTTGTTTCATTATCTAACTAGGATTTTAAGTATACGAAGACGCTCCCCGTCAAATTCTAAGTTGGTGTTTGTGTGTGTGGAAGCCTACCGCCTTCCTCACGCTTCCTTCTTTCTCTTTCTTTCCTCTTTTTCATACTTTTCCTTTATTAAACAAACTTACAAAATTAACAAATGAAAATATAAAGTGCAAAGGACACGCTGGTCGCCTTCCATGCTGCCTCTGATAACAGCATAACTTCCACAACATTTCCAACGTTTATGGGTTTGCCTACAGTAGTTTCCCATATACACACGGAGAAAAATAATTTCGTTAGGCCAGCAAATGCCCATTTGCTACTATCTGATTTGCTGAAGTAACCCAAAATTTGTAATCTCTACCTGAGCATTTGCTACCTGAGGCCCTGACCATTATTTGGGTTGACCTAGGTTTTTATGTTACAATTGATTTCCTAACTTGACGAATTATACGTTAAGTCTATAGCCTTGGTAATTTTGTTGTCATCTCATTTGTAGGCACAACGAAACATTGATTATTTCAACGCTTGTATTATGTTTAGAATAACATAGGAAAATGCTTACAAACTGATTTGTAACTTTAACTGATAGTACGTCATGAGAACTAATTGATTAGCTCGTCATATAATACAAACTTAATCGAGAATGGTGCTCTTATTTTTACCATTACTGAATCCAATCATCACTAAAAGTGATCATCAGTTGACCAATGGTTAAAAAATGATGACGGCAATTGTTTCAATTTGGTAATTTTTGAAAAAAAATGGTCAAATTAGAATTTTTTCAAATTTTTAACGTTTTTAAATTTTTAGAATTCCTGAACTGCAATCAATTCATATGTTTCCTTCTTGCAATTTTTAAAGATTTCAATTTTTAAAATTTTTTTTCAATTTTTGAAATTTTTTTTGAGAGAAACTTTATCTCTTCTTAAGAGAGAAGCAATAAAATTGGGTCACCCTGCGAGTATGCCCCCGATGCTCTTGGAGTTATAAAAAGCTTAAAATCGGGAAGGGTGTTCAGGTCAAAATTCAAGGGTTTCTGCGTTGGTTCCGTTTGCTGTTAGCGCCCTTTCTCACTCTATTTTATGCTTGTTCCCGGGTTTTTCTATCGGAAAAAAGCCAAAACATGTGGGCGAAACAATTGTCGGGTAAATTTTTCGGCAGTTCATGGTTGGAAACCATAGTGGACACATCGTGTGCTGTGTAAAGAAACGAATTATTGAGCGGTTATTTGAGCCGTTATCAGTGATAAAGCGGTGAAAATGAGTGAACCCTCAGTTCCAGACATTCTGAAGGAGTGGGGATTTAGTGACACTGTTATTCAAAAATTCAGGGGCAAGTATGGTTTAAATTATACATTGAGAAAGAAATTCTGATGTCGAGGATACCAGTCCTGGTTCCCAGAGATATTGCAGTTAGGAACCACAGATTCTGGGAAACAGGACGCCGCGCCCTGGTCTCAAGCGAAAATTTCTTGGTTGCAAGTAAAACAAAAGTCCTGGTGCCAGTTTTTCGACAACTTAACCATGGTTGAAGAGTGGTTAATGTAACTTCAGTAACTTCAACCACTCTTTAGTCATGGCCCAGTTAACCAAAATCTGGCTGCTGGTCCATGGCCCGTATATGTTCACATAATGGCTGATGGAGACAAGTATCTAATTTTGCGCAATGAACTATGTATTTAATGTATATATATAATTATTAATATAATGCATGTGAGAATTAATTAATGATAATGTATGTATTCTTTGATGATTGTGTAAAAATAATGTATCATATTTTCGTGCATCATATACCAAATATACCAATATAATAAAATTATTTTGTAAAATTCATGTATTATTATTGAGTGAATTAATTTTAAGATCAATAGGCCTTTTAATCTATAAAATTCTGTAAGGTTAACAAACTCAATTAATAATCGTAACAAATTATTGAGTTGACGTAACAAATCTAAAGTGAAAACAACTAATGAGTACCATTGATTCAGGGAAAATCCAACGTTAACGTAGCATATTCATTGTTGATATAGCATTTCATTTGTCATTCGGAGAACAGAAAATATAGCTAAAATAGCAAATCACGTGTTGAGCTAGCAAGCCGATACAATAGTTATCCTAACATAACCTCGTGCTACTCCAACAAATCAGAATATGGCTAAAATAGCAAATCACGTGTTGAAATAGCAAGTCGATAAAGTAGTTATTCCAGCATCACCTCTTGCTATTCCAACAAATTAACATATGTCAAAAATAGCAAATCAAGTGTTGAGATAGCAAGTCGATAAAGTAGTTACCGTAGCATAACCTTGTGCTATTCTAACACATCAGATCTAACCTAGCGCCGTTTGCTACCATAGCGCACAGTTTGGCTGACCGTATAGTAACCTACGAATTTTGCTGGGGTAACGTGCGGCGCGCTACCCCAACGGAAATATTTTTCTCCGTGCATCGTTGCAAAGAAGACATGTTCCGCATTTTCATGTATTCTCTAACACTTTGGCCAATCCAGGGAACCTTCATGTTTGAATTTGTGAAGATATTCCCGGAAACATCCGTGTCCTGAAAGCATCTGAGTTAGATAATAGTTAACTTGCCCATGTCATCGGGCAAGCCAAACATCCAGCTTCGGAATAAGTCGATGGGTGTTTGTTCGAGGCATCCCACAGTGGCTGCCATCGCTCAATGCTGTAGATGCGTTCTTCCGTTCTCAGTTCCGCTTGGCTAAGGTTGGTTGATCTTCTGCGCGTATAAAGGCACCGACGCTCCCCTGCTAGCACTTCGAAAGGGAGCATCCCAGCAATGACACACACAGCGTCGTCGTTTGATACTGTGCGGTATGCGCTAACCACTCTAAGGGCACTCAGCCTGTAGGCTGGAACAATTTGCCGCCGAGATGCTTGGCTTCGTAATGCATCACTCCATATAGGAATACCATATGTTAATACCGACGTAATAACTGATGATAGCAGGAGCCATCTCCTCTGTTTTGGCCCTCCAATGTTTGGCATAAGTCTTGCAAGGGCAGTCTTCACTGCCCCTGCCTTATTGCTTGCATGTCGGGCTTGCTGGCTAAAACTAAGTCGGGCATCAATCCTAATTCCCAGGTACCGTATGTAGGGCTGGGAAATTATTTCGTGCTCACCGACTTGCAGCGTAATTGTCTCCAATTTCTTCCGGCCCGTGATGAGTAGTGCCTCAGTCTTATGCTCCGCAAGTTGTAAACCAATCGAGTCCATCCATTGTCGTATCTTGTTAAGAACATTCTCGAAAATGAGCTGGAGCGTGGAAAGGTGTTTTTTCACGATGATAATGGCCAAATCATCGGCAAAAGCTACGACCTTTGCCGCCGCCGGCAATGTCAGTTTGAGTAGTTCATCATATACGATATTCCACACAAGAGGCCCCAACACCGATCCTTGGGGTACCCCCCCCCCTCACATCATATGTTTTAGGACCTACCTCTGTGTCATATCTGAGTACTCTGTCGGTAAAGTAATTGCCTACCATCTTTTGCAAATATTCCGGTACTTGCAGCTTCGACAATGCCGCCAGGATGGAATCCCACCGTACCGAGTTGAAGGCATTCTTGACGTCCAGGGTAACAACCAAACAATAATGTTTCGTACCTCCTTTCCATCGCCTGCCATCGATTGCTTTCTTAGCTGTTTTGACCACCAGGTCTATAGCATCCAACGTAGATCGTCGTCGTCTGAAGCCGTATTGAGCTTCGGCCACCACTGCCAGCGTTCGTTCCACCACTTCCTCAATTCTCTAATGTATAATGCGCTTCAGGATCTTGCCCGCCGTATGCAGCATACAGAGTGGACGATATGATGACAGTTACATGGGCATGGTCTTTTGTGGGCTCCAGTTCTACGTATAGAACGCATTTCGGAGACGCTTTACAATCGGAGCTTCTGTGCCCTTTTTTGCCGCATTTATAACACAGGTCTGATCGGTCAATGGAGCTCTTGCAATTAACAGCAAGATGCTCGTAGTGCCAACACTTGAAGCATTTTATGGGCCTTACCACTGTCACGATGCGAGCATATACCAGGCTTATTCGTATTTTACTACCCTTACTCAGTATATTTCGTGCAGTAGCGGCAGGGAGTACCTCCATGGCAGATTGTGTTCCTCTTTATGCCGTGGGAAGAGACTTGATGGCACTCACTGATATATCACTATCTGTACCATCAGCTTTTCTCAGGGCATCAAGAATATCTTCTTTGGTAGTGACGTCATTGAGGTCTTTGATATCGAGTTCCTATTAAGGTCCCTTATTAAACACCTTAGCTTCGTTTTGCAGGGCTCCAACCAGTGCCTTCTCTAGCTGAACACCTTCGTTCTTTTTTCCTCTCGCAAGAATTAGGAGAACATCTCCGGAGGCTGTTTTACGGATTTTGTCCACGCATGAGCTAGCCGCGTAAACACCTTGGTCCTTCTTTATAGGTCCTAATATTTCGGAGTACGTATCCTTCCCCGTCGAACGAATAATTAGCACATTAGGGCGGATTGCTGCTCTCTTCTTCGACCGAGGTTGATTCTGCGTAGCTCCTGGAAGATTTTGGGACGGGTTCTGTTTTTTCTTCCGTCTCTTGGCTTTCTCCCAAGCATGTTCCTCGTCTTCTGTAACAAAATTCGAGGTTTGCTCCTTGGCCCTGTTTCCGTCTAACCGGGTCCCATTTCTCACCAGCTTCTCCATGTGAATGGACGGCGTTGCTGATGCCTCATCTTCGGTACTCTTGTGCTTTTTGCCCGCTGTGTCATCGGGCGGAGTTCTCTCCTTTCTTTTCTCTCGTTTTGTCGACGTTTTATGGGATGTTCCCCGTTTTGCTATGACCTTGTGGCCACTCCCTCGGTTCGCCTGCTACACTCTAGGACCCGGGGGGGAGGGGGGGGGGGTGAGCCATGCCGCTGCTGGCAACGGTGATTTCGAACCTCCGGTTTCCGTCATGGTTCTTATCCTCTTGGCAGATATTTGAATCTTTCTAGCTAGACTCCGGATCTCTTCGTTGATGGTTCGCCGAGTTTTATCCGTGAGGAAGTTCACCAGCGTTGTCAGATCGTTTTCCTGCTGATCCCATGCTGACTTTCCACTACTTTGGAATCCACTTGTAGCATTTGGGGCCAAGTGGGACACCCGGGGACTATCAAGTGATGGTTGGCTCTTCCCACAATCCGAGGAGCCAGCGCCGGCCATCAGGGCTCTCACCTGATCGGAACCGACGATACGACAGTGTTATCATCAGTGTTCATACTTGCTTCATAGGCTGTTATAGGGAGCCCACCCTTGGCACCCTTGGTTTCGGGAGTTAGGTTCCTCCCATGTGTGTGTGGGTGTGTATGTGGGTGTGTGTATGTACGTACGTATGTATATATATATTAGACCTTGTCAAAAAAAAAACAATATTTTTTTTCTACCTCGCACCCTTGAAAGATGTATATTATAGGGTTAAGAGTCATATCTACCAGTCTGGGTAAGGCACGATTTTTTTTAACGCTACTCATCGAGAAAATTGTTTTTCCATTTGATTAACATTTATGAATAAACGAATTTTACGCCGATGTCAGTAACTTTTGACCATGGAGTAGTAGATGGCTAAAAAATGGATATATTGTAGATGTCTAGTGACCAAAAATTTTCAAATCAGTTTGTTTTTTTTTTCAATAGTTCACATGGTTATCCCGTGCTTCAAATCAGGGATATCCAGAAATTATCCTGAATAATGCGAAAGATTGGATATGCAACAATTTTCAGATGGTCATTGCATGGAAACAATGTGAAATTAGTGGCGTGCAAACGTGTGTGCCCCGTACGGGGCACAAACAAAACTTTCCGATTTGCTATTTCGGCACAGAATAAGAACGCAACCATGGTGATGAGCAAACCCAACAATAATACCAATCATTGACCTTGCGACTAATAATTACTGCACGCGATCTTAACTTTGATTTTTGAGCCCCATACAAATATTCAACTGGAATTTGTCCGCCTAGTTATTATTATCAAAATTATTATAAAATTGAACCAACTGAATGTGCATACTGAATGTGCTTTTTGGTATAAGGAACAACCCTGGTGATATGCATTGTTCCCTCCTTACCTCCATACCTCCTTAATTATGCAAATTATGGAAAAAAGTCATTGCACATAAAAGGTGTATTTTCATATGAGAAATAATTCTTCTTTGGGAAGTTTCCCGATAACTGTAATATTTTACCCGGTGGAACAGTATAAACAATTACAATTGTTAATAACATTGCATTTACTGCACAAATTCCATCCGAAGTGTAATCCGCTCGATTTTGCACGGAAACGCTTCGATTGGGACCGTGATAACAGCGCTAACTTCATTCGTTCACTCATAAAAAATTTTATAATAATTTTGATAATAATAACTAGGCGGACAAATTCCAGTTGACTATTTGTATGGGGCTCAAAAATCAAAATAAAGATCGCGTGCAGTAATTATTAGTCGCAAGGTCACTGATTGGTATTATTGTTGGGTTTCCTCATTACCATGGTTGCGTTCTTATTCTGTGCCGAAATAGCAAATCGGAAAGTTTTGTTTGTGCCCCGTACGGGGCACACACGTTTGCACACCACTAATTTCACATTGTTTCCATCGAATGACCATCTGAAAATTGTTGCATATCCAATCTTTCGCATTATTCAGGATAATTTCTGGATATCCCTAATTTGAAGCACGGAATAGCCATGTGAACTATTGAAAAAAAAAACAAAATTATTTGAAAATTTTTGGTCACTAGACATCTACAATATATCTATTTTTTAGCCATCTACTACTGCATGGTGGAAAGTTACTGACATCGGCGTAAAATTCGTTTATTCATAAATGTTAATCAAATGGAAAAACGATTTTCTCGATGCGTAGCGTTAAAAAAAATCGTACCTTACCCAGACTGGTAGATATGACTATTAACCCCATAATATACATCTTTCAAGGGTGCGAGGTAAAAAAACAAATGTTTTTTTTTGACAATGTCTAGTATGTATGTGTACAAAATTTTGCGCAACGATTTCTCATGAACGAATGAAGTTATGGGAGCTTTCAAGGTCGCGTTCGAAGCGTTTCCATATAACTTAGAACATTAGATTTTGGACGAAATTGGTGTAGCATATATATTGTTATTAACAATTTCAACTGTTCATAATGTTCTATTGCATAAACTATGAGAGATAGCGTAAAATTTATATAAGAAAAGTTGTTGCCCATATAAAAATATGTATTTTATGTGGAATGACTTTTTTCGTTATTTTGCATCTTTAAGAGGTGACCCCGGTGAAACTTCGAAGTCCTCGCATGGCCTTCGGACGCACCAATCGAGTTTCGATATATAAAGGCATACCCAAAAAAGTAGGGTAATTCCGGGCCCAACCCATTTTGCCCCATATACCCATAAGAAACATTGTTTTTCGTGTTTTGAGCTTCAAAGTGGTCCTCGGTCCGCAATTTTCGTTCGATTTTAATTTTTTTTTTTTGCAAAAGTTCATCATACTCCAAAGAACAAAGTTAACTATCTCGTTTATTCTATTCGCTTTAAATCACGAGGAAATGATTTTTTAGTGTGCGCATTTTTTTCAATTTTTCGAAAAATCTCAAATTTTCTCGTTTTCACTAATTGATTATTATAATCATACGTAATATGTATTTTATGACGATAAAAATGATGACAGGATTCACATTCAGTACAAGAAAATGATAGTACTTGCATCTGCCTATAAGAGAAATCTGAGAAAATACATATTACCTTTCAATTTTTTTTTTTTTTAATCTTTAACGCCTTCGATCCCTTATGGATATGTGGGCGTGTGGACCATACGCTGCACCGCATTCGCATGATAAGACACAGGAAACCACAGAAAACCTATGTCGGTGCAGGCGGCTACCCTATGAGCAACCTCCCGCTCATCAGACATTCCGAAACAATTCTCGCCCTATGGGGGATTTGAACCAGGAACCCAAGCGGCAGCGCTAAGACTGCGCGCTTAGTCCACTCACCGACGTCAGAATAGCCGCAGTATTTGCTTTGAGTCAGTGACGTGCAGAAGCATGTCTACCGCTCTCTGCGAAATATAAATTTCAAACGTACAGCGCTTATAGTACAGCGAAATTCTAAATCGAGTAAAAGTTTTGGCACGAAAGTGTCAAAATTAAAAAACCTTAAAATTCCCTTGGTCCCGAAAAGGAAAGCCAAAATGAGTCCTCCGATGGAAGACCCAAAAAAAAAAGAAAATAGCCGTTACGAAACCTTCGATAGTGCGAGTTCAGTTCTGTCCCTCCAATAATCATCGAGAACTGGAGACAAAAAAATTAATCAATTGTCTGCAAAGCAACTCCGCAGATAAAAATTTCAAGATGAAATTTAATGGAAGTACCACGATCGTCCATCTACGAACGACCAAGGATTACAACAAAACCGCAAGTATCCTGAAGAGGCGAAACCTCAATTTTTTCACTTTCGGTCTTAAAAGTGACCGACCGAAGAAATATATTTTGAAAGGGCTTCCAAGCCGTTTCTCAGAAGACGAAATTCAAGCCCAGTTATCAAAACACGGCATCAACGTACTTTCCGTTCACTAGTTCGTGAAAGTAAACAAAGACGGTGACACCAAAGGCCACTACCGATCTTCGCTAGCACGGTTGGCCCTGAAATAACCTTGAGCAGCTTTGCTGCTATTAAAACTATGTTCTACCACACTGACAAAATAGAAAAGTTCGTGAAATCCGAGCAACCGACCCAGTGCTTCAGGTGCCAACGGTTTGGCCATGCAAGCCAACACTGCAATCTGAACCTCAGATGTGTAAAGTGTGCGTCAAACCATGACGTCAAAGCCTGCACTTCGAAAATTCTTAAGTGCGTGAACTGCGGACTAGCCCACACGGCCAGTTATAGAGAGTGTTCCATGCGCCTCAGATTCATGGAAACTCAGAAAAAACGAGCACAGTCGGCCAGGCCCAGCATAGCGCTATTAGAATTGCCCGCTACACCTCACTTGCCTGCCACACCTCACTCGGCCACGATCCAGAATCTGGAAAGGAACATCAATTTCCTCCAGTCTCCTGCAGTCCCAGTGCCAACTCCGATTTCTACTGCCAACACGTTCAGGCCCACCTACGCTTCTTTCTTCCCAACGGTGGAAACCTCGAGTAGGAATGTTGTCGCACCCACTGCTGAACCTAGGACCATCCCAATGGAAACACATGTTCCGTAATCTTATTTAAGTAGCACTAAAAATTATATAAACACAGCGAAGCAAGTCCTAGACGAGCTAAAAACCCTTAGAATTCCCGAAATCCTCTCAGAGCTTAAAGATATGATCTCTAAACTCCAGAAAGCTAACACCCCCATTGATACGATCACAATCATCGCATCCTACGCTCACTTGTTCTCATCCTCCTCAGATATATCTACGATTCCCCCACAAACATAACCAACATATTAGCAATTAATATTTTTGCACTCAAGCCCAATCTGGACGAGTTATTACACATTATCCATAGTGATAACATTAAAATTTGTCTGATTTCAGAGACTAAGCTAAACAGCAAAACGAAGAAAATAGACTTTCCAGACTTCTCACTGATCGGGGAAGACAGAACGGCCAAAGCAGGTGGTGGTGTCGCGGTAGCGATCCACAAGAGCTTAAGGCATAAAACTCTTCCGCACGATCTCCTGTCGCTCACCGAATACGTGGGAGTACAGGTCCGAGTAGACAATAGAATAACGAGGATCTACTCGATATACAATCCACCGGATGTCTCTATAGAGACTAGATGCAAATCTATTGAGGCACCTACTCTCCGATAGTACTCCAACAATTATTGTTGGAGACTTCAATATGAAGAGCACTGCTTGGACCTCTGCTAGGCCGAACGACTCAGCTAAAATTCTCTCAAATTTTTCGACGGAACAAAAAGTCAATCTGCTCTTTCCAGACGTTCCTACCCACTACCCTCATAATTCTAACACTCCTAGTACTATTGACCTTTTATTAACTAACAACATCTCTATCATTAATAATTTCACCACACTTTCCGAATCCCCCTCAGATCACCCCACTGCTTTTCTCCCTGTCTGGAAAACGAACCTCACCAAAATCGTCTAAAATATTAAACTACGCGAAAACCGACTGGAAAAAGTTCAAGGACATCTTAAACGATGAGAGTACTACACCTAACCTGACTTGTAACAATACTGAATCAATAGATAAACACATAACAAATTTCACCCAAATTATTCAAACAGACCTGGATTCCTCCACTCCCATCCACTCGTCCAAATCCACCCATACCTTTCTCCCGCCCGAAATAGCCTCCTTGATAAAACTCAAAAATTATATTAGGTCAAGATGGCTAAAAACGCGGAATCGCTACCTTAAATCCGAACTCAATCAGCTGATCAAAAAAATCAGACTTAACTTAACCGAATGGAAACAATCATCTTGGGACAATAAACTTAGAAACTTAAACCTAAAAGATGACTCTATTTGGCGCGTAGCAAAATATTTTAATAACACCGGTAAAAGTAAAATCCCTACACTAAAGTCAAATAACACACTCTACACAGAAGACCATGAAAAGGCTAATACACTTTGCAAACACTACGCAAATATCCACGAACTATTGGCCTCTCGAGGAAACAAATCTTTTGAACAACAAGTTACAGGTCATGTGAAAAAACTATCCTCAAAGCCCCTATCGAAACTCCCATTAATTTCCTCACAAATCCCGTGAAATCATTTCCGCCATCAAAACACTAAAAAATAGATCAGCCCCGAGTGGGGTTAAAATTCCCAACATCGCACTAAAAAACCTTCCGATCAAAGCAATAAGCCTACTAACAAAGAGATATAATACATGCCTCCTCAAACCATATTTCCCGGAACTCTGGAAAGGAGCGGTGGTCATACCGATTCTCAAGCCTGGCAAACCCCCCTCGTATCCGGTGAGCTACAGGCCTATTAGCCTCCTACCAGTATTGGATAAACTGTTTGAGCGAATAATTCTAGCTCGTTTAAAAAAACCCATTGAAGAGTTACAACTAATGCCTACAAATCAATTTGGTTTCCGATCGGAACACTCGACCTGCCACCAGCTGATCAGAATTACCAATGATATAAAATCCGCGAAAGGACCGGAAAGAAGATACCGTTCTTTTTCTCCTGGACAGCCAGAAGGCCTTTGATTCTGTTTGGCTCACAGGCCTTATATTTAAACTCGACAGTTTAAATGTACCTAAATATTTATGTAAACTTTTACTATCATCTCTTTCAAATAGATATATTCGAGTTCGAGTCGAAACTTCGCTTTCGGATAAAATTGAAATAGTCGCGGGGTCCCCACAAGGGTCTATCCTCTCCCCCGTACTATTTAACCTGTACATTGCATCTGTTTTTAGCAGAATCCGTAGAAATGTATCTATCGTTGGCTATGTTGATGACATCGCTCTGTACTCAGCTAGCAAATCGATAAATAAAGCTGTTAGAAGAGTCGAAAACGGAGCTGCTCTTACAATCAGTGAGCTTATGAAATGGAAAATTCAAGTGAATACTGCCAAAACAGAAGCAATCATATTTACTAGCTCCAAGGCCAATCACACCTTGACTATTCGTAGCGATGAAATCGCTCTTGTGAACTCTGTTAAATACTTAGGTTTACATATTGATTCCAAAATCCTGTGGAAAAAACACATAGACGAAATTAAGCGGAAAACAAAAATTATTCTAGTAAGATTATATAATCTGCTAAAATCTCCTACGCTTAGCCAATCCCTAAAACTCACTTTATACAAAGGATTAATAAGACCTATTATCACTTATGGTTGTCCCGCGTGGCACAATGCAGATAAAATCTACTTGAATCATCTTCAAGTTATCTAAAATAAATTACTGCGAATAATTTTAAAAGAAGAACCACTATTTTGGAGATACACGATACGCTCGGCATGGCAACCATAAGTGAATTCATCGATAGAATAAATGAGACATTTAAATTTAAGCTACAATCCCATCCTAATCCCCAGCTCCAAAACATCAATATTGACAAGCAATCCAATTGGTCCCGCTGACCACCTGTTTGTCCCACCTTCCCGTATATCCCGCTTTCCCCCTCCCCTCATGCACCTATTACTTATAAGGTTTTTTAGAAGTAATTTTTCCTTATATCGAGTCATCCTGTAAAAATTCACAAATATTTGTAATAATGAAATATCAGGTTAAACTTTCATCAGATTAGATATAAAGCCAATGGCTGGTGAGCTAGAGCGTAGCATTTAAGATATTAATACTGTATATATGACAAATGTTAATAAACTATTTTCACGTCAAGTCAAGTCAGCATAGCAGAGTTCACTAAGCGCGCAGTCCTAGCGCTACCGCTTGGGTTCCTGGTTCAAATCCCCCATAGGGTGAGAATTTTTTCGGAATGTCTGATGAGCGGGAGGTTGCTCATAGAGTAGCCGCCTGCAGCGTCACAGGTTTTCTGTGGTTTCCTGTGTCTTATCATGCGAATGCGGTGCAGCGTATGGTCCACACGCCCACATATCCATAAGAGCTCGAAGGCGTTAAAGATAAAAACAAAACAAAAAATGAGAAAATACAGACATATATGTAATAATCTGCTCGGGTAAAAATACAGAAATAAATCATAAAATTCGTTTAATTCTTGAACAAATTATTTTTCTCGTCACAAAAGGCATATTACGTGTGATTACAATAATCAATTAGTGAAAACGATGAATTTTAAGAGTTTCCGAAAAAAAGAAAAAAACACGCAAACTAAAAAATCATTTTCTCATGATGTAAAGTGAATAGAACAAAACGGATACTTTGTTTTGTTCTTTAGCGTATGAAGAACATTTTGGAAAAAAAAGAATTAAAATCGGACGAAAATTGCGCACCGAGGGGCAGTTTGAAGCTCAAAACACGAAAAACAATGTTTCTTATGGGTATATGGGGCAAAATGGGTTTGGTCCGGAATTTTTCTCACTTTTCTGGATATACCTTTATATATCAAAACCCGATTGGCGGGTCCGAAGACCGGGCGAGGACTTCGAAGTTTCACCGGGGGCACCCCTTAAGGAGGTATGACCGTCTCAACAATTATGTATGTAATGAGTGAACGAATGAACTCAGCGCAGTCATAACGGTACCAATCAAAGCGTTTCCATGCAAAATCGAGCGGATTACACTTTGGATGGGATTCGTACAGTATATGCAATGTTGCTAACAATTGTAATTGTTTATACTGTTTCATCGGGGAAAATATTAAAGTTATCGCGAAACTTCTGAAAAGAGAATTATTCCTTATATGAAAATGCATCTTTTATGTGTAATGACTTTTTCCATAATTTGCATAATTAAGAAGGTATGATCGTCTGAGCAATTTGAAAGATGGGCACAATGCATATCACCCGGATCGTTCCTTATACAAAAATACACATTCAATATGACTTTTAACAAAATAGGTTAGAACATGTCGCGAGGTAAACTAGAATATACTTGGCGAATGAATATGTCAACAATTGCTGGAAAAATGTCGAAGAGCGGGATAATTGACAAAGTACACAGGTAGAGAGGATAACTATACGGACGAATTCCAGTTGAATATTTTTATGGGGCTTAAAAATCAAACAAAAGCGATCGCGTGCAATAATTAGTGGTCGCAAGTTCAATGATTGATATTACTGTTGGGTTTGCTCATCACCATGGTTGCGTTCTTATGCTGTGCTGAAATACCAAGTCGGAAAGTTTTGTTTGTGCCCCGTATGGAGCACACACATTTGCACACCACTAGTTCCGTAGGATTGTGATTATTTACAGTAAGACTCGATATAAGAAAAAATTAAGCCTAAAAAACCTTATAATTAATGGGGGCATGTGGGGAGGGGGAGAGCGGGATATACTCCCGTCGGTGCGTGCATGAATTATTTAAGGCAATTCAAATTATTGATATCACTATTGAGTTTGCTCATCAGAGTGGTTGCCTGCTTATGCGTAGTATATTGGAGAAGAATAAAGGTAGTCTGCTGTGCTCAACTACCCAATCGGAGAGTTTTGTTTGTGCTCCGTATGGGGCACACACATATCCACACGGCTACTTAACAATTGCAATTGTTTCTACTGTTCCGCTGGGTGAAATATTAAAGTTATTGGGAAACTTATCTGAAGACAATTATTTTTATATGAAAAAACACATTTCATGTGGAATGACTTTTTTCCATAATTGGGGGTAGGATGCTCCACACGTATGCTCACACCACTAATTTAATCTGCAATAGTTATTCTAGTTAGATGGGTGTAGCAGAGTGAGGGAGGGTTCAAAATTTTTAGAGAGGTGGGGCTCGGTGCAGAGTAATAAATTAATGCCGTAGTTGAAATACGCTGGCATTTTTACTTTTAAAACAAATCGGAGAATGTTTATTTTCCCAAAATAAAAACAAAAAATAATGATAATAAAAAAAATTGGGTATAAAAATATTTGTCGGTTTTTGAAAGGCCCAAAATTGCAGCTTATTTCAAGTAGGCGACGATTTATTTATGTGTACCCCCAGCTCCACCTCTCTAAATATTTTGAGTCTTTCCTCCAGGGGCGTATACTAACGGGTGATTCGCGTCTACTTGCCTCGTCGATTAGCTTATGGTATCTCATCTCTAGCGAATAAATAGACTATTTCTTCCGTTTTGACCTACACGAGTCCGGAGGTGCGTGCTTCGTACGCGCATTTCCTCCTTCCGCGGCACTGACTGGTGCTGCGCGGGTTTTGGTCGTATGGCGTTACGGTTTTACTTTTGACTATAGGATAAGATTACAATTTGGCAGTGACCATTCTGCTACAGGAAATTCCTATCGCGGATTGACCGTAGTTGTACGGTAAAGTTAGATGTATGTCAAAAGCATGGAGATATTTACCGCGGCCGTGAAGAACAGGGACCCGGAGGCCGAACTGTAATAGGGGATCCGGCAGAGAATGCGTCCAAACAGTGTTCCGTGTACTCATTGCCGTATTATAGAAGGTGGCGCTGTTTTACCTCTACGCGATCAGGGGGCGAAACCTCTTATGGGAGAAGTTTGTCGTTAGATCGCCGATATTGAACGCTTGGGGCGCTGTAATCAGTAGGTGCAGTAGTAGTAGTAGTGGGGAGAACTGAACTGAAAGAGGGGCAACGGCGCCATGGACTACAAACGTAGAATAAAATGCGCCTAATTAAACAAACCATTTTATATATTGTACATTAAGACCAATTATTAAAATATTTTGGCGTCGCCAGGGTTGGGCAGGTTTGGGTGTCAAGGGTTTCAAGGGTGCCCAAGGGAGTCAAGGGTATCAAGGGTGTCAAGGGTGTCTAAGGGTGGCAAGGGTGTCTAATGGAGGGTGTTCAAAATATTCAAGGAATGAAGCAAAGAATGGTCGCTAGGAAATTCAATTTAAATTCCTTTCGGACACCCTCGCCCCTACACTTTCAACCATTAGCATATATTCCTTGGTGAACCTGTTGTTATCCTTAAAACTTCAATTCCATAACAAAATAGAACATTTTGATGTGGGGGTCATCATAGCAAGAATTTTTTTAGTGAATTTTCGTGGTAAAATTTATCCGAAAATTTTCAGTAAAATTTATGCGAAAATTTTCCGTAAAACTTATCCGGAAATGCTCGATGAAACTTATCCGACAATTTTCGATAACACTCATCCGAAAATGTTCGGAAAAATCTATCTAATCAGTTTTCCGGAAATTTGGAGTTTATTTTCTGATTTACTGATCGGAAAAATTAAGGGCGAAACTTCCATGCAAGTTTACTCCTAAATTTTACAGATAATTTCCCGAAACACCTTTCTGCTGATTTGCAGATTGATGATCAATTTATGTCCTAAGTTTGTCGTCAGTTTGTCGATAAAATGTCGACATAAATTATCAGTAAATTCACAGATAAAAAACTCAATAAGTTACTAGGTTATCCGATCGTTTTGTTGCCTGGGTTGTTTTTTTTTTTTTTTTTTTTCTACTCTTTCTCTATTCGTATTCACGCACGTAACCGCTGGTAAGCATTACTTCATGGGCAATACTACGGATCAGAGTACCCACCCATTGCGGCTGGGGCCGACTTCGCCATTTCAGCTCATCGTATTTCTAATCACAGGGTAAACCTCCAGAAACCCCTGTGATACGATGGCGGGCGTCTACGATGGAACCCTCCCCCCCCCCCCCCCGCGCGACGGGTCGCGTTCGGTCCCGGCTCACGGTCTCACTTCATGGATACCGCCGATAGCACACACGGAATGTTCCTGCCATCGGTCGGAGTCCGTGAGAAAATATTTTTCAGAAAAAATATTTGCAGTGAGCGGGAATCGAACGCGGGACCTTTAGAATAGTAGGCAGACACTCTACCCACTACGCCAAAGCCCCGTCTGTTGCCTGGGTTGTAATGGTTGATAAATGAGTGACTAATGGCTTTGAACTGCTCAAATAGTTCATTTTCAAATGGTTAATAAGTACTAAAAGGTTATTTTTTACCGATTTTTAACAGAAAATCGACATACACGCAACATACACGGAATACCGTGTATCCCAAATCGTCAGGGAAGCTACCCTGGCGGAGCGGTCGATTACCATTTGAACCTCGGTCGATTGCGGAATGAACTTGCGCAGTGTGTCGATTACGTTTCGAGTACAGATCGATCCAGATTTCTGGAATGATCGATCCACGATCGACTTAATACCGAGTCGGTTGCCGGTCGGCTGATTTTAATTGTTTTTTTTTTCAATATTTTTTTTACAATCGACTTGGTCTTAGGTGGATCTTGAGTTGGTTTGGGGGAACAAACAAATTCTAGTCGACCGGCAATCGACCCGGTACTTATTCGATTGTTTCAAATCAGAATCGACTTGTACTCGAAAACTAATCGGCATACTGCACAAGTCGATTCTGTAATCCATCCGTCCGCCAGGGTAATAAAGTTGAGCTCGGACCAAGCGTAGCACAACATGGTTTCTGAAACTTGGATTTGGATGATTCTAGTAAGCTTGGATGTATGTATGTATCCAATATTAGACCTAGATTGGATTAATTAATGTTTTGTAGGTAAATCTGTGAAGTCAGTTACCATCTGCCTGAATGTGAAAATCCGAAAAAATTAAGAAAAATAGGGAATTTAAAAACAAAATTGGTGAGCTATATTTAAAAATGGTATCCCTGACACATTATTTGTTATGATCAAAAAAGCGTTTTGTCAATATTGACTGCCATGGATTGTCATGTACATCATCAAGTTCATATGATGATGTGTTTTTGGGTCTCTGATGACAAATCTCTAACTCATCTATTCGTAATTTCAGGAACACAAAACATTGATTCAGTAATTCATAATATAGATGTCAAACGTTTTTCGAATTATAATGATTGTACCTACCCAAGTATTGCGAAGAAAATGGAACTGCAGAAGTGTCAAACGAACGATCATACTTAGCCCTGATAACTTTGATCCGTAATATCTTCTGGATGATCAAAGTGAAAGAACAAAATTCATACGACATAAAATGTCTATTTTTACATGAAGATCAATATTTGTTCCGCCCTTTTTTCAATTTTAAACTGATGTACGATAAGCATTGTGAACGACCAAATTTGTTCATAATACTTGATATAAAGCAAAATAATTCAATATGTTACCGCCGGGAGTCGCCGTTACTACCGATCTTCGCAATCACTGTTGGCAGCAATAACCCTGAGCAGCTTTGCTGCTATTACATCTATTTTCTATCCCCCGTACAAGATAGAAGAGCACGTGAAATCCGAGCAACCGACCCAGTGTTTCAGGTGCCAAAGCTTGGCCATGCAAGCCAGCACTGCAACTTGAACCTCAGATGCGTCAAGTGTGCGTCACATCACGACGTTAAAGCTTGCATCTCCAAAACACTAAACTGCGCGAACTGCGGATTAGCACATACGGCCAGTTATCGAGAGTGTTCCATGCCTCTGAAGTTAACGGAAACTCAAGAAAAAAAACGAACACAACCTCCCAAACCCAGCACAGCAGCAATGGAATTGCCCGCTACATCTCACTCGGCTACGAGCTAGAATCTGGAAAGGAATATGCATTTCCTCCAGTCTCCTGCAGTCCCTGAGCCAACTCCAATCTCTACTGCCAACATGTCCAGACCAACCTACGCTTCTTTGTTTCCAACGGCGGAAACCTCGAGGAAGAATGTTGACGCATCCACCGCCGAACCCAGGACCATCCCACATGAGACACATATCCCGGAATCTTACTTAAGTAGCACTAAAAACTATATTAACACAGCGAAACAAGTCCTTGAGGAGTTAAAATCCTTCAGAACTCCCGACATTCTCTCAGAGATTAAAGACATGATCTCTAAACTCCAGAAAGCTGATACGCCCATTGATAGGATCACAATCATCGCATCCTATGCATACCTTTTCCTAGCCACGTCTGAAACACCCACGATCCCCCTACAAACATAATCAATATCTTAGCCATCAACATATTTGCTCTTAAAACTAAACTGGACGAATTGTTACACATTGTCCATCGAAGTAGCATTAAAATTTTTTTGATTTCAGAAACTAAGCTAAATAGCAAAATGAAGAAAATTAATACACCAGACTTCTCGCTGATCAGGGAAGACAAAACGGCCAACGCAGGTGGTGGTGTTCCCGTGGCGATCCACAAGACTTTGAAGTATAAAACTCTGTCGCACAATCTCCTGTCGCTCACCGAATATGTGGGAGTAGAGGTTCAAGTAGACAATAACAAAACTAGAATCTACTCGTTATACAATCCACCTGATGTCTCACTAGATACAAACCTATTAAGGCACACATTTTCTGATAATACTCCAACAATTATCGCTGGAGACTTAAATGCAAAGGACAGTGCTCGGACCTCCGCTAGGCCGAACGAATCAGGTAAAATTCTCATAAATTCTAACACCCCTAGTACTATTGACCTCCTGTTAACAAACAACATGTCTATTATTCAAAACTACACCACTCTCTCCGAATCCTCCTCAGACCACCTACCACTGCTTTTCTCCCTGTTTGGCAAATTAGCCTCATCAGAACCATCTAAAATATTAAACTACGCGAAAACCGACTGGAAAAAATTCAAGGACATCTTAAACGATGAGATCTCTACACCGAACCCCCCCTGTAACAACATTGAAACAATAGAGAAACACATAAATGTCACTAAAATTATTCAAACAGCCCTCGATTCCTCCACTACCATCTGCTCACCCATCCTCACATACCCCTCTCCCACCCGAAATAGCCTCCTTAATAATAAAACTCAAAAACTATATTAGGTCAAGATGGCAAAAATACGAAATCACTAACTTAAATCCGAACTCAGTCAGCTGATCAAAGAAATTGGACTTTGAAACTAACCGACCGGAAACAAACAACTTGGGACAATAAACCCAGAAACATAAACCTAAAGGATCGCTCAATATAGCGCGTAGCAAAATATTTTAATAACACCGGCAAAAGCAAAATTCAATTAATCCAATTAATAAGACCCAGAAGACTATGACAAGGCAAGTACACTTTGTACACACACTATGCGAATATTCATGACTTATCGGCCTCTCGAAGAAATAAATCATTTGAACAACAAGTCACAGCTCATGTTAAAAAAAAAAACATTCTCAATGCATCCATTGAAATCTCCACAAAATTCCTGACAAATCCTCGTGAAATCGTCTTCGCCATCAAAAAACTAAAAAATAAATCAGCCCCGGGTATGATAATATTCGCCACTTAGCGCTAAAAAACCTCCCGATTAAAGAAATAAGCCTGCTAATAAAGATATATAATGCATACCTCCTGGAACAATATTTCCCAAAACTGGGCAGGAGCGGTGGTCATACCGATTCTCAAGCCTGGTAAGCCCCCTTCGTATCCGGCGAGCTACAAGGCCTGCTACCGGTAGTGCCTAAACTTTTTGAACGAATAATTTTAGCTCATGCGTGCGAATCAATTTGGATTTCGATCAGAACACTCGACCTGCAACCAGCTGGTCAGTATTACCAATGATATCTAATCCGCGAAAGACCGGAAAGAAGATACTGTTCTTCTTCTTCTGGACAGCGAGAAGGCCTTTGATTCTGTTTGGCCCACAGGCTTTATATATAAACTCGACAGATTAAATGTACCTAAATATTTATGTGAAATTCTACTATCATATCTTTCAAATAGATATATTCAAGTTATAGTCGAATCACTGCTTTCCGATAAAACTCAAATTGTCGCGGGAGTCCCATAAGGGTCTATCCTCTCTCCCGTACTAGTCAATCTGTACGTTGCTTCTGTTTTTATCAGAATTCCAAGCAATGTTTCTATTGCAGGCTAGCAAATCAATCAATAATCGAGGAGAATCAAAAATGCAGCTTCCCTGACAATCAGTGAATTAATGAAATGGAAAATTCAAGTGAATGCTGCTAAAATAGAAGCAATCTTATTTACTAGCTCCAAGACCAAGCCGACTTTAACTATTCGTAGCAATAAGATTACCCCAACCGATTCTGTGAAATATTTAAGTTTACACATTGATTCCAAACTCCTGTGGAAAAAAACATATATCTCAAATCAAGATAAAAACCAAAATTATTCAGATAAGATTGGATAATTTACTAAAATCACAGCCACTCAGTCAAACTTTGAAACTGACGTCATATAAAAGATTAATTTGACCAATTATCACATATGGTTGTCCTGTCTGGCACAATGCAGCGAAGATGTACTTGAATCATCTTCAAGTTATCGAAAATAAATTTTTGCGAATAAGAGGCAACTTTAGAAAGAGAACCACGATTTTGGAAATGCACAACACGTTGGGCATGGCAACCATAGGTGCATTTACCGATGAAATCAACGAGACATTTAAAATCAAGCTACAAATTTCATCCTAATCCTCACATCCAAAACATCAATATTGACAAGAAATTCAATTGGTCTCGCTGACCGATCGCTATTTCCCACCTCTCCATATATCCCGCTCTCCCCCTCCCCACTTGCACTTCTTAATTGTAAGGGTTTTTAGAAGTCATTTTTCATTATATCGAATCATACTGTAAATAATCACAATCATATGAAACAATGAAAAATTAGGTTAAACTTTGTTCAAATTAGATATGAAGCCAATGGGTGGTGATCCAAGGCTAAGCATTTAAAATATTAATACTGTATATAGTGTATATATGATAAATGTTTAATAAACAATTTTCGAGTCGGAAGGAGTGGCCGTGCAGTTAGAATGCTAGACTATAATATGGCTAGTCCTAGGGGTTTTTACGTTACATGTAAAATACCCGTATCTTATGTAAATAATGTACCAAATGTAATATACCGTATATTACATTTCCTTGATCGTGGTGTGGATGTATTTTACGTATTTTACGTTCATTCAATGTAAATTAATTTATGAGTAATGAAAGAAAAGTGGAGACTTCAATTTCCTGGGTATCGGCGGTCAAAATTTGTAGCGCTCTAATCTCACAGTTTCACTGTCGAGCGGTAGTCTTGTAAAAGAGACGACTACATGGGCAGGTTTTTCCCTCGAGTGAGGTTTTTCCTAGTTCCTCGGCGACGGCGGTACAGGGGGTTTAGAGGCGGGGAAGGGGTTGGGATGAGAACACATCGTAAATACCCGAAAGGGTATACGAGAAAGAATTTTTTTTTTTTAATTCAATATGTTAATAACAATTGGAAATATTGTTTTTCCACGACAGAATTTAGGAGCTTTGTCATTAGAGACCCAAAAAATATCACATCATCATATAAACTCGATGATGTACATGACAGTGCCTGGCAGTAACTATTCAAAAAAAAGTCTTTTGACCATAACAAATAATCTATCAGGAATACCATTTTCTAATAGGGCTCAAAAACTTCGTTTTTGAATTCCCTACTTTTGTGATTTTTTTTCAGATTTTTACATTTAGTTTTTGGTTAGTGAGCGCCATATAGAACTTTGACGTTAAGCGAAAATTTAATTCCGGCCAACTACCGCGCTTACCTTTAACTTTAACTTCTGATTAACAGCGGTTAACTTGACCGAGAACTGAGCCTAGTCAGGTGGAAATTGATTTTAAAAATTTACTTAAAAAATGTTAATTAACAAAAAAATCTAAAAAAAATAGGATGCCTTTTTCATCACCTAGCATCGAGAAAACAATATATGAACTGAATTAGACAAGGTCACCTCCCAAAGCGGTAAATTTGGCCGGGAATGCGGCCCATATAGATTGGAAAATGACAGTTGTCATTTCTTCTCAATGAACAAAAACTTACCGGCAACGTAGAATACTGCTACAGCAACAATAATAAGTAAAATCATACGAGACATTTTTTCGCGATATTTGTTATACACGGGGTACTGGATTATCGAGTTCACGAATTTGGCTTTATAGGAAAGTACAAGGAAACAAGTAGAAGGTGAGCATTATAAGGAAACACAGTGGAGACAGGTTGGTTGGTTTTTGTTATCGTTTTTGATGCATTGTGCCATTGGTGATAAACAAACATTTAAGCTATTTATTTATGTATGACGTGTAAATGTAATGAATAATGAACATCCATACCGGTTTTGTTTAGTGTATAAATAATCCTCGAATGATTAACTACAAAGTGAAGGTAGCAACGTGAAAGCAGTATCCTACTATTTCCTAAAGTGCATGCACATAAATCAACATCGTTAGAGTCGAAATATCTCGAAAATCGTGACATGATTTGTTTATCAATCGTCATTCATTTATTGCTTGTTATCAGATTGCTATGTGAGATAAGATCGTGAAGGTGGTTGGTAATCGCGTTTGCATCGACGACAAACGTCGATATCTGGGATATAGATTCGGGTTTAGTTTTCAAAAGTATGACAATCGTTCAAATTGTCATAGCTTATGTAGTAGAAGTGAGCATGACTGTTCAGGGGGCAATTAATGCTTCCCCGATAGGAATTGAAAATTTTAATGCGTAAGATTTGCACAATTGTTCATTGTCTCGTTATCAACTCGTTTCACCGAAGAAAGTTATAAAATAAACTTCTCGATGGGGAAGATTATTGTAATGCCCTAGAAAATGAAAAATGGAAATGAAAATTTCATGATCCAGTGAATCATATTGGGACATTTCCTAAATGACGTGTGTGTATGCGTATCACTATTTTTTTGACGGAAATTTTGAGCGCGGCTTGTATAGGTATACGCTTTCCAAGTAGCTCAGGTGGAGACGCCAAGTGGCGTATCGTGACGATTTCGTGAGGACAGCCTGTTTACTCCAAAAAATTGTCATTGATATGGCGCTCTCAAAAAACTCGTTAAACATTCGAAAAAAATCGTGCAACCGTAATTGTTGTGTCATGAATTGCTTCAGCAATGTTGAAAATAATCCTGGAGTGCATTTTTATGGATTTCCAAGTCGTCCATGGGCAGTTGAGAGGAAAGAAACATGGATTCGAGCAGTGCGTAGAAGACAGTAAGTACATCATTCTTTTAATTAAATATACAATTCATAGCTTTAAAATTGATGAAAAAATACATAAGCAGTGCTGATAGTGCTCAAATATGATATACTTTTGACACTGGAACACGTTTATTCCGCCAAATCCAGAGATGTTAGAAGCGCAACACGTGAATGACCATTATAAACGGTTTTTTATATTATTTTTGTTTCCATACGAGGTTGTGTTGTGTACTCACTTAATTATCGATAATGAGTTATTTTCGGCAAATCAGTGGAATCATAGGAAAAAATCAGTTCTCCAAAATTTATTTTGTGACACCGAATTTTTAGGTTTAAGCAAGTACCCTGCAACAAATTAGTCAAAAATCATTCTTACACTTAGAAATCGAAAACTTTGAAAAATAAACTCTTATTCCACAAAAAATCATGAATTGTACAGTACATGTATACAGTCGCCAACAAATATTTTAATAGAATAACATACTGAAGCGACAAAGTAATTGTTTTTGTATGACGCAGTGACAGCACCACGGCAATTTTTCCATCTGTTTGATTGCGAAATCGTTTGAGAAGTATTTTACACATTGTAAAATATTACTATTAGAAAGATCAGAAAGAATTGAAATGTTGGGGACAAAATATGATTATAAATCATGTAAGCGAATATTCGAACAAATGAATATATTGTAAATACGATATTTCTGCACTGAATTAGGCAAATAATCTAAGACAAAAAATCAGAAAACAATATACTGAAGAGTGTCAAAAATTGGGAGATTAGTTTACAGTATGTTGTTTCGATGTTTAAACGATGAAAAATGATTTGCCAGTTTGTCAAATAACTATAGAAGGCTGCATATAATTGAACAATAATTCTTAATTCATTTCCAGGCCGGACGGAAAATTATGGAGACCAACTGCGCATTCGAAAATTTGTAGCAATCATTTTCGTGGAGGTATGAAATGCAATGATCCTGCAAACGAATCGTTCAATCCAACAATATTTCCTAAAATTTATAAGAAAAATTCAATGACTCCGGATCCTAGAAGGGGCGAACGACTACGAGCTTGGAAGAAAAAAATTGAGGCCGGAGAAATCAACTTGAGCAATCATTTTGAAGCGAACATTTTCTTGAATCCTCCTGCGTCGCAATCAAAACCGGAGTACAGAGATTTTGAGTGTCAAACTGAGCCGATTTTGAATGATGACTTCGTTCAGCGGAGTATTCCAGTAATTTTTTCTTGCTGGTAAGAGTCTGCTGTTCATGATGCATCTACGCAAGCTTCCATCGTTGTGGAAACACAATCACAATCACAACCACGGGTGATAATACCTCTTCCCAAAGAAACAAAAACAGTTAGAGTGGGCCCTGATGATGCATACAGCCCTGGATTCATTGGATACCAGGATATAAAAAATGAAAAAATCATGAAGCAGATAGCTGGAATAACGCTAAGTTTTTTTCATGTTTTACTAGCATTTATTCACCCGAAGGCAGAAGGCCAACCAGCTTACTACAAAACGCTCGATGCGCCAAACAGACTGTTATTGATGAAAATGAAATTGGGACTATCATTTTCGGCTATTGGCTCTTTTTTTAAAGTCTCCGGCACCACGTCTTCCAGTATTTTTCAAGAAATCCAAACAACCCTCTAGATAAAAACAAAAACGTGGATTTTTTGCCCATCAAAAGAAGCAATAAGGGAAACAATGCCTTTGTCATTTCGAAATTATCCGACATGTCGAAGTATCATCGATTGTACGGAGTTATCGTGTGATACTCCACCAACACTTGAACAACGTGTACAAATGTACTCATCGTATAAATGTGGATTCGCTATCAAATACTTGATAGCTATCAGTCCTTCGGGCATGATAACTTTTGTCTCCAAAGGATATGGTGGAAAAAGTACAGATGGCTTTATTGCAAATGATTCTGCCTTTTTGAGCTCAGTGGAACCAGGAGATCAAATCATGGCTGATAAGGGGTTCCCTCAAATACGGACAGCACTCCTTGAAAGGCAATGCGTATTGGTAATGCCACCAATGGCAGTTAACCCTCAGTTTTCGCGAGGAGAAGTCGAAGAAGGATATTCTATTGCGTCTGTCAGAATTCACGTGGAAAGAGCAATCCAGCGAGTGAAGATCTTCGGAATATTACGGCATATAAATGTTGAATTATTTCCATACATTGACAAAATCATGTTTATTGCCTGTGTGTTAGCTAATAATAAGGAGCCAATTCTGCGCCGTGAAACAAGTGAACCAGAATAATGGATCACGCCTTGCAAATCACACTCAATTTTATTATGAAATTAACAAATCACATCATAAATATGTAACAAAATATACCTTTATATACCTTTGGTTTTGAAAGCATGTACAATTTTTTCGGGTCGGTTGTGACTCATCGGAAACCGATTTTTCTCTTAACAAAGACAACCATTCCGTCTGAAATTGAATTGCTGAAATCACGGATTGATAATAAATATTTTTCAAATGAATGAACCATCTGAACAGATGACAAAGCTTTAAGATGTTGTATTTCTGCAATTCAATTCCCGATTCCTTTAATGTTTCAATTTTGTTTCATTTATAACTGAAGTGGCTCAGGCTCAGAACCGTCCTCACATAGACTAATATAATATTCGAAATAAAATTTCTCTATCTTTGGGATAACATTGCTCAAAAATTTTTCATCTCTGTCAATTTGGAGACAAATGTACTGGTTCCTAGAAAAAATAAGGAAATGACAACACTTTACACCCACAGTATACATTGAGACTTGAATTTGGCTGTAGTACTTGTGACTTTTCAGTAATTCAAGACTTCCACTCTCGCTAACGCTTAAATATTTTACAACGCATTGTTTAGTGTCAGGATCCACTATTAGTGAATCAGCGTACGAAAAGGGGCATTTGATTTCGAGTAACTCAAATTTGTCTCCGTTGAAAACGAGGCCATCTGGACTGCAAGCTAGAAAGGGCTGTCCGCAGTTGATAACTAGCCCTGTTTCAGATACTTCGCGTTGAACCAGAGACTTAAAGAAACGCCTTGCGACAGGTTCCATCTCCAAACCGTAATTCATAGCTTTAATGGTATCGGGGCCCTTGGAATTTTTTCTAAATCTTGCAACTAAACTTTCGAGATCCTTGCGGCGAGTTTTTATTTGATGGGCTTTTTCACTACATGTTATTCTTATGGTTCTTTCTTCAAACCAGGCTACAGTTGTTGATTGGTGTAGAGATTTGAAGCAAATATCTACCCATTTTTCTGAATCAACTTGTACTCGACTTGAATAAAATATCCTATGCTGCTCTGGACAATTGACTCTGGATAACAAGCGGTGACCATAGTCATCAAGTACATATTCGTAAGCATGGTATTCTGGGAAACCACCTTGCTGTTGAAGAATTAAGATCTGTATGAATAGTTGCCGGTACAATAATTCTGCTTTTCTCATTAATGCTTGTCTAGTTTCTTTTTCATCAGAACATTGTCGCTCAGCAATCAATAAATGAATAAATGCACAATTTTCTGCTTTGTGAGCTTCAGAGATATTTTCTACGTCTTCAAAATTGTACCTTGTATCACCACCAATGTTTCCCTCTTTTGAAGGGAACATCGTTTCCAACCTGGAGCCCTTTCGATATTTTTCGAGCTTTTCCTCAGGAGGCCGATTCCACAGCATGGGTGCGTCAGTCTTTGATAGAGTATTTTCTTCATTTACATAAATGCATATCGCAGCTGCATGTTTGCACAGCAACAGTCCTGCTTTGCAATTGCAATGTGCATCTAGAATTTTCCGACCATTGACTTGATCAACCTGGACAAAATAGAAATCATCAGTATAAAGCCTATGTTTTCACATTTCGGATTATTTTTATTATTCTTACTTCAATCTCGTGAAGCTGATAAAGTGTATCAACTCGTTCCTTCAAACGATATCACATGTAGAAAATAGGGAATGTGAGACATAAGTCAACAATGTGGAAAATTTTCAAAATTGTTAATTTTTTTTAGAAAATTTCCCAATATTTTCACTCTGAAAATTATAAACATTTCGCATCTACTGCTATTTTATTTTAATCTATTATCTACAAAAATAGAAATTTATACCTATATAAAATTTCAAAATTCCTATTTTTTACGTGAAATTCTGGAAATCAGGAAGTGATTGAATTCGGAATTTTGCCGTTAACAATTTTATGGTTAACAATAATTACCTCTACGACTGGTGAATAAATATTTTCGTTTTTCCAAGTACTGTGGGCACCAGGAGTTTCCCGAATCACTGATCCACAGATTTTTCGATAATTTCCGTCAATATGTTCTGTCACGTCACTCACGTGAAAACTTTTGACTAATTTCATCCCCTTACTGATTGATTTCGGTCGCAAGGCCGATAAATCAATTTCTTGGAAGCCACTCTTTATTACTAGGCTCATTTCATATTTTTCAGAACTCTAATAAATGAGGAATTATTATTTAAAGTAGGGAGAATTTCCATATAAACATATTGGGATCTGACCTATGGGCGGAGCCTAATCCAATATGGCGCATTCCGGGAAACATAACATATATAAGTGAATGGGGCTAATGTAGTTTTTTCGAGTAAAAATGCTTAATATTAGTCAAATTTGTGCGTGGTGTCAGACAAAGCCGGACAATAGAAACTTCTACGAAGGGGAACGGTTGCTGAAGTCGGGTTTTTTAATAAAATGTGGGAAAAACCAAAGTGTCAGCAAGGGGCTAGTGAGTGTCACAGCTTACTGCATCCAAACCTCTCATGTGAGAGAAAAACCACATCAAATTGATGCACTTTTTGGTTCCAATGGACAAATTAAAAGTGTTGTGTGCTCTTGCAAAGCTGGACAAGGAGAGCGATGTAAACATATCCTTGCTACGTTGCTCTTCTGCAGCCGGTAAGTACATAATCTCTCAAGTTCCGTGTTTACATCTGACAGTTCACAAAAATATCGATAAATCATCGTGAAATTTTTCAGATTCGCATTCAACGAGTTAGATGAGTTATCGTCTACTGACAAAGCTTGCGTTTGGAAGGATTCTTTCAAGGATACTGTTGCAAACTATATCAATTATCATCCTCTCCTGGAACACAAATGCTTTGCCAGTAATCGAATGAAGCAACGTAAAATTACTGTTGATCAGCAAGAGATGATAAAGAGGACAATATTGCAGGAGCTCCCCAATTCTGCTTTTTCTCAACAAGTGAAAGGGAGACACAGACCTATCACTTTCACTGCTAAAGATGCGAAAACAATTGACATCAATATTGAGGCCCTGGAGGCTGTCTTTCTGCACCAGAGAAGTGATCTCATGGAAAATATTGCTAATATACCTGTGGGAAATTTTCTAAATTGTTGTCATCATAATTACTCGAAGCTCCAAGGTGATTATCTCAAAATTTGTGAGGAGACAATGAGATTCTACGGGGTGTGGCAAGCAGAACGTCAGTTCAGGCTAACTGCATCAAAATGTTATGAAATCTACACTTACACGAGAAATAAAAATCCGAATTGGTCAAAAAAGTGCAAGTCGTTTTTCACGATTAAAAATTTCAAGAGTCAGTATACTGAGTATGGAAAGGACAAGGAGAAAGAAGCTCTTGATGTTTTCCGGAAGGTAACAGGGTTGAAGGTGGTACAGACAGGCCTAGTAATAAGCAACCAAAATCCTTGGCTGGCTTGTTCCCCTGATGGGGTTATCGTCGATGGTGTTCAGCCCATTGCCCTATTGGAGATAAAGTGTCCTTATAAAGGAAAGGAGTCGACAGTTTTGCAAGCGATGAAACAGGAATTTGGGCAATGTCTTGTTGATGCAGATGGGCAATTTGTAATGAAAAAGAAACACAAGTATTATGCCCAGGTGCAGTTGGGGATGGCAATTTTAAATGTTAGAGCAGCGTGTTTTTTTATTTATTCAGGATTCGATAAGAGTTACTACAACATTAAAGTTGCTTTTGATTCAGAATTTATTGTGAAAATGTTATGCACGTTAAAAAGCGTTTATTTCAATCAGATGCTGCATCAAATCTGTTTGAAGAAAAACGAGGAAGATACGGAGAATGATGAAAATAATAATGGAACTGTGAATGCTATATTTTCCGAATGAAAACACTGGTCAAACTAAGTTTAAAATGCAGCGTATATTAAATATTTGCTAGACTAAAAGAAGGTGTGATAAATATTTATGATAAGCGTTGGAGTCTTCCGTTTTTTGAAACGCTAAACAGTATTAAGTTTTAAATTAAGTGCTAAACAGTATTGTTAGGATAAAAATCTGGGAAAGTGAAAGGGGATTCTTGTCAGTTTAGATTCATTAAAAAAATCCATGTACTTCATTGTGATATTATTTATATAGTATTGAATATTCTTAAATAAATGCTGGTACAAAAAACGATTTAAAGAAAATCGATTTTTCATACAATTTTTGTTCATTTTCAAGAAGTCATAAATTTATCGTTTTTTAAAATCGGCGAACCGAGGTTGACTGTAGCACAAATAACTGTAAAAATGTGTTCTACATATGGAATTAATTTTGTAGACATTCTTTCACCCACAATTTTAAATGTCTTGATTCGTTGATTGGATCTTTCGACGTGAACTCTTGCTTTTGCTATTTTACAAGTGAAAAGAGCGTCTTCTTTGGAGAATTGTTTTTTTTCTCGTAAGAAAGGAGGGCGATAACATTTCCACGCATTTTTGGCACATATCTCGTCAATTGTGAATCCTCTATCTACCATTACTGCGTCTCCTCTCTCCAACAAAGTATTGATATTACTTTTTTCGAAAATTGCTTTATCGCTAGCACGACCTCCATATGCTTTGCTAATATAAGAAATATTTCCCGCTGGTGTAACTCCAGTCATAAATTTCACTGTCTGTGATTTTTTATACGATGAGTGAGTAATTATCTGACAGCATAGGTTTTTGGGATGTTGAGTGATAATCTCAGTACAATCAATAACGACTCTGGTGTCTTCAAAACCCTCAAAACATTTGGGCAAATTCTGGGCAATTATCTCTCTTGATGGCCAGTCGATGGCAACTTTTAAGCACTCACTCAAGATTATTATCATATCAAAAAACACTTCGCGACACTGCTTTGCTTGATAACATTGGAACAAAACTGCTAAACAACTGTATGATAAATTTTGTTTCAATTTCGTATACGTCAATAGAATTTTATCATAGATGGTCATTTTTGTATTATGATGCCGAAGTTTATCACCAAAGGTAACCTTAACAATATTAACAACTGTCCTCAAAATTTCAAACGATTCAATTCCAGTAAGTGTACTCAATTCACTGTCACTCGTTATAAATGTAGTAAATTTAGGTTTTATGTAATCCGTTTCCACTTGGACTTCAGCATCGCGCATCCCCAACCCTGGTGGAGACTCTGAAGGTGGTGCTTCAACGATGGTATGAACTGCGTCTTCTTCCATAGGTGAATATCCTGAGGTAGTGGGATCTTCTGTTAGTAGTGTTGATTCAATCTTCTTGATGCTCTGGATTGGAACAGTTTCGGGGCTCATGTTTTTCATTTTAACCACATTTCTGTTTTGCAATCGTTCTCCTCTATTTTCCGCACACATAATTTTTTTTTATTCAGTTGTGGTAAATTACACGATGGTATGGCATTTCGCTTCAATCGTCGTTGTTGAACAGCAACGTCTAAAAATAATAAACATTTTGGAGCACTCATTAGAGGTTAAGTACGAAGAGTAGAAGACGAGGATATTTACCTGGGAGTATGTAATCGTCTTTTCGAAAATGGAGTGCACAAACTTTGGCACTGGAAGGTACTTCTTTTATTTTCACGGCTCTTCTCCAGGCTTCGAATTTATCAATTTTTTCCACTTTGTCAAAAAAAATTTTGACGTAAACAACACATGTGCCAGGTTTGGGGAAATAATGAAACGTGACATTAGCTTTGTCGAAACGATTCCGGCAGCCTGGGACGCAGCAAACATATCTATTTTTCGATTTTTTCGGTGGAAATACTCTGGGAGATGTCATTTTATCAATAAAATTTGATTATTAATGCACGCCCGTATACACCTCTGTGTGCACTGTTCCTTCTTAATAGTTACATTTACCGCCACCAGAGGTCATATGCCCATCGGACAGATCCCAATAGGCTGATAGTTGAGCTCTCCTCACGTTTTTGTCCAAGGCCGCCACGAGGTGGCGACATATTTGCGCGCGCCTGGAACTTGGATAGCGTATACGGCTCGATTAGATGCATACAGATGTCGAATCAAAGACGAGTCCAGATGTTCGAAAACACCACGAAATGTGCATGGTCCATGTACATCATCTTTTTACTTTTCGGGCTGATTACAATATCTTATACCATGGTAAAGTTGGAAGTTAAATCAAAAGGACACATATAATAAGAGGAAACATAATATTTTGTATGCAATTGCAGGAAGACACATATGCAAAATAATTCTGTCATTCTCCACGTATGCTTCAATAATTAATATTACATGTTTGACAATAATTAATATTCCAAGTTGTGCAATGAAATGTTTCTGTCAGTCAATATTGCACATTACGTACTGATATTGATTTATCCTCTCATTGCTTATTCAAAATTTCATGTATTTGAATTCCAAATAGGGATAGAATACTTGAAAGGTTCAAATATTACTTTTGTAGTCGTATAGCTAATGTATTACTCTATATAATTTTTTTCTCGCAATGTATCCAAATAATCCGTAAAATTTCGACATTAATATAGATCTACTATAATATCTCCAATTTTCTGAGTTTCGTGAAATAAAATTGAATTCAGAAAAAAAATTATTTCCAATAAAATGAAAACCTAGCCGGCTGTCTCGCCAAAAGTTTTCGATTTTTATGTAACCTCTCATTTGGTAGATAATTATGTCAAATGTTTGCTTTGAACTGCATATTATGTATTTCGTGCCCAAAATTATGTCGTGATTAGAATTTGTTTCTCGTCCCTTCTTGTTAAACTTTTCGAGTTTCCAAACTTTTGAAAGGGGTGGACTTTTTTCATTCACTAGCGTGATTATTCCCAATGATTATCTTTGGTACATATACTTATAGTATTGTGTGTTTGAGTTGCCGATTAGTCCAGCGTATCTGTTCCTAAATTTTCAGTTGGTCTTTGGATGTCCTGGCGACTACACATGTCCTCAGGACATCTTATCGTGGGTATTGGATGTGCTAATGTAAAAGAAGTGCGGTTGAGTATTTTACGATTATCCAATTACATCTGCTTGCATCTGCACCTGAATGGGGGGAATCTGGCTTCAGGTAAGATTTAAAAGTTGATTCATCATATTGTTAAGTGAGAAATCAAACGAATAATTGGAATGTCTATGGATATTGTACTGGTTATTACGTTGGCCAGTCCGCCAAATACCGTATCTACAGCCGGCCTAAAAAAATCTCAATTGTTTTAAATAATTTGTTCACAATTTTATTTTAAGTAAAAGACTGAATTTGGAGTCAGGGTCGTTCCATTAGTCAATCATATTCAATTATAGCTCTCTATGTAATGACACGTCTGGATTTTTGGCAATCGAATTCAGGGAGCGTGGATGTTCGTAAGAAATGCAAACATGGTTTTTCAACTGCATTTTAGACGCGTGACAATTTCTCCGTTAGAAAAGGGTAACATTCCCTGTCTTACGATGAACGTATGCCAAAAGTATCGATTTATTACTGGTTAAAATTAAATTGAAAAAAATGAATTTTTTTTGTTAACGAATTTAAGTAAGATAATCGTTGAACTTCGTCAAGTGTTTCAATTTTGGAAATTTTACCAATTTCAGAACATTTACAAATCTGGTAAGGATTGGTAAGTTTTGAACTTTTTGCTGTTTTTGATAGGAAGTTCAGACTTCCTACATATTTTTATGCCTCCAGCCATTCTAGATCAACTCCGGACAACATTCGTAAATGTAAAAATGCAATGGGTGCAATGTGTTCGTTTCAAAGAAAAAAAGAACGAATAGGAGATGAAAACCCGAATAAGGAAATGAAAATGATGACAAATAAAGATAGAAGGACAGATAGCCATATAAAATTTTCTTTAATAACGTAGTGAAATAATTTCCCCAGGTTGAATGCCCATGTACCGATTTTGATTTTCCGCATTCTCAAAAAGGAAAAATTCGTGAAAGGTACAGAAACTTCTAGGAAGTGCGTCAAGGTTGTGACATCTCGAAGATTTACATTTTATAACTATGACGAAAGAGGTAAAAATAAAAAAGTTACCCGCGCTGAGTGAAAAGCATTATCTATACGAACTCAAGTAGTGCAACAAGTAAATAAACCCTATAAATGACAGACAAAAGCTGGGAAATATTGAAAAAATCAGTAACAGGAATGCTGGTACATCGACCGGTCAAACGCCCGATCTCTATATTTGGTCGATCTGTATAGCATTATAATATCTATATAGTATTTGTTCAATTGGTTTGGAATTCTGATAATATGTGCTTTGCCCAAAAAAATAGGTAAAAACTATTAGCAATTGACAATATTTAAATTTTTGTTGTTAGTAGAAAAGAAAATTATGTGGTAGCTGTATATTGTAAAATCTACTATTAACTTCCCGGTAGGGAAGTTATTGTAATCACCCTGAAAATGAAAAGTAAATGTTTTAGATATTTTCACTTGTCTCGATGTTTGACATCAACCTGAGTCGTTTTCCAAAAAGCGTTTGTATGTGTGTATGTGGACAAAAAACCTTTAATGTTTCCGGCTGAACCACAGGAGATGTCCCATTTTTTTGATCGACGGGTCTTGGTTTCCAGGTTTGAGAGGAGCGATTTAACGAAAAACTGATGCTTTCAATTGTTTTTAACAAATTGAATTGGTTATATCGCTCTACCGCAAGAATGGTTTGGCGATACGAAAAAAAAGTGTTAAATGAAGGTCGCGCCCCGCAAAGAAATATACATTTAATGTGTTATGACTTTTTTCTTAGCACGCATAATTAATTAATGAATAAATTAAGTAATTATCTTACACGGAAAATCGAACTTGAACTTTCCATTTTTTTTATCGACGCCTTTCCATGGTGATCAAGCCGAAAAGGAATGTCAAAGTGAAATAGCAATTATTTCTATTGTCATTAACAATTTCAATTGTTTATAACAATACAACATAAACATGTTCAATAAATGTTGTTCCTTATAAACACAATACATATTTTGTGTCTTCTGATTTTTTTCGTATCTTTAACCGTTCCGCCGTTAGTGTTATAAACAAGTGTAATCATTTAGGATGCTCTATATGATGAGATCGGGAAATGAGTGATCGAAAAGAAAGTATCTAATAAATGTTGTTCCTTACCTAAAAAATATGTCTAATGAGATCTCTACACCGAACCCCCCCTGTAACAACATTGAAACAATAGAGAAACACATAAATGTCACTAAAATTATTCAAACAGCCCTCGATTCCTCCACTACCATCTGCTCACCCATCCTCACATACCCCTCTCCCACCCGAAATAGCCTCCTTAATAATAAAACTCAAAAACTATATTAGGTCAAGATGGCAAAAATACGAAATCACTAACTTAAATCCGAACTCAGTCAGCTGATCAAAGAAATTGGACTTTGAAACTAACCGACCGGAAACAAACAACTTGGGACAATAAACCCAGAAACATAAACCTAAAGGATCGCTCAATATAGCGCGTAGCAAAATATTTTAATAACACCGGCAAAAGCAAAATTCAATTAATCCAATTAATAAGACCCAGAAGACTATGACAAGGCAAGTACACTTTGTACACACACTATGCGAATATTCATGACTTATCGGCCTCTCGAAGAAATAAATCATTTGAACAACAAGTCACAGCTCATGTTAAAAAAAAAAACATTCTCAATGCATCCATTGAAATCTCCACAAAATTCCTGACAAATCCTCGTGAAATCGTCTTCGCCATCAAAAAACTAAAAAATAAATCAGCCCCGGGTATGATAATATTCGCCACTTAGCGCTAAAAAACCTCCCGATTAAAGAAATAAGCCTGCTAATAAAGATATATAATGCATACCTCCTGGAACAATATTTCCCAAAACTGGGCAGGAGCGGTGGTCATACCGATTCTCAAGCCTGGTAAGCCCCCTTCGTATCCGGCGAGCTACAAGGCCTGCTACCGGTAGTGCCTAAACTTTTTGAACGAATAATTTTAGCTCATGCGTGCGAATCAATTTGGATTTCGATCAGAACACTCGACCTGCAACCAGCTGGTCAGTATTACCAATGATATCTAATCCGCGAAAGACCGGAAAGAAGATACTGTTCTTCTTCTTCTGGACAGCGAGAAGGCCTTTGATTCTGTTTGGCCCACAGGCTTTATATATAAACTCGACAGATTAAATGTACCTAAATATTTATGTGAAATTCTACTATCATATCTTTCAAATAGATATATTCAAGTTATAGTCGAATCACTGCTTTCCGATAAAACTCAAATTGTCGCGGGAGTCCCATAAGGGTCTATCCTCTCTCCCGTACTATTCAATCTGTACGTTGCTTCTGTTTTTATCAGAATTCCAAGCAATGTTTCTATTGCAGGCTAGCAAATCAATCAATAATCGAGGAGAATCAAAAATGCAGCTTCCCTGACAATCAGTGAATTAATGAAATGGAAAATTCAAGTGAATGCTGCTAAAATAGAAGCAATCTTATTTACTAGCTCCAAGACCAAGCCGACTTTAACTATTCGTAGCAATAAGATTACCCCAACCGATTCTGTGAAATATTTAAGTTTACACATTGATTCCAAACTCCTGTGGAAAAAAACATATATCTCAAATCAAGATAAAAACCAAAATTATTCAGATAAGATTGGATAATTTACTAAAATCACAGCCACTCAGTCAAACTTTGAAACTGACGTCATATAAAAGATTAATTTGACCAATTATCACATATGGTTGTCCTGTCTGGCACAATGCAGCGAAGATGTACTTGAATCATCTTCAAGTTATCGAAAATAAATTTTTGCGAATAAGAGGCAACTTTAGAAAGAGAACCACGATTTTGGAAATGCACAACACGTTGGGCATGGCAACCATAGGTGCATTTACCGATGAAATCAACGAGACATTTAAAATCAAGCTACAAATTTCATCCTAATCCTCACATCCAAAACATCAATATTGACAAGAAATTCAATTGGTCTCGCTGACCGATCGCTATTTCCCACCTCTCCATATATCCCGCTCTCCCCCTCCCCACTTGCACTTCTTAATTGTAAGGGTTTTTAGAAGTCATTTTTCATTATATCGAATCATACTGTAAATAATCACAATCATATGAAACAATGAAAAATTAGGTTAAACTTTGTTCAAATTAGATATGAAGCCAATGGGTGGTGATCCAAGGCTAAGCATTTAAAATATTAATACTGTATATAGTGTATATATGATAAATGTTTAATAAACAATTTTCGAGTCGGAAGGAGTGGCCGTGCAGTTAGAATGCTAGACTATAATATGGCTAGTCCTAGGGGTTTTTACGTTACATGTAAAATACCCGTATCTTATGTAAATAATGTACCAAATGTAATATACCGTATATTACATTTCCTTGATCGTGGTGTGGATGTATTTTACGTATTTTACGTTCATTCAATGTAAATTAATTTATGAGTAATGAAAGAAAAGTGGAGACTTCAATTTCCTGGGTATCGGCGGTCAAAATTTGTAGCGCTCTAATCTCACAGTTTCACTGTCGAGCGGTAGTCTTGTAAAAGAGACGACTACATGGGCAGGTTTTTCCCTCGAGTGAGGTTTTTCCTAGTTCCTCGGCGACGGCGGTACAGGGGGTTTAGAGGCGGGGAAGGGGTTGGGATGAGAACACATCGTAAATACCCGAAAGGGTATACGAGAAAGAATTTTTTTTTTTTAATTCAATATGTTAATAACAATTGGAAATATTGTTTTTCCACGACAGAATTTAGGAGCTTTGTCATTAGAGACCCAAAAAATATCACATCATCATATAAACTCGATGATGTACATGACAGTGCCTGGCAGTAACTATTCAAAAAAAAGTCTTTTGACCATAACAAATAATCTATCAGGAATACCATTTTCTAATAGGGCTCAAAAACTTCGTTTTTGAATTCCCTACTTTTGTGATTTTTTTTCAGATTTTTACATTTAGTTTTTGGTTAGTGAGCGCCATATAGAACTTTGACGTTAAGCGAAAATTTAATTCCGGCCAACTACCGCGCTTACCTTTAACTTTAACTTCTGATTAACAGCGGTTAACTTGACCGAGAACTGAGCCTAGTCAGGTGGAAATTGATTTTAAAAATTTACTTAAAAAATGTTAATTAACAAAAAAATCTAAAAAAAATAGGATGCCTTTTTCATCACCTAGCATCGAGAAAACAATATATGAACTGAATTAGACAAGGTCACCTCCCAAAGCGGTAAATTTGGCCGGGAATGCGGCCCATATAGATTGGAAAATGACAGTTGTCATTTCTTCTCAATGAACAAAAACTTACCGGCAACGTAGAATACTGCTACAGCAACAATAATAAGTAAAATCATACGAGACATTTTTTCGCGATATTTGTTATACACGGGGTACTGGATTATCGAGTTCACGAATTTGGCTTTATAGGAAAGTACAAGGAAACAAGTAGAAGGTGAGCATTATAAGGAAACACAGTGGAGACAGGTTGGTTGGTTTTTGTTATCGTTTTTGATGCATTGTGCCATTGGTGATAAACAAACATTTAAGCTATTTATTTATGTATGACGTGTAAATGTAATGAATAATGAACATCCATACCGGTTTTGTTTAGTGTATAAATAATCCTCGAATGATTAACTACAAAGTGAAGGTAGCAACGTGAAAGCAGTATCCTACTATTTCCTAAAGTGCATGCACATAAATCAACATCGTTAGAGTCGAAATATCTCGAAAATCGTGACATGATTTGTTTATCAATCGTCATTCATTTATTGCTTGTTATCAGATTGCTATGTGAGATAAGATCGTGAAGGTGGTTGGTAATCGCGTTTGCATCGACGACAAACGTCGATATCTGGGATATAGATTCGGGTTTAGTTTTCAAAAGTATGACAATCGTTCAAATTGTCATAGCTTATGTAGTAGAAGTGAGCATGACTGTTCAGGGGGCAATTAATGCTTCCCCGATAGGAATTGAAAATTTTAATGCGTAAGATTTGCACAATTGTTCATTGTCTCGTTATCAACTCGTTTCACCGAAGAAAGTTATAAAATAAACTTCTCGATGGGGAAGATTATTGTAATGCCCTAGAAAATGAAAAATGGAAATGAAAATTTCATGATCCAGTGAATCATATTGGGACATTTCCTAAATGACGTGTGTGTATGCGTATCACTATTTTTTTGACGGAAATTTTGAGCGCGGCTTGTATAGGTATACGCTTTCCAAGTAGCTCAGGTGGAGACGCCAAGTGGCGTATCGTGACGATTTCGTGAGGACAGCCTGTTTACTCCAAAAAATTGTCATTGATATGGCGCTCTCAAAAAACTCGTTAAACATTCGAAAAAAATCGTGCAACCGTAATTGTTGTGTCATGAATTGCTTCAGCAATGTTGAAAATAATCCTGGAGTGCATTTTTATGGATTTCCAAGTCGTCCATGGGCAGTTGAGAGGAAAGAAACATGGATTCGAGCAGTGCGTAGAAGACAGTAAGTACATCATTCTTTTAATTAAATATACAATTCATAGCTTTAAAATTGATGAAAAAATACATAAGCAGTGCTGATAGTGCTCAAATATGATATACTTTTGACACTGGAACACGTTTATTCCGCCAAATCCAGAGATGTTAGAAGCGCAACACGTGAATGACCATTATAAACGGTTTTTTATATTATTTTTGTTTCCATACGAGGTTGTGTTGTGTACTCACTTAATTATCGATAATGAGTTATTTTCGGCAAATCAGTGGAATCATAGGAAAAAATCAGTTCTCCAAAATTTATTTTGTGACACCGAATTTTTAGGTTTAAGCAAGTACCCTGCAACAAATTAGTCAAAAATCATTCTTACACTTAGAAATCGAAAACTTTGAAAAATAAACTCTTATTCCACAAAAAATCATGAATTGTACAGTACATGTATACAGTCGCCAACAAATATTTTAATAGAATAACATACTGAAGCGACAAAGTAATTGTTTTTGTATGACGCAGTGACAGCACCACGGCAATTTTTCCATCTGTTTGATTGCGAAATCGTTTGAGAAGTATTTTACACATTGTAAAATATTACTATTAGAAAGATCAGAAAGAATTGAAATGTTGGGGACAAAATATGATTATAAATCATGTAAGCGAATATTCGAACAAATGAATATATTGTAAATACGATATTTCTGCACTGAATTAGGCAAATAATCTAAGACAAAAAATCAGAAAACAATATACTGAAGAGTGTCAAAAATTGGGAGATTAGTTTACAGTATGTTGTTTCGATGTTTAAACGATGAAAAATGATTTGCCAGTTTGTCAAATAACTATAGAAGGCTGCATATAATTGAACAATAATTCTTAATTCATTTCCAGGCCGGACGGAAAATTATGGAGACCAACTGCGCATTCGAAAATTTGTAGCAATCATTTTCGTGGAGGTATGAAATGCAATGATCCTGCAAACGAATCGTTCAATCCAACAATATTTCCTAAAATTTATAAGAAAAATTCAATGACTCCGGATCCTAGAAGGGGCGAACGACTACGAGCTTGGAAGAAAAAAATTGAGGCCGGAGAAATCAACTTGAGCAATCATTTTGAAGCGAACATTTTCTTGAATCCTCCTGCGTCGCAATCAAAACCGGAGTACAGAGATTTTGAGTGTCAAACTGAGCCGATTTTGAATGATGACTTCGTTCAGCGGAGTATTCCAGTAATTTTTTCTTGCTGGTAAGAGTCTGCTGTTCATGATGCATCTACGCAAGCTTCCATCGTTGTGGAAACACAATCACAATCACAACCACGGGTGATAATACCTCTTCCCAAAGAAACAAAAACAGTTAGAGTGGGCCCTGATGATGCATACAGCCCTGGATTCATTGGATACCAGGATATAAAAAATGAAAAAATCATGAAGCAGATAGCTGGAATAACGCTAAGTTTTTTTCATGTTTTACTAGCATTTATTCACCCGAAGGCAGAAGGCCAACCAGCTTACTACAAAACGCTCGATGCGCCAAACAGACTGTTATTGATGAAAATGAAATTGGGACTATCATTTTCGGCTATTGGCTCTTTTTTTAAAGTCTCCGGCACCACGTCTTCCAGTATTTTTCAAGAAATCCAAACAACCCTCTAGATAAAAACAAAAACGTGGATTTTTTGGCCATCAAAAGAAGCAATAAGGGAAACAATGCCTTTGTCATTTCGAAATTATCCGACATGTCGAAGTATCATCGATTGTACGGAGTTATCGTGTGATACTCCACCAACACTTGAACAACGTGTACAAATGTACTCATCGTATAAATGTGGATTCGCTATCAAATACTTGATAGCTATCAGTCCTTCGGGCATGATAACTTTTGTCTCCAAAGGATATGGTGGAAAAAGTACAGATGGCTTTATTGCAAATGATTCTGCCTTTTTGAGCTCAGTGGAACCAGGAGATCAAATCATGGCTGATAAGGGGTTCCCTCAAATACGGACAGCACTCCTTGAAAGGCAATGCGTATTGGTAATGCCACCAATGGCAGTTAACCCTCAGTTTTCGCGAGGAGAAGTCGAAGAAGGATATTCTATTGCGTCTGTCAGAATTCACGTGGAAAGAGCAATCCAGCGAGTGAAGATCTTCGGAATATTACGGCATATAAATGTTGAATTATTTCCATACATTGACAAAATCATGTTTATTGCCTGTGTGTTAGCTAATAATAAGGAGCCAATTCTGCGCCGTGAAACAAGTGAACAAGAATAATGGATCACGCCTTGCAAATCACACTCAATTTTATTATGAAATTAACAAATCACATCATAAATATGTAACAAAATATACCTTTATATACCTTTGGTTTTGAAAGCATGTACAATTTTTTCGGGTCGGTTGTGACTCATCGGAAACCGATTTTTCTCTTAACAAAGACAACCATTCCGTCTGAAATTGAATTGCTGAAATCACGGATTGATAATAAATATTTTTCAAATGAATGAACCATCTGAACAGATGACAAAGCTTTAAGATGTTGTATTTCTGCAATTCAATTCCCGATTCCTTTAATGTTTCAA
Source organism: Asobara japonica (assembly GCA_026005395.1). Lineage (NCBI taxonomy): Eukaryota > Metazoa > Arthropoda > Insecta > Hymenoptera > Braconidae > Asobara > Asobara japonica. The sequence goes on from BQMI01000112.1 coordinate 3,830,171, forward strand.
TTTTGTTTCATTTATAACTGAAGTGGCTCAGGCTCAGAACCGTCCTCACATAGACTAATATAATATTCGAAATAAAATTTCTCTATCTTTGGGATAACATTGCTCAAAAATTTTTCATCTCTGTCAATTTGGAGACAAATGTACTGGTTCCTAGAAAAAATAAGGAAATGACAACACTTTACACCCACAGTATACATTGAGACTTGAATTTGGCTGTAGTACTTGTGACTTTTCAGTAATTCAAGACTTCCACTCTCGCTAACGCTTAAATATTTTACAACGCATTGTTTAGTGTCAGGATCCACTATTAGTGAATCAGCGTACGAAAAGGGGCATTTGATTTCGAGTAACTCAAATTTGTCTCCGTTGAAAACGAGGCCATCTGGACTGCAAGCTAGAAAGGGCTGTCCGCAGTTGATAACTAGCCCTGTTTCAGATACTTCGCGTTGAACCAGAGACTTAAAGAAACGCCTTGCGACAGGTTCCATCTCCAAACCGTAATTCATAGCTTTAATGGTATCGGGGCCCTTGGAATTTTTTCTAAATCTTGCAACTAAACTTTCGAGATCCTTGCGGCGAGTTTTTATTTGATGGGCTTTTTCACTACATGTTATTCTTATGGTTCTTTCTTCAAACCAGGCTACAGTTGTTGATTGGTGTAGAGATTTGAAGCAAATATCTACCCATTTTTCTGAATCAACTTGTACTCGACTTGAATAAAATATCCTATGCTGCTCTGGACAATTGACTCTGGATAACAAGCGGTGACCATAGTCATCAAGTACATATTCGTAAGCATGGTATTCTGGGAAACCACCTTGCTGTTGAAGAATTAAGATCTGTATGAATAGTTGCCGGTACAATAATTCTGCTTTTCTCATTAATGCTTGTCTAGTTTCTTTTTCATCAGAACATTGTCGCTCAGCAATCAATAAATGAATAAATGCACAATTTTCTGCTTTGTGAGCTTCAGAGATATTTTCTACGTCTTCAAAATTGTACCTTGTATCACCACCAATGTTTCCCTCTTTTGAAGGGAACATCGTTTCCAACCTGGAGCCCTTTCGATATTTTTCGAGCTTTTCCTCAGGAGGCCGATTCCACAGCATGGGTGCGTCAGTCTTTGATAGAGTATTTTCTTCATTTACATAAATGCATATCGCAGCTGCATGTTTGCACAGCAACAGTCCTGCTTTGCAATTGCAATGTGCATCTAGAATTTTCCGACCATTGACTTGATCAACCTGGACAAAATAGAAATCATCAGTATAAAGCCTATGTTTTCACATTTCGGATTATTTTTATTATTCTTACTTCAATCTCGTGAAGCTGATAAAGTGTATCAACTCGTTCCTTCAAACGATATCACATGTAGAAAATAGGGAATGTGAGACATAAGTCAACAATGTGGAAAATTTTCAAAATTGTTAATTTTTTTTAGAAAATTTCCCAATATTTTCACTCTGAAAATTATAAACATTTCGCATCTACTGCTATTTTATTTTAATCTATTATCTACAAAAATAGAAATTTATACCTATATAAAATTTCAAAATTCCTATTTTTTACGTGAAATTCTGGAAATCAGGAAGTGATTGAATTCGGAATTTTGCCGTTAACAATTTTATGGTTAACAATAATTACCTCTACGACTGGTGAATAAATATTTTCGTTTTTCCAAGTACTGTGGGCACCAGGAGTTTCCCGAATCACTGATCCACAGATTTTTCGATAATTTCCGTCAATATGTTCTGTCACGTCACTCACGTGAAAACTTTTGACTAATTTCATCCCCTTACTGATTGATTTCGGTCGCAAGGCCGATAAATCAATTTCTTGGAAGCCACTCTTTATTACTAGGCTCATTTCATATTTTTCAGAACTCTAATAAATGAGGAATTATTATTTAAAGTAGGGAGAATTTCCATATAAACATATTGGGATCTGACCTATGGGCGGAGCCTAATCCAATATGGCGCATTCCGGGAAACATAACATATATAAGTGAATGGGGCTAATGTAGTTTTTTCGAGTAAAAATGCTTAATATTAGTCAAATTTGTGCGTGGTGTCAGACAAAGCCGGACAATAGAAACTTCTACGAAGGGGAACGGTTGCTGAAGTCGGGTTTTTTAATAAAATGTGGGAAAAACCAAAGTGTCAGCAAGGGGCTAGTGAGTGTCACAGCTTACTGCATCCAAACCTCTCATGTGAGAGAAAAACCACATCAAATTGATGCACTTTTTGGTTCCAATGGACAAATTAAAAGTGTTGTGTGCTCTTGCAAAGCTGGACAAGGAGAGCGATGTAAACATATCCTTGCTACGTTGCTCTTCTGCAGCCGGTAAGTACATAATCTCTCAAGTTCCGTGTTTACATCTGACAGTTCACAAAAATATCGATAAATCATCGTGAAATTTTTCAGATTCGCATTCAACGAGTTAGATGAGTTATCGTCTACTGACAAAGCTTGCGTTTGGAAGGATTCTTTCAAGGATACTGTTGCAAACTATATCAATTATCATCCTCTCCTGGAACACAAATGCTTTGCCAGTAATCGAATGAAGCAACGTAAAATTACTGTTGATCAGCAAGAGATGATAAAGAGGACAATATTGCAGGAGCTCCCCAATTCTGCTTTTTCTCAACAAGTGAAAGGGAGACACAGACCTATCACTTTCACTGCTAAAGATGCGAAAACAATTGACATCAATATTGAGGCCCTGGAGGCTGTCTTTCTGCACCAGAGAAGTGATCTCATGGAAAATATTGCTAATATACCTGTGGGAAATTTTCTAAATTGTTGTCATCATAATTACTCGAAGCTCCAAGGTGATTATCTCAAAATTTGTGAGGAGACAATGAGATTCTACGGGGTGTGGCAAGCAGAACGTCAGTTCAGGCTAACTGCATCAAAATGTTATGAAATCTACACTTACACGAGAAATAAAAATCCGAATTGGTCAAAAAAGTGCAAGTCGTTTTTCACGATTAAAAATTTCAAGAGTCAGTATACTGAGTATGGAAAGGACAAGGAGAAAGAAGCTCTTGATGTTTTCCGGAAGGTAACAGGGTTGAAGGTGGTACAGACAGGCCTAGTAATAAGCAACCAAAATCCTTGGCTGGCTTGTTCCCCTGATGGGGTTATCGTCGATGGTGTTCAGCCCATTGCCCTATTGGAGATAAAGTGTCCTTATAAAGGAAAGGAGTCGACAGTTTTGCAAGCGATGAAACAGGAATTTGGGCAATGTCTTGTTGATGCAGATGGGCAATTTGTAATGAAAAAGAAACACAAGTATTATGCCCAGGTGCAGTTGGGGATGGCAATTTTAAATGTTAGAGCAGCGTGTTTTTTTATTTATTCAGGATTCGATAAGAGTTACTACAACATTAAAGTTGCTTTTGATTCAGAATTTATTGTGAAAATGTTATGCACGTTAAAAAGCGTTTATTTCAATCAGATGCTGCATCAAATCTGTTTGAAGAAAAACGAGGAAGACACGGAGAATGATGAAAATAATAATGGAACTGTGAATGCTATATTTTCCGAATGAAAACACTGGTCAAACTAAGTTTAAAATGCAGCGTATATTAAATATTTGCTAGACTAAAAGAAGGTGTGATAAATATTTATGATAAGCGTTGGAGTCTTCCGTTTTTTGAAACGCTAAACAGTATTAAGTTTTAAATTAAGTGCTAAACAGTATTGTTAGGATAAAAATCTGGGAAAGTGAAAGGGGATTCTTGTCAGTTTAGATTCATTAAAAAAATCCATGTACTTCATTGTGATATTATTTATATAGTATTGAATATTCTTAAATAAATGCTGGTACAAAAAACGATTTAAAGAAAATCGATTTTTCATACAATTTTTGTTCATTTTCAAGAAGTCATAAATTTATCGTTTTTTAAAATCGGCGAACCGAGGTTGACTGTAGCACAAATAACTGTAAAAATGTGTTCTACATATGGAATTAATTTTGTAGACATTCTTTCACCCACAATTTTAAATGTCTTGATTCGTTGATTGGATCTTTCGACGTGAACTCTTGCTTTTGCTATTTTACAAGTGAAAAGAGCGTCTTCTTTGGAGAATTGTTTTTTTTCTCGTAAGAAAGGAGGGCGATAACATTTCCACGCATTTTTGGCACATATCTCGTCAATTGTGAATCCTCTATCTACCATTACTGCGTCTCCTCTCTCCAACAAAGTATTGATATTACTTTTTTCGAAAATTGCTTTATCGCTAGCACGACCTCCATATGCTTTGCTAATATAAGAAATATTTCCCGCTGGTGTAACTCCAGTCATAAATTTCACTGTCTGTGATTTTTTATACGATGAGTGAGTAATTATCTGACAGCATAGGTTTTTGGGATGTTGAGTGATAATCTCAGTACAATCAATAACGACTCTGGTGTCTTCAAAACCCTCAAAACATTTGGGCAAATTCTGGGCAATTATCTCTCTTGATGGCCAGTCGATGGCAACTTTTAAGCACTCACTCAAGATTATTATCATATCAAAAAACACTTCGCGACACTGCTTTGCTTGATAACATTGGAACAAAACTGCTAAACAACTGTATGATAAATTTTGTTTCAATTTCGTATACGTCAATAGAATTTTATCATAGATGGTCATTTTTGTATTATGATGCCGAAGTTTATCACCAAAGGTAACCTTAACAATATTAACAACTGTCCTCAAAATTTCAAACGATTCAATTCCAGTAAGTGTACTCAATTCACTGTCACTCGTTATAAATGTAGTAAATTTAGGTTTTATGTAATCCGTTTCCACTTGGACTTCAGCATCGCGCATCCCCAACCCTGGTGGAGACTCTGAAGGTGGTGCTTCAACGATGGTATGAACTGCGTCTTCTTCCATAGGTGAATATCCTGAGGTAGTGGGATCTTCTGTTAGTAGTGTTGATTCAATCTTCTTGATGCTCTGGATTGGAACAGTTTCGGGGCTCATGTTTTTCATTTTAACCACATTTCTGTTTTGCAATCGTTCTCCTCTATTTTCCGCACACATAATTTTTTTTTATTCAGTTGTGGTAAATTACACGATGGTATGGCATTTCGCTTCAATCGTCGTTGTTGAACAGCAACGTCTAAAAATAATAAACATTTTGGAGCACTCATTAGAGGTTAAGTACGAAGAGTAGAAGACGAGGATATTTACCTGGGAGTATGTAATCGTCTTTTCGAAAATGGAGTGCACAAACTTTGGCACTGGAAGGTACTTCTTTTATTTTCACGGCTCTTCTCCAGGCTTCGAATTTATCAATTTTTTCCACTTTGTCAAAAAAAATTTTGACGTAAACAACACATGTGCCAGGTTTGGGGAAATAATGAAACGTGACATTAGCTTTGTCGAAACGATTCCGGCAGCCTGGGACGCAGCAAACATATCTATTTTTCGATTTTTTCGGTGGAAATACTCTGGGAGATGTCATTTTATCAATAAAATTTGATTATTAATGCACGCCCGTATACACCTCTGTGTGCACTGTTCCTTCTTAATAGTTACATTTACCGCCACCAGAGGTCATATGCCCATCGGACAGATCCCAATAGGCTGATAGTTGAGCTCTCCTCACGTTTTTGTCCAAGGCCGCCACGAGGTGGCGACATATTTGCGCGCGCCTGGAACTTGGATAGCGTATACGGCTCGATTAGATGCATACAGATGTCGAATCAAAGACGAGTCCAGATGTTCGAAAACACCACGAAATGTGCATGGTCCATGTACATCATCTTTTTACTTTTCGGGCTGATTACAATATCTTATACCATGGTAAAGTTGGAAGTTAAATCAAAAGGACACATATAATAAGAGGAAACATAATATTTTGTATGCAATTGCAGGAAGACACATATGCAAAATAATTCTGTCATTCTCCACGTATGCTTCAATAATTAATATTACATGTTTGACAATAATTAATATTCCAAGTTGTGCAATGAAATGTTTCTGTCAGTCAATATTGCACATTACGTACTGATATTGATTTATCCTCTCATTGCTTATTCAAAATTTCATGTATTTGAATTCCAAATAGGGATAGAATACTTGAAAGGTTCAAATATTACTTTTGTAGTCGTATAGCTAATGTATTACTCTATATAATTTTTTTCTCGCAATGTATCCAAATAATCCGTAAAATTTCGACATTAATATAGATCTACTATAATATCTCCAATTTTCTGAGTTTCGTGAAATAAAATTGAATTCAGAAAAAAAATTATTTCCAATAAAATGAAAACCTAGCCGGCTGTCTCGCCAAAAGTTTTCGATTTTTATGTAACCTCTCATTTGGTAGATAATTATGTCAAATGTTTGCTTTGAACTGCATATTATGTATTTCGTGCCCAAAATTATGTCGTGATTAGAATTTGTTTCTCGTCCCTTCTTGTTAAACTTTTCGAGTTTCCAAACTTTTGAAAGGGGTGGACTTTTTTCATTCACTAGCGTGATTATTCCCAATGATTATCTTTGGTACATATACTTATAGTATTGTGTGTTTGAGTTGCCGATTAGTCCAGCGTATCTGTTCCTAAATTTTCAGTTGGTCTTTGGATGTCCTGGCGACTACACATGTCCTCAGGACATCTTATCGTGGGTATTGGATGTGCTAATGTAAAAGAAGTGCGGTTGAGTATTTTACGATTATCCAATTACATCTGCTTGCATCTGCACCTGAATGGGGGGAATCTGGCTTCAGGTAAGATTTAAAAGTTGATTCATCATATTGTTAAGTGAGAAATCAAACGAATAATTGGAATGTCTATGGATATTGTACTGGTTATTACGTTGGCCAGTCCGCCAAATACCGTATCTACAGCCGGCCTAAAAAAATCTCAATTGTTTTAAATAATTTGTTCACAATTTTATTTTAAGTAAAAGACTGAATTTGGAGTCAGGGTCGTTCCATTAGTCAATCATATTCAATTATAGCTCTCTATGTAATGACACGTCTGGATTTTTGGCAATCGAATTCAGGGAGCGTGGATGTTCGTAAGAAATGCAAACATGGTTTTTCAACTGCATTTTAGACGCGTGACAATTTCTCCGTTAGAAAAGGGTAACATTCCCTGTCTTACGATGAACGTATGCCAAAAGTATCGATTTATTACTGGTTAAAATTAAATTGAAAAAAATGAATTTTTTTTGTTAACGAATTTAAGTAAGATAATCGTTGAACTTCGTCAAGTGTTTCAATTTTGGAAATTTTACCAATTTCAGAACATTTACAAATCTGGTAAGGATTGGTAAGTTTTGAACTTTTTGCTGTTTTTGATAGGAAGTTCAGACTTCCTACATATTTTTATGCCTCCAGCCATTCTAGATCAACTCCGGACAACATTCGTAAATGTAAAAATGCAATGGGTGCAATGTGTTCGTTTCAAAGAAAAAAAGAACGAATAGGAGATGAAAACCCGAATAAGGAAATGAAAATGATGACAAATAAAGATAGAAGGACAGATAGCCATATAAAATTTTCTTTAATAACGTAGTGAAATAATTTCCCCAGGTTGAATGCCCATGTACCGATTTTGATTTTCCGCATTCTCAAAAAGGAAAAATTCGTGAAAGGTACAGAAACTTCTAGGAAGTGCGTCAAGGTTGTGACATCTCGAAGATTTACATTTTATAACTATGACGAAAGAGGTAAAAATAAAAAAGTTACCCGCGCTGAGTGAAAAGCATTATCTATACGAACTCAAGTAGTGCAACAAGTAAATAAACCCTATAAATGACAGACAAAAGCTGGGAAATATTGAAAAAATCAGTAACAGGAATGCTGGTACATCGACCGGTCAAACGCCCGATCTCTATATTTGGTCGATCTGTATAGCATTATAATATCTATATAGTATTTGTTCAATTGGTTTGGAATTCTGATAATATGTGCTTTGCCCAAAAAAATAGGTAAAAACTATTAGCAATTGACAATATTTAAATTTTTGTTGTTAGTAGAAAAGAAAATTATGTGGTAGCTGTATATTGTAAAATCTACTATTAACTTCCCGGTAGGGAAGTTATTGTAATCACCCTGAAAATGAAAAGTAAATGTTTTAGATATTTTCACTTGTCTCGATGTTTGACATCAACCTGAGTCGTTTTCCAAAAAGCGTTTGTATGTGTGTATGTGGACAAAAAACCTTTAATGTTTCCGGCTGAACCACAGGAGATGTCCCATTTTTTTGATCGACGGGTCTTGGTTTCCAGGTTTGAGAGGAGCGATTTAACGAAAAACTGATGCTTTCAATTGTTTTTAACAAATTGAATTGGTTATATCGCTCTACCGCAAGAATGGTTTGGCGATACGAAAAAAAAGTGTTAAATGAAGGTCGCGCCCCGCAAAGAAATATACATTTAATGTGTTATGACTTTTTTCTTAGCACGCATAATTAATTAATGAATAAATTAAGTAATTATCTTACACGGAAAATCGAACTTGAACTTTCCATTTTTTTTATCGACGCCTTTCCATGGTGATCAAGCCGAAAAGGAATGTCAAAGTGAAATAGCAATTATTTCTATTGTCATTAACAATTTCAATTGTTTATAACAATACAACATAAACATGTTCAATAAATGTTGTTCCTTATAAACACAATACATATTTTGTGTCTTCTGATTTTTTTCGTATCTTTAACCGTTCCGCCGTTAGTGTTATAAACAAGTGTAATCATTTAGGATGCTCTATATGATGAGATCGGGAAATGAGTGATCGAAAAGAAAGTATCTAATAAATGTTGTTCCTTACCTAAAAAATATGTCTAATGTGGGACTTTTGTTGCATATCTCAAACGGTTAGGAGATAAAGTGTTGAATTTAAGAAGGTGACGGTTTAAGAGATAAAGTATTAGTTTTACGCACACACACAATCACACACACAGACATCGGGAAGGTATAATTTTGGTCCGCGGAGGGTCAAACCCATAGCCTATTTATTCTCTTCTTGTATTTTCCCAAAAGAATGATCTTTAAAATCATTGAAAATTTTTTACAACTTTTTTATTGAGCTTTTCAGAATTTTATATTATAGACATTTCTGCCGTTATCGACATTTTTTATACTCTTCCATTTTGTTTATATTTAAAAAGAAATTAGCACATTCTTCAAGGGATGTCCCATTTTCCCCTTTAGCAAGTCCTGAAACGTGGGGCATAATGGGGGCTGTATGCGGGTGGGCGTGGGAGGGGGGGGCGGGGGGCAATTGTAATGAGGTGCATCGGTACGAGTATTCGGAATTTCAGAAGACGTAGGTAGCTGGGTATGAGACTGCGCCTGAAATATGTGAGTAGAAAAAAGTAGTAGGTACTTAATCCGAATAACTTGTGTGTGTTCTACTATACTTTGTAGTTAATGGTTAACTAGTATTGAGAGAATTGTGGGAAGGGGTGAATTTCATCATGGGCGTCCGCTATTATATTAAAGAGGTCTTCTGAGTGTTTTACCCCATGATTAGAAAATATGATAGTTTCAATGGCGAAGTCAACCCCAGCCGTAATGATTGGGAAAACCCTGGCGGACGGATCGAGTACAGAATCGACTTATGCAGTATGTCGATTAGTTTTCGGGTACAAATCGATTCTGATTTGAAATAATTGACCCAGGATCGACTACGTACCGGGTCGATTGCCGGTCGACTAGAATTTGTTTTTTCCCCCAAAATAACTCAAGATCCAGCTAAGACCAAGGCGATTGTAAAAAAAACATTGAAAAAAAAACAATTAAAATCAGTCGACCGGCAACCGACTCGGTATTTAGTCGATCGTGGGTCGATCATTCCATAAATCTGGATCGATCTGCATTCGACACGTAATCGACATACTGCACAAGTCGATTCCACAATGGACCGAGGCTCAAGTGGCAATCGACCGGTCCGCCAGGGAACGTCTTCGGAGTATTTCCCATGAAGCTCTTGACCACGGCGAGTGATGTAGATGAAGACTAATGGACCAGGAGTAAAGGCCGCCATACACCTACGAACTTTCGACCAACGGTTCGGACCAATTTCCTTCGTCAGCGAACGGTCTTCGGGCGCTAAAGCCCCTACACGAGTCGAACGTACGTCGCGTGATTTCGATACTGTGATAAAATGACAAGGGCCTAACTCCGCACATTTTGTTAAAACATTACAAAATTAGCCCATCTTACCCCAGTTTGCCCATACATGTATTGAGGATGTGTTACGTATCTCCTCAAGAGGCCATGGTACTTCTGCCACTCGCGTCCCGCGCGAGTTCAATTTTCAATCCAATTACTTTTTAGGGTGTCCTCACTTTACACCCACAAAAAAAAAGTTGTGAGTGCGAAATGCAATAATCTAGTCACTCAGAATTTGCTTTTTGTAAAATAATGAAAAAAAAAAGTAGATTTGCCTACCGGTAGAAATCTGCACTCGGAAAAAAATTAATAGATATTGTTTTCTCACATCTAAAAACACAAGAAAAATGGAACTGAGTAATGATCAAAAATCAGTCTTTATCATTGACACCCTCGAAAGTTTTTGGATGGAAAAAAATGCCGGTACGGATGGTAATAGCCAATTTGCCCCCCCCCCCCCCTCCCCATTGCGCCGCATACCAAAGAGATAGACCCTGTAGGGACCGTGCGTCTAAAATTTCACGCCAACTAGTGGACATTATCTTAACTAGTTGAAATAATTGATTAACCTTTAACATTTGATCTATTCTTTATTAATTATTAATAAAATCCATTGAGACTATTTGCATTCTTGGCATGTTAACTTCGCAAAAAATCTGTTGCTTCCATGGCTGTAATAATACATCACGTCAGAAACATGGAATTGATGTGAAAGTGACATTTTATAAATTCCCCGAGATCAAAACGTAAACATTGGATAAAATCAGTAAAAATGATGTGTAAGTACAATATTAATTAAAAAAATTTATTACATAATAAAAAATAATTTTTAGTTTCAACTCGATGCATGAAAAAAAACTCATTTCGATTCCTGTGTTCTAAATATTTATGGGATTTATTTCATAAGAAAAACTTAACCTAAATTTTTTTGTTTGAGATTCAGAACAGAACCAAAATATTGGCTACGAAATGCAAATACGAAAATTTGTAGTTCTCATTTCTGCAATAAAATAAAATAAAAAAAATGAACGAGCCACATAGTCCATAGATAGCCTGAAAACTTACAGGATTCCGATCAAATGTCTGTGTGTGTGTATGCATGTATGTGTACAAAATTTTGCGCAACGATTTCTCATGAACGAATGAAGTTATGGAAGTTCTCAAGGTCGCATTCGAAGCGTTTCTATATAACTTAGAACTGGTTAGATTTTGGCTGAAATTGGTGGAGTATATATGGGGCATTCCACGTCAAATCGTCGGACTGGGAACTCGATGGTCTCGGATTTGCCTAAAAATGCACATATCTATTCCTCAGCACAAAAAAGCACGTATTTTTTCGTGTTTTTTAATGAAAATTTTAACAACAATTATATGAACAAATAGAGATATCTCAAATACGCCATTTTTGATTTGCTTGAAATTTAAAACATATATTCTGTATTGATTTACGATCATTTTGAAGAAAAGTTGTTATAGGATCTCGTCAGAGGAATTTTTATAAATTTTTGAAGTTGAAGCCATCAGAGAGGATTATTGGTGACAATTGACAACTAATAATTTTTAAAGTTATTTTGGTGGTTTTCAATAATGTGAACAGAAAAACGTTACTGTTTTCTTTATATTACCACCATTTTTGTACGCCAATACGAAGAATAGGAACTGATTATTAGCATTTTTGCGGTAATATAAAAAAAACCGTCATTTTTACGCAAAAAGCATGTTAACATTTTTTGTGCAGAATTTCCCGTACAACATTTTTGTCCATTATATTTTTTTTCATAGTATTGATAATGTTCGAGTTATGATCATTTGTTTATAAAAATTACTAAAACCTTACTTTGGTTTATTTAATTAATATCTTTTCCGGGGTCATTTATGCGCAGATTTAACTTTTTTCTGTTCACACTATTGAAAACCACCATAATAACTTGAAAAATTATGAGTGGTCAATTGTCAAAAATAATACTCTCTGATGACTTCAACTTCAAAAATTCATAAAAAATTCCCCTGACGAGATCCTATAAAGACTTTTTTTCAAAATGATCGTAAATCAATACAGAATATATGTTTCAAATTTCAAGCAAATCAAAAATGGCGTATTTGAGATATCTGTATTTATTTATATAATTGTTGTTAAAATTTTTGTAAAAAAAAACGAAAAAATACGTGTGTTTTTTTTGTGCTGAAGAACAGATATGCGCATTTTTAGGCAAATCCGAGACCATCGGGTTCCCAGTCCGACGATTTCACGTGGAATGACCCATATATAGTTTGTAACAATTTCAATTGTTTATAATGTTCTATTGCATAAATTATTAGAGTTAGCGTAAAATTTATATCAGAAAAGTTGTTCCCCATATAAAAATACGTATTTTATGTGGAATGACTTTTTTCGATAATTGGCATAATTAAGGAGGTATGACCGTCTCAACAATTATGTATATAATGAGTCAATGAATGAACCCAGAGCTGTCATGGAGGTCTCAATCGAAGCGTTTCCGTGCAAAATCGAGCCTATTACACTCTGGATGGAATTCGTGCACTATATGTAATGTTATTAACAATTGTAATTGTTTATACTGTTCCACTGGGTGAAATATTAACGTTATCGGGAAACAATAATTATTCCTTATATAAAAATACCATTTTTATGTGTAACGATATTTTTCCGTAATTTGCATAATTAAGGAGGTCGTCTGAGCAATTTGAAAAGTGCAAACGCAGTATGACTTTTTTCAATATAGGTAAGAACATATCGCGAGTCGAACTAGAATATATTTGGCGAATGAATATGTCCACAATTAGGGGAATGATGTCAAAGAGCGAGATATTTAAGGAAGTACAGAGGTAGACAGGGTAATTAGGTGGACGAATGCCAGTTGAATATTTTTATGGGGCTTAAAAATCAAACTAAATCGATCGCGTGTAGTAATTATTAGTCACAAGTTCAATTTTTTATATCACTGTAGAGTTCGCTCATCACCATGTTTGCCTGCTTATGCTGCGCTGAAATACCAAATCGGGAAGTTTTTTGTTCGTACCCCGTATGGGGCACACACATTTGCACACCACTAGTTGAAAAATTATTTTCGATTTTTTTTTTCTTATTGTTTGAAGCTGTAGATTAGTGTGCGATGTTTAAAGCTTTTTGTCTGATCATAATTTGCTAATTAAAAATTTCTCAAAATTGCGTACAAAAAATCAAGTTGACCTCCCACAGTCACCAATAGGTATTTCTTTAATTTTCTTCTTACATATGAGAGTTCGTACAGTTTTGTTTGAGTAATTAAATTTGTGTAATAACCATGCGCACCCTTGTGTATATATGTCAAATTATGACTTCATTCGTTAACTTATTGCATGGATAATTGTTCAAACGACCATACCGTCTTTGGTATGTTCTGTAGTCATGTAAATTATGTAAAAAAGTGATTGAATATAAAATGAGTATGTTGACGTGATGAACAAATTTTGTTTTATAGTTATTGTCGTATCTCGAACGGTTTTCGCGCCAGAGCGTTATGAACAATTAAAATTGTTGATAACAACAAAAATATGGGATCCATTGTATCCAAAATGTAATCCCCTCTAAGTAAAAACTGTAGCTGTTGCAGGAAATATTTGAATTTCACTATTTGGGTTCAGTTCAAATTGTTAATCACTGGTGAACCATGGCAAATTTACCAATCTATTGTTATTTTTCTATTGTTCAATTGTAGCTCATGGAAATATGAACTGTATACGAATAAATCGAATCCAACAAATAATGTTGTAACATGATTCTGAAATAATTTCCCTGTGCTCTGGTTATTCTTACTATTATTATCCTCCGATTATCATCATTTGTTGCATTTCAATTTCGTAAATTCCACGTTCGGGCTATCATTTCGCTGTTAGGAATCATCCAATACAGGACGAACAATATGCAATGTATTGGTGACAGGTTACTGTACAATTTTATTTATTTTATTATTACTATTTCTTTTAAAATATTCTTTTTTTACATAAGAAGCAAACACTTTTTGGTAACTATTTCTCTCCAACAGTTTCTGAAATACAGCCATTATCACGATTTTTAATAAATTAGAAACCCTTTAATTTTTTTCCACAAGATGAAACAGAAATTATAATCGGCAATCCTGAAAACACCTATTTGCCGTGGATAAGCTATGAATATCGCACATTTTTCGGCATTGTGAACAACAATGGTAGCATTTTAAATTTACCGCGGTTCTCCCTCCAAGTGAACCTGAGAAAAGTCTTCGCATTTTGGGAAACTTATCTCCAATAGGTTGGTACCTCTCGCAGTCCCTTTGGCACAATAAGGATTGAAAGCTTATACATTTCCAGTGCCTCGTCATGCTTTGGAGTACATTGTAATATCGTTAATATTCTGGAGCAGTAAACTTTAAATAATGTGTTTTGCAATAATGTATTTTGGCATAATTTATCATAAATTTAAATTAGATCATAAATTGACATAATATGTCATTGCAGTATTTGTCATATTGTGTCATACTTTGCCAAAAGGCCGAGGAGCGATTTTGTTTAATCCAAAAATAAAACACTTCATCAACTAGAAGAAGAAATTTCAGATATAGAAAGCAAATAACAACCATATTTTTCCTCCCGTTAAGTTTCTCTATTCTTTACCAATATTTATAACACAATCAACTTATAACTATTAACATATTTATTTTGATTATACCCTTACAATTAATGGATTATATGATGAATTTTCGTAATGTCCTCTGCAGAGGATTGGCTTTCCATATGCTCCATGATTCTTGAGGTCTTCTTCTTTGTAGAGTAACCTGAAAATGGCGATAATGACAAATCAGTTACATACATGAAAATATGTTTCAAATTTATATTAAATCACGTTACCCATTCTTAAAACTCAGTAGAGCTCTTATCCATGTATCAATATATATTTGCCAAGATGAATGAGGAAGGAAATGTTTTTCCCTGCAACGATGTCCCAAATCCAACATGGTAATTGTAACGTCCGTCCTTTTTCGGCAGACCCCCTCAGATTTTCATTATCAAGGCATTTATCAGTCTATAAATACCTGCAGGAAGAAATCATAGTTAGATTTTTCGTTAAACAAAAATCAGTATTGCAGCAATAATAAGCGCTGGGCAGTTTTCTACATCCATTTATCGTCATACTATAGACTCGTTTCCGTGAGTCCGAAAAATGTCGATCCAAATGCCATCGTAATTCGTAGAATTAGTGGAAACAAATGTTTGGTGTTCACTTCCTAATGATAATCGATATTGAATTTAATGAAAAATCTGGTCTTCTACGCCCTCAATTTGTTCTTGTTATTGATGTGAAACATCTAATGCCGCGGGTGGACTCGGAACAATTTGCTCTCGGAATAGGCAACTTCCTTTCACAAAAATATATAGATATACTCCACCGCTGCGCACAAATTGTATGTACATGTCGAGATACGCTACAGCGTTTCAAAGAAATTTGAAAAGAATTGGAATTTTTTAAAACGAATGAGCACATTTTTCAACAATTTCTCAAGAATGTTGACAAAAATTTTGAAACATTGTGGAAACAATTGCAAGATTTTCAATACATTTTGAAAGTTTTTTGGAAAATTTAGAAAATCTATAAAAAAATTGGAAAAATCTTTCCGAAGAAAAACTTTTTGGAGCAAATTTTAGAAAAAATTTAGCTCATTTTCGAAAAATTTGGAAAAATTAGCAAAAACAGAAAAATTGGCAACAAAATTGGAAAATTTTTGTAAGATTTCAGAAGAATTTTGAAAAAAAATGCAATTTCTGTTTTAAATTGAAAACATTTTACTACAAATTTATAGAAATTTGGAACAATGTTCTAAAAATTTAAGAAATTTGACAATTAGAAACATCCACGAAAAGCCTGGAAAAAGTTAGAACAACATTGGAAAATAATTCTAATAATTTAAAAAAACTATGGAAACATTTATAAAAAGTTTGGAACCATTGTTTAAAAATTTGCAAATTTTTTGAAAAATTCGAGAAAGTTTTGTGAAATTTTGGAAAAACTGTTCAAACATTCAGAAGAATTGAGTATTCGAAAATTTCCAATAATTCGCGAGAAATCGCCAAAAATGTTGGATCGATTTAGATCAAAATTAGTGTTTCCATGTTTCCCACCTACCAGGTGTCCCATGACGCCTCACGTATTTCCAAAATACGCGAATAATTACCATCACAAGCCTATTGTCTTCCTCCATTTCGCAAATAATAGTTTTTTGTTATTGATAAATAATGTTAGTTGTATGTAACGACCACTGCTTCATTACGAGTAACGTTCGTAAATGTGGAATGTTGCAACTCAATGAGTATTATATTGGAGGTTGGTAAGGATCTTATCGGATGGCTCGATTATTAATGGAATTCCATATTAATGCCATAATAATACTACGACTCTTGCGATATAAACCAAATAACGAATTTTGTGTGAAATGATTCACCATAGATTTCACTGTACAGTACTAAAACAATTCACATGATAATCGCGTTTTCGTTCTGTCGTAGAAGAAAAGTGATGGCTACCAACAATTATGATTATATAGAGCACTTTTGCTTTTATGATGCAGATTCTGCACTCATACGATTTCCTCTAAAGCTGTAGAGGGGACAGCACAGTGGAGTTATGGAACTATCTTCCTACATACTTAATCTATATATGCGTGAAGATTCATGGACAAGTTTGACGACATTACTAAACTCCTTTGGTAACTTCTCTGATCATGCTTTTTGAATCATAAAAGTCTTATTTGTGTGCAGTCCCACCTACAATAGTATTCTTCACCTCTCCACGGCTCTCAAAGTCGTCTGCACCACCTCGAGGTTAGCACCAATTTCTTAAACATGCAGTGACGGTAAAAGTTAGTCCTCTGAAATCGCGATCTTCAACAGTGAATGCAATAAATAACAGCGCTGACTAGTCATTGGAACGTCTAACAAAATGATATAATATGGAACGTTGCCAGTTCAATGGTTATTAAGAATTTCAATTGTTTATCATTGTATATGACGAGAACAGTCACTTATACGATGAAAAGCTCGCGACACACGTTATTCCTGTCGGACAAATGCACATTTTATGACTTACAGTGTGCAGCAATTGACAAAATTTCATGCTCCAAAAAAGTACGGGGTACCATATATGGGTTACATAACTTCACTGATAATAAAAATCGACAAAATAATGCCTCCAATTGATTAAGAACAGCCGCATGGAAAGTTATTGATGCGACCCACATTTTTCATTCCAAAGCCTAATTTTCCGAGGAGATGTTTTTCGTAACGTATAGACGTGGTCCCGATTGCTGGAATATTGTTATCTATGCATATCGTGCCATGATTATACGAGTTACACTGCGTTGGCGTCATCCGATATACAATCTTTTACATAATCTTTATAACGAAGAGAATTCCCTGTACTCACTTTTCGCATCTTTATTTGCCACATTGTAACCATCTTATTTTCTTCTAAATGTATCCGGATTATTCCTGTGAATTTAACTGTTCACTGTATAGTTATTGTAGACATAAAGAGGCCCTCCCCGCTCCCCCACGGATTCTGTTAATCTGTGGTCCTCCTAATTGCTTATAATCATTCTTATGAATGAAACGTGTATTATCACGCATAACAACTTGACTAGTAGTGTTATACAAAGCAACGGTTGTCTATTAAGGTATAGACATTAGTCCATGCATACAACAGTAGGAAATTCCGATAACTGCCGTTTCTGAATTATCGAGATCCTATGTTGCCTCATGTCAGTGGCAATTCTTGAGTAGTTCTTTGTAGAGACTAGCATAGGATCATTGTGTAAAGCTAATGTGGTAGCAAATGCGGCTGCATAGACACCGCAGCTAAATGCATCGGGTTGTCGCGTTACGGGTTGAAAGATCACATCAGCGGGTTCCAAACGAGGATATCGTTTCTCGATATATTTCTTCTCATCTAGTGCGAGCTGTTCGTATTCAACTCGAGCCCCGCTATCATAAACGTATAAGTTTCTACCATCATAATAAGCGCAACACCAATGGCCACTTGCATTACCATCCATGATTTGAATATCCTGAATGCTTGTCGAAGGCTCAACAAGATGTCACATAGCAAAAAAATGAGAGAAATGAACAAAAGAATCAGTTGTCCTTTCGCTGATCTTCAAAAATTGATCAACTGCAGCACTTGTCAGAAGGCTATTAACGCAGGAAATTTCTCGTATAACTTCCACATCAGTTATACTATTCACGACAGTTTTCAGAGCCTCAATTTCCCATCCTTCCACTTTTTTTCATGAACATCTTTGTCTTCGATGATAAACCAATGCTCTGCTTTCTTCATTTGAGCACGTTTACCACATGATGTTATGATGTTATTGGGAACGTGACTAATTTCATCATCCAGCATTTTCAAGCGCTTTCTATTTGCATCATTAGCTATATCTCCATCCCTTTTTTGAGCTTCAATACTTTTCAAACTTGGTGGATGTGCTTCATTGACGTTATCATTTTGAAGCAATAGCCCAAGGTGATTGTGTTTTTCTACAATTTCATCAGCAGACTCAGTGCTGAAATCCTCAGCCGTTTCGTCTGCGTTTCGAACCTCAAGTTGTAAGCATTCATTGCTTAACATGGCAGTCGTTGCAACTTTCTGTTGACGCTTGATAATACTTTTATCCGCAGCATTAGCATTCTTTGTTCCTTTCGGAGCACCTGCAGCTTCCTTCTGTTTATTTTGTGCATCAAGAATATACGGCGGATCTTTCACACGTTTACCTCGCTTTCGTCTACCATCAATTATTTCAGGTAACAAGCAATTTATGTAAAATCTTTCCAATTTGCCTTCCATTTTGTTATGCCAAAAATCATCATCCCTTTCAACAATCACATATTTAATACCATGTGGTGTCCATACAGCAAACACACAATATCGTCGTTGAGTAACATGTAATTGGCCTTGCACTTGGTAATAGTAGTTGTGCTCTTGATTCATACTTTTGCATTCTGCTGCATTCTTACTTTTCTGTTTTCGGCCTTGTACAGATTGGAAAATACGGCGATATCGAGGGAATTGTAGAAAAGCGTCTTTGGGAGTGCAGTCTTCCGCCAGCACAAGACACTTCACCTCAACGATGCCATCTGTACCAATAAGCCCATCAGGAGTTGCCCCTAAATACGGGGCCTCCGCGTCTATAAACAGACCACACGGTTGAATTTATTTATCTATAATCCTACCTAGATCTGCAATCGCTTGTGCTTCATGCTCTATTCCATAGCGCGTTGCCGATGTGTTGATCGTGCGAGGATAACGAATTGCACACGATGTTGTGGCAAGAGGTTGTTTCCCTCATATGACATATCTCACCGAATTTGGACGCTGTAATCATGCTTTTACGATATTCTTTCCAGGTCTGGGATCGATGCTGGTCTATCGTTTGTGTTTGGATTTCATCCTCTCTCAATTTTCGCTCCATTAATTTCAGATTATATTGATCAACCAGTCGGTCATACATATCTTTTGGGATATCCGGTTTATTGCAGTTTACGCCGTAATCCTTATCAGTTCCTTGTTTGTATATATGTTTCCTTCGGTTTTTCACTCGATAAGCGGCGGTTCTTTCATTTTGAGCCTTTCTGCGTGCCTCCATTTTGGACACAGCCGTGGGAATTGGCAGCCCTCTAACTTTGGAAAGTTTGCTTAAAGCTTCTCCCGCATCGAAAGGCAGTGCGGCAACACACGCTCGGGCTAGATAACTGTCACGTTGGGAATAATTGATTCTTCTGCCTCCATTTGCTTTATTTTGAACCGAATTATACCACTCAGCGGGATTACTATCTTCATGTTTCAATAGACTTGCAGCATTGTCTATTAATCTTTTGACTACCACCTGTATGTGCGAGTAGAATCCACCTTCCGTAAGGTACAGTGTTCGATCTTTGTCATATTTATTACAATCCTTGAAAGATAAAGGGCATTGAGAGTGATTTCCAAAGAAATGATCAATGGTGTGCGACAAATCTGCAACAAGTGCGGATATCTGGGCATCCTCACTCATCCCACTGTTTTGGCAATCCGCGATTAGGCCTTCTACGAAATCACGCATCGGTTTCGCACTCGATTTTATGTAATCTCGTAATGGACGAACAGTTCCCCTCGGCAGTGGATTTACAAGTGGCAACCTCGATATTTCATCCATTTTGTTCCCAGAACAGCGATACATATGATTAACGCATGATGGATGACAAGTCTGTCATGAACACTACTGTCACCATCGCCAATGAAAATTTTATAGATCAGTCCGTGTGTTTCCATACTTTTTTTGAAGCCTTCAAGAATTATATCTGGTTCCATCGCACTCATGAGTCGGAGGTTCTTCTCCTGATGACTGATATCGATTACACATAGAGCAATATTTATTCCGGACACCGACAAATAAAATTCGTCTTGTATAAGCGCCAATGAGCATAGCGGACCCAGATAGCGCATCGAGTCTTGAATTTTTATAGGATCTTTTGCTCCACACTCCATCTACAATCACAGTAGTAAATGGATATTTTCCATCGATTAATCGACCTTCCTCGATTGCTAATCTCCTTTCAAGTCTACCTGCTTCTCGAAATTCTTCTTCACATAGTGATAGAATCTGTGGCAATAACTTCATACGGTTTCCGCGGTATATTACCGGCGTTATGAAGGGTATACTCATACTAGCAAATGATTCTTCCACTGTCGAGTATCCTGTACCCGACGTATAGGACCCCTTCAGGAGACTTTCTAACAGGGGTGCTCTGTTTGTTGGCGTTTGCGGATTTGTCCAAACTGTACCTTTCTGTTGACATTTCAGACACATAAAACGTAGTAATGTTCGCAGACCCCTATCTTTCACTTCATACATACGTATGTGGTTAAATTTGCCCGAGCAATTTTCATGGTGATCAAACTGTTCATGTAACGACTCAAATATATGAGTAACATCTGCAACTCGGTTTCCATCAACCTTCGCTTCTTCAAACTGACCTATCAACGAATCGTCAGTATTATGAGGGTTGCTAGATAAAGTTTTCACTGCATCTTCGTAGACGACCGATACTTCGCTGTCATCTCCAGTTTCAGTATCACTAACAACGTGTACCACTTCAGATACCTCAGAGTTTTTCTCATCGGCAAGTGTTTCCGGATCAAGCACTGCGTATGGTTGTATACTTTCAGCAAATCCATCGGGATCTGTTCTACTATATGTTGCACCTACAGTGGTCAGTACAGATGCAACGGATGGACTTTCCTTCTCCACAGAAGTGATAGGGAGACGGATTGAAGATTCCCATTGTGATTCTTCAAAATCGAAGTAATTATTTGATTGGCGCAGGCAATTTTTGTTCACAGCGTTATGTACACTCAGTGAATCATTTTGAAGGCTTTTCAGACATCCAATTTAGGGAAAGATACTACACAACCACGGCCATAGGGAAAGCATTTCCCCTCTCGCGGCGAACATTGTGGGGGGACTCAACTTTAAGGTTAAGGTTCTAGTTTACCTACACTATTGCTAACGCCACAGCTGTGGCCCTCCCGTATTTTTATAATGCCATTTGGTTGACCAAAGCTTTTGAGAATAAATATAGTTTGTTATAAACACGCCTTGTTCTCTTGTTTATTTGGACCTCTTTGTATTCCTCACAGATAATCGAGCCTAGTGCCACCTCTATATCGAAGTGATACTAGCCCCTCTGCTAACGTCTCCCCAACCTCAAGAACTAAGCCTCTAGTTAGATCAATCCAAGGCTATCACGAAGGTTACGTGAGGGATTTCCCCATGAAGAATAGACCAGGAAGCTGAACTAGGGGTTTCATATCCGAGAACAAACTCTGGGTCGTGTTGAGATCGATATAAAGGCGGCGCTTGAGACGCTCCGCGTGATCGGAGTGGTGGGGTCGTAAATTTACCTTTATACACAACAATGACGTTCTAACAATCATCTATGCTTTGAACGTGAATCCATTTTCGGTATCCAGTTATTAAGCTAATGGAAAATTAATTCACTTTTAAAGCACAGATGATTGTTAGAGCGTCATTGTTGTGTATAAAGGTAAATTTACGACCCCACCACTTCAATCACGCAGAGCGTCCGCAGCGCCGCCTTCATACCTATCACAACACGACCCTGAGTTTGTTCGGCGCAAAATACTTCACACATCATAAATAGGAATAAATTAATTCAAAAATCTCTCTCGATTGCTAATGTTTTTCTAATCATTGCTACTAAGGGTTCTCTATTAAGTTAATCTCTATTGAGGTTAAAATTGAGCGTTGTGATTGGCCGGAATTGGATTTTCGACCAATCAGGACCCGTAACGTCAAAATTAAATATGGCGCTTACTAATCAAGAACTGGCCCTGAATTTCATCTTCAATCGCAGTTAACTTAATGGAGAACTGGCCCTTAGAGTCAGACCACTATCACAATATGGCGACGTTTTCAACACCTTCCGGAGGCGCATTTTCATGAGTTGACAGTTGGATAGATTTTAATCAATTAAGCGCGAAATGAACCGTTCTAGAACGGGAATAATTGACTAGCAATCACCAGCAAAGGATTTCCTAACGGTTTTAGCACCTGATAAAGTGGTTTCGATGAATTTATAACGGAATGGGGCGCCAACTTCCATTGTAATTTTTCAACTAGTGGTGTGCAAATGTGTGTGCCCCATACAGGGCACAAACAAAATTTCCCGATCTGGTACTTCAGCACAGCATAAGAACGCAACCGTGGAGATGAGCAAACCCAATATCAATAATTCAACTTGCGACTAATGATTACTGCACGCGATCGATTTCGTTTGATTTTTAAGCCCCATAAAAATATTCAACTGGAATTCGTGCGCTCACTTACTCTCTTAATTATCCCACTTTTTTACATCCTTCCCGCAATTGTCGACATATTCTTCCGCTAAGTACATTGCAGTTCAACCCGCGATGTGTTCTAACCTATATTGAAAACAGTCATAGTGAATGTGCATTTTTGTAGGAATAATCCTGGTGATATGCATTGTTCCCGTATTTTAAATTGCTCAGACGACCGTACCTCCTTAATTATGCACATTATGGAAACAAGCTAAATGACGACCCCTGCCACGTATGGCGCCATCGTGCATGACTAGGGCCGTGAGCTGAGACCGAGTAGATCTCAACCGCCCCAAACTCGAATTCTGAGTCGACTGGTGCATACGAATTTTGACACTTTTTTTGAGCCCCTACTAAAAACTTCCAAGATGGCGGACGCGGTTTCCGAAAACCAGTCTCGCCAAGTATATCTTAATCGACTCAAAATCGAATTCTGAGTCGAGCATACGAATTTTGACACTTTTTTGGAGCCCCTACTAAAAATTTCCAAGATGGCGGACGCGGTTTTCAAAAAGTATTCATTCGGCCATTACATGAATTAGTGTGCCGGTGGCTATGCCTCCTTAATTATGCAAATTATGCAAAAAAGGAATTCAACATAAAATGTGTATTTTTGTATGGGGAATAACTTCTCTCATACAAATTTTCGGCTAACTTGAATAGTTTGTGCAGTAGAGCGTTATAAACAATTGAAATTGTTAATAACAATATATACGCTCCACCGATTGTAGCCTAAAACTAACCAGATCTAAGTGGCTGGGATACGCTTCGAACGCGATGTTAACAACTTCAATAACTTCAACCGTTTATGAGAAAGTTGAGCGCGACATTTTGTTCACAGACAGGCCTACACACACACACATACACACAGACAGCCTTTTACTCCGAATTCGATGGGAAGCATTTCGGTATACTTGAAACCGCTGTGGGACGAAAAACAAAAAAGCTCGATTTCGGGGTGATTCCAATAACTACTCCTATCGGGAAGTTAAAAATAAATAAAAAATGGACTTATTGACTATTAAATCGAATTTGTTGAGTACCAATGATTAGCAAAACATTAGTAATCGATAGAGATTTTTTAATTAATTTATGGATAATTCTGAGTTGTCAACTATTTGGAGCCAGTTTGTTGTTGGATATGAAACCCCTAGTTGGGCGTCGTGGTCTCTACTCTTCAGGGATTTGCCCAGCTTTTGTCGCTAAGCCAAATTTGGAGAAGGCCAATTGTCATATGCGCCACCCCGCTATTATTTCACGCGGCAAGTTTGAATTCAAGAACTAAATGCACGGTTCAGCCTTAGTAACTGGTGTGCAATTACGACGATGAAGCCGCAAAATTGAGCTATATTCGAATTTTATTGTTAGTTGAGCTTGCACAGTTGTTTGTGAGAAATTTCAACTTCTGTATGAGATGCTTATGTGTTTTATGAATCAAATTAAAAACTCCGCGATTTGTCATTCCAGCCTAAAATTTCGGTATTCGTAGTTTTTGCAAAAACAAATTATGAAATCGGCGGGGGGAATTGATACAAAAAAACTGAAAAAATTACTTGTATAGAGAATTCAATGGTACACAATGTTAACTATGGTCAAGTGCAATTGTTAATGATGGGTTCTACAGTTCCTGAGTCTATCCTGAACAAGGGATGGGGGTAAGGCCAATTAAAGGCTCGGATTTGAATATCAATATGGTATTTATTGTTTAACGTATCAAATTCAAAATTTGGAATTGATTTTGATAGCTAACCTCAGTCACTCTAGCGCATTTTCCGATTTCCGCCTCTCTAACTTGGCCCACTTGGCCTTACCCCCACTCCTCGTTCAGCATAGACTCTGGAACTGTGGAACTCATTATTAACAGTTGCACTTGACCATAGTTAACAAATTGTTTCAACGTTAATAACATTTTACCATTGTGTACCATTGAATTCTCTATACCACTACTTTTTTCATATTTTCTTCATCAATTCCTCCCGCCCCCAATGATAGGCCCTTTTTTCATAATTTGTTCTTTCAAAAAATATACATACCAGAATTTCATAAATTACGTACCATTGTTCACCATTGAAAAACGAAGCGAAGTGTTTGTGTCCAGCGACATGACTAACCTAACCTCGCACGCGTTTAACCTGTGTTATCTAGTAACGTTGGATCAACTTTACTAGAACAACTTGGAATAACTGAGTGAACAGACCAGATCATGAAGGGGAGTCCCCAAGCGTCGGGACTCCCCGGTTTTGCTGATTTGAAGTCTTAGAGGCTTCTTGCTCCTTTTCCATAATTTTGTCGATGTTTTCATGGAAAATGGGAGCACGTATCTCATGTTTTTAACTTCCTGCTACAGGGAAGTTATTCTAATGACCCGAAAATGCAAAGTGCCAGATTGATGAAATTTTCACGTTTCTCGACGTTTTGCATCATTCTGACGTGATTCTAGAAAAGTGTCTATATGTATGTACGTATGTATGTATATATATATATATATATATATGTATGTATGCATGTATGTGTGTGTGTGTGTGTGTAAACAAAAAACGTTGTTTAACGTTTCCGGCGGAACCACAGGAGGGATTTTATTTGTTTTTTTTTTTTGACTGACGTTTTAGTGGTCTCCAGGTCTGAAAGGACTGGTTTTGCAATTGTCCCATCCGTTCAATTGTTTTTAACCATTTTAATTGTTTATAACGGTGATAGATACCAGAAAAAGTGTCTAACCAAAGTTGTCCCTCTCATGAGGAACTACAAATTTCATGTTTTATAACTTTTTTTACTACGTATCATATTCTACGAGATATCGATAAAAATCATAATAATAGGTCAATAGTCGAATTTGCGTAACTGATATACAACTTGACTAGCTACACACAAATACACACACAGACAGACTATCGGGAAGTTATTGATGCGACCCGCCGCGGGTGACATTCACATTCCGTTTATTTCTCTAATTATCGCGTACATACAGAATCTTCAACATTGGCCAGAATATGTGAAGCGCTCGAAACTTCATAACTTAACAGAACGTCGAAAAATATTATGCGTGTATATGATTTTCAATAACTACATAAACTATGATAACTCGAAAAATTGTCATACTTTTGAAAATTGAACCCGAATGGATATTGCAAATATCGATGTTTATCGATGCAAACGCGATTACCAATCAACTTCACGATGTTATCTGAGTGATCTTATCTAGCAATAAATGAATGACGATTGTAATAACATATACTTACTTGAATATACAAGACCATTTCTTGGAAGGCTTCTTCTTCTTTTTCGCCGCTGTTCCCATAATATGGTTGGCGGACTTTCTAGATTATATTATAAAATGGAATGCTTGATTATTAGCCACAGACAACGTAAATATTTTCTATAGCACTGTCACAAACAATTCCAGGGTTCAACACTTTTCTATTTAGTCTTTTAGGGAAGGATTGTTGTTGTTTGCCGATAACGACCAACAATTGTACTTCTAGTGGGCGCTTTCGAGTATATTTGCGATAGCTGTCGCAAACTACAGCGGCACAGGGGGTGGGGGAGCCTACGAAATTTCGGCGGGTCGAGTTCGGCAACTTTCGGCTATCCACCATGTTTTTTTTATAATTTTCGGTCAACTTTAGTCCAAATTTAAACTACTCGTTCTGAGCCAATCAAATATCTCATCTTTTAGAGATTTGACAATTGTGATTGGCGTAGACATGAGCGGAAGCCCACCATGTTGGATGTAGCCATTGGGAAGGACGACGGTCCCGCATACCGGCGTATTCCTCCATTGTCGATTTGGACACACGTAGATCTTGAGGACGCCGGGAAGACGTGCAAACGTGGTGAAAAAATTAGTGAACAGATTTGTGTGCTCCAAATGATTATCAGAAGAGTACCATCATGGATTCAGGTAAGATTTATACTATTAATATACTAATTGAATGGAGTAAACGCAAATTTTGGCAAATTTTGATTTTGGCAAATTTGTCACCGTATCGAAAAATAATAATTATTTTCATTACATTTATGTAATTAGATCATTACAAACTAGAAATGAAGAAAAATAACAAAAAATCCCGTATTATGACGATTGATGCAATAATTCAATGCCCGCATGAAAAAAAATATCTCCATGAATATAGCGGGATGAGGTTGAAAGACGTCACTTTTTTTTTAGCCCTCAATTTCTGGAAATAAATTTTTTAATGGAAATTTTTATAGCGGTAGACCAAGGGTGGGAAAAATTGATTGGAAGGTACTTTAATAATTTGATACTCCATAATTATGTGCTCCACGGTTAGCATAAATAGAGGGGGAGGGGAGAATGTTATGAGAAATTCCATCAAATGGTTATGAGTGGGTGGGAAGGTGGGGTAGGTGAATGAGTGTATGGGTGTTAGTGGGTGGATGTCATTGGGTGAGTGTTAGTGGGTAGATGTTAGTTGGTGAATCTCGATGGGTGGATGTGAGTGGGTGGACATCAGTGGGTGGGTGTTAGTAGGTGGATGTGAGTGGGTAGCTGTTAGTGGGTGAATGCCAATGGGTGAGTGTTAATGGGTGAGTGTTAGTGTGTGAGTGGGTAGCTGTTAGTGGGTGGATGCCAATGGGTGGGTGAATGTTGATGGGTGGATGTGAGTGGGTGGGTAGGTGGCTGTGAGTGGGTAGTTATGTTACTGGGAGGATGTTAGTGGGAAAATGTAAAGATGTCCTTGCTTTATAAGACTGTACTGTAGCATTACTGTAAGAAAATGATTCCTGTAAGAAAAGAGAAACTAAACTTTCCCTCGTCATTATTACAGTACAACTACCAGCAGAGTCAGACATGGAGCCGGTAGAAACCCAGCCTAATGCAAAGCTAGACATACAGCCGGTGCAAACCCACCCAAATGCAGAGCCAGACATGCAGCCGGTGGAAACCGAGCCTACAGCCAGGAAAATCACCGGAAGGCTACAGTTACCTGGACAAGTACCATGGCAGACGGTAACAAGACGCAAGGGGAAGAAAACGGCATTTGAGTCAGCAGAGTCGCAAAAACCCCAAAGAAAACCAGTACGACAGAGCAAGAGGGAAAACATGCAGGTCCCTTCCAAACGTGCGGCGAACTCGTCCTCATCAAACACGGTTCCTGCGACAACAATAAATGCTCGTCCGTCACGGATCATCCGTGCTCGTCAGGTCTCACCCCCTTGTGCCCCTGCTCCAATCTCTCACAACGCCGTTCCTCCAGTTGTCCACAGAAAGGCTGCTACCATGTCCATCCCTTCTGTTGCCGTGATAACCCCTCCTGCTGCCGTACTCACACCTCCTGCTACTGTGGTCAACCTTCAAGGCAAAACGGTGACTGCCCGTCCTGCTACAGCTGAAACCCCACCTGCTGTCACTCTCCCCACCCCTTCAGGCGTCCTAAGGGTTCCAATATCGACGGTTAAGCCCTACGGTACGTCTAAACGTACCAGCAGACGCATTAAAAGAGCCGAAACCAAGAACAGGAAGCTGCAAAAAAGCCTAAAGGAACTTCAACAGGCGAGATTGCTTTCGGCACTAATTTTTTAGGTTCACTAGCGCGTTCTTGGCGGTTGATTTACATTACTTACCAAACCGTGCTTTTGGAATTTTTCCACACATGCACCCATGAATATGGGAAAAATGAATTTGAAAATTATGAAAGGAAATTCATAATTGAAGATCAAGACCGAAATTTGACTGATTTTTATTTCATTTGTATTGCTACACTATGAACTGTTTCGAAGTTTTTATTTTTTTAATTGGAAAATTCCTGAAAAAGTTGAATATTAAAAAAAAAAAACAGAATTTTATTTAATTAATTGTTTGCTTTTGTAAAATAATCTTTATAAGTAGTTTAATTGATGTTTCCAACTATAATTTTCCATTCATTCCAGTGAAACAATAGCCAAAATTAGAAAACGTCATGCTTTTTGGTTATCATTTTTTTTCTATACTAAAGGCTCAAAGTTGAATGATTTGTTGATAGTGAATATAAGAAATTGAAAATCCTCATTTTAGCATTTTTGGTTCTTGAATGTTTTTTTTTTATGAAACTTTTGACTTCTCGATTTAGGGAAGTTATTGTAACGACCCCGATAGTGATGTGTCTCAGAAATCCAAAATTTTCAGTTTTCTCAACGTTTCACATCATTCTGACAAAAATTTAGATGAGGGTTCTGTGTGTACTTGTATGTGAGTGATGCTTTGGGAAACGGTTCCCGGTAAACGGCTCGATCGATTTGTTTCTCCTTTGACGTGAAATTACCTGTGACTGATGTCCAGGGCAGAAAGGAGTGTCAATGTTGAAAAACAATTCCTTATGTTTTGAAACAGTTCCTAACCTTATTCCTTATACAAAAATAGACGCAATGTTAAATTACTTTCCCATAATTTTCATAGCTCAGGACATACCACTGGTTAACAATTTTAACTGTTTTATACCGCTCTACTCCACGAACAGTAAGAGCTAGAAGTTAAAGTTGCAAATAAAAGTGGTTCCACATGTAGAAACAAACATTTTTTGTGGCGTGAATTTTTTCGTAACCCTCATAATTAAGGCGATAGCGTTTAAATTATCCCAAATTTTCAACACACACACAGACGGACGGACGAACAGCCTCGCATCGGGAAGTTCATGATGCGAACCGTCCAGGGTACCGCGTACATCCCGGTTATTTATTCTGTAATTGCAAAAAATAGTCAATTTGGTTGCAAAAGTATGTATATTTAGTTTTCTTCAAATTTGAATGATTTTCAGATGAAAACACAAAAGATCCTAAAATTTGTTCCATTGTTTCTTAGGGTTTTTAACGTGTGTATACCTAGCAGGAAAAGCCAGCAGAATCTAAATTTTAAAAGTGCATAATATGCAACTAATTTGAAGCTAATTTTATACACGCCATTTGATTTTTTTACTGTAGCCGTTCGTGGGAAAATCGCGTCAATGCCAGCTTATCTGCAAGCTAGCCGGAAATCTATGAAATAATTATGAAAACTGAAATTCCAAAATTGAATAATATGCAGCTCATTTCAAGCTAAGCTGAAATACGTCATTTGATTTTTTTGCGGTAGTGGTTCATGAGGAAAACGCGTCAATGCTAGCTTATCTGTAAGCTAGCCGGAACTTTATAAAATAATTTTCAGCTCATTTAGAGCTAATTTTGTATGCCTCATTTAATTTTCCTGCTGCAGTCATTAATGAAACAAATGCGTTAATGCTAACTTATATGGAAGTTAGCCGGAATACCTCTAGAAAATTTTGGTAACCATTGTCACCTTCTGAAAAATTTCGAGCTCATCTAATTGTCATATGGTTTAGAGCAGGTAAAATAGTTGTTTCAACAGCAATGATAAAGAAAATTATTAATGATAAGGGTTGATCAATTTTCTTTTTGAAAATATATGGGGAAAAAAAGTATTCTGTTAACTATTTTATTGTTAGCTAGCTAGCCACTCAATTATTTAATTGTTAAAAAAAAAAAAAATGCTTACTTCCCACAAAAATTAGCAGTAAATGAGCTCTAAAGGATGTGACAAGAAAAAATGTATTTTGTTCATTTTTTCTCCCATGTTACTGCTAACTCTGCAAAAAACCTCAACGTTTCACATCATTCTGACAAAAATTTAGATGAGGGTTCTGTGTGTACTTGTATGTGAGTGATTCTTTGGGAAACGGTCCCCGGTAAACGGGATAACAGTAACCCAATTTTTTAATTGTTAAAAAAACTAAAAATTAATGTCTTCGTTCAAAAAATAGCTCTCAATGAGCTCTAAAAGATGTGACAAGAAAAAATATTTTCTGTTCATTTTTAACTTCCCGATTTTTCGGAAAGTTATTTTAATGACCCCTAAATCGAGTTTGTTTATTTCAATTCGTAACTAGGGTTTTAAGTATACTAAAATGCTTCCCATCGAATTCCGAACAAATGTCTGTGTGGGTGTGTGTGCGTGTATGTGTGTGTGTATGTATGTATGTGGACAAAATTTTGCGCAACGATTTCTCATGAACGAATGAAGTTATGGAAGTTCTCAAGGTCGCGTTCGAAGCGTTTCTATATAACTTAGAACTGATTAGATTTCGGCTGAAATTGGTGGAGTATTTATGGGGCATTCCACGCGAAAACGTCGGACTGGGAACCCGACGGTCTCGGATTTGCCTAAAAATGCACATATCTGTTCCTCAGCACGAAAAAAAAGACACGTATTTTTTCGTTTTTTTTAAATAAAAATTTTAACAACAATTATATAAACAAATAGGGATATCTCAAATACGCCATTTTTGATTCGCTTGAAATTCGAAACATATATTCTGTATTGATTTACGATCATTTTGAGGAAAAAGTCGTTATAGGATCTCGTCAGGGGAATTTTTTATGACATTTTGAAGTTGAAGTCATCAGAGAGTATTATTGGTGACAATTGACAACTGATAACTCTCTTAGTTATTATGGTGGTTTTCAATGATGTGAACAGAAAAACGTTACATCTGCATATAAATGACCCCGGGAAAGATGTTAATTAAATAACCCAAAGTAAGGTTTTAATAATTTTTATAAACAAATGACCATAACTCGAATATTACCAATTTTATAAAAAAATAATAGACAAAAATGTTGTACGGAAAATTCTGCGCAAAAAATGTTAACATACTTTTTGTGTAAAACTGACTGTTTTTTTTATATTACCAATATTTTTTTACGCCAATACGAGGAATGGGAACTGATTATTAGCATTTCTGCGGTAATATCAAGAAAAACGTCATTTTTACGCAAAAAGTATGTTAACATTTTTTGCGCAGAATTTTACGTACAAAATTTTTGTCTAATATGTTTTTTTTCATACAATTGATAATATTCGAGATATGATCATTTGTTTATAAAAATTACTAAAACCCTACTTTTGTTTATTTAATTAACATCTTTTCCGGGGTCATTTATATGCAGGTTTAACTTTTTTTCTGTTCACACTATTGAAAACCTCCATAATAACTTGAAAAATCATCAGTGGTCAATTGTCACCAATAATATTCTCTGATGACTTCAACTTCAAAAATTCATAAAAAATTCCCCTGACGAGATTCCTATAACGACTTTTTTTTTCAAAATGATCGTAAATCAATACAGAATATATGTTTCAAATTTCAAGCAAATAAAAAATGGCGTGTTTGTGATATCTCTATTTGTTTATATAATTGTTGTTAAAATTTTTGTTAAAAAAAGCGAAAAAATACGTGTGTAGTTTTTTGTGCTGAGAAACAGATATGTGCATTTTTAGGCAAATCCGAGACCATGGGGTTCCCAGTCCGACGTTTTCACGTGGAAGGCCCCATACACTTTTTATGTGTAATGATATTTTTCCGTAATTTGCCTAATTAAGGAGGTATGGTCGTCTGAGCAATTTGAAAAATGCACACGCAGTATCACTTTTTTCAATGTAGGTTAGAACATATCGCGGGTCGAACTAGAATATACTTGGCGAATGAATATGTCCACAATTAGGGGAATGATGTCAAAGAGCGAGATAATTAAGAAAGTACAGAGGTAGACAGGGTAATTAGGTGGACGAATTCCAGTTGAATATTTTTATGGGGCTTAAAAACCAAACTAAATCGATCGCGTGTAGTAATCATTAGTCACAAGTTCAACTATTGATATCACTGTAGAGTTCGCTCATCACCATGTTTGCCTGCTTTTATGCTGCGCTGAAATACCAAATCGGGAAGTTTTTTGTTCGTGCCCCGTATGGGGCACACACATTTGCACATCACTAGTTTCTTACATGTTACTGCTAACTCTGCAAAAACCTAGCAGTAACCCAATTGTTTAATTGTTAAAAAAAAAATTAAAAATTCATTTCTTCGTTCACAAAATAGCACTAAATGAGCTCTGAAATATGTGACAAGAAAAAATGTTCTCTATTCATTTTTTCTCACATGTTACTGCTAAATCCTCAAAAAAGCTAGCAGCAACTTAATTTTTTAATTGTTGTTAATGATATTCATCATCATTCAAGTGGTAAAAAACTTGGTGCACCTGCTGTAAACTATGGGAAGCAGGTAATGAGTAAATTGGCTACATGGGATTTAGATGAGCTCGAAATTTTCCAGGATGTGACAATGGTTACAAAATTTGTTTATATGTCCCGGCTAGCTTATGACTGCTAACGACTGCAGCAGGAAAATTAAATGACGCATACAAAATTAGCTCTGAATGAGCTAAAAATTATATTATAAATTTTCGGCTAGCTTACCGATAAGCTAGCATTGACGCGTTTTCCTCACGAACGACTACAGCAAAAAAATCAAATGACGCATATAAAATTAGCTTGCAATGAGCTGCATATGATGCAATTTGGAAATTTCGGTTTTCAAAATTATTTCATAGATTTCCGGCTAGGTTACAGATAAGCTAGCATTGACGCGATTTTCCCACGAACGGCTACAGTAAAAAAATCAAATGACGTGTATAGGATTAGCTTAAAATTAGCTGCACATTATGCAATTTTTAAATTTCGGTTCTGCTGGTTTTTCCCGCTAGGTATACATACGTGGGGTTTTAGAAATTGTTGGGAAACTTGAAGATTAAAAATTAAAATTTTAATTATTTTTTCCATTTCTATTCTATATTTTATAACTCATTTGATTAATGTTCCGAATTACAAATTTATATTCGTTCCATTGAAATAATAGGAAAAATTAGAGATTTTTATACAAATTTGATCCAGTTTTACATAAAAAAAAAAAATTGTGGAAATAATGTTATTGTTTTTTTTTCAAAATTTCTGTTTTCAACTGTTTGACATCTCCATTGTTTGATCGCAAACGATGTGAAAAATTTGGAAGTTTTTATTTTTCAATTTTTTTCTTCACGAATTTAGACGTTGATGGAAAATTGAATACTGAAAAACCAAATTCTAATCGTTGATTTATTTTTAAAACACTTCTGTATTTGATCATTCATTCAATTAATTTTTCTATTCGTTTCATCGAAACAACAGCAAAAATTGAAGAGATTTATACGTTTTTGCTTCCGACAGGAAGCTATGCAATCGTTCAATTATGATATTTTCTAATTTTGCCTCCAAATGATGTAGAATGGTCGGAAACGTAAAGATATGACTGTCTCAGCAATGATGTCTGTAATGGGTGAACGAATGAACACAGCGCTGTCATGGCAGGCCCAATCGACGCGTTTCCGTGGAAAATCGAGCGGGTTACACTTCGGATGGGATTCGTGCAGTATATGCAATGTTATAAACAATTTTAATTGTTTATAATGTTTTATTGCATAAACTATCAGAGTTAGCGCAAAATTTATATTAGAAAAGTGTTCAACATAAAAAAATACGTATTTTATGTAGAATGACTTTTTTCGACAATTTACATAATTAAGGAGGTATGACCGTCTCAACAATTATGTCTGTTATAAGTGAACGAATGAACACAGCGCTGTCACGACGGTCCCAATCGAAGCTTTTCCGTCCAAAATCGAGCGCGTTACACTTTGGATGGGATTCGTGCAGTATATGCAACGTTATTAACAATTTTAATTGTTTATAATGTTCTATTACATAAACTATTAGAGTTAGCGCAAGATTTATATGAGAAAAGTTGTTCCCCATATAAAAATACGTATTTTATGTAGAATGACTTTTTTTGACAATTGACATAATTAAGGCGGTATGACCGTCTCAACAATTATGTATATAATGAGTCAATAAATGAACCCAGAGCTGTCATGGAGGTCTCAATTGAAGCGTTTCCGTGCGAAATCGAGCCTATTACACTCTGGATGGAATTCGTGCACTATATGCAATGTTATTAACAATTGGAATTGTTAATACTGTTCCACTGGGTGACATATTAACGTCATCGGGAAACTTCTCAAACAAGAATTATTCCTTATATGGAAATACACTTTTTATGTGCAATTACATTTTTCCGTAATTTGCATAATTAAGGAGGTATGGTCGTCTGAGCAATTTGAAAAATGCACACGCAGTATGACTATTTTCAATATAGGTTAGAACATATCGCGAGTCGAATTAGAGTATACTTGGCGAATGAAGATGTCGACAATTACGGGAAGGATGTCAAAGAGCGAGATAATTAAGAAAGTACAGAGGTAGACATGTAATTAGGCGGACGAATTCCAGTTGAATATTTTTATGGGGCTTAAAAATCAAACTAAATCGATCGCGTGTAGTAATTATTAGTCTCAAGTTCAATTATTGATATCACTGTACCGTTCGCACATCACCATGGTTGCCTGCTTATGCTGCTCTGAAATACCAAATCGGGAAGTTTTTTGTTCGTGCCCCGTATGGGGCACACACATTTGCACACCACTAGTTCAATATAGGTTAGAACTTATCGCGAGTTGAACTAGAATATACATGGCAAATGGATATGTTGATAATTGCGGGAATGATGTCAAAGAGCGGGATAATGAAGAAAGTACAGAGGTAGGAAGGGTAACTATGCGGATGAATTCCAGTTGAATATTAGTATGGTGCTTAAAAATCAAACTGAATCGATCGCGAGCAGTAATTATTAGATGCCAGTTTAATTATGGATAACACTGTTGGGTTTGTTCATCACCATGGTTGCGTTCTTATGTTGTGCTGAAATATCAAATCAGGAAGTTTTGCTTGTGGACATTTGCAAACCACTAGTTTTTTTAATATTCGTCTCGATGCCATCTATCTCCTTCAATCAGAAAACATATACCCGTTCCCGCTAAAATTTGGAGTTATTGAGGCATCTTAAGCTGGCAAGGCCAAAGTAGCGAAACCAAATTTGGTCAATTGCATTGCCATCTCTTAGTTTTTCGTGATTTTTTTTTCGAAAATTTCAAATTTTTCTTATCATTTTTTTTTGTTTTTTAGGGCTTTGCCAAGATTTTAACAAGCTGGCAAAGTCACCAGAAAAAAGCTTATATTATTGTTTTTTGATACATTTAGGGGTTTTGCAAAGTC
Organism: Asobara japonica; assembly: GCA_026005395.1. NCBI lineage: Eukaryota > Metazoa > Arthropoda > Insecta > Hymenoptera > Braconidae > Asobara > Asobara japonica. The sequence continues at coordinate 3,866,196 of BQMI01000112.1, forward strand.
AGGTATGCTATGCTGCAGTTTGCAAAACTCACAGATATTGGAAAAAAATTAATTAACAATTTATATGTTATGAACCTTAATTAATCTCTTAAGTATATCATAAGCATTCAAAAATACGAAATCAACGTAATTCGACCTCCCCGACTGTACAAAAGTCCCAGACCCCATCCAAAATGTAATTAACAAGATTTAATTAATTAAATCACCACATCTCAAACATAGTTAACACCCGGTAATTAGTTAATTAATTGACCCCACCTAATTCATTAACTAATTGAGTCATGCTAGTTATTTTTGAGATGGGTTTTGGGACCTGTGCAAAGTCTGGAAGGACGAGCTGAGGCTATCCCCTGATTGGCAGAGTTTTTTCCGACCAAGATGGCCGCTGGCGTACTAGCCATACATGCGCTTAATTAATTAACTAACTAAGTTATGTTAATTACATTTGGGATGGGCTTTGGGACCGTTGGACATTCCCGGAGGTCGAGTTATGATAATTTTCTATTTTTGAATGGTTTTGGTATATTTCTGAGCTTAATTATGGTTTTATACCATATTGATTGTGAATTAGTTTCTTTGCTTCCGAATGGAAGCATTGCAATCGGTCAATTTTCACTTTCGCTAATCATGCTTGTAAACGATATATAGTAGTCTGAAGCGTAAAAATACGAAGTTTGAGCATAGTGTGAGTATGTATCAATTTTTTTCGAAAATCTTCGCTTTCAAAATTCAACATAAAAAGGACTAAATTTTAAGAATAAAATCTGAAGAAATTGTCAGTTATTTGTATTGAGTGCAGCTAGCTGTGGGCGCAATTTCAGTGAAATCTGCCGGCAAGTTTCTTAGAAATCCACTTTTTTTGTTTTTTCTTCGATCGTTCATATCTCTGAAACTAATGAATATTTTTTAATTTCTTCTTTATCAAAATGTGCGTCTCAGCGAGCTCCAAGGAATGATCCAATAACATCTAGTACGTTGCTCACAAGAAATTGAACATATTTCAATTTTTATGTTTTTTTTTTCGCTTTTTGCTTTTGTACGCACTCTAGCGTGTCGAAACATGGAGAGAAAAACTTCAAATTGGAAACAAAGATTGCTTTTGTTGTGGTGAAGAACCCTGTTGAATAGCGATGTGATAATATTTCTAGATTTCAATTTTTCCGTTTTTACGGTTTTTATTTTATTTCTCGATAATTATTCAACCGATTTTGTTGTTTTTGTTTTTCAAAGTATGTACCTTAACGAGATCTATAATATGGTTGGAAAACATTCAGTCACTTAGTTTGGGTACAATGACATATTGCTATTTTTTAACTTTTGACTTTGGTTTTACTTTTTGTGTTTGTTCGCACTCTAGCGTCCTCAAAAATTGAGATAAAAACTTGAAATTTGGAGCAAAGGTTCCGTTTGTTGTGGTGAAGAACCCTATTGAATGGCGATTTAATCGCATCATTAGTTTTCTAGCTTTTAATTTTTTCGTATTCACGGTTTTTATTTCATTTCTCGATAAGTATTCAATCGATTTTGTTGTTTTTTTTCAAAATGTGTGCCTTAACGAGATCTATGATATGGTTGAAAAGCATTGAGTCAATTAGGTTGGGTAATATAAGATATTCCTGTTTTCTAACCTTTGACTTTGGTTTTACTTACTGCATTTGTTCGCACTTTAGCGACCGCCAAACCTGAGATAAAAGCATGAAATTTGGAACAGAGGTTCCTTTTATCATGGTGAAGAACCCTATTGAATGACGATTCAATCGCATCATTAATTTTATAGATTTCATTTTTTTCATTTTCCGGTTTTTTTTATTACTTCATTTCCCGATAAGTATTCATCCAATTTTTCTTGTCAAAATGTGAGCTTTAACGTTATCTATCAACTGGTCGAATAACATTGAGTCAATTACTTTGGATAATGTGCTATGAGCTATTCCTGTTTTTGATTCCGTTCGCCTGGAAACAGCTTTTTCAATACTGGAACATTTTTATTTTGTGTGCAATTGGACCATTCGGAACCTTACCACCAATGAAGTTGAGGAAATAAAAATAACGGTGACATATTTGACACATTCGAATGGGGGGACCCGAGGACCGTCGGCTTGTTTAATTCAGCAGCGAAGTGGCCAACTAGATGCAAGTCCACTTACGCCTTTATTAATCTCAGGCCCAAAATCTGGTGAAGGGTTGATGGTACCAAGAGTATCATCAAAACCTTGCTTATAGATCTAAGTCACATGAACAATATGTTATCTTTGAAAATCCTCAGATCTTCGTCCGTTCTCGATATAAAGTTAATGAAAGCATAAGTGGACATAGCTCAGATGATCATTTTGTTACTGAATTATGAAATATGAAAAAAATACTCGAAAAACATCAGAATTTTAGTTCGTGAGACTTCATATCTAACAAAATGGCATGGTAGGAAATTTCGAAATTTAAAATTCATTTTATGACGTACCCAACCACACAGTACTTAAAATTGACATTTTTTTGCACATTTCAAAAATGTGGTATATCGGTTTTGCTGACGAGTTCTTGCAGAAGTACATTAAAAAAATTTCTAGCGAGAAATGATTTTTTTCTACTTGCCACTCCTCATTCATTAATAACGGGAATCAACAGAATGACTATGACACTCGAGTGACTATGAGTCAAGTGAAGAAACTGTTTGTTGAAAGTGAATAAATTTGACTTATATGATTTTCGAAAACAGCGAATTGTATCATTTCGGAAGTATTTATCAGATAAAAGTCAAAAATACTTGTTTGAGGAATACCTATGAAATTTGCCGGGATTAGGTGAAGTGGTAGAAAATAATGGTTACACGAAACTCCACTAAACCGATTGGTGCTGGACTTTATTAGGCGTGAGCCTTGTGTCCTCGATATACAAAATTATTACTCGTGGAATTAATCACGTGGCATATCTCAAATAATACCTCGTTGAAATTCTAAGACTCGGGTGATTTTACAAAATAAAGTCTCAATAGATGATGTACTCGAAAAACCGTTGAACTTCTCATTCTCTCACAGTATGTTTAAATGCTTGATTTTAACTATCGAAACGGGCTCTAGGTACAAACTATAGATATGAACTGCTCTGGTTGAAGTACAGATCCTGAAGAAAACCGTACGTGTTGCGGATTTTCTACGTGATCTACCCCAAATTCGAATGACCCCGAGGTCATCCGAAATTACTCGATCGATTTGAAGCTTAACATGGCGATTTTCTTGCTACATTTCAAACAGTACTTTTTTGCAGATTGTTTGATGCCGAATCGAAAAGGTTTTTTACCATTTTTCTGTGAATCGAGTTTTGTACGATATATGAACGAAATTGTAAGATTTTGCAGTTTTTCATTTCTTCAACCAAATAGCTGCACCGAAACCAGGTTAAGATAAGAACTAAACGAAGCAACGAAAATGCCACTACGGAGTACAACATTTGTTTCATAATTGATCATACGTTCAGATTTTTGATGATGTACTAGCAGATGTATTGGCAGAAAAAAATCACCATGTTATTTAAAAAAAATACCGTGTTATTCTTATGGCGAAAAGCAGAGCTTCTTGGCGTCGCCTTGAACTTAAATAAAAAAAGTGAAACTTGGAAAATTTTTTGATTTATTTGGAACATATCCAGCGGGCGAATGAAAGGTATTTTATCTGGCACCCTAATAGACACACACACACGCACGGAGAACCCTCATCTAAAATTCGTTAGGATGATGTGAAACGTCGAGAAAAGTGAAAAAAAATTATTTCTGAGACACTACATTATGGGGATCATGACAATAACTTTCGTAAATCAGGAAGTTAAAAGCCGTAATTTTATTGTTGTCATTTTGTAACTCTTTTCTTAAGTTTTCAATATTTTTTGTTATTATTTGATTGCAGACGGGACCTTATGGGGAGGCACACTTAAATTTTTGAAATTTGAATTTTTGGACCCAAGTTGATGGAAACTATTCAATTGGGCCCCTAGGAACACATTTTCCATCATTATGGACCAAAAATTCTAAGTGATTTTTTTCGATTTAGGCCCTAGTTAACACTGGGACCTTATGGGGAGGCAGATTAAATTTTTGAAAATTGAACTTTTGGTCCCAAGTTGATGGATACTATTCAATCTTTCGTACGTAATTCTTTTTGTTATTTATTATGTTACAGAAATTCGAATATAAAGTTCGACACTCAGAGATACCCACGACAATGTCCTGGGCACATCCTCAGCCACCAGTTATGCCGCCGACCCCAATGCAGGCACTTCCAATCCCACCACCTTCGTCCTTCCCAGTTCAAACCCAACAGGCTTATTATCCTCTCTCACAAGTTCCATTTTCGCCACAAGTCCCTCATTCCCAAATGCCTTATCCCCCGACACTCCCCGGAGCATACATGCTTCAGCCACCATACGGACCACCTGTATTTCCCTACCCTTTTTGGGGTCAACAATATCCACCTTACAGCCGACCATAGTGCCCAATGATGTTCCCACAATTTTTCCATTAAGAATAAAATTTACAGATATGTAGTGACTGATATTTTTAACTTCGCCATTTTGTGGGGAAGTCCTTGTAATGATCACCGACAAATTCTCAGTTGTTGTCTGTATGTATGTATGTATGTATTTTTTTTTTTTAAGAAAAAAAGAGAAAGAAGGAAGCCAACCTCCTTCCTCACGCTTCCTTCTTTCTGTTTCCTCCCTTTTTTTTTAAACTTTATTGAAAACAAATCAAAGATTTTACGAATTACAAAAGAAACAAAATGATGAAAAAATAAGGGACAATACCCCTTGGCTTAAACTAGTTGAAGGACAACTTTCTATACCGCAGTATCCCCAATATGTATGTATCCAGAATTTTGCGGAACGGTTTTCCTATGAACACATTCAATTGTCCATAAGGTTCTATACTAAAAACAGTGAGAGATATGGCAGAAAGTCTCAAATCGAACTTGTGTAAGTAGAATGGATATTTAATTTGTAAAGACTTTTTTCCATGATTATCATACTTAAGAAGGTATGACGAATTGAACCCACTCATGTAACACGCATAAGTATCATTCTCTGTTCACCATACGTCTACTGAAATACTCATAATTAACTGCTTCACAAATTAGTCGATTTGGAATTCCCAAGCTTGCCAGTTTTCGTTGTCACACTGGTTAACCGTGGTATATTGAGGAAGAATAAATTGAATGCGCTGTGCTGAAATACCAAGCCGGGAAATTTTGTTTGTGTCCCGAATGGGGAACACGCAATGATAAAGACGGTAGCCGATGTTACGCCGTCGTTGTGCGGAGTCCATTTTTGTTGCGTACCTGAGTTCCTTATTCGCCACGTATAATGTCATTTTTCGACTGTTCTTTCTCTGCTTACAGTGCATGGCAGGAAAAGAAGTAAACGGACAATATATATTTAAGACTTTGAATGATATTCATTTACTCTATATGTTTTGTTTCGGGAACATGAAAACGAATCGTAGGAAAGCTAATTTTATAAGCTGAATAAATTTGTCACTATTCAAAATGTTTAGGATCGGACCAACGTGTATGGGCTCGTTAACCCGAGCTCTCCTGCCGTATCAACCCTCAAACAGGTGCGTAGTTTTTCTCATATCACATCACGTATGATTTGACCATACGGCCAATGAGTTACTGTTGTAATTCCACTGTGGAAATTGTCGTCTGATGACAATTCCATTTAAAAGACGTGTTGAGCAGCATAATTAATACTATTAATTAATTGTTGTAACCCTTCCTCGACACACCTTTTTTTCCAATTAAATACGACACTACGGGTCGATGTGACCTCAGACGAACTTTGACCACTCGACATTGAGACGTGAATGCACTGATCGCTCTGGAAAAATTCTAACGTAAACTTTGGACGTACTTAAATGATATCCGATGATAAAAAAAAACAAGAACTAAAAAATTATTAACATGCTTAAAACAGAATTGGTGATTTTTTTCATTCATTTACAAAATCAAGTTGGACCAAAAATTTGTATTTTGTCACATCTTCGATATCGGGTAAAATTTGAAAGTGAGGTTCTTGAAACATAGCTAAACATGGGAGAAAATTATATTATAGGGCTCGTCGAAAAGTCTATTCATTTTGCGACGTGAGGGCGCGAAATCGTGCGGAAATCACCCACAGCTATAGTTCGATCACCCAAATTCTGACCAAAGGGCCATAGAACCGTTATTTGAATTTTCCAGAGGGATATCAGCGTTCAAACTGAACCAACGGGTCACGTTGACCCGCAGGGCCGAGGATGGGTTAAGCATGGAAGTGCATTGGCTATAAAGGAGGTTAGTGCACTGTACATGCTGAAATCTTAAAATAGTACGTCTTGTGAATATAGTTTTCACGATCTGTATACACGCTACTTGCTTTATCTTTGTAGAATTTATAAGTCAGGAAATATGTGTTGCATGTCTTACCTAGTATGGCAACTATCCTTTAATTGCATGTAATTGAATAGTGTAGATGCTACAAATGTTTAGTTAAACTGAGACCTATCACTTTTCCTGATACAAATCAGACAGGTGACAGGTTCATTCAATGACACCTCATGGTTGTATATCGATACTCAACAGTATCAGAATTTTACCTAGGTACTGTCAGAGGGATGAAAATGGAACTCATCCGTTTATACCATACGCTAATGTATGTTTTGCAATGGCTGAATATTTTGTAATTTTATCGAAACCTGTCGATAGAGGTGTAACAGCCGAAAATTTTCACTGATCGGTTGTTAGTCGAGAGTCTCAAGAATGCTTCCGCCCAGAATGATCAAGTCATAGCTTGGCCCCCATTTGTGAAACTCTCAATGATCTGTCGACTAACTCTCGATTTTTGGGGATTTTCGATTTTCAGAAATCGACGAACTATCGACGCTCCGTCGAATGGTTCCGTTCGTGATAAATCATACTTTTGCCGTCTTCTGCACGGAAAAGAAAAAAAGAGTGGAAAACATAAATAAAAAAAAAATGAGTCCAGTCGACCAATAACCGACTCTGTATTTGGTCCATCGTGAATCGATCATTCGGAAAGAACGACGAATCTGTCTTTACCGGCTGGTCTTCGACATTATCTGTCCAAAGAAGACGTAGAAAGAATGTCAATTTCTGCCGAAAGGCGACATTTTTTGTCATTCTAGGATCTAACACAAAATTGTATATTTCGTCAGGAAATCATGCAATGTTTATGGAAGTCAAACATATTACGTCATAGTCGGTACGAATTTGCAAGAAATGTCGAAATTTGACATTTTATGTCATTCCATGGGCTTACAAAATATTATCTCTTTTGTCCGGCAATAACATGAAAAATATCGTCAAAATCGGTCATATGTCATTTGGTACGAATTTAAAAAAATGCCGAAATTTGACATTTTATGTCATTCCATGGGCTTACCAAATAGTATCTATTTTGTCGGGAAATTGCATGAAAAAATTCGTCAAAATCGGTTATATGTCATAATCGGTACGAATTTGCAAGAAATGTCGAAATTTGACATTTTATATAATTCCATGGGCTTACAAAATATTATGTATGTAGATTTATATAGATATAAAAATTATCTATTTTGTCCGGCAATGACATGAAAAAAATCGTCAAAATCGGTTGTATGTCATAATTGGTACGAATTAAAAAAAAAATGCCGAAATTTGACATTCTATGTCATTCCATGGGCTTACCAAATAGTATCTATTTTGTCGGGAAATGACATGAAAAAATTCGTCACAATCGGTTATATGTCATAATCGGTCATATGTCATTTGGTATGAATTAAAAAAAAATGCCGAAATTTGACATTTTATGTCATTCCATGGACTTACAAAATAATATCTATTTTGTCGGGCAATGACATAAAAAATTCGTCAAAATCGGTCATATGTGATAATCGGTACGATTTTAAAAAAGAAGCCGAAATTTGACATTATATGTCATTCCATGGGCTTACCAAATAGTATTTATTTTGTTCGGAAATGACATGAAAAAATTCGTCAAAATCGGTTATATGTCAGAATCGGTACGAATTTGCAAGAAATGTCGAAATTTGACATTTTATGTCATTCCATGGGCTTACAAAATATTATCTCTTTTGTCCGGCAATAACATGAAAAATATCGTCAAAATCGGTCATATGTCATTTGGTACGAATTTAAAAAAAATGCCGAAATTTGACATTTTATGTCATTCCATGGGCTTACCAAATAGTATCTATTTTGTCGGGAAATTGCATGAAAAAATTCGTCAAAATCGGTTATATGTCATAATCGGTACGAATTTGCAAGAAATGTCGAAATTTGACATTTTATATAATTCCATGGGCTTACAAAATATTATGTATGTAGATTTATATAGATATAAAAATTATCTATTTTGTCCGGCAATGACATGAAAAAAATCGTCACAATCGGTTGTATGTCATAATTGGTACGAATTAAAAAAAAAATGCCGAAATTTGACATTCTATGTCATTCCATGGGCTTACCAAATAGTATCTATTTTGTCGGGAAATGACATGAAAAAATTCGTCACAATCGGTTATATGTCATAATCGGTCATATGTCATTTGGTATGAATTAAAAAAAAATGCCGAAATTTGACATTTTATGTCATTCCATGGACTTACAAAATAATATCTATTTTGTCGGGCAATGACATAAAAAATTCGTCAAAATCGGTCATATGTGATAATCGGTACGATTTTAAAAAAGAAGCCGAAATTTGACATTATATGTCATTCCATGGGCTTACCAAATAGTATTTATTTTGTTCGGAAATGACATGAAAAAATTCGTCAAAATCGGTTATATGTCAGAATCGGTACGAATTTGCAAGAAATGTCGAAATTTGACATTTTATGTCATTCCATGGACTTACAAAATAATATCTATTTTGTCGGGCAATGACATGAAAACATTCCTAAAAATCGGTCATATGTCATAATCGGTACGAATTTTAAAAAAATGCCGAAATTGGACCTTCTATGTCATTCCATGGGCTTACCAAATAGTATCTATTTTGTCGGGAAATGACATGAAAAAATTCGTCAAAATCGGTTATATGTCATAATCGGTACGAATTTGCAAGAAATGTCGAAATTTGACATTTTATGTCATTCCATGGGCTTACAAAATATTATCTCTTTTGTCCGGTAATAACATGAAAAATATCGTCAAAAACGGTCATCTGTCATTTGGTACGAATTTAAAAAAAATGCCGAAATTTGACATTTTATGTCATTCCATGGGCTTACCAAATAGTATCTATTTTGTCGGGAAATTACATGAAAAATTCGTCAAAATCGGTACGAATTTGCAAGAAATGTCGAAATCTGACATTTTATGTCGCTCCATGGGCTTACAAAATATCATATATTGTCGGAAAATGACATAAAAGATTCGACAAAATCAGGCTGTATCATAATCTGTCGAAGGTCGATGAACTTATCATTTCATGTCATTATTCGTCATTTAATGACATTTTTCGACATAATCTGTGGGCCGAATTTCCACGAAGGCATCTTCTCCCTTCTACCACAACATATTTTTTGCTCATGCAAATGTACCTTGCCTACCTGAAAAACATAAGTTTAAGCGAATTTCGATTAGCCTTGATGGAAAAGGAATAAAAAATTGATTTTTGTAATCAAAAACTCACTAGATACCGATCCTAGGATAGTCTAGTATTTTTTCCTGAAAGGCATGTATGAAAAAAATAGACCCGTATTTTTTGTTTTTCAAATGGCATGCGCCACTCGTATGTTAGAATTTTTTAAAGATTTTTGGTTTAATAGCGATTATCTCGAGAAGTATCGATAGTAACGGTCGATGGAAGAAATTTTTCTTCAATGGGCATATGGATGCCTTCTTTACCGACCCAAATTTTACCGGCTGGTCAATAATGAGTCGACTCTCGACTCATAGATGGCGTTTTCAGTGGCGCCATCTCGGATAACTGAAGAATGCTAGAGGAAATTTAGAAGTACCATGGCCTCTTAATAGTTGATTTTTCTGTAATTTTCCTTATTTTTCAAAGCCACCATATCTTCTGATTTATACAGCTTTCTGTAACATTAAAATTTCGAAATGGCAACTTACTGAATTGCACATAGTTACCACTATGAATTGCTCTATGCAGTAAGTGAGTTTTTGATAATCTTTCATTTATGGCGCCTCTGGTCGGCTTCGATATTAATGATAACCATGAGCAAGAGCCGAAATTAGCGAAATAGAAGCTGTGTGAAGTTGGAGTCGATGTTGCAAAAAACGTTTTTTTTTCATGGCCTGGATTGTACGCCGTTAGTACTGGATTGTACCATATGCACTTTTGTTTGTACCCCCCGTGTTGACCCCTAAAGCAGGGGTGAAAAATCGTGCAGCGTCGAAGTTACAAAAAAAAAAAAAAAACATGTTGAATGGTTCCATTTCGTTGGTACTGTTTTGTACTCAATTTTGTTTTTTTATCAACCAACCCCTTCTGCGGTTCATCCCCTTTAAAAAATTGTAATAGAAAAAAAAAAAATTACGTGGATGAATTACAAATCGTTAGTACCTGTTTGTACCATCTTTATTTTATTTTTTTTTAATTTTTTTATCAACCCCCCTTAAGAACTCGACCCCCTAAGAGTTGCGTAATGAAAAAAAAAACAAAAAGTGCATGGATCGGTTACAAAACGTTAGTACCTGTTTTTTTTTGGCCTACGATGGCTCGGTTCGTTACGGCGACGGATTCGTAACTCAGAGGTCCTGAGTTCGAATCCTAGCCGTGCTGATTGATACGAGCACCAATGTAATTTATTTATAAGTGCTTTGTTTACAAACACATCGTAGACCTCCGTCGCTGATTAGCAATTCGGTAGAGAGCATAAATATAGCGACGTTAAATCAATAAAAAAAAAAACCTGTTTGTACCATCTTTTTTTTATTTTCTTTAAAATTTTTTTATCAACCCCCCCTTATCAACTCCACCCCCCAAGAGTTGCATAATGAAGAAAAAAAAAGTGCATGGATCGGTTACAAAACGTTAGTACCTGTTTGTACCATCTTCATTTTATTTTTTTAAATTTTTTTATCAACCCCCCCTTATCAACTCCACCCCCCCAAAAGCTGTATAATAAAAAAAAAACAAAAAGTACATGGATCTGTTACAAAACGTTAGTACCTGTTTGTACCATCTTTTTTTCATTTTTTTTTTATTTTTTTATCAACCCCCCCTTATGAACGCCACCCCCCCAAGAGTTGCATAATGAAGAAAAAAACAAAAAGTGCATGGATCGGTTACAAAACGTTAGTACCTGTTTGTACCATCTTTATTTTATTTTTTTTAATTTTTTCATGAGCCTCCTCTTATCAACTTCACCCCCGCAAGAGTTGTATAATGAAAAAAAAAAAAACAAAAAGTACATGGATCGATTACAAATCGTTAGTTCCTCTTTGTACCATCTTTATTTTATTTTTTTATTTTGTTTTATCACCCCCCCTTAAGAACTCCACCCCCCAAGAGTTGCGTAATGAAAAAAAAAAAAAAAAATGCATGGATCGGTTACAAAAGGGTACTACCTGTTTGTACCATCTTTATTTTATTTTTTTTTTAATTTTTTTATTAACCCCCCCTTATCAACTCCGCCCCCCAAAAGTCGTATAATGAAAAAAAAACAAAAAGTACATGGATCAGTTGCAAATCGTTAGTACCTGTTTGTACCATTTTTATTTGATTTTTTTTTATTTTTTTATCACCCCCCCTTAAGAACTCCACCCCCCAAGAGTTGCGTAATGAAAAAAAAAAACAAAAAGTGCATGGATCGGTTACAAACCGTTAGCACTTGTTTGTACCATCTTTTTTTTATTTTTTTATCAACCCCCCCTTATCAACTCCACCCCCCCAAAAGCTGTATAATGAAAAAAAGAACAAAAAGTACATGGATCAGTTGCAAATCATTAGTACCTGTTTGTACCATTTTTATTTGATTTTTTTTAAATTGTTTTATCAACCCCCCCTTATCAACTCCGCCCCCCAAAAGCTGTATAATGAAAAAAAAACAAAAAGTACATGGATCAGTTGCAAAACGTTAGTACCTGTTTGTACCATCTTTTTTTTATTTTTTATCAACCCCCCCTTATGAACTCCACCCCCCAAGAGTTGCATAATTAAGAAAAAAACAAAAAGTACATGGATCGGTTACAAAACGTTAGTACCTGTTTGCACCATCTTTATTTTATTTTTTTTTTAATTTTTTTATCAACCCCCCCTTATCAACTCCGCCCCCCCCCCCCAAAAGCTGTGTAATGAAAAAAAAAATAAAAAGTACATGGATCGGTTACAAAACGTTAGTATCTGTTTGTACCATCTTTATTTTATTTTTTTAAAAATTTTTTTATCAACTCCACCTCCCCAAAAGCTGTATAATGAGAAAAAAAACAATAAGTACATGGATCGGTTACAAAACGTTAGTACCTGTTTGTACCATCTTTATTTTATTTAAAAAAAATTTTTTTATCAAACCCTTCTTATCAACTTCACCCCCCCAAAAGTTGTATGATGAAAAAAGGAACAAAAAGTACATGGATCAGTTGCAAATCGTTAGTATCTGTTTGGACCATTTTTATTTTATTTTTTTTTATTTTTTTATCATCCCCCCTTAAGAACTCCACCCCCGAAGAGTTGCGTAATGAAAAAACAAACAAAAAGTACATGGATCGGTTACAAAACATTAGTACCTGTTTGTACCATCTTCATTTTATTTTTTTTTTAAATTGTTTTATCAACCCCCCCTTATCAACTCCGCCCCCAAAAGCTGTATAATGAAAAAAAAAACAAAAAGTACATGGATCGGGTACAAAACGTTAGTACCTGTTTGTACCATCTTTATTTTATTAAAAAAAAAAAATTTTATCAACCCCCTCCTATTAACTTCACCCCCCAAGAGTTGTATAATGAAAAAAAAAACAAAAAGTACATGGATCGATTACAAATCGTTAGTACCTGTTTGTACCATCTTTATTTTATTTTTTTAACAACCCATTTTTACGTTTCACTCCCTAAAAGTAATGCAAATAAAAAATTTTTTATGAAAAAAGTGGGCGACGTGGGTCGATTCCAAATCGTTAGTACTCGTTTGTACCACTCCTCTTTTAATTTTCTAACAACCCCTTTTAACATTTCACCCCCTAAAAGTAATGCAAATAAAAAAAATTTTATGAAAAAAAAGAGACGACGTGGGTCGATTCCAAATCGTTAGTACTCGTTTGTACCACTCGCCTTTTATTTTTTAACAACCCCGTTTAACGTTTCACCCCCTAAAAGTAATGCAAATAAAAAAATTTTTATGAAAAAAAAAGACGACGTGGGTCGATTCCAAATCGTTAGTACTCGTTTGTACCACTCCCCTTTTATTTTTTCAATAACCCCTTTTAACGTTTCACCCCCTAAAAGTAATGCAAATAAAAAAATTTTTATGAAAAACTAGTGGATTAAATGCGTGTAACCCTTTGGGGCCACACAAATAACTTCCCGGTTTGTGATTTTCTCCGGAATTTATTTACTTTTCAAGATCTAGTCGAAGCGTTCATCATCTCATTAAAGAGTCGTGTTAATAAGAAATATTATGACACATTTCTACCTCCGTCGACCCAAGGAGGGTTATATGCATTTGGCCCAACCGCAATTCTATTTGGCTTCGTCTTGTTACTCCAAATCTTAATAAAAAACGAATAAAAAAGGTTGTATGTACCCTTAATTAGAACATACTGAACCAAAGATGATTTGTGACTGATTGGTATAAATTTGAGTAACCCTGATCGCTCAGTAAATGAATATTAAAGAATAATAAGACATGAACGCGTTGTCAACTAACCACCAAGTCCCTAGAAGTCCTTAAGTCATGGTTTAAACGTTAGGTAAGCCATTAGGTTTCAGTCGCGGGAAATTCGAAAATGTGAAATATTCATTGCTCCAATTTTTGACAAATAATAAAACAAGCAGGCGGTGCTCGAATGCCCACATTCGACTGCATAAATTCTATTCTTCCCCTTTCATTTTTACCAATGGCATTGGTGGTAAGCTTCCGAATGGTGCCGACGAAGCAGGCGGTCCTGCAATGCCCACACTCGAATAGCTAAATTCTGTTGTTCCCCTTTTATTTCCACCAATTTCATTGGTGGTAAGCTTCCGAATGGTTTCGACCTTTATCCAACATTGGCGTTGTACCAAACAAAAAAAATCAAATATTTCGAGTGTTAAAGAACCGTTGATCTACTGCTCATAACCGTCCATCTGTTAATGCGTCCACCCTTTCCACCACTTTTCACTTGGATCAAAAACCATAGATTCCAATATAAAATTGTGAAGGACAACTAATATGTGCAAATCAAGCTCTAGCTTACCGAAAAAATACGGAACATATGCGTGATTCAGTTTCGAGAAACGAAACGTGACGTCACGACGAAGATTGTAGAAAACAAAAAAAAAAAAAATTCCGATTTTTAAAAAAATTATAATTTGATATAGCTGAAATTGAACACAGAGTAAGCTATGCCTAGTATCAATTATAGAGGATCATCTACGTGCAAAACTGAATAGTTCCTGCAAAACTTCAAGTCTGTATCTCGATTGGTCTCAGAGGAGATGTGCGTACAAGAGAGTACGGTGAAAAACATAAAAATTGAAATAACTCTTATAGTTTCTGAGAACACATATATATTTTTTGATTGCATTTTATAGATCCCATCGCGACGAAGATTTAAACAAAAAATCTCAATCGGTGGAAAATTGAGGGAGATATTAGCAAAAACAAAAAAAAAGACATAGACATTTCTCGAAAACTTTTAATCCGATCAAGCTGAAATTTGTCACAGAGAAAGCTATGGCTAAGCCCCATTATAAATTTTTCCGTTTAAGTGTTCAATTTAGTAAGAAGAGGTGACCGACATAACCCAGTCACATACAGACAGGATACTCAAACTTCGTATTTTTACGTTTCAGACCATTATACATCATTTCTACACGAAATTAGCAAATCCGAAAATCGGTCGATTACAATGCTTCCATTCGGAAGCAAAAAATGCAAGCAAAGAAAAACTAAAGATTAAAAACCCCCGAAGACTTGATTTAAGTTTGAAAAATGAAGAAATAAAGAAAAAATCAAAGTCGGGGGCCCCCCGGACAGTTTGCTTACCATGGTCGAAAAACATGTGAAACACTTTAAAACGGAGATTCTATGAAAAATCGATGTTTTCTTTCTGGGGGCATCACAATAACTTTCTTCTATACGGAACTTAATGGTCTGTTTAAGTTAGAGTGTATCAGAATCGGATAATCTACGATTCAACAACATTGATGACACATGATTTCGCATAACACCCACATTGCGATAAATTTGTTCACTCGGGTCCCTATCCCAGGAAAGTAATGTTGCGAAATATATTGCAAATATACCGCAATCTCTGTCAGTCGGTTGCTCTGGTACTCTGTGAAATATGTATTTTTTGGGGAACTTGTAAAGTGCTTCCAAATACTCCACTTGAATTTGACTCAAATATTTCACATTCATACTATCATAAATATGGACGGTATCGTTACCATCGTATTTTGTGCAAATCCAATGCCCTATGGCATTGTTACCAAATTCTCCAGTATAAAATATTTGAATATTACTTGCGGTTCTGGGAATTTCTCTTAAATTACACACAAAAGCACGAAAGAATCCTACATCTTGCGCTAAATTAAAAATTCGTCGTTCAGCTAATTGTATTTCAGTATTTCATGGAAGAAATTGATATGGTAATCGTTTACATATTTGTCAAGCCGCTGTACATTTTCACATTTTCTTGCAGGTATTGCATAATCATAATCGTCAGCTCGACGAAAGTTGATTTGTGGTGATCTACCTACATTGATAGGTTGATCAATATTCTCCTCATTATCCGAAACGTAGATATATTGGGTAACCAGATGTTCCAGTTCCTCACTTTTTGAGTCTCCATTATCGCAATTCGGCAGATCCATATTCTCACAATTATTTTCGATGTTAGCCCACTCCATATTGGGACTTTGCAGCATTTTAGTATCAGTGTCATTAGTAATTGACTGTTCAGAGGGCTTGACCATTTTTTTTAGCGAGAATCACATAAATTGGTTTATGATAACTGAAGTACGTTTCATATACACCACAATGCATGTTATCAAAATTGCCGAAAATGATGTCTATTTGTGTATTCAAATTCGTTGTAATAGTCGAAGGAGGTAATTTCGAGCTCAAGTTGTGATTACTCAAATAATCTCTGAGATAATTGGATTCCATATCGTTGCCATGATTTGCAATATTGTGATTGAAATCTCCGATCAAATTTTTTTTACTCTGAATTGGAATTTTGCCCACGACAGCGTTTAGCGTTTTTTCGAAGTTCAATCTATTGGTCTCGGGAGATTTGTAACCACTGATTACATAATAATCATCTATCTGCATTACGAATAGTTCAAAGTTCGATCTTCTATCAAAATAACAGCAGTTCGGCGTCCAAAGTGATCTTTATATAACAGATCAATCCGCGGCTACTTCGACTATAATCCGATCTAAATTTAATTTTGTAAATTTCAAGTTCTAAATCATCATTGGTATTGGTCAATGTTTCACTGAAAACCATGGATCGTCTGATATGTGATTCAATTTCTTTTTCAATGTACCAACATTTTGGTACACATTTTTCGGACCACTTTCACACATCAAATTATTGTACGATAACTTCAATTGTTTCTCATTTCTTAAGCGTGTCAATTCATTCAATGTTGGATCAATTAGGTTACCCTTCTTGGATTTAACTGTCGTTATTTGGAATTTTCCCAAAATATATAGACCACTCAGTTTGGTTACTCTACTGAGAGCCACGTATAGTAGGTGCACACTACGCTTTTCAGGTTTCGTAAAATCCAAGCATAGGTTATCGTAGGTCTGACCCTGACTTTTATGAACAGTGATTGCTTCTGCGGGGATGACTGGGAACTGATTTCGCATTATTTGGTATTGTTGGTTACCATTGAGATGCAACTGAAGTGCAATTCTGGCGATTGGAGTTAAGTTGCTATCAATATTCCGGCTCTCCATATAATCGTGGTACTGCCTTCTAGCCTTAACTCCAACTCTTGGCAATTGAAAATCCAACCATAATATGGATGGAATCGTACTATTCTCTTCGAATGTAATCAATTTCAAAACTCCGCATGCTCCATTAACTAGTCCGTCTTCAACATCAATCTTGTTTATTACCATATATCTTATATCAACTTTCAAATCAAGTTTTGGTTGGAGTTCATTTGCATTACGATTCTCTTTCAGTTTGATTGCTTGTAGTAGAAATTTTTTCGTTTGGTCATTCAGCTCTTTGGGGAAGGTAGTTTCCGCCGTTGCAGTGACTAACGTGCTGGGGCACCTTGAGATTTTCATTGCATTATGTGAGGCTACGTTCACGTTGGTTGCATACAACCTTATGGCAGTTTCTGGAATCGCATCCTCGTTCCTTCTTCTCTTGATTGAATCAATCTTATATCCTCTTGTGTCATATCTCCAAGGGCTAGATTATTGAGTGCATTGATGAACTGTAAGTCATCTTTCTGACGCATAATCTCAGTCAATTCATAAAAATCGAATCGATTCCATAGTGGATTAACATCGAAAAATGGAGCCATGTCATCACTTGGCGGAGGTCGATAAACAGGCACACCTCCAACGGGCGGCAATTGATTGAAGTCGCCGACAGCTAATACAGAAACTCCACCGAATGGTTCATTCACACCTTTTATTTGTCGTAATCGATTATCGATCTGACTCAGTATTTTACTACTTACCATTGAAATTTCATCTATTATTATAAGCTGTGCCTTTGATAGTTTTTCACAAATGTTATTAGCTAAATCACTAGATAATTGAGCAATTCGTGTTCCATACTTCTGAATTGGCAATGAAAAAGCAGAATGTAGTGTTACACCATTAATTAAAAATGCCGCTTTTCCCGAGGGAGCACATAATACAACGATTATTTTATTCATATCTCCTCCAGGTAAATTGTCGAAGTGGTTTGTTATCAACTGATACAGAGTATTGATAACTCTACTCTTTCCAACGCCAGCCGAGCCACTTAAGAATATTTGGAATGGGAGCTGGCCCAATTTATAACGATGCAATATATGCATAACAAACTCCTTTTGTTTACAGTTCAATTTCCTGATCATATCATGAAGTTCTCTCTCCTCGACCCTGGTTGGACATGTGTATCTGTTCTTATGAATATCTTTACTTTTTATGTGTTTTGTAGTCTTACAGTTTTGACCATCTTGTTGGAAGATATCAATGTCGTGAGCTATAGAATTTGGATCAGTTTCACCATTGTGACATATATGCAGGTCATTCTCTACTTGCTCTAAAACTTCATCCATGACTTCATCACTTATTATACTATATTTCGCTTGATTGCTCTCTATAATTTCTTGATTATTCTTATACACGCTTTCATAATCAACATTTTCTACTTGAAGTTCTTCATTTCGCCAAGGAATGAATAATAATATCTTTTCTCTGTAGTAGTTTGCAGGATCTTGTTTCAAGCTGTGTCGTCGATATCTAATAACCGCAGTTTGCTGTCGGAGCTTATAAGCTCTATCCTCATCATCGTCATCACCATTATCTTCGTCATCATCTTTTGATGTTTTTCTTTTGTATAGATGATGATTCGCCGCATAATGAGCAAAGCAAACATTTTCAAGGGCCTGTTCTCTTTTGCTATATTTATCGAATATATCTGACATATAGATTTCAGTTGAATTTGCCTCGAGCTGTTTCAAAGCTTCATCACTTTTCAACATCAGAACCCGCTCCGCTATAGGACCAGTATTGATGAATATCGTTTCTCTACTGTTCTTCGATAATGGTAAAGATAGAACATGATACGCTGCTTCTTGAGAGGACATTAAGTTACCATTGAGGAAAACATTTGCTGGTCTTTGGAATTTTTCTTTTACAGTTTTATTGTTCTGATCGCAGTCTAATGCCGCTTCTCTCAATAACTTCGATAAACCTCCTTCAATTTTACTGATATAATTAGTAACGTAACTCATCAACGCATACTCATCAAGTATAAACTGCATATCTATATTGGATTCAAATAATTTCAATATATCTTTATTATACGAATTTATTCTAACTTCTAGGCTCGATCTTTTCAAGAATACACGTGGCTGTTTCAATGTGCTTCGAATCGCAAGAATGTACTCTTCTCCAGACATCTGCAATTTGTTCAAAATCTCATCATAACTCATCGTGATCTCCGCTTTATAAAACTCATTCATCAGTTTTTCAATCGATTCATATGGTTTTGGTGCAATTTCATTCTCTCTGAACGGTTTCAATATCATTGTCCTATTCATTACTGGATAGGGAATATGAAACCGACACTGTTTCTTCTGTTGTCCTTT
This sequence comes from Asobara japonica, assembly GCA_026005395.1. Lineage (NCBI taxonomy): Eukaryota > Metazoa > Arthropoda > Insecta > Hymenoptera > Braconidae > Asobara > Asobara japonica. The sequence continues at coordinate 3,885,681 of BQMI01000112.1, forward strand.
GTAGCAACTGTGACTATGTTTATGCACCTGCAATTTGACATACGGATTATTTTCGTCGTATTCACAAGTGAGAAATCGATCGATGAAATCAATCAATTGCTCGTTGTCCTGCGTCCCGCTGTTATTCTCGTATTTTGGAGAATTTTCCAGCCATAAAAGTATATGTTCATGTGGGCTCCCACGTTGTTGAAATTCAACTCTTTCATAGCTGTCTTCGAGTACAAATTCTCCAAAAACACCTTGCTTTTGCCTCAATAACCACATGAACTTATTGACCTTATGATCAAAATATCGTGCACACGTAACAGGGTCATTCCTTATCAAAGTAGTTTTGGCATTATAATCCAAATCATAAGCTTCTGTTATGGACAGGGTAAGGCCCTCCTCACTATACTTCTTTAAAGTTTGCAATAACTCAGGCCAGTACGTTTCACCAGTTGATAGTGTCAGAAAGAATGTAGGCCTACCTCTTTGACGGAGCATAGCCCGCAGTTCCTTTTTCTTATGCTCCCAATATGCTGGTGAGGATCGAACGAATCTGAGCATCCTAAACCTGTCATCGAAGTCAATCAAATCAGATCTGAAATCTGGGTTCAAAGCGTGTCCTGCATTAATTTGCTTATTGGTGTTTGTCTTAGTCCGCCGCAAACATATATTGATACTTGATGAGCATGTCATTTCTAAACTTTTCTTGGCCATGAATAAAATTCTTGAAGGAATACATGATCGTCGATCATATCGCCTGGCTTCAGATTTTGCACGGTCTTTATAAGATATGCCTTTTGGTAAATTGCAAGAGTGCCCCGCAAATATTCTTGGAAAAGTTAATTCATCCAAGTCGCCCAATTGATGCCATGCCAAAGGATGTTTATCTTGAGCAGGGGCGACTATATTGACTATATTGACAATTGGCGCATATTTTTCTACTACCTCAGCATTATAGTCAACAAGCAGAACTTCATCATTATTTATCTGCTCGAAGTCAATGGATTTTTGAATGTCCATCTCACTCGTTTTATCGTCATCATCTCTATTATTGTGTGTAATGGTTGCGTTTACATCGTGAGTTGTTACATCATTAAGCTCTTCTTTTTCAATAGCATCGGCCTCATCAACTATAAAATCTATCGGATGATCATCATTCTCACAGTTCTGAACATACTTCTCATCTATTTTAATGTCATATTTTTTATATAATGGAGAAGTTACCAAATATTTCAAGGCTTCATAAACTACTCTTGGTCTGATAGATTCAAACATATAATTGCTTCTGTGATCAACGTGTCGTTTCAACTTGATTTGGATCGTTTGCATGTCATGAAATTTGCGGGGCAATACCTGTAACATATCACTAATATCGATTTGTATGTTCACTACACTGCCTTTCAGGCCCAATTGCGGATTAAGAGCATAAGGTTTCAGAGCCCGGATTTGCATGAAATTCAATATTGGTGCTACCATTCTTTCCTCGAGATCAGATAACTGTCTGACAGCTAATGGTACTTGCATGAATCCAACCATTGCTTGTTGATAACCTGTATACTCGACCCACATAAGCAGCATTTTTGCACGTGTTGCATATGAAGTCTGACTGGACATTAGTGATTTGCGTCAAGAATGTATCACCACCTTTATCAATAATTGTTTGTTTGTTCAATTTTACAACAGAACATCTGAAAAAGAGACCTTCACAACAACAGCACACGAAGGAGGCTGTTTCGGCACGAAATTGTATGAATTTCAGTTGGAGTTTCGCCTTTGGATCGGTATCTTTTCGCTTAGATAAATTATTATACAGATTATCGCGATACTTCAATAACTCAACCTCTCTTTTTTGCCGGCGTGCTTTAGCGTTTCTTATCGATTCACGAGATCGATATTGTTCATTCTGTCTTTTAGTTCGAATTCTTTGGAGATTCATAAACTTTTCACGTTTCGTATACTTCCTTTTTTGACGAAGAAACCTCATTCGTTGAGTATTCCGTGTGATTTCATTTTCAATCTATTTCAGATTATGGCTCATTATTTTGTTCCTAGCAATATTCTGCGCAAGTTCTCGGGATTTATACTCTTTATTTTGACGAAGAACGCGATTTCGTGCGATATTCTTAGCAAATTCATTTTTGACATATTGTGTTCTTTGTCTCAATACTCGATTTCTCACAATATTCCTCTTGCGTTCATTGATGTAGTATTGTTCGCACGTTCGTAGATATTTCATTCTTATACGATTTTTTTCACGTTCATTTTGTCTGAACTCATTTTTACTTCTCGACCGTCTCATACTTTCTCTCCTTCTTTTTCTCTCTTGCTCTTTCAATTCAGTGTTCACCAACTTGCGCTTTCTATTCTGCCGTATTTTTTCAATGTCGTGTTCTTTGAATTCATGATTCAGTCTTCTAATTTGTACTCTTTTTTTAGTTTTCTCATTTTCTTTTATCTTAAACTCAGGAGTTGACCTAAGTTGCTGAATTCTTTTTTGGTGTCTTCTCCTTTCTTCATCCTTGCGGATTTTGTGTGACCGATACCTCTGAATCTTTTTTCGATTCCTTTCTACGCTCTTTACGCTGCCATTTTTTCTTTGTCTTTCCTTTTTGGATGGGTGATGTGATAGTATCCCTGTTTTCATAATATCTTTTCTTTTCTTTTTCCCTTAATGTTTTCTTTGATTGTCGTTTCGCTTTCATAGCTTTCTCTTTATTTGTACAAAATGTCTTCCGTCACTAGCAGATAATATTCTTCTGTATATTTATACTCGGCAAGTTGTGTTCACTGTAATTCCTATGGTATTACGTTCTCATAAGAAAAAGGATTTTAGAATAAATATCTGAAGCAAAAATCAATTTAATTTAAGTATGAATTAGAGACCTGGAAACCTGCATAACTCCTTAGTAATTAACTTTCCAGGATTCAATTACAAATACATATAATACAAATTTATTAACCAAAATATTATTTTACATACGACTGATCGTTTCAATATTTATGTACATTTGAACTCACAGCGACTGACTTTGGAAATGTTGCTATTTCGAGTTCGAAAAATTTCTAGAACAATTTGTGATATATCTCTGCTTATATGTGTTTATATCTGTGTTTATATCTGTGCTTATATCTGGATATATCTGTATATATCTGTATTCATATATATTTTGATATCTGTCCTTTATAAGTTTTTGTAATAATTCCTCGATCATCCGGAATCCCCTGAAAAACGAGCATTGATTATTTATTGGTTGATCATTTTCGAATTTCTGATGTGAAATACTCATAGTAAACGTACATAAGATGGCCCAGAGAAATCAATTATATATCTCCCGCAGTACTAACTGAAGATTGTGTGATTCCGCACGATGATGGTGGTGGTCGTATCTAGGGGTATGATCTGAAAGGAAAGCGAAAGATATTTAATTCATTTCTACTAATACTTAAATCTATAAATTCAGTTCCAAATCACACGTGTTATATCGGAAAATGTGAGTTTAAATTAATGAATGGAATCTTATGCTATCACTATAGAAAGCGCTCAAAAATCGTCTTTTTGCGTTACTAACTTTCCTCTACAACATTGAAAAAGAAACCTGTGATGTTTTTTTTTTTTGAAGGTTTTGTTATTCGTGTCACCTACGAGATATTCAGCAGAAATTAGGAAGGTTTTAATCGGTCATGCGACCAAAACCTTCCTCATTTAAATACTACGGTCGAATAACACATCTAATATATTCAGCAGAAAATTAACGTGGCTTCAATTCGACTTAAAGTGGTTCTATAATGCTGCTTGAGTCATTGAATTTAGAAAGAAAATATAAAAATTGAAAACTATTTTCCTTCCGGATAAATTCTTAGTATCAATTATAGGAGTAATCAACACAATAGTTAACTCATCTTTTGTATATTTTTGTTTAAATTGTCAATTAATGGTACTTGTGTTGACTAGCGACACTATATTTTCATTGGCACTGTACGCCCTCTTTCCCTTGATTCTCTATTCTCATTGGTATTCAGTCCCCCAGTCTATGACAGCACAATGTTATTAACACCAACAAAACGGTGCGGTTCGTCATAACGAATGAAACGTTGATATTGTTTACTATTTTTTTTTCAATTTTTAGTAGAAATTTCAGATTTTAATCTTTATTCACAACGAAGATATTGCAAAATTGAGCATTGTGACAATAAATGTAGGGGAAGCGGGGGCAAAGCGGACACTTGGGGCAAAATAGACACCCCCAAAAGTGATCAACTTTTAATTTCTGAAATTTAAAATTTTTTTTTGAATTTTAAAATGAACTTCATCTACATTTAAACATGGAAATGAACACCGGAATTATAATTTTTTGAATTTTTCAAATTTGTGAAACTTCGAATTTTTTTAAAATTGTTAAAAGTTTTGAAATTTTTTAAATAATTGAAGTTTTTAAAATTTTTAAACTTTTTGAAATTTTAAAAATTTTTGCAAGTCTTGAAATTTCCATAAAATTTGAATTTTTTGAAGTTGTTGAGATTCTTGGACTTTTTACATTTTAGGAATATTCAAAATTGTTGGAATTTTTGAAACTTTTGAAATTTTTTAAATGTTTCAAATTTTCAAAAGTTTTGGATTTTTTGAATATTGGACATTTATGAAGTTATTGAAATTCTGAAATTTTTGAAGTTTTTTAAATTTCTAGGTTTTTTTAAAATTGTTAAAGATTTTTAAGTTTTTAAGGTTTTGACATTTTTGAAATTTTTGAAATTTGAGACATTTGAGAAATTTTAGAAATTTCAGAAATTTTAGAAATTTTTAACATTTTTGATTTTTTTAAACTTTTTAAAATTTTAAAATTTTAAAATTTTTAAAAAGTTTGAAGTTTTGGAAATTTTTGAAGTTTTCCAAATTTTTGGAAATTTAAAATTTTAGGAATATTTGAACTTTTTAGAATTTTTGAAACTTTTGAAATTTTTGAAATGTTCGAAATTTTTGTAATTTTTGAATTTTTTAGAAGTTTTCGATTGTTTCAATGGTTGAAATTTTTGTAACTTTTAACATTTTCAAAGTTTTGGAAATTCGTGAAACTTTCGAAATTTTTAAAATTTTCAAAGTTTCTGCATTTTTTTACATTTTTCAGATTTTTTGCATTATAAAAATTCTTCTTGTTTAATTTTTTCCTTAAGGTGTCCATTTTGCCCCCACCTCGCCTAATGTTAAATTACAGATTTTCAACTTGCTTTGTTTAAAAAACTTGAACGACTAGAAAATGTAGAAAAAATACTGATTCCGAATCCATCCGAGATTTCTGAAAAATTTTATGAAAATTCCTTATGGTTTCTGAAAATTTTCAACTTTAAAACCTCATAGAGCCACCTTAAATCCGTTGCCCACTTCACTATTGGAATAGACTTCGATGCGAATAATCAAACCTGGAAGAGCACATCGGGGAAGTCTGGTTGTAAAAAATACTCTGATTTTTTGTTTCGATTTCCATATACAATCGACTCTCCGTATAACATAGCACAGAACAATAGAAAGACAATAGGAAGCCCGAAACTTCTCTGGTTATTTGGTGTCTTATACAGAAAACCGATTGCACAATATTTGATCTCAATGCTGCTGAGTCATTTCGACAGGAGAGTCGAAATAATTTTTGTATAAGACGAAGTTTTTGGAATCTTTGCTGAAATCTTGTAACGTTAATTTTACAGTCTTGAATTATATTTTTGAAGTTCTTAAAATCCTTCGAAATGACTTTGGAGTTTTTCCAAAGAGCCAAAACTTTTCCGGACGTCATAACATCAGCAATATGTTCTTTATGGACCCGCACGATCATGGTAATAGAATCATTTATTTTGAAACGTACCTGTATTTGACGTTTTTAGTGAATAATTCACTAATCGTATATTAATACGGTGAAGATCGAATAGTGGAAGGCAATCAAATCACATTCTTGTTAGAGTTCAGGTACTTCGTGATTGGTTTCATCGGTTAATCACTACACTTTATACGCCGCAAGCCTTTCCACACAAGCATTTATTGGGTAAAAATTCTTATGAATACCTCCTATACAAAATTAGAGAAATGGGATTTTTGATTACAAAAATGATATGAATGAATGTTCAGCCTTAAGTGGCATCTGAGATTTTTGAGGTTATGAAATCGTCAACTATCGTCGCCCGATTGTTTGCCACCGGAAATGCAGTATCGACGAATCAAAGCTATCTATCCCATATTTTAAAAATTTAACAATCAAGTGGCTGATCACGTTACTATAAGACTAAAAAATTTAATTCAATTTCTTTTTAGGTTGAAACAGCCAGTTTGTCTTTCCAATTTTGAGTCATTCGAATGAAAATTTGTCGATATGAAGATCGGAGACTTTTGCAAATTCATAGGTTTCATAATATGAGAGATTTATAGTGTCAATGGACAACGTAAACTCTCGATCTTACCTCATTTCTTATAAAAAAAATAACAAGTAGCAGGGTTATCAGAATCGTGGATATGACCTTCGGAAATGGTCAAATTTCTCAGGGTTTCTCCCTTAATTTAGAGATAATCAGAAAAAGGAAATATTCACCAGCAATTTCGATATTTTCAAGAAATATATTCTGAACTCATACTACAAAAAAATGTTTAATGGTATTGTTCACATGGTATCATTACATATCTTACGCAAACTGAAAATATAAAAAAGAATAGAACATAAGAATATGAAAAAATGAAGTTCCCTCAGTTATTCAATCACTTAACAATTTGAGTCAAATGAACATTTGCGTTATCTAAATAAAATGAAAATTAGGCAGATATCATGGAGTATGCTAATATCACCAATGACACAGTAATGTGTCACCATTGAAATGAGGCTGCAGCACTTGTCACTTTAATAATAGGAGAGATTTCAGCATTCAACATACACTATGCTATATGGAACATCGTTGGTGACATTATATGAGTTAAATTGAATCATAACAGCAAATATCCATTACATGAACACCGAATTTTTTGCGAATTTTCATAAAATATCTTATGTTACAATCATCGTGCAGCTTTGGTGATTTGACATTCTGACCAGTTGAGCAACTTGTTCTTCTCAAATAATATCAAAATCGCCACGCGAAAATATATACCATATAATATCATACTAGTTACAGGTATCAGACTCACTTCTCGAACTTTATCAGTTGAACAATCATTTTTTCTGAACGCAACTAAATCATTTTTCATAAGACATCTCATGCTATAACTATCGAACAACATTAGTGATATCTTATGAGTTAAATAAAATCTTCTCAGCAAACATGTATTAAATGAAAACGAACTATTTCGTTACTAACGATACAATATCTCATGCTACAATCATAGTGCAGCTCAGGCTACACCGTATCAGTCAAATTCAATCTTATCAATAAACATCACTTGAAAAATGGTTAATTTTTCCATCATTTCTCATAAGATATCTTATGCAATACGTATAAAGCAGCTTTAACTTAATCTCATAATTCAAATTGAATCTTATTCTCGAATATGATTTAAATAATAAACATTGAATTTTTAAATAATTATGCGTAGGATATCTTTTGCGACAATTATAAGACAACTTTGGCTAAATTATTTGATGTTGTTGAAATTTGTTGTTTTCTAAAAAATTGAGAGACAACAATGACATACGTATTGAACAACGCCTTACTCGTTATCCATATTCAAATGACCCTAAACTGGACGGCAAATGCCGATATTTTTATAAATCTATTTTGTATATCTAAGACTGAAAGAAAAGTTTTCATACAAATTAGCTGATGCTTTGCAAAGGCTCAATAACGCTAAGTCGACCTTATCACTAAAAAAAATATCATGTGAACTGCGAGTGGCCATATGAATTGATGACGTCCATTCGATCATCTTCATTTCTTCACTGTAAACTCAGTCAACTTTCATCTGAAAAAGAACATCCAATTTTAGTTTCAAAGTAGAAATTAAATCATCAATTTAATAATTAATTGCATTTGCTTGAAAATTTGTAATTTACTCATTCATACCTTCTTATCATCATTCCCTTCATTTTGGTCATCATGATCGGTACTGTGTTTGAGAGGTTGAACCTTCTCTTGGCCTGATAGGGGTGGTTTAATCGCTAATTTCAATTTAGCATTCTCAAGGATAGGGTGGCTCTCATCGATATAAACATTCTTCATATTTTTCACTTTGAGGAGAGGAGCACCTGGCTTCGTTGTCACAATATGTCCGACCATCGTCACGCGAGTTCCCCGAACTAATTTCTCAGTTGCTTGGAAATCTTCAATTTCTACACAGAGTTTATAAATATCATCAGCAAGAACGCCGCAAGTATGGTGGCCATTTGGAGTCGTCCTCGCAGATCTGAACTCTGTTTTCAAAAATGCTGTCACACCTAAAACGGACCAAATTATTATTATACATAAATGAATGTTATACATAAATGCTAATTTTTCCAATTTTTCTATTTTTTTGAATTTTTAAATTTTTTTAAAGTTTTCAAATTTTTAAATTTTTAAAATTTTCTAAATTTTCCACATATTTCCAAATTTGGCCAAAGCTTACGGGGTTTACAAATTTTACAAAGTTTCACTATTTTTAAAAACTCACAATTTTTAAAGCTCTCAAAATTTATGAAATTTTGCAAATTTTAAAAACTACAAAATTTTCAAAAGTTTCAAAATTTTCAAAAGTTTGAATATTGCTACAATTTTTCAATTTCTCAAGATTTTAAAAATTTAACAAATTTGGTTTGTAAATTTCTCAAACATTTTCAGGATTTTCAAAATTTTAAAAATTTACCAAAATTCTTAAAATTAAAACAATTTGATAAATGTACAAGATTTTCAAAATTTGCATAATTGTCAAAATCGTCAAAATTTGCGAAATTCATCAATTTTCAAAATTTTCAAAATTTCATAAATTTACTTTTTATTTAAATTTGAAAAATTTAGCAAAATTCAAATGGTGAAAATTTTACAATTTTCGTAAATTTCGTAATTTTTCAAGATATGTAAATTCGTTAAATTTTTAAAATTTTGGAAATTTTCCGAATTTTCCAAATTTTGAATATGTCTACAATTTTTGAACTTCTCAAAATTTACAACGGTTTGCAAATCTTACTCTATATAATTTTAGATGTAACAAACGAAAATGGCGCCGTCTGGCGGATGAGCTATGAACACACGATAATTCGGCAAGGTAGAAATCTAGAATCCGATCGAGGGTGCCCGGCAGTCGATAATATAGATTCCTACTTTATCTACTGTTGGAATAGTTCCTACTTTTTAAAATTTTCCAAAATTTTCAAAATTTTTGAAATTTCTAAAAGATCCAAAATTTTCAAAAATTCCAAAGTTTTTGAAATTTTTAAAATTTCTAAAATTTTCAAATGTGGCGACTAAGTGAAAATCAAACCAAACTCGATTATCCATCTCACTCATACTCATAGGAAAGACCCACAAGCAGGTTTGTTCCTGCACAATGAAGCGCGCCGTATCGGCGCCTATTGGGGACTCTAGGCCCCTGACGTCACCGCGACGCACGTAGGCCAAGCGGCATGGCACGTAGGCCATGCACCCTCATTGGCTCGCACGCAGGGTACTGAGACCTTATGTAAGGCGGACCGACAGTCCCCAAATCACCACTCACTAACGAGCAGTCCAGCAGTACGCTTCGAGCAAGGGAGCCCTGCAATCAGCCCTGCCAAAGGAGGCAACAAAAGCGGACCAGAGGAAAACCTTGGCAGCCCCGTTAGCAACCAGTGGCCGGAACCTAGACGGTACCTGTCAGTACCACAATTCGTTCACCCGTACTTCTCAGTACGACCATTACGCACCTGTACTTTTAAGTGCAAATATATCTATACAATTTAACTTCGCCATCGTCTCCTTCTTCTCACACCTACCGTTCACACCCACACAAACCTTCAAAATTGTCAAAATTTGCAAGATTTTCAAAAGTTTCAAAATTTTGAAAATTTTGAATATGTTGAAAATTTTGAAAATATTCAAAATTTTGAAAATTTTGAAAATTTTGAAAATATTCAAAATTTTCGAAATGTCCAAAATTTTCCTACCTTGCCGACTGTAGATTAATATCGCGAATGTAACCAAAACGGGACACCCTAGTTTTCCAAATGTTGGAATTCTAACGTTCTAAATTTTGAGGACTTTCCAAATATTTTGAGGACTTTCCAAAAATTTTCAAATTTATAAAATTTATGGATTGTGCAAATTTTGAAACTCTTGATAGTTTTGGAAATTTATGAAATTTTTACATTCTATCAATTTTAAACATTTTGAATATTAAAAAAAAATTGATAATTTTATAAATTTTCCAAATTGTCAAAATATAAATGAGTCGGAAATATAAATGAACAAAATTTTGGAAAAAAAAACAAAAAAAAAGTACATCGGGGCAATTCCAGATCATGGGTCCCATACTCACCAACGGCGCCCTTCACTGACAACACATCTTTGATGATACTCTCTGTATAGGTATCAATTGGTCTTAGTCGTCGGTTTCGAGTATCATAAGACCCCAGGACGCTGACGTTGCTTTCCTTCTGAACATGAAAATCGCTCGAATGAAGACTTCTCTGCTGGCCCTTGTAATAGTTAAAATTAACCTCACCAATCGTTCCTCCATCGACTTGGAGTACCTGTGAATATAAACGCAAAATTATGTAAGCAGAAACTACAGAATATTTTATTTTTAAAAATTCATAAAATGTAATAATCATCTGTTGTCTCTTGGATTATAGGAATCTCTTTACAAACTATTTTTTTCCCCAAAAATCGCAAAAACTGTTGAATCTACCCCATTACCTTGAATAAGCTTCCCTGTGGTGTAGGATATTCTTTACATCAATACCTATTTGAGGTTTGTGATAAATCCGTTTTTTTCAGAGATGGTCAAAATCATGAACAAATGAGTGACCACGGAGGTTTTCATAGATTTGACCCCTGACAATTTTATTTTAGAATTGCTGTTTTCCAATAACAAGTTTAGGATTCGTGGAGTGCATAAATCGAAGTTTTTCCGAATGGATTGATTTTAGGATTCTTGAGTTCTAGGGTTGTGGGCTTCGGCATTTTTAGATTTTCGTTTTTGGTTGATGCTTTTTGGTTTGGCTTTTGTTGGTTGAAATTTTTTGGTATTTTTGGAATTGTTCTGCAGTTTGAAACACGGCTATTGCTATACAGGAATACTTGAAATAAATACCTAGTTAATTATCGCAAACGAGTGGTATTTATTGCATTATTTTATTTTCATGGATTTCGGCCGAACACAGGGTAGTATTTTGTGGAAAAAAGCTACTACTACATGTCTGAAAGCCAGAAGGAAACATCCGAAGTAAAACTGTCTGTCACCCTCAAATACTACACTCAGATTTTCGAAAAGCCACGAGAAGAAAATATTGATAGAGTGAATGGTGCAGTTACGGGACGATTAAGGCCATTTCGCACTTTCGAAAATTCTGAAAAACAAACTAGTCATCCAAAACTTTGGAAAAATCGTTAGATAATTATTTGAATATTGATTTATTGAGATATTCATTTATTTATATAGCTTGCATCATTTTATTTACTCAGGCCAAATTATTCAATGATTAATTGACAAGGCAGTATTTTCCATTGAGTGAGGTTATCAACGTTGGTAACACATGAAAATACTTATATGGATATAAGTATTATTCACCAGCATTATTCAAACGAACTGTGAGGACCCACTTTTGATTCGTTTTGGCTCGTCGAAGAGGCTCTATTGCCTCTACACAACCTGTCAATTCCCTGAATTATCGTTTTTTCATTTGAAAGAGTCACGCTAAAGTTTTATTCATTTTAACAACAGAAAAATCGAAGCAAAAAAAAACATGGAAAAATTTTCAATGAAACGAAACAGGTTAGGAATGAATGCAAGCGAATTTTTCAATGAGGCTATATAATATCTATAAATATACTTACATCATTACACTTCCGGGGAGAAAAGCATCAAGTTCTTCACGAGTTGTAAAATCGTACTCGGGCGATGTCATTTTAACAATTGAATTAGTCCAATTATATTTCACATACACTTCACGATTACATGGATTAATTGTGTATGCTAGTCATACACGGATTAATTGTGTATGGAAATCACGCGGGGAGTCAATCCCGCCATTTGTTCACCGGCTGGGGTCGCTTTCAGGCGACCAATCAGAATAGACGGCGCTGAATGTTGATTTTTTTGAATTGGAGATTTTTTTTTCATTTATTGTTAAAACAATGACAACATTCGGAACGCATTAAAACACAATGATACAGAACTTAATAAAAATAGTTCCTCAAGGGATTCGGATGACATAAATAATTTCTTCTTCATTTTTCGACTCTTGAAATTTGTTTTTCGGGAATAACAAAAAAACCAGCAGACATATATAGACCAAAAACTAATCAGCTCTAAGATACAGCAAGACGCTTCGATTGCGTCATACAGGACCTTGATCGGATAATTTGTTCACGAGAAATCGTTCCAGGAAATTTTTGGTTACATACGTACATCGGCACACACACACATACAGACGTTTTGTTGTCAATGGTCTAGAAAGGTCAGAAATACCATGAAACGTGGAGATCTGATGGAAAATCGATTTTTTATTTTCGGGGGCAAAACAATAACTTCCCCTACCGGGAAGTTAAAAGAGACGACGTGGGGTGACTCCAAACCATTAGTACGCATTTGTGCCACTCTCCTTTTACTCTTTTAACAGCCCCTTTTCACATTTCACCCCTTATAAGTAATGTAAATATGTATAAACTTCATGTGGAAAGTTATTGTTTTATTCTCAGAGATGAAAATCGACTCAATATACATGCATACGCGTTTCGATGAATATGCGTATTATATAAATGTAGCTTAGCTGGAGTATCAACACCACCAAATTTATTGAGATGTGAACTTTTTTTTTTTTTTTTTTTTTATCTTTAACGCCTTCGATCCCTTATGGATATATGGGCGTGTGGTCCATACGCTGCACCGCATTCGCATGATAAGACACAGGAAACCACAGAAAACCTGTGTCGGTACAGGCGGCTACTCTATGAGTAACCTCCCGCTCATCAGATATTCCGAAAAAATTCTCGCCCTATATGGGGGATTTGAACCAGGTACCGAAGCGGCAGCGCTAAGACTGCGCGCTTAGTCCACTCGGCTATTCTGACGTCGGTTTAGATGTAAACTGTTTTTTTCATTCCTGTATACAGATATAAGATTTTGGTTATTGTTAAGAAATCGATTTAGTTGGCAGTTTGCGGCGGTTTACTTGCGTCAAATGCCCATTCGTTAATAGTTAACGAATGGAGTTGTCTCAAGTGCACATTTGTTAACTATTAATGAATGGAAATGCGTCAAAGGTGCATTCGTTAACTGTTAGCGAATATTCGTTTCGTCATATTTAAATACGCGATTCGTTAATAGTTAACGAGGCTCGTTTGGTGCAACTAAATTCTTTTATCAGTGTAGTGACCTGTGTGATGTTCAGAGGCTCTACACTGTGGATATGGTAAGTACAAATACTTTTATTTTTGTTCGGTTAACTGCTGTGTGCATTACGGTAAGCAGCCATGGAAGTGCCCCATTTCAATTGATTACGTAAATTCATAATTAATTGATAGAAAATCGAACCATTTTCTCAAAAAGCGGAACTCTGTTCCGAAACATGCCTGAACGATCGTTAAACCATAATCCAATCAGTCGATCATATTTTTTAAAATATGATTGAATAAAAGAATAGAGTGGATGATAGATCACAGAACTAATTTTAATTATGCCGTACAGCTCAATTCATCCATCCTTTCTCCCATCATTTTCATAGTTCTATGTCGCACGTTCACTTCGTTTGAGAAAATTGGAAAAAAAACAAAGCGTCGAGTCAACTCTGCTGATTCGAGCGTTTGACGCCAAGATCAGATAGTCCGGTGAAACTGAGTCAGAAAATTGCCTTCATAGAAGGTTGGCCTAACAATTATTAATCCTGCCAGAAGTACCCTATCATTTTTACCGGGGGAATTTATAACTAATTAAAAACAATTGAAAATTCGCGAGAATTTTCTCAATTTTCAAATTTCACGAGTCTAGTTGCGCAAGGGGGCGGGGGCGGGGAATATCAGCTTATAGTTCGTAAAATTTCTTAGAAACCGGTTTAATAGCAATAAATTATTAAACCATTTCCCCGAACTCACGCCAACCGTGAGCTGATCAGTCCGCCATTACTGGGACTTGATCACGTGATTGGCGCCATGCGGAAAGAATTTGAACTTGCGACTCACGTCGGTAATTAACGACTCATTGGAGTATCTCATTGGAATCGACGATAACTTTTCGTTAAGGGGTAAGATCAATGTCCTTTCTTAGTTGAATCGATTGAAAAAAAATTACAGATTTGTTAACGACATCGATCTGTAATTACAAAATACGAGTTTTTGTATTTGTTTTACGATCGATTAAGAAATCCGAGCACATTGATCTCAGATTTAATCCGGCGAATGTAGTAGTTATTCTAAGATACATGGTCGTAAAGCTAGTAATGCATGAAGTTTGTTGGAAAAGTGACCAGGTAACTTTTCCACAGTTCCCTCTTTTTAGTGCATAAGCTGGCTATGGTTTTATCCCGCAAATGAGGTCCCCGGGTAATTTATATGGATATTCACTAATTCGGGGGCGTAGATTAAGAATATCAAGGTTATTTTTCCGTCCGAGTTGCCCTACCTATTGTTATTAACAATTTAATTGTTTAAATCGTGTTAACGCGCGATTCATTACATATATGGAAAAATCGTTGGAACAAAAAAATGTTCCTTATGTCAAAATACACATATTTAGTAGTCCAATATTTTTTGCTTCTTGTGATGGTTAAGGAGATATTGCGGGTGGAAGCGGAACAGGCGGCGCGCTGTCACTTACGCGCAGCGGGCGCGCGCTCCGGGGCGGAGTGTTAACCCGTCAGCACGCGCGCTATGAGTTTTTAACTCACAAAAATTTTCACGGTATAGCAAACATGCCGTGAAATGGAAATATTTAAATGAAACTTTTTGAATGCCTCAATTAACTATCTACCTTCCTTTTGAGATCAGTCAGAACTCTCTGAGACATGTAGATAATTAAATAAAAAATATACCATTGGACGCGGTCGAGATTTGTGAGTTTTTATCTCATCGTGCGCCTGGAGAGGTTTGCGTGGTCTGACGCATTCGTGTCGTTTCGGCGGCGTTCAGAAGCGTTCGTCACACTATTGGTAGTACGTCTGTCTTTGTCCTACTCGTGCTTGGGGCGTGAGTTTTTACCTCATCGCGCGCGCTGAGTATATTGGGAGAATCGCGCGCGTGCTGACGGGTTAAAGATCTGTTGAGGATAGAGAAAAATAGTTCGGATAAAAATGTTTGTCTTAAACAATAGATAAATTTGGTCATTTGATTTTTTTTCTCTATTTCCAGTAGTATCTGAGATATTCACGTCTTTATACAAGGTAACGACTCGAATTAGTGTTTCTTTTGACTTCCAAGGACAATTATCTCATTAACTATGCGAGATATGGAAAATAATAATCGACAGAAGTTGTTCGTCTTCTCAAGCTGAAGAAAAAAGGCCTTTATTTCTCTCAATAACATGATTTCCAACGGAGTTAGAAATAAACTTACGCTGCGCGTAAGTGACAGCGCGCCGCCTGTTCCGCTTCCACCCGCAATATCTTCTTAACCATTACAAGAACCAAAAAATGTTCTCTGACAAAATATGTGTATTTTGACATAATGAACATTTTTTGTCCCAACGATTTCTCCATAGCTCTACTGAATCGCGCCTTAACACGGTTTAAACAGTTAAATTGTTAATAACAATAGGTAGGGCAACTCGGACGGAAAAATAATCTTGATATTCTTAATCTACGCCCCCGAATTAGTAAATATCAACATAAATTACCCGGGGACCTCATTTGCGGGATAAAACCGTAGCCAGCGTATGGACTATTTTCTGTAGTCGGCGTTGACGGACATTATCGAGAGCGCCATGTTTTGGGGGGAGAGACGAAACGAAAGGGGACGAGAGTAAACGAAGTGTAAAAACTCGCTAACTCCGCCTAGCGGGCCGAACCATAACTACAGTTTTCAAACCACTTCTATTACGCCTTAACTTCAATCGTTTGGGTAGTCGAACGTTATAAATAATTGAATTTGTTAATAATAATTGAACCACTCGTTTTTCGGGAAAATCGCTCCTTTCAGACCTGGACAATGATAAGACGCGTCGTTAAAAAAAAAATTGCAAATCGACACGCTGGCTAGTTCGGAAACGTTCGCTAAAATTTCTGCCACACCCACACGTGCGCGCGCGCACACACACACACACAACAGTTGTTCAGAATTGTTGGGGGAACATTTGAGGACCCTTAGAACGCCATTTACGTGATGAAATAGCAAATCGTCATATCGGGGTGATTACAATTACTTTCCTATATATCGGGAAGTTAAAAAAAAAATCCCTGGCGGGATTCGAACTCGGTTCGTTCATCGTTATACAATCAATATGAGGACGCTAGATAAGAATGCGACACCTTGTGGGCTTCTGCCGAATTATAAAACATGGCGGATTTCAGTGTTTTGGTGAGCGGCAAGTTCAAAAGAGAGAAGTCGTACTCCAAAAGTTTGCCCAATGTAAAAAGTAATAAAAAGAAATAGAACATGTTGCGTCCCGGAATGCGCTAGCACGTCAGCGAATAATCCAACTTTGAGTTTTTATCGAGTTCCACCGGAAAATCGGTCACTGTCAGTGATAACCTTGAAGGATTGTACTGACATTGAAACTGTACATATCCGAAAACTGTGGATTGAAAAATTACAGATTCAAAAATTGGTTAAAAATCTTAAATATTTTATTTTTATTATTTTAATTTGAAATATTAATCATGTAATTGTTGCCAAGAAAAAAGAAATAATAAAAAAAAACTGCTCAACACTGACACTGGTTGAGGCTAGCACCAGTGCCGCTCAAATTCGGAAAAAATGCACTGTAATCCGCCATTTTCCCATGGCATCACAAGCACCGCCATCGGTAAATAGCGGTCCCAATTCCGAATAAGTATCCATCTCCGGCGCGCGCGGCGCCCTGCCTTATCCGTCGATACACGCGCTCGGCAGAGTTCCCGCGCCATCGCTATGAAATTGTCTAGTTGAACCATTCCCATAAGCGCTGGCATCTCCCCTATGATCACAATCGCGAATGGCTCCTGAGATGCGGCACATGCGCACCAGGCTACATATTTAAATAAGTGAGGGCAAATCGCGCCAATAATAAAACACTCGTAATAATCACACCGCTTTATGAATGAAACTCAAAGTTGACTGAAAAAAATAATAAAATTTAATATTTCCATTGCGCCTTTGTTTATCGTCATCACTACGTCGGTTCATGGATTTCCATGGATAAATACTTTTGGTCAAAATCGTTGTGTTTGTTTTTACCAATTATTTCTAAACGGCTTGGATCGAAAATCTAATCAGGTTCGAGTCTCACGGAGAGGAATCGATTGAAAAAAAAAAGTCAATCCGGCCGACGGTTGGCGAGAAATTGTTGGACGAAAAATTGAAAATTATTCAAACAACCTTTTAACATCAATGTAATATTCGTCTGGAACAAACTATTATGTGTTGAATTCAAAGTTACGTTCGATTAAAATTCGGATTTGAAAAACCATTTAATGAATATGCCAGAACCTCGTGATTAAATCGATGCTATATGATTTTTTGTCACTAATTATGCCATTGGCAGTATTGAAAAACTTGACGCGTTCGAATTAACTGCAATTCCATCCACATTACTACATTTTTCTCTCCGTGTAGTGTTATGCGAATTCAGATTTTAATTCAAACGGACCGCCATACGGCGGTCTGCGCCGTTATACTGCGCGGTACCCAATAGGCAGAGTGGGGAGCATGAACGCGTCTCATCCGGTATCACTGTGTCAACGACGCCAAAACTGTGCCTTACTTTCCTGCAATATACCTGCATTTTGCCATTTTGACTGTCGTACTCGTCTATCCAATACCAGTATTCCCCAATTTTCCTTATTTTAATGCCTTTTCGCAATAAATACGCAATTTTCAAGATTATCTGTCCATTTATTCAGTCGGCTTGTTTGTATGTCAGGTAAATGAATTTCATTTCAAGAAAGATCGATATTCATGTTTTTTCTGAAAAACACTCTTTACATATTGTTTTCTATGTTCCAAGACGAAAAATGGTGAACCAATGTTTATGTAATAAGTGCCTGCAATACCACGATGCTAACCTCGCTTCACTCGAATTGAATCGTGGATTTCGGAACTTGCTACATAAAATAAATTCCCCACAAATTACAAAACTCTGAAGCCATCAAAAAGCAGAAATATTAATTTTTTTAATTTAGTAAAGTGTTAGAAAATTTCGAAATTGTTAGAAACATTCCAAATTTTTGGCG
The DNA here is from genome assembly GCA_026005395.1 of Asobara japonica. Taxonomy (NCBI): domain Eukaryota; kingdom Metazoa; phylum Arthropoda; class Insecta; order Hymenoptera; family Braconidae; genus Asobara; species Asobara japonica. The sequence continues at coordinate 3,904,163 of BQMI01000112.1, forward strand.
TTGTTAAAAAAAATGGTTATTTTAAGTTTTTTAAAGTTATGGTCAATTTTCATTGTTTGCAATTGATGATTTTTTTTAATTATCGAAATTTAACCAATAACACATTTTCGTGTTAAGGTCTCCGTTTTACATCTACTTCCCCTATACTATAGTTATTTGTTTTCAAGTTCAAGTGATGTAGATAAAAGTCTTATTTGAATGGAAAAATTATTGAAAAATGAATTCATCGAAAAAATTCCAAATGCAAATGTTGATAACATAGTACTGAAAATGATCCATACTGAATATTTGATAATTCAAAATGTGGGAGAACATGTTAAAGATCTTAACCTTGACTGATAACCACAAACTGTATTGAAATCTTATAAAAACAATATGTTTATACATAATAATGGGTTGTGTTCAGTCTGTACACACACAGCCAAAGTTTCTTGAGGTTAGAAAAGATTTTCTTGCTTCGAGAAAATACGTTCTTGATTCTAGAAAAAAGTTTATTGATTCAAGAAAACAATATCACGTTGTAACAAACTGAAATTGTAACTCTAAATCAATACTCCAAGAGCCCCTAATTGACTGACAAGTATTGGGAATTGTTTGCTGATTGTAAATATACTTGACAGTTTGACTCCCGCAGTATGTGCGCGCGCCACCAAAACATGACGGCCTTGTGGTCTTCTCACATTGTGGATTCTTACAGTAGTTCAATTGAATCAAGCAGTGTGGTAAAATATCAAGATTTAATTACGCAAACTGGCAATTAAATTCTATGAATTTGAGCAATGTTTTCGGCAGGTTCTTGAATCACAAATGTTTATCCATTGTAGAATTACGATTGCGATCTGGTGAATTCCGAAACTGTTTACTTAAATTAACGAATATTTTCTTCAATAAAAAAACTGTTTTCTTGAATCACGAATCTTTTTTCTAGAATCAAGAAACTCTTTTCTTGAATCAAGAAACTGGAGTTTTTAGAATCAAGAAAATATTTTCTAACCTCAAGAAATTTTTTTTCCCTGTGTATTACTTATCCATCGATTATGATTATTATTAGAGTTTTAAACATTCTTAGTTGGTTTAATCCTGGCACACTTCCCTGTTTTTCCATATTTCTCTAGTTATTGAAATAGTTTTCCTGAAATTGATGAACACCTTAATGGTTTTAGACTTGAGAATTGAAATCTTTTCGGCAGTTAACCTGCAACGCATATGATTGGTCCGCCATTTTGACGACTCGCTACACTTCCATAGCAGGGTTAGGCGAGGAATTTGCCTGAAGTATATTACGTGGCTTTTTACCAATCACAAATCTAGCAAATTACCTGTTCGGTTTACGATATTTATGACATGTCATAAAACTATGTGGTAGTATTTAACGTACGTTCACTGAATGTCAAATGATTGAACTTTTCACCTTGAATTTGGATTTTAGATCAGCTTTTAATGTGTCCGAAATTATTGACGACTGAGAGATGGTTCGATGTTTGGAATTTGTTAGCCAATGTTTCTCAACAATTTTTCGCATGAGTGATTGAAACAAAATGCACTCACAGTTAGTACCGATTTACACCCCATTAAAAAAAAACTAACCAATAATGCACAGCTACACTTTCGGCGAACCTATACCTGAGATAAATAATAGGGCATTCCATCAAATGCTGGTATGTAGTACTTGATAAAATGTCTCAGTATTGATGTATCTTTCATTCCAGAGTTCTAATAAGTATCTGTATTCGAGATCGTTAAATAATGAAATCCATACTCAGTCTGTAGACTCCCATGTATTTATTATATACACTCTATTCGACTGTTGTTTCTCTTCCAGGAATTCTATTACCATTGCCCCGGTCAGAAATAATGTGACGTTGGAGAACTTATAGACTGCTTTCGTGGATGCAAATGTCTTAAATCTGACAGGAGTGGAAGATTTGCGGTATTACGCTCACTTGATCGCAAAAATTCACTACTTTCAGCATGCCAAGGCTGCTTTCTGTACGTTCTGAAGATATTCTCAATGCCGTTGGGCACCTGCCCTTCTGGAATGATGATGGGAATTTAAAGAAAAAAGCGATGCTGTGTGGTTTGAAGCTAGTCAGATACTGGATAAAAAAATGAGTATCAGCTATATATACTTGTATATTAGTCAAAATCGCCACAATATTGTCGAGTATATCGTAGAACGTTACGGAACCAAGATTCGTGATACGTCGACGCACGGATCACACGATTTGACCAGTCTCAATGCCTCAAATTGGTCTGCAGGTGACACGGATGAACCAATGTCATTCGAGGCGATCCGTACGAGTCTGGAAATTTCGCAGAGTGAGTGGAAAGCAATGGAGCCAGTTCTTATGACTTATGAGGGGGAATCAAAATTTAAATTGCGACCAGGATGGACGGACATCTTGTACAGGGCAATCTGGGAACAATCCAAATTACGATGTGTATTTTCCTTCCGCTCTGAGCATATAAATATGTTAGGCGGCATATTCTTAACTATTCGCGGTTACTGCAGTGAGTGTGGAAATAGGTTTAATGCCTATTCCCCAAACCCTCCTGAAATTGGGCTGATCCTTCATGTATCCACAGGCAACACCCGAAGAATTATTCACAGGAAAAAGAGACAGTTGAAGGGCTCCGAAAGACAGTTGACAGGTCAGCAGTTAGCGGCTGGTATCTCTACATATGAGTTCAGAAGAAAAGTAGCAAGAAATACCATGGACTTTGGAGACCAAGAACCTGCTAACTTGTATAATGAAGCAGTATATCGAAAAGCCAAGCAACAAATCACTGACAATGAATTGGGTATCGACGGATCAGCAGATCCTATTCTTTCTATTCAAAAACTTAAGTATAATACGAAATATGCCGATTTTATTCGTCAAATTGGATTGGACAAATTTTATACCATATATTGGAGTGAGGAACAAGCATTTTTATATAAATGTTGGATAAAAGCTCCAAACCGAGTTGGTCATTTGTCAGTTGATTCGACTGGTGAAATGTGGGCGCCTATAAAGCGACCCGATGGAAACAGTCAGCAAATCCAATTATACCAATTAGTTGTTCGATTCTATGGGAAAATCTGACCAGTCTGTCAAATGATCACCGAAAAACACGATGCTGCATTCATTAGTTATTGGCTACAAGAATGGTTACGACATGACATACCGTTGCCTCAATCCATTGTCAGTGATTTTTCATTTGCACTTTTAAACGCAATTTCTATCGCATTCAATCAAAACAGTTTTGGTAAGTATATTGACTTGTGCATCAAGTACTTGCTCCAAGAAGACGGTTCTACTACTTTTGAGCCACTTGGGTGCTTAATTCTCATAGATATTGCCCATCTGATAAAAATGATGAGCCGGTGGGCATGTTTGGCACACAAGGGACCTTTGAAGAATTTGTACCTTCGTGCTATCTCACTGGTCACTAAGGCAACGACCTTGCAAGCCTTTTTAACAACAGTGAAGCATATTTTGTTGGTAGCAATGTCGGAACATTCTTCACTAGATCCCAACCACAGTTGTGCTGCCGCCACTCACCGTTTACTCGGAGCTATCTCTACCACAGCCTTTCCTTATGAGACCAGCGAGAAAATCATTGAGGCTCAAGATCTTGACGATGCTTTTAGCTATGAATCTGACATGTATACATTTGCAACAAATTTTGTACAGCATTTAGTTAATGAAACACAACAAGCAGTATCTTCTGGCCCTATTGGAAACCCATACTACTGTCCGGAATTAGTGAAAAGTTTAAAAACTTTTCTGAAGTACTTTCCAGCATTCACAGCAATTATGCCAAATAATAGGCTTCTGGTATCATCTTCTGCCCACAGTGAGGAAGCTTTTCGAGACCTGAAGGCATTGTGCCTGAAAGACAGTAAACAGCGTCCTGATAAAGCGCTAGTTAAACACATGCGAAATATTCAAGGGACCACAAAATTGCTCTGTGCAGAATATAACAAAAGAAACGAGCCAGCCGTCCAACAACGCAAGGCAGCGACTGAAGCAAGTAAGCGAGCATCAAAAACTGGAGACGCCATGAACTCACTCGAAGCTGAGACTCGTTGTCATTCTCAAGTACAAGGTGAAGGTTATGGTGATTCACATGCTGAGCTTGTGGAAACTGATCATGTCAGCACAGATGGAGCACGTAATGATGCTGCCACGAAGCCTGACCATGGTCGAAATTCCTATGAACCTCGCACTTTCTCTCGCATAGCCATTCAAGATAGTAGTGACTCCAGTGATCTTGAAAGTGATAAAGAAAATGAATTTGATCTGTCTAGAGTGCCGGAAGTTATCAATAAAATTTCTCAGTCCCAGAAATCTTCCCAGCCATTCAATCCACTTAATCCAAACAGCCCCAGAAATTCATCAGAAAAAATACGAGCCGAACATACAGATGGGTTTGTTGACCCCCCAGTCTTGAGTTCAACTTTCTGCGATGAAATCGATGTGGGTGAATTGGCTAGCAATAACAATTAGCAACCAAAATCAGCAACCGTCGTTAGTGAAGACAGTACATTAAAAGATCCAATTCGCCAAAGGGATCTGAATGAAGTAGATGACTGGATGGGTCTACTGAGGCAAGATGCCCGGCGTCAGGGCTGCTATATAAAGCCGCGTCCTGATATTCTGAACCGCTGCGAACAATCAAAGACGGCTCAGCAAAAAAAAAAGCTGCATTTTCTGAAGAATGGCATAGTTCATCGAGTCATCCAAATTGGTAAAAAGCATTATTTTTTGAAAAACACTTGTGCATTTGACAGTTTAGCGCAGGCGTTGTTGGGTGCTTATCGGAGGTTCGCCAATTACACTCGATATGTCAATAATTCGACGAACGATTTCCTTCGATTTGTTGCTTCGTTGGATGCTGTAAATCGAAAAATTGGAAATGCAATTTATAAAGAAAGAGCTTCGCTGCTGCATAAAATATGCCCTGCTGATGGTGCAACCATAAATTGTGCAATCAATATCTCCTCGCTCGTAAAGGATCATCTATTATCCAGTGAACCATCCTGGGGAATAACAGTAACGTGTAAAGATTGTAACAAAGTCGCCCATGATAAGGACGTTGTCATTGAGATTCCCTTTGGCCTCAGCTCTGACAATGGAATATCAGCGCCTCAGAAGACATTGGAGACTATAACAACAGATCGTTTTGATGTACAAAACTTTTTTCAATGTACTAGATGTAGGTCCACAGCACTGACGGTTACACAGGTCCCTGGAAAGCATTTAGTCATCGATCTTGAGATTATACAGCTTTTGGGGGGGGGGGGGGGGGTGGAGTTGATAAGGGAGGTTGATAAAAAAATTAAAAAAAAATAAAATAAAGATTGTACAAACAGGTACTAACGTTTTGTAACCGATCCATGCACTGTTTGTTTTTTTCTTCATCATGCAACTCTTGGGGGGTGGAGTTCTTAAGGGGGGTGATAAAAAATAAAATAAAAATGGTACAAACAGGTACTAACGATTTGCAACTGATCCATGTACTTTTTGTTTTTTTTTTCATTAGGCAACTCTTGGGGGGTGGAGTTCTTAAGGGGGGGTGATAAAAAAATAAAAAAAAAATAAAATAAAGATGGTACAAACAGGTACTAACCTTTTGTAATCGATCCATGCACTTTTTGTTTTTTTTTTCATTAGGCAGCTCTTAGGGGGTGGAGTTCTTAAGGGGGGGTGATAAAAAAATAAAAAAAAAATACAATAAAGATGGTACAAACAGGTACTAACGTTTTGTAACCGATCCGTGCACTGTTTGTTTTTTTCTTCATTATGCAACTCTTGGGGGGTGGAGTTCTACAGGGGGGGTGATAACAAAATTTAAAAAAAATAAAAGAAAGAGGGGACAAACAGGTACTAACGATTTGTAATCGATCCATGTACTTTTCGTTTTTTTTTTCATTATAGAACTCCTGGGGGGGTGAAGTTGATAAGAGGGGGTTGATAAAAAAATAAAAAAAAAAAAATAAATAAAATGGTACCAATAGGTACTAACGATTTGTAATCCATCCACGTAATTTTTTTTTTTCTATTAGAATTTTTTAAAGGGGATGAACCGCAGAAGGGGTTGGTTGATAAACAAACAAAATTGAGTACAAAACAGTGCTAACGAAATGGAACCGTTCAACATGTTTTTTTTTTGTAACTTCGACGCTGCACGATTTTTCATCCCTGCTTTAGGGGTCAACACGGGGGGTACAAACAAAAGGGCATATGGTACAATCCAGTACTAACGGAGTACAATCCGGGCCATGAAAAAAAAACCTTTTTGGCAACTTCGACTCCAACTTCACACAGCTCGAAATAGAACTGAATGTTTACATTGTTTCGCAAGATGAAAATATAGCAAAGCGGTCATCATGTATTTTGACTGCATTATGTCAACTGTACATGTGCGATTTACTTCTATAAATAAACGGAATGTGTGTATGACCCTCTACAGGTCGAACCAATAACTTCCCAATCGTTCCGCCGTATATGTTATAGTCACAATTTCCGTCCATGTCTCAAATTATAGACTTTATAAAGTTTCACAAATTTTTAAATATGAAGTAGTTAGATAAACAGTACAATTTGTTAGTAACAATTAACCATTTGTGTTGGCAAAAAAGTCATGGGACCTCAAATGTATATTTCTACGTGTGGAACGACTTCCATTGCACCCTTTGTTTCGTAGCTCGAACCGTCCTTACGATAGAGCGATCGAAAGAATTAAATTTGTTAATAACTATCAACTATCGGTGTTAGCAAAAAAAGTTATACCTTATGAAATATGTATTTTTGTGTGTGAAACAACTTCATTGACTAATTTGTTTCGTATCTTGTACCGTTTTCATGATGCAGCGATATAAACAATCCTTTTTGTTAATAACAATTAACTATGACTGTTAGAGAAACAAGCAGGCGGTTTTCGGGTTCCCCCATTCGAATGTGTCAAATATGTCACCGTTTTTTTTATTTCGCCCAATTTCATTGGTGGTAAGCTTCTGAATGGTCCGATTGCACACAAGATGAAAATGTTCCAGTATTGGAAAAACTTTTTCCAGGCGAACGGAAGCAAAAACAGGAATATCTCATATTACCCAAAGTAATGCGTTCAATGTTGTTCAACCACTTCATAGATCTCGTTAAGGCTCATATTTTGGGGAAAAAATCGGATGAATACGTATCGAGAGATGAAGTATTGAAAAAACCGTAAAAATGAAAAAATTGACATCTAGAAAATTAATGATGCGATTGAATCGCCATTCAATAGTAACAAGAGGAACCTCTGTTCCAAATTTCAAGTTTTTATCGCAATTTTTGCAAACGCTAGAGTGCGAGCAAACACAAAAAGTAAAACCAAAGTCAAATGTTCAAAAATAGAAATATGTCATATTACCCAAACTAGGAGACTCAATGTTTTTCAACCATATCATAGATCTCGTCAAGGCACACCTTTTGAAAAAAGAAACAACAAAATCGGTTGAATAATTATCGAGAAATAAAATAAAAATCGTGAAAACAAACAAATTGACATCTGGAAACTAATGATACGATCAAATCGCCATTCAATAGGGTTCTTAACCACAACAAGAGGAATCTCTGTTCCAAATTTCAAGTTTTTATCACCATTTTTGCGAAAGTTAGAGTGCGAACAAACACAAAAAGTGAACCAAAGTCAAAAGTTAAAAAATATGAATATCTCATAGTACCCAAACTAATTGACTCAATATTATTCAACCATATCATAGATCTCGTTAAGGCACACATTATGAAAAAAAAATAACAAAATGGGTTGAATAATTATCGAGAAATAAAATAAAAACCGCGAAAATGAAAAAATTCAAATCTGGAAAACTAATCGTACGATCAAATCGCCATTCAATAGGGTTCTTCACCACAACAAAAGGAATGGTTGTTCCAAATTACAAGTTTTTATCTCAATTTTTGCAGAGGCTAGCGTGGGTATAAACGCAAAAAGCAAAGAAAACTGTAAAAAACAGAAAAATTGAAATATGTCCAATTTCTTGTGAGCAACCTTCCAGGTGTTCTTCAACCATTCCGTGGATCTCATTGAGACGCACATTTTGATAAAAAAGAAATTTTAAAAAGACCATTAGTTTCTGGGATCTGAGCGATCGAAGAAAAACCAAAAAAAGCCGATTTCTAAGAAATTTACGGACAGATTTTACTGAAATTGTGCCCACAGATATATGTACTCAATACCAATAATTCGTAATTTTTCAGATTTTATTCTTAAAATTTAGTCCGTTTTATGTTACATTTTGGAAGTGAAGATTTTCGAACAAAATTGATACATACAGACACTATGCTCATACTTCGTATTTTTACGTTTCAAACCATTATATATCGTTTACAAGCATAATTAGCAAAAGTGAGAATTGACCGATTGCAATGCTTCCATTCGGAAGCAAAAAGTCATAAAACATCACATGTGTATTTTTACGTGTGGAACGACTTTCATAAGATACTTTGGTTCGTATCCACCACCGTACTTGCGATAGAGCGATCTAAACGATTGAATTTGTTAAAAACAATTAACTATCGGTGTTAGCAAAGAAAGTTATGCGACAGCAATATGTATTTTTGTGTGTGGAAAAACTTTCATTAAACAATTTGTTTCGTATCTTCACCGTTTTCACGCCGCTGCGATATAAACAATCTTTTCTGGCTACTAACAATCAACTGCGGGCGTTTGTTCAAAAAAAGTAATAAAACGTCAAATGTGTATTTCGTGGCGGGAAACAACTGTTATTGGACACTTTTTTTCGTATCGCAAACCGTTCTTGCGCTAGAGCGATATAAATAATTGAATCTGTTAATAACAATTGAACGAATCATTTTTTACATAAATCGTTCCTTTCAGACCTGGAGAATAGCAAGTCGCGAGATCGAAAAAAAAAAAATGTTAATCGCTATGTTGATTTCTTCGGAAACGTCAAACAAAGTTTTTGGTCACACACACACATACAACCACTTTTTTTTCACTTTTCAATTTCAGGGTGATTACAATATCTTCTCTAGATAGAGATATGGATCATGTATTTGCATTGTGAGTGTCTTATCGACATTGTTAGGGGATTATTTGACGGAAAAAACCATAGTTTTCTATTAATTCATATACGTGCTCAATCTCCATCATAAATACCAACATCATTATGGTCAATAAAATGATGAAAAATAATTTATTTAGTAGACTCACCCAATCCAGTTTTCCAATTGTTTTCCATGTATGTTCTCCGAATCATGTTCGCAGCCTCCATACACGGGCGAACTATGCAGCGAACATAGTACTCGACGAACACCGTTTTCAAGCCGTCTTGAAAAACGGCGAACGGCGAACTTTGTTCGTCGAACCACTTTCGCTGGCTCCACATACGAGCGACCTACGTTCGTTGATGGCTCCATTTCCTCATGTTCGTGCGAACGCTTCGCCCAAAGTTCGCTCGTGTATGGTGGGCTTAAGCTGGAGTACAGGCTCCATATACCTACGAACTTTCGACGAATCGTGCGGACCACTTTCGTTCGTCAGCGAACGGTCTTCGGCCGCTGAAGCCCCTACACGAGTCGAACGTATGTCGCATGATTTCGATACTTTGACAAAATAAGAAAGGCCTAACTCCACACGTTTTGTTAAGAAATGGCGAAATTGGCCCGCCTTACCCCAGTTCGCCCATACATGTATTGAGGATGTGTTACGTATCTGCTCAATACTTGATTTTCTGTAATGTTCCTTTTTTTCATACGGATCAGATCTTATGATTTATATAGCTTTCTGTAATATTAAAATTTTGAAATGGTAACTTACTGAATTACACATAGTTACCACTACATTACTCTGTACAGTAAGTGAGTTTTCGATAATCTTTAATTTATGGCTCCTCTGGGCGGTTTCGATATTAATGATAACCATGAGCAGGAGCCGAAATTAGCGAAATAGAATTGAATGTTCATCACATTATTCCAGATGATGAAAAAATAGCAAATCACTCTTCATGTATTTTGAGTAGATTATGTCATCTGCACATGTGCGATTTACCTAGGCAAAAAACCAAATGAAGGTGTTTATGCCGATGACTCCCATCTGTCATTTGTACTGTTAGTTAACGATGATTTCTTCTGCATCCACATTCGATTAAAAAAATTTTAGCTAAAAAAAACATTTTTGGGAGATCTGAAACGATTTCTAGGAAAATTTCATTGCCGTAAGTCTTCATTATATCTTCAGTCAAAGAAAAATTGATTTTTTACGTGGATTATATAGAGATATGGGTCATGTATTTGCATGGTGAGAGTCTCATCGACATTATTAAGGGATTATTCAAAAGAAAAAACCATAGTTTTCTATTAATTCACATGAGTGCTCAATCGCCATTATAAATACCAACATCATTATGGTCAATAAAATGATGAAAAATGATCTATTTAGCAGATTCACCCAATCCAGTTTTCCGATTGCGCATTGGCAGATCATGGAGGTTCACCGAATTATCTTCGCAGCCTTCATACACGGGCGAACTATGCAGCGAACTTCGTTTGTCGAACCAGGTTCGCTGACTCCACACACGAGCGAACGACGTTCGTTGGTGACGCCATTTCCTCATGCTCGTGCGAATGGTTCGCCCAAAGTTCGCTCGTGTATGGTGGGCTTAAGGTGCTACACTGGGTTTCTAGGGATTTCTCGAGGTATACTTGGTGTCTAGAAACACGAGGGCTTGAATGGCGAAAGTCGGCCCCAGCCGCACGGATAGATGTTCAGTACTCCCTGCCGAAAGAATGCTCAAGAGCAGCCACCGTAGGGAGCGTATAGGAGTGGGAGCAAAAACACATACACACACACACACACACACACACACCGCATATACACAACCAGACAATTTTTTCTTCGACAATTCAGAAATGGTTTCAAAAGTTGAAAACTAAAAAAAAAAAAATTTTAATTCTTCATTAACTTTTATTTAAAACAATCCTGTATTTCACAATTTATTCAAACAGCAAAAAATGAAAACATTTACAGGTTTTTTTATTACTTTTGTTGTTTTCAGTTTTCTCACTAAAATCAAGTTTGACACGGTTGAATGGTTTTTAAAAAAGAAGACAAAAAATTAAAAACCGCAATTTTATTGTTTTCATTTTTTAATTCGTTTTTAAATTCTTCAATTGTATTTCGCGGCTCTTCCTCCGAGACCAAAATGTAGTACCACCTACTTCATACCGATGTCGCCACAACTTAAAAGTCCAAAACTTTTATCATTACCCTCTGGGTTCGCGTGTACCTCATTTTTCTTCTTTGTGCCGAGAACGTCACACGAGAAACAATTATCAGTATACATTATAATAAAATAAAATGTCAAATCAGAAAAGTAAGCGGTCATCGAGAGATGATGACAAGGAAAACGAATTGAGAAAGGAGATCAAGAGATTAATGAAGAAACCTGAACGTCGAGAACGAGATTATCGTTCGAGAAGGCATGGTAAGTCAGGTTAGACACAGTCATTTGGTCCAACCAAAATTGTTGTCGTGCTTCAGACATTTTGTCCGTGTGTGAGATCGTTCAGCCGGTCCAACCGACATGTACGATGCGCGCGGCGCAAATAAACATATCAAGTGGGTCCAACTTGCGTTGATATGGATGTAATCTCATACTTCGGTCCAACCGATGAATGAGGATTCTAACCTTATCAATTCGGTCCAACCGAATAAAGTTCAAGGTACACAGCCTGTTTTTGCTTCCGAATGGAAGCATTGTAATCGGTCAATTTTGACTTTTGCTAATTATGCTTGTAAACGATATATAATGGTTTGAAACGTAAAAATACGAAGTTTGAGCTGTCTGTATGTATCAATTTTTTTCAAAAATCTTCACTTACAAAATTTAACATAAAAAGGACTAAATTTTGAGAATAAAATCTGAAAAAATTGTCAGTTATTGGTGTTGAATGCATCTACCTGTGAGCGCAAGTTCATTGAAATCGGCCAGTAAGTTTCTTAGAAATCGCTTTTGTCGTTGTTTCTTCCGATGGTTCATATCTCAGAAAATAATGAATATTTTTTAATTTTTTTTTTTCAAAATGTGCATCTCAACTAGATCTAGGGAATGGTGGAAGACCATCTAGTAGGTTCCTCACAAGAAATTGGAGATATTTCAATTTTTCTGTTTTTTCTGCTTTCTGTCTTTGTACGCACTCTAGCGTCCCCAAAAATTGATATAAAAACTTAAAATTTGAAACAAAGATTCCTTTTGTTGTAGTGAAGAACCCGGTTACACAGCGATTTGATCGAATGATTAGTTTTCTACATATCGATTTTTTGGTTTTCACGGTTTTTATTCTATTTCTCGATATCTATTCAATCGATTTTGTTGTTTTTTTTTTCAAAATGTGTGCCTTAACGAGATCTATAATATGGCGAAAACTATTGAGTCAATTAGTATGGCTACAATGATATATTCCTATTTTGGCTTCCGAATGGAAGCATTGCAATCGGTCAATTTTCACTTTCACTAATTATGCTTGTAAACGATATATAATGGATTGAAACGTAAAAATACGAAGTTTGAGCATAGTGTCTGTATGTATCAATTTTTTTTCGAAAATCTTCACTTACCAAATTGAAAATAAAAAGGACTAAATTTTGAGGATAAAATCTGAAAAAATTGTCAGTTATTGGTATTGAGTACCTCTAGCTGAGGGCGCAATTTCAATGAAATCTGCCAGTAAGTTTCTTAGAAATCGATTTTTTCCTTTTTTTCTCCGATTGTTCATATCTCTGAAACTAATGAATATTTTTTTATTTCTTTTTCATCAAAATGTGCATCTCAATGAGATCCAGGGAATGGTCGAAGAACATCTAATAGGTTGCCCACAAGAAATGGGACATATTTCAATTTTTCTGTTTTAAACAGTTATCTTTGCTTTTTGCACTGTAGCGTTTGCAAAAATTTAGATAAAAACTTGAAATTTGAAACAGAGGTTCCTTTTGTTGTCGTGAACAATCCTGTCAAATCGCGATTTGATCGTAGCATTAGTTTTCTAGATTTTAATTTTTTCATTTTCACGGCTTTTATTTTATTTGTCGATAATTATTGAACCGATTTTGTTGTTTTTTTTTCAAAATGTGTGCCTTAACGAGATCTATGATATGGCAGATGAACATTGAGTCAATTATTTTGGGTAATATGAGATATTCCTGTTTTCTCACTTTTGACATTGGTTTTACTTTTTGCTTTTGTTCGCACTCTAGCGTCCGCAAAAATTGTCATAAAAACTTGAAGTTTGAAACAAAGGTTTCTCTTGTTGTGGCGAAGAACTCTATTGAATGGCGATTTGATGGTATCATTAGTTTTCTAGATTTCAATTTTTTGGTTGTCATGGTTTTTATTTTATTTCTCGATAATTATTCAACCGATTTTGTTGTTTTTTTTTTCAAAATGTGTGCCTTGACGAGATCTATGATAAAGTTGGAAAACATTGAGTCTATTAGTTTGGGTAATATGAGATATTCCTATTTTACAATTTTTACTTTGGTTGTACTTTTTGTGTTTGTTCGCACTCTAGCGTTCGCAACAATTGAGATAAAAACTTGAAATTCGAGACAGAGGTTCCTTTTGTTATGGCGAAGATCCCTATTGAATGGCGATTCAATCGCATCATTAATTTTCTAGATTTCAATTTGTTCATATTTACGGTTCTTTTATTACTTCATTCTCGATAAGTATTCATCCCATTTCATTTCCAAAATATGAGCCTTAACGAGATCTATGAACTGGTTGAACAACATTGAGTGAATTACTTTGGGTAATATGAGATATTCCTGTTTTTGTTTCCACCCATTTGGAAAAAGGTCTTTCAATACTGGAAAATGTTAATTTTGTGTGCAATCGGACCACACCCCCAATGAAATGGGAGGAAATGAACAAAAACGGTGACATATTTGACACAGTCGAATGGGGGGCCCGAGAACCGCCGGCTTGTTTTTTTCTTTTCATTGTTCCCCACCAAAAGGTATCGAGAGGATGGAGAGGAACGTCAAGCACATCAGGAAGGTAGCCATCGACCTGGGAGAGATCACGAAGGAAGTTACGAGTCATATGGCGGTCGAAGTGGCTATAGTAGGTTTGCTAGTCGTTATTCAAATCATAGTACCAGCAGTGAGCGACTTCGTGACAAATACAAACATCGAAGTCGAAGTCCTCATGATAGAAGACGAGACCAACCTCGAGCTCCCAGGTACAGTCGCTCGCAAAGTAGGCACCAACGTCATAGAAGTTCTGTTTTACCATCTGATACTCCACGAGCTAGTGAAGAATCTGAAGGTGTAAGTGAACATACGAGAAACAGATCAAAGTCACAATCGAAGGAAAATAATGATGGTGCCAACGACAATAGTGGGATATCGGTCTCCGGAGCTAATTTAAACCAGACAACACCTCAAGTTGGGGTAGACACTGCAGACCTCAGCCCAGCCAATCCTTCCATAGCTCAAACCATAACCTCAACTCTTCCAGTAACTCGAGAGCCCACAGAGGCAGAGTTAGATCCAGGTGTTTTGGAGATCTTGGGAGACAGAGTCTATCCAGACAGGAAGTTTGCACCACCGGTGCACCCAAAGTTTCCACAAGGTGTGGAGGAAATAATTAAAAAAGGTCTTCGATCCGAAAAAAGAAAACTATTACTTGAAAAATTTCCTTCTCCTGAAAACTGCCTAATTATGGACCCTCCAAAATTGAACCCAGAGGTTAAGGGATGCTTGCAAGAGGCAATTCTGAAGAGAGATAGTCGGATTGTTGAGAAGCAGGTGAGACTAACAGCGGGATTAGCTGGTGTTCTGGGCGTCCTTACCAGGGTTACTGGTCTTAAGGATGAGGATAAGGTACCAACTAAAGAATTGACCGGCTCGTTGTGGGGTATTCTTCCACTATTGGCTGACTTACAGCATGAAGAGTCGAATATACAACGAAGTCTCATCCTAAGTGGTTGTTTGGAGAGAAATTAGAGGATAAAGTGAAGGCCATCAAAGCACTTGAATCGACTGTTAAAGTTCTGAAACCAGCTTCTCAACAAAATTCTAGTACCCAAGGAAATCGAGCAAAAAACTGGAAGGGCCCGCCACGTCGCCAGTCGTACAAACTGACGAATATTTCGACGCCAGGCGGGCGCAAAACAAATCAGAAGCCGAAATCATACCAGGACCGTCGTTCAACACAGAAGAGCAGCCACTCGACGCCGAAGAAACGAAATTAACAACTGTAAGTCGGTTAGCAGGTAGACTCAAGTTCTTTCGCTCACCATGGGTGGAAGTGACATCAGATAAACTAATCCTGAACTGGATCCATGGGTATAAGATACGCTTTGTAACAAAAGTATTTCAGTCAACTCCACCTTCAGAGCCCCAGTGGACCTCTCAAGAACGTATCGAGATTCAGAAACAATTGGTCAAGCTGGAGGGTAAAGGTGCCATTAAGCGAGTCTCATCAGACGTAAATCAGTTTATTTCAACAATTTTTATCACACCAAAACCAGATGGGTCATACAGATTCATTTTAAATCTGAAAAAACTCAATGAATTTATAAAAACAGAGCATTTTAAATTGGAAGATGATAAAGTTGTTAGACGTCTGATGACAGTTAATTGCTCCATGACTTCCGTAGATCTCCAAGACGCATATTACCTAATCCCGGTTAGAGAAACAGATAGAAAATGCTTAAGATTCAACTTTGGTGGTAGCTCATACGAATTCACATGTCTGCTCTTTGGCCTGAGTACCGCTCCGTATACTTTCACAAAAGTTATGAAACCCGTGGTTTCTCACTTGAGAAGCTTGGGCTATACTTCAGTTATTTACTTGGGTGACATATTGCTTATAGAAAATTCATTTATTAGGTGTCAAGAGTATATTCAGGTCACAACAGCCTTGTTAGAAAGACTAGGGTTCCTGATTGATGAGAAAAATAGTAATAAAGTACCGTCGACACGTTGCAAATTTTTGGGCAATATTTATGATTCGGTTAAAATGGTTATAGAGTTACCAGTTGAAAAGCAGAAAAAAGTTAAATCGAAAGTTGAAAAACTCAAAACATGGAAATATTGCAAGATAAGAGAGTTTGCATCATTTGTTGGAACCTTATGTTCATGCTGTATAACATTGAAATATGGTAGAGTTTATATGAGAAGTTTCGAGCGAGAAAGGTTCCTAGCACTGGCTTCAAGCGATAATGATTTTGAGGTATCCATGAAGTTATCATCTGTGTTACAGAACGATTTAAATTGGTGGAGTAGGAATATATTTCATGCTTAGAACAAGATCAAACGGTTTGACCCATGTATGGAGATATTTTCGGATACTTCGTTATCTGGTTGGGGAGAGTGTTGTCAGGGGAATAGAACTCACGGTTTTTGGAGCGAGACTGAAAGAGAACACCATATTAATTACTTAGACTTGATAGCTGCGTGGTTTGGTTTAAAATGTTACGCAAAAAAATTGAGAGATTGTGATATTCTTCTGAGGATTGACAATACCACTGCCATCGCTTGTATTAATAAAAAAGGAGGCGTACAATTCCCCAAGTTGGCTAAAGTAGCAAAAGAGATATGGCAGTGGTGTGAAGATAGAGATCTGTGGATTTTTGCTAGTTATATTTCATCTGAAGATAACTCAGAAGCGGATTTTGAATCTCGTAAACTAGAAACAGAAACAGAGTATTCACTATCTCAGTCAGCGATTAGTAAAATTTCGAGAAGCTTCGGGGAACCGGAGATAGATCCTTTTGCCACAAGAACAAATACGAAATGTAAAAAGTATTTTTCATGGAAAAAGGATCCAGGGTCATTCGGTGTATATGCATTCACAATCAATTGGAAAAGCTATTTCTTTTATGCGTTCCCGCCCTTTTCGATAATTTTACGAATTCTGGAAACAATCAGGTTCGAGCATTCCAGGGGGATCTTGGTGGTTCCATGTTGGCCAGCTCAGGCTTGGTTCCCATTATTCATGTCAATGCTTGACTCGTCACCAGTTTATTTTAACCCTAACTCTAATTTACAGTTGTCTTTGGACAGGAATCCTCACCCCTTTTGGAAACGGATTACCCTGGTTGCAGGTATTATATCGGGGCAGCATTTCAACGAAGATCAGTGCCTGCAGAATCAATAAAAATAATGATCTCGTCCCTTACTGCATCATCCTTAAAACAGTATAACACTGCCTTCAAGAAGTGGTGGAGTTTCAGCAACGCTCATAATCTAGATCCATACGAAACTACTATCCCTGCGGTATTGCAATTCCTAACTGAAGAGTTTGAAGATGGTGCTTCTTATGGCACTTGAGATTGCTTTCGATCAGCTATGGCCCTGATACATGGTTCTGGCCTTGGAGATGACTCGGATGAAAAGGTTCTTCAAGGGTATTTCTAGAGAGAGACCTCCAAGAGCAAAGTACGATTCCACTTGGGACCCTAAAGAGGTCTTATCGTATTTAAAGAAATTAGAATGTAATGAGAAACTCTCCTTGGAAACTCTCTCTAAGAAATTGGTGACCGTATTCGCACTGGTTACTGGTCACCGTATACAGACTCTATCTGCCATCGACATAAGGAATATTATAAAGACAAATGATAACACTTATGAGATTAAGATCTAAAGACGTCAGGACTCAAAACTGTTCAACCGAACCTTATAATTCCGTGTTTTGTTAAAGGTATCTTGATTTATCCCGCGTCGGCATTAGAAACGTATTTAGATTTAACGAAACCTCTTCGGAATGATGAGGGAAAACTCTTTATTTCAACGCGGAAACCACACAAGGCGGTTGTTAGTCAAACTTTGAGCCGTTGGATAAAGGAGATTTTGAATGACAGTGGTGTGGACATTTCCAAATTTAGTGCATACAGCACAAGACATGCATCTACCTCGGCTGCCAAGCGTGGTGGCATAACTGTTGACTCGATTTTAAAGAGTGCTGGGTGGAGTAAAAAATCTCAAATGTTCGCAAAGTTTTATAATCGTCCGATTATTGAGAATAAAGAGGCATTTGCGTTGGCAATTTTGAACCCAGAGGATGAGTGAATGTGCTCACCATCCATACTGAAGCACACCATTCCTCGATCGAGCTATTTCTTTCCCTTAATTTGTATTAACTGAAGTTAAAGTAAATATATAATTGTGTGGTATTTTCTGATAATTGGGGTTGCGTGTAAATCTCCGTCGTAAAAGGCTTTAAACAGCTACATTTTGATCTCGAAGGAAGAGGCGCGAAATACAATTAAATGATTACACATTTCTATTCTCTTTTCTTCATTAAATGATTACACAAGTAGTACACATTTCTTCAATTTTGAAAAAACAAAAAATGATGAAAAACAACGACAAGTTATTAAGGCCTAATTCTTCAAAGCATTATTGTTAATTCATTGAAAAACCTTATTTTCCCATTTTTTATCTTTAGCGTTAAAATTGCGAGCCACAAAAATGGCGGCGCCAAATTTGCGGCGCCAAAAAGACGGTGTTCCGAGAGTTATACATCATTGGTTCATAGCCAGCGATTGAGTTTGGTCAAAACAAGATTTGCGCACCGCAGTTCAATCACCTGTGTTTCAACGGCTGTGTAGAGAACTCAGGCAGATTTCCTGTACTAAGTGAAACTTTCTCCGTTTATTCTCTGTCTTTTGTTCATAACGAATTATTTGCCAAAATTTGGGTACATCCAAACGTATATACGGACACTCAGCATCCATCCATACACACGCACACACACTCTCTCTCTCTCACACACACACATACCTACGTATATCGACTCAATAGCTGTTCCCCACATTTGAGTGCCCTTAAAATACCGACAAGGCGAAGAAAGAAAAGTGTTCACGGGATTATTACAATAAATTTGTGAGATCGGAAAATTTCAACAATACATTAGTTTAGCTGATATTATAAAGTGACTCCCTCTTCCATATTTTCATAATTTTCTTCAAGTACCTGTCGACCTTCTTTTTAAAGATCCCAGACTGGTGAAGAATACTAGAATTTTGCCTCGTTTGAATCAGCTCTCTGGAGCATTACTCTTCGAGATACTCTACACTGGTACACACATGTACATATATACTTTGTAACAGCTTTCCTACCAAAACTTACCCAAATCCCAACATTTCCAAATTTCCAACCATGAATCTGTAGGCGAACCATTACCTTCGTCCTGGGTGCCCTACGTTCCCGGAAACTCCATGAGCTAACAAAATAAAAAAAAACCACTCCCCGACCAACCAGAGGCTCAATCCAACCAGAAAACGTTTTTAGGGCGCCAGCCGATCTTTAGTTCGGTGGAATCGGCAAACCACTAACTTAACCGCAACCAAAATAAATAAACTTCGCTGATCAGCCGGGGGAGACAACCTAAACTTACCAGAAACCTCCGAGAAAGTAGGACCCCAGGGTACGGAATTACCCAGTTGCTCAGTGTGGTGGTTGTGGAGAGGGGGGTGGATTCGTGGTGTAAGGAGACGCAACGAACCTCAACCGAATCAACGAAAACCCAATGGCCAAACTCTTAAAATTAGCTGAAATAGATCAGGATCTTAACTGTAGACATTACTAGACAGGAATGACCTTCATAATCGATTTCCCCATTTATTCGGCGCTTAGACTAATTCTACATCTTACAGTTAGCTTAAATTCTAACCCGTATCCTTGGATTCTGAGACCAATACACATCCTGGAGTTGGGATCCTAGAGGACTCCATCGGGTAGCTGGAAAACTCAATATGAGGTAGCGTGAGGGAGAGAGAACGAGCGTTAGCTTATCAATTAGCACGATTTCATGTAATTACGTAGCGGAAACTCGTCGAAACGATAGACGGATTCGGATTTCGCCAGAACCGCATCGCTGCTAGCTATGAGCTAAACGATACCGGTTCGTATGTTCATCTCCGTAGTTAGGCAGCAACGATACCAGGTCGCGGGGACCGTGGAGGGCACGAGTAGCCCTGATACCAGGTGGTATCAGTAACGGCGAAGCGAGGAAGCAGTGGTACCAGGTGATACCAGCGCCAGCCACGCTAGGGAACGATGGTACCAGGCGAAGGTAGCATCCACAAGACCAGGGAAGCCTGGTATCAAGTGGTAACATCACCAGCGAATCTAAGGAGCACTGGTACCAGATGGTTTCCTCACCAATAAGGTCAGGAAAGCTGGGTACCAGGTGGTAGTAGCACCAACGAGGTTAGGGAGCGTTGATACCAAGCGGGTTCTTCACCACTAAGGCCAGGAATGCTCGGTACCAGTTGGTAACGGCACCAGGGAGCGTTGGTACCAAGTGGTTCCGCCATCGGTCGGCGCGGGAAGACTTGGTACCAGGTGGTAACACCATCAACGAGGTCAGGGAGCATCGGTACCACATGTCTTCTTGGTCACGATCAGATGGCCAGAAGTCATGATACCAGAGTCTAGCTAGCGCTAGCACCATGGAATTGGCTAGTGATGGTGCTAAAATTTAGGTAGCGTGGGCACCAATGTCCAGGCAATCATGGTCTAGCCTTGGACGGTGGTCCCAAGAGGCAGCAACCCAGAAAGGTAGCACTAGAGCTCAAGAGTTGGGTAGCTCAATAGCCTAGGTATAGGAAATCCGATTTTGGACCAAGAGTTAGGAGAGGATTCCATAGAGGTAGCTTGGATTCCAACCATTTTTTTTTAAATATAATTAGCGTTATTTCGTCACCCATACCCAACCGGAATCTACCAAAAAAAAACTCATCCTAACGCGTCCGCCATTTTGTCGCGTGTACGCCAATTATACCCATTTTTCACTAGATCCGATTATCCCAAAAAGCGCATGAATTTCCCGAGTCCGGTTGATTACGTAACTCTCGAGAAATTCGTCCAGAGCGGCGTCATTTTGTAATGGAAAGTTGCAAGTCGGAATTGTTGAGGGTATCCGACCCTAAAAGTTTCTTTCGCGTCCATATTTTATGTAAAATCGGAAGCATGCAAATTACTAATTGCGGAATTTTCCAATTGCCGATTTTATTATACGGGTTTGAAGCAGATACCCATAAGCAACCATGAGTGCAAGTCAGAAAGGTGGCACACGGGAGTGAGCGAGAGGGAGGTATGCCAATATGCCATTCTCCATTACTCATGAAACGGAACTTCTCACGCACTTGCCGGGTCGAATTGGTCACCGAATACCTCCAATTATTACCCAATTATTTAATTGGATACATTCGGAACGATAATTGGGGGATATTTGGCCCATTCTGGGTCATTATTATTCTAATTATGCGCGGCGCGTCATGTGGTGATTTGTGGACGGAACTACCACATATTTTCCGTAGTTTTTGTTCATTCGGGGACACTCGCGGGCCTAATTACTTTAATTGTTCATGCTTCTACTTACCATGTAGAAGTCCGAGATAGTCCCAAGTCGTTTGCACAAAAACCACGCGAAAAACTGCAGAAAAAAAAGGTTGCTGTGTAGCACGCGGCGGGGTAACAGCGACTGACTAAAATGGCTGCCAACTCGCCCGTTCTGACTTGGCAACCTGTTGCGACGGAGGGGGAAGTCACGTGTTTCTTCCCCGTAGCACGGCGCCATCGGGCGGCTGGGGTAGCCGTAACTAGACGAATAGGGAGCGCGGGAACATTTAAAATGTTCCCGTTTCGTCTTATCGTGTTTTTCTGTTTCTATATTTTTTTAATTTTCACGGGGATCCGAATCCCAAACCTAAAGAGATGGGGATTGATGGTTTAGGGAGCTTATCCCTGGGGAATGGTTGTTCGGGGAAAGAGATTTGAAACTCCAAACTTATTGAACCCAAAAATCGTACCGGGAATTTCCCAAATCCCTTTCCTACGGGGGGGAGCGCGATTTTCCTCGACTTTTCCTAGCTTCCCCAGGAACAGTTTTTCCCAAATGAATGGAAAGCACCGGCTGCTCGGTAATATTGTTGGCAATGTCTAACTCGGTACTCTCTAGGTTCACTTAACCTAAATCCCGTCACTACATGTCTCAACACCCTAAAACTTTTACTCATTAATTTACTAATTATTCAAATTTTTCCTTGTTAACCCGAACTTTGTGCTTACAATACAAAACTTCCCACTGTTTGTTAAACGCGCGTTTGAGTGCCGATAGGTAGCGTTATAAATATTTATTAACCTACTTATAATTAACGAAGGGAGCATTCGCGGTAATTGTTCTCTCTCTGTCTCCGATTATAACTTGTTTACGTTACCCGGGGTGGCGAAATGGAATTTCGTCACAACTTGCATGAGATAACTAGCAATAATCTCTTTATTCTTCCTGGAAATAACTTACTGAAACTCCTGCGCGCTCCCTCCATTTTTCCAAATTGTAGGTATTACATTGTAATTATTGTTATATAGCGTTCCAGATTTTTGCTCGTATGAGTCTTGAGATGGAATAAAAACTCCTCATGTATGGATTTTCTAAAGGTGGTTCCTTTCATCTTAAGTTAAAGTAGCTTCAAAGCTATAACACATACCTTTATCAATGATACTAATAGAACATGTAGAAGAAATGAAGCAAATTGAATATAAACATGTTCACTCGCACTGCTAATTTTTTGAAAGACATCTTTAATGACTCTGAAACATCGGCCATTTACAAAATTAATTACCAATAGGTTTGATTTGAGTGGCCAGAGGTGAGTTGAATCAAATCTATTAACAATAACAAGGGTTAACTAAATTAAACAATAATTAAAATTAATTACCTAATATATGACAAAAGCTTTTGGGATTGGCAAGACCCTAAACGTAATGTTTTTATTGGAGATAATGTCACAGATTAAAAATATATAACTAAGTAATGAAGCTTATTTTTTAAGGAGGTTCATAAAAAATATTCTTTCCATATTTTTGCGGAAATTTTTTTAGTTATCGTCCTCAATAAAAATCAGATTAGATGAAATGAATGTATTATGTTGTTCTCTTGCGCTGTTGGATTTTGAGATGCATTTCAGTGATTCAGGCAGCTTCTGTTCTCCTTAATAAATTCAAGTATATCACGGACGTCTTCATTACCTGCAATATGATTACATTCTCAAGTACAAGTATTACAATATCTAATAAGAAATTGAACCATACTCGTACAGTGAGAAAATTACTGAATGATAGCTCGATCATTCCACCAGCTGTGATTTTTCGTGGAATTTGTGCGTTGGCAATAACTAGAACCAAGGCAGTACTTATACTGGTGGGTACTCGATGCCATTCTAGCATATAGGCTGAACCTCCGACTTTGTTACACTGGGAACATTTTATACATTGGGAAAAAATGAAGTGTTCCAGTTTGTCGATGACAAAATTTCGTCGATTCGACCTTTTCTCCTTGTAAAGAATTAAATAAAGGAATAATAAAAGACTACATGTTTGATCAAATGAAGACCAAGTGAAGTGTAGATGTGAGCCATTGGGACCACGTGAAAAACTTCCAGGTTTATCATTTTCACTTAAGTGAATCTATTCTCTATAGTGATTTTACCCATTAGTCTTAACTAGTAAGAGTTTGATATCTGCCCTATCTAACTAAATAACAATAAGGAATAGTATATTTCCAGGCTATCATTCTGGGAATTATTGCTCGCGCAGAGTTTGCACTTGAGGTAAAGCCGAGAGCAGGCAAAAGCGCGATAAAAAAATCCCCAGAACGACGGCCTGGACAACATTTTTGGGTTGTGACTTCTACTTTTCTGAATTCGGAACAGGACTAATACCAATCCCCGAACGAGGAAAAGTACTAGACACTACGGAAATGAAATTTTAGCCTGACAAATATGTCAACATCGAGGTGGAATTAATTTCCAATGGACGTAATTGTAATGGGCTCACAAAAAACAGTGAATTTTTGATAAAATTTTTGCTTTTGGCGATATTTCGAACCACTCTAACACGTTATAAGGAATCCGTTTGTATCCTCGCGGTACAAGCGCATGTGTTGGCGTGTATATGTGAGGAAGTTTTTGTTCATATTTTGAGTAAGAACAAATGGAGTGACAAACTTTTCGTTTGTAGATTTTTTCAAGAACTGAACAGAAATTTGTCGTGTTGGCATTCAAGCCTCGGAGATCCGACCATCACACAGACTTTTTGTATTAAATTGTGTATATGACAAGAGTAGCAAGATTTGTTGAGGACATCACGTGACACACTGGCCTTATAATTTCTATTTCCCAACGATTATTTTTGAGTTTCACGTATATTGTGATCATTTTCCTAAGTTTCTCACATCTAGAACGCTCTGAATTACTATGGGAAAAGAAACTATTTGGTCGTAATTCGAGGATGAATGTCGAATTGATTTATTTTGTTTTATACTGTGATACTCAGTTAATGAGGGTACCCGTTCTTTCAATATTTCTCCAATGTAGCAGAATATGAAAATATTGAAGCAAAGAGATATTAATAGAAGAAAATACGTAATTATTCCAATTGTTTCACTCTCAGTCCACGTCTGAAAGCAATCATAATGCATAGGTATCAGCTATTTCTATGGTGGTGTTGATGCATTTTCCTACCGTGAGACAGTAGTACTCAAGCAAACAAATAAGTATGGTTGACGCGAAGAGCTCCACCAGGCATATTTCACGGAGAAGTTGTTCGACATCTGCTGCAAATCTGCGAACAGAATTTAAAATAAGATTAGTGTTGCAAAATTTTCACTTCAAAAATTTCACCTTAGTGGGAAATTATTTTCTATTCATATTTAAGCACTGCAACATGCAAGGGCAACTTGTAGAAATATTGAGATTCCCAGGAGGGAATTGGCCATGCGATGAAACTTAATCGAAGCTTGGACGAGGCTTGACTAAGCATCGCCAAAGCTGTGTTTTGAAGCCTCGGTCAATCTGTGCAGATCATGCGAATGTAACACCAATCCCAGCTTAGAGAATAAGCTTCGTCCTAGCTCGGTTACGTAGGTTAATACAACCTTCGAACTTTATCTTGGTACAAGCCGCGAAATTCATTTCATTTTATCCGAAGCTGATAGCCCTGGGCCTAGAGCAATCTCACCATCGATATAAGCAAGGGCCAACCTAATACGTATGCCCAGCCTTAATAAACCGAGTTACATAGGGGCCTCGAAATTCATTTTCATCCAAGTTCTCAAGTGCCTCATGGTCGAAGCCTCGAAACTAATCTTGGCCCAAGCTACAAAATTTATCTTTGTTCAAACTTCGAAGATAGGAACATTGAGGTTGGACCAAGCTTAGTTCAACATTTGTTTCCAAGCTTAGGTTTAGGTAGTGCAGTAAGCCTGGATTTATATATGTATCCAATATTAAGCAGAGTTTCGCTGGAGCCGGTAAATCGAAACTAGGAAGAATATACTTTAATCCAGCTTAGTTCAACCTTAGTTTCAGAAGCTTGGGTTAAGATGGTGTGTGCAATCCAGGATTCATGCTTGTTAAAGCTAACAAAGCCGACCTTGGACCAAGCTTAGCACAACATGGTTTCTAAAGTTTGCGTTCGGATGATTCTAGTAAGCTCGCATGTATGTATGTATCCAATATTGGACGTAGATTGGATTCTCCCTGTGTACCAACGCTAGGGACGTTAAGATTGAGCCTAGCTTGGCACAAGCTGGGCCAGCAAAGTTTGGATGTTTTCTATATAACTCAGCTTGGTTTGATCTAGGCTTATACATGGGATGAAGCTATCTTGAAGATATCAAGGTCAAGTTTCGACATCGAAGGTCGGACCAAGATTGAACGAGGAACGTTCAAACTTCGAATTCCTCACCTGGGATTACAGCTGTGCAGAGTCCAGACAAAGCCAATGATTAACATTCAAAGCTCGGTGGGACTGCAATTTCTCAATTGCTAAAAAAGATCGTTACACACCCAGTTATGAATTTTCACAGGCCAGTTATTCCAAAGTAATTAGAATGCGGTCTTATGAGTTATGTTTCTAACCTAGTATACGGTCATTCTTATATGTGCCCTGAAATCAAGTCCGACATTGATTACTCATTTTTTTTAACTTTCCGATTCAGGGATCGCGACGATGAAGTGTCTCAGAAATGGAAAACTTTCACTTTTCGCGACATTTCACATCATTCTGACAAATTTTAGATGAGGGTTTTGTGTGTGTGTGTTCCTATGTGAGTGTTTTTCGTTCAACAGTTCCTCGTAAATGGCTGGATCGATCCGTTTCTTCTTTTGACGAAAAATCACCTCTCACTGATGTCCAAGCGGGAAAGGAGTGTCAATCTTGAAAAACAGTCCCTTCAATTGTCGTCAACCGAACAGTTGGAGATCCTTATATATAATTGAGAGCTTCGATCACAAATCGAATGAGAATCGCAATAAATCGATTATCCTTATATACAATTGAGAGCTTCGACCACAAATCGAATGAAAATCGTAATAAATGGATCATCGAATAAAAAACTCGATTATCGAAGAAAAAATCTCGATTATCGATGCGATGATAAAAATCGAAATCGAAATCGCATGTGGCCGCGTAGCGGCTACCGGCAAGGAACTAGTCCCATTATAAAAAGGAGATACATCTAATATCGATAAATCATCGATATATCTCGAAATTTTATCACGGCGGAATGCGCGCGCAGCCGCGCCTTCGCTGATAATCGTAGTCTCTATCTCTATTCCTATTCAAGAAAATTCAAGAAAATCCATGCACATAAATGAACGTCGTTAGAGTCGAAATATCTCGGAAATCATGGCATGCAAAACGTAATGGCGTTTTGTGGCGAAAATTGCAACAACGGATTAAAATCGAATATCGATATTTGGTTATCGATTCGGGTTTAGTTTCTAAAAGTATGACAATTGTTCGAGTTGTCATAACTTATGTAGTTTTCAAGTTTCGAGTGTTTTACTATATATTCTATTCAGTGTTGAAAATTTTATATGTATATGATAATCCTATGGTAAAAAAGAGAAGCAAAATCTCCAAATACAATTGAATGACCGTAAACTTGATATCTCGATATCGCATAAGACGAAATGTCTCGAAAACCATAAGGTGAAATCGATGCGATATTAGTCAGTGCGGCGGAAAACGGAAATGCGCATGCGGAGCACGTGCCGCCGATCTCGTTACAGAAAAAACAAAAGATGATTGCTCCCAATTGGAAAACTGAAAGCTCTGTTTTTCTCTGAGTCGATGATGAACAGTATCTTCAACTTCGCAAACGAATTGTGTTGCGTCTCAAATCCGCGAAACTACGTATTTAGCTATGAACTTCCATTGACGTCACTACAAGTTCCCGAGGAGTAGACAGGGGCTTTTCGTCGATTTTCCCAATGAGAATTTCGTCTAGACTACATTAGACTTTGCTACTTAGAAATTGGTCAATGTCCTGCTCACTAATGCCTGGGCTGAAAGGCACAGCAGGAATGCTAGGACATTGTCTTCTGAGGTTCTCCACTCACCGAGTCCGGTGATCGGGCTCGCCAACTGGCGACTTTCCGTTTTTGACCAAAAACCCCAAAGGTATGACGTCCAATTTTCTCTCCTTGTTCAGAACAAGGAGTTGCTCATTTCCTCTCAACCATGACGTCAATGGAAGTTGCCACCTCTACCCAATATTGGCTCGGGCCTATGGTCCTACACTTGTATATATATGGCTGAAATTGTATTTTCAAGTTAGTTCAAGTTCAAGTTTCACATCAGCTCGAGTACAATATCCTCCAAGCACACATCTAACTTCGTCTCGCAATCTGACTAGATCATATCACAAAAAATTCAATAACATAATTGTAATAAACGGAACACCAAATGAACACGTGAGTGAATCAATCAGATTATCCCCGTCTCCCAAAAAAAAGGCATTCATCTCTCACATCGTCACTCTCTCCACACATTATAACAATCCTACAAAATCCAATCTTCTAACTAGCTGTATAAAGAAATTCGGCGTGCAGCAAAATTTCGTGTGATATTGTGTCTGTATAGACTTCTGGAATTTACAACTCCAGTTAATTACCAAATTTAAATTGAGTTCAGTACCATACGAAATAAATTGTTTTTACTTCAAATCGCATATCGTAATGCAGCGCGCGTTCGGGCTTATAGGAGAAAAAGTGTATGATAAATGTTATTCCTTATACAAAGATACACACATAATATTTTATGACTTTTTTATAATTTTCTTAACGCTTTCAATTGTTTATATCGCTCTATTACACGAACGGTAAGAGTTAGATGGAAATTTTTTAAATAAAAGTTGATCCCCCTGTAGAGACACATTTTTTGTTGCATGAATTTTTCCGTAGCACTCAAGTAAGGCGATAGCGTTTAATTTATTTCAAATTTTCAACACACACGTATACACCCATCCGGTCATTACACCTATATGACACTTATTTTCAATTCCTGGAATCGCTCGGGGTGGACCAAAGCTTATTGATAGTATAGTAATTCTGTCAGGATAGAGACACTACTTATGAAAAGCAGGTTTCTGGGAAAAACTCCACCTCTTTTACCAACTAAGCCGGCTGCATAGGCTTATGCGGCTAATGTAGCTCACGTTTGTATCAATCGGCACGCTCAGAAAATAGTGAAGCGAAAGTGTATTGTGATAGCGGCACCATTTGCCAATGTCAATCCAATAATTTCTCATCAAGATTTAAGTGAAATTTGTATATCGAAAACCATCGCCACCTGCATCTTCTACTTACTGATACATAGAAGTCTAAAGTTTGTGATCGAAGGTAAACGGACAAAACCATATCCAATGAACAAAGGCACAGGACAAGGCTGAGTCCTGAGCTCGTTTCTCTTCAATTTGTACATATCCAAACTTTCTGACCAAATATCACCAGAAGTCGAATTTGTTAGCTTAGCTGACGACTTAGTGCTTACTACCAGATGGTAAAAATTAGAAGAACGTCTAAAAATCGTGGACAAGGCAGTAGCCAACGTAGACGCGGACTTGAAATGAAGACATCTTCAAATAGGTCACAAAAACATTTAATGAAAGTTTGCTACGAAATAGGAACCGCTGACGAAATAGCTAGACTTCTGGGAATACTACTCGACTGGAGACTATTATTCTCATCACATATCAAATACCTTCACCGAAGCAATACAATAATCATCTCAGTCATGAAAACCCTCCAATCTACTTGGTACGGTGCATACTCTAGCAATCCCCTCCTTCTTCACAGTGGTATAATGAGAAGCTCTCTGGAATACCGATATCACACATCGCATCCGTCGAACCTGAACACTTTCAACGAACTGCGATTCGCCTAGCACAAGCTCGTGAAGTTGCCCTCAAACTCCGTTACCGCCAATTATCAAACAGATATACCTTATTCTTACAAACTAGTGAACTATAAACCGATAATAAACATTAACATTGGTAAGAACCTAGAATAATCAAAAGCCCCAGGAAAAGACCTCCAGGAATATGCAAGCGGGAACTACATAAAAATACTCAGATTTCCACAGAGCTCCAAGAATGAACAAGGCTGGTACCTGGAAAATGTCAGTCTATAGTCCAGAATCGAGTTCTCACTTACAGAAGAGATCTCATCCTACGATTCAATATTCATTACTGAAGTCTCAGCAACACCCAACGCGCTACGAAAGATGTCGGGATCGCATATCTATAATACTCACGGACTCACTGATCAGTGCTTCAACTGCAATGGAAAATTTGTCACCATCAAGCAATACAGTATATATATAGGAATATGTATATGTATATCATATCCGAAATTCTAGAAATCTGCCCTGACGGATCTATCGATTACTCACTGATTGCGGATATGAGGGGAACAATTTGTGCGTACGGTTGATCATTAGTTGATCGGTACTTGACTGCTTATTCGATCAACCTTCATAAAGAATTGATCGACAGTTGAGCGCGACTTGACATGGAAACATTTCCACCGAAAAAAATGAAAAACATCAAAAAGTCATGTATATCGAGAATCCCGAAATGAATGACTTTTGACCCACATACATATTTTCTCAGTGGACCAGCGATCAAGTAGTGATTAAGTGCGCGCACAAGTTGATCCCCGGGATCGAGTTGCACTCAATGGGTCCATTAGGGTGGGGAGACCTTAAATTAACAAAACAAGAAGTGGTATTTGCGTGGATACCATTTCACATTAATATTACATGCAATGACGAAGTTGATAGAATGGCTATAGGGAAGTTATGAGCTCCGGCTAGCTTCGAATCACAGATCTACCCCATACTGATGTGAGAATCAACGCCACTAATGAGATGAAATAAGCCTTAGCAAAAACGTTTAAAGACAAGATAGAAAGGAAACTACTATTTTACATATTTCTATAAAGAGTAGAGCTGTCCTCGGTTTACCTACCTAAAAATTAATGGACCCCCAATTACAACGATATGCAAAATGAGATCAAATCACCACAGTCTTCATCAAAGCAAAAAAATTCGCCATAATGCGAATGTGGAAGAACCGAGAATCTAGTCCATGCATCCAAGACGTGTCCTTTGTACGCCAAAGGAAGAGTCACACTTCGTAAAACACTAGAACAAATTAATATCCAACCCAGAGACATCAAGAGATTAATGGAAAAACCAGATGCAAAAATTGCTCACATCTTAACGAATTATCTCAAATCCATAAACCAGGAAATTTGAATTAACCGCCAACCTCACCTAGCAACAACTCACTATAGGGGACACCAGCAAATGCAAACTTAGAACTAACACAAATGTCTTCTATAGGGAGATAACGACCGTAGAAATGAGCTCGGTGGGAAGCGCCAACCAGGACGAACGCATGCGCTCGTTCCTGTAGTGTTCCACCTAAGCCTTTTCACTTACCTCCATCGTAATCCCTGTTTTACAATTATCCTTCTCTATTCCATTCTTTTTTCAATACTAGTGGTGTGAGCATGCGTGTACCCCATTCGGAGTACAACCAGAACTTCCCGATTTGGTATTTCAGCACAGCGTACTAAATTTATTCTTCTCCAATATACCACGAGTGTGACTAGTGTTAGTCACATTTGAGAATGCTAGACTGGCTCATTTATGAATCAGATAGTTATGAATATTTGAGTAGACGCATGGTGAGCATGAGGATGAGACTTATGCGCGTTACTTGAGTGGAAGTGAGACACCAATAGCGGTGCGGCCGTTCGAGGGTTAAATCCGTCATACCTTTTTAACTATAATAATCATGGAAAAAGTCATAAGAAATTAAATATGCATTCCCATTCACAGAACATGTTCCGTTTGACACTTTTTGCTGTATCTCTCACCGTATTTGCTTTAGAGCATTATGGACAATTGAGTTTGCTAGTAATAATGTATATACTACTCCAATTTTATCAGTCATAGACCGATGACAATTTTTTCTACGTTTGTATCGGTGAAAACGTCGTTAAATTCGCGGTTTGTAACGTTTTATACCGAGAAAAGTGAGCAAAACTGCAAGCTGCTACATACTATTGCATTAAAATCGTCAATAAAGAAAACCCTCAAGTTCCCAGGTTGTATATCACATGATCAGGCTTAATCTGGATTGAATCTCAATATTTTTTTGCAGAAAGGTCCAAGAAATTCGGCATGAATCATTCTAATACTTCACTTAAAATATCGTTTCCTAACAATCACTTCAAATATCGAACAGATATTTTCTTTATGTACCAAAATTATTAGATAAAATTGGAAATCTTTCCATATCCAATGACTCCTCGCTCTAGATATTAAACCAGTGTGCATTTATAACGCCACATTCGTTGACAAATCATCTTGAAGCCAAATGACACAGTCTCTTACAGCTGAAGATTGCGAGCAAAAAGACGCAACTACTTTTTTAGAAAGTTGAATCAATTAGTCAGTTCTTATGGAATTACCCGAGTAGTCTCCCATGATGACGAATAATGTCACTTATTTTCCTCTTTAAACCCGCTCCATCCTGAGACCCACCGTCAATTAAGTAATTAAGGTTCACTACCATAATGTCAACTTGGCCATTAATATGAGTTACAAAACTAGCGGCTAGATTGCAGGACACTGTAGTGATGGTATAAACCACTAGAGCAGCTAGACAATGGGAAAAATAAACAATCTCATATACCGGCGTAATATAAGGATCAAACAGCGAATCATAACCCCGAAAAACCATGGGCCGACTGTCATCAAGTTTTCCACTTGATGCAGGACTGCCCATCAAAAATGGCATTATAGTATGATAGGACATTCCACCAGTATAAATAAATGATGCACATAACAGAGTCAATTTTTTCCCCATTAAAGAATTTCTTGTCATAATAGTCCACTCTTCTTGTTTATCAATTCGCTGCCAATCGGCTTCCACGTGTTCTATGCATCGTTTAATATCTTTGTGGTGATAAATAATTGCTGTATACTTTAATAAATTCATCATAAAAAATCCAACGGGGCCACATAATGCAATTTTAGCGCTCAAGTTTTTCTCACGAAATATAATGTGAAATATCGAGGGTACTGATGCGAATAGGATGATACTATAAAAGAAGAATTGGATAATAATAGCACATAATATGTTTTTTGATGATGACCGATTTTTTATAAAGGGCCAAACACCGAGCGGAATCAAGAGCCTTCGAGTGAGTGTAAGGGGTTCGATTCCTTTGCGATTGATCACGTTGATGGTCATGCTTGATTTGACTTTCGATATTAACAGTCGACGTATTCTTTGCGGACTAGCAGACGTTAAATATAGGAGGATAGTTCAATTCATAAGCGCTTGCGCTGCATTTCTTGATGGATTAGAATTATCGGATTGAGTATCGTGCCACTCAGTGTATTAGGGACGCTCGGACAAAGTAGACGCGACGATTGCTTCATAGAGATGTAAATCTCGAAGAACATAGGTCGAGTTCGTAGAACTTCAATAGGAGTTATTTTTGACTTTGTGGCAGGATAAGTTATTGTAATTGTAAAAACCAATGATGGCGTACGAGATCTCTCTCGGAGCGTTTGGAAAAAAATCAAAATGTGCTAACTTTCGGATACTGTATTTTACCGTGGCGATACAGAACACATCCGGAAACGGTAGTGCAAAAGTCAGCCTATTATACCCAGAATCTTTAGTTAGGTTTATTGTTGTTGCTGCTTTGCTTAATTATAATAACATGAAAAATCAATTTTTTCGGTTTTCGATAGTGGTTGCCGACTCATTTTAAAAGCTAATTATTTGCTCTACAAAAAAAGTCCTCTTGACTATACGGATTAAGTGAATGAGAATCGAGTTATTTCCGCTTGAATTAATAAAGTGCGTTTTTGCGTCAGTTTTTTGTTAATAACTTTTGAAGCCACTAATTGGGTCAATATACATTTTGATATGTTATTCAGTGTATTTTTATCCATTTTTGGTATACTTCACTCCGGTTGGTGTGAGATGTTACATAGTGTTTAGTGAGGTTCGAGAATTTGCCGGAAATGATCAAGACAGAGTTTAAACACTTGAAGCAATTTATTGTAATTTTCGGCACAGGTAATTTTCTAATTCATTGAAGTTGTAAAGTTTAAAAAAAAGTAGCCGCTCGTATGGTGAAGTAAGTAAGGTGCCTGCCGACGCATCTAGAGGACCTGGGTTCAAGCCCAGGTACCGGTGTATTTTTTCTGGATTATTTGATTTAGTCAAGTAATGGCCACCACAAATGTAAAAAAAAGTTCACCCCCAAAAGTGTCAGGACGAGTACCAAAAACGGTTTACAACTGAATGTTCCTACCCTCATTGTGAACGAATAACATCCGTAACTGTGTTACAGAGGAAAAAGTCGTGAGCGTCTAACGACTATAATAAGTCCAGAGCCGGCGTTAAGAACCATTGTAGTTGATGCGTCGATAACAACAAACCAATCAAAGTTTAAAAACTTGCCAAAGCAGGAACGGGCAAGGTGGCGAAAGATTAGAATAGCAGCAGGAACTTTAGCGTCAGGTAGTAGAGTAGTAGTTGGAACGGGTCTCGGATATTAGGACAGAAAACGATAGCGAGTTAGGCAGGAACACATCAGAGCGCAATAGCACCGTAAGTCGCCCACGAAGTCAGATTAGCGAGCGCGGACCATGAAAAGTGGCCATCCGGAAACTAGGCCCATGCAAGTAGTCCAGACAGGTTGCACCGTGAGATGTTGAAAAACAGGTGTAGCGAATGGAAAATTTCCATGTCAGCAAGTCTCATGTAATTTGAGATTGAAGTAACTGCACTTTGACTAGGCTCGCTCAAGTCACCTTGGCTTATGAAACGTCTGGTTTGCCCAATTCTGCTTGGCTCATCGGAACGCTACGGCTGTCCAATTCTGCTTGGCGGTCCAATTCTGCTTGGCTGTCCAATTCTGCTTGGCTGTCCAATTCTGCTTGGCCTTTTGGATTTTGCTTGCCAAAATTTAGTTGAGGTTGATAGCGAAATTGAATTTTCTATGGAAAATGCGAAATGAAGTTCAAAAGATCCAGATAGGCTTCGGTTGGAGGGATCTGCCAGACGGTGATGATTCGAAACACTGACAGGTCGTGCTCTTTCAGTCCAGGGACACCAGCCAGACGCCAATCCTAGTCCAGTAGCACCGACAAGACCAGTAACAATCTCTCAGCGAGACTAGCGCGAGACGATCTCTTCTGCGACCCGTGTTGGTCTGGTTGTTGAAATTAAAAAAAAACTCGCTGCGATGTCTGGAGGTTTTTTTTGTCTGTAGATGCTTTCGCTCTGGATGCTTCGAGTCAAGTGTGTTGCGCTGCTTTTTTTTTTTTTTTTTTTTTTTGGAAGGGCTGAGGAAGGGAAATCTTCAAAAAGACGCCCTCAGGGAGGGGAAAGGGCAGTGTCGGATTCACTAAGTGCCTACCGACTAAAGCCCTTCCTCAGGGGTTGCCAACCAGAGGTTACAAAACCCAAAGAAGAAGAAGAGACCCTAGTATCGTTACATGGTCAAGGAGGAGCATGGAGGTGTGCACGCGTTTGTTGAGTTTATATGAAATATATTCAGAAACTCTGAGAAGTTGGTGGACGGTGCCGTGGGTTTTGCGGAAACCATGTTGGAAATCGGGGAGGATGTTATTTTGGTCGGTGAAGCTATCAAGACGGGCAAGGATGATAGATTCAGCAACTTTGCTGAGGGTGTAGAGGAGGCTGATGGGACGGTGGTTTGCAGGGTTGCTAGGTGCTTTACCGGGTTTAGGGAGGAAGATGACAGTGGTTGACTTCCAGGATGTGGGGAAGTATTGGAAGCGCATTATTGCATTGATTATGTTGCATCGAGCAACTACATGCTTGTGGGGGAATATTTTCACCGTGATGTTGCTGATGGTGTCACTGCCGGCGGCTTTGCGGTTTTTCAAGGGAGAGGATGGTTTTGAGGACTTCTTTGGACGAGGTTGGTTCAAAGTCTTTGTCAGACACTGTGAAATTGTTAACAATATTTGAAATACGGGTGTGAAAACTAGTGAATTTTTGGTGACGAGGAAATGGGGAACATTGGGATTTGAGGGAGTTAGCAAAGATGTTTGCTTTTTCCTCGTCTAGTGCGAAGGTCTTGCCATCTACTATTAGGGGAGGGCAGTGGGATTTGCGGTTGCGGAAAGATCTGATGACCTTCCAGCAACTTCGGGAGTGTAATTCGGCTTCTGCGATGTAGGATTCAAAGGCAGAGGAAATTGAGGATTGGAGGGCGACTTTCAGCTCTCGTTGGATTGAGTTGAGTTGACGGCGAAGGTGTGGGAGGCGAAGCGACTGCCATCTGCGGCGGATTTTGTTCTTCTCCTTGAGCATGTGGATGATCTTGGAGGAACAGTTTGGTTGTAGAGAGGACGGGGGATTTTGGGAGGTGGCTAGTTTGACGGATTTTTGGATTTCGGCGGTGAGTGATTCAACCGCCAGGTCGATATCTGAGATGGAGTTGATGGGCTGACAATTGAAGGTGGAGGATTCAAGGATATACTTGAAGTGTAGGAAGTCAGTTTTGGAGGATGAGGGATCAGCTTCTATGGGGTTGGCGAATAGGGTTTGAATTACTGGGGAGTGGTCTGAGCTGAGTTCTAGGAATGATTTGGGATCGTTGGTGACGGTGACATTTTTGGTTAGGAAGAGGTCATGGATGTTAGGTTGGTGACGATGATTGTGGGGGTGGTGTGTGGGTTCGGAGGGGGCTTCAATGTTAAAATTGTAGCGAATAGAGGATTTGAGTAGGGAACGGCCTTTGGGATTAGCACTGGGGCAACCTCATGCCATATTTGGGGCATTGAGGTCGCCAGCGATGATGGTGGGTGAGTTTGATTGAAAAATGTCTAGGATAGGTGTTTGTCGTTTGGGGGGCTATAGTAGGAAAATATGCGGAGGGGGCCAGTGTCGAGGAGTACAGTGGCGCCCATGATTTCGTGGGTGGGGGAGTTAGAGTTGATGGGTTTGTGGGTTAGGGAATTACGAATGCATAGAGCAACACCCCCGAAGGAACTTTCCGGGCCGTCTTTTCTATAAATGCAGAAATTTGGGATGAAGAGGGATTTTTTCGGGTTGAGGTGGGTTTCGGTGATGCAAATGATGTCGATTTATTTATCTTCGAGAAAAAGGGATAACTCTAGGCGTTTTGTTGGGGAGAGTCCTTGAGCGTTCCAGGTGGCGAGGTTAATTGCTACTTTGAAGGATGGTCGTGAGTTTGGAGATGAAGTCAAGAAAAAGCTGTTGGAGCGCGTCAGGGTTGATGGCGCGGGGAGGAGGGTTGTTGGGTGGGGATTGGTTTTGTCGGGATGCGGTTATGTTAGCGTATGTGGGCGGCTGGTTTGTTGTAGTATGATGGAGCGGTGGGGGATGGCGGGGAGGTGGAGAGGGTTGAGGAGGTCGGAAGGCGCGAGGTGGTGGAGAGGATTGAGCATGCATTGATGGGGTAGCAGGAGTAGTAGTTTGTGCTGATGAATTAGGTTTTCGAGGGATTTTCGGTGGGGCTTTTGGGCAACCACGGTAAGTGGCACGGTGGGGACCCTTGCAGTTGGCGCAGGTGGGAACAGCGTCTTTTTTGTTCTTCATGGTGCATGCAGCGGTGGCGTGGTCTTGGGAGCAGAAGGCATAAAACCAGGGGGCGTGGCAGTAGTTGGAGGTGTGGACGAATTTCATGCAGCGGAGGTATTAAGGGACGATGGAAGATTTCCGCTTAGGTTCAACTTTCATCCTCAGACTGGAAAGGGTTTTAAGGTCGTAGATGGATTTTGCTGAGGGGGAGGAGGGGTCTAGGTGTACGGTGATGAGCGGCCAGATTATGTCGCCTTTCCTCATCTTGTGTATGCTTTTAACAGCAGGGATTTTTGTTTGGAGTTCACTAAGGATGGGTTCGTCGAGGAGAGTTTCCGGGATGCCCCGAATGACAACGAGGAGGTTCTTGTCCTGTTGGAGTTGGTTGGTGGTGTAGGGGATGTCGTGCTCATCAAGCTTGGCGGTGATGGGGCGGAAACCGTCTACTGTCTCAGGGTAGATGAGGATGGCGTCGTGGGTGTTCCTGGAGAAGCGTATTGGAATGTCCGCTTTCTGGATTGCAGAAGCAATTTTAAGCCAGAGTTTCTTAGGCAAGATGCGGATTGGTGGGGGGTTGCGGGGTGCGGTTCTTCGTCGTCGTCTGAGGACTCGGAGAGAGAGAGGGACGAATCATCGGAGGAGTTTGTAGGCGAGTTTTGGACTCTTCTACGTTTAACAGTGAAGGATGGAGGAGTTTCAAGATTGGGATAGGTAGGGGTTTCAATTTCCATTTCGCAGGACTGGGTGTTGTTTGGCATTACAAGAGGGGTAGGTTGAGGGGCGACTTTAGGGTGGCATGGGGGTTTATCTTTGCTGCAGGGCGCCGTCTTTGGATTGTTAGGAAGGCTGATTTGGGGGGGCGGTTTTCTCAATTAGTTGAGTTAGAGTGTTGGTTCTCGTGAGGGGAGGCGCAACCTTGGAGCGGGCTAGATGGAGAATTATGGCTTCGTAAGAAAGAGGCACATGACGTAGGTTGGCAATTATGGACATGATTTGTTCATAATTAAGGGAGGGATCCGGAGAGGCGGGTAGTTGGATGAAGGATTCATTGGAGAAACCTTTGGGTGGGGAGATGATGGGATGAGAAGTTATGGTTGAATTAAACTGCGAGCTGACTGGATGACTGCTCACAGAGCGCCCAAGTCGGACTCCAAAGCGCGGGCCATGGAGAAAGGCTGATCCAATACAGTTTGAACATTTTGTGCGGTAGACGGATAAATTTATTAGACACATAGAAGCCCTTTTTTGAGGTAGATTGATTGGACTATTTGTGGAAAAATCGTGATTCAGAGGAGTCGCACAGACCTGTGCAATATTTCTCAACAACAGACATCCATCGGTACAATACAGGCATTAAATGAACAGGAGAAGGTCAAAAGGGTGAAAGAATCGCTGTAGCATCTGAATACCGTCCAAGTTGAGCGAGAATACTACAATTCTTGCATTTTAGATTGTAAGGAGAAATTATTGTGTATTCTTGCATCGGTTCAACTTGGCAAACATTCTGTTTGTCCGTATCAAGGGTCAATTCTTCGTTTTGAAGAAGGGGCCTTCTTCGTTTGATTTTATGCAGCAGATCAGTTTGCCCTACAGTTTTCAGCAAGTTGGTCTTCTGTACTTTTTAGCGGGATATGAAGTTGCCCTGTTTGGAATTGTAGTCGAACCTGTACAACAGGTGGCGCTGTACGTCATCCCCGAGGCTTGCGTGACTGGGAAAGGGAGCAATTTTGTTATTTCACTCTTTCGTCATTTTTTCGAGAATTACGGAATGGGTGAGGTAGATGTAGTTTGTCATGCCGACAATTGTGGTGGGCAGAATAAGAACAATTATATGCTGCAATACACCACATGGCGAACTATGACAGGCCATCATCGTACTTGGCAATTGTCCTTTCTGTCAATGGGACACACGAAATTCGCTCGTAATTTGTTTTTTGGCTTAATCAAAAAACGGTTTCGTTCTTAGCGACTCGAGTAGTTTGCACTGTTGCACTAAATGCGTGCAGTGGAAACAACTCAATTATTGCTGTTGCTGTTGTTGGGACTGAGTCAGGAGCTGTGCAAATCAGTATCTACGATTGGAACAATTTCTTCAAGGACTTCAACTCAACACCAGTAAAAAATCTGTCTCACAACCACTTCTGTATGATTAATGAGGATCCTGATGTGATTCGATACAGATTTGGTTGCCAAAATACAACTACCGAGGTGACTACTATTCTGAACTCAGAATATACTGCGAAATTGGCTGAATCCTTCTCCGTCAAACTTCAGCGACCTGGTCTTACAGCTCAACGTAAGCAATATCTGTATGAGAAGATCCGCTCTTTTGTTAGTGAGAAATGTAGAGATATCTTGTGTCCAATAATCAACACACCCTCAGTATCAGAAGAGGACGCAGCGTCTCATTAATTTATTATATACAGCTATTTATAGCTTCTACATAAGATCCATCCAGTTTTGTTGGAAAATCTACATTTGAATACGGGACGAAAAACGTGGTACTAACAAGGTGGGCTTCCATATCACATTTCCCGTTGGTTGTGAGGAATGACCTCAATGTTCATTCTCTTGTCGTTAGATTGGTAACGTGGACATGTTCCATGCCCTCCACGCTACCCGATTTTTACCTGTGGGGTCGCATCAAAGATGCAGTCTAGAAAAATTGACCAGCAACTCCAGAAAATTTCAAAATACGTATCACAGATGCTGTTGCGTACATTTCTCAACGAGATTTTTTTTTGAATCGACAATTTTTCTGTTAGGGTAGTCAAAAAGTGGGAATTTGAATAGCTCAATTTATGGTAATAATGCTGTGTCTGAAAACCGCTGTCAGGCGCTAGCGTGATGTTTCAGGATATTGGACCGTCGACACGGAATTACCCATTGTGGGCTCAAGAAAGTATTAAGAAGTTGATTCTTGGTGCTAAACGCAAGTCTGGACATTTTTATACATGCCTAATTCTGTCCTCTGCGCACCCGGTGTTTTTCTGGTTTATCATGAGAAACACTGCCTTAAAATTGCAAAATGGCCACCACGTTGTAAATCGTTTTTTGATCAACGCGTGATTCAAATTGATAGGATGTTGTTGGTAATGATCTGCATTCATCGTTCCACCAGATTTCAATCATTCATAGCACATCACATCACACTGTTCCCACCAAACCTACAACATCGTCGAGCAGCCAAATTGATTTGGTATTGGAGTCGATGGGTCGCCGCCTCCCGTGACTCATAATTTTTTTTGCTACATATTTTCAAAATAAATCCATTTTTCGATTCCGTGACAATCCGACGCAGAAAAGGTTTCCCCTTGAACCCACGTTTAATATTTCTGCTAATTTTTGTGGTGATTGGGTTGCGTCTGCGGGCTAATAACACTTGTAAATCCTCAGTTGCGCATTTTTTCGGTGCACCCGTATGTTAATTGTTTGTCGAATCGAAATCTATGCTTTTAAACTGACGGAACCATGTCTTACAATTTCTAATCACTCGGGCATGTTTACTATAAGTTTCTGGCAGCAACCGATGAGATTCAGTTGCTTTTTTCTTTTGATGAAATAAGAAGAGCATTCAATGGTGCATATGTGAATTACTTGGAACGAAACTCGACATATTCATTGAAGGAAACTACTATAAAGCTATTATTGTGACTCGTGCATTTTTGAAGATTAATGTCAATAGAAAAAGCGAGACATAGAGAAACTCATACAAATGTATACATACTGCTAACAATAAAATCGTTCAACTTGAGCTACCACACCTAGTAAACCTTCGACCCCATAAGTGCACCACCTCTTTTTCTATCTCAAAGTTCCACCACTTTATAGGAACTATTTTACCACTCAATTAGCAACCCCACCAAAGAACTGTAAATAAGCCATAAATTTGAAGAATTTAATGGAATTCGGGACGCAACATGAATAAGGTAATTAATTGATAAAATCCGCTTGTTCTGTCTTTGAACTATTTGGGAGACTAATTTTCTATGATTTTAGTTATTTTTCTTTTCCCATTATCGGAGTAGTTTCTCGATTTAACAGGCTCCTATTTTCTCAGCCTGCCTTTCCCTTCACTATTAACCCCTCCTTAGGGTGCTTTGGGATCGGTCTCCTCCCAAACTCTAACGCATTTACCGAAGACCTGAGAGAAACTATAGAAAATCTGTTCATACAGCCAGCCGATATTGCGGGAACTCGATGTACATTTTTGGCACACTGACTTAAGGCTTGCATGGAGTTTCCAAATTTCCTCCCATTTGCTATGCTTATCATCTTCTCCAATCTCTTGTGAAAGCAAATGAGATGGCCACCATTTTTTGAAAATTGTATCTAATCTTGATTATATTCTGCCACATCAGTTGATTCTCTCCATGTAAAGTCGTTAACCATCGATTTGGTATTAGAGTTAACCATGTATTTCAAAATTGTAGATTTTTCCATGTGTGAATTCACGGAAAGTGGATTTCAAATTTGTGAGAATCTGCTTTCGTTTTCATGTTATTCAACATCGCCATATTTGTGCGACCTCAAGTACTACTCGATGACGGTGGTCTATGGTGTGTCTGTTGACAGAGCACTCTACAAATATAATAAATAAACTACATTGGTGCTTGTATTAACCGGCGCCGTTCGGATTGGTCTTTAGGACTTCGGAGTTATGAATCCGTCGCGTATAACCGATCGAGGCATCGTAGTCCTCGTAAGAATCTATGGGAGTCGTAGGAATTTTTCCAGTCAGCATATGATGTCATTGCTTGTTATCCACTTCCAGTAAGTCTATTTCATTACGTTCTCTCGGAACTAGAACTGTTTGTTTCTAACTGTAATAGTTCACATCTATAGTTCTCAGTAAATTGAGGTATGTGAATGAAGTTCTTAGTATCTGAATCATAATTATTATGTTAGATGGAAGCATTTTCATATAAGCAGGCGGCCACTCGTATGCCTTAGGTTTAGATGTTATTTTCATAATTTTATCAGTTTTTTGCCACCATTTACATTGGTAGTACGGTTCCTAATGGAACTTTTATCTGTATGGATATTCAGACGATTAATAATGATAAGAGATACTTGCATCTAAACATTGACCATATATTGAAATTTGATTAATGTTACGCATAATACTTCCAATACTTTTTGTCCATTTTCGGGTAGAAGTATTGTCAAGGCCGATTGCTATATCTCGGTTGGTTGCACCACTTTAGCTAACTTTACGTTAAACTTTATGTTGGATGTTGACGATTTCGTTCCAATGCAATATGGATTTAAGGGGTGACCCCAGTGAAACTTCAAAGTCCTCGCCCGGCCTTCGGAGCCGCCAATCAGGTTTTCATATATAAAGGCATATCCAAAAAAGTAAGAAAAAATTTCGGACCCAACCCATTCTGCCCCATATACCCATAAGAAACATTGTTTTTCGTGTTTTTTGAGCTTCAAAGTGCTCCTCGGTCCGCAATTTTCGTCCGATTTTAATTCTTTTTTTTCCAAAATGTTCGTCATACAACAAAGAACAGGTTAAGTATCCGTTTTGTTCTGTTCGTTTTACATCATGAGAAAATGATTTTTTAGTTTACGCGTTTTTTTCTTTTTTCCACATGGGGCACAAACGAAACTTCCCGCTTTGGTATTCAGCACTGCATACTACCCGTACTTCTCTCGAAATATACCATGCAT
Organism: Asobara japonica; assembly: GCA_026005395.1. NCBI lineage: Eukaryota > Metazoa > Arthropoda > Insecta > Hymenoptera > Braconidae > Asobara > Asobara japonica. The sequence goes on from BQMI01000112.1 coordinate 3,946,818, forward strand.
AAGCATGCAACCATCACGATGAGGGAACTCAACAGTGATTTCAATTGAAATTGCAATTAATAATTGGTGCATGCCATCAATTGAGTTTGTTTTTTAACGCTCATGAAAATTTTCCACTGGAAATCGTCCGCCTCATTACTTTCTCTGCTTCCGTACCTACTTGATTACCCCCCTCTTTTACATGCGTCCAGCAATTATCGACACACATTCGCTCGGTGGGTATATTGTACATCATCAACTCGCGATATTTTCTAAACCGTACGAAGTAGCAACAAATGCGTTAAACCCCTTTCATGCCGCTCAAGCAAATCAACTTGTGTAATGTCCTCAATTACGAGACTTGGGGGAAAAACATGAAACATAGAATGTGTACTTTCATCTAAAGTACAACGTTTGCGGAACAGCTAAAATTTCTGCTTATTTTCGCGAAAATGTTACGAACCAGCACACATACAAAGGCACGAAATTAGCGGGGGTAAATCGGCGTGACCCGTGAGCGTTATACCGAAAACTTGCAGACTCGATCATTTTAAACTAATCCATTTGCCAAGGAGATCATTACGAATATTTGAGTAAGCGTATGGTGAGCGTGACGGAGACTTACGCGTTCCGGGAGTGAGACGCCAATACGGGTGCGACCGCTCCAGAGTTAAACCCGTCATACTTCCTCAATTATGACAATTATGGAGAAAAATCATAATAGTACATTTCGACACAAGGGCGGAAACAATTTTTCTGGCAACTTTGAGTTTGCAAGACGAGCCGAAGACGAGTTTTGCAACACAGGAGACAGAAAAGTTACTTCTGCCCGTGTGTCGAATAATATTCTTTGATATGATGTGCGTAGGCAGGGTTTCACGCACGTGCAGCGTGCGGGAAACTTTGTTTTGCGCACAGTGTGTAAAAAAGAATTAAATGTACTCTTCCACTTATTGAACAAATTCAATATCACAAAACTACTGCTCGATGAAATCGAACCAAAAACTAAACCGATCTAAGTTCTATGAAGCCGCTCGGACTACAACCTTGATGACCCAGCTCGTACGAACCGTTAACCAAAATTTTAATTCCACACACCTATACACACACATACTCACATCCCGTCGGGGCTTTGGCGTAGTGGTAGAGTATCTGCCTACTACTCCAAAGGTCCTAGGTTCGCGCCCGGCCGCCGGAGAATATTTTTCCGTGGATGCAGGAACGTTCCGTGTGTGCTATCGGCGGTACCCATAAAATGAGACCGCCCGGCCGAGCGGGAACCTAACCCGACGCAGGGGGGGGGGGGGGAAGGGTGGGTTCCATCATAGGCGCCGGCCATTGTAGCACAGGGGTTTCTGGAGGTTTACCCTGTGTTTAGAAATACGATGGCCTAAAAATGGCGAAACTCGGCCCCAGCCGCACGCGTGGGTATCCGGTACGCCCCCTGAAGGAATGCTTAACGGCCGCTACCCGGGGCGTACAAATAAGAGGGACAGAGAAAAAAAACACTCACATCCCCCCCCCCCCACACACACACACAAGCTTGGAAGAAACTCCCGAAACCAAGGGTGCCAAGGGTGGGCTCCCTATAACAGCCTATGAAGCAAACACAATTGTATCCCACGCGGACAACCTCCAAAAGGGAAATTCCGGCGTCGGTTCCGATCAGGTGAAAGCCCTGGTGGCCGGCGCTGGCTCCTCGGATTGTGGGAAGAGCCGACCATTACTTGATTGTCCCCGGGTGGCCCACTTGGCCCTGAATCCTAGAAGTGGATTAAAAACTACGATGAAGACGACATGGGATCAGCAGGAAAATGATCTGGCAACGCTGGTGAATTTTCTTACCGATAACGAATCGAAGAACGATCAACGAAGAGATCCGAAATCTTGTTCGGAAGATCCAAACATCCGCGAAGTAGATAAGAGCCATGACGGAAAGTGGAGGATTCAAAACACCCTTGCCAGCAGCGGCATGGCTGACACCCCCAGGTGCCAGATTGTTCCAGGCAAATCAACGGAGGGGCCATGATCCCATCGAAAGACCGGGAACATCCCAAGCTACGCCAACAAGACGGGATAAAAGAAAGGAGAGAACGCCGCCCAGTGACACAGCAGGAAAGAAGCTCAAAAGTACTCTATCAGTACCCATGAATGTGGAGGAGCTGGTGAATAATGAGACTTCACCGAGTGGAAACAGGGCCACGGACAAAGTATCCAATCCGGAGATGGAAGATGATGAAAGTGTTTGGGAGAAGGGCAAGAGACGAAGGAAAAAACGGAGGCCATCCCAAAGGAGTTACGCAGAGTGAACCTAAGCCGAAGAAGAAAAGAGCTATCCGACCGGATGCGCTGATTATTTGTCCGACCGGTACGGAGATGTACTCGGAAATTTTGGGCCGAATAAAGAAAGACCAGAGTGTCTATGCGGCTAGCGCATGCGTGGACAAAATACGCAAAACAGCCGCAGGAGATGTTCTGTTAATTCTTGCCAGAGGAAAGAAAGAGCAAACCATTGAGCTGGAGAAGGCCCTGGTTGGAGCCCTCAAAAATGACGCAAAAGTCCTCAATAAAGGACCACAAGAAGAACTGGAAATAAGAGACCTCGATGAGGTCACAACCAAAGAGTATATTCTCGATGCCTTGAGAAGAGCTGACGGCGCGGATAGTGACGTCCCACTGAGTGCCATCAGGAGCCTTTGGAAGTCATACAGAGGAACACAAACAGCTACAGTAATACTTCCTATAGCTACGGCAAGGAACATATTGAGCAAGGGCAGTAAAATACGAATAAGCTTAGTATATGCCCGTATTGTGACAGTGGTAAGGCCCATGAAGTGCTTCAAGTGTTGGCAGTACGAGCATCTTGTCGTTAATTGCAAGAGCTCCATTGACCGATCAGACCTGTGTTATAAATGCGGCGAAAAAGGACACAGAAGCGCCGATTGTAAAGCGTCTCCGAAATGCGTTTTATGCGTAGAACTGGAGCCCACGAATGCCCATGCCCATGTAACTGGTAGCATCAAATGTCCAGTCTACCAGGGTGCACTCCAGAAGATCCGTACACAGCCATCGTGCGAGTGTTACAGGTGAACCTTGCTCACTGCGCCACAGCCCACGATCTGCTGACGCAGACGGTTCGAGACCTGAAGATTCATGTTGCCGCCATTTCCCAACTTTACAGGAATCTACATTCCCAACACTGGGTGACCGATACTAGCAATAAAGCCGTCATTTGGTCCTGCGGTGGTTTACCGTTTGAAGCATACGATGGTGTCGAACAGTCTGGATTTGTTGTGGCCAAGGTGAATGGTATCTATTTCTATAGCTGCTATGCACCACCAAGCCTTTGTTATGAAGACTTCACAGCATTTCTAGATAGACTCGTGATGGATGCGAAACAGCATTTCCCGGTGGCCATTGCGGGAGATTTCAATTCCTGGGCAGTCGACTGGGGTAGCAAGGAGACGAATCAGCGAGGACGTGCTTTACTAGAAGCCATCTCGACTTTAGATGTTGTCCTATTGAACGATGGAAGTGAACCAACATTTCGCAGAGGATAAGCGAGCTCAATTATAGATCTCACCTTTGTCAGCACTAGCCTGCTCAAAGGAGATTGTGCATGGGAGGTATCTGATCTATACTACCAGTGATCATAGAGCGGTACTCTGGGAGGTGTCTGTTGACCGGAGGTCCGCGCCCACATCAGAAAGAACAAACGGAGTTGGCTGGAATGGGAGAAAATTTGACATTACCACCTTCCTTATAGCACTGAAGACTGACCCCATAAGCGGTAGCAATACCGCAGAAAAAGTAGATGGAATCATGCGGAGAGTCACCGACGCCTGCGATGCCACTATGCCCAGGAAATTTAGTGGAAACCGACGGCCACCAGTGTATTGGTGGAGCGATGAAATCGCGACCCTCCGGAGGGAATATTTCGCAGCGCGAAGATCCTGACAACGCGCAAGCATGAAGTCCAATCCTGAAAGCCTGGAAGTGAAGTATAAAGCCGCTAAGCGTAAACTCACCAAGGCCATAAAGCTTCGCAAACGAGACTGTTGGAACGAGCTTTTGGAGGAAGTGGATAAGGATCCTTGGGGCAGACCGTACAAGGTGGTTATGGCGCGACTTAAGACTCAACCGATGCCATCACCGACCTGCCCTGAGCTCCTGGAGAGGATTGTGTCTGTCTTATTTCCCCAACAATCGAATATTACTGGGACGTATGTGAAGAACGGTATCAACGACGAAATTCCACCGATTACAGCTGATGAACTATTGCAGGCCTGTAGTAGAGTGGGCAACAACAAGGCCCCTGGTCTCGATGGTGTGCGAAACATAGCACTGAAGGCCGCCATTAATGCAGCACCTGGAATCTTTCTCGATATGTACAATGCTTGCATTCAGGAAGGCATCTTCCCCAGCAGATACAAGCAACAGAGACTGGTACTGCTCCCTAAGGGAAAAAGCCTCCGGACGAACCGTCATTATATCGTCCACTCTGTATGCTGGATACTGCGGGCAAGATCCTGCAGCGTATTATACATCAGAGAATTGAGGCAGTGGTGGAACCGCTATTGGCCGAAGCCCAATACGGCTTCAGACGACGACGATCTACGTTGGATGCTATAGACCTGGTGGTGAAAACAGCGAAGAGAGCGATTGAGGGCGGACGATGGAAAGGAGGTACGAAACAATACTGTTTGGTTGTTACTCTGGACGTCAAGAACGCTTTCAACTCGGTACGGTGGGATTCCATTTTGGCGGCATTATCGAAGCTATCTGTACCGGCATATCTCCAAAAGATGGTAGGTAACTACTTCACCGACAGAGTTCTCAAGTATGACACAGAAGTAGGCCCCAAAACATATAAGGTGACTGGGGGTGTACCTCAAGGCTCAGTGTTGGGGCCCCTTCTGTGGAATATCGTGTACGATGAATTGCTGAAACTAGCACTGCCGACGGGGACAAAGCTCGTGGCGTTTGCAGATGACGTGGCTATAACCATCGTGGAAACACATCTATTCACGCTTCAGCTCATTTTCGATAATGTTTTTAACAAGATACGGAAATGTATGGACTCGATTGGTCTACAACTTGCAGAGCATAAGACTGAGGCACTACTCATCACAAGCCGAAAGAAATTGGAGACAATCACGCTGCAAGTCGGCGAGCACAAAATAACTTCCCAGCCCTATATGCGGTACCTAGGAATTATGATTGATGCCCGACTCAGTTTTAGACAACAAGCCCAACATGCAAGCAGTAAGGCGGGTGCAGTGAAGACGGCCCTTGCAAGACTCATGCCGAACATTGGAGGGCCAAAACAGAGGAGAAGACTCCTGTTATCATCAGTTGTCACATCGGTATTAACATATGGTATCCCCATATGGACAGATGCCCTACGAAGTCAAGCAGCACGACGGCAAGTTGTTCCAGTCTACAGGTTGAGTGCCCTGAAGCAGTATGCGTCATTGCTGGGATGATACCTATCGAAGTTCTAGCGGAGGAGCGTAGGCGACTCTACACACGCAAAACATCAACTGAGCTGAACCCAGTAGAACTGAGGAGAGAAGAACGTAACCACAGCATCCAGCGATGGCAGCTACAGTGGGACGCCTCGAGCAAAGGCCGGTGGACTCATCGACTTATTCCGGAGTTGAATGTTTGACTTGACCGATCACATGGACAAGTCAATTACTACCTAACCCAGATGCTCTCAGGACACGGGTGCTTTCGGGAATATCTTCACAAATTCAAGCATCAAGATTCCCCGGATTGCCCAAAGTGTCAGGGAATTCAGGAAAACGCGGAACATGTTCTCTTTGCATGTCCGCGTGTCGACGTCCAACGGTCTATATGGGAAAATAGCGTAGGCAAACCCATTAATGTTGGAAATCTTGTGGAAGTTATGCGGTCATCAGAGGCCGCATGGAACGCGACAAACGATTTCGCAATGGAGGTTCTGCACGAGCTGCGCCGCGAGGAGCAGCTTCGGAAAAATCCAGAGTAAATGGAGGATCTTCTTACCGTGAATGGCCGGAAAGGATTCGCTACTGAGGAAGCCGCGGCTGTCGTCCCCTACGCAATGAAGTATTGCTCCGCAGATGTTCCGTAGTGATTTGGGGATACTGGGATATAGAAGGTTGTCCTTCTACTAGTGTAGGCCAACGGGTATTGTCCCTTGTTTTTGTTTTTTTTTCTGTATTTGTACTTTTAATTTGTAAGTTTTTTTGGTTTGTTTTCAATAAAGATTTTTTTAAAAAAAGGGAGGAAAGAGAAAGAAGGAAGCGTGAGGAAGGAGGTTGGCTTCCTTCTTTCTCTTTTTTCTTTAATAAATAAAAAAAAAACACACACACACACAAATGGCCAAATCTCCATCATGGACCAAAAAGATATGTGTGTTTAATTGTTCCATTTAATGAAAAGAGGTATGACCCAGTCACAAACAGATAGGACATTTACAATTTGGATTTTTGAGTTGCAGACCATTAAACATCATTTCCACGCGAAATTAGTAAATTTGAAAATTAGTCAATCATAGGGCTTCCATTAGGAAGCAAAAATATAAATTAACTATGAGTAACGAACTCAACATGCAAGTGCAAAACTACGTAATGAAAGTTCAATTAATCCACCAGCTGTGAGTTTCCGTGGAACTTGGCAATTGGCAATAATCATTACCAGGGGGCCTATTCTCGAGTTCGAGTGAAAGGAATTTGTGAACGAATCAAAACTGACATTCGTCAACGAAACTGCTTCACGTGTGGATGTACGATCCGTGCGTGAAAACTTGCCCTCACCAAAGCGATGCGTGAACGGAGCCACTTTCGTTCACAAATTCCCTTCACTCAAACTCGAGAATAGGCCCCCAGAGCATTACCGATTCTCGGTGGTAGTCGATACCATTCGGTCATGTAAGCTGCCGTACCTGTTTCACCTAACTTGGAACATTAAATCAGGAAACAATATTTTTGTCACTCGGCCCGCCTAACCTCGTTCTTTGCGAGGCCTAGGCCGATAAGTGGCACTTATCAGGCCTAGGCCTCGCAAAGAACTCGGTTAGGAAGCCTCGTGACAAAAAGCATATTTGTCATAAAAATACTTTACAGGCCTTATGACATAATATACTATTATGGTTAATGTTGTCAACCATGAACAGATTAACTGAAAAACAAATTCGCGAAATTATTATGAAATGCAGCTGTGTTTCCGAATCATAAAAGTTACTCAGAAATAGGGAGCCATATCAGCTATTCCACTGCAAAAAAATAATGTCTTACATTAAGATGTCAAACAGACGGAAACATCTTAATGTTTTAATTTTTGTCAACTGAAACCTTTATTGCCTTAAAGTCAGACATTTTTTCCAACTTGTAATAAGATATTTTGAGAATTTCTTTTTTGTAACTTAAAAATTGAGTGAGTTAAGTTAAGATATTTATTGTTCTATAAAGTAAAATGCTATTCAACGATTCAGTGATTCAACAATTAAGATGATATCCTGATTAAGATATTTTATATCCTTTGAGGTTATGTGTGGTAGCTAACTCCGGTTTTCCACAGGCTATCGTTGCACATAGTCCATACGCTGTGACAGTTTCCGTGGCCAAAAATGACTTTTGAAACGGCAAGAAATGTGAGTGTTGGAATTTATGTTTTCGAGGGTGCTGAACACGAATCGGATATCCATTAATGCGAAATATGGTAACTTCTTTTGTTAATAACAATTTAATTGTTTATACGGCGATTGCATGAAAACGGCGCAAGTTATGAAAAAATGTTTGAAACAACAAATGTTACTTTTTTAATAGTAAATCAATTTTGATTTTTGACTTTTTTTCCTATCTCTCATATTTATCCGAGAAATGTCACTTGACACTGTGCGGGACATGGTTTTGCGCTTGGGTGCTGTCCGCGCTGCGCTGCAGCCAGCATACGAGGACAACCGTTGAAGATACAGAAACAAGGTTTAATAATAAAATGTTCCTAAGGAAATAAGCTATCAGCGTTATATGAGTATATTTTTCTATAACTCTAACGGTTTACGAGGTATTTTCGTGAGAGAGGGAGACAAGTACGCAAATTTGCGGGTTACGCCGTATAAAACCTCAAATTTGAACAATATAAATTCGGCTGAGGCAATTTTACTATGCCCCAATGTTTAGAGCGTTTTCTGGTGAATATGTTTCATCCAAAACTACTTTCTCTAAATATGATAGGTGTGGAGAAATTCAAGCGGGCAGTCCGCCGAACTTTCAGACCATGCGCTGTACCTCGCTCTACATTTGAAACAATGTTTTTGATTCTGGCCGAGTTTTATTAATCGAATCTACGTATTCGCGGATTCTCAGTAAGAATCCGATAACTCATAATGCCAAATGCAATTTGTTTTTGTTTATAACAATTTCATCATTTATGGTGTGTTCCTGAAAACGAAAAAAACAGCCGAAACTAAAAATTATTTTTATTTGGAAATACACCGATTTATGCATTTAGCATGAATAGTTATCGGATTCTTGCTTAGCATCCGCGAAAATGTAGATTTCATTAATAAAACCCGGCCAGAATCAAACCCATTTGTTTCAAATATAGAGCGAGCTACAGCGTACGGTCTGAAAGTTCAGCGGACTGCCCGCTTGAATTTTTGTTTCACACATTTTTTCATAACTTGCGCCGTTTTCATGCAATCGCCTTATAAACGATTAAATTGTTATTAACAAAAAAAGTTACCATATTTCGCATTAATGGATATCGGATTCGTGTTCAGCACCCTCGAAAACATAAATTCCAACACTCAAATTTCTTGCCGTTTTAAAAGTCATTTTTGGTCACGGAAACTGTCACAGCGTATGGACTAACAGGGTTTTCACAGAGAAGCTTTTTGTGGGTTGCTCCATCCTGTAGTTTAACGGTGTTTTTCCTCAGGTAGTTTGATACGGTTTTCCCCAGGTATTTTAACAGGATTTCGACAGTTATGATGACGGGATTTTCTCCAGGTACTATAGCGAGGTTCTCTCCAGGTGGTTAAAGGGATTTTCTCCAGGTAGTTTGACTCGGTTTTCCCCAGGTATTTTGAGAGAATCTCTCCAGGTATGATGACGGGATTTTCTCGAAGCACTATGACGACATGCTCCCCAGGTAATTTGAAGGGACTTTCTCCAGGTAGTTTGACACGTTTTTCCTCAGGTATTCTGAGAGAATTTGTCCAGGGATTATGACGGAATTTTCTCCAGGTACTGTGGTGAGGTTCGTCCCAGGTGGGTTGAAGGGATTTTCCCCAGCTAGTTTGACACAGTTTTCCTCAGGTATTTTGTAAGGATTCTCGAAGTATGACAACGGAATTTTCCTCAAGGACTCTGCCCAGCTTCTCCCCAGGTAGTTTGACGGGATTTTCCTGGGTAAAATTGAATCTGGGGTAAAATTGAACCTCGGATCAAAATGTACGTTGGGTGGAAATGGACCTCGGGGCAAAATGGACCTGGAATCGATATCGACCTGCAGTCGATATGGACCTGGGGTCGATATGGACCCGGGATCGAAACGGACGTTGGGTCCAAATGGACCTGGGATCAAAATAGGTATGGGGTCAAAATGGACCTCGTGGCGAAATGAACCTAAGGTCGAAGTGGAACAGAGCGCAAAATGGACCTCGGGGTGAAAAGCACCTGGGGTCAAAATGGACTCCGGGCCCCGTGTGTCTCCAGATTCATTGTTATCCCAGGTCCTTTTTTAGCCCAGGTTCATTTCGTCCCGAGATCCAATTTGCCCCAAGATCCATTGTGACCCCAAGTCCATTTTCACCCAAGGTACCTTTTCATCCCAGGTCCGTTTAGACCCTAGGTCCATTTCGCCATTTTTGGTCCATGTCCCCAGATGCATTTTGACCTCAGGTACATTTTGAGTCCAGGTCAAACGACCTGAAGAACTCGGCGCCGAACTACCTGGGGGGGGGGGGGTGACACTATCGAATGACATGCGAGAAATTCCCTTGAAGGGGGGAAACCCCGGTCGAACTACCTACAGTAATTCCTCTTATTCTACTACGGGTGAATACTGCGAAATCCCCTGGGAAAGGAACCGAAAATCAGAAAAAAATTCAGATACTTAGTTCTCAAGTTATTCTAAGCAACTGGAAATGAATAAGATATTTAGGAAATATCTAAGATTATGACCAAAAAAGGGAGGACAAAACTGTCTTACTTTCTCACACTTTGTTGTGCAGTGTGCATACTGTCCTGAGGACGAGTCACAGGAATAAGTTCTTAATTCTAAGGAATAGTAAATGCCGTGTTTTATAAATAGCAAAGATTATTCCTTTGCCCTACAGACGGCCATGAATGAATTCCCCAATAATTTGAGATATCAATCATTTATGAAAAAATAGCACTTGTGAGGAAAACATTGATCTTCATCAAGATTTAGCATGGCAATCACGATGCTGACGTGGCTAGCGCTGAATTCCATAAAAGACAGTAACACGTCATTTCAGTATTTTTTTTCCTAGCGCTCATAATGGCGGAGAAATTACATGAGCAAGTATGGGTGGGAGTAACGCGAATGGCGTGTGGGCGCTCACAAGTGCTTTTTTTTCTAAAAAGGAGCCAAGAGAGACAAATAGTAATAACAAAGACTCTGTATGAAAAAGGCATCAGTCAAGCTCTATGACATTTTTCCGTATTTCCAACATTTCATAAAGTATTACAGTTCATATACAGGGGGGGGGGGGCGGACTTTGCCATTATTTCTTCATTATTTTATCAACTCGAGTAAAAATTATAAATCGGGAATTGTGCCGTGACGTCTTTACGGTGTTCAAGGTCCTTTTTTGGAAAATGAAAGTATTACATGTGCGTATATAAATATATTCACGTATAATACGCATATAATACATTCATGACCAATACGATACATACCTCTTCTGTGAGCCTACAGATTCAACTGGAATCCAACCTACGATGAGTCCCACAACATTTTTCTAAATAAAATCTCTAACGTGTACAACTTGATGACTAATGTTTCATAGTTGAAATATGTTCGCTCTATAAAACATGTCACTATTTTGAACGTTAGTTAAAGTTAGTATATACCTGTTCCTTTAAGAGGTCACCGATGTAACAAAACAAATGTACAGCGAACGTCAATGCTATCAGAATGATCAAGTATATGAATACTGCGATTGTTTCACTCTTCTTCCATGCCTGAAATTAAAATGTAGATATATTGTCCATACATCTGAAACTTCTCCTCAGTGTGCTACTATTTTCTACCAATAACCAGTAGTATTCAAGCCAGCAAATGAGTATACTTGATATAAGAACCTCAATGAGGCAAATCTCGCGTAGTACTTTTTCAACGATTATAGTAAATCTACAAAAAATAGGACTTTTTGTGTTATATGTTGTGGTATTCTGTACATACAATCCTCTATTCACCTCAATACTCTTGCGTGAGTATAAATAATATCTTCCAATCTCTGCAGCAAAAAATCATCATCTTTACGTTCATATCCAATCAAATTGTCAACCATCAATATCACAATTTGGATTTGTCCACACGCGTGAGCAACCAAACTAGCAGCAAGATTACACGATAAAGTGAGAATAACGTAAGCAAGTACGGGGGCTACAGATTGAATTAAAAACACAATTTCGTAGGTAGGTGTGATGTAAGGGTCAAACAGAATGTCATAATCTGGCATTACGAGTGGTCTATGTGGTATATCCACTGACTTATCATTCCATACTGGGCATCCAATGACAAACGGCAAAATTGTGGGATAAGGTAGCCCAGCTATGGGAATTCCCAATCCGCAACACAGGGTTAATGTTTTGCATGCCCGAACATTTTTATTCATTGCATTGCATTGTTGTTCATCCTCGATTTTTTGCCAGTCTACCTCTATATGTTCCAGGCACATTTTTATGTTTTTACGATGGAAAATTATAATGGTATATTTCATTAAATTCATCAAGAAAAAAACAATTGGAGCACTGAGTGTTACTTGTGCATTCATGTTTTTTTCTCGATAAATTATATGAAATGTCGCTGGCACTATGCTAAATAACAGGACACTGTAGCAAAACATTCGCACGATGATGGCCCAAAATCTATCAAAGCGAGTAGGATTTCTTTTAATCGACGGCCAAACTCCGAGTGCTATTAAAAGCCAACGGGTAAGTTCTATACTTTTGGATTCCAAAAAGTTGATATCTGTGTTTGATGGAATTTTAGCCGAAATGTCAACAAACATTCTGAACGCCTTGCGTGATATATGACTATTCAAGTGATTCCCAACCAACTGATGATATCGCAATTGTATACAGGAGAATTATAACAAAAGCGCATGCGCTCTATATGGCGTATAATTATGAAGTTTCAGGACTACTTTGTATTCTCTTTTTTCCACCCTCTTTTCATACGTACTCTTTATTCGATTTTTCAGTTAACAAACTAACAGTACTCAAGAACTTCGATTCAGACAAGCGTACCGGCCATTTGTGGTTGAAACTGTTATTAAAGAAAACGAATTCAAGATAATCATTATGGTAGTTGAAGAAGAAACAAAACTGAACTACCAAATTTTGCCAATCTCAACATACGTAGCTCGTTAGAGGTCTACTATTTCATTTCGGTGCGGAGTAAAAAGTGTGCTGTGCTATAAACCAAGATGTAGACAATTTGAAAATTATGGTCAAAGTGAAACCCTTGTTTGAATTGCAGTTTTACCCTCTTCTTTCTGTGCTGAGTCAGATTTGCAGGCACAAATAGAGTAAAACATACGCGATACAGATTTTACGGGGTATACTTTAAACGAATCGAATTTCCGACTCATGTGAAACAAAAATTTGGTCGGTTCTCAAAGCACCTTTGAATAAAACGAGTATCTTGGTCTTGTGTGTGGTTGTAGTTATTTGGGTAATCGACCCTCATTTAGATTGTTTCGGGACTTCAATCAAATTTTGATGGGTGCAATTTCGCGAATGTGGACATTCATTCAAATTGCATTTTTGAATGATTACTCAAGAAAGTAGTGGGGTAAAAGTGTGTATGTCCCCGTTGAAACACAAATAAAACTTGCCGATTTGTAATTTCTGTTTGCCGTTCCTACATTTTCAGATACGTTAATTAAATATTTAAAGACTGATTTCAGAAAAAAATACTAGTGTGGGTAAATCAGTGTTACCCGTGAGATTGAATTTTTAACTATCCCATTTATCAAGCAGACAATTATGAACATTTCACCAGGCACATAGTCCGCGTGAGGACGACAATTATACGCATCATGAGAGTGGGAGTGAAACGTTAATAGGGGTGCGACTACTCAAGGGTTAAACCCATAGTACCTCCTTAATTATGATAATTATGGAAAAAAGTGATAAGAAATTAAATATGCATTTTCCCTATCAAAGAAGTTCTGATTCATACTCGTTGCCGTATCTCCCATGGACTCTCGTTAAGTGTTACCCGTCGGGCCTAATGACTCACACAGTCCTACGAAAGCGACAGTTATTTTTTATCCCACTCCGTGCACACCTCCTGAGAAATTTAAAGGGACTGGGCGATCGCGATTGGCAAATTAATTGATTTCCTCTCCTTTTTCAATGGCTGAACTATATTATCGTTAGGACTAGTGCTTTGGTGACACCTTTAGAGCGGGACCTAGTTGGTGGCGCGTGCCGAGAACATTTTTCCGTGTCGCCTTGTACTTTTCCTCGTTCGAGAATTAGTATTAGCCCTATTCCAAACTTGGAAAAGAAAAAGTCACTACTGAAACATGTTGCCCAAGCTGTCATTGTGGGAATTTTTTGCTCGCGCCTTTGCCTGCTCTGGGCTTCGCCTCGAGTGCAAACTTTGCGCGAGCGAAAATCCCCAAAATGATAGTCTGGAAGTATACTATTTCTATCTTCACGTTTCCAAGTTTGAGACCTATGCAATATCGGTTCCTAGACGAGAAAAGTGGGGGACATTACGAAGAAATGGATTATATCGGTCCTTGTATTTTTTTCTGTTTGTTGTTATCGATGCGTCAACTACAATGGTTCTTAGCGCCGGCTCTAGACTTATTATGGTCGTTAGACGCTCACGACTTTTTTCTCTGTAACAAGCAGTCACGGATGTTATTTATTCACAGTGAGGGTAGGATCATTCAGTAGTAGACTGTTTTTGGTAATCGTTGTGGGACTTTTTGGGGGTGAACTGTTTTATTCGTGGTGCCCATCATTTGACTAAATCCAATAATCCAGAAAAAAGCCACCGGTGCCTGGACTTCAACCCAGGTCCTCTAGGTCCGTAGGCGGGCACCTTACCTACTTCACCATACGACCGGCGGTCCTTCCATTAATCGACCCGAATTTGATTTCAACACAGGACCACGGAGTTACAAATCTGTCGCCTAACCGATGGACTCATCGTAGGCCACGCAGAAGTCTGTTCATAGGAAGGCTTCTCATTCTGCACGTGAAGCCGTTAATTGTTATCAACTCAATTTAGTGAACCAAGCATGGCTATAAAAGGTAGGACGTATTCAAGAAGTCGCTTGTTAGCCACTTTCAGCAAATATATTCCATTACTTTCTCTGTTAACCAGAAATGTTCATTTCTAACTGTAATAATTTACATCTATGGTCCTCAGTAAATTGAGGTATGCTAATGAAGTTCTCATTATCTGAAACATAAGTAATATTTTAAATAGTTATTTTTTATAAAAGATAATTTTATAATTAGTAACGAAACCAATATACAGCGGCAAAACTACGTAATGATAGTTCAATTAATCCACCAGCTGTGAGTTTCCGTGGAACTTGAGAATTGGCAATAATCAGTACCAGTGCCATGGCGATTTTCGGTGGTAGCCGATACCATTCGGTCATGTATGCTGCAGTGCCTGCGTCACCAAACTTGGAACATTGAAATATAAAACAAAATTTAAAATTAGTCTTGTCAACTGCGGACCATTCGACTAGTAACTGAATTACTCGATTATCCAATACAATTGCGCCTCTTTATCATATGAGGGAGTCATGAATAGGATTCATATAAGGTATCATGCAATTTTTGTATCATTCCAACTCGTATCACGCTATCTTAAGGACAAGTCACAGAGACAAGGATGTTTTCACTCTAGCCCATGTCTGAATGGGAAATACAGCTTTATATTGATGGTGAACAGTATTAGCCCAAAGTCCTACGTACGTCGATATATAAATTGAATTAACTGATTCCAAGGTAATGTGAAATACTATTTATGAATAACCAGCGAGAAATAGTACATTGTACAACTAGTGCGCAAAGTAGGTCTTTTTCTCACGTGTTGTGATTACCTGCACCAGTGGCAAGCGAGGCCGCCCACGAGTGTTTGGTTATCACACGAGTCGAAAAAGCCTATGTGTACGTGTTGCACATACTATTTTTTGCAATACCTATGTAAAGTTTGATTTGCCGCCGAGTTTTCTGTACACAACGGAGATTCGGAACAAAACTAGAAATATTCTGAAACTGCAGGGCTATCTCAAAACAAAAGTGGAACAAATATAAAATGTGTAGAAACAAAATTGAAAGGTAAGATAATGCAAAAGAAGACTTTTAGTTGTGAAGTAACAAAAGCGTATCATAATATACAAAATAATGGAAGTGTAAATTATTGTAGTGAGGTAATGCAGTTTGCTACATTAATGAATCAGCCTGTTTCGCAAAATAGCAGTTTAGTTGTTCAATTACGTAACTTGTATAAACAGTTACCTCGAACATTTAATTTCGGCATTTTAGTTTCCAATACGTAGAATATAATGAATCATGAAAAAAACAAATTCAGCGATAACGACAAACGTTTCCTGATTTATATTAATTTGTTGACACTGTGAATTGAATAAGTTATGGAAAATAAAAAACCAAAAACATATAACTTCACGTTTTCTGAGAAAATAGGGAAAATGCTTCAAAAAATGCAGGCAAATGAATCATTCTTATTCACGATTATTTTTTTCGTCCAAATCGCAGCCAATAGAATTACACTATTAGACGAGACTACTCAGTATTATACTGAATATTCTTTGAAGGCAGCACGCGCCAACGGTCTCGTATTATAAAAGACTAGTCCGAACAATAACGAACTAGAGTCATTGTATCAAAATAACTGGTAGCAGTAATGTCTCTTCTATAAAGATATTAACACTGAATTGGAAATAAGTTGCACTAACCTATATACGAAAAGTCTGCAACAATTGGGTAAATGATCGACTGACCTGTGATTGGACAAGGTCTTGAAACAGGACGATGATTGGTTGAGGGTGTTTGGGTATATGGTAAGGACAACAGTGGAGTCCATGGATTTGGGTCAGGTAGAGTTACAATTGTTGGGGCGTTGACGTCGAAGTTTCCGAAATATTGTCATCTCAAAAATGTACACCATGAAACAATTAACGTGGTTGTATCGCTGCATAGGCGTGAGAAAAGGGGCCCATGGGGTGCACGTGAGTTATTAAATGCAACTCATGGGAATTGTCCATAATTTATTTTTATCGGTGTATTGAGCCAAGAAACCTCGTGGCAGGTGGAAATATAAATAAAAACCTAGTTACCACAAAAAAATCTAAATTAGAAAAACCTCATTTCTGAATTTTTTTCGTCCGTCCCTAGCGCTACACACAAGCGTCTGATGTGTACATATACACACAGACACATGCGCACTCGGTGTCGCGATCATCTTGGCAACGTCGCATTCTGTGAAATCAAATGTATGGAAACAACCGGTGAATTGATTCGTGGGTGCTACAATTGTTGCAGAAAAAATATAAACGATGTCTGATCGATTTCGACATAATGGACGATTTGCCAAGAAAAAAGTGCTGGAACGAAAATTGAAGTGTGCAAGGGAAAAACGGCAAGAGGAATGCAAAGATGCAAATGGTTCTGAAATTTGCATTGGAAGACGAATTGTAGAGATCAATTTACTTGGGAAAAATCTCGTGTGTCGTCAGTGCAGAAAACCCCTTTCCCTTCAACATGTAGTTGCTGAGAAACACCTTGGTCTCAATTCTGTCCTGGAGGTTATGTGTGAAGATTGTACTATAACTACTAGTGTCTCAACTGGTAAAATGCATATCACACAGGAAAATACGACACGGTCAGATGTCAATACAAAAGCTGTACTAGGTACCTTGTTGATTAGAACTATTTTATTTATAATTGATGGAACTCTGAGCTCCAACTGTGTTTTTTTTTCAACTCATGCCCACTTTCGAATTTCGCAAATAAATTTCGAAATTTTATTTCAACAGGTGTGGTTCAAAGTGGCTCAGGGTGCACTTCGTTGAATAATCTTTTGGCAATCCTGAATATACCACCAATCTCTAGAGCTTTGTATTCAAGGTATGAACGAGAAATTGGTCCCATGATTGAGGAAGCAGCGAAGGACAGTTGCAAGCGAGCCACTCTTGAAGAACGACGTTTAGTCCTAGAGCAAGTGGACAAACTACGTCAAGAATTGTAAGCATTTCTGTTTGGGGACGTTTGTATGGAAAAAAAGCAATTCAATCTGGGAATGATCAACTTATTGAAGTGTAAATTAGGAAATGAATCAGAGCGAGGTAAAATTGTGGTCATATATAATTTTACTGCTGAATTCCATTAAAATGAGTAACATTTGTCATGAATGAATATTTTTTTTTATATGATGATGGATGGAATACGATGTGTTTTGGTGATATTTCAAATAAGAATGATATAATTTACCATACAAATTTTGATTATGATAATTTTTAATTGGAAATTTTCATATACTATTCTGAAGAAGGTCTTGGTGTTTTATCTGTTTTTTTATGATCTTATTTGTTTCAACTTCTACCTAGGTTTCTAGTAGCTGCATTTTAAGAGTATTTTTACAATGTTATTTGTTTTATTATTGCAATGTTTTTACACGAATTTTCATTGTTTTCGACATGAGTTGTTGCGATCTTCTAAAAGTTTGAACTTTCGCAAGACATCTAATTCCATCTATTTTACCCGAAAATGTTTTGCGAGATTTCGTCGATGTGCGGCCCATAAATAAATGACTTTTATTACTTGTATTATTCTGAATTTATTTTGAACCTATTCCTTCTCACTCCTTGTTCCTTCTTCTCTCTCTCTCTATCTGTCTCTAGGCCTCCAAAAATTCTCGATGAAGTCTATCTTCACTATAGTCTCCAATCTTCAGGTATTCCTTCTGGTAACATGGATAGCAATGACGGAAATGGACATGTGTTCGAGACAGCTCTACTGGACATTGTGAATATCATCGTTTCATATGACATGGGTTGGACCAATCGTGGCAACGGACGCAATTACGACAGCCTTAGCGGTTTTTTGAGTGGCAAAATTCTGGATTTTGGAACTCGAAATCGCAAATGTCGACTATGTGACCTTGGACATCCCCAAGAGGATCATGATTGTAGGAAGAATTTCGTAGGCAGTGCCAAAGCCATGGAAGCCAGTGTTGGTGCTCAGCTGGTTAATAATAGTCCCATCCTAGAAAAAACACGCATGCAAGTGAGAGTCGTCATTGGCGATGAAGATAGTTAAACCATCGCCGCCATTCGACGTGGCAATCCTAAAAAGATCTTCAAACTTGCTGATTATAACCATTTGAAGAAAAATTTCAATAGTGATTTATATGCACTTGAAGCTACGTTCAAAGAAATGAAGCACAGGGAAGTCATGTCTCATTTAAAAAGTGTCTTGGGTATGCAGTTCACGGTCGAAGAAGTAACAGTGCATAACTGGCAAAAACGTTGCACCATTTTCCAGAGCATCTGTTCGGTTCTCATGAAAATTGTGGAGTTTGGTGTAAACGCAAATCTGCAGATGACAGCAAATCACAAACTGTACTATTGAGAACTCCAGACTTATGAGAAAAACTACAACAGATTTATGATAAATATGCCAACAATGCAGAGAAGATTTCAGTTAATGCTTTCAGCCAGAGTAATGAAGCTTTGAACGGTATTATGTCTCATAAGTGTCCCAAGAATCGCTGCTACAGTACGAGTCCATCTAGTGACTATCCGTTTGCGACCTCGGTTCTGTGTAAGAATGAGGGTCCTCTGCACGTAACGAACTTCAATGAGAAATTGTCTTTGTCGCCCGGCAAGCATACGCAAACTATTATGACAAAACAAGATAAGGTGAGGGCGGCAAAAGCGACCAAAGCAAAACTCCCCACCACGAAGAGTCAACGGAATGTGTTGCTTCAAGTCAGGAAAAATTTGAGGATCAGAAATGAGGAACGTGAGAGGGTTCGATATAAACCAAACTGTGGCATGGACATCGACAAGGAGAACGCCCGTACTCCTCCAGGCCCCGCTGTCCGAAATATCAACTTGCCCAATTTCCGTATGGCAGACGACACATGTGACATCGTCTACTTTGATTTGGAGACATTTGGATTTTCAAGTACCGCAGATATTCTTCAAATCGCGGCAAAATTTGGAGAAAAAACCTTCAACGTTTATGTAACACCTACACAGGAAATTGATTACGGGGCGACTGAAGTAACAGGCTTGCAAAACATCAATGGCAATTTATATTTACGGGGTCATCGAATGGAATCGATTCCATTGATAGATGCCCTAAGTGCATTCAATCAATTCTTAAAACGATCCTCGAAACGTTGCATTCTCGTTGCCCACAACGCTAAATTTGACTCTTCTGTATTGCTCAGAGCAGTTTTGAATAATTCAGTTATTGAGGAATTCCATAATCTTGCTGGGTTTTCTGATAGCTACGTTCTATTGAAGCGACGATTTCCTGAGAGGCAAGGCCCGGGCCTGTTCAAATTGAATGTCTTGGGGCGAGATTTGTTGGAAATGGATCCGAGTGATCGATTTCATGAAGCAACTTACGATGTGGAAATTCTGGAACGATTGGTAACTTCCTTCCTACCTATTGCACATCTTATTGATGCATGTAAACCCTACAAAGACTCTGTGATGATGAAGTTGATTTTACCAGAACTAACGCCTTTGAAAGGCCTTCTTTCTCCACCGATTTTAAACAAAATTGCGAGTGCAGGGTATACCTTTGATATGCTGAAAAGTTTGCATGATGAGAAAGGACGAGACGGAATTATTCAACTGTTTTGCACAAAAGATTACAATAATAAACCACGAATTCCAGAAGACAAGAGAGTACTAAATAAAATAATCTCATTTCTCGAAGCTTCTCCTTTATAATGAGATTTCATTCCTATTTGTGAAACATATTGTGGACTGAATTATTATTAAATCTTCAATACATTCGATTGAAATATTGCAATATATAGAAAAACTATTTCTCGTTAATACATAACGATACATAAAGATAAAAAGATTTATCTATATTGACATGTTGTTCGCATGATATGAAAAAAATTGTTCTCTACTCTGCGTATTTTGTAATATTTATAAGTGTCCGAAATTGAAATGAAAATAAAAAAAGTCGAAAACGATCCCATGGTTTTCAGCTTCAGATCACTCGAAACTTGACTTGATTCTCCTAAATTCAAACATTATTAAGTTTTCTGAAATGAGGAAACTTTTTTATTTTTGGATATTTTTAAAAGTCATCAAATTCTTGCATATCCATAATTTTAGGGAGTGAAGAATTTTTTTTGAAAAATTCTCAAATTCCTGGCACTAATATTTAAATATCAATGCCCATCGATGTAATAAATGCCAAAAAGAAAAAAACCACGTACAATAAGTTTTGGTTCGACGATCCGTTCAAATTTCCCGCTTGTCCCCCCACCAAACTATCTAGCGACGTTGCCGCGTAGTACTTTCACCGCTTCGCCCCATGTTTCCGAGTGCCGTGATTACAGGAACTTTTCATCAGTTACCCTGGATTATTTTATTAACCGTGTGTCAGATCACGGTAAATCAAATCTTAAATTGTGCATTTATTATCGCCCCATCGCATCCTGATTTTGTGAAAAATCGCTGATAAAACTTAATTATGAACGAAATTTTTATGTGCAATTTTAGGTCACATAACCCTAAGTTCGCCATGTATAAGGCCCGAAAATATAGCAACTTTGGGATTTTTTGACTCTACTCCCACGAGTCAGAAAATTCTCAAATTATTTGAGCCGGTCATGGACATAGCTCTCTATCACTCATAAAAATTTCGTTCAATCGTTGATAAAATCATCCGACGATACAACTACGTTAAAGACACATGTTCAACTATTTCTCCCGTGATTAACCCATAGGGGGTTGGGTCCAAATGCCCAGTAAAGGGCATTATTGAGAATTTGTATCGTTTTTAAAGAATCAGAAAGTAAGCAAAAAAAGTTACCAAATAACGAGCTTGGAAGTGTATCATAATTAAATCATAAATTTTTATCTTATTTCCAATCGTTCCCTGGGAGTTTACGCGTAAATACGTAGTTCTCACAAGGAAGTGAAATTTACGAATTCAAGCATGTTAGTTCCGGATTAAGATTTTTTTCGAATTCAATGAAAAGATATTCTCGACCCGAAGAAAGTAGTAATATTTTGCGATTTTACCTAACGATACTAATTTCGATTTTGTTAAATTCTACGAACTGCGGCAATTCTCCCCGAGTTTCTTAGTAAAAATAGAAATAACTCTTTCCGCGACGGAACAGAGGATCTTTAATTGAATTTAAAGTTCTTTTGTACAGTGGTGGTACTCTCTCCCACTTACGTTACCTAATAAATAAGGGCCCATAGACTATTGTCGGGTACTATATCGTATATTATCGTGTAATAGACCAGAATGGACGGTATGCAATGTCACCGCCGAATTTATAAAATCGTGCGCAAAGTATAAAACTGTGCGCAAAATAGGAAACTGTGCGCAAAATGAATGTTTGCGCACCCTTATTCGGTTTTGAGCACACTTATGTTACTTTGCGTACGCACTTTTCCGCAGAGCCCCCCAAAAATGCGAAAAAGTACTACTTTGCGCACAGAAAATGAGGCGGAAAATCGTACTTTTCATGCAGGTGTTGCAAATTAGTACATTTCGACACTAGTGCGGAAAAAACTTTTGTGCCGACTGTGAGTTTGCAAGACGAGCCAAAGGCGAGTGTTGCAACACAGGCGGCGGGAAAGTTCTTTCCGCACGTGTGTCGAACCATATTTGATACAATGTGCGCGGGCAGGGTTTTTCGCACGCGAAGCGTGCGGAAAACGTTGCTTTCGGCACAGTGTGTCAAAAAAATATAAGTTCCTTATCGAAAGATAAACCTGTGCCTTCAAAAATTAATAGTTGTTACGTCGTCTTAAGTTTCTCTTATCACATCGAATGGGTCGAAAGGTGGATTCTCAAAATTTCATTTTGAGCAACTTCTGCACCTTTGGGGCAGGGTTGGGCATTTTGGCCAGCTCTAAAGTTTGATTACTTATCAGAGGATTCGCACGCGTATATACTATATGAATTGAACTGAAATAAACGGGACGTTGGTCTGACCCTCTACGGGTCGAACCAATAACTTCCCGATCGTTACCCCGTATATGTTATATCCAAAATTTTGAACCGACATGTCTCAAATTATGGACTTTTTAGACTTTTCAAAATTTCCAAATATTAAAAAAAATTACAATTTTGTAGTAGATAAACAACGCAATTTGTTAATGACAATTAACTATGGGTGTTGGCAACAAAAGTTATAGAACATCAAATGTGTATTTTTACATGTGGAATGACTTGCATTGGACCCTGTGTTTTGTAGCGATATAAACAATCCATTTTGTCAAAAACAATTAACTATGGGTGTTAGCAAAAAAGGTCATAAAACATCATATGTGTATTTTTCCGTGTAGAACGACTTTCATTGGACGCTTTGTTTCGTATCTCCGACCGTTCTTGCTACAGAGCGGTCTAAACACTTGAATTTATTAATAACAATTCACTATCGGTGTTAGCAAAAAAAGTTATACCACATCAAATATGTATTTTGTGTGTGGAACAGCTTTCATTAAATCATTGGTTTTGTATCTTCAACCGTCCTCACGTCTATTTTTACGCGTGGATATAAACAATTACAAACACGATGCGGCGATATAAACTATTCAATTTGTTAATAACTAAAGAACCGCTGGGTCGATTATATTCAAAATCTAATCAGGTCTAAGTCAGGCGGAAGCCTGTCGAATGAATATAAGAAAACCCTAATCGTATAATTTGTTTAAGAGGAATCGTTCGACAAAATTTTGCTCACATACGCATACACACACAGACAAACATCGGGGCTTTGGCGTAGTGGTAGAGTATCTGCCTACTACTCCGAAGGTCCTAGGTTCGCGCCCGGCCACCGGAGAATATTTTTTCAAAATATTTTCTCATGGATTCCGACCGATGCAGGAACTTCCGTGTGTGCTATCGGCGGTACCCATAAAATGAGACCGCCCGGCCGAGCGGGAACCTAACCCGACGCAGGGGGGGGGGGGGGGGTGGGTTCCATCATAGGCGCCGGCCATCGTAGCACAGGGGTTTCTGGAGGTTTACCCTGTGTTTAGAAATACGATGGCCTAAAAATGGCGAAAGTCGGTCCCAGCCGCATGGGTGGGTGTCCGGTATGCCCCCTGAAGGAATGCTTATACGGCCGCTACCGGGGGCGTACAAATGGGAGGGACGGAGGAAAAAAAAACAGACAAACATCGCGCTCAAAATGATTGGGAACGTTCCTGAGGGTCATGAAAGATGGAGATCAGGTAAAATTTCCGATTTCGATTTTCGGACCTAAAACAATAACTTCCCTCAAGATCGGGAACTGAAAAAGGCTAAAACGTAATATACTGTATGTGACGCGCTGAAAATTTTACCGGAAGTATTGTATACCGTGACGATTTATGATCCATTGTATTGTGTCATGATGTTCTCTAGGCTGGAGATACAACCAAAATCGCTGCAAAAGTAAGAACCTGGACACCCAATAGGTCTAATTCAAAAAGACTATTCTACCCAGCACCAACCCGAAGAGAGCAGAGACCGACCCAAAGGCGTCGATTGAGCTTTCGTGATCTATTTTAGTGTTATATGAAAATCAAGAAGTAAATGGAGGTTGGAGTTTGTCTGGCCTGGCCATTTTGATTTCTGGCCATCTCTCATCATAGTGTATACCGATCTTCAACTATATCTGAGGTTTGGTTTCATAGTAGAATCATGTGACAGAAGTAACATTCATGTTGTAAATTAATTTAAAATAGATAAAACTGACCATAGACCAATATGACCATAAAGACCTGAAAACCACTTTACGCATGTCTTTCAATTATTATCTACCTCAAAGTCATACGAGAACCACAAATAATGTCATATAATTCTCAAAACTTTTCAAAACTGGAAATTGATAAAGTAGCTTTGCAAAACGCTATGTCTATAGTACAGCTAATTTTTTATTACTGTCCATGTAAAGCAATAACCAGTCATTTTTTTTTCATCTACATGACTCTCCCAATCAATTAAGCCCGATATAAGTGCGATTTTCAACTTTAAGTTCATTTTTCTCAAAACTGTATTTTCTGGGTTTTCGACTACAAACCTGCATAACTTTGCGAATTTTCAACTCGGAGGTGTTTATTTAGGCTCAACACTTCGTGAATGATGTCAGGAATACGCCCATATGCATAACTTCATTTCGACAACTAGCGTTGGTTTCATGCGGACGGCCACAACTAGTATATTATGTCATGAGGCTCACAATAGATTTTTCGGCCAATTCAAGTCTGTACAATCAAATTCGCCGGATAATGTTTTTTGAGCCGAATGACATACAAGTTGTATGATACAACATTTTATGTCGTTAGGCCTGCGAACGGCGATTTAAACGAGCGAAGTGCGGTTAGAATCGCCGTTGGCGAGGTCTAACGATATAAAAAAAAACTAAGACTGGAACAATCAATGATTTGAAATAGTTTTGAATAGATCCATCCATTCGTTATATCCAAGGAAAGCCTTTCCTCTTCTCTCTCGCCAGTCTCAGGTATGATCCATTTTTTTTTGTCTTTCCTGTTCGGTAATTTCGTTCAATCTCGACAATCAGCATAATTTCCACAATCTTCGCAATACCACTCCCTGCTCACTTCGCTGACGTGCCTCGCAATGGTTACTATTTTGTTGGCTATGCTACCTATCGCCCACGTCGGAAGTGGCACTCTACTTGAAAACTACTAATCTAGTAAAGTTCGTACAACTAAGTTAAGTGGCACATTTCATACGGGACTTTAGACAGCCCTACGTACGGGCCTAGGGCTAATTTTTGTGGAACTGCATTGCAAAAAGGACTTACGCCCTCTCCACGCAGTCACCGTAAATGCCGCTTATCGGGCTTGACTGACTAAAATACAATTTCTAACGTGTACTACTTGATCAATAAAGTGTCATTGTTGACGTCTCTAATCTATATAAAATATCACCATTTTGAAATCCATCCCTGGTGATTGAACTTACACGCAACATCCACGCTACCAGTCACTGTGGAATAAACGAATTGCTCTGAATTGCTCAAATAGTTCATTTTCAAATGTTTAATAAGTACTAAAAGGTTATTTTTTACCCATTTGTAACAGAAAATCGACATACACGCAATACCGTGTATCCTAAATCGTCAGGGATTCAAAGTTAATATGTACCTGCTCCTGCAATAGATCACCGATGTAACAATACAAATATATGTTGAAGGTCAGAACTATCAGAATGACGAAGTACATCAATATCGCGATTACTTCACTTTCATTCCATGCCTGAAATTCGAAACTGAAATGTATATTTCACGTGCTTATACCTGAAACTTCTTTTTACTATTTTACTATGTTCTACCACAACACAGTAGTATTCAAGCAAGCAAATGAGTACAGTTGATATGACAACCTCGACAAGGCATATCTCGCGTAGTACTTTTTCAACAATTATAGTAAATCTACAAAAAATTGTTTTTTTTGTGTTAGTTGTTCATGTATTCAGTGCACACAATCCTCTATTCACCTCAATACTCTGGCGTGAGTATAAATGATATCTCTCAATCTCTTTAGCAAAAAATCATCATCCTGACGTGCATGCCCAATCAAACTGTCAACCATCAATATCACAATTTGAACTTGTCCACACGCGTGAGTAACCAAACTCGCAGTAAAATTACACGATAAAGTGAGAACAAGGTAAATAACGAGAGGGGCTACACACTGAATCAAGAATACAATTTCGTAAATAGGTGTAATATAAGGGTTGAAAACCATATCGTAACCTGGAAATACGATTGGCCTGTGTGATATATTCGCATATTTATCACTCCATACTGGACACCCAACGAGAAATGGCAAAAGCGTATGATAAGGTAGCCCAGTTATGAGAATTCCCCATCCGCAACCAAGCGTCAATTTCCTGCATCTCAGGACATTTTTGTCCATTGCATTGCATTGCTCTTCATCCTCAATTCTATGCCAGTCTACCTCCATATGTTCCAAGCATACTTTAATATTTTTACGATGGAAAATTATAATGGTATATTTCATCACATTCATCGAGAAAAAAACAAGTGGACCACTTAGTGTCACCTGTGCATTCAGATTTTTTTCTCGAAAAAATATATGATATATCGCTGGCCCCAAGGTAAATAATAGGACACTGTAGTTAAAGGTCCGCAAGATAATAGCCCCACATTTCTCAAAGCGAGTAGGATTCTTTTTAATCGACGGCCAAACTCCTAGTGCTGTTGAAAGCCAGCGGGTTAGGTTTATAGTTTTAGATTCAAAAAAATTGATATCTGTGTATGGTAACATTTTAGTTGAAATGTCAACAAATATTTTGAACTTTGTGCATGAGATATCGCTAATCAAGCGGTCCCCGAAAGACTGATGATGCACCAATTGTCTAAAGTGGAATTGTAACGGTAGCGCATGCGCTAAATAGACGTACAACCATAAAGTTTCGAGACGACTTTATATTCTGTTTTTTTCCCACCCTCTTTTGATACCCTTCAGTCGATTTTTCATTTAACAAACTAACAGTACTGTAGAACTTCGATTCAGGTAAGTTTACAGACCATTTGGGATCGGAACTGGAATTAAAGAAAACGAAGTAAAGATCGTGGTAACTGAGGGAAGATAAACGTGTTAACATCACAAATTATTCCATAGAGGTCTTCTATTGCATGTTTGTACGGAATAAAATGGTGTGTTTACGATTGAAATCGGTTAAACGAAGATATAGACTATTTTCAAATTACGGTCAATGTAACAACACGTGATTTTATAATTTTATCCGCTGTACTTATGGCTCTAAGTAATTTAAGTATATAATTTGTGTGTGTGTTAGCAACTGTATTTGGGTGATCGAACCTCTTTGTGATTGTTTCCATAACCGATTCAATTTGTTAATTTTTTTAGCGTGTAGTACAATGACGGTCTCAATGAAATTTTGATGGGTCCCATTCCACGAATGCTGATATTCATTGGAATGCGATTGCATAACAATTACCCAAGAA
The DNA here is from genome assembly GCA_026005395.1 of Asobara japonica. Taxonomy (NCBI): domain Eukaryota; kingdom Metazoa; phylum Arthropoda; class Insecta; order Hymenoptera; family Braconidae; genus Asobara; species Asobara japonica. The sequence continues at coordinate 3,974,262 of BQMI01000112.1, forward strand.
GTGATTTGGTGTAATTAATCAATTAATTGAATTGAAATTCAGGAGATTTCTCTCAATTCTATCTTGACGGAGTTCAGATTGTGACGATTGCATCATTCTTTGGGCGTGAGTTTCATGATTTTCAAAGGTGAACTTTCATAATTTTGGTATCAGTCTAAAGGCTGGTGCAAATTTTGTTGACGCCACTTTGAACGACATTGACGAAAATTTTAGATACCTATACTCATGATTTGTCAACAGAACACTTCCAACAAAGCAACATCTAACTCGGTCTGTGCGAGAGATCGGTAAGGTGGTTAAACGAATAGGAAATATATCTTCAGACTTGTATAAAGAATTATTCTTATCGCCACTGAGAAAAAACAAAGATTCTAAGAGAATAGCATTTACCTGTCCTAAGAAATGGGAAACTCGGGATTGTCTGATCAATGAATCCAATTTACGATTTGTTTGATACGAAACCCTCATCTTGGGAATCAACTTGCTACCTTGTGATAACAATTTCTTTTGTTCCGACTCACTTGATAACTAATGAAAAAACAAAATATTTGATGTTCAATACATTTCCTGCCGTCAAATATATAGTTACTTCACATATTATCTGAATTTTTACTTGATGAATTACAATATTGCTGAGCCTGAAAAAGTGATGAATATCTTACTCGATAAGAAAATCTCGCATTGCCTGTCTAAGGGATTAGATCTAATTAGTAATTACTGCCGCCAAAATGTTGAATATTTAGCATCAGTCTCGTTTTATTAGCTTTATCATTCGCTGTTGTAGTATATGTTTCAATTGACAAACGTTGACACCTGGTATAATTGCACGATGCCTTGCGGCGAGAAACTTCCGTGTACGCTTCAGAATTCCACACTTGAAAACTATGAAGGTACGAATTTCTTGTAATAAGGGACACTTATTCGGCAGAATCAATTGTTTCTATTAGTGGTCTTCATGAAATCGAAATTTTCCAGAAATTTTCATGGCTGGAAAAATTATTAGAAACGTGTGAAAAAATACCGCTATGCATGCCGAAGTTCAATTTTTTCTCTTTTTTTCGGTTCGAAGTGACAAAAATATCTCCTCATTATCAGAAAACATGGTTATACGTTGGCAATTACCAAAGTTCATACATTATTAACAATAATTATGGAGATATGAAAATTGGGACAATTAAAATTGCGTATCAGTTACGCATACGATTTGGAGGATGAGCATTTTTTTTTCATAAAGACTATTGTTGTTTTTTAACAATGTTTGTTGTGTCGGCGGAAAAGATCTTTTGTAATTCGTCTGATAAATATGTCCTATTTCATCGAAAATTGTTTTTGAATTTGATCATTTAGGACGTCGTTTACATCCGTAATAAATATTGAGCGCTTCATAGAAATCGCCATACATGGCTGTACTAAAAAGATAGTCCACAAAATGTTTCATACGATGTATTAATTTTTTTTGATATTTCAGATGTTTCGCGAAACAAAAAAAGTTCTATTTTCAATGACGAGTCCGGTGGCGCGTGCGCCGCACGCGTATTTCCTTTGACCGCCGCATCGGCTAGTGTCTCGTCTGTTTTGGTCTTACGGATTTCGATAATTTCGATATATATTGATAGTTTCTTTCGTCTCTCCTTTTTACTATAGGATTTCAGATGTTTCACGAAACAAAAAAAGTTCTATTTTCAATGACGAGTCCGGTGGCGCGTGCGTCGCACACGTATTTCCTTTGACCGCCGCATCGGCTAGTGTCTCGTCGGCTTTGGTCTTACGGATTTTGATAATTTCGATATATATTGATAGTTTCTTTCGTTTCTCCTTTTTACTATAGGACTGTTGCCTTTTGTGGTGATTTGTTTTCTGCCGCTGAGGGGGAAGCTTTTCTCTCTGCGTATGCTTGGATAATCCTTTTGAGTACAGTGGACTCCCTCTAGCTCTCCACCCTCATAGCTCTCCGCACACACCCGAGCGAGGGGAATTTTTCCCCCACTACGCACAGGGCATAAGACATGGGCGGGCGCTCTAGAGTGGAAGCGGCATTAGACTACCCAGTGTTTTGTTTACAAACCCATAAGGGCACAACGTCACAATGAACGATGTAAAACAAACACGCCGTGGATAATCACGCCGTCTTTATCGTAAGATACGCCCCTTGCGCACACAGAGGTGGCAACCCGGCGGGGAAATCAGAGCCCCGAAAGTGGAGAGCTAGAGGGAGTCTACTGTATAGAGAAAGTATATAGTTGACTTGCCAATTTTGCCCCACAGTAGGCTTCCAACCTTGATCTAACGTTGGTTCATCAAGCTTGGTAAAAAGTTACATTTGATGCAAAACTGGTTTGGGAATGTTGATACAACGTTAGTCTGTCAATCTTTTTAGAGAGTGGTACATCGACATTGGTACAATGTTGGCTTACCAACACTCTTACCTAATATCGAGCAGTCAATCTTGGTGCAAAGTTAGTTTACCAACGTTAGTGGCCCAGGTCTGGAAGGTAGTGATACTTGATACAAATGCTGATTGTTCGCAAGACTAGGGCGCTATTGTTGTGTCAGGTTTCCCATGTAGGAAGGAGAGACAAGAAAAACTAGCGAAAATCTCGATGCTGTTTCGATACCGCGTAGACCGTAAGAACCCGGAAGGCCGAAATTGCGCGACACCAGTCAGCACGGTGGAAAAAGGAAATGCGCGTGCAAGGCACGCGCTACCGGTCTCGTATGGTGAATATGGAAAGGCCGGCGCTCGGCCTCGTCTTCTCATACCTGGCGACGATATCTACAGCTGGATCGTGCAGAGCGGTCTTCAGTATCCGTAATGTCTGTTTATCTAGATACATTTCCAGCATGTGTACGAGGTTGGTCCATGTTCATTGATACATGGTTGGTTTCTCAGGCTTAGTCGGAGGTTCACTAGTAGATGGTCAGTGGGCCAGACTTTCATAAGGTTCACTTAGCCAACCTGTGTACAAGGCTCGGTTGCCAACATTGAGAATGTAGTCGAAATGAAAACCAGTGCTATTGTTCTGTAATTGTCAAAGACCATTAAAGAACCAGGTCAAATTCATGTGGATGACTTATAATAATGCTTTATGAAAGATCAAAACCACTTATTTAACAAATTTTGCATCTATTGCAAATCTGAGTCGATATGATTCGATTTGACAGTTCATCTCTAGAATTCGATCCAACCGTTCTTTTTGATTTCTCATTTGATTGATTTGTCCGAATACTTCTTTCACTATTTTATGTGATTTTCATGCTAAGTGTATTGTCAAAGAGTGAGAACTCGAGTAAGTTCTTAAATTAGATTATTAAAAACGCCAAAATTGTAAAGTAATTTTTTTAGAATCCTAAGGGAGGTTCCAGAAGATTTCCCGCTGATCCTTGGTTATTTACTGGAAATGAAAATATTCAATCAAGAGAAACTAGAACCGGGGTTTTTATGTACGTCATCTTATCGTGAAATATTCGAACGTGCAAGTAAAATGGTAGTGAATGCGGATATCTGCTTGAATATGCAATATGTCACGTATCGAAGGCCTTGTTAATATTTTGCCGTATTTCAGTTTGGTGCAGAATCAGATTTATGTAGTTTGCAAATGCCATAAAAAAATCTCATCGAGTTTCCTGGTAACTTCTCATGAATAAAAACATTCAGTCATAATTTAATTAAAAAATTAGTAGTATCTCATATCAGTAGTTCTCAGTAGATTCAAATAAACCAATGTTGTTTTCATGATCTGAAACGTAATCAGTACTTAGCATATTTAGATTTTAGCGTAAATACGTATACAATATGAGTACGATAAATTTAATCTAATTTCTATTAAATACATCTGCACCTTTCCCACACTTAAATGAATGCACTTCATGAATTATCAATCCATACTAAATTTCAGATTTCCTACATAACTTAGAGGTATTTGCTATCGATCTCTATCATCAATGTGAACAATCGAAGTAAAAATTGTCACGTTTATGTTTATATAAATATATAAATTATCCTTCTATCTTTGTAGCGTTGTAGTGTCCGTCATTTTGGGGAAATTTTTATCATGCCGTTCAGCAATTCTCATTCCTGGTTCCAAGTAACCCGCACAGAAAAAGATATAAGCCAAAAATTTAAACTGAGATATAGTTATTTTGCCGGAATTGTATCTAAAATATATTCTACTTATATTCTGGAAATATCTTGAATGCGCCTGGCGCGATATATCCGCACTGATATATCCAACGTATATCTTGGAAATTCTATATTTTACCGCAATGCATGCCACATATATCCGCATATGACTCATATTTCTGGATATGTATTTTTTCCATGTGGGAAGATTCCCTCCCAAATAGTGGATGCTACAATTTTAACGATGAGGAATTTTACATTCTTATGAATCTTTTTCTCTGTGCACCAAAATAAGCGGTCATGGAAGAGAAATATTGTGAAGCTTACTACCGCTAGTGCGAACAGTACGTTCAATGTTTTCATTAAATTAAATACGTAAAGCAAGCACAATCCTCTTGCACAACGCGTTTTTAGTACGAAATGTCATTTTGCTAACGCCATCTAGCGTATTCCAATCGGATTTATACAATGCGACAAATAGATTTCTGGTCTCCATTTATTGCAAAAATAATGGACTCCTTTTTACCAGATCTAATATAATTGATCTTGTAATATTAACTATAACTGTTAGCAGCCCAGATAGCAAAATTTGCTGTTACTCGAAAACATAACAGCAAGCTAATGGCGTATTACTCGGCAAATTTGCCGGCCATTCAACAGCAATTTGTCGACAAATTAACGACAATCTAAGTAAATATTTTCGATGTAAAAAAGTATCTAGAAAAACGACAGACTGCCGTCAAATTGTCGCCCAACTTTTGCCGTCAAATTGTCGTCCGGAATTTGCCGTCAATTTGTCGTCCAACTTTTGTCGTCAAATTGTCGTCCAACGTTTGCTACTGAATTGTCGTTCAACTATAAAGATTTCGGATAGCTCCATTACAGCCCCCTTGTTACGGGGGTGTGGGTTGATAAGCGTGGCTGAGTTTTTTTTGTTTATAAAAAAAAAACAAAGTATACTCCCTGCACGAAAAAATATCAATAATAAAGCATTATTAATATTTGTCAATGCTTATGACATTTAATTATCGACTTTTAAAAAATAATAATACTAATTAAAAATAATAATAATAAAAAATAATAATAATAATAATAATAATTATTAATAAATAATGTGGTCACGGGCATAAATGTCCCTAGACGGGCCGTTCGGAAGAGATTTCGGGAGATGGCAGCGGTGTCACCTTGAAGGCAATGCCGCGTGGGTGATCCAGTCATAGACGCCTCGCCATTGAAAATTACCAATTGATAATTGACGAATTGACAATTGCAAATCGACAATTGCAAATTGAGAATTGACAAATTGAGAATTGACAAATTGAGAATTGACAAATTAAGAATTGACAAATTGACAATTGACAATTAAGATTGACAATTACCGAATTTACAATTACCAAATTGACAATTGCCAAATTGACAATTGCCAAATTAACAATTGCCAAATTGACAATTGCCAAATTGACAATTGACGAATTGACAATTGACAATTGACAATTGACAATTGACAATTGACAATTGAAAATTAAGATTGACAATTACCAAATTGACAATTGACGAATTGACAATTGAAAATTGACAATTAAGATTGACAATTACCAAATTGACAATTGCCAAATTGACAATTGCCAAATTGACAATTGCCAAATTGACAATTGCCAAATTGACGAATTGACAATTGACGAATTGACAATTGAAGAATTGACAATTGAAGAATTGACAATTGAAGAATTGACAATTGAAGAATTGACAATTGAAGAATTGACAATTGAAGAATTGACAATTGAAGAATTGACAATTGAAGAATTGACAATTGACAAATTGAAAATTGCCAAATTGACAATTGACAGATTGAAAATTGGAAATTGACAATTAACAAATTGAAAAATGACAATTGACAATTAGCCTCTTTCTAAAACGTCGCCAGAACTGCCGGTCCGTGCTAACAACATAGGGACAATCCCCACTCCAGCTATTTGTACCTACTCAAGTCCATGTATGAGAACATTTTCCATTGGTCAATTTTCAATTAGCCACTTTCTAAAAATTGACAATTGAAAATTTCAAAATTTAAACATAGAAAACTCGGAACTGAAATCGAAAATCAGCCATTAAAAATTGAAAACTCACAATTCAAAGTTCGAAATTAAAAGCTCAAGGTTTAACCTTCAAAAGTCAAAGTTTAGAACTCAAACTGCAGAATTGACAATTGAAATGTCACGTTTCTAATTGAAAACTGAAAATTCAAAAGTGGAAATGCGGAATTCAAAATTCAAAATCCAATTCATTTCATTAAATCCATTTATTTCTTTTACTGACGAACATCAATGTTTTCGTGCAACATTGTAGTGACTATAAATGTTCCTGCTAAGGGTTCGATGGGGGGTAATCTTTCATTGGGTGATTTTGGCCAAAATGGCATTCGATAGCACTTGGCCTCCACGTCATCTAACTCAATACATATTAAAATGTCGCTCAAGTTCGAACATTTCCAGCTGCCGATGAGATCCGATTCTTGACCCCAATTGAACCATGGTTCACAATTATTAAACTTATTGATGATCAAACAGTATTCCTTCCTCAAATTATCATTCAACACCAATATGTTACGTATGACACAGATTGACCTGTCTTTCATAATGCAACAATTGTCGCGATTGTTGATACCGAGAGTAAATCTTGAAGTTTTGAGTAATTTAAATCTCAAAAAACGTTGATGGTCTAGCATAGGAGGTACAGGTCCTTCCACATATACTAGGGAAGCTTTCATTACGTCGTCCTGCCGAATTGGTTTGGTTTTTCTCAATGATTTTTCGAATGTTCGACGTGCAATCTGTTGCAGTGGTAAATGTGGTTTATTACACATTTTTCGCAGTATTTGCATATTGCTCTCATACGGGAAGGCTGAGTAATTGTCCAACGGCCCAAAGTTACGGACATCTTCCACGAGATGCTTATGGGCATGGATGTTGTATAAAGGGAATTTGTTGCCATAAATAACAGCACAATCTTCAATCCATATATCCAATGCAATGTCTGCACATTGCAATTGGGATGCTGTAGGGGCCGGAGATGTCAAGCACCTTAATGCAGCATGATATAATAAGTAATGCTCGTAAACATGGTCTTTGTAAATTCCATGGTAAATAACTGGACCTGTGTATAATACGAGTTGACGAAATTCAGTACCTTTCATACGCCCGTAATCAGTGATCTTCCCCGGGCGTCGTGCGAATTCTCGAGGACAATACGACTGCAGTTCATGAAGGCGTTCGTTGACTATTTGTATATCCCTGGCACTCAGTTTTACATCTCTTGAAAAATCCTGGCCACTGCCAACCGTTGCCCACGTTTGTCGTTTCACTGCACCTAGCAGACAAAGATATAGGTAATCAAAGGGAACTTGCTGTACTAGATCAAACGGCAATCTTGCTAATGGAGTGGGCCCATGGTGATGTTCCTCATCCGTTTGATTCCTGTACTCTTCATCTGTTCTTGCTTCACCATTATCCTTACACTTGGAGCAGGCTTCGTATCCATTATGGCCTTTGTGTCTCAGGGCAAAAGCACGTGCTGGAGCATCAGCTATAAAGGCCCGTAGCACAACCATTATTTTTATATTGTTGAAGCAAATTCCTCCTTTATTTAATATTTCATCAATTTCGTCAATAAAATCCCCGAGAAAATCATCAGCACTAACGGGCTTCGTGTTTCCTTTAAAAATTCCAACAATCATTGGTGAACTCTTCACAATGTTTACGATACGTATTTGAATGGGCCACATCACTACATATCCTGACCTGTCCAATTTGGCTCCATCAATGCTGAAATCTATCTCCAACACTTCAGGTATCGCATGAATCGGCATAGTTCGTAAGAATTTTATGATTGTCTCTTCAACCCCCAAATGCAAATATTCTCCAGGATCAACGGTTTTCAATGGTATTTGTGTCTGGGATGTACCAATAAATGTTCGACAGTCGGCAGGGAGATGAGCAAGACATTGGTGTTGTCGAAGAAGTTTTAAAATTTTCGTGCCTTTTGACAGATCCAGATTAATATCAATGAAAAGATTTCTCAATTTCTCAGAAAAGCTAAGATGTTCGTCATCGCAATCACTTGATTCACTCTCCGTCTCATCAGTGTGGTCGTCGTTCATATCATCGATGTAAGGCTCGATGACCCGTTGAACGGCATGATTGTCTGTCGGAGATGGAGGCTCCTCGCCATCGCTGTAGAAGATGTAGTCTGGATATCCATTCATGACCTCTGTGAGTAAATAATAAATTTTCATAAATCATCAATCAAAAGCTGAAACTGATATCATTCAGTTAAATGATATCAGTAGAAATTACTTTGAAATGGGTTCATTTCAACAAAAATAGTTAAAAAACATTGATAGCAGTAGCGAAGCAGAAAAGTCAAGTCGACTCGGACATAATAGACGGAGAGCCAACAACGTTTTTACCCAAGTGATTTTATAAAGAATAGAATTGGTTTTAATAACTTGGTGGATAACGCTCCTTTCCGTTTTGGCTTGCCGGGCACCCCGCCGCCCTTGCGAGCAAGGGCTGCGGCGGGTCCAAGGGTTATGTAGATGTCTGATCTTTAAGTATAGTATAAAGATTAATTTATCTCCGATGTGAAAAGTTCATACCTCTAGATGTTGCAAATAATGTTGACAGACATCTCAATCATAGCAAATATGTCGCCAGACTCAATTTCAATGGGGAAAAAAAAAAATTCATAGTACAAAAGTTGGCTTTTTTTTAACAAGTATATTTATTTATTATTCATTCTCATACAAATCGCCAGACAGATATGTTGGTGCAAACAATCAGGAAAAAATATTAAAAAGTCATGATATTGAGTAAAAATATAGGCCGAACGCGGCGAGTTGCGGGGAGTCGGAGGAGTGAAGAGGAAACTCAGTCTCATCATCTGGCAACACCGTGCTATTGTTCCCTCTCAAGGAAACTTTGCCCTTATCAAATCCAGCAGTTAATATATGTACCTTTGTTGGATGAATTAACTATTCATAATTTTTGCAATATTTTGATGCTTTTTTCCAGGAGATAATCTTTATAATAATTTTGGTCTTGGTATATTGTTATCATCGTTAGGTGATCTGATACAACGATAATAATAATTTAAAAATTCCATACTTAATTATCAAAAAAATTTCATCTACTCCTAAGTGTCAATTGGGAATTTCTATAATTGCCTGATAAATTGAAACAAAATTGGCTCCAAGTTTGACGACATTTGGAGCAGTTCTCTAAAAATTCAGAAATAAAAGAAACTTGGAAAGATTTACAAAAAACTTGGAAAAAGTTGGAACAAAATTGGAAAAAAAATCTAATGATTTAAAAAAGCTGTAGAAAAATTTAGGAAAAGTTTGGAACAATTTTTAAAGAATTTGCAATTTTTTTAAAAATATAAGAAAGTTTTGGGAATATTTGGAAAACCTTTTCAAACATTTAAAAGAACTAAGGATTTGAAAATTTCCTATAATTTTCGAGAAATCATCAAAAATTTTGGATCAATTTAGATCAAAATAAGTGCTTCCATGTTTCACATCTACCAGATGTCTCATGACGCCTCACTTTTGTTTCCATTGTTGTAGTCAATTGTTGTTTAGTCACCTCAAAAGAGTTTGAACCAGGTTTTAAATATTAGATGCCTGTTTGTAATTATTGAACGCACCACAACACTCAAGTTAGAATAAACAATCACTCCAATTTGGTTTTAGAGCCTACCAATGGATAGTCATCGGCTGCGAAGTATTGCAGTGTACCAGCGACAAAACGCTTACATCCAAGATATAGGAGCAGCAGCACTGGGTAATCTCGCAGCTCCAGCAATGAACGCAGTTCGTCCACAGATTTACGATAATCAGCAGGGTCCTCTACCAGATCAGGGACAGGCCGCAAAGTTACCCATGCCACCGGTCAATCTAAATGTATCAGAGCAGACACCAGCACCAACACCAGTACCATCACCAGCACCAGTACCATCACCAACACCAGTACCATCACCAGCACCAGTACCATCACCAGCACCAGTACCAGTACCAGCACCAGTACCAGTACCATCACCAGCACCAGTACCATCACCAGCACCAGTACCATCACCAGCACCAGCACCAGTACCATCACCAGCACCAGTACCATCACCAGCACCAGTACCATCACCAGCACCAGCACCAACACCACCACCCACACCAACACCACCACCCACACCAACACCAGCAGCACTGGGTTATATCGCAGCTCAATCAATGAGCGCATTCAATCCACACATTCACAATAATCAACGCGGTCCTCTACCAGATCCAGGACAGGCCACTGAGTTACACATACCACAAGTCAATGCTAATGCAGCAGATCAGACACCAGCACCACTACCAGCATCAATACCAGCACCAACGCCAGCTTCAATACCAGCACCAGCTCCAGCGGTTAATCTCGAAGCTTCACCAGCAAACGTAGTTAATCCACACAATTATAATAATCAGCAGGGTGCCCTACCAGGTCAGAGACAGGCCGCACAGGTACTCATGCCGCCGATGAATGTTTATGCACAATTTGCTCACCAGCCTAACGAACACCACGACGACAACCTGCGGATGGATGTTGAACACGTTTTTTTGAATGATGATGCATACCTTATTAATGATGAAAATAGACTCCCTGCACTTCAAATCCGCGAAAATGTGAACCAGATACCACAAGGACAGCAAAGGGGGAGGCAGGTACGCAATGAGTTTCACATGGTTGAAAATCTCCCGGTGCGTCGTCATCAAAATTATCAACATTATCGAGAGCCAGGTCAAATGTACATGCAAGAAGAATTTAATAATATAAACCAAAATCTTCAGAATATTCGCCGAGAGCTTAGAGCTCTACAGCGACAGGCTCATCACGTAAATAAACCTGAGTTCTTGAAGTTCCAAACGCAGCAGGCAATCCACAATTTTGAAAATGCTACGGAAGAGGACTTCGAACACTTGGTCACCTACTTGGCCCAGATTTGTGGTGCTGGTGGATTGAAGAAAGCAGTAAGTGAAATCATCGGCGCTACCATTGACTTTCACAATGGTTTGATCATGAATATCACCGTCACGCGTAAAGAAGCAGGAAAACTTCTCTTGAAAGACACACGATTTATGAGAGCTTGTTATATGGCATTACGTCGTCATACGAGAGAATTCGGACCTCTTAGTGATACTTCCATTAATAGCGTCATGACCTCTCAATTGAAATCCAAGAAAGAGTGCTACCGGAATCGAAACCGATAAGTTGTACGAAGTGGAAATGATGCTGAATGAGTCGACATTTGAAAAGCGGTACTCATTGTGTTCTCTTCATGAATAACGAATATAAGGAACCTGCATGTTATGGTTTGCTATTTTTATCTTGTCATAAATCTAACGACCAAAGTACGTTATATTATAACGTGATTCTGTTTAATATAGTTATATTGATGTACTTCAAAGCTCTTAAAAATATTCGCTCTTAATATAAGCTCTTAATATTATTCTAAACATTTAGTACGGTAACTTCCAGGATATTACGTTCGTCGTTTTTCCTAGTCCTTGTTAAGAAGGGAAAAATAACAGAAACAAAAAACTTAAATAGCTGTGAGCACAATGTCTTGAAAGACTCACATTCAAATAATAGCATCTAAGTGTTCAACAGAAGAATATATCTAATCAGCTACGACGATACCTTCACTGTGATTCTGTTTAATATAGTTATATTGATGTACTTCAAAGCTCTTAAAAATATTCGTATCGGTTGCTTTCTTCACTCTAATCATTTAGTATGGTAAGTTCCATGATATTACGTTTGTCGTTCTACCATTTCTTGCTGAGAAGGGACAAATAACACGAACAAAAAACTTAAATAGCTGTGAGTACGATATCTTGAAAGACCCGCATTCAAATAATAGTATATAAGTGTTGAACAGAAGAATATATCTAATCACCTACTACGATAGCTTCATGGAAGGTATAATTGTTATACAAGTGGGTTGTACCATTGCATGCGATGATGATAATAAATATGATGATTGAAACCGAAAATAACTGGAAGCACATCTCAAATGAAATAGAAGCCTTCATTCAGCCTTACAATGGCGATTGACATCGTCTACAATGGCGATTGAATAATTGGAAAATCATGATATAACAAATTCTTCAAAGTGTGCAGCATTCGCTATAGTCTGCGTTTTCTTAAAATAAAGAAGTTTTCTAGTTTCAGTTGGAAAACCCCCCAATTTTCTAGATGCCCTAAACATTCGGAACTTGGGGTTTTGCTGAATCCTTTTCAGTATTAAATGGCATAATTCACAATGTAATAGAGTCCTTATACCAATTATTGTAAGCAGTACACCGAAAGGAGTTGGATAAAAATCACGTAGTAAATACACCTCCTCCCGCCCGCCCCTCCAAGTGATAAGCCATGAGAAAGCTTTTCAAGAATAAAAATGTTACTTCTCAGTCGGAGTGCTTTTCAGAAGTATCCTTCTGACTCCTGAGAAGTACCACTTTCACTTCTGACAGGCATTCTGATTACTTCTCAAAAGTAAAATTTGCGTGTCTCTCAAAAAAAAAAATTGGATCTAATATTTTTTTTTATTCGATTAATGAAATATTACAAACAGTTCCGAAATGTATCTCACATTAAGGGATAAATATGAGAACTTACTTGGGATTTGGACTTTGCAATTTGATATTTCGGATCTGGGCTTCAGGATGTCGTTGTCATTTGGCATTTGGGATCTAAGATTCGAAATTCAGGGTTTTACATTTTCGATTGAAGATGTGGAGTATACAATTCGGAGATCTGGAATTGGAATTCATAATTTCGAGTTCAGATTCTGAATTTTTAATTTGTGAAATGAAACTTGGGATAAGAAAATTATTAAGGATTCGTAATTCGGGATTTGGGATTTGTGATTTAAGACTCAGAGATTGGTTTCTCAGATTCAGAGTATGACATTCAGTCTTCGTTGACTTGAATTGGTTGTTTTATCGTTGATTTTCGGGGTCATTACAATAACGGTCCTAGCTCGAGAAGTTACAAAATTTTGTAATTTTATTTTTTTTTCCTTGTTACTTTTAAATATTGTAATACTTTTGGGTCTATTCTAATTTTCATTATGTCGATGAAGTTTCTTTCAATGATACTTCTGGCAAGTACTAATGTTAGTTCTGACAAATAACTTGATATTGTCAAGTGACAAGCGTACGGTTTCACGTGTTCAATACGTGTCCTATCTTCAAGTCCCTCTGCAAACTTGTTTTCAGTTTTCGGTTTGACTGATGAGCAGGAGTGTACTCAATGAGTGAAGTCAAATTGGTATTTGTAGTGGAATACTTGTGGTTAGTGGAAGCCCAACTCTCTTGAAGCAAAAGATTGGACCTACTAATAAAATACGTTGTACTTTTTGGAAATATTTTCCTCGCTCTTACTAAGTACTTATTATTTCTGAGGAGTACTAATGAGCGAGTGTGGTCTAGAATGCATCCTAGCTCAATAACCGCAAAACTTCAAAATCGTTGGACACAATGGTTCCATTCTAAAGCGAAAAGGTCTAGGCGTTTTCTTAAAAAACAAAACCACTGCTCTGAAAATGGCCCAAACTCATTTCCTTTAAAATGATAGATAAAAAATGTCTGTTTTTGCTGAGGCTTTTAGGAATTTACTTTTGGGATTAGGAGTCCAGGAATTGAATAATAATTAAGAAACTGGAGATTGCAATTATGAAACTGCAGTTTAAAATTTCGCAAATCTTATGAATAATTCATCGATTTTCAATTGTCAATTAGTCAATTTGTCAATTGTTAATTTATCAGTTGTCAATTTATCAATTGTCAATTTATCAATTTATCAATTTATCAATTTATCAATTTATCAATTGTCAATTTGTCAATTGTCAATTGTCAATTTGTCAATTGTCAATTTGGCAATTGTCAATTTGGTAATTGTCAATTCGGTAATTGTCAATCTTAATTGTCAATTTTCAATTTGTCAATTGTCAATTGTCAATTCGTCAATTGTCAATTCGTCAATTCGTCAATTCGTCAATTCGTGAATTCGTCAATTCGTCAACTTGGCAATTGTCAATTTGGCAATTGTCAATTTGGCAATTGTCAATTTGGCAATTGTCAATTTGGCAATTGTCAATTTGGCAATTGTCAGTTTGGCAATTGTCAATTTGGCAATTGTCAATTTGGCAATTGTCAATTTGGCAATTGTCAATTTGGCAATTGTCAATTGTCTATTGTCAATTTAGCAATTGTCAATTCGGCAATTGTCAATTCGTCAACATTCAATTGTTAATTGGTCAATTGCCAATTTATCAATTGTCAATTTGTCAATTGTCAACTTGTCAATTTGTCAATTTGTCAATTGTCAATTGTCAATTGTGAATTTGTCAATTGTCAATTGTCAATTTGGCAATTGTCAATTTGGCAATTGTCAATTTGGCAATTGTCAATTTGGCAATTGTCAATTTGGCAATTGTCAATTTGGCAATTGTCAATTTGGCAATTGTCAATTTGGTAATTGTCAATTCGGTAATTGTCAATCTTAATTGTCAATTTTCAATTTGTCAATTGTCAATTGTCAATTCGTCAATTGTCAATTCGTCAATTCGTCAATTCGTCAATTCGTGAATTCGTCAATTCGTGAATTCGTCAATTCGTCAATTTGGCAATTGTCAATTTGGCAATTGTCAATTTGGCAATTGTCAATTTGGCAATTGTCAATTTGGCAATTGTCAATTTGGCAATTGTCAATTTGGCAATTGTCAATTTGGCAATTGTCAATTTGGCAATTGTCAATTCGTCAATTGTCAATTTGTCAATTTGGCAATTGTCAATTTGGCAATTGACAATTTGGCAATTGACAATTTGGCAATTGACAATTTGGCAATTGACAATTTGGCAATTGACAATTTTCAATTGTGGATTTGTCAATCGTCAATTTGTCAATTGTCAATTGCCAATTGCCAATTGTCAATTTGTCAATTGTCAGTTGGTCAATTTTCAATTGTCAATTTGTCAACTATCAATTGGTAATTTTCAATGGCGAGGTGTCTACGACTGGATAACCCACGCGGCATAGCCTTCAAGGCGACACCGCTGCCATCTCCCGGAATCTCTTCCGAACGGCCCGTCTAGGGACATTTATGCCCGTGACCACATTCCGTATTATGATTTTAAAAAGTCGATAATTAGATGTTATAAGCATTGAAAAATATTAATCATGGTTTGTTATTAATGTTTTTTCGCCTCGGGGTATACTTTGCTTTTTTTTTTAACTCAGCCACGGTCAGCAACCATTACCCCTCGTAACAACGGGGCTTAATGGGGCTAACCGAATTCGTTATGGTTGAACGACAATGGAATGGTAAACGCTGAACGACAATTTGACGACAAAAGTTGGTCGACAATTTGACGGCAAACGTTGGACGACAATTTAACGGCAAATGTTAGACGACAATTTAACGGCAAATTTTAGTCGACATCTGGCCGGACTTCCCGGTACAATTTTGCGGTTGAGTATCCGTCAATATCTCCGCAAATCAGCAGTTAATTGTTATCTGGGAGTTTTTCCTGGAAGAAACTACGTGCATGGCAGAGTTACAGAATGTTAAGACACTATTAAAAAAGATATAACTAAAAAGTACTGTGGCAAAACTATTCAGAGATAGTTCAAACAGTCCACCAGCGGTCAATTTGGTCATTACTTGTGTGTTGGCAATAATTAAGACCATTCCAATGGCTAGTTTGGGTGGTAGACGATACCACGGAGAGATGTAAGCCAAAGTACCAGCATCAGTAAGCTGAAATGATTAATGTAGGTAAAAAAACTAAATTAATTTCCATTGTGATTCTAGTTCGACGGATCCAAAAATTGAAGCCATTTACAATGCGCGAGTGCCAAACAATATTCTTTAATACGAACGGTGTCATATACGCTGAGTAATAAGAATATACTGTACCTCTGGGGAATAATGGTATATTGTATTTCTAGGGAGTCAAGGGAATTTTCTGATGAATATGACTTTATAATCCGACCTGAAGGCGACAGTTATTATCAAATGAGTCACAAAATCCTACTTCCATGTGGTACATGATAGATTATATCTCGAGGACGAAAAGTCGCGATTTCAATGACCAAAGCAAGGTTAATGAGCAGTTTTTTGTCCCCAGAGGTATGAAATATGGTTCGTCATCTGGCGTTAACAATTTCCCTAGCGATTGCGAGTGTAGTCTTCAACTTTGCCTATTAATATCAGCGAAAGTCTTTCATGGGCTAATTAAGAATATCAATTTTTTCACAGAGCTCATGATGAGCTATGGACGCGAAGCGGTCGTAATGAAGCACCTCATCAACTCCGTGCCGAACATTTGTTAATCAGTTCAATTTTCGTATGGAACCGCGCTACATTCCAAGACAATAATTCAGCGTCGATAAGTATTCACTGCAATTGGAAGAATCCGTAGATTTGTCATATTACAGTGATTATGTCCGATTTTGTCAAGTGAGCGCGTGGTGATGAGCCAGTTTTGAGGGTGATTGCATTGGATTCGGCAAACATATATTTGTGTAGATATTGTGTATCGTGCTACGTTTCTATTGCTCTGAACTAATCTTCAGTGGGTCCCCAGACAAAGCTAGGCTTTTCATTGTGTATCAGTTTCATTTTTTAACGCATTGAATTTATGTGTACAATACGTAAAACCTTGATAAATAATACTCCGAGTTGCCGCATTTACCTGTGCTTTGAGAAGTTCACCGATATAACAAAATAAATGTACATTGAACGTTAGAGCTATGAGAAGGGTAAAGAACGTCATTATGCCAACGGCTTCACTTTCACGCCATGTCTAAAAATGAAAATTAATCTGCGCATATTTTTTTAATATGCAATATTCAACTGTTTATGAAACTTCTTGTACCATTAGAAATCCATATTCGAGCCAGCAAATCACCAAAGTACATGCCACAATTTCACTTAGGCATACAAAACGGAGAACTTTTTCAATATCGACTGCGAATCTGAAAAAAAAAATTAATTTTCAGACATAATTTAAAGAGATAAATTTCAGATATAATAAACCGCCGATAGACCGATGATGGTATGTTCACTGGCTGCTATTATGTTATCTGCATAATATGAAGGCTTCGTTCATTTTATCCTCAATTGGTTTCTTTTCGTGTTGAAACTATATTCAATCGACGACATCTAATATTTACGAGCATATTGTAATATTGTATTTACCTCAATATTCTTGCATGTGAATGAATAATATTTCCCATTCTTCTACGCAGGAAAGTGTAATCCTTCTCATACGCATGTTCGACTAAGTCATTGATTTTCAGTACAACGATTTGAATCTGTCCACAAGCATGCGTAACAAAGCTAGCCGCCAGGTTGCAAGACAGAGTGATTATAGTGTAAACAATTATAGGAGCTACCGACTGAATGAAGAACACAATTTCATAGGCAGGTGTGATGTAAGGATCAAAAACCAGATCGTAACCTGGAAAAACTATGGGTCTATGTCCCTCCACTGCGTTAAGAGTCGATGTTCCACAACCAACAAAGAAAGGCAATATTGTATGGAATGCCATCCCACTGCTGAACATGAATACTGCACACAAAATCGTCAATTTCCTACTTATTAAGACATTTTTTTCCATAGTATCGCATTGCACATCATTCTCAAGATTCTGCCAATCCATTTCCATATGCTCGATACACATTTTTATATTTTTACGGTGAGAAAGGATGATACTATATTTGATTATATTGACTACGAAAAAACCAAGTGGAGCACTCAAAGCTACATTTGCACTGGTACTTTTTTCTCTGAAAAACATGTGATATGTTGCCGGCATTGTGGTGATTAGAAGGATGCTATAACAAAAAACTTTGGAGGCATTGGCCCAAAATATTTCTTTGTGAGTAGGATTTTTTTTAATTGCCGGCCAGACTCCTAATGCAGTCAAAAGCCATCTTGTGAATTCTATTGCTTTTGAATCTGCGAAATTCGTGTCTATATCCTTTGAAACTTTAGTTGGCTCATCGGCGTACATTCTGAACTCTATACAATGTACATGAGTGGCTATGGACTGTCTTCAAAGCGGTACTTTAGCGACTGGGGATATACTCATTGAGAGATGTATGTCTGAAAGAGAGTTTAACAGGCGCTTGCGCTAAAGATACGAACAATTTCTAAATATCGAACCTATCCATTGGGTACGTATATTTTATTTGATTTCATATTTCGATAAAAGACAGTACCTTATGTTCGAATTCGCAGAAGTTATACAACTCTATAGTTATTCTGAGTTCAAAACGTTATTGACGACGGACGGGAGGAATCCAATTTTTTCGGAACATAGCAGAAAATTGGTGACTATGAAGATTTTCGCATTGCATGGGTGATTAAAAATCTCTTGTGGTCAAGGCTATGCTTGCTTCATCAAGTGTTCGAAACTTTCGAACTAATAAATAAAATATAAATATATAAAATAAATAAATATAAGTTTTCGAAACTACGCGGAAACTTTCAAGTTGTGTGCACCGTAATCCATATGGCGTACCTATATGTGAATCATATCGTCCTGAGGTGATGCACGTCGTAACTGAACCTATGCTTGATGGTCCTGTCGACAAGTCCTGAAGACAAATCCAGAAATTTCCTGAGTTATTTAATAATTCTCGAACTTTTGTTTTCCGTGGTGTTTGATGTTTCGATACACCTCACAACCACTTCATGTAGCATCCGTTTAAAAACAAGAATAACTGATTCATCAGATGTCTATATAGGCTCTACGCTGTGCCGGTTTCCGTAACCAAGATTAATTTTTGTGAGGGCGAGTCCATTTGATCTTTTCACTTTATGCTTTCGAGGGTGCTGAATAGGAATTTGATATCAATTATTGTTGAATGTGGTCACGTATACTTATTTACAATAATTTGATTGTTTATAAATGGATATCGGGAGAACGGGTTCGCATGCCCCATAATGCTGATGCGACGAGCCGGGTTGGATCGGTACCTTGAATTTGTTGATAGGTATTAAACATAGTGATGAAAATGACATAGTATAAAAAGATTCGTTAGAAAATGCCTCAAATACTGGACCAGGGTAAAATTTGATATGTCAGTGTTTTAAGCGCGTTACTTAATCCCCGTTTCAAACTGCAGAAAAGCTAATTCGGGCGATTCTCGCGGTGTAACATGGGTTTATCTCGTCAGCCTTCATAGTTACGCAGAAATATTAGTAGATGAGATGGGTGACTTTTTTAATGACAAACATTTTGTATCCACACCATTCTGATTTATGTTGAATTGCTGGGCTGTTAGGCTGGTTCGAGTGCGGTGCGGATTCCACCCGCGCGACTGATCCGGGCTCGCGCGCCTCGAGGAGCTCTCATGTGTTAAATATGGGAGATATAGAAACGGGTTAAGGAACAAAATATATGTTTTTTTGCATTACTAACATTTTTCATGAACAACTTTTTTGCCGTTATTTCTACTATTTTCCCGATATCCCGTTATAAACAATCAAATTATCATAAACAAGCATACGTAACCACATTCAACATATTACATTTCGACACAAGGGCATAAGCAACTTTTCTGGCGACTGTGAGATTGCAAAACGAGCTGAAGACGAGACAATATTTTTGGATACAACGTGCGTGGGCACGGTTTACGCACGCGCAGTGAATCGTTGCTTCACGCACAGTGTGCTAAAAAGAATTGTCAGAATCATATTCAGGCTCTCCGAAAACATAGTGGCCACCAATAAAATCGACTCGACCCTAAAAACACTAATCTTGGTTACGGAAATAGACATAGCGTATAGACTAATAATGGTTCGATTACTTGGCCCTCCAGCTAATAACTTAGAGCGCCTGGCCTGAAGCCTACCCTGATAGAAAATTCCGATTTCGTCGAGTGAATTTTCATTGTGTCAATAAATTTGTTTTTTAAGTGTGAAACTCCTCATGCCGAATATCAGGGAAGTACAACGTATGTAGAAGTTTCTTGACTCAAGAAATCTTATACAATTTTACTGGGGGCAAACGTTCTCTTACTGAATCATATGCACTTCTCCCAAAACGATCCTGGTGACAAACATCGGCAATGTAGTAATAGATCAAAATAAGAATTCAGATTCTATGTGAAGTAACGATATTTTTGATGATGGGAATAAGTATTAGCTACTTACTATAAAGTAGCAGCTCACTCCCAATGATTACAGTTTCGTATCGAGCTGTCATAACTTGGTAACAGCAAGTCATAAATTGGATTCATTTAGAAGGAAATTTTAGACGTGTTTCCTGGTTCTTCGGGCAAGTGAATGCTATTTTCTCAGATTCGTTCTTTTTCCACAGTGTTAGTTCAGGCAAATTTAGACACGTACTAGTGTAATTACCGTTTTAGTGTCCTATTTTGTTGATTAGCTACAATAGTAGTGTGTATGCTGACGTTAACTAACAGTCGAAAACCAAAAACATAGAAGCATACGTGGCAGTCGGGAACACAGACATGTATAAAAGATATCAATAAAAAATAAATGATTAACTCTCCAAGTTTACTCAATATCTCGATACCCAAATACATTACTTGCACCGTGCATGTGTTTATTCTCATCCTTGGAAAACTATCGTTTCCTTCACACATATGCGTAAAGTATTTCTTGTTGCAGCTATTTGTGATCGTTAATAAAAAGGCAGTTTGCAGTTACAGTTACCACATGAGTAACGTTGATTGTTATTTTTTTCACTAATCTGGTTCTGTAATCATTGTGTTCGAGTGTTTACTTGAAAACATCAATCGATACAATTTCAATCAAAGTACTCAAGCAGTCATTACGAATGAATCGTAGAACGGAAACGTCGATGTATGACTATTTACTGTGTATTACCAAATCCTAGTAATATTTGGAACTCATTCGCACATTCTCATGTGCGATCATGTATCATAGGGTTTTACTATATTTTCTATTGTTTTAATTTGCGATATTTTCAAGAGATAACTACCAGAAAGCGGAAGAAACTTTGTTCCTTGGATTTTTCGCGAATATCAGGTCAAAACATATGCTACATACCTTTGGAATGTTGTAATCGTTATGGGACGAGGCTGAACGCAACTGAGGGCGATTCGTCAATTTAAAATATTTAGAACATAATTTATTGAAATCGGGAGATTTTGAAAGGAGGGTCGCAATACCTGTGTGTGCACGGCGCGGCAGCTAATGGCGGGTTAGTAGTAAGGGAGCGATTTCAGCGACAATGGAATGCGCTCCCCTCCCCGCCCCTTCCCCCTCCTCCCTTCCCGCCAAAGGTAAACAAGGAAAAACATTTTGGACAAGTGTTGGACCTGCCGCCTTCCTTATCATGGGATCCCATCTCTGCTTGGGCCCGCTTTCCCTTCCCCCCGCCTTCCCTCGTCCACAGGGCATTTCAGCCCTGTGGAAAATTCCCCCCCCCCCTCCCTCCCTCAAAAGGAAAAGGACTTGTCGAAACACGTCTGGGCGTGTTTATCAGGGGGCTCATCTCCGTTTGGGCATGCTTCCGTCTTCCCCCCCCCCCCTTCCTTCTGTGCAGGTGCGATTGACGTCACAGGGTATGGCTCCAAGATATATGGCGTCCTTGTGAGAATTTTGGAAAGCGGTCGGCAGATCGTGATACAAAGGGTCTGCGGAAAAGCACCTGTGCAAACACGCCTAACTGGTAGACACGGCGCCCTTCTTATCATGGGGCTCATCTCCGTTTTGGACCCGCTTAGCGCCCCCGCCCCCATCCCTTCTACGTGCTAACTTTTCTACGACTAAGTTTTTCAAGGAAATAGAGGAAAAAATAGTCACAAATCACACAGGTTTACAGACAAATTTTTTTGTATTCATTTTTTTGCATCAAATAAATAATTACAACATCAAGTCTCTCTCTCTCTCGTAAAGACTTCAACAAGTAGACAAATTATCATAATTAATAATCAACCTCATCTGCACCATACGAATTATAAAACGTAGGCATCCGATAGATACCACCAACCATATTATCTAAGTCTTGGAAACAGAAATGATATAATTCACCAAATAACTGATTTAAATATCCTAAATTACGGTTAGGAATCAACCATTTTAGTTCGTCACTTGATTTCTCCAAAAAATTTTCAAAGTCGGTAAGTATACACCGATGAAGAGCAGGAGATGACAGTATTCTGCTCTGCTCTGAGTTTCTCATTACAACACTTGTAATAATCTTGACAATGGCGTCCCTGTACTCAACGAGCGGTAGTGTGTTCAGTAAACCCCACCACTGGTTGATGCATACAGCCTGGCTTTTGAGGGTAGAGATGCTCACAGCCTGTAAAATAATCGGCTGCTTGGTCACGTTATGGCAGAATCTCACAGCGAGGCTTTCGAAAACTCTCGTGAAATGTAGTGCTACCGGACCATAGTGTTTCGACAGATGCGTGATATTAATTGGTGCAGGATTTTCTCCATCGGTGAAGGACCGCGTGGCTGCGTCTAAATCTTCATACATCAAGCGCCAGTCCTCTCCAGATATTTCAATAATCACTCGATTAGGACGTACGGACATAATTTGTATAACGGGCACAAATTGATAATAATCGTTCAACTGCACCCCGAGACGTATTTGTTTTGTCTCCGACTTATTTAGGAAAACATTTTGAGACAGCAGTACGTGTTTCTCGATACACTCACGAGTATTCTTTTTATCGGCTTCCATTTTGGTAGAGGCAGGTGCACAGTTAACAAGTCACTGATCCAAATGACTCAATCTCCCTGATTTTTAACCGGTCCAGATTGTTGGAGTGGGGGGAATACCGCCACCCCCTCTAACTATTTAGTATAAATATCGTCCTCCTCACAGGAGCATTTTGTTTCAGTGATACTTACAAGTTTTCGTCATTTGTGAAAAACATTCAAAGATGGAACCGTGTCGAGGAGTTGAGAGCTACTTTAACAAGTTCATCGCTTATCCAAGCGAAAACCCAAGTACTCAGTGTATACCATATCCATGCTTTTCGAAAGGGGTATATGGACGGACTAGGGTCATGCTCCATATTAGGAACTCTGCAAGAGAAAAGGAAGCACAACAAGTGATTAATAAGAACCATAACGAGGTGTATAGCGTATCATTTTATGGACACATACCGTATTGGCACACTGTCCACTCAGGATTACTGTGTACAACAACGTGGATACACGTCCAAAGTAAAAAAAATGTACGCGGTTTTTCAACCAGGAAAAAAAAACAGTAACTGCACACAAGGTCTACAACATATGGTATGATGTGAAATCGGAAATACCCCCTGAGGATATTGTGAAAAATATTGAGATCCGCCGAAATCCTCCAACACTGAAAAGTATAGCTACGGCCACTTTATTGAGTAGTCGTCGCTACGCAAAAAATCAGCCGACCCTCAAGCTCGTGAATAAAGCTATAATGTATGACCAAGATACATTGTTGTACAAAGTCATGTTCAACACGATGTACGAGTGGCGCTATGGCATGGACGAAATCAAACTGAGAGACGCTTTCATTGGCGAAACTTTTTATTACGGTAGTGAAAACGGGGCACGTGAACTCTATTTCCCAGCAGGGGAGCACATTGTATATTATGAACAAAAGCCAGTCCCTAATTGGCCTACGGAAAGTAGAAAAAGGAAGGTGTCACTCGACTAGAAAGAACCCTTTTCGTTAGAGGAAGTATGTGTATAATACAATCAATAACAAAAATAAGTCTAAGAGAAGCATTCGTGGGAGAAAATTTTTATCGTAACACAGCGGATGCAGAAGAATAGTATTTACTATAGGTCGAGGAAAAAATACTGTTGCGTTAGGAGGTGATAAACCCGCTTTGTTCTCGGGGTAATAAACCAAACGTACCCAGAAGGATCCTTTGGCAGGGATGAAGACCTGCAATTATCATCTCGGGGTTTTCCGAAAACTTACGAACTGAGCGAAAAAATGGTACATAAGGGTGCTGCAAGTCAACATCTTACCACAGTCTGGTCCTCGTGCAAATCCGAAGTGTTCAACGGTCTCAGTTTTCAACGATGAAAAGTAACATCAAAATTGTGAGTGACATGATGATTGAAAAGAATACGGTGAAGAGCGAATATTTGGCCGAGTTGTTGCTAAAAGTGGTTGGTAGTCATACAGAAAGAGTGAACAGTAGTGATGAAGATTTTCAAATGTCCGATAAGTTTCTTCACTTAGTACCGAAAATAGTAACCATATATGCGAATCGCGAATTATTCATTTATTCTTCCTCTTTTCTGTTTACAGTCAAAGAAGAAGGAGTAGAATCACCCGTCACAGGATATTCTCCTCAGGCCGTAATTAGTACACAACAGCTGCTCGAGGATTTGCTAGATGTCACTGAGGAATACGAACTCGCAGAACGTGGGCACGCGGATGCAATGGAGGCCCTCGACTATATTCCACTTACTCCAAGAATGTTAATAAAATAATATCGTCAAAATTCTCACATGCATTCTGTACCATATCTGATACCTTTTTAAATGTACATATGAATAAATAACCGATACATTTCAGTATTAAATCGACCTGTTGTTCTCACTCCCTTCCAAAAATTTTCGCCTGAAATAAATAAAAAATAAGGATGATTATTAAAATTTGGGAACCAGGTCAAGGAATAAAAATAAAACATAGCGTGTTCATTTCAATAGAAAAAACTTATTCGAAGCAGTAAAAAAAAAAAAAAATTCTCACCTTTTTTTTTGGGAAAGAAAAATATTTTTTCATTCTTTTCATTATGAAAAAAAATCTCACAAACGAAAAAAAAAAATTTTTTTCTTTCAAAACTTACAAAAAAATATACAATAAATCGACAAAAAAAACTTATGAAGTAACATTGTACAAAAAGCTTACAAAAAATATACAGTAAATCTACGAAAAACTTATGAAATAAATATTTTGCAAAAAGCTATCAAAAAATATACAATAAATTTACAAACAATCTTACAAAGTAAAAATTTACAAAAATCTTACGTCTACTTTTTTCTTCTTATGACGTAAAAATGATGGGGTTATTGTTCCACAAAAAAAAATCTCGCTTTTTTTTCATCAGAAAAAGAATTTATGTATCGCTGCCATTACAAAAAAATTTCATGCAGAACCCAAAATTTTCGAATAATTTTACATTGAAAATCCAATTGTATCATATCACACGTAGTTTTTTATATCCATAAGGTAGTGTGCTCCCAGTTTCATCAACTCGTTGTTTCGGACCCGTAGCTCGTATTGTCTTCTTTTCCGTTTTTGTTACAACGTCATGATACATCGTACGACGTATTCCCTTATATTCAATTTCAAAAGGGTCGGATCTGTCGGCAACAAGAGCACGGATCGAATCGTAGTTGATCTTTTCAGTTGTTTCGTAATTTAATCTTACCTCTGTAAACTTCGTTACAACCTTTACAGCCCCGTCTGGTTTCTGTACACTGTCAGAATGAAACTTTGGATCACCCGAAACAAATGAAGAAATCATTGCCATAATCTTTAGTTATTTCATCTGTCAAATCTCCTAGGAAATTTCCAATTGGTAATTCATTACTCCCATCGCTGACGTAAATTACAGAGTCTGTATCATAATACAATACGAGGTCCTTGCAATTGATCTAAATAGGAATATAATTTTAAACGAGCATGAGCTGTCGTGTACGCAGCAATAACCACATTTGCTTTCGTCGATTTCTCGATAGTCTCGTTCAAATGTTTCCAGGACATGAAAACGGCATTGTTATCAACTGGTATGAGACCGGTAACTTCGATATCAGGGTCGAACATGATTTCCGCGAATTCCTCATAAGATCGAATAATAGATTTTTTGGATAAATTTTCTCTTTGACCAAATTTACCCCAGAGACAATTTAGGCAAAGTTTAGCCACCGCTCTCAATCCTTCGTTCTTCTCAATTTTAGTTCTGTCCAACTTTATTCCCTCTTGAGTTTCATATTCCTCAATATATCTATCTCTTGAAATATTATCTACACAATTTGGTGGCCACCCCGAAGCTTCCTGTTTAATTTTCAAAAATGTATCGATATATTCTGCGAACAACCCCCCAGTTCTTGTTGTGGGATCATACCGCGTGGTTTCTCGATATTCCCAGATTTCACTAATTTACAAAATTGTATAGTCCTCCTCGATGGCTTTACGAAGCTCCGGGGCAGTCCAGGTACCTAACAATTCACGATCAGATGAGTCGTTATGAGGGCAATCTTCTTGGACCAAATCGATATAACATGAGCGACATAAAGGGAACATGAGCTTTCCATGGGCTTTCATTGGTAAAACAGGATGGAATAATTGACGCGGTGGCAAATACTCGACATTTAATGAGGCCTTGTATATGGGAAATATCGTTATTAGGACACAGAACTCTGCAATCATCACCGATGTGAACCTGAGGATGACCAATTGGAAAAGTTACAGTGTTTAAAACATATGGATATAACGAACAAACATCAACATACTTAATTCTTTCATTTTCTTTAACGTCATAGTGAGTTGCTGTATTACCGGTACGGTCACCGAAAAATTCATCCCTAGGATCTAAAGCCACACATATTTGTTGTGGAATTTCGTGAAACGAATGAAACGTGCTAGCAATGGACCAGCCCGTTTTTGACGATTGAGTTCACACTTCCACATCCTAATGACTTCATAGCCCAATGCTTTCAGTTTGGCCGTAGTAAAACGTTTTCTCTCAAAACGATTTTCTAATGTTTCGGAGTGGCTTAACTTTTTGTCTCTATTGAATTTGAAACAAGACGCACACCCGTGCCAGTAGCAGCCATGGAATTGATAAGCATACTTTTTGTTGTTCGCTATATCTTCCCAATAACCGTCCAGACGCACACCCGACTCAGTTCTACACTCACGAGTTCGCCCCGCATGCAGTATTGTATGATTATCACAGTGCTCACGCCATAATAAGCATTCAATAGCTACGTTTGACTGTGTTTTACTGAGACGGTACCCTCCTTGTAGTATGATTCCAGGTTAGTCAGCTCTGCTGTTCCGTCGTAGAGGACCGGCCGATCTTTGCCATTCTGCATGAGGGAATAGACTTTGATCACACACCCTTCTCTTGCCAAATACCGCTGATATGCCCGAATCTCATCCAGACCACAGCCATCAACAAGTACATTCACACCAGCAGTCTGAGTCAGCTCTTCCGCCGCCAACAACTATCTGGAACTTTTGCGATCTGTCATTGACTTCCACATTTTGGCTAAATCACCGCCAGCAGCTCGGGCTTCCATTTTTTTAGCATATGCCCGAGCGACAACAAGTGATCAAGGCAAACATAACTCATCATCGTTATTGATGTTAATGACACATGTCGAACTCAGATTCCGTCTCGATGTTCTTCCCCGACCCTCTGGTGCTTCAGCTACATGAAGCTTGATCCAAAATGTATCAGCACAGTCGGAACCCTTGGCACATTGAGCGATAGAGCTGAGCAGGTCCACAGATCTTGGAATTCGTAGCCATTAATGGCACGAGGACTTATCCACGCATTGTCCTGCTGCATGCTCGCGAAATTGAACGATAGACACATACGGTTCATTCCAGACCCTCCCGCCTGTATGATCTTTGAATACACCTCGCGAAAAGCCTGTTCAACCCAGTTTGCAGGAGGGAAATCTTGTGGTACTGGGTTCATTCTTAATTCCATTTCATGTGTATGAAGTTTTAAGCGGGGCAGCCTTTTCTTCGATCTGCGTATCATTCTCAAGGGTGATGATGGATCTGCACTGATATTTTCTTGCCGTATTTCTGCAATTGGAGGAGATGATATGTAAATTAGAGAAAACCCATATTATTATTATGAAAACAATGGTTATGGAAACCTGTACATACCATCAGCCGACTAGTCAACAGCGGTTGGATTGGTTAAGTTCAAGGCGTTCTCATTAATGACGACTTCTTCCTGAGTATTGAGAGGTCGTTCACCATGTCCATCTTGAAGTCGTACATCGGCATCCATCATTCTTCTAACTTCTTCTAATTCACGGTCTGATAAAAATCAGTGGGTAAAAAGATTTAGATCGATGCGATTCCAGTCGAAATCAGTCTCCAGTGTAGGTATAGGCTCCTTCATGTCTGATATGCCGCTCAAAACTCTTGAAGCTTGAAAGCCGGATAGATTGTGTTGATCTTGTTTTCGGGACATCGTGTATAAAACTGTAGGTTTTCCCTAAAAGAAAAGCTTGTTATAGCCCTGTTCAGGAAAAGCAAAGGGTGGAGGGTTGGGTATCCTTGGCAGGTAGACGGCTAACTCAGGTGGTATGTGTATAAATAGATGTTATCTGCAAGGGTGTGGGTGCATTGGCTCCAAATCTTGCAGTGTATAAATGCAATGATGACTACCAATTAAGATTCATTCATACATGAGCATGGAAATGAAGTGGAAGCATCCCTTTACCGCAATGATCTGCGGCCCAACAGGCTGCGGAAAAACATTTTTCGTTAAAAATTTTTTAAAAGAAATTGAATCAATCTGCGATACAAGAATAGAAAAAGTCAATTTTTATTATGCGAAGTGGTAGAATGGATATTCGGATTACGATCAAAATTTTGTGGAATTTCGTGAGGGATTACCAAAGTTTTATGATTTTGACGACAATAAGGCAAAATTAGTCGTAGTTGATGATTAAATGCGCGAATTCTCGAACGGTGCGTTCGTAGATTTGTTTACAAAAGGAAGTCATCATAAAAGTCTAAGTGTTATGCTTATATCTCAAAATTTATTCCACCAGGGAAAAGGTCAGCGAGATATCTCATTAAACACCAACGATATTATCTTATTTAAAAACCCCCGTGATCGTACCCAAATTTCCCATCTGGCTCGTCAAATATTCCCTGAAGATCCGAAATTGCTACAGGAGGCATATTTTGATGCAACATTCGAGGCGCACAGATATTTATTACTTGATTTGAAGCAATCGACACCAGAAAATTGCCGAATTCGTACCAACGTCTTCCCTAGCGACACCTACCACTATGTTTACGTGCCACGGAAAAATTTGAATATAAAAGGAGGCGGTGCATCGCGGGGTGTACCAGTTGTACGTTTGTAATGGGTAAATCCAGTCGCTCAGGAAGCGGCTCTGTTCGCAAAGTATTTGGAGATAAGAATAGAGCATTACTGCAGGCTCTGATCTACGCAACTCCGAAGCTTCGTGAAGCGTTAATACAACACGCTGATCAAGATCTAATTCGGTGTGTATGTGAATGTGCTTTGAATTTGTTGCATGGTAATATTCCGTTGAAGGATTGTGACAAATCTAAGCTGTGCAAACATAAGAACATTTTGAGAAAACTGGCCGATAGAAAATACAGTTTAGCCAACAAGAAGGAAGTTCTAAATCAAAAAGGTGGAGCATTTCTACCGATCTTATTAGATCCTCTAATGAGTGCTCTTATTTCGGCAATTATTTAAACATGGAACACGCAAGAAATATGATTCTGATTCCTGAGGATAGTGTTGAAAAATTAAAAAAAACCGATACAAAAAGGGCTTATGGAGACGACGAACGAAATTCAATCTTCAGCACAAACACTTGGTACTGTTGAAAGTCGTTCAGATGCTCAATTATTGGAAATTTGAACTCTAAAGAGATTAGAGCGAGCATGAAAGGTGAAAATTATATAATAATGTTTCAAGACGTTATTTATTTTACACGAATCGAAATAAAAGTCAACCAATAACCGCTCAGGAGAGTGATACTCTGAGTCAAGGAGAACGCTTCAATTCTAATTCCATTGTAGCTACGGTACCTAAGACATTTCAAAGGAAAGCAGCAGGGATTCTTGCATACATTGACAAGGTGGATGGTGGAAAACGTCTCAATTGGGATTCACAGGGGAAAGTTTTTTTGGATGATCAAGCACTTCCTGGTGCAAATATCGTTGACTTGGTACAAGATGTAATTCGAACTCGAGAGAATCGTTGAAGACTTACAACAATGGTATATCATATTTACTTGTAAACATAGATGTTCTTAGCAAGTTTGCTTGGGTCGAACCGTTAAAAGACAAATCGGCGCCCATTGTGTTAGATGGATTCAAGCGTGTCTTAGAAAGGAGTTATCCTCGCATCCCTATCTGCATACAAACAGATAAAGGAAAGGAATTTGTGGTTAATAACGTACAAAAATTTTTCGCTGACAAAAAGATTAAATTTCGCACTGCGCGTAATCCTGATATAAAAGCTGCCATCGTAGAATGGTTCAATCGAACAGTAAAAGAGCGTATGTGGAGGTATTTCACGCACAATAGGAGGCACAAGTATATCGATATATTGCAAGACATCCTTAATGCTTATAATAATTCAAAACACTCATCAATCAAGATGGCGCCTGCTACAGTTACCATAGATAATGCTTCATCTGCATGGCGTAATGTGCAAAGCCGTTTTACTTCATCGAAAACTGGTTCAACAAACTTTAAATACAATGTTGGGGATTGTGTACGCATCAGTAGAGCTAAAGGTGTCTTCGAGAAAGGATATGAGTATAATTGGAGTAAAAAAATATTTCAAATCATAAAACGGGTAATCAAGCAGTCACTAGCGATATATGAATTGAAAGATTTGGATGGTGAAGTTATCGAGGGATTTTTCTACGAACCTGAGTTGGCTCTCGTGAATAAGCAAACAGATAAAGAAGAGTTCGTAGTTGAGCATATTTTACGAACAAAAGGAAAAAGAAAGCATAAGTAGCTTCTTGTGAAGTGGGAAGGATATCCTAGTAAATTTAATTCGTGGATACTAGCGTCAGATATACATGGCATTGGAAAAAATGAGGACAAATAATTTTTCTATCATGTTACCAAGTAACAACAGTATGGATTATTATCCTGATAATACAGCGTCAAGATAGACCATACTGCTTCCTAAGCAGATTAACCTGGAAGGAGACTGGGTTGTCGGGCTAAGCGAAATGCAATATCCTAAAGAGCCTGAAAAATTTAAAAAACGTCGTTTCTGGGGAAATTGTAATATTTGTGGCAAATATGGTCATATGGCACGAAATTGTCACAGCAGTTCGAATAATAATAACAATGGTACTAATGCAACAAAGAGAAATTCGAAAAATAATTATACTGCACAGCATCTAGATGGTGAAGGTATTGTTGATGCTTTAATTGTTGAAGAAAACTGTTTTGATACAGAAATGAGACAATCAGATTGGTGTATTGATAGTGCAGCGTCAGCACACGTGTAATAACCGTGATTTTTTCTCTGAAATTCGTACAACCTCTGGAGGACTTGTTCAGACAGCTGGAGATGGAGTACTTGAAATTGATGGCATTGGATCGGTCATCATTGAGGTTATGGTTAACAAGTCGCCTCACAAGTTGATATTAGAGGAAGTTTTATGGGTTCCTAAATTGAGGAAAAATTTATTATCGCTATCCAGAGCTGCAGATCATGGTCATCAAACTTTTCTGAAAAAGGATTTTGGTGAAATTCGTCGTTCAGATGGGACTATTTTATTGAAAGCACATTGTGTTGGACAGTTATTTATTGTTGATCAACATGTACTTGCGGATGCATATTTTTCTGCTACCTGTAAGATGGATGAACTTGAACGTTGGCATCAAAGGTTTGGTCATCTCAATATAAGGGATTTACGCATGTTGCAGAGGTCTGGTATGGTCGAAGGTTTGAATTTTAAGTCAAATTTACAAAAGTTAAACTGTATTGTTTGTAGCAAAGCAAAAATACACAGTCTACCATTCAAGCCAGCGACAACGAGAGCTGATAAAGTGCTTGGTTTAATTCACACGGACATCTGGGGTCCAGAACGTGTTCAATCTTTGGGTGGTGCCAAGTACTTCGTCACATTCATTGATGACAAATCTCGTTACACTGAGGTTGTGATGTTGAATCGACGATCAGATGTCCTGGAAGCCTTCAAGAGATTTAAAACTCGTGTGGAGACAGAAACTGGCCAGAAAATTGTCAAAATTAGAAGCGACAATGCTCGTGAGTATATTTCAAAAGATTTTACGGCTTTGTTGAATGTATCAGGTACACAGAGGCACTTGACAGTTGAGTATACCCCGATGGGAATGGAGTGGCAGAACGCGCGAACCGTACTTTGGTGGAGATGACGAGATCAATGATGATTGAATCTGGAGCACTGAAGTATTTGTGGGCTGAAGCGGTAAATACTGCTGTGTACATTCGTAATCGATGTCCAACAGAAGCTCTTGGACATGAGATGACTCCTTTTGAGAGTTGGTATGGTCGTAAGCCAGATGTGAGTAATTTCAAAGTATTTGGTAGTACAGTAATTGCTCTAAAGAAAGGTCCAAGCCAAGGAAAATTCGAACCAAAAGGTGAAGAATTTATTCTCCCGGGTTATTGTACTGAAGCAAAAGCTTATCGGTCGTTTAATCCGAAGAAAAGAATCATTATCAAAAGACGTGACGTAATTTTTCATGAAGAATCAATTGATCATGGTGGTGGTTTCCTACGTCATGAGCAGTTGGGTAGCAAGTCTCAGGGTGGAAAGCAAGTAGCTTTGAGTGAAGAGCCCATTGTTATTTTTCAAGAACCTCATGACGTGGGAAATAATGATCGACATGTGGACGGAATGCAAGGAAATGATGGTGTTGATGACACTGGTTTCTTTGATGGTACAACCATGAATGATTCAAATGACTTGAATGTTCTTCAACCAGCTCCTGATATTCGAGTTGATGTTGAGGAAAATTTGGTAGCGGAAAATACTTCAGATTCTTTACCAGATTTTCATAATGCTGATGGTGGTAATTCAGATAGAGGTACAGATGTAGATGAAGAAATTCTTGCTGAAAGGCGGGGAGACAGAACTCCTGAGAATATAACCCCGCTATCTGTACGTTCTTTTCCTCGTGGACGTGGGAGACCATCTATAATTAGAACTGGTGAAAGAGGTCGGCCAAAGAAGCTTTATCAAGGTACCAAGAATTGTTGTAATTTGGCTATTGAAAATTTGGGTCAGGATCCTTCAACTATTAATGAAGCAAAATGTTCTGGGTATTGGGAAGAATGGAAAAAAGCTCTTACAGAGGAATATAAGTTTTTGATGGATAATAATACCTGGGATTTAGTTGATCGTGCTTCTGATAAAAAAGTTCTCACCTCACGATGGGTTTTTCGTGTTAAAATGGAGCAGGATGGATCTATTGATAGATTCAAGGGACGATTAGTAGCACCTGGTTGTGAGTAAAAATTTGGAGTTGATTATGAAGAAGTTTTTGCCCCAGTAGCACGATAGGAAACTATTACAACTTTTCTAGCCTGCTGCGTTGAAGAAAGGATGTTTGTTCATCAGATGGATGTTGTAACTGCCTACGTACAAGGTGATTTGTCTGATGAAATTTACATGGAACAACCCGAGTTGTTTGTCAAATCTGGTCAGGAGAGAAAAGTATGTCGACTCAAGCGTCCGCTTTATGGCCTCAAACAAGCTGGACGAGAATGGTACAAAAGGTAAATGATACTCTACAAAATCTACGTATGAGAAATTCTGATACTGATCCATTTGTTTTTGTAAATGTTACGGGCAAAACTAAAACTATCGTAGTTATTTATGTTGATGATTTGCTCCTGGGATCCAATGACTACGATAAACTTCTGGAAATGAACAAAACGCTGAGTTCTTTGTTCAAAATGAAAGATCTTGGCTCTGTCAAAGATATACTGGGTATTCAAAAATATATTGGTGATTTATTGAGAAAATTTGGAATGGAAAATTCAACTCCTGTACAAAATCCTTTGGAAGCTAGTATAAAGTTGTCAAAGACAATGTCTCCAAAAAAATGATAATGAACGAGAACAAATGAGCAAGAAACCCTACCGACAATTAGTTGGAGCACTTGTATATTTGTCAAATGCAACGAGACCAGATATTGCATTTGCTGCGAATTTATTGAGTCGTTTTTGTTCAGATCCTGGTTTAGCTCACTGGACGACAGCCAAAAGAGTCCTACGCTATCTCAAAGGAACACAAAATCTTGGTATTGTTTATCGAAGAAATGGCCAATCACTTGTGGCATACAGTGATGCCGACTGGGCTCAAGATATTGATGATCGCGTATCAAATACTGGTTATGTATTGAAGCTGGCTGGTGGTGTGATTAGCTGGGAATCAAAGAAGTAGAAATCTGTTGCACTTTCGTCAATGGAAGCAGAGTATATGGCACTTTCGGAGGCAGCCAGAGAGTTAGTGTACATGAGAAGACTTTTAAGAACAATGGGATTTTTCAAACTAATGTCAGGGGCATCGAAACTTTTGAAGTGAAACTTCTTATGGGAGGGTTTTGAAATCTCGATCGGCAACCTTTTTGGTGACGCTCGCTCTAACGTAGTAAGTAAGAGTGAGAGGCCTCCGGAAATCGAGCGAGAGTGAGAGGCCTTCGTGTATCGTGCGAGAATGAGACGGAAGACTTTCTGTCTTTCATGTCATTCTCTGCGTTCAGGCGGCGTCGGGATCACGGAAAACAGCTGTTGGTTTCTAACACAGTGATCATAAGCAACGTATTTTGTTTTTGTGCGTGTCTTCATTACTTAAATCGAGAGTTTTGCGCAAATATGCCGAAGTCGCGTGCAGAAAGGACAAAAACGTGGCGGGAGAAAAAACGGGCGAGTGAAGGAATTGATCAGAATAGAAAACGGAAAAAAAGGAGAACTGAAATTGAACGAGATAGCAGGGAACGGAGGCAAACACGTGCTAACCTCTTACGTGACAGTGTGGACGATAGTGTAAATAATCCAGAGAATGAACTATTAGCAACGACTTCGACTCATCCTCCTCCTGATTGTGATGTACATAGTGGTGATCGATTAAAATATTCAGACTTTAATGAGTTTAAAACTGCACATAAGCACTTTCACCGTGATTTTATAAATAATCCATTCGGTTTTACGTGTTGTGTATATGATAGATTATGGTTTAAAAATGACTTGAAGACTCTATCCGTTGAAAATGAAATTCGTATTCAACAAAAATTTCCAGAATTCAGAAGTAATAATGAGCTGGCATGCACCAGCTGTCGCCACGCTTTGAGGAGAGACAAAATTCCAACATTGTCGAAATTGAATGGCTTTGTATATCCCCCGATCCCTGCACATCTTCCGAAGTTAGATTTAGTGTCCGAGAGACTCATTTCTCCTAGAATTCCATTTATGCAAATTCGCAGATTGCATCATGCGCATGGACAATTTGGAATTTTGGGGCAGGTGATCAATGTTCCAGTGGATGTCAATACAATGGTCAATCACTTGCCCAGGAACATTGACGACGATCACTGTGTTTACGTTCATATCAAGAGAAAAAAAATTCATCGATCAAGCTACTTGACAGGTTTAATAAACAAGAGAAATATTAAAATATGGCTAAGATGCTTAGTACCGAGTCCATTGTATCAACTGTACGACATCAAAGTTGATGAATCTTTCTTTAATGAGGATTGTGTCGTTCATCAGATATCTATAGATGAACTGAGTGAAGACATCCCCGTGGAGGAGAGCCTGTTCGCTCAGCAACACACATTACTCTGGAATGACGATAAATATTTGAGGATTGCTCCTGGAGAAATGAATGTCCCTCACAGTCTATTATTTGATGAGCATGCAGAAGAGTTATCTTTCCCTACTATCTATCTCGGACAATTCCGGCGCTTTAGTGAAGATCTCAATGTGACTCCATTCATGATGGCTACCAGGGAGCTAAGGAGATCTGATCGACGTGGGGTTACACCTCATCATTTACTCTATATGGCAATGAAAATTATGAGGTTTAGAGTCCGTGACAGTCTATCCATTGCTTTTAAACAGGTAGGTAAAGACACAAAAATTACACGTGAACAAATTCAATCAGAGGAGTATATAAATCATTGTATAGAAAGCAACTTGGCTTTTCTACGTTGTATCCCTAACTCGACTTGGTATTGGGCTGAAAGAAAGAGAGACTTATTCGCAATGATCAGACAACTCGGAAAACCCACGTTAGTCCTAACTATGAGTGCTAATGAAGTTGGTTGGCCCTCATGATTACAATTATTAGATAAATTGAAGAATAATGGAGCAGAAATTACAGAACAAGATGTTCAGGAACTCCATTATATTGAAAAGAGCACACTCATCAATGAAGATGCTGTAACATGTGCCATCTATTTTAATAAGCTCATCAATGTTATAATGAACATACTTCAGTCCAAAAAGTCTTCTCCCTTCGGGAAATATCGTGTTTTCCATTATTTTAAAAGAATTGAACTCCAGCATCGTGGCAGCCCCCATGCACACATTCTGCTATGGCTTGAGAATGCTCAAGCACCAGCGGATCCACTAGGTGCTGACCGACTGCAAGCTATTGAACTAGTTGATACATTGATATCAGTGGCCACTTCAGAATCGTCGGGGAACATCAAACTACACACACATAAGCACACGTTCACATGTTACAAAAAAATAGCTGCGAACGCTCATCAAAAATGCAGATTTGAAGTTCCATTCATGCCATGCAGATACACAACTATACTGACACCAATGCAGAAAGAAGAACCAGGATTCCACACGTATAAACAACATTACAACACGATAAGAACAAACTTAGAGAACAATGACTATGCTGATATTGATAGTTTCTATCAGGGAAATGGAATACTATCAGATGATTACTACATGAATGTGCTTCGAGCTGGCATCAATCGTCCCAGAGTATTTCTTAAACGTCAACCCCTGGAAAAGTGGCATAATCCAGTCAACCCATTCATTTTCAATATTTTGAAATCAAACATGGATGTGCAATTTATCACCGAAGAATACTCATGTGCTGCATACGTAGTGGAATACGTCAATAAAACGAACCGTGGAATTAGCAATCTCCAACGTAACATCACTGAAATAATGGATGAACATCCAGAGTCCGATATTGTCGAAATTACTAGGAAAATGAGCGTTGACATGCTAAATACTGTCGAAATTACCAGTCAGGAAGCTGCATGGTACCTTCTGCGTGAACGGATGTCAAAGTCTTCTTCAGTTGTTACCTATATTTCAACAATATGGCCGATCGAAAGACAAAGAATTCGAAAAACTCAGAAAGAACTCAATGAAATGGATGCTGATGATGATGCAACAAACATATGGAAAGAAAATTGGTTTGACAAATACGAAAAGAGACCTGAAGAGCTAGAAGATGTCAATTTGGCCCAGTTTGTTGCTCATTAGACACTGAATAATCAGGGGAATTGGACACGAAGGAAAGAACCTCGGATTATTCGGTACAGAAACTACGACATGGCTGATGATTTCAATAAATACAAACGGGAAATGGTGACTTTGTATATTCCATTCCGAGACGAAGAAAATGAAATTCTTGCAGAAACTAAATTCATACAGATTTACGACGACATCGAAATATTGATTTTGGAGCGACATAAAGAATTCTCATGGAATTTAGATATCCAGAAAACCATCGAGATATGCCGAGAGTTGTGTCGTGAAGATGAATTAAATCAAGATGATGATGCTGAAGGAGACAACGTAAGTCGCCTTTTTCCTGAAGCAAATCCTTTTCAAGAATTGTATAACGCTGACCACATAATGAACGACGATCTGCGGTTTGCAACACTTAACAAACTGGGTGCTATCGCAAAGAAGAGGGATAATTTAATGTCTGATGAACAATTTTATGAACTAATGAGGATGGCCAATCAGAGGCAGCAAGCACTCCTGATGCATGTGATTGCTAATCTCCTCTCATCAAACCGATCACCACTCCAAGTTTTCTTCACTGGGCCAGCAGGATGTAGGAAGACATTCCTCATTAGACTCCTCATGGAAATTTACAACCGCTTCACAGATAATGATGGTTTTTGCAATGCTTACATCGCATGTGCATCAACAGGAAAGGCTGCAATAGAAATTGATGGTACGACAATCCACACTGCATTGAAAATATACCTTTCCAAACTATTACCATTATCAATTGAAGTCGCTCAACAGTATAGAATGCTCTTCAAATACGTCCAAGTTATACTCATCGATGAGGTCAGTATGGTAGGAGCGGAATTGCTGTCTCAAATTGACGCACGGTTAAAACAAATAACAGGAAATTTCCAAGATAATTTTGGAGGAATGGATATCATTTTCATAGGTGATTTGCGTCAGTTACCTCCAGTGCGTGCTACACCCATCTATCAAGCAACAAAATGACGCATAGCAGCACCAACACTTTGGCGTGACTTGCAGTTCTATGAATTGGATAAAGTCATGAGACATGCAAATGCTGATTTCTCCTCTTTATTAACTAAAATTGGAAACGGCGAAGAATTGGATCAAGAACAGATACACCTAATCGAATCTCGTTTTTATACAAGAGAGGAAGCAGATCGTCTTTGTCCACATGGAATTCGGCTATATTTGACAAATAATGCTGTAAACGAATACAATTTGACAATTCTTAATTCTGCAGAGAATAAAACAGTCTCAATAGCTACTGATGTATTCACCGGCTGCCATAATGCTGAGCAACAATCATTTGTACGACAAAACTTGCATAAAAAAACGGTAATAGACACTGGAGCTCTGCCCTACGAGGTAATACTGGTGTTAGATAAATGGTATATAATAACAACCAATCTGGATGTCTCGGATGGTTTAGCAAACGGCGCAGTTGGTAAACTAGTTCATATCGAAACTGATGAGGCAGGGGCAGTAACTCGTGTGTGGCTGGAATTTCCAGATTCACCAAAGACGGGGCAGAAGATCCGGAGAAAAGCTGCTGCGTTCATCCAAGCAAATAACATCAGCCACACGGCAGTTCCCATTGCACGAAGAACTTCTACGATATATATGAACAATAATAAAACGATTTTCGTCAAAAGAAATCATCTGCCATTGGTATCAGCGTGTGCTATTACTATCCACAAGTCTCAAGGTGGTACGTTTAATCAAATCGTCTATGAATACGAAAAGACACATTCACAACAACTCCTTTACGTAGCCTTGTCCCGTGTCACAAGTATACAGGGATTGTACATCGTTGCGAAGGATGGAAAGAACAAATTTTATCATGGACGGAAAAAAGCTCAATCAATGGACAAGCTACCATCAGAATTTAGAAGATTATCAACAAATCCATTGATAACTTTGACTGACATTCTCCGAGAGTTCATCAGCAGACCAGGCTTATCAATAACAACCCTCAATTGCCAAAGCTTAGGAGCTCATAGCGGAGATTTCAATGATCTGGTGATTCTACGGTCTAATATATTGATACTTTCAGAGACGTGGAAGGAAAACGATCAAGAAATTGATGTTCCCAATTTTAATTGTGTCGTACAGTTCAAAAGACATAATGTGAGAGCAGGGGGTGTCGCAATACTTTGCAATACTGCTCATGGAACGAACATCATGACACCCAATATGGACCTGAACTTGAAACAACTAGAATCGCTTTCAATTGGGTTGTCATCTGTTGGAGAAATGTGTGCGGCTGAATGTCGCACAGAAAGCGGACAGCGGATTATGCTTATAGCACTCTATATTTCACCAAATCAGAAGACGGCGAAAATAATAGAGTTTATTCACCTTCACTTGCTGCCGTATACTCCACTGGGGGCTGCAGAAGTTGGAGTAGAGCTGGACAAAATACCTATGATTCTAGGTGGAGATTTTAATGTTAATTTTGCTTCAGAGGATTCCAAGCCATTAATTCAGTTCTTGCAACAGAAATTGTCATTGGAAATGAACAATTCACCAATTGAATCGACTACACGCCATGGTACCACGATCGATGCAGTTTTCTCACGTTACATCGAAAATTTGGAGTCAAAAAATTTGAGTCTTCATTACCTATTTTAGTTACCACAAACCTATCATTTCGTTCATGAAGAGTCTACCAGGGAATGAAGGTGAAGCTGATTGAGATTTAATTCATCATATTCATACTAATATTATTGTATCTTGAAAAAAGTATAATTATTATGATGAATAAATTAATATTTACTATCAAGAAGTGTTTGACACGTGATTAAAATGATTCCTCTCCCTCTAAACATAGAAAATTAAATAATCCTTGCCGATCCAATCATTCGGTTTCACTTCTATCGCGTGTCTTCATGACACACCATTTTTTTTTTGTGATAATCAAAGCGCTATTCATCTTGGTAAAAATTATGGATATCATGATCGAAGCAAACATATTGACACGCGATATCATTATACACGTCAGGTTCAAAAAGCAAATGATATTGAGATAATTTTTGATTCCACAAATAATATGATTGCAGATGTTTCAACTAAGAATCTGGGCATACAAAAACACCAAATAAGTTTAAAGCAGTTATGTTTGAAAGAAATAATTGAATAGCCGAGAAAGTTTTTTTTGATCTTTGAAAAATATTTTTTTGATTGGTTTGAGTACTTCGATAGGGGGAGTGTTAGAGAATTCTACGTTATCGATGAACTCATCTAGCGAGAACTATTCAAACTAAATACAACATACGTTTCTACCGTCTGTTCCACTTTGTATTATGGCTGATTGCCTTGTGTCTGTTTGTAACCGTAAATTAGTCGATCCTGAATAAATCGTATTATAAGCATATAAATCTCTTCCATTTCCTTTAACCTTTCAACAAATTAAAATGTTTATATGACAATATCGTTTAAACTATTGGTGCTACGGAAAATTGCGAAACATAAAATGTCTATCCGCAAAAACTGCAGCTAAAAACCAAAACGAGACCGCAAAAACATTAAATAAAAAAAATGGTGTGTCATGAAGACACGCCATAGAAGTGAAACCGAATGATTGGATCGGCAAGGATTATTTAATTTTCTATGTTTAGAGGGAGAGGAATCATTTTAATCACGTGTCAAACACTTCTTGATAGTAAATATTAATTTATTCATCATAATAATTATACTTTTTTCAAGATACAATAATATTAGTATGAATATGATGAATTAAATCTCAATCAGCTTCACCTTCATTCTCCGGTAGACTCTTCATGAACGAAATGATAGGTTTGTTGTAACTAAAATAGGTAATGAAGACTCTTGACTCCAAATTTTCGATGTAACGTGAGAAAACTGCATCGATCGTGGTACCATGGCGTGTAGTCGATTCAATTGGTGAATTGTTCATTTCAATGACAATTTCTGTTGCAAGAACTGAATTAATGGCTTGGAATCCTCTGAAGCAAAATTAACATTAAAATCTCCACCTAGAATCATAGGTATTTTGTCCAGCTCTACTCCAACTTCTGCAGCCCCCACTGGAGTATACGGCAGCAAGTGAAGGTGAATAAACTCTATTATTTTCGCCATCTTCTGATTTGGTGAAATATAGAGTGCTATAAGCATAATCCGCTGTCTGCTTTCTGTGCGACATTCAGCTGCACACATTTCTCCAATAGATGACAACCCAATTGAAAGCGATTCTAGTTGTTTCAAGTTCAGGTCCATATTGGGTGTCATGATGTTCGTTCCATGGGCAGTATTGCAAAGTATTGCGACACCCCCTGCTCTCACATTATGTCTTTTGAACTGTACGACACAATTTAAATTGGGAACATCAATTTCTTGATCGATTTCCTTCCACGTCTCTGAAAGTATCAATATATTAGACCGTAGAATCACCGGAACATTGAAATCTCCGCTATGAGCTCCTAAACTTTGGCAATTGAGGGTTGTTATTGATAAGCCTGGTCTGCTGATGAACTCTCGGAGAATGTCAGTCAAAGTTATCAATGGATTCGTTGATAATCTTCTAAGTTCTGATTGTAGCTTGTCCATTGATTGAGCTTGTTTCCGTCCATGATAAAATTTGTTCTTTCCATCCTTCGCAACGATGTACAAACCCTGTATACTTGTGACACGGGACAAGGCTACGTAAAGGAGTTGTTGTGAATGTGTCTTTTCGTATTCATAGACGATTTGATTAAACGTACCACCTTGAGACTTGTGGCTAGTAATAGCACACGCTGATACCAATGGCAGATGATTTCTTTTCACGAAAATCGTTTTATTATTGTGCATATATATCGTAGAAGTTCTTCGTGCAATGGGAACTGCGGTGTGGCTGATGTTGTTTGCTTGGATGAACGCAGCAGCTTTTCTCCGGATCTTCTGCCCCGTCTTTGGTGAATCTGGAAATTCCAGCCACACACGAGTTACTGCCCCTGCCTCATCAGTTTTGATATGAACTAGTTTACCAACTGCGCCGTTTGCTAAACCATGCCAGACATCCAGATTGGTTGTTATTATATACCATTTATCTAACACCAGTATTATCTCGTAGGGCAGACCTCCAGTGTCTATTACCGTTTTTTTATGCAATTTTTGTCGTACAAATGATTGTTGCTCAGCATTATGGCAGCCGGTGAATACATCCGTAGCTATTGAGACTGTTTTATTCTCTGCAGAATTAAGAATTGTCAAATTGTATTCGTTTACAGCATTATTTGTCAAATATAGCCGAATTCCATGTGGACAAAGACGATCCTCTCTTGTATAAAAACGAGATTCGATTAGGTGTATCTGTTCTTGATCCAATTCTTCGTCATTTCCAATTTTAATTAATAAAGAGGAGAAATCAGCATTCGTTTGTCTCATGACTTTATCCAATTCATAGAACTTCAAGTCACGCCAAAGTGTTGGTGCTGCTATGCGTCATTTTGTTGGTTGATAGATGGGTGTAGCACGCACTGGAGGTAGCTGACGCAAATCACCTATGAAAATGATATCCATTCCTCCAAAATTATCTTGGAAATTTCCTGTTATTTGGTTTAACCGTGCGTCAATTTGAGACACCAATTCCGCTCCTACCATACTGACCTCATCGATGAGTATAACTTGGACGTATTTGAAGAGCATTCAGTACTGTTGAGCCACTTCAATTGATAATGGTAATAGTTTGGAAAGGGATATTTTCAATGCAGTGTGGATTGTCGTACCATCAATTGCTACTGCAGCCTTTCCTGTTGTTGCACATGCGATGGAAGCATTGCAAAAACCATCATTATCTGTGAAGCGGTTGTAAATTTCCATGAGGACTCTAATGAGGAATGTCTTCCCACATCCTGCTGGCCCAGTGAAGAAAACTTGGAGTGGTGATCGGTTTGATGAGAGGAGATTAGCAATCACATGCATCAGGAGTGCTTTCTGCCTCTGATTGGCCATTCTCATTAGTTCATAAAATTGTTCATTAGACATTAAATTATCCCTCTTCTTTGTGATAGCACCCAGTTTGATAAGTGTTGCTAACCGCAGATCGCCTTCATTATGTGGTCAGCCTTATACAATTCTTGAAAAGAATTTGCTTCAGGAAAAAGGCGACCTACGTTGTCTCCTTCAGCATCATCATCTTGATTTAATTCATCTTCACGACACAACTCTCGGCATATCTCGATGGTTTTCTGGATATCTAAATTCGATGAGAATTCTTTATGTCGCTCCAAAATCAATATTTCGTTGTCGTCGTAAATCTGTATGAATTTAGTTTCTGCAAGAATTTCATTTTCTTCGTCTCGGAATGGAATATACAAAGTCACCATTTCCCGTTTGTATTCATTCAATTCATCAGCCATGTCGTAGTTTCTGTACCGAATAATCCGAGGTTCTTTCCTTCGTGTCCAATTCCCCTGATTATTCAGTGTGTAATGAGCAACAAACTGGGCCAAATTGACATCTTCTAGCTCTTCAGGTCTCTTTTCGTACTTGTCAAACCAATTTTCTTCCCACATGTTTGTTGCATCATCATCAGCATCCATTTCATTCAGTTCTTTCTGAGTTTTTCGAATTCTTTGTCTTTCGATCGGCCATATTGTTGA
Source organism: Asobara japonica (assembly GCA_026005395.1). Classification (NCBI taxonomy): domain Eukaryota; kingdom Metazoa; phylum Arthropoda; class Insecta; order Hymenoptera; family Braconidae; genus Asobara; species Asobara japonica. The sequence goes on from BQMI01000112.1 coordinate 4,018,320, forward strand.
AATATAGGTAACAACTGAAGAAGACTTTGACATCGGTTCACGCAGAAGGTACCATGCAGCTTCCTGACTGGTAATTTCGACAGTATTTAGCATGTCAACGCTCATTTTCCTAGTAAAACTCTACTCTATTCGTATACCCTTTCGGGTCTTTACGATTTGTTCCCATCCCACCCCCCCTTAACCCCACTGCACAGCATTCGCCCAGTTTTGTCACTGGAATCGAGGGAAAACCATTGGAAAAAACCTCAGATTTGTACAGCTCGTTTCTTTTACGAAACTCCCGCTCGGTTGTGTGGTGTGAGTTAAAGCCTGAAAAAAAAAAAAAAAAAAAAACCCCAAATACCGCCTCTGCCGGTCTCGAACCGGTGATCTCAGATCTCAATCGTTCCCCCCCAATTCCAGTGCTTTAACCCATACGGCCACAACCGCCGGTTTCATTTTCCTAGTAATTTCGACAATATCGAACTCTGGATATTCATTCATTATTGCAGTGATGTTACGTTGGAGATTGCTAATTCCACGGTTCGTTTTATTGACGTATTCCACTACGTATGCAGCACATGAGTATTCTTCGGTGATAAATTGCACATCCATGTTTGATTTCAAAATATTGAAAATGAATGGGTTGAATGGATTGTGCCACTTTTCCATGGGTTGACGTTTAAGAAATACTCTGGGACGATTGATGCCAGCTCGAAGCACATTCATGTAGTAATCATCTGATAGTATTCCATTTCCCTGATAGAAACTCTCAATATCAGCATAGTCATTGTTCTCTAAGTTTGTTCTTATCGTGTTGTAATGTTGTTTATACGTGTGGAATCCTGCTTCTTCTTTCTGCATTGGTGTCAGTATAGTTGTGTATCTGCATGGCATGAATGGAGCTTCAAATCTGCATTTTTGATGAGCGTTCGCAGCTATTTTTTTGTAACATGTGAACGTGTGCTTATGTGTCTGTAGTTTGATGTTCCCCGACGATTCTGAAGTGGCCACTGATATCAATCTATCAACTAGCTCAATAGCTTTTAGTCGGTCAGCACCTAGTGGATCCGCTGGAGCAGTCTCAAGCGATAGCAGAATGTGTGCATGGGGGCTCCCACGATGCTGTAATTCAATTCTTTTAAAATAATCGACAACACGATATTTCCCGAAGGGAGAAGACTTTTTGGACTGAAGTATGTTCATTATAACATTGATGAGCTTATTAAAATAGATGGCACATGTTACAGCATCTTCATTGAGCGAACAGGCTCTCCTCCATGGGGATGTCTTCACTCAGTTCATCTATAGATATCTGATGAACGACACAATCCTCATTAAAGAAAGATTCATCAACTTTGATGTCGTACAGTTGATACAATGGACTCGGTACTAAGAATCTTAGCCATATTTTAATATTTCTCTTGTTTATTAAACCTGTCAAGTAGCATGATCCATGAATTGTTTGTCTCTTGATATGAACGTAAACACAGTGATTGTCGTCAATGTTCCTGGGCAAGTGATTGACCATTGTATTGGCATCCACTGGAACATTGATCACCTGCCCCAAAATTCCAAATTGTCCATGCACATGACGCAATCTGCGAATTTGCATAAATGGAATTCTAGGAGAAATGAGTCTCTCGGACACTAAATCTAACTTCGGAAGATGTGCAGGGATCGGGGGATATACAAAGCCATTCAATTTCGACAATGTTGGAATTTTATCTCTCCTCAGAGCGTGGCGACAGCTGGTGCATGCCAGCTCATTATTACTTCTGAATTCTAGAAATTTTTGTTGAATACGAATTTCATTTTCAACGGATAGAGTCTTCAAGTCATTTTTAAACCATAATCTATCACATACACAACACGTAAAACCGAATGGATTATTTATAAAATCACGATGAAAGTTCTTATGTGCAGTTTTAAACTCATTAAAGTCTGAATATTGTAATCTATCACCACTATGTACATCACAATCAGGAGGAGGATGAGTCGAAGTCGTTGCTAATAGTTCATTCTCTGGATTATTTACACTATCGTCCACACTGTCACGTAAGAGGTTAGCACGTGTTTGCCTCCGTTCCCTGCTATCTCGTTCAATTTCAGTTCTACTTTTTTCCCGTTTTCTATTCTGATCAATTCCTTCACTCGCCCGTTTTTTCTCCCGCCACGTTTTTGTCCTTTCTGCACCCGACTTCGGCAGATTTGCACAAAACTCTCGATTTAAGTAATGAAGACACGCACAAAAACAAAATACGTTGCTTATGATCACTGTGTTAGAAACCAACAGCTGTTTTCCGCGATCGCGACGCCGCCTGAACGCAGAGAATGACATGAAAGACAGCAACTCTTCCGTCTCATTCTCGCACGATACACGAAGGCCTCTTACTCTCGCCCGATAGACGAGACGAAAGGTAGTCCGTCTCACTGTCGCTCGATTCCCGGAGGCCTCTCACTCTTACTTACTACGTTAGAGCGAGCGTCACCAAAAAGGTTGCCGATCGAGATTTCAAAACCCTCCCATAAGAAGTTTCACTTCAAAAATAAAAAATTAAAAATGGTAGCGACGAGATTCGAACGCGGAACCTCGAGGGTGACAGGTTGGGACCCTAGCCCGGAGCTATCGCACAACTGTGAACCCGCCATATTTTCACTGTGTGAATGAAGTGTGATTGAAAAATTTGAGAATTATTCAAATTTTATCGAATCACTAATAATTCCGGATTTAAAACAACAAAATTAAAGCTATACATAATAATTAAATAAATGTGCACACACCAAGGTTGCAAATCTGACAGTTAGACACAAACACTTGAAAAACACCCACTATAGCAAAAAACAATTTTAATTTTATGTTTGCGGTCTTTGAGGTTACTTGTTGTCTGCATGCATTGTTCATCTTGGCGACTGGGGCCGACTTCTGTTCCGCTCTAATGTTCCTAGGTTTCAAAATGTTATTTTGCGAGATTGATGGAGTTGGTCTTTCAGCTGATACCTTCTGATGCAGTGGAGGGAGTTGGTGTGTTGGAAGACTGTTCGGTGCTATTGACCTGTTGGCCACATCTGCTCCCTTGAGGATGGAGTTGGAGATTTGGTCGCAAACCCTCTGTTTTTCTAACATTGAGTCTGCGATGTAACCCTCGACCAGATTGCCGCCCTCCGTGTCTCTTCAGGGTAGTTAGAGTTACTCCCGCATTGACCAGAATCGTGGCTGAAGTACGGCGAAATGCATGACCAGTGTACTCATGGGGATTTGGTAGACCGAGAAATGTCGCAATTTCCTTTGGCATTGCCGTAAATTTGTAAACCCCGATGTTTTGCCGTGTGCAATTGCCATTGCGATACTGTAAGAAGAAATTGTGGACATTCGTGTGATAAGGTCGCTTGGCGTAGTATCGTTCCACAATTTCGAAAAAGGCCCCACGGATTGAGAAGGTCCTCGGTCGATCTGTCTTGGTCTCTCGAATGTGCACCATATATATTTGATTAAGATCCTCAATGTCGTCTACAGTGATGTGTAGTTCCTCTCCTGCAGGCTCCTTAGACTCCAAAGATCAACGCAACCTGAAAATTAATTTTTTGAATAAATTAAATGAATAAATAAATTTCTAAATGTAAAAGTTCCTGGGAAATTATAGGAAATTTTAAAAATGATAAAAAATATTAGTCAATTCGAGTCAATTTTAGAAATTTCTATGAATTCCATAAAAGTATAAAAAAATAGCGAATATTCTAGCGATTACTGTCACTTTTCAATTGCAAATTTGATTTAGTTATGTCTCCTCATGAGAAAAAAATCCAATTTTAAAAAATGAATAAAAAAAATTAGAAGAAAATAAAACATGTAGTGTGACCAACAAAGTAGATGAAGCGATTTCCAATTCTTTTTTTCCACATACTTTTGTTGCCAGTTAACTGTCATCGGGGGCTTTCTCCCGAAAGTCCAAAACATTCTCAGATGTGAAAACTCGGGATTGAACAGCTGTGTACCCCTTCCCCTGTCCTTTAAGAAAAGCAATCAATTTGCGATATGGAGTAATGTCGATACTTTCATTCGTGTTGAGGGTCTTCTTAAGCATGGAATACATTGCCCATAATGACGACGGTTTCATCGTTCGTGATAAGAAATTGAAATATCCGACTAGAACCCCCTCAGAGGTGACAGCTTTAATCTTTTTCTCCTCCCGCCAATCCATAAATCTTCTGTACGCGCTCTCGTAGATACCTGTAGATTTTGCAGGTATGAGATGTCCTGAAGCTTCAGTGATCAAATCCATAACTTCTTGAGGGAGCTTGTCGTCATCTTCTTCGAGAAAGGGCTGGTTTTCGTCTTGACTGTCATCGGTGTTGTCTTCCTCCGAAATGAATATTTCCGGGGGTTCAGGAGTGATGAGCTCCTCATCATCACTGTCTGGCAGCCAATCATTCATTTTACACTTTTGTCGACTATATGTAATCACTCTTATATGTTATTTATTTTCAGACGATTTTGCTTTTAACATTATCCTGAACCAATAAAGAAACATTGAGGATTGTTATTGCGTATCCCGGCAACTGTAAAACCGCTGACGACGATTATTTAGCGCACACCGAATTGGAACATAATGTTCCATTTATCGCCTGCAAAATGCAGCGATAAATCGCAATTTTGACGTAGCCGTGACAAAAAATAGTATTTCAAATGGTAATGTCGCGCACTGACTCGACACTTGGAAATTCTTTACACAAGTCAGCCTTGTAGTTGTCAGTTGGATTTTCACACATTATCAGATTCAGGCAATCAGAGTAATGAGCCATCCGATGAGGTGACTCTTCCGTTAAAGCTTTCGTGTCGCAACAATGGGAACATTGAATATTATTGAATTGCTAATGATTCGAAAGAAGATGAGTCTAGCGATGGGCAATTCTGCACCGCAGCAGCCCAAGAATTTTAAACACATCTCTAACATCTATCATCACGAGGCAGACTTCGGAGTACCAGCAGAACACCACCACTTTGCAACGTCTTATGGGAAAAATTCATGCGATGGAGTAGGGGGCAGCGTTACGTAGACAGTGGCCTGCGCAAGTTTACAATTGCCAGCAAACGATCAAATTCTAACGGTCGAAGAAATCAGTAATTAGTGTTCTGAATCTGGGCGTTTGCCAAGCATTGAAATCCGGTTTTCTCCAAAAGTAGAGTATACAGCCACGAGTGCTATGCCTGCCCCTCGTTTCGATACTTCAGCAAGTGTTCCTGGGACGAAACAACTCCACTGTATAGTTCCACAAAAAGATGATGTTATTCGTACTCGAATATTCTCCGACGCGCAAGACTTCAAAGATCCGAATGTTTTCATGGCCAATTCAACGAGTTCGAAACGTAAACGAACCGGTAATTCTGAAAAACGAACTGTTAAACCTAAACGAGCTAAAAAAAAGTAATGAGAACGGGCACGTACTCCGATTTACTGAAATGTCTTTCGGCTCAATTAAAGAAATATAGTATTTTTGACGAGACATTGAAATAAAATAGTGGAGTGAAATAGTATTCCTTCAAGTTTTCAGAACTGGGTAAAATAGAAAAACAACTAGTGGGTGGGATGTATTTCTGCCCTCAGTGAGGACACAATGCAAACTTCCCGATTTGGTAACTCGAGTTTTCGGGATTATGTCTGTTTCAAAAATTTACGAGACTTCTCACTTCAGTATTTACTGATTTTGTTTCATTTCTCTATATGTCGCTGCCTTTCGTGATTTCTTTTATAATAATGAGGTAACTCCCTCGTCCACGTGAAGGCCATTTCCTTCTCATGGAAGCCTTTCAGTCTCATTGCAGCATTTTGAAACCACGAATATACAACAACTACGTTGAAGAAGCTCAATAAGTCCGTATCTGCGGCTTCATTCGACTTCACGTTCCTGGCAGCATTGGTACACAAAAATGAAATACAAGAATTATATTCTTAGTCGGTCCATGTATACTGTAGAGACCAATTTTGGCGATCGCCGACGCCATCTAGTCTCCATTCATGCACTCATCACATGATTTATTTTTTTGTAACGGCTCTACCACCTTAATTATGTACATTATGGGAAAAGTCAATAGACATTGTTATAAAGTTGGATGTTGATTTTCTCATTTTTGTCCGTTGAGTTTTGTAGGGTGGATGGACGGGGATGAATAAAGGAGGTGGGAAGTGTGGAAATAAGTCCCAGTTAAACACGTGAATTAAGGTGCAAGGCAAACCGTTATTATATTGGGATAAATGCCTTGTCTAAATTATTTTCACTTTATACAAAGTTAATCGGTGGTTGTATGCGATGAATTAAATACGGAAATTGTCTGGTGAAATACGGTGAGGTACGGTTTGTGTCGCGTTGGTGTTCTGCGAAAAGACCACGATCGCGAAATAATCACGGGAATCGGTGAATGTTGGTTGGCCGACTTTAATAATCGATTGAACACTACGTTGAATCCCGTTGAAAACTATTATTAGACAATTCAAGCCCTGAGGCATAAATTCAGAACCCGAATCTCTAACGTACAAGTGAAAAGATAGAATGTTGTCACTTGAACCGAAGGTGGTTGACGTTGGTAAACCGTTGAAACTTAAAACATGCAGGCGGTCCTCGGGTCTCCCCCATTCGAATGTGTCGAATATGTCACTGTTTTTTGTATTTCCTCCAATTTCATTGGTGGTAAGCTTCCGAATGGTCCGATTGCACACAAGATGAAAATGTTCCAGTATTGGAAAAGCTTTTTCCAGGCGAACGGAAGCAAAAACAGGAATATCGCATATTACCCAAAGTAATTGTCTCAATGGTGTTCAACCAGTTCATAGATCTCGTTAAGGCTCATATGTTGGAAACAAAATCGGATGAATATGTCTCGAGAAATGAAGTAATGAAAAAACCGTAAAAGTGAAAAAATTGGAATCTAGAAAATTAATGATGGGATTGATCGCCATTCAATAGGGTTCTTCGCCGTAACAAAAGGAACCTCTGTTCCAAATTGCAAGTTTTTATCACAATTTTGGCGGACGCTAGAGTGCGAGCAAACACAAAAAGTAAAACTAAAGTCAAAAGTTAAAAAATAGGAATATCTCATAGTACCCAAACTACTAGGGTCAATGTTTTTCAACCATATCATAGATCTCGTCAAGGCACACCTTTTGAAGAAAAACAATAAAATCGGTTGAATAATTATCGAGAAATAAAGTAAAAACCGTGAAAACAAAAAAATTGAAATCTAGAAAACAAATGATACGATGAAATCGCCATTCCATAGGCTTCTTCACGACAACGGAAGGACCCTTTGTTCCAAATTTCAAGTTTTCATCTCAATTTTTGCGGACGGTAGCGTGCGTACAAAAGCAAAAAGCGAAAAATAGAAAAATTGAAATATCTCCAATTTCTTGTGAACAACCTCCTAGATGTTCTTCAACCATTCCCTGGATCTTATTGAGACGCACATTTTCATAAAGAAGAACTTTAAAAAAATCCATTAGTTTTTGGGATATGAGGGATCGAAGAAAAAACAGAAAAAGGCGATTTCTAAGAAACTTACCGACAGATTTCGCTGAAATTGCGCCCACACCTATATGTACTCAATACCAATAATTGATATTTTTTCAGATTTTACTCTTAAAATTCAGTCCGTTTTATGTTAAATTTTGTAAGTCAAGATTTTCGAAAAAAATTGATACATACAGACACTATGCTCAAACTTCGTATTTTCACGTTTCAAACTATTATATATCGTTTACAAGCATAATTAGCGAAAGTGAAAATTGACCGATTGCAATGCTTCCATTCGGAAGCAAAAACGTTGCGAACACGTTGACTCTTAAACAGGAACAGACCGAGCTAATGCCTCGGCGTTACTCACCTCGGCTCAATCCGAGTAAACCCGAATATTGCCACACTGCGTCGGTTATACATTTTGGCTTTTGGCGTGAAAATTAATGTCAACTTTAAACAGACATTAAATGTGGATCTTTGTATAGGGAACAACTTATGTTAACAAATTTTGTCCCTAACTCCAACCGTTTACGAGATATAGCGTTATGAACAATTGAAATTGTTAATAATAATGTATATTCTGAACCAATATCCATCAAAAACTAATCACGGCTGAGTTACATGAAGACGCGTCGATTGAGACCTCGATGGCTTTGATTGGTGTATCCATTCGTGAGAAATTGTTGACCAAAATTTAGGGCACATGCATACAAACATACACACACACACACAGACATTGACTCTGAATTTTTCGGGGATCATTGTAGTATCCTTAATACACCAGTTACAGGTCGAAATGAAAAAGTTCGATTTCGGGGTGATTACAATAACTTCCCTATCGGGAAGTTAATTAGTCACTGAAACTTTCTGGGTAGATTAACAATATATGGCTATTGGTAATCTTCTGGGTAGATTCATAATCCGGTGGTGTTTAGGCTAAAGTTAACACGTGATGAAAGAGTCTGGGAAAAATACTACGCGGGGTTTCACAGCCCGTGGTAACTCTTGGGCGGTGGAAAACTGAAGCGCCGGGCAGTCCTGGGTAGCCCGGCCATCCACAGCCGATAAAACAGCTACGAAAAAAATTCAACAATTTTTGAAAACTGGAGGTGTTTAGAAAAAATTTGCACGATTTTGAAAAAAATTGAAAAGTGTTCGAAAGGATTTGGCAAATTTGAAATTCGTTCAACAAATTTGGGAAAGTTGTATAAAATTTGGAAAAAACTTTTCAAACATTTAAAAGAACTGAGTATCCCGAGATGAAAAATTGAGCATCTCCATTGGCGACGAAGACTGTTGTCTCCGTCTCCGGAACAATCTCCCTCCGCGCCATAGTGGAGATTATTAGGAGACGTGTTGCCAGTGCCGAAGAGAGACTAGTGATCTCTCAATGGGAGATCGCCGATGGTATCCGAGCGGGAGACGGTTCCCTATGGGCTCCGAGTAGGAGACGACTCCTTGTGGGCTCCGAGTGGGAGACGACAGGATCTCTGCTCCAATATCGGCTCCCACTTACTGCCAGTCCGTGTGGACTATTAATGTATTCGAATCATTTAAATAACTTTAATATATTTATGAAACATATATTGATTTTACCTAGTAACCCGCGATGAAAAAATGAGGGTCTCTGAGCGCGCAGAGACTGGCGTCTCCGTCTCTTAGACCGATCTCTCTCCGCGCCTTTAGGGCGACTCTCTAGAGATTAGCTACTAATCTCGCTACCAGAGACTATGAGCGACGATGCAGAGACGCTCTCATAATCTCTCATGGAGAGACTTCTGTTAGGTCTCTTTGGGAGAGATCCTTCAGAGACGATGCCTAAAGAATTTTGATTAATTATTTTATATTAATTTGGTCGTTTTTCTTTTAATCTCTTTTAATTAGTGTCATATATGAAATACAAGTAATTAACAAAGAAAATTTGTTTTCACGTATAACCACCACTTGATTACATTCAGAACAAAGTTATGAAAATCAAAGAGTGTTTTTTTTTTAACCTTAAGAGAAAAAAGTAATCTTAAATGAATTCATTTATTCATTAATTGATGCAAGTGTTGAAATCGTTGAAAATGCAATAAACTCTTCATCTAAAGAAACCTCCTTATTCCTTCATCTCTTTACTGATGTTATCATTTATCATTGTATAATTCACAATGGAGGAGGTTCATTTATATTAATAACAAACAATTTTTAAACTTATATAAAGGTAAAATCGAATAAAACGATTCAGAACATAATAACGATCAGAACATAATAAGATATTAGTATGTACGGTGCCAACTAACCGTTGAGGTTTTCAATGAGGGTTTTCAATGAATCACCCATTCTACCCTCTGTTCTTTTTATTAAAGCAAACAAAATTTTTTTTTTAATGACCGATAAGATACTAATATAAAAATGAAGAAACCGTGGAAGAATGATCGAAATACAGTTTTCCACTTTTTTTTGGAATAAACTGAACACATTATGATTTTTCCTGTAAGAGTAAATGTATAAGTGATTCTAGAGTAGTAACCCTTATGTTTTTACAAATAACGAGACAAATTTTACCATCTTGTCTTCTCGTTATAACAAAATAAAAATCCAAATTTTTTGTCAACAAAAAGAAAACTGTAAAGAAAATAAGCCCGAGAGAAATTGATGCCAGTAGTGAAATCTTTGATAAAAACGGAATAAACTTGTGATTTAGCAGAACTACTGCTCCCGGTCTCTCTCTCCCTCAATCGGAGAAACTTTTTGAAATGCTTTTTTGACGGTTACGACCATTAAAATGGAAGATTGTTGTTCCCAGGGTCATAGTTGGGATATTCGTTTCTATGCGATTGGGCATACCATTCAGTTTGATAACCATTGTACATGTTCATATTACCATTAGGGTCCACGTAAGGTGGATAATTTTGAGATTGATGAGGATAACCGTGTTGAAAATTGAAGGATGATGATAAGGCAACGACTGGTGATAAGACGGTCCACTAAAATACTGCTGTTGAAGAGGATCGGCTACAGCAGAATTTCCCTGAGGTGCTGGAGTCACCTCACCAGTAGGAACCGGAGGAGGAAGTGGGTTCGGTGGAACAGAATTAGTCCAACTCATGGCAGGATCGTGTGGATACACTTGGGTAGACTCTTGAAGAGGTGCTGCTGATGTTGCATTTACATGACGAGGATTTTCCTTATTCTTTCCATCTGCTTCATCATCCTGGGTTTCAACTGAACGATTCTTGGGATTTTCTGTGCACAAGCCAGGTGGAGGAGTATCAAAAATACTGTTCAAGTCAATATTTTTAGGGCTCAAGGGCTTCCTCATTGTTGAGACATTCGTAGAAGATGTTCCTTTTTCCTTCTCTCCCTTTTGAGATCCACCTTGAATCTTTTTCTTCATCTGCTTGGTGGGAGTGGAGGTTTTGCCCATATGTCCTGATAACTCATCACTTAGATATTCAATATTAATTTCTCCAGATTGGCACAAAATCGAGAGGCCAACTGGACGAGAAAGGGATGAATCTAGCTCTACCCCACGTCGTTTCAACTGCTCAGCCGTCCACTTTTCAAAATCTTCTTCAGCAGAATCTGCCTCTACCGTTTTTTTTCTTCCTCGTAGATTTTTTCTCAATTTTTGACTCTCTTGGGAACATGATTTTTTAAGACTGGATGCTTTCTTCTTCATAACTTCATCATTCTCCCAGATGATGGCAGAATTCGTATTCTCATCACTGGAGGTAACTATATATTTACTTTTTACTCGTGACTTCTTTGGTCGACCTCTCTTCTGCGGTCCATTATTGCGTGATGATGCGCCATAGAGCGGTGCCAACTGTGAGCACAATAGATTAGCCACTCGATTAAATTTAAGTTTCATGTCACCAGTTTCCTTTTTAACATATCCTGAAAAAATCGAAATGGTTATTTTTCATCATTAGAAAGCTAATTAATTTTTTCGTAAAAAAAATCTATAAATTAAAATATCTGCTGATACCTTCAATTCCTTGCACTAACACTGGATCCAGTGCCTTCTTGTCTTTACTGCCACCAAGTGCACATGAAAACGCCAACACTTTCAATGGTACTAGCCATTTCAGAAGTTTTCTGACCAACTCGTTTGGGTTCTCTCGATAACTATCAGTCATCCTCTGAAGTTCTCCACTTGGAACCCATATTCGTGATCCTGGCATAAGTTGCACTTTCCCTACACCAGGAACTTTCCATTGCGGTACATCCACTTTTGATTTACTCTCGTCCACACTCTGTTCAACGAAGAAACCAATTTGTATTCAGTCCTAATGTGTTTAATCCTAATAAGTCAAATTGACATTTTTCACATGCTGGGTCTTAAATAATGTAGATGATATAAGTGCAAGTAGGGGCAAATCCATCGAAACTGTTGAATGTTACATTATCTGATAAACAAGTGATTTTAGAAAGAAAAAAAAATACTTCATTCAATACTGTATAAGATCAAATGGAAAAAAAATCACCGTTTGGATAACATTTTGTGGACTCTGGTCACAGACAGTGTTCTTTGCGTTAAATAACTAGTAGATTTAGCGGTAAATGATCAATGATTAATAATAACAAGACAATTTTCTATGCCATTAAATAATGGATTATTTTGATAAGAAGAGATGTTCAGAAGCAATACCAAAAGGGAGTTAATCGAGCTACATAAGAGGTTTCTCGTCATTCCTATTTAAAATCTTCCATTATTTACACACATTGAGAATAAATAAAACTAAATATAAATTCATCTGTAAAAGACTTCATGAATTTGGTTAAAATTTTAGGCAAATATTTGAAAAGACTTTTTGTTGGCAATTAATCAAGCTATAAAAAATATCTTGTGATATTGTTACCGAAAACTTTTCGTTCCTGAGATAAATTAACAAAAAACTAACAAAGAATGTAAACTAATTTTTCGAAAATCCCAGGATTTTTTTTTTAAATCAATTTTAGGTAAAAATGTCAAACGACCGTTTTTGTAATTCATTTTTAGCGAAAGAAAATCCTTGGTTCGTGAGATAAATTAACAAAAAATTACAAAAACGTAAACTAATCTGTGAAAAATTGAATATTTTGTTGAAAACGTATTGTGTGGGAAAAGAGCAATAGACCCTTTTTGTATAAAAATTTCTCGAGCTAAAAAAATATTTCCTCCAATTTTATCATGAACTCTCTGGTTTCTGAGATTATTTGTGAACATTAAATAATAGTTCGCATAATTACCATAGATTTTGAAGTTGTTTTTGCTTGGTTCGCAGCTGCAAGCAATTGGTGACGTGTTCCAGGATCACAACCATATCAGGAGTAACTAAATTAAATCAATTATATGAAAAACATCTGATGATGTTATTACATTGCTGGCTATTGAATCAAAATACTAAATTATTATAACAAACCTAGTGTAGGAAATGGACCAAACAATGGACAATTAATATGTTTGTTGTCATCCCAGTGGCCTTGTTGTGCGACATTTTGTGCAGTTGATTGGTTCAGGTTTTCAGATTTTATTGATGCAAGTATTTTTGGAGAATTCCTCCTCCCCCTGGTCGATTGTCTTGAGATGTTGGAGAACGAATTATTGGCTTCATCGGTTGAAAATTTGAATCTTTTTGGTTCTGCGACATGTGCCATTGAAGAAAGAAGTGAATTCTCTAACTTCCTTTTTGTGACTAGTTTGGCCTTATTCAACGTCTTCCTGTCTTTCAACAAATCTTTATTGCGATTTACATTCGTCTCGGTCCTAACTCTTGATTGCTTATCGTTAGGATTTGGCAACTGAATTTCTCCGGTTTTTGGGTTTACGCCAAGTTTTTCCAAATATGGCTTTGATGCTGCGAAAGAAACAGGTGAATTGGACATGATAAAACCACATTCTTAAAATGACTACATAATGAGGATTTATGAGTAATTATCATGGAGAATTTTATACATTTATATTAGGTGTGGTAGAGGTAATGCAGGCTCCCTCAAATGATTAGAAGTGACAGGAAAAGTGGATCACGAAAATTATTGTTATTGGTTTTTTTTTATTATCCGGAGAAAATATAAAAAGAAAAAGAAAATAGGTGGCCCACTTAACCCTACTTCTGGTGTACTTTTCTTTATGAAAACCAAACGTTTCTTTCTTGCCTGCTTTCTGTAAATATGTTCATTAACATCCTAATCCTCATATTCATAATTCGGAATAATTAAATTTTCTATACTCACAACTGAATCTGATGATTTTTGCCTTGTAGATACCCTTCCCCCATTTGACGTCGGCATAATCGCCTTGGTTTGGCTTTTTTCCATTTTCCAATGGACATATCTGGTCCTCCTTGATCACTCCACTTTGTTTCTCTTCAGGGAAAAACACCAGGGCATGTCGATTCGGCATAATTCCAAATAAGATCCCTCACACGTTATTTGGTTTACGATAAAGTTTTATTCTCTTTTTTTCTTTTTGATGGATTAATGCCGACATCAAACTGCCAGTACAACCGCCATTTAGTGTTTGTTTTCTGTTCTCACTGATTCACAAAAAAATTCTTACAGTACATCTCTTTCCCACACGACACATTCACCGCAGGCAATAAATAAAACTTCCGCTAGTATTGAGGTAACGAAAGTCCTGTGGATATTTTAAGAAATTTTTAATGAGCTAAATTTCACTAGGAACTACACTGTCTTTTTTGCCACTGACCATGTGCACGCGTACGTCGAGACGCCGGCCGGTAGTGGTGGGAACAGGAAATAGTGGCGACATTGAATCACTCACAAGTACTACTTGAATCAAGTCCGTAGAAATTTTAAAAAGTTATTTAGTATATGCCAAATATTAAAATAAATTTTTGAAATTAAAAAACACATAAAGAAAAATAAAATCCCAAAATTTTATTTTTTTGTCTACGACGCAATTCAACAACAATCATATGTTTGTTGAATGTTAATCGTGCGTAACCATCGTGATAACCTGCAAATCACCTGTCAGTTCAAATGTTCTATCTATCGTTTATGTGCAAACAATATTCAATAATATCTCAAATAACAATCAAATCATCTTACTACGAAAGAAGCTGATTGTGAGTTTAATCTTGGCGGTTGAGATATTTTATCGAAACGTGAATTGACAATGGGTGATGAAAATATTCCGCACAGACCAGTGTTATTTCACCAATATGCTCGAAGAACTCAGCAGAGAATTGTCCATAATTTGAAGAAACTGTCATCACAGCAATGTGAACCAGACTCAGATAGATCAGTGATGGATTCAAGCCACAGGTATAGTATTAATTATAAAATTATAAAAATTCAAAAATTAGTTATACGTGTTGAATCATTTAATATGAACTGATTATTACAGGGAATCTGGGTTCAATGTGTCTCAACTTCATTTCCCTGATGAAAATGACCTGAATAGTAGTGATGAAGATGAGATCCTTTCGAATGAATTGACCATGGTCACATCAGAAACGAGCGAGGAAAATATATATAATCCAACTGGTATGTATTTTCATTGAATCCTTTCATTCAGGTGTTCATGAAAAAATTACCTCACTGTTTTTGGCAATTAACTCAAATCATCTGTCTTAGTAAATCATTTTGCTCACGAACGAAGTGTTTTCAGTCAAAATATCAAGAAATATTTTTTATAGCTCGATTAATTGCCAACAAAAACTGTATTTTGTTTCTCGAACATCTCTTCTTTATAAAACAATTGATTGATTAATGATTTGAGGAACAGATCACTGATCTGTCTGTTCCTCGAGTCCACAAAATGTTATGTAATTGCTAGGTTTTTTCCATTTAATTTTATTAAGGACTTCATGAAGTATTTTTTTTTGTTGATAAGTGAAATTTAATTTCTCCTAATAATTATGGGCAAGTTTCCATGTATGTATAAAGACTTAAGCAGAGGCAAGTTAATTCGTTTCCATTTTCACTTCTACTATTAATAATAAAATTGACGTGGATTCATTAATTCTCTTATCCAGTAGGACGAATTTATTGTCGATTAATATTCCCTGCAACGGATTCTAAAACTTTTCTTATTTTTTTTCAGAAGAAGAAGACCAACAGACAGATACAAGTGACGAGGATGAGCAGGACTGGTTTGAGGAAAATGTCGAAGACCACGATGAAGAAGGAGACCACATCCAGAGACCTGAAAATCCTTTATTATATGATGGAGCACGAATAACAGTGGGAGAGAGTGCCTTGTCAATTTTGACAGTACTTTTGCGCCATTCTCTGACTAGAACTTGCCTGGCAGATCTTCTACAACTCATTGAAATGCATTGTCTGCGGCCTAATTATTGCGTAAAAAGTTTATACTTATTCAGAAAATATTTTCAAAATATATATACTCCACTGACACGGAATTTTTACTGTTCCAACTGTAACGAGCCATTAAGGGACGAGAAAAACTCATGCGAACAGTGCCCTCAAGGTACTGAGGTGTCTTATTTCATTCACATTTCTATCGAAAGTCAGCTTCAGACTCTGTATAAGCATTCTGATTTTTTTCATCACTTACAAACTCGCTTCAACAGATCAAAAATTGATGACAATAATTACGAAGACATCTGGGATGGTCAAATTTATATGGAAGAGAATCATCCGACTGGTATTCTAAGCAATGAAAATAATATTTCCCTCACATGGAATACGGATGGAGTTTCCTTATTCAAATCATCAAACTTTGCAATTTGGCCAATCTTCTTCAGTATCAACGAGCTACCATTTAATGAAAGGACACGAAAAGAAAATTTAATATTAGTTGGATTGTGGTTCGGTTCTAAAAAACCCTTTCCGCCATTATATGTGCGGCCAATAGCTCAAGAATTGGAGAAATTGAAAAATGGAGTTTACTTTCAAGTGCCCAACTTAGATTTATCTCTAAGAGTTCATGTTACAGTAATTTGTGGAACCTGCGATCTGCCTGCGAAGGCTCTCTTTTTGAATATGAAGCAGTACAATGGGGAGTACGGGTGCCAGAAGTGCAAAATTAGATCCGAGGCAGTCGACCAAAGTCCAGCACGGGTATATCCATTCAAGAGACACCTTGACGATAGGACAAGAGACACCTTGACGATAGAAGAAACGAATAATTTTGCAGCCGAGGCAATGCACTATGGTGGTGCACCATATGGGGTCACAGGACCATCAGCCATCTCCCCGTTCGTACCTAATTACATTTGTCGAACAGCCGTGGATCAAATGCACGCGGTTTTTCTGGGCGTAGTGAAGGCATTACTCATTTTATGGTTCTCATCGCCTTTCAAAAATGAAAACTGGTCACTGTCAAAGTATACGAAAATAGTTGATGAATATATTCTTGCCATAAAACCACCTAATTTCGTGCCTCGATTACCTCGGTCCATTTCAGAGCATTTAAGCTATTTCAAAGCATCCGAGTTAAAGATATGGTTTTATTATTTTTCGATTCCCATTTTACAATTAATAATGCTCACACCTTATTTTGAACATTATTTATCACTGGTAGATGCTATATTTTTACTGAATCAGTCGAGTATTTCAGATCAAATGATTGATAAGGCAGATGAATTGATCATTGAGTTTATTGCTAGGTTTTCTGATTTTTACGATAAACGATTTATGACTGCAAATCTATATTTATTGATGCATCTTCCTAAGACGGTACGGGACTTTGGTCCACTGTGGGTTACATCTTGTTTTGCGTTTGAAAATGCCAATGGACAATTAAAAACCCTTATCAATGGGACACGTTTCTCTGGATTACAAATCTGTACAGGTCTCTCTTATTACATGGCTATACCGGAACTTATTCAGAATTTAAATCCAGAGAGTATTGTTAAACGTTTTTGTGACCGCCTGACCAGTTCTCAGAGAAAATATAAATCCCAACATCTTGACACAGACTTGAAGAAAGATGGACAAGTTCCAGCTCTAATTTGGGAGACTCTCGAAACATCAAATATTACTGGCACTAATATTGGAATTTTTTATCGATTAATAAAATCGGGAATCTTGTACACCTCGTAAATGTATCGCCGAGGCATGAAAACTAATTCAACCTATATCAAATTTAATTACAGTAATGAAATTAAATTCGGGGTGATTGTTTGCTTCGTAAGAACATCTGATTGCCAATGCAAATCGTATTATATGGACGAATGCAATGTAAAGTATATTGCAGTAGTGAATGAATTAAACACAGTGCCACAGTTCCATATGAATTTAGTCGAATTTAATATTTCACGTTTTCACCAATTTCATTCAACTGATAATCTAATTGCTGTGGATGTAGTGAATTTGATATGTATTTGCTTCAATTTGAAAGTTCCAGGAGGGAAAATGTAGATTATAGAACCAGTAAATTGTATTGAAGTTGGATGAATATTGATAAGACAATGACGAAATAACAAATTGTTCACGGTTAATTTTTATTTTATGGAAATGTATGACAAACCCAAATATCTATTACCAAATATGAAAAACTAATAATCGAAAGAAGATTACTAAATGAAAATATGAGTACCGTTGAGGAGTGAAAATTACATGTAATAAAAATATTTCAGTAGCGAAGTGGTACATTGTAAAATTGAAATTGAAAATGGTCCATGATTGCGTAATTATCTCAAAAACTAGTGAAACTAGTAAAATTTTCAACCAAAAATGTATATAAATAGCTATCCCTAAAATAACTCATTATGAAGCTAATTCGTCCTTTAATTTGAATAAGAAAATTGACTAGTTCACTTTTGTCAATTGACTACTACTTAATTTAGATCGAAAATTATGTTCTTATTATGTCCCAATTAGAGGGTAATGTTTAACATCTCAATTAAAAAACACAACCCGAAAAGAAAATGAACAGTTCATTGAGAAATAAAATAATTTCAAGGCAATGGCATTATTTATTTCTATTTTTTCCTTGACAACGTATGACGTTAAAAATGTTATTATTTTCATTGATTTCAAATAAAAGCTTCGTACAAAGTGGTAGACGGTAATAAAGCAAATAGGAAATTGGTAATTATCGACTTATTTCGCTAAGGAATAACTTTAGGTGACAAAGTTAAAAGACTTTTCTGTAGCTGATGAAATTTCCAAACAAAAATATCTTTGTACATTTTTTCCCTAAAATCACGGATTATTCAATCTTTATCTATTTACCCTTTATCACTTCACTAATGAATTGTAGAAATTATTGTAGATTTCGGGAAAATAATGTATGTTAGGATCTCTCACTGAAAGATTTAACGTTAAACGTACGTCTTGGTACAAGCTAATTTTTCTAAGTCGAGATCTTCGAGCAAGAGACGAGAATCTCTAATCGTCTCCGTCTCGACAAATCAACACTCGCGAGATTCATAGAGACTCTATAGAGTTTGGAAAGAGTCTCCGAGAGTCTCTAGAGACTCAGAGAGATCACCAGAGACGCTGATTTTTCATCACGTGAAATATTCATGAACATGAATCTTAATTTCTAAAGTTTTATTTTTTTCTTTTTTGGTTTTTTCTCTATTTGAAAAAAAATTGTCATTATATACGAAGCATCCCACAAAATCTTGTAGTATTTTTTGGCCTCAAGATTTCAATCTTCTCTATATTCTTTAATTTATTATGCATCATTCAAAAATATTGAAGGTATCCGATTTATAGTCCTTTATCTTATTTAATGGTAGGACTTGGCATGGAAATATATAAATGCTTTTTCTTGATAATTGATTTCGGCTGCACTGATTGTGTTGAAAAAACAAAATTATACATAGTTTTCAATAGAGAAACAAATCCAAATGGACAAAAAAACAGTTTCTGTTTACAACTGTTCCCTCGATTAGAATTTCTTTTTCTTACCGAAAGAATGACTGAATCGTACAAAAAAAATTATGTTTATAATTGAAATTGCAGACTGACTGGTTTAAATCAGATATTAGTAGATTACATACCTAGGCCAGCAAAGTAAGGAATGTCTCAGATCACATTTAGTTGTTGGCCGAGGCGAAGCCGAGGTCGACAATAATGTGATCCGAGGCTTTCTTACTCGCTGGCCGAGGTGTGTATACTATTTTTCTGCTCGACGAAGCCGAAAAGTGGTAACTTCGTTTAGCGCAGCGGCCCAAAAGTTACCGCTTTCTGGCCGGAGGGCAGAAAATGAATATTTCTGAATCAACTGAGTTGATGAAACCATCAAGACGATAAATTTGAATCAAGTAACAACTCATATGCAAATATATGTACTTTGGTGACAAACCCATTTGAAAAGATAAAGGGCTATAGATTAGATTCCTCAATTATTTTCCAATCCATAGTAAATCATGAAAAAACGACGAAGATGATCATTTCGAAACGAGAAAATGAAGCGAAGTTTTGTGGAATACCTCATATTTTTCTTTTCTTTTTTTTCTATAACTTTATATCATTTCTTATCGCATATCTATTGAGAATCGCCTGTCGAAGTGTAATAATCTTCTATGCAAATTATATCGTCATATTCATCATAAGTTGAATTTTTTTTCTCAAAAAGTAATGAGGAAGTTAAATTGAAAAAAAGAACAACAAAAACAAAATTAATCAGAACTTACTGAATCGGGCATTCAACATTTTTCCCGGCTTATCATAAACGTGAAATATCAGAAGGATAATAAACATCTATTGAACAATGTCTGTAGCGTTAAAGTGCTTGATACATGAAGTTTTGGTGATACGAACCAGGATCATGCATCTCAGTGCCGGCTGGTTCATTCGATGGTGTGTAGTATCCACTCATGTAATTGTTATATTGTTGGAAATAAGGCTCGCCATGTGAACCTGGATACGGGTTGATCTGGGCTGCTGGAGTGAACGTAGTCGATGGATGAGGCCATGTATGCTGATATTGAACCTCAGTAGGATATTGAACCTGAGCAGCAGATTGAACTTCGTGAGGCACTGGAGTGACGCTCCCGTTAGATGCCATATTTTCCTTATTATCAAAAAACATGAGTTTTTCACCAGGACTGTCAATCTTCATATTCTCGATACGTTTTTCATCAAGCATTTTCATATCACCCTTGCAAAATATTTAGAATTTTTTGTTTGCCCGATTTTTTGCTTTGCAGGAGTTGTGGGGCTCTTCGGTGAACGCTTAGCAAGATACAGAGAACCAGAGGAAGAAAAAAACTCTGCTGAACGACGGCCCAAAATCAAATCAGAATCGTTGTGGGTGTAATGTTTCTGTTCCACAAAATTAGTTGGGGTGGAAGTCATCATCTTCTCCTTTCTTCGTTCCAGCGATTTGTCTCCGAAACTCATATCTTCAATCGAGAAATTTCCTGATTTCGACAAAACTACTGAAAATTCAGAATCACTGGAGTGATTTTTCTTTCGATGTAATTGCTTATTAGCCTGTTTAGATTGTTTACTAGATAATACAGAATCAACCAAATTATTAAAGTCTTCGACCTCTGAACTGTCGGCCTCATACATGTTTTTTTCCTTTACAGAAGTCTTGGTGATTTTCTTCTTGGCATGCCTTAGCACGGCCTTCTCTGCATCTTTCACTCCATTTGCGTGTTTAAAAGTTTCAGAATATGATTCACGTGCCCTGGAAATGCTTTCGATGTTCTGGGAGATATTAGAATCACGATTTGCAGTTTTAAGAAGCGTCTTTCGAGCTCTCGTATTCGAAGGAGTAAAAGACTCAGCGCTTTCCTCTGAGCTCACAGAGACTGTATTTTTGGATATCTTCCTTTTTCTCATCGGTTTCGAAATTCAAAGTTTTTTTACAACGCTCAACCTTGTCCTCAGCCCTTTTGTGATCTCCTGGAGCCGCTTCAATGTCCTCTGCACATAGATCTGATAATTCATATTTTTTTGCCAACTTGGAGCACATTAAGTTTACCACTCGGTTGAATGGTATCTTCCTTTGCCCTTTCTCCAAAGAAATATTGAATTTCGCTTGTACATAATCTGTAAAATAATTTTCTATAAATCCTCAGTAGACATTTCATTAAATTATTTGTAGACATGCTTTCACTCACCTTGGACTGCTTCGTATAAGGCAGGGGGAACACCAGGTTTTTCATCATATCCCATGGCGCACATGGCAGCGAGATCCTTTTCCCCCATCAACCACTTCAGCAAATCTCTCAGTAGCCCCTCCAGTCTTTTGACAGCACCATTTGCTTCGAGTGACCTGCATCCACCCAGACATCAGAATTTGGTGTGAGTCGTACTTTCCCAAATGCAGGGATCTCCCAATGAAACTTCTTCTCGCCCTGTTTACCTGAACTCTTTTCCTGTTGCTTTTTTAAGTGGGTGACACAATGCTCAAGGGCTGTGATCACCTAAGGAGTAATAATGTCTGCGAAAACACGTTACAATACAAATAGATTTTATAATTGGTTCTTTCCCGGGTCTTAATCATAACAGGCAGCTACAGTCAATTTATGAGTTATGAGCTCTCCAACAAAGTTTCCATCCAAGTTATAATTTTGTTAAAAAAAATTAGCATTTAAGGTAAAATTAAAATTTTGTTTTCATAAATTTTATAACTTTTTTCCATTGCATTTGTATTTCCTTCTCCTCTTCAAAGATGGGAAAAACAACTTGAAAAATTTATATCGATTATTTTTGACCCCCCGATTTCGACCAATCAGAGCGCAGTATTCGCGGTCACATGACACCTTCACGTTGGTTTTATTTTGGTAAATCACCGGGCCACAGGGGTTTTATCAAACTGATAAAACCCCGGTAGGACCTCAATTGTTTTTCCGGATTTTGACATTTCGTTGTGATTAAAACTTCTATTAGAGGTTCTGTCCATTTTTAAAACCTGTACAAAGTGAGTCGATTCGGCAAAGAGTCACTGCCTGGAATTGATCTCGAGATTAAAAAAAAAATATACTAGCCAACACCACGAAGACAAAAAACACGATGTGGAGACTACATAGCGTGTAAAGTGCCATGTTACCTCCATCATTGTGCTCTGATTAGTCAAAATCAGAGGGTAAAAAATAATCTGCCGAATACCCCTCGACCTTTAAAATTTATAGGACAATTCCCTCAAGCTTCTCAGTGTAGCAACGACCAGGATAGGTTCGGCAGAAAAATCCCGAGCGCGAAGCGCGAGGGATTTTTGACCTGCCAAACTTCTCCCTCTCGTTGCTAGGCAACGAAGCTATCGGGGATTATTCGATAAATTTTAAGGTCTCGGAGTATTACAACCGAAAAAATTCTATGAAAATGAAATGAAAAAAAAAGTTTCGCTCATTAAAAAAAAATCTATAGAAAACCGCAAATTCTATAGACTTGTTTCTGAAACAATAATATTGTCAATCGAAGAGGCCAAAAACTTGCCACAATGAATTGTGTAGAAGAAAAATGTTTGACATCCTTTGATTTTAGTTTCATAAAACGAAAAAAAAAATGGTTTTCAATTTTATTCCCCAACTTTAGCTTGAAACGCGATTAAACTTCTGAATAATCCCATATAGACACTCACCTCGAATTGACTCACAAAAATTGCAGGGTTGAGGATTTATTTCTAAATTATCTTCCAGTTTCATTCCTCCAGAATTTTCAATCCTTCTGCTCCACAATTTTCCCAATGAGGCATCGCCATTTTCATCCTTGGGAGTAGCCAACTGAAAATCCTTTTCTTGGGATTTCTCACTTTTAACTGCAGTTTCCACTGCAATAGTTTGACATGGTGGCATGGATTTTGTGCCTTTGCTAGCTGAATGGAGAATCATAGCATTGTACTTAGACACAGTCTTGTTCTTCGCATCTTCAATGTTCTTTCTGCTTTTGGTCAAAGTTTTCTTCTTGGCAATATTTTTTCCTTCTTGGTCCTTCTTCTCCATCCCGGCAATCTCAATTCGCTTCGTTACAACATCGTATGACATTTGTTGTAAATATTCTCTTTGTTCTGTAAATTAAAGAAATTAAATTTAGCAATAAATCTAATAAAAAGTGGAAAAATTATGAATTCCAATGGTAATCGTTGCTTCAAAATAGAATTTTTTTTTTAGTTATTTATTAGCAGAAAAAAATGTTTAAAAATGAACAATTGTACTTACGACTGAATGCCAAAATTGCAGCAATGTATTGGGAATCTTCCCAGCGCAGCACGACCAAATTTCCCTTCCTCAATACTGCTTTTTTGCCTGATGGATCAGTAATAGTGAATTCTTCGACGATTTCAGCCGTCTGATCCTCCGGAAAGTAAAAAAAACGAAGATTTTTGATCCTCTCGTTTTCTTCTGCATTTTTGTGAAGTGCATTAAGTGAATCTCCTTATTTTTCATAAATGCGCCTTCTGTATTGTTACACTCAGCAAAGTGGAAAGGCCCACAATAAAAGTTTTCGAGGTTACCTCGCACTTCAACACAAAGCACGTTTTTTCTCTCGTAGCTTCTTTTTAATAAGCTATTATTTTCACTAAATTAGTGTGGTCTGAACTTTATTATTCCGCAAAATTGAATTTCACAACGTAAATTAATAAGAAACTTGAAAATTATTCGCAGAGCGTATTTGTCTTGTCGCCATTGCCGAACCGGAGATGGAAACGTCTAGAAGCGGCGGTTGATGCTGGGTGGCGTTGAGCGGAAGTTGCGGCGTTTTCCCGGCATTTTCGTTCCTCATGAACACACTTATTTAGTATTTTCTTAATTAGAACAAATTAATCATTTGTGGATTAAAAAAAAAAGTACTAAACGCACCGTAGAAGTTTGTAGATACTTGGGAGAAATGATAGAGGGAGTAAATTAAAAAAA
This sequence comes from Asobara japonica, assembly GCA_026005395.1. NCBI lineage: Eukaryota > Metazoa > Arthropoda > Insecta > Hymenoptera > Braconidae > Asobara > Asobara japonica. The sequence goes on from BQMI01000112.1 coordinate 4,042,529, forward strand.
ATGGATTGATTTCGGTCAACACATTGTGGTATCCATACGTACACATACATATAACAGCCTATACCAACACACGTGATGTGCAATAATACTGCATACTGAAAGATTTCGGATTGAATCGATCATGACCATCAATTCTATTCTGTAGGAGAACCTCATAAGCATGGACTGGTAGGAGAAAAAATGAACGATGCTTGAAAAATTCGAACAGATGAGTTGATTTATCAAGAATTCTGTCAAAGTGACAGTATTTTAGTGTGAGTGTATTCGACCGTGTGAATTTTAGAGCAGCAGATAGACAAAAACATTAGAATGACACCTAAAAAAACACTCCCTCGTCCTGTATTATTAGAAGATTATTCACGACGTAGCCAGTTCAGACTAGTTCGAGGACTCCAAAGATTTCGCCGGTACAGGCATGGAGGAAAACAACAGAGGTCTGCCGATATTGGTATTCATAGGTGAGAGTATTTCAATGATGAAACTAGTGAAAATACATCTTTCAATTCTGTCGTCTAGTTCATTTACTGTTTCTCTTGAATGTCAAACAACCTTCGGATTCGGAGCCTGAGACACACTCAGAAGTATCGGATCACGTTGATGATGAGCAAACCCATGCATTGGAGAACGAGGAGAGTACTTCCAGTGTCGAAGAACATCCATTTGACAAATGCTACAGTTTGTTTTTCCTAATTTCAACTTCCTAACTTCAATTAATATTTAGCCTTTCAATCTGAAATTGTTATGGAATTTGGAGAAGACTTCCTTGATTCTCAACATGAAAATAAAAGTTGTGTTCACATTGACAAATCGACAATTGACAAATTGAGAAATTGACAATTGACAATTGACAATTGACAATTGACAATTGACAAATTGACAATTGACAAATCGACAATTGAGAAATTGACAATTGACAATTGACAATTGACAATTGACAATTGACAAATTGACAATTGACAAATCGACAATTGACAAATTCACAATTGACAAATTGACAATTGACAAATTGACAATTGACAAATTGACAATTGACAATTGACAAATTGACAATTGACAAATTGACAATTGACAAATTGACAATTGACAAATTGACAATTGACAATTGACAAATTGACAATTGACAAATTGACAATTGACAAATTGACAATTGACAAATTGACAATTGACAAATTGACAATTGACAAATTGACAATTGACAAATTGACAATTGACAAATTGACAATTGACAAATTGACAATTGACAATTGACAATTGACAAATTGACAAATTGACAATTGACAAATTGACAATTGACAAATTGACAATTGACAAATTGACAATTGACAAATTGACAATTGACAAATTGACAATTGACAAATTGACAATTGACAAATTGACAATTGACAAATTGACAATTGACAAATTGACAATTGACAAATTGACAATTGACAAATTGACAATTGACAAATTGACAATTGACAAATTGACAATTGACAATTGACAATTGACAAATTGACAATTGACAAATTGACAATTGACAAATTGACAATTGACAAATTGACAATTGACAAATTGACAATTGACAAATTGACAATTGACAAATTGACAATTGACAAATTGACAATTGACAAATTGACAATTGACAAATTGACAATTGACAAATTGACAATTGACAAATTGACAATTGACAAATTGACAATTGACAAATTGACAATTGACAAATTGACAATTGACAAATTGACAATTGACAAATTGACAATTGACAAATTGACAATTGACAAATTGACAATTGACAAATTGACAATTGACAAATTGACAATTGACAAATTGACAATTGACAATTGACAATTGACAAATTGACAATTGACAAATTGACAATTGACAAATTGACAATTGACAAATTGACAATTGACAAATTGACAATTGACAAATTGACAATTGACAAATTGACAATTGACAAATTGACAATTGACAAATTGACAATTGACAAATTGACAATTGACAAATTGACAATTGACAAATTGACAATTGACAAATTGACAATTGACAAATTGACAATTGACAAATTGACAATTGACAATTGACAAATTGACAATTGACAAATCGACAATTGACAAATCGACAATTGACAAATTGACAATTGACAAATTGACAATTGACAAATTGACAATTGACAAATTGACAATTGACAATTGACAAATTGACAATTGACAATTGACAAATTGACAATTGACAAATTGACAATTGACAATTGACAATTGACAAATTGACAATTGACAAATTGACAATTGACAAATTGACAATTGACAAATTGACAATTGACAAATTGACAATTGACAAATTGACAATTGACAAATTGACAATTGACAAATTGACAATTGACAAATTGACAATTGACAAATTGACAATTGACAAATTGACAATTGACAAATTGACAATTGACAAATTGACAATTGACAAATTGACAATTGACAAATTGACAATTGACAAATTGACAATTGACAAATTGACAATTGACAAATTGACAATTGACAAATTGACAATTGACAAATTGACAATTGACAAATTGACAATTGACAAATTGACAATTGACAAATTGACAATTGACAAATTGACAATTGACAAATTGACAATTGACAAATTGACAATTGACAAATTGACAATTGACAAATTGACAATTGACAAATTGACAATTGACAAATTGACAATTGACAAATTGACAATTGACAAATTGACAATTGACAAATTGACAATTGACAAATTGACAATTGACAAATTGACAATTGACAAATTGACAATTGACAAATTGACAATTGACAAATTGACAATTGACAAATTGACAAATGGACAATTGACAAATGGACAATTGACAAATGACAATTGACAAATTGACAATTGACAATTGACAATTGACAATTGACAATTGACAATTGACAATTGACAATTGACAAATTGACAATTGACAATTGACAAATTGACAATTGACAAATTGACAATTGACAAATTGACAATTGACAAATTGACAATTGACAAATTGACAATTGACAAATTGACAATTGACAAATTGACAATTGACAAATTGACAAATTGACAAATTGACAATTGACATATTGACAATTGACAAATTGACAATTGACAAATTGACAATTGACAATTGACAATTGACAAATTGACAATTGACAAATTGACAATTGACAAATTGACAATTGACAAATTGACAATTGACAAATTGACAATTGACAAATTGACAATTGACAAATTGACAATTGACAAATTGACAATTGACAAATTGACAATTGACAATTGACAAATTGACAATTGACAAATTGACAATTGACAATTGACAAATTGACAATTGACAATTGACAATTGACAAATTGACAATTGACAAATTGACAATTGACAAATTGACAATTGACAAATTGACAATTGACAAATTGACAATTGACAAATTGACAATTGACAAATTGACAATTGACAAATTGACAATTGACAAATTGACAATTGACAAATTGACAATTGACAAATTGACAATTGACAAATTGACAATTGACAAATTGACAATTGACAAATTGACAATTGACAAATTGACAATTGACAAATTGACAATTGACAAATTGACAATTGACAAATTGACAATTGACAAATTGACAATTGACAAATTGACAATTGACAAATTGACAATTGACAAATTGACAATTGACAATTGACAAATTGACAATTGATAATTGACAATTGATAAATTGACAATTGACAAATTGACAATTGACAAATTGACAATTGACAAATTGACAATTGACAAATTGACAATTGACAAATTGACAATTGACAAATTGACAATTGACAAATTGACAATTGACAAATTGACAATTGCCAAATTGACAATTGACAAATTGACAATTGACAAATTGACAATTGACAATTGACAAATTGACAATTGACAAATTGACAAATTGACAATTGACAAATTGACAATTGACAAATTGACAATTGACAAATTGACAATTGACAAATGGACAATTGACAAATTGACAATTGACAAATTGACAATTGACAAATTGACAATTGACAAATTGACAATTGACAAATTGACAATTGACAAATTGACAATTGACAAATTGACAATTGACAAATTGACATTGACAAATTGACAATTGACAAATTGACAATTGACAAATTGACAATTGACAAATTGACAATTGACAAATTGACAATTGACAAATTGACAATTGACAAATTGACAATTGACAAATTGACAATTGACAAATTGACAATTGACAAATTGACAATTGACAAATTGACAATTGACAAATTGACAATTGACAAATTGACAATTGACAAATTGACAATTGACAAATTGACAATTGACAAATTGACAATTGACAAATTGACAATTGACAAATTGACAATTGACAAATTGACAATTGACAAATTGACAATTGACAAATTGACAATTGACAAATTATTGACAATTGACAAATTGACAAATTGACAATTGACAAATTGACAATTGACAAATTGACAATTGACAAATTGACAATTGACAAATTGACAATTGACAAATTGACAATTGACAAATTGACAATTGACAAATTGACAATTGACAAATTGACAATTGACAAATTGACAATTGACAAATTGACAATTGACAAATTGACAATTGACAAATTGACAATTGACAAATTGACAATTGACAAATTGACAATTGACAAATTGACAATTGACAAATTGACAATTGACAAATTGACAATTGACAAATTGACAATTGACAAATTGACAATTGACAAATTGACAATTGACAAATTGACAATTGACAAATTGACAATTGACAAATTGACAATTGACAAATTGACAATTGACAAATTGACAATTGACAAATTGACAATTGACAAATTGACAATTGACAAATTGACAATTGACAAATTGACAATTGACAAATTGACAATTGACAAATTGACAATTGACAAATTGACAATTGACAATTGACAATTGACAATTGACAAATTGACAATTGACAAATTGACAATTGACAATTGACAATTGACAAATTGACAATTGACAATTGACAAATTGACAATTGACAAATTGACAATTGACAATTGACAATTGACAAATTGACAATTGACAAATTGACAATTGACAAATTGACAATTGACAAATTGACAATTGACAAATTGACAATTGACAAATTGACAATTGACAAATTGACAATTGACAAATTGACAATTGACAAATTGACAATTGACAAATTGACAATTGACAAATTGACAATTGACAAATTGACAATTGACAAATTGACAATTGACAAATTGACAATTGACAAATTGACAATTGACAAATTGACAATTGACAAATTGACAATTGACAAATTGACAATTGACAAATTGACAATTGACAAATTGACAATTGACAAATTGACAATTGACAAATTGACAATTGACAAATTGACAATTGACAAATTGACAATTGACAAATTGACAATTGACAAATTGACAATTGACAAATTGACAATTGACAAATTGACAATTGACAAATTGACAATTGACAATTGACAATTGACAAATTGACAATTGACAAATTGACAATTGAATGACAAATTGACAATTGACAATAATTGACAAATTGACAATTGACAAATTGACAATTGACAAATTGACAATTGACAAATTGACAATTGACAAATTGACAATTGACAAATTGACAATTGACAAATTGACAATTGACAAATTGACAATTGACAAATTGACAATTGACAATTGACAATTGACAATTGACAAATTGACAATTGACAAATTGACAATTGACAAATTGACAATTGACAAATTGACAATTGACAAATTGACAATTGACAAATTGACAATTGACAAATTGACAATTGACAAATTGACAATTGACAAATTGACAATTGACAAATTGACAATTGACAAATTGACAATTGACAAATTGACAATTGACAAATTGACAATTGACAAATTGACAATTGACAATTGACAATTGACAATTGACAAATTGACAATTGACAAATTGACAATTGACAAATTGACAATTGACAAATTGACAATTGACAAATTGACAATTGACAATTGACAAATTGACAATTGACAAATTGACAATTGACAAATTGACAAATTGACAATTGACAAATTGACAATTGACAATTGACAAATTGACAATTGACAAATTGACAAATTGACAATTGACAAATTGACAATTGACAAATTGACAATTGACAAATTGACAATTGACAAATTGACAATTGACAAATTGACAATTGACAATTGACAATTGACAATTGACAATTGACAAATTGACAATTGACAAATTGACAATTGACAAATTGACAAATTGACAATTGACAATTGACAAATTGACAATTGACAAATTGACAATTGACAAATTGACAATTGACAAATTGACAATTGACAATTGACAAATTGACAATTGACAAATTGACAATTGACAAATTGACAATTGACAAATTGACAATTGACAAATTGACAATTGACAAATTGACAATTGACAAATTGACAATTGACAAATTGACAATTGACAAATTGACAAATTGACAATTGACAAATTGACAATTGACAATTGACAAATTGACAATTGACAAATTGACAATTGACAAATTGACAATTGACAAATTGACAATTGACAAATTGACAATTGACAAATTGACAATTGACAAATTGACAATTGACAAATTGACAATTGACAAATTGACAATTGACAAATTGACAATTGACAAATTGACAATTGACAATTGACAATTGACAAATTGACAATTGACAAATTGACAATTGACAAATTGACAATTGACAATTGACAATTGACAAATTGACAATTGACAAATTGACAATTGACAAATTGACAATTGACAAATTGCAATTGACAAATTGACAAATTGACAATTGACAAATGACAATTGACAATTGACAATTGACAAATTGACAATTGACAAATTGACAATTGACAAATTGACAATTGACAAATTGACAATTGACAAATTGACAATTGACAAATTGACAATTGGACAAATTGACAATTGACAAATTGACAATTGACAATTGACAAATTGACAATTGACAAATTGACAATTGACAAATTGACAATTGACAAATTGACAATTGACAAATTGACAATTGACAAATTGACAATTGACAAATTGACAATTGACAAATTGACAATTGACAAATTGACAATTGACAAATTGACAATTGACAATTGACAATTGACAAATTGACAATTGACAAATTGACAATTGACAATTGACAATTGACAAATTGACAATTGACAAATTGACAATTGACAAATTGACAATTGACAATTGACAATTGACAAATTGACAATTGACAAATTGACAAATTGACAATTGACAATTGACAATTGACAATTGACAAATTGACAATTGACAATTGACAATTGACAATTGACAATTGACAAATTGACAATTGACAAATTGACAATTGACAAATTGACAATTGACAAATTGACAATTGACAAATTGACAATTGACAAATTGACAATTGACAAATTGACAATTGACAAATTGACAATTGACAAATTGACAATTGACAAATTGACAATTGACAAATTGACAATTGACAAATTGACAATTGACAAATTGACAATTGACAAATTGACAATTGACAATTGACAATTGACAATTGACAAATTGACAATTGACAAATTGACAATTGACAAATTGACAATTGACAAATTGACAATTGACAAATTGACAATTGACAATTGACAAATTGACAAATTGACAATTGACAAATTGACAATTGACAAATTGACAATTGACAAATTGACAATTGACAAATTGACAATTGACAAATTGACAATTGACAAATTGACAATTGACAAATTGACAATTGACAAATTGACAATTGACAAATTGACAATTGACAAATTGACAATTGACAATTGACAAATTGACAATTGACAAATTGACAATTGACAAATTGACAATTGACAAATTGACAATTGACAATTGACAAATTGACAATTGACAAATTGACAATTGACAATGACAATTGACAATTGACAAATGGACAATTGACAAAATTGACAATTGACAAATTGACAATTGACAATTGACAATTGACAAATTGACAATTGACAAATTGACAATTGACAAATTGACAATTGACCAAATTGACAATTGACAAATTGACAATTGACAAATTGACAATTGACAATTGACAATTGACAAATTGACAATTGACAAATTGACAATTGACAAATTGACAATTGACAAATTGACAAATTGACAAATTGACAAATTGACAATTGACAAATTGACAATTGACAAATTGACAATTGACAAATTGACAATTGACAAATTGACAATTGACAAATTGACAATTGACAATTGACAATGACAATTGACAATTGACAAATTGACAATTGACAAATTGACAATTGACAAATGACAATTGACAATTGACAATTGACAAATTGACAATTGACAAATTGACATTGACAAATTGACAATTGACAATTGACAATTGACAAATTGACAATTGACAAATTGACAATTGACAATTGAACATTGACAAATTGAAATGACAAATTGACAATTGACAATTGACAATTGACAAATTGACAATTGACAAATTGACAATTGACAAATTGACAATTGACAAATTGACAATTGACAAATTGACAATTGACAAATTGACAATTGAAATTGACAAATTGACAATTGACAAATTGACAATTGACAAATTGACAATTGACAAATTGACAATTGACAAATTGACAATTGACAAATTGACAATTGACAAATTGACAATTGACAATTGACAATTGACAATTGACAAATTGACAATTGACAATTGACAAATGACAATTGACAATTGACAAATTGACAATTGACAAATTGACAATTGACAAATTGACAATTGACAAATTGACAATTGACAAATTGACAATTGACAAATTGACAATTGACAAATTGACAATTGACAAATTGACAATTGACAAATTGACAATTGACAAATTGACAATTGACAAATTGACAATTGACAATTGACAATTGACAAATTGACAATTGACAAATTGACAATTGACAAATTGACAATTGACAAATTGACAATTGACAAATTGACAAATTGACAATTGACAAATTGACAATTGACAATTGACAATTGACAAATTGACAATTGACAAATTGACAATTGACAAATTGACAATTGACAAATTGACAATTGACAAATTGACAATTGACAAATTGACAATTGACAAATTGACAATTGACAAATTGACAATTGACAAATTGACAATTGACAAATTGACAATTGACAAATTGACAATTGACAATTGGCAATTGGCAAATGGACGACTGACAAATGGACGACTGACAAATTGACGATTGACAAATTGACAATTGACAATTGACAATTGACAAATTGACAATTAACAAATTGACAATTGACAAATTGACAATTGACAAATTGACAATTGACAAATTGACAATTGACAAATTGACAATTGACAAATTGACAATTGACAAATTGACAATTGACAAATTGACAATTGACAAATTGACAATTGACAATTGACAATTGACAAATTGACAAATTGACAATTGACAAATTGACAATTGACAAATTGACAAATTGACAAATTGACAATTGACAAATTGACAATTGACAAATTGACAAATTGACAAATTGACAATTGACAAATTGACAAATTGACAAATTGACAATTGACAAATTGACAAATTGACAAATTGACAAATTGACAATTGACAAATTGACAATTGACAAATTGACAATTGACAAATTGACAATTGACAAATTGACAATTGACAAATTGACAATTGACAAATTGACAATTGACAAATTGACAATTGACAAATTGACAATTGACAAATTGACAATTGACAAATTGACAATTGACAAATTGACAATTGACAAATTGACAATTGACAAATTGACAATTGACAAATTGACAATTGACAAATTGACAATTGACAAATTGACAATTGACAAATTGACAATTGACAAATTGACAATTGACAAATTGACAATTGACAAATTGACAATTGACAAATTGACAATTGACAAATTGACAATTGACAAATTGACAATTGACAAATTGACAATTGACAAATTGACAATTGACAAATTGACAATTGACAAATTGACAATTGACAAATTGACAATTGACAAATTGACAATTGACAAATTGACAATTGACAAATTGACAATTGACAAATTGACAATTGACAAATTGACAATTGACAAATTGACAATTGACAAATTGACAAATTGACAATTGACAAATTGACAATTGACAAATTGACAATTGACAAATTGACAATTGACAAATTGACAATTGACAAATTGACAATTGACAAATTGACAATTGACAAATTGACAATTGACAATTGACAATTGACAAATTGACAATTGACAAATTGACAAATTGACAATTGACAAATTGACAATTGACAAATTGACAATTGACAAATTGACAATTGACAAATTGACAAATTGACAAATTGACAATTGACAAATTGACAATTGACAAATTGACATTGACAAATTGACAATTGACAAATTGACAATTGACAAATTGACAATTGACAAATTGACAATTGACAAATTGACAATTGACAAATTGACAATTGACAAATTGACAATTGACAAATTGACAATTGACAAATTGACAATTGACAAATTGACAATTGACAAATTGACAATTGACAATTGACAATTGACAATTGACAAATTGACAATTGACAAATTGACAATTGACAAATTGACAATTGGACAAATTGACAATTGACAAATTGACAATTGACAAATTGACAATTGACAAATTGACAATTGACAAATTGACAATTGACAAATTGACAATTGACAATTGACAATTGACAATTGACAAATTGACAATTGACAAATTGACAATTGACAAATTGACAATTGACAAATTGACAATTGACAAATTGACAATTGACAAATTGACAATTGACAAATTGACAATTGACAAATTGACAATTGACAAATTGACAATTGACAAATTGACAATTGACAAATTGACAATTGACAAATTGACAATTGACAAATTGACAATTGACAAATTGACAATTGACAAATTGACAATTGACAAATTGACAATTGACAAATTGACAATTGACAAATTGACAATTGACAAATTGACAATTGACAAATTGACAATTGACAAATTGACAATTGACAAATTGACAATTGACAAATTGACAATTGACAAATTGACAATTGACAAATTGACAATTGACAAATTGACAATTGACAATTGACAAATTGACAAATTGACAATTGACAAATTGACAATTGACAAATTGACAATTGACAAATTGACAATTGACAAAATTGACAATTGACAAATTGACAATTGACAAATTGACAATTGACAAATTGACAATTGACAAATTGACAATTGACAAATTGACAATTGACAAATTGACAATTGACAAATTGACAATTGACAAATTGACAATTGACAAATTGACAAATTGACAAATTGACAATTGACAAATTGACAATTGACAAATTGACAATTGACAAATTGACAATTGACAAATTGACAATTGACAAATTGACAATTGACAAATTGACAATTGACAAATTGACAATTGACAAATTGACAATTGACAAATTGACAATTGACAAATTGACAATTGACAAATTGACAATTGACAAATTGACAATTGACAAATTGACAATTGACAAATTGACAATTGACAATTGACAAATTGACAATTGACAAATTGGACAATTGACAAATTGACAATTGACAAATTGACAATTGACAAATTGACAATTGACAAATTGACAATTGACAAATTGACAATTGACAAATTGACAATTGACAAATTGACAATTGACAATTGACAATTGACAATTGACAATTGACAATTGACAAATTGACAATTGACAAAATTGACAATTGACAAATTGACAATTGACAAATTGACAATTGACAAATTGACAATTGACAAATTGACAATTGACAAATTGACAATTGACAAATTGACAATTGACAAATTGACAATTGACAAATTGACAATTGACAAATTGACAATTGACAAATTGACAATTGACAAATTGACAATTGACAAATTGACAATTGACAAATTGACAATTGACAAATTGACAATTGACAAATTGACAATTGACAAATTGACAATTGACAAATTGACAATTGACAAATTGACAAATTGACAATTGACAAATTGACAATTGACAAATTGACAATTGACAAATTGACAATTGACAAAATTGACAATTGACAAATTGACAATTGACAAATTGACAATTGACAATTGACAAATTGACAATTGACAATTGACAATTGACAAATTGACAATTGACAAATTGACAATTGACAAATTGACAATTGACAAATTGAACAATTGACAATTGACAAATTGACAAATTGACATTGACAATTGACAATTGACAAATTGACAATTGACAAATTGACAATTGACAAATTGACAATTGACAAATTGACAATTGACAATTGACAAATTGACAATTGACAAATTGACAATTGACAAATTGACAATTGACAAATTGACAATTGACAAATTGACAATTGACAAATTGACAATTGACAAATTGACAATTGACAATTGACAATTGACAAATTGACAATTGACAAATTGACAATTGACAAATTGACAATTGACAAATTGACAATTGACAAATTGACAATTGACAAATTGACAATTGACAAATTGACAATTGACAAATTGACAATTGACAAATTGACAATTGACAAATTGACAATTGACAAATTGACAATTGACAAATTGACAATTGACAAATTGACAATTGACAATTGGACAATTGACAATTGACAATTGACAAATTGACAATTGACAAATTGACAATTGACAAATTGACAATTGACAAATTGACAATTGACAAATTGACAATTGACAAATTGACAATTGACAAATTGACAATTGACAAATTGACAATTGACAATTGACAATTGACAAATTGACAATTGACAAATTGACAATTGACAAATTGACAATTGACAAATTGACAATTGACAAATTGACAATTGACAAATTGACAATTGACAAATTGACAATTGACAAATTGACAAATTGACAAATTTGACAAATTGACAATTGACAAATTGACAATTGACAATTGACAATTGACAAATTGACAATTGACAAATTGACAATTGACAAATTGACAATTGACAAATTGACAATTGACATGACAATTGACAATTGACAATTGACAAATTGACAATTGACAATTGACAATTGACAAATTGACAATTGACAAATTGACAATTGACAAATTGACAATTGACAAATTGACAATTGACAAATTGACAATTGACAAATTGACACTTGACAAATTGACAATTGACAAATTGACAATTGACAATATTGACAATTGACAAATTGACAATTGACAAATTGACAATTGACAAATTGACAATTGACAAATTGACAAATTGACAATTGACAATTGACAAATTGACAATTGACAAATTGACATTGACAATGACAATTGACAGATTGACAATTGACAAATTGACAATTGACAAATTGACAATTGACAAATTGACAATTGACAATTGACAATTGACAATTGACAAATTGACAATTGACAAATTGACCAATTGACAAATTGACAATTGACAATTGACAATTGACAATTGACAAATTGACAATTGACAAATTGACAAATTGACATTGACAATTGACAATTGACAAATTGACAATTGACAAATTGACAATTGACAAATTGACAATTGACAAATTGACAATTGAACAATTGACAATTGGACAATTGACAAATTGACAATTGACAATTGACAATTGGACAAATTGACAAATTGACAATTGACAAATTGACAATTGACAAATTGACAATTGACAAATTGACAATTGACAAATTGACAATTGACAAATTGACAATTGACAAATTGACAATTGAACAAATTGACAATTGACAAATTGACAATTGACAATTGACAAATTGACAATTGACAAATTGACAATTGACAAATTGACAATTGACAAATTACAATTGACAATTGACAAATTGACAATTGACAAATTGACAATTGACAAATTGACAATTGACAATTGACAATTGACAAATTGACAATTGACAATTGACAAATTGACAATTGACAAATTGACAATTGACAAATTGACAATTGACAAATTGACAAATTGACAAATTGACAAATTGACATTGACAAATTGACAATTGACAAATTGACAAATTGACAATTGACAAATTGACAATTGACAAATTGACAATTGACAAATTGACAATTGACAATTGACAATTGACAATTGACAATTGACATTACAATTGACAATTGACAAATTGACAATTGACAAATTGACAATTGACAAATTGGACAATTGACAAATTGACAATTGACAATTGACAATTGACAAATTGACAATTGACAAATTGACAATTGACAAATTGACAATTGACAAATTGACAATTGACAAATTGACAATTGACAAATTGACAATTGACAAATTGACAAATTGACAAATTGACAATTGACAATTGACAAATTGACAATTGACAAATTGACAATTGACAATTGACAAATTGACAATTGACAAATTGACAATTGACAATTGACAAATTGACAATTGACAAATTGACAATTGACAAATTGACAATTGACAATTGACAAATTGACAATTGACAAATTGACAATTGACAAATTGACAATTGACAATTGACAAATTGACAATTGACAAATTGACAATTGACAATTGACAATTGACAAATTGACAATTGACAAATTGACAATTGACAAATTGACAATTGACAAATTGACAATTGACAAATTGACAATTGACAAATTGACAATTGACAAATTGACAATTGACAAATTGACAATTGACAAATTGACAATTGACAAATTGACAATTGACAATTGACAAATTGACAATTGACAAATTGACAATTGACAAATTGACAATTGACAATTGACAATTGACAAATTGACAATTGACGATTGACAAATTGACGATTGACAAATTGACGATTGACAAATTGACGATTGACACATTGACGATTGACACATTGACAATTGACACATTGACAATTGACACATTGACAATTGACAAATTGACAATTGACAAATTGACAATTGACAAATTGACAATTGACAAATTGACAATTGACAAATTGACAATTGACAAATTGACAAATTGACAATTGACAAATTGACAAGTGACAAATTGACAATTGACAAATTGACAATTGACAAATTGACAATTGACAAATTGACAATTGACAAATTGACAATTGACAAATTGACAATTGACAAATTGACAATTGACAAATTGACAATTGACAAATTGACAATTGACAAATTGACAATTGACAAATTGACAATTGACAAATTGACAATTGACAAATTGACAATTGACAAATTGACAATTGACAAATTGACAATTGACAAATTGACAATTGACAAATTGACAATTGACAAATTGACGATTGACAAATTGACGATTGACACATTGACGATTGACACATTGACAATTGACAAATTGACAATTGACAAATTGACATTGACAAATTGACAATTGACAAATTGACAATTGACAAATTGACAATTGACAAATTGACATATTGACAAATTGACAATTGACAAATTGACAATTGACAAATTGACAATTGACAAATTGACAATTGACAAATTGACAATTGACAGAATTGACCAAATTGACAATTGACAATTGACAATTGACAAATTGACAATTGACAAATTGACAATTGACAAATTGACAATTGACAAATTGACAATTGACAAATTGACGATTGACAAATTGACAATTGACAAATTGACAATTGACAAATTGACATTGACTAAATTGACAATTGACAAATTGACAATTGACAAATTGACAATTGACAAATTGACAATTGACAAATTGACATTGACAAATTGACAATTGACAAATTGACAAATTGACAAATTGACAAATTGACAAATTGACAATTGACAATTGACATTGACAATTGAACAAATTGACAATTGACAAATTGACAATTGACAAATTGACATGACAAATTGACAATTGACAAATTGACAATTGACAAATTGACAATTGGACAAATTGACGATTGACAAATTGACAATTGACAAATTGACAATTGACAAATTGACAATTGACAAATTGACATTGACAAATTGACAATTGACAAATTGACAATTGACAAATTGACAATTGACAAATTGACAATTGACAAATTGACAATTGACAAATTGACAATTGACAAATTGACAATTGACAATGGACAATTGACAAATTGACAATTGACAATTGACAATTGACAATTGACAAATTGACAATTGACAAATTGACAATTGACAAATTGACAAATTGACAATTGACAAATTGACAAATTGACAATTACAAATTGACATTGACAAATTGACAATTGGACAAATTGACAATTGACAAATTGACAATTGACAAATTGACAATTGACAATTGACAATTGACAAATTGACAATTGACAAATTGACAATTGACAATAATTGACAAATTGACAAATTGACAATTGACAAATTGACAATTGACAAATTGACAATTGACAAATTGACAATTGACAAATTGACAATTGACAAATTGACAATTGACATTGACATTGACATTGACAAATTGACAATTGACAAATTGACAATTGACAAATTGACAATTGACAAATTGACAATTGACAAGATTGACAATTGACAATTGACAATTGACAAATTGACAATTGACAAATTGACAATTGACAAATTGACATTGACAAATTGACAATTGACAAATTGACAATTGACAATTGACAAATTGACAATTGACAAATTGACAATTGACAAATTGACAATTGACAAATTGACAATTGACAAATTGACAATTGACAAATTGACAATTGACAAATTGACATTGACAAATTGGACAATTGACAAATTGACAATTGACAAATTGACAATTGACAAATTGACAATTGACAAATTGACAATTGACAAATTGACAATTGACAAATTGACAATTGACAAATTGACAATTGACAAATTGACAATTGACA
Source organism: Asobara japonica (assembly GCA_026005395.1). Classification (NCBI taxonomy): domain Eukaryota; kingdom Metazoa; phylum Arthropoda; class Insecta; order Hymenoptera; family Braconidae; genus Asobara; species Asobara japonica. Next base: position 4,059,604 of record BQMI01000112.1, read on the forward strand.
AATTGAAATTGACAATTGACAATTGACAAATTGACAATTGACAAATTGGACAATTGACAATTGACAATTGACAAATTGACAATTGACAATTGACAATTGACAAATTGACAATTGACAAATTGACATTGACAAATTGACAATGTGACAAATTGACAAATTGACAGGAAATTGACAATTGACAAATTGACAATTGACAAATTGACAATTGACAAATTGACAATTGACAATTACAATTGACAAATTGACAATTGACAAATTGACATTGACAATTGACAAATTGACAATTGACAAATTGACAATTGACAAATTGACAATTGACAAATTGACAATTGACAAATTGACATTGACAAATTGACAATTGACAATTGACAAATTGACAATTGACAAATTGACATTGACAAATTGACAATTGACATGAAATTGACAATTGACAAATTGACAATTGACAATTGACAATTGACAAATTGACAATTGACAAATTGACAATTGACAAATTGACAATTGACAAATTGACAATTGACAAATTGACAATTGACAAATTGACAATTGACAAATTGACAATTGACAAATTGACAATTGACAAATTGACAATTGACAAATTGACAATTGACAAATTGACAATTGACAATTGACAATTGACAAATTGACAAATTGACAAATTGACAAATTGAACAATTGACAAATTGACAATTGACAAATTGACAATTGACCAAATTGACAATTGACATAATTGACAATTGACAAATTGACAATTGACAAATGACAATTGACAAATTGACAATTGACATGACAATTGACAAATTGACAATTGACAATTGACAATTGACAAATTGACAATTGACAATTGACAAATTGAC